>OY757012.1:42527306-43997069 GCA_963580285.1 Lucinisca nassula
ATGGGCGCAGCAACACTGTATAGGTCATTTTGAGACGTCACTTCCAATTTCGTGGTACTTTTACCAGACATTGAGATGAAATGACATCTCAAGCCCTGTCGCCCAATGAAACCTATAGGGTTTATATACATGGACGGTCTGACTCGCTACACATTTCCTAGGCAGGCTCAGAACCTCTAGGCTGTTTACCAGTACTCGTGTTCGGTCAGCTCTGCGTGGAAACATCATGCAGCCCAGTCTATTTTTGCAAGCCATGATGGGCGGGGCTATTCACAGAAACAGTAGGAAGTTCCAACTTTGAGCGGTAGGGGTCAAAATTAAAAAGGTGTGTTTGTATGGTTCGTATCAACTACGAGACTATGAAGATGTAATCACAGTGTTGGGAACAGAACTTTATTGAGCTGCTGGATCCGGCGTATTTTTTACGCGGGTTTTGTTTGTTTGATTTGAAGTTTAACGTCCCCGTCAACACTGTAAAGGTCATTTTGGAGACGTTGCTCCCAATTTTGTGGGACTTTTACCCGACATTGAGATGAAATGACATCTCAAGCCCTGTCGCCCAATGAAACCAATAGGGTTTATTCGCATGGACGGTCCGCCTCGCACCGCGGTTCCTGGACAGACTTAGATCCTCAAAGCCGTTTACCAGTACTAGTGTGCGGGCCGGATTCAGTTCTGCGTGGAAGCATCGTGCAGCCCATATATTTCTTCAAGCCCCTATGGGCATTTTTTACGCCAGATTTTTCGTAAAGTTTCCAGTCGTGGCCAGTATTTTTTCTCCTGTCGCGTTCGTCTTTGTAAATGACAGCGAGTGCTCAATTGATCAAAGGATTTAACAGTCTCAGGTCTGTAGGCTGGATGGTATTGCCTATCGCGACTGCGGAAAAAAATGACAGGTCCATCTTGCGACACTCGGGTGTGCTGTGACAAATCAAGCATATGGCTGATTAACACTTATTGAATGTTTTGCTTCCCGGATTTTTGTACACACACTTGGATTATCGGTAATTTGATTGTTGAGAAAATGTCGGGGTATAATTAAAGAAAGCGCTCATTACCTATATTTTGATTTAAAAAAAAACAACAGAATCGTCGATATTGCGATTCCCTATCTAACACCATTATCCATACCATCAACAAATAACAAAATGCGTTAAACTGGCAAATAAATCAATTTTTGGCTATTAAACTTTAAAAATAGAATAACCAAACTAATCATAACTGAACTTTATTTTATCAGATGCATTAGTTTGAATTTTAAAAATTGATTCGAAAATAAACATTTTTTATGTGGAAGTTCGCCATTGCGACTGACCGGAGAAATGACCCGAATTACATATGGTTCAAGCCCCAAAGTCTTTCGGATCCTTACGCGACACATGTTCATGGTGCTGCCTGACACAACAGCCTATAATACTGGCGCTTCAGATGTCTGTAAACTTTAGCCATAAACTCCCAAAGCCTGCCCTGGCGAGTCGGACATGCAACGCTTCAGATGTCTGTTAACTTTAGCCATAAACTCCCAAAGCCTGCCCTGGCGAGTCGGACCATCCGAGCATATAAACCATATCGGTTTAACTGGGCGGCAGGGATTGAAATGTCATTTTATCTAAACGTCGGGTAAAATTTCACTCAAAACTGGAAGTAATGTCTCCAAAATGACTTAAATAATGTTAATGGGGATGTTTAACCTCAAATCAAGTAAACAAACAATCTAACAGAAAAGCAGAACTATTGGTCAATTAAAGTCCGTTATTGGTCACATGAAATCTGATGGGAATGACTTGGCAGATTTTCCACATTTTTCAAAAGGGGGCAACTTTCGGAACTTCCTGTTTGCTTTTCTATAAGCTTTGTCCCACGAAAAAGGGGTCTACTCTTAAAGGAAAGAATTTGCTCCTTAGGAGCAAATTCTTTCGTTTAGAGTTGACCATCATTGACATGGGAGACTAAAATACGCTTGAAAGAGTTGCCTCCCCTGAAGGTGTATGCATTCCACTGAAAGTCTGAAAAAATATATTTGTCACCTAATTGCTCGACTCGACGATTAGTAAAATATTTGGGCGGATTTTTGCATGTTTTTTCGTGATTTTATGGGCCCACCCTTCTAAATTTTGAAACCTTCCTCACAACTGGACAAAAAATGGGCGGGAAAAAGAAACCCAGAAAACCCAATAAGTCTTAACCCTTATCCTGCTGAATATATATATTTAGCCTCAGCCATTGCCGACTGTCAAACATGAAAATTTCTTAACATTATTCACAAGCAGCATGGCAAACAGTGTAGGACCTCATCTCTGTTTGCAAAAGTAGTTGTTATGGGTTAAATATACACTAAAGCCACTTTATAACTGAGCCTCCTGTTGTGCCCATTTCTGTTTGTTTGTTTGATTTGAGGTTTAACGCCACCTTCAACACTGTATAGGTCATTTTGGAGACGTTGCTTCCAACTTTGTGGGACTTTTACCCGTCATTGAGATGAAATGACATCTCAAGCCCTGTCACCCAATGAAACCAATAGGGTTTATAAGTATGGGCGGGCTGCCTCGCATCGCTTTGTATGGGCAGGCTTAGATCCTCTAAGCGCTTTACCAGTACTCGTGTAGTCTGCGTGGTAGCCTCGTGCAGCCCATCTTTATCTTCAAGCCCCGATGGGCGGGGGCCGACAATTTCTGTATGCATTGCAATTGCACAAGGAGGGTAAATTACAAGGATTCGTGTCAAAAATACATTGTGTATAAAGAAGTTGTTTTGTGAAAGCAAAATGTAGGACAAAGGGTTAATTCTTTCATGGAGGGTTAAAATATTAGGCAATAGTTATTATATGAAGGATTCCACACTAAGGGGTGTAATTGATAGTCATCTGAAAAAAAGCATTTTTTAATGTGTTAAATAGAAGTTCAAAGTCCTGACCTTTTGGTGGCTGTTTTGTTAGATAATGTAGAGATAACAGAGACAAAATTGTGAAATTTGATCCAAATCTTTTAATTTTATAGGAATAAACATGTTAAAAAACGGTTAATTTTTTGACAAAAAAGTGGGACATTTTTTACCAGGCAAATACAATTGATCCTGATTTTGTCTTAGAGCATCTTAATTTTTCTTTGTTTGATTCCATGTTGTAAAAATAAGATCGAATGAGAATCTATATGCATTAAAAGCCTTTTTTGTGCATTTCTATCCCATAAAAAATAATTTTTAAAACAAAGTAACATTCGTGATTTTTTCCGTCAAAAAGTATGCTCGTTCCACTGAGTACCTTTACTGTATATATTGAGGATTTTTTATAAAATGCTATGCACATAAACTTAAATACTCTATTTGCTAAAAAATGTATATCGGGAAAGTTCTTTAAAGCGTGCCGTTTGGGAAACGATAGCCAAAAAAAAATCCGAACAATGATTCCGTCAAATAGTCACGCCCGTAACTTGATGCCCTGATTCCAAAGTTTCATAGCTTTTTACCAAGTTCGTGTCATTTTTATGACCAGTCCGCTACTGGTTGTTGTCTACGTCATCAGTTTTGAGGCGTGCATCTAAAATGGAGGACCTGAACAGGAGGTTTGTATTTCCGTCAACGAAAATTGGTAAAATCACGATAGTTATCGAATGTAATGAGCGTTATTAGATCACAGGAGTTTTCTAAAATGCCTGGGACTATTCTAAAGACGCTGCCATTTATTTGGAGAGACAGGAGGCACGACCAGCAAGGCGAAGTTGGAATTCAAAAGGCGATTATACACTACCAATTTTTTTCAAATTTACCATGTGGACCAGCAACGGTTGAGACATTTGACATGCACGATCGTAAAACTGCTGATATATATATAGCCTACCTCCCCAAATGACAAATTTGAAGACAGTTATCCCCTAAACTACAGAACAAAGACAGACAGTGAACTTGGCTACATAACACAAGTAACTACTACATGTTAAAAATATGCTACAAGCTTTAATTTACTTGCAAGTGGTGAACAAGTTAAAATACAAGCCGGTAGTGTACAAATTAAAACATACAGATTTGTATTGACATGCATATTTGAAGGTAAATAGACAGTTTCGTGGGTACAGATTCCACAGGAGACATTCAGTGGGAAAAGATCAGTTTTAACAAAAAGAAAACAAGGAACCAAATTCAGATAATATTTGCAGGTCAAAAGTCATGCCTGTTTCATCACACGTGTTACAATGTCAAAGGTCACGACTGTTATTTTTTGTTATCGTTTTATATAAAAAAAAATGTTATTTTCAAATATTAGAGTTGATTTTACATCCATGGAAACTAATTAAATTAGTTTGTTTTCAAACAGTTTGTATTTTTCTTTTAAGTACTTACCATTAACAACTTTGAAACATAAAAATTGATGCTTCCAATATTTTGGATGTCAACGTACCGTCTTTGAAGGTAAATGCATGGTCACACCTTATATTTAACATTTATGTGAAAAGAATACCTAGATCAAGGTTCTGAAGCAGTTTCATGGTGAATCTTACAGAAATAATCTTCAAATCAGTCTTATTTTGTTTGACATGTCACGCCTGTTACTTTTGTATGCAATGTCTTTTCCTCCAAATTTACATAAAACTTCATCTTCAGTTATCTTTATAATGACATTGCTGCAAAATATGAACATAAATCAACAAGGTATGGTATATTTTACCACTAAAAACTTATTGTTAATTTGGAGGTGCTTTGTCCCATTTTTTTACCCCTTAGTGTGGAATCCTTCATATATCAGTTCTCAACAAGCTGTTGTATGATAAGCACTAAATCAAGGCGAGATGCAAAGGACTAAACTCAACCATTATAGATAAAGGTATGCACATGTATGTAATCAGACCGGACAGTCGTCGGCAGTCGCGAGCGGACGACAAAGGCGACCAGCGGAAAGGGGAAGCGTTCCCGACTGCCACCGAGTGTAGGCTGGGATTTTTTTTTGGGGGGGGGGGGGTTACGGCCCTTTCAAGATTATTTCACTCATATCGAGCCGATCGTTAATCAAAGGTGGGCGAAAACCGGAGTACCCGGAGAAAAACCACCTGACCTTCCGTTGCAGAACTTGGCGTCTCACATGTGACCCGAGCGAGGCTCGAACCACAGCGGTGAGAGACCTAATGATCCAGAGTCAGCGCTCTTAACCACCAGGCCTGGGGTCGAATACTTTCAAAAGTATTCGAATACAAATACAAATACTTTGCATTTCACGAATACAGAATACAAATAAAAATACATTTTTTATGAATGTATTCGAATGAGAATACAAATACTTTGCAAATGTATTCAAATACTTTTAGAATACTTTTGAATACATTTCCATCAGAACAAGAGCAACTGGTGACTGTAGTAATGTTTGGGTCATAGACAGATACACATCTCTTTGTTTTACCTAGAACAATTTCAGACACAATCAAAGAAGGTGTACAGGATCTTGTATGAAACAGGTCATTAAATTTTGCAGTGTCTGGAGCATTTATCAATCAAAAGCTAATGATTGATGAATTACATTACATCACATAAACACCTATATAATTCTGACCCCCTTGAACCCCACTTTTATACCCATTTTTCTTTATTTCAGCTCCAAAATACAGATTGTGGGTACTCATTAGAACCGCCTTATTAGGATTATGTATCACTTTTTAGGGCTTGACAAATCCACGTTTCAGCCACTTGCCCGTCAGTCCACAGCATTTTCAAAATGGCTCGGAATAACAACATTCCTTATATATTCTATACATTTTTCTGGGCAAGTGAAATGAAAACTCACTTGCCCAGCATAAATTTGGACTTGTCCCGGACAACTGGGCAATGGATTTGTCAGGCCCTGACTTTTGAAAATTCTGCTTGATTATTGTGATGACTTTTCAACACATTTCTTTATAAATTTTATGATGTAAATTAAATGTGATGATCATAATTGATTTTGTCCACATTTATAAACAGCAGTGGGGATTATGTCCAGGACCTAAACAAATGGTGGGTGTAGATTTTGTCTGCCTTTAGGTATTTTGCCAGGTGGGGTGAGGGGATTTTGTCCGTGATTCTATTGAGGCGGTTATAATGAGTACCCACAATCTATATTTTGAGCAGAAATAAGAAAAATATCACAATTTTTATGCCCCCGGAATCTAAGATTCTGGGGGGCATATAGTTTTTGGTCTGTCCGTCTGTTTGTCCGTTTGTCTGTTTGTCCGTTTGTCCGTCTGCAAAAACTTTAACATTGGGCATAACTTTTGAATGGTAAGTGATAGAGCTTTCATATTTCACATGTGCATTCCTTGTCACAAGACCTTTCAAGAGGTACCATAAATTTTGACCTCGTGACCTTGGACCTTGACATTTGACCTACTTTTGGCCTCATTTTTAAAAACTTTAACATTGGCCATAACTTTTGATTGGTAAGTGATAGAGCTTTCATATTTCACATGTGCATTCCTTGTCACAAGACCTTTCTATTGGTACTATAATTTTTGACCTCATGACCTTGACCTTGGCATATGACCTACTTTTTTAAAAACTTTAACATTGGCCATAACTTTTGATTGGTAAGTGATAGAGCTTTCATATTTCACATGTGCATTCCTTGTCACAAGACCTTTCTATTGGTACTATAATTTTTGACCTCATGACCTTGACCTTGGCATTTGACCTTTTTAAAAACTTTAACATTGGCCGTAACGTTTGATTGGTAAATGGTAGAGCTTTCATATTTCACGTGCATTCCTTGTCACAAGACCTTTCTAATGGTACCATAATTTTTGACCTCATGACCTTGACCTTGATGTTTGACCTACTTTTTAAAAACTTTAACATTGGCCATAACTTTTGATTGGTAAATGGTAGGGCTTTCATATTTCACATGTGCATTCCTTGTCACAAGACCTTTCTAGTGGTACCATAATTTTTGACCTTGTGACTTTGACCTTGATGTTTGACCTACTTTTTAAAAACTTTAATATAGTCCGTAACTTTTGATTGGTAAGTGATAGAGCTTTCATATTTCACATGTGTATTCTTTCTCACAAGACCTTTCCAGTGGTACCATAATTTTTTACCTCGTGACCTTGTGGCCTCAACCATGACATACTTTAGTGATGGGGCTTTCATATTGCACAGGCGCTGTCCGGGGGCATCGGTGTTTCACAAACACATCTTGTTCATCTTAAAATTTGTGTGTTTTTTGGCGATAAAATTTACAATGTATTTGTATAGGCATGTTTTCGTTACTGCTGAAACTAAATAAGGGACATTATTATGTTCTGTTTCTTGTGAGAAACAAGTGTCAAAGTGGCCAGCACATAATAAAATAATCAGTTTGCCCATTGCCTTCTATTTCTACTTTTGGGATTTCAGTTTTGCCTTCACTTTCATTTTACTACCTAGACAATTTTTTTTTGGTGTATGATTTTTTAAATGTTATCAACAGGGAGAATGTTCTTATTAAACAAAGCTCATCAATTTACCAGTATTTGGAATTACATACATGTGGGTAATTCGTAGGTTTTGCTTTGGCATGGCTCAGTTGTAAAAACACTAGGTCTTGCCCCTATCTCTTTATCCTGAGGCAATCTATTGGAAGATGACATACAGGTAACTTTACAGATTAACACATCAATGCCTTCGAACTGTAGGGGACCTTGGCTTTGTAGATTATTGACTTGCTGGACAGAACATTAAAAGATTTCAATAAAGTTAAAGTTGAAAATATCTGATCAGGGACTACCATAAAATTTGGACACCTAAAGGACTTGCCGTAATAACTAATAAAAAGTAAGCAGACACCTCATAAATTGAAATGTTTCTGTCTAATAATATAAATTTAAGAGTTCATTGGACATAAATGGGTAGCAGAAATTATTTTATGCAATCAGCACAAATCAGCCTAAAACATCATATATTGACAAATGGATACATTTGTAAGAACAGACTAGAAATAGCCATGTGCCACAGTAATGGACCATGACTGTAAGTAATTTGTGATTGAAGTAAGTGTCTTTGAATAAAAAAAAATCTAACTGAGAACAGAATGATGTTATTCTCTTCTGTTTTTCACACCTCTCCTAGTCAGCAAATTATAATATCAGTCACTTTAAAAGTAATATAATTTCATAAAAATGAAATTTTTGTCATCTTAAAAGCTTTTATTTGCATCAATGCAACCAAATGAATCAATAAATATGCTTGGCTGTCTGATATGTATTGTATTAAACCATCTAATAGTAATTTCAGAAGTTCCTACATGAGCAGTCAAGGACTTTAGTGACATCAATTAAAACATTTATGTATTGTTTCATAATTTTTTCTGCAAAGTGCAAAAGTATTCATAATGTATTCATAAAACTATTCATGAATACATGACTTTTGAAATGTATTCGAATATAAATACAAATACTTTTATTCTAAAAAATCCACGAATACAGAATACTTCACGAATACTCAAAAATGTATTCGAATAGTATTCGAATAAGAATACAGAATACAATTACCCCAGGTCTGTTAACCACTAGGCCACGGAGGCCCGTGTAGGCTGGGAAAATAGTCCCGGACTGAGATCCAAACTTTCGTTCAAGCCCTAAATTCCACTTTCTTTGTAAACAGTGTAGACCCCGATCAGACGGTGCGTTCTGTGGCACCTGATCTGAGTCTCCATTGCTTGCCAAGCCTCTCACAGCGAACATTCTCTACTGAAATCATATACGCTAATTGGTGATTGATTTTTTACATGACCCGTGGCGTCATGCAGTAGATTTTTGACAATCGCTTAGCTCCGCCCTCTCCTGTGGGTTAACCGGTATTGGATGGTGATGTTAAGTATTGATTACGGTCAGTTTGACATTCTTGTCTCTTGATACACCTATTCTGGTGTAGCGTGTCAGTGTTTTTGACGTATCTGCTCTTTAATGAACCGACCGGACATGACGTATTGCTACTTTGCTGGGTGCGCGGTTGTATCTTGATGCAAACATGGCTATCCTGGAGTAAAATATTCAGATTCTAGGTGGTTCTGGGGCTTAACAAAGGCGGTAGGGGTGTGTGTGCGTGCAGACACGTAAAAAGACGTATCTGAGTGGGAAAGGGGTAAGCTAACAATGAAATATAATTATGTTTTTGAACTATTGATTTCAGGCTTGCAAGGCCATGTAAAGAATCTGACGTTCTCAGGTCAAGGCGTGTACTACTACAAGAACATGTCCTTGTTCATGGCTATACTGGAGTGGTCACTGCCTACAGGTTAGTAACAGGAAGTTCATCTTTTAAGGGAAATGGATACACCTTCAGGGGGGGGGGCAACTCCTCCAAAAGTATTTTTGTCTCCCATGTTAATAGGGGTCAACTCTTAAAGGAAAGAATTTGCTCCTGAGGAGTAGACCCCTTTTCCAGTGGGACAGGACAGGGCTTATAGAAAAGTGTACAGGAAGTCTCAAAAGTTGTCACCCTTTGAAAAAAGGCAGAAAATCTGCCAGGTGTCCCATTCCCCTTAAGTGCTGATTCACTTAGCTGATAGCATTTTCAAGTATATTTTATATTTTCAAAGAAAATAATGTTTCCAACTGATGTTGGCTTACAATTGGGCAAGGCCTGCTGTCCTTGCAGCAGGTATGGATAGAGGGTGAGTGTTCATCACGCGAACAAGTCTGTGAAATGAACACCCCCTAAACCCCACTTTATTTAGAAAAAATGGGGGTTTGTGGGGGTGTACATTGATTATATTTCTTATTTCTGCTCCAAGACATAGGCTGTGGGTACTCGACTCCTCTTCAGATTCCCCTCAATGAGGCAGTTCTAACAAGGACTCACAACCTATGTTTGCAGTATAAATAAGAAAAATGTCAGATTTTTGTCACAAAAGTAGCCATTTTTGAGGCATGAAACTGCACTGTAGCACGGGTGTGATGTTGTAATGTGTTTTTTCTTCTGTTTAGCTTTCTTCAACTTTTTTTTCTCTTTTTCCCCTGTCCCTCACTTTCATCTCCTCTGTTATTTCTTCTACGTGTACGTCTTTTATGTCTTTCTCTGGGAACTGACACAAAGTTGCCCACAAGGGTTGACAGGTCATTAAACCCCCACACAACCAATCAGGAAATAGGAATTCTCCAGAACCCGTCTGTTCTGGATCTTCATTCTTTATTCGTGTGATTTGAATTTTAACATAACCGTCAACACTATTTAGGTAATTTTGGAAACATTGCTTCCAATTTTTTGGGACTTTTTACCAGACATTTAGAGGAGATGACATCTTAGTCTCCATTATGATAACACACCCGTGCGACATAGTGCATTTTTCACATCTCCAAAATGGCTACTTATCTGATGAAAATTCGTGAAATTTTTCTTATAAATGCTAAAAAAAATAGGTTGTGGGTGCTCGTTAGAACCGCCTCATTGAGGCGGTTCTAACGAGTACCCACAACCTATGTCTTGGAACAGAAATAAGAAAAATAATGTTTACCCCCGTAAACCCCAGTTTTCTCTATATAAAGTGGGGTTTAGGGGGGTCTTCATTTCACGGACTTGTTCACGTGATGAATCCGAGCCGCCCAATGAAACCAATAGTGTTTATATGCATGGACGGGCAAACTCGCACCACTTTGCCTGGATATGCTTAGACCTTCTAAAGGATCTTCACTGATGACATTCAGTTGGTGAATTTGCAAGAATCAATCAATCAAAGGAATTAGGAATTCTTCAGAAGCCATCTGATCTGGATCTACATCATGTGAACAAGTCCGTAAAAAAATGAACACCTTGTAAATGCTACTTTATATAGAGAAAACTGGGGTTTACAAATGTATACATGTACATTATTTTTCTTATTTCTGCCCCACGACATAGGTTGTGGGTATGCATTAGAACCGCCTCAATGAGATGGTTCTAACGAGCACCCACAACCTATGTTTGCAGTATTAATAAGAAAAATATCATGGATTTTCATTGGAAAATTGCTCATTTTGGAGATGTGAAAAAAAAAGCTCTAAAGTTGCACAGGTGTTCACTGGTAACATTCAGTTGGTGAATTCACAGGAAAAAATTGCAACAAATAAATTGATTGGTTGATAGTCACAAATGGGTGTGGCAGAATTAATTTATTTAGCAGAACAAGGGTTTGAAGGTTCCAAATCAACTATTCCATTTATTGAGCCGAAAGCACTTTCACTCAGCATATGGGAAAGGTGATTTTGGACTTTTTACCATGCATTTCAGTTATGATTACCAGTGCAAATCTGTGTCCTAAAATGGCATCTATCATATCTCTAGAAGAAGGATTTTTTAGATGAAAATTTTTGATATTTTTCTTGTTTCTAGTCCAAATAAAGATTGTGATTGCTCGTTAGAACCAAACCTGTCTGTTGTGACCTCAATCGAACCACCTCCTAGAGTTGGTTCTAATCTGATCTGTGTTTTTGAGCAAAATAAAGAAAATATAAATGTAGTCCCTGAAAACCCTACTTTTCTCCATATAATGAAGGAGTTAAAAGGGGTGTTCATTACACAAATTTCAAACTACTTACAGAGGAACACTGATAAGTTTTTGCGTAAATATCCAAATGAACTGAAAGAATACCCAGTTAAGCCTTTCAAGCTCAGATTTAACCTTTAGCCTGCTGTTGGCGAAAACCCCTATTTTTGCAAACAGTGTAGATCCAGATCAGATGGCTTCTGAAGAAGCCATCTGATCAGGATCTACACTATTTGACATTCAGTTTATGGATATAGAGAAATGAATAACATCAAGAATTCTGATTGGTTAAAAATCAGAATTGGGTGTGGCTAAATTAAATATTCAGCAGGTTAAAGGTTAAGCCTTTTTACTTGTCTCGACAGTGGACCCCCTTCCCCTTTTTAAGCCCCACAAACACCTAAAATCTGCATTCCCCACCCGTGGATAGCTATGTTTGGGTTAGGATAAGTCGTCCTAAAAATGACCTGTTTTTTTCACACGGCTCCTCAATAAAAATACCTATCCGAAAAAATAAAATAGGGGCATGGCACAGCTGACCACTGAAATGAAATCTGAGTGTGTCTGGGGTCAAAAATGCCTCTAAATTGACCCTGGCAAAACATGCTGCAAATCGCCAGTGCCAAACCCCTAAATGATTTAGTCTGAAAAGGTTCCATTTGAAAGGCTACTGCCAAGTGAACATTCATGCCAAGTTTGGTGTAAAACAGACCATTCATTTTGAAATAATGGCTATATGAAGTTGCTATCAAAATCAGCAAAATTGTGGGAATGCATTAACCCTTGTCCTGCTGAATATTCATATCTGCCACACCCACTAAAGATTATCAACCAATCAGATTACTTGATGCAAATTATTGCAACAAATTCACAATCTGAATGGCAAACAATGTAGATCCTGATCAGATGGCTTCGTCAGAAGCCATCTGATCTGGATCTTCATTGTTTGGAAAATAAGGCATATCCGGGCTCAGCAGGACAAGGGTTAAGAAATAAGTTGAAGGATAATGAAACCCAAATGTAGATTCAAAATACCCAAATCATACTTACATACAAATGTACTTGCGTATAATACCCCATGCAGGGTTGTCATTCATTACTGTACTTTTGAGTTGCTTGCTTTTTACGACTATAGAACTTTTTTTAAGCACTTATCATTTTGAAAATGCATGTGTCCAGTCGTAAAATAAGCTTAAATAATTATCAATAGCAAAATGTGTATTACCCAATTAGTTTCAATAAAGTGGGTGCTTAACCCTTGTCCTGCTGAATATTTATATATGCCACACCCACTAGCGATTATCAACCAATCAGATTACTTGATGCAAATTATTGTAACAAATTCACAATCTGAATGGCAAACAATGTAGATCCTGATCAGATGGCTTCGTCAGAAGCCATCTGATCTGGATCTACATTGTTTCAAAGATAAGGCATATCCGGGATTAGCAGGACAAGGGTTAAACATGCAATATCCAGTATTCTCTTCAAATTCTCAATTAAAGTTGAGTATAGTGAGTATTACTCAATTCGATACTAAAGCTTATCTTTTCTTGTGTGATCTTAAACTTCAGGTTGGAATGATGCAGATGTGGGTCAGTATGACATCAACCCGGTGGTGAAAACATACTGTAAAGACATGAACCATCTTAGTCTGCCAACCTTCAGACAAATGGTAAGGTCAAGTTTTTTGTATACATTGACTCTTGCCCTGCTGTCGCAGCTGAATAAATTAATTTTAATCAATTTCTGACTTTGAACCAATTGCATTACCTGATGTAATTTATTCCTACAAATTCACAAAATGTCAAACAGTGTAGATCCTGATCACTTGGTCAGCCCCCACCCATCAGGTGCATTATACTTCCAGGCAGAGCTAAAACGGACTCCACACGAGTACTGGTAAACCACTTAGAGGATCTAAGCCTGCCCAGGCAAAGCTGTGCGGGTCGGACCGTCCATGCTTATAAACCCTATTGGTTTCACTGGACGACAAGGCTTCAGATGTCATTTCATGCCAATGTTGGGTAAAAGTCCCACAAAATTGGAAAAAACGTCTCCAAAATGACCTATATAATATTGACAGGGACATTAAACCTCAAATCAACCAACCAACCTAATCACTTGGCTTACAGTGTCTGCAATAGTGTAACTTTCGCTGTAACAGATTGGTACAAGCAGTTCTTTAACCCATTTTGTACCAAATAGAATCTTCCCCCTTAAACTTAGCAGGAGTCCATTTAAAAAAATTGGGGTGTCAGGTTGTGTTTTCTTCAAAATTTGCTTGGAAAATGGCTGAACTTTTTGCAAACGGTGCAGGCCTGATCAGACGCCGCGTTACGCGGTGACTGATCTGGGCCTGCATTGTTTACCAATTATCCATTTTGGGGTTTCTGGTACCAAGTGGGTTTTGTTTGTTTGTTTGATTTGAGGTTTAACGTCCCCGTCAACACTGTAAAGGTCATTTTGGAGACGTTGCTTCCAATTTTGTGGGACTTTTACCCGACATTGAGATGAAATGAAATCTCAAGCCCTGTCGCCCAATGAAACCAATAGGGTTTATTAGCATTGACGGTCCGCCTCGCACCGCGGTTCCTGGACAGGCTTAGATCCTCTAAACGGTTTACCAGTACTAGTGTGCGGGCTGGATTCAGCTCTGCGTGGAAGCATCATGCAGCCCATATATTTCTTCAAGCCCCTATGGGCGGGGGCCAACCAAGTGGGTTATGGGTAGAAACTAAATGCAAGCTCCATATTTGACCTTGACGTACATTTCATGGTACTCTGACTTTGCATACCCACAGGCATAACATAGCTTTCGGAAGAATTCTTGACTTTACTTTAATCTGAGCTCCACTGAAAAGGGGTTACTCTTCAAGAAAAGAATTTGCTCCTGAGGACCAAATTCTTTCCTTAAAGAGTTGACCCCTATTTATATGGGAGTAAAATGTGTCTTCTTAATTAAAGAATTGTCTCCCCTGGAGCTGTACCTATCCCATTTAATTTTCAGTGAATTATTTTTTTTTCAGCAAAACCAGACAAAATCAGCCAGCAGAAGGGTATTAATGACCATACCAGTAATATCTGTAGGATGTGTTTTCACACCAGAGGTAATAATAGATACAGAAAACATACCAAACTGATCATCAAATAACAGGGAATGAGTGTTTGGATGTGGCCATAGTGTTGTGTATCTATTTAGAGACTTCGATTGAAGTACAGTTGAGCAAATATATTCTACAAATGAGTTATCCTTTGGAAGCAAAGAATACACCACAGAACTGAAAAGTATGATATGTACAAGTATTTCTGGGCAAGACTAGCTAGTTTTGGCCAATAAGGCATCAGTGCTCCTCAAATATTTTCAAGGTTCCACAACCAAAGGACAAGAAAATACAAACTACACTATGATGAAGGACATGGGGGCTTATGGCCGCTAGACATTCCCTTAACACCAGCTGTAGTGATGTTAAATATATTCTTGCACACCAGACAAGGAAATCCTTGATTTTACCCTGGGATAGAAATTTATGTTCTGACCCCGGTGTTCCGACCCCAAATTGAATATAATCGCGTGTCTGATAAATGCACTGGTTGATTACAACCTCATGCGCAGCGTCGTCATTCGTGACGTCACTAAACATTCCTGTTGTGTCATCACAAAATGGCGGACGTCGGTAACCGAAGTGACAGCAGCATTAAAAATTCGCAATAGAAATGGAAGGTATGCAAGAAAAAGAATCCAATATGGGTGTGAGGGGTGGATAGAAAAATCGGTCCCTCGGGATCACTGTCCGGCATCACTCGGCAAGCCTCGTGATGCCGGACAGTGTCCCTCGGGACGGATTTTTCAATCCACCCCTCACACCCATATAAGATTCTTATATTCTACAAAAGGGTTTAAGCCTGTTAATGCCCATGAAGGTGGACACTATAGAGAGGAATATTTCTTTTCTTTTTGCCCACCTTCACTCTCTTTTACTTATTCTCTTTTACTCATTCTCTTTTACTCCCTTTTTCTGGAATACAGTGTAAATGACCCACAAATAGTGTATGTGTCATTAAACTCCCACAAAACAAAAACAGGATAATGAGTCTGCACATTGATACACATGTACTCTTATTAATCTTTGTTTATCATAACATCTGAGACCAGTTGTTTAAAATTAACATTGCTGTTAGTTAACATATTGTTAAACCTTTGATCTGACATTTAATGTAGCAAACGTCCAACCACTTTTGATGAAAAATGTGAGAAGCTTTAAGAATTTTAGAACAAGTATTGCAAGGAATTGAATGAAGGTGTCTGAATATTTACGATAAATAAGGCAGTCTCTATATATCACCATGCATTGTAGCAGGGTGTCCGGTATACATTGCTAATGATAGATTCAAATCAGTACCCACATCACGCCAATAATAACATGTACCCACTACACAGGTTTTTAACCATTTATCTAACCATTCAGAACCTTTTTATGAAAAAAGGGAAAATTACACTTTCAAAGTTTGTTTAAAGTGCTGAAAAATCCCAACAAAAATATTGAACAAGAATGCATCACAATAAAAATCCATCTATTGATCATGTTTAAAGTAATGGGCCTCGCAGGGGTATGCATAACTTTTATTGTGCAGTATGCTTCAGCAAGCTGTAGTGACATACAGATCATTTTCCTGCCCCCCCCCCCCCCCCCCCCCCTTCAGGGCTTGAAGAAATAGGTTGGGCTGCATGATGCTTCCACACAGAGCTGTACAGACTGTGTGTGAGTAACTGGTAAACTACTTAGAGGGTCTAAGCCTGCCCAGGCAAAGTGGTGCAAGTCAGACAGTCCCTACAGGTAAACAGTTTTTGTTTGTTTGGGTGGCAGGGCTTGAGAAGTCATTTCATCTCAATGTCGGGTAAAAGTCCCACAAAATTGGAAGCAAAGTCTCCAAAATGACCTAAATAGTGTTGATGGGGACGTAAAACCTTAATTGAAACAAAACAAATCTTTTTACAGTGCTGTTGTTGTTGTCCATGTCAGTAGTGTTACAGGTATGTGTCCTTACTCGTGTTTCTCAAACACCTAACCCTTATCCTACTGAATAAAATAGTTACGCAACACCTATTTCTGACTATGAGCCAATCAAATTACTTGATGTAATGCATTCATTCAAATTTGCCAACTGAATGCCAAACAGTATAGATCCTGATCAGATGGCTTCTTCAGAGTGTTTGAGTTTTACGTCCCACCAACAGCTAAGGTCATACAGAGACGGGATCTCGGTTTAAAGACTCATCCGAAAGTCTGGAGAAGCCCGGGATTGATCCTGCGATCCCTGGTTTACTAGGCGAGTAGCGTAACCACTACACCATGGAGGCTTCAAATCTGGATCTACAATGTTTTCAAAAGTAGGGGCTGTTGTGTTTAGCAGGATTAGGTTTAAGCCTCTAGGTTAATGAAATTTGCTACTGACACACTTTATAATTTTTGGGCTGATTGTTTATCAAAGTAACAAACTATAGAAGCTTCCCAACTGCCATTGTCCTTGTGACTATCACTGACAATCTACAAAATCCAGATACTGGTTATTTATAGCAGCACTAGTCTTCTTCCTGTGACATTACAGTGTTTTGTAAATAGGTAAGGTCTGGACTGGGCTTGTGGATTGGCACATTGGCAAATATGATAAAGACCCAGATCATAGGCCGCAGAACACAGTTTCTTGCACACCAGATAAGGAAATCCATAGTTTTAGCTTTGGATAGAAATTCTGTTCTAATCCTCGTGTTCTTACCCAAAATCGAATATTCTCGCTTGTTTGATATATACGCTGGTTGAATACGACCCATATGCGCCGTTTTTAAGGTTGGCGTCACAGCACGTTACATGACGTCACAAAACATTCCTGTAGTGTCATCACAATTTGGCGAATGTCAGAACCGAAATGACTGCAGCATTAAAAGTCTGCGCTACGAAATGGAACGTATGCAAGAAAAGAACCCTATATGTGTGTGAGGGGTGGATAGAAAAAACCCATTCTCGGGATCACTGTCCGGCATCACTCGGCAAGCCTCGTGATGCTCGGCAAGCCTCGTGATGCTAGACAGTGATCCTCAGGACAGATTTTTCCATCCGATCCTCACACCCATATAAGATACTTATAGTCTGTTCAGGGTATACAGTGTTTGCTTACAGTACTGGAATTTAAGGGTTAAACAAAACAGTTTTGTTCAGGATTGTTTTTCCAACCTACACTGAGAGAAAATTGACCCACAAGTGCTGTCGATGCTTTGATTAGTTTGTGTATTTAGCTTCATTTCTTGAATACCTACATGTAGTCCTCTCTATTAACCCATATATGACATGGAATCTTCCACCTATTCCATCTAATAAGTTTGGAGTAGTCCATTTCCAAATATAAGGTTTAATTTAAAAGGACTGTTTTTGATTGTTTTAAGTTTTACAAAAATGAATGTTCTTAAAACAAACAGTGTTGACCCAGGTCAGATGCTGCATTTTGTGGCATCTGACCAGGGTCTACACTGTTAGCCAATGTCCAAAAAATGGACGCTAGGCATATATGGGTAAGAGTTAATGAAACTTCAAACACACATCCCGCATAATGCATTTTGCTCAGACATCGGACGTTACTAACCTTGACCTACTTTTCATACTTGGCTGAACAATGTTTTTCTTTGCAGTTAGCTCCCTTTCATGAATTTCTTGATGGATTTCCTGCTCACATTTTTGCACAAAATCGCTGATTGTCATCACGAAAGCACGCCTGTATAATTTTGACCCCTTTAAACTCTGCTTTTGAATAGTAAAACTAGGGTTTACAAGGGGTATAATTACATCACGAAAAAATGTCTATATAATATTGACCCCCTTGAACCCCAAACTGGGGTTTATGGGGGTTAACCTTATTTTTTTTATTTCTGCTTGAAAATATAGTTTGTGGGTACTCATTAGAACCGCGTTCTAATGAGTAGCCACAATCTATATTTTGAGCATAAATAAGAAAAATATCACAATTTTTCATTTTAAAATTTTCATTTTTTGGGCGATAAAGATTACAATGTATTTGTATAGGCGTGTTTACGTAATGTATTCTTTTTCTTACGTTGCTCAAAAGCATAGATTATCGATGCTCATTTGAACTGCCTCATTGAGGCTGTTCTATCAAGTACCAACAATCTATGTTTCGAGCAGAAATATGAAAACAATCAGAATTTTTTATCTGAAAATTTTCATTTTCTGGTGATAAAATTTTCACTATACTTGAATAGGTGTGTTTTCATAAAGGTGGGTGCAGTGTTTGATCCCTTAAACCATAAAACAGTGTTTGGGGCTTTTATAAGAAACATACAACACATCAAACAAGTAATTCATCCCAAGATCTGGGAAAAATAGCAATTCATGTACTGAAGGTTTGAATAATGTATAAATGTATTTAACCCTTTTAGTACCAAATGGAATCTTCCTCCTTACATATAGCAGGAGTCCATTTCAAAATTTAGGGGTGTCAGGTTGCATTTTCTTCAAAATTTATTTGGAAAATAGCTTAACTTTTTGCAAACAGTGTAGGCCCTGATCAGACGCCGCGTTCTGCGGCGACTGATCTGGGCCTGCACTGTTTGCCAGGGTACCCGTTTTGGGGTTTCTGGTACTAAATGGGTTAAATTTTATTTTCAAGATTCGGATTGTCTCGAGGTGTGGAGTCTATGGACCTTGGGCTGGGTTAAAGGTGGATTTAAGTAAGCATTTTTATTTTCTCTATGAACAAATATCTGAATACTGGTAAACCGCTTAGAAGGTTTAAGCCTGCCCAGGCAACCTAGTCTTTAGATGTTATGTCATCTCACTGTCAGGAAAAAGTCCCCAAAAATCGGAAGTAACGTCTCCAAAAGGACCTGAATAGTGATGTCTGGGACGTAAAACCTCAACACAAACAAAATTATAGAGGTTGACCAGTATACGTATGCAGTTTGCACTAGTTTACTAGTTAAGCTGTGTGAGCCTGCTCTAGGTCAGTATAAGTAGGTTAACTGACCTATTTAGCATGACCATAATAGTTTTGACAGGTTTGTAAAACTGCAAAACAAAAAACTCTTTTTTTAAAAAACTTGAAGGAATTTCATATCAGTGGATTCCAGTTATCTCAAACTAGAAGGAACAAAAATTTTATAGAGGCTAACACATCAGTAAACTAGTACTAATATTCTATGAGGCCCCCTTTTTTCCTGGGTAGAAACCAGTACATGTACTAAGCAATGTGGATTAAGTCACTTGCTTAAGGAGACTACACTTGATATGTTAGTGGGGATCTAACCCATGCCTCCAGAACTTGAGTCTGGTGCTTTACCACTGCACTGTAATGAACACGCTTGTAAACTCCACTTTATATAAAGAAAACTGAGGAGCAGGATAGCTCAGTGGTTAGCGCACTTGCCTCTGATGCTAGAGGCCCCCGGTTCGGTCCCCAGAGGTGGTGATTATTTTGGTGTCCAAATACGCTCCATTGGCATCATTAGCAGGGATGAATGCCAAAAAGTGCACCGTCCTTCGGATCGGGACGTTAACTGGAGGCCACCTGTGCAGGAAGAGTCATCTCCTGTGCAGGTTAAAGACCCCCTACCGTAATTACTTGATTACTGTGTAGGCTTTCAACCCTGCAACCTCGAGTGTATGTAATGTACACCCGCGAGTAATGGTCAAATGTGACCGATTGCAGTATAAGTAGAAAAAAAAATACGGTTAACAGCGGAATAAATTAATTTTCTTATTTTTGCTCCAAGACGTACATGTAGGTTGTGGGTACTCAGTAGAACCACCTTGCACCCACAATACTGTGTGACTTCTGTTCTATTTTCAGACTGTAGTCTAATAACCGGGTACAAATGCAAGCCTAAGCCATGTAAGTTGAGGAGTAAAAAAGATACTGTATGTATTTGGACAGACAGATCTGAGCATTGTGAACCAAGATGAGACACTGACGTATAAGGCGTCTCATCAGGGTTTACACTCCAGCTATTTTTAGACACAACAACAGGTAGTAAATTATACTTGTTCAAATTTTAGAAAAAGTATGTTGTGGAGTAACTGTTGACACATTACGATGACACATCCGTGTGATATAGTGCATTTTTCAAGTCTCAAAAAAGGATTTTTTTTCTGTTGAAAATGTGTAATATTTTTCTTATTTACACTCCAACATAGGTTTTGGGTGCTCGTTAGAACCGCCTCATTGAGGTGGTTCTAATGAGCAATGAGGCGGTTCTAACGAGTACCCATAACCTATGTCTTGGAGTAGAAATAAGGCAAATAATGTTTACCCCATAAACCCCAGTTTTCTCTATATAAAGTGGGGTTTAGGGGGGTCATTATTTCACGGACTCGTTCACGTGATGATGTCGGAATATTTAGGGTAAAACTACTGCAATGATCCTAATATTGGGACAGATAGGCCTAAGCAAACACGCAGACCCAGATCAGACTGCTCCTGAAGGAGCAGTCTGATCAGGGTCTACACTGTTTGCCATTGGGTCAGCACCTTATGGACTCCTTGCTGGATTGTGAAACCAATTTGTTGAAATTTTTGGAGAGTATCAGCATGTTCTCAAGGTGTCCGAACTTTTAGGAGTTTACATTATGTTATTAAGCCTTTCCATGCTCAGTTCAGTTGAGTATGAAATTAGTCACCTATAAAACATCTGCCACAATGATTTGGTGCCCCCGCCCATCTGGGCTTGGAGAAATGAATTACAGTAGGAGAGTTGCTAAGGCCGTCGTCAAGATTTTAATTTTTTGTAAGCTTCCGCGAAGGGATTATTTTTTATAGCAAAAATAATTGTGAAATCGGAAGCTACTTTCGGTCATTTTAACATAAGCATACAGTCGTCAGAAATGATAAAATAAGCTTTCAAAAGCACAAATGAAAACATCAACACTTCCTAAAACGTTTCATTACTTCAGTTATAGTTGCCACTGAAATGGAACGTTTCCGAAGCTTCGTTTATTAAGTAACCCATATTTTTAAACAAACTTCTGGTCAAACAGTACCGGTCAGTTATTTTGGAATAAAAAAATGGTCAGAAAAAATTTTGGTTCAAATTTTCCTTAAATGTTTGTTATACATTATTCTGTCTTCCAGCTGAGTATCTACACGAAAGTAAACACAATATTGGAAATGTTGACGTCAGAAGTTGGGTCAATATTTGACCTAGTCGCAACGCTTGCACACACAGATTTTTAAAATACATGGCTGCGAAGAAAAGTTATTCAAAATTTAAACGCTGAAAGAAGACGTGTTTTGTCAAAATTCGTTATGAACCTTGGTTGTTAGACCACAACTAAACTAACTGCCTCTGGATTGCTTTATTTTTGTCGGTAAGTTAAGCAGTTTCACACTTTGATACGGCAACTGAGGTAATGGTCAAATATGACCGACTCAGTGATAGATAGATAGACAGAAGCCGTTTGTGAACACGTAGATCCATGTTAATCCTATGCAAAACGCATCACTGGTACGATTCTCTCTCTCTCTCTCTCTCTCTCAAAGTATATCTGACGGCATTGTATCTGTAGGTATTCCATTTAATACTGCAGCCTGTGAGTGGTTACTGCTATATGTTCGAGCCTTCAGAAAATGACACCGACTTTTAAACGTCCATGCAACATCTTGCTTTTGCATAGACGTTGATACGACGTTGGTAAACGTTGTGTGCCCGCTGGACAAGCGAGTACCCATCACGAACACACAAAAACTAATAGGGATGGAAAAAAAAAAAAAAAAAAAATGCGAATGAAAATAAATTATCCCATTTCGGTCGGTTTTCTAGGAGCATCCTCCACCGCGCGACTTTTGTGGTTCTACTTTGAGACCCAGGTATCTAGTGCCCGGCTAGCACAAACGGGCCAACGCCGGACCGACAGCGATACGACGTGAGTTAGCCCAGCGTTAAGACGTCGTATCGCTGTCGGCCAGACGTTGGCCCGGCACGCTTTGCTGGCTCGGTTGAGCGGATTTTTTTCTTTTTACTTCATTTAATTTACGTCAGAGTGCAATCAAATTACTCTCTCTCTCTCTCTCTCTCTCTCTCTCTTTTTTTTTTTTCTCTCTCTCACACACAAAAAAGCGGGCAGACGTCGGTCCGACAGTGATGTACCGACATGCTATGCTACAGCGGGCCAATGTTGGGCCGATATTGATGTCCCGACATGATTTGTTGGCTGGCTCTCTCTCTCTCTCTCTCTCTCTCTCTCTCTCTCTCTCTCTCTCTCTACCCCCGCCCACCGGGGCTTGAAGAAATAGATGGGCTGCATGATGCTTCCACGCAGAGCTGAAACCGACCCGCACATGATTACTGATAAACCGCTGAGAGGATCTAAGCCTGCCCAGGCAAAGCGGTGCGAGTCGGCCCTTACCTGCTTATAAACCCTATTGGTTTCATTGGGCGGCAGGGCTTGAGATGTCATTTCACCTCAGTGCCGGGTAAAAGTCCCACAAAATTGGAAGCAACGTCCTCAAAATGACTTTTACAGTGTTGACGGGGACGTTAAACCTCAAATCAAACTCTCTCCCTCTCTCTCTCTCTCTCTCTCTCTCTCTCTCTCTCTCTCTCCCTCTCGTGATTGAGCAGTAATGACAACTAAAATAAAGCATCGTTGAGCAAACGTGATGGACAATTAACGAGGTGGATGGGACTAGTTGAAACTTAGGCTGCGCGTGAACTGGCAGTTAACCAGAGTAAGGTGCTCACTCTGTCTACATTGTTAGTCTACATTGTTATTTGATCTTGATTAGTAGATGGGCAAATAAGGTAGTATTGGTTTTTCGTATATGACGTCAGTACAAATGTATACGTCATATGTTTTTGTTGTTGTTGTTGGCAATACACCTATTATGGCATGGAAGATGCGTATATTGGCAGACTCTTCGAGGCTATTTTTGACACAAATGGAAAAATAAAGTAAACATCGGGAGTTCGGATTTACTGGCAAAACCTGATGCACTGCAGGCGGGGTAAACAAATCAGTAGCTGGAGAAATACTACAGGGTTAGTCTTTTCGTCTCGTTATTTTCCTGTGTTTACAGCCATGTTGGCTGGCTTTTGTTCCTGTTCAGCGACTGGAAGTAGTTCAGTTTTTTTGGAATAAAAAAATGGTCAGAAATAGATTTTCCTGAAATTTAACTCAGTTGCAGATTATTCACTTTCCGATTTAATGATTATGGTGAAAAATTTCCAGTTTATCGCTAAATATATTAATTTTTGTCTTTTCTGAACCCACTGAGACGACCCAGATTTTTCTCATGTTTACCGCATTTTTATACACACTTTTTGCTGAGAATGGTCTTTGTGTGGTATTTCATCGGAAAGAAATGTACATAAAGTTTCATATCTGTCTATTTTTCAAAGGTGATTTTTATCAAACAGGCTGTGTCAAGAGCATAAAATTCTGACTCGACAGGCTTTTTCATCTTTGAATTATAGTCCCATCGAATTTTTTCTCGAGAAAAATGTTTTTAAATCTACATACGCCGGCCTCTGAGATTCGCTACTGTTAGGCTGCATGGTGCTTCTGGTCAGAGCTAAAACTAACTTAACCTGATTACTGGTGAATCGCTTAGAGGGTATAATATGTTCTATAAAAGGGTTATCCTTTGGAAGCAAGGAATACACCACAGAAGTGAAAAATGTGGAGTGTACATGTTTTCTGGGCCAGACTAGCTAGTTTTGGCCAATTAGGCCTCATCAGTGACCCTCAGATATTTCCAAAATTCTACAATGGAATCAATGATCCCAAAGGACAAGAAAATATAATCTACACTATGATGTAGGGCAGGGAGACGTTTTACCGCAGCCACACATTCCCACAGTTAAATATGTTCTATAAAAGGGTTATCCTTTGGAAGCAAGGAATACACCACAGAAATGAAAAATATGGAGTGTACATGTTTTCTGGGCCAGACTAGCTAGTTTCGGCCAATTAGGCCTCATCAGTGACCCTCAGATATTTCCAAAATTCTACAATGGAATCAATGATCCCAATGGACAAGAAAATATAATCTACACTATGATGTAGGGCAGGGAGACGTTTTCCTACTGCCACACATTCCCACACACCAGCTGTAGTGAAGTTAAATATGTTCTATAAAAGGGTTATCCTTTGGAAGCAAGGAATACACCACAGAAGTGAAAAATATGGAGTGTACATGTTTTCTGGGCCAGACTAGCTAGTTTCGGCAAATTAGGCCTCATCAGTGACCCTCAGATATTTCCAAAATTCTACAATGGAATCAATGATCCCGAAGGACAAGCCCAACCTCCCCAGGAGAAGTGATGTGAGTCAGACTGCTCCTTAAACTTTAGAAGTTTCTTTGGGTGGTAGGGCTTGAGATGTCATTTGATCTCAGTGTTGGGTAAAAATCCCGCAAATTCGAAAGCAACGTTACCAAAATGAGCTAAATAGTATTGACAGGGACGTATACTTGAACACAAACAACATTCCACACAAAGCATTTCGCTATGTATTTTACCCATTTTGTCCCAGAAACCCTAAAACGGGTAATTGGCAAATAGTGCTGTCCCAGATCAGATGCTGCAGAATGTGGCATCTGATCAGATCAGGGCCTACACTGTTTGCAAAAAGTTAAGCCATTCTTATATGCAAGTTTGAAAAAACGGTTAAATAAGGTTATGCCCCCCGGTGTCTGTCCATCCATCTGTCCATCCATCTGTAAACTTTTCGTTTCCAGATAACTACTCCTAGTTTACATCCGATCAAGCTGAAACTTCATACATAGTTAAACCATTATGTGGGGCAGCGCATATTGTTTCGAGATTACATTCCACCAAATAATAATAGAGTTATGCCCCTTTGAATTTTTAGCTCACCTGTCACGTAGTGACAAGGTGAGCTTTTGTGATCACATTTTGTCCATGCGAGTGTGCGTCCATCCGTACATAAACAATTTCTTGCCCGCACAATAGCATCTTCATTTATGATTTGATTTTAACCAGACTTGCACACAACTTGTACCACCATGAGATCTGGGTTCCTTCTTTGAACCAGCCATATCCCATCATGTGTTACGGAGTTACGGCCCCTGAAAGGGCAAAAATTTCCTATTTTGGTCTTGTCTGCATGATAGCTGTTTCATTTCATCATCATCATCAACGGATTTTTTATTATCCCCTCGCACAACATAGTTGTGAGGGGGGATATAGCATTTGTCCCGTACGTACGTACGTACGTACTTTGTCAGCGCTCTAGCGCCTACATTTCTTGACCGATTTTAATATAACTTCACACAAATGTTCTTTATGACAATATCTCGAGCGAGTTCGACTTTCAAGGTGATGACCTCAAGGTCAAGGTCACTGTGGCTATTTTTAGAAAAACTTTGTCATCGCTCTAGCGCCTACATTTCTTCACCAATTTTAATATAACTTCACACAAATGTTCCTTATAAAAATATCTCGAGCGAGTTTGACTTTCAAGGTCATGACTTCAAGGTCAAGGTCACTGTGGCTATTTTTAGAAAAACTTTGTCATCGCTCTAGCGCCTACATTTCTTCACCAATTTCAATATAACTTCACACAAATGTTCCTTATGACAATATCTCGAGCGAGTTCGACTTTCAAGGTCATGACCTCAAGGTCAAGGTCACTGTGGCTATTTTTAGAAAAACTTTGTCATCGCTCTAGCGCCTACATTTATTCACCAATTTCAATATAACTTTACACAAATGTTCCTTATAAAAATATCTCGAGCGAGTTTGACTTTAAAGGTCATGACCTCAAGGTCAAGGTCACTGTGGCTATTTAGAAAAACTTTGTCATCGCTCTAGCGCCTACATTTCTTCCCCAATTTCAATATAACTTCACAAAAATGTTCCTTATGACAATATCTCGAGCGAGTTCGACTTTCAAGGTCATGACCTCAAGGTCAAGGTCACTGTGGCTATTTTTAGAAAAACTTTGTCATCGCTCTAGCGCCTACATTTATTCACCAATTTCAATATAACTTTACACATATGTTCCTTATAAAAATATCTCGAACGAGTTCGACTTTCAAGGTCATGACCTCAAGGTCAAGGTCACTATGGCTATTTTTAGAAAAACTTTGTCATCGCTCTAGCGCCTACATTTCTTCACTGATTTCAATATAACTTCACACAAATGTTCCTTATGACACTATCTCGAGCAAGTTCAAACTTCAAGGTCATGGCCTCAAGGTCAAGGTCACTGTAGCTATTTTCATAAAAACTTTAGCATCGCTCTAGCGCCTACATTTTTTCACCAATTTCAATGTAACTTCACACAAATGTTTTTTATAAAAATATCTCGAGACTGTTCGACTTTCAAGGTCATGGCCTCAAGGTCAAGGTCACTGTGGCTATTTTTAGAAAAGCTTTGTCATCGCTCTAGCGACTACATTTCTTCACTGAATTCAATATAACTTCACACAAATGTTCCTTATGACAATACCTCGAGCGAGTTTGACTGTCAAGGTCAAGGTCACTGTGGCTATTTTTAGAAAAGCTTTGTCATCGCTCTAGCGACTACATTTCTTCACTGAATTCAATATAACTTCACACAAATGTTCCTTATGACAATACCTCGAGTGAGTTTGACTTTCAAGGTCAAGGTCACTGTGGCTATTTTTAGAAAAACTTAGTTATTGCTCTAGCGCTTACATATTTTCACCAATTTCAATATAACTTTACACAAATGTTTTTTATGACAATATCTCGAGCTATCTCGACTTTCAAGGTCAAGGTCATTGTGGCTATTTTTAGAAAAACATTGTCATCCCTCTAGCGCCTACATTTATTGATGGATTTTTATAGAACTTCACACAAATGTTTCTTATGATAATATCTCGAATTGCTTTGACTTTCAAGGTCATGACCTCAAGGTCAAGGTCACTGTGGCTATTTTTAGAAAAACTTTGTCATCGCTCTACCGCCTACATTTATTTACAGATTTTAATATATAATTCACACATAAGATGCTTATGATAATATCTTGAGCAAGATCTTCTTTCGCGTTCATGGCCTCAAGTCAAGGTCACTATGGCTATTTTTAGAGAAACATTGTCATCACTCTAGAATGTACATTTATTGATGGATTTTTAAACAAATTTTACACAAATGTTGCATATGATAATATCTCAAGCAAGTTGGACTTTTGCCATTTCAATTTTTTCCACACACAAAGTTGTCTTGTGCGAGGGGATTTGTATCGCATGCGATGCCTTGTTAACGTGCAGGTACAGGGGCAACGTCCACATAAGTGGGCCCCCTTCCAGGTAGCTGGCTTGCTGCACGCATGGCAGATCTTACACCAGATCTCCAGGCTTGTCTATCATGAGGATCGATAGCAGAGAGCTTCCATTCTCTGCAATCTCTTTCTGTTAGCTGCTTCCAGGTCATCTTGGGCCTTCCTGGCCCCCGCTTTCCACTTACCTGTATGTCACAGGCAGTCTTGACTGCACCGTTGGAGCGTTCCACATGTCCATACCAGCAAAGTCTTCTCTCTTTCAGGATGAGGTCCAGGTCCTCAATGCCAAGACGCTCAAGTAACTCACTGGACCTGATGGTGACAGTGTCCTGTGGCTTGACATTGCAGATCTGTCTGATCATTGCCCTGTCATTTCGCTGTAGACATTGGAGGTTTGGCTTTGTCAATGGCCATGTCTAACTGGCATGGAGCATTGCGCTCCGCACACAAGAGCTATACACACGGCCACGTGTCTTGAACGAGAGGTGGCGGGAAGAGAGAACTGGTAGCAACTCCTTGAATTTCTTCCAGGCTGTTTTCACACGTGATGTAGTTGAAAGGTCGCAACATTTATGATTTGATTTTAACTAAACTTGCACACAATTTGTACCACCACAAAATCTGGGTTCCTTTCTTGAACCAGCCATATCCCATCATTGGTACCAGAGTTATGGCTCCTGAAAAGGCAAAAATTTCCTATTTTGGTATTGTCTGCACAATAGCCGTTTCATTTATCATTTGATTTTAACCAAACTTACACACAATTTATACCACCAAAAGATCTTGGTTCCTTTCTTGAATCAGGCATATCACATCAAGGGTACCAGAGTTATGGCCCCTGAGAGGGCAAATATGGGCTGTTTTGGTCTTGTCTGCATGATAGCTGTTTTGTTTATGATATCATTTTAACCAAATTTACACACAACCTGAAGCACCATAGGATCTTGGTTCCGTTGTTGAACCACCCATAACCCATCATCTATTCCAGAGTTATGGCCCCTGAAAGGGCACAAATTGCCTACTTTGGTCTTATCTGCACAAAAGCTGTTTCATTTATGATTTGATTTTAACCAAACTTGCACACAACTTAAACCACCATAAGATCTTGGTTCCTTTGTTCAAGTTTGAATATGGGTCATGTCCGGTCAAAAATGAGTTCAGGAGGTCAAATCATAAAAAACCCTTGTGAACACTAGAGGCCACATTTTAAGTCAGATCATCATGAAACTTATTCAGAATGATTGCCTTGATACAATCTTGGCCAAGTGTGAATATAGGTCATGTCGGGTCAAAAAGTAGGTCAGTAGGTCAAATCATGGAAAAACCTTGTGAACACTCTAGAGGCCAAAGTTTTTGTCCGATCGTCATCAAACTTGCTCAGAATGATCATCTTGACAATATCCCGGTCAAGTTCAAATATGGATCATGTCGGGTCAAAAAGTAGGTCAGTTGGTCAAATCATAGAAAAACCTTGTGACCACTCTAGAGGCCACAGTTTTGGTTTGATCGTCATCAAACTTGCTCAGAATGATCGTCTTAACAATATCTGGTCAAGTTCGAATATGGGTCATGCCGGGTCACAAAGTAGGTAAGTAGGTCAAATCATAAAAAAACCTTAATACACTAAAGGCCACAGTTTTGGTCCTATCATCATCAAACTTGCTCAGAATGATTATCTTGACAATATGTCGGTCAAGTTCGAATATGGGTCATGTCGGGTCAAAAAGTAGGTCAAATCAGAGTAAAACCTTGTGAACACACTGGAGGCCACAGTTTGGGTCTGATCATCATTAAACTTGTCCAGAATGATCATCTTGACAATGTCTCAGTCAAGTTCAAATATGGGTTTTGTATGGTCAAACAGTAGGTCAGTAGGTCAAATCATAGAAAAACCTTATGAACACACTAGAGGCCACAAGTTTGGTCCAATCATCATCAAACTTACTCAGAATGATCATCTTGATAATATCTTGGTCACATTTGAATATGGGTCATGTCGGGTCACAAAGTAGGTCAGTAGGTCAAATCATAGAATAACCTTGTGAATACACTTAGATGACACAGTTTTGGTCCAATCATCATCAAACATGCCCCGAATGATCATCTTGATAATATCTTGGTCACATTTGAATATGGGTCATGTCACGTCACAAAGTAGGTCTGTAGGTCAAATCATAGAAAACCCTTGTGAATACACTAGAGGCCACAATTTTTGTCCAATCATCATCAAACTTGCCCAGAATAATCATCTTGACAATGTCTTGGTCAAGTTCGAATATGGGTCATGTTGGGCCAAAAAGTAGGTCAGTAGGTCAAATCAGAGAAAAACCTTGTGAACACACTAGAGGCTACCGTTATGGTCCGATCATCATCAAACTTGCTCAGAATGATAGTCTTCACAATATCTGGGTCAAGTTTGAATACGGGTCATGTCGGGTCAAAAAGTAGGTCAGTAGGTCAAATCATAGAAAAACCTTGTGTACACACTAGAGTCCACAGTTTTGGTCCTATCATCATCAAACTTGCCCAGAGTGATCATCTTGACAATATCTCAGTCGGGTTCAAATATGGGTCATGTTAGATCAAAAAGCAGGTCAGTAGGTCTAATCATAGAAAAACCCTCTGAACACACTAGAGGCTACAGTTTTGGTCCTATCATCATCAAACTTGCTCAAAATGATCATTTGACAATATCTCGATTAATTTCGAATATGGGTCATGTCTGGTCAATATGTAGGGCAGAAGGTCAGATTGTTGAAAAGCCATGTGAACACACTAGAGGCCCCAGTTTTGGTCTGATCATCATCAAACTTGCTCAGAATGATCATCTTGACAATATCTGGGTCAATTTTGAATATGGGTCATGTCGGGTCAAAAAGTAGGTCAGCAGGTCAAATCATAGAAAAACGTTTTGAACAATCTAAGAGGCCACAGCTTTAGACAAATCATCATGAAACTTGCTCAGAATGATCATGTGGACAACATCTCAGTTAAGTTCGAATATGGGTCATGTCAAATCAAAAAGTAGATCAGTATGTTATTTTGTGATAACTTTTGAACCATTTGAGATAGAGCCTTCATATTTGGCATGTAGGTTCCTTTTGACAAGGGCTTCCCACTCATATAAAGATTTGACCTGTGACCTTCTTTATCATACCTTTTGAACCAAATGAGATAGAGCCTTCATATTAGGCATGTATGTTCCTTGTGACAAGGTTTTCTCAACCATTCAAAACTTTTGACCCATGACCTTGACCTACTTTGTCTTAACTTTTGAAGCATTTGAGATACAGCCTTCATATTTAGCATGTAGGTTCATTGTGACAATGTTGCTAAGATGACCCTCTGCCAAAAAGGCTAAAACGATCCCACTCCTATGAACAAATTGGCCACTGGAGCTAAAAATAGAAAAATATTGTAAATTTGATTCAAATGGAAACTCCACCTAAACCCTAAGGCCAATTTGATTCAACGTTCAAAGGAATGTTGCCTAGGTTACTCCCTACAAAATAAGCTAAAATCACTCTGCTGATGAACAAGATGGCCACCAGAGCTTAAAAAAGAAAGTACTTGAGACAGTGACACACAAATGAGCGAACCAGGGCCCTCTGGGCCCTCTTGTTTTGTTAACTTTTTGTTTCCCTATAACTCCTCCTACAGTTTACATCCGATCAAGCTGAAAGGTCATACATAGTTAGACCATGATGTGGGGCAGCGCATATTGTTTCGAGGTTACAGTCCACCAAATAATAATACAGTTATGCCCCTTTGAAATTTTTTGTAAACTTTTCATTTCTGAATAACTACGCCTACAGTTTACATCCGATCCAGCTGAAACTTCATACATAGTTAGACCATGATGTGGGGCAGCGCATATTGTTTCAAGGTTACAAACCACCAAATATTAATAGAGCTATGCCCCTTTGAATTTTTATGCCCCCGCATCATATGATGCCGGGGGCATATAGTTTTTGGGTTTTTCGTACGTGCGTACATGTGTACGTCCGTCTGTACGTGTGTGTGTACGTACGTACGTACGTACGTACGTACATGATCCTGTAACCTCAGGTTAAAGTTTTTGTAACAGGTAGAGCCTGAACTTTTAGAACTCATATTTTCCTAACCATTTGATGGAACTGGTTCATCTTTGGTATGATGATAGATATAGGTCCAAAGTTTTATTAAGCAATACCCCCACCCATGCCTGTGACCTCAAGGTCAAGGTCACAGACTTAGAAATTTTCAATGTTAAAGACTCAGGTTAAGGTTTTTGTAACAGGTAGACTTGAACATTTGAGAACTCATATTTTCCAAACCATTTGATGGAATTGGTTCATATTTGGTACGATTATAGATATAGGTCCAAAGTTTTATTCAGCGATACCCCCACCCATGCCCATGGCCTCAAGGTCAAGGTCATGGAGTTAGAAATTTTCCATGTTAAAGACACCAGTTAAGGTATTTGTACCTGGTAGAACCTGAACTTTTATGATGGCTTTGGTTCATATGATGATAGATACAGGTACAATGTTTTATTCAGCAATACCCCCACCCATGCCTATGACCTCAAGGTCAAGGTCACAGACTTAGACAATTTTAATGTGAAAATTTTAAAGAGCTCAAATTTTCCAAACTACATTATGGATTTGGCTTATGTATGCTATGATGATAGATACAGGTCCAAATGTTTATTTGGCAATACCCCCACTCATGCCTATGGCTTCAAGGTCAAGGTCACAGACTTAGAAATTTTTAATTAGATATTTTAAGAGTTGATATTTTCCAAATCAGGCGATGGATTGAGTTGATATTTGGTATGATGTTAGATACCTGTCCATTTTATTCAGCGATACCCCCACCCATGGCCATAACCTCAAGGTCAAGGTCATAGACTTAAAAATTTTTTAATTATCCCCTCGCACAACATCGCTCTAGCGCTTACATTTCTTCACCGATTTCAATATAACTTCACACAAATGTTCCTTATGACAATATCTCTAGCGAGTTAGACTTTCAAGGTCAAGGTCACTGTGGCCATTTTTAGAAAAACTTTGTCACAGCTCTAGCGCTTCCATTTCTTCACCAATTTCATTATAACTTCACACAAATGTTCCTTATGACAATATCTCTAGCAAGTTCCACTTTCAAGGTCAAGGTCACTGTGGCTATTTTTAGAAAAACTTTGTCATCGCTCTAGCCCTTACATTTCTTCACCGATTTCGATATAACTTCACACAAATGTTCCTTATGACAATACCATTTAGCGATTTTGACTTTCAAGGTCAAGGTCACTGTGGCTATTTTTAGAAAAACTTTGTCATCGCTCTAGCGACTACATTTCTTCACTGATTTCAATATAACTTCACACAAATGTTCCTTATGACAATACCTCGAGCGAGATTGACTTTCAAGGTCAAGGTCACTGTGGCTATTTTTAGAAAAACTTTGTCATTGCTCTAGCGCTTACATTTTTTCACCAATTTCAATATTACTTCTCACAAATGTTTCTAATGACAAGATCACACACTTAGAAAATTTTGTTGCAACATGGATTTTCGGGGTGAGGCGGGGCCCTTGGCGGGGGCATCTGTGTCGTCTGGACACATTTCTAGTTTGGTAAACTTTTTGTTTCTGCATAACTCCTACAGTTTACATCCAATCAAGCTGAAACTTCATACATAGTTATACCATTATGTGGGGCAGCGCATATTGTTTCAAGGGTACAGTCCAACAAATAATAATAGAGTTATGCCCCTTTGAAATTTTGTGTAAACTTTTTGTTTCCGAATGACTCCTCCTCCAGTTTACATCCGATCAAGCTGAAACTTCATCCATAGTTAAACCATGATGTGGGGCTGTGCATGTTATTTCGAGGTTATGGTTCACCAAATAATAATAGAGTTATGCCCCTTTGAAAATTTTTGTAAACTTTTCATTTCTGGATGACTCCTACATTTTGCATCCGATTTAGCTGAAACTTCATATATAATGAGACCATGCTGTGGGGCAGACCATATTGTTTCAAGGTTATGGTCCACCAAATAATAATAGAGTTATGCTCCTTTGAAAAATTCTGTAATTTAAACATTTTGTTTCTGGATAACTCCTCCTACATTTTAGATCTGATGATATTGAAACTTTACATACAGACCATGATATGGAACAGAGCATATTATTTTGAGATTACGGTCTGCCAAATATTAACAGAGTTATACCCCTTTCACAGATTTTTCTAAACATTCCATTTCTGGATAACTCCTCTTACATTTTACATCTGATGAAGCTGAATATATTACTGACCATGACAATATGCTTGCGACAGGTAGTTTGAGCCATTGAGTGTTATTAATAGTGTAGGTAAGAATATATGGAGCACATAATGTTCCTTGGTTACATTACACAAACCCAAACTTGTACAACAGTCAGTATATATATGCTCCATCTTACTAATTGCTATGGGCGTATAATGTCCCGCTTGCGGAGCTCTTGTTCAAACAAATTTTGGAGAAAACACAACCTGACACCCCTAAATTTTGAAATGGATTCCTGCTATACATGTATATAAGAAGGAAGCTTCTACTTGGTAGGGTTTACCTATACTGAGCAGCCACCTGTCTCATTTGGCCAACTTGGTTTTGTTTTTTGGTTTTATGGCTGTTTCAAGATTATTGCTCTTATTTTGAGGCGATCGTTAACCAGAGGCAGACAAAAACTGGAGTACCTGGAGAAAAACCATCTGATCTTCCGTTTCAGAACTTGACTTCTCACATGAAGCCCGAGCGGAGCCTAAACCGCAGCCGTGAGAGACCTAATGACTCTAGTTTCTATATCTAAAATTGTCAAGACTCTTGCTAGACTGTGTAGGTGAGGAGTCCCAAACACAGAGGACAGGTTTTCTTATGATTTGGCTTACATGCCATTTTATTCCAGTTGACCCACCAGGAAACCCTGAAAATGTAACACTTGCAGTTTCACCAGCTAAACCTCCAAGCCCTTTTGCTGTGGACCTGCACATACGCTGGGAACCACCCAGTGATCTGGGCAGTAAGGGGGTGATTGATAAGTATGTAATACGGTCAGGAAAAGCGGAGCAGCTAATACCACCACTTCCGGCATCTTTTACTGAGAAACCAATGGAGAGAAATGTTTCACAGGTAGGTATTTATGTTCCTTGACCCTTAAGAATGCGGAAAAAACTACATCTGGAAATGTTGTCTGCTTATGTCATCTGCTGAATCTTCTTGCAAACTTTTTAGAAATATTTTTTTATACAGGCAAACAGTATGGACCCAGATCAGACTGCTCCCAGTTAAGCAGTCTGATCTGGGTCTACACTGTTTGGAAAACTGACGTTCAAAATAACCGGCAGACAGCAAAGCAGATGGCAAACGTGTCGTGATTGGTGTTTTATGGGTTAAGATGCCAATCGCAACAGTTGTCATCTGCTTTGAAGTCTGCTGGCTCTTTAAAAATCATTAGCCATATTTGACCGGTAAGTTTTTGTGAAATTTCTTGTTTGGAGTGCGGTATCTTCTTGTAACAGCTGGTCATATGGTCCAATCAATTCTTTACTTTGTTTCAAGCTCTTAAGGAGTCGTAATACATGGTTAATTAATAATAATAATAATAAAGTCTTTATTTCCAGAGGATTACATATTTAGTATAAAGAACTAATCTTCCATATGGTGCTCCATAAAACAAATAAAACACAAGGTATTATATACAATATATACACTAACATTACACATAGGCAAAAGTCTAGGAATACTAAAACGAAATCTTATGAGTTTGTGTGACAGTAAATGTTAACTGACACAAAATTAATCAGAGGCTATTCTGGTAAGATATCAAACTGGTAAAAAAGAATATTTTTCACATGCTAAATTATGTTGTAAAATAATTTTTTCGGTGTTTATGACCAGCTGAATTGTAAAAGATCATATTGACATTCCATTTTTTGATGGAGACTAAAAATATGGCACTGAGAATGGAAACCAGTAACCTCGAATTGTTTTTTTTTTTTTTTTTTTTTTTCAAATTTAAGCATATCACAGATGTGTAGTGCGTGACAAAACAGAACAGGGATTCAAATGTCACAGCAGTGACATGATCCCAAGAGGAGGAGCTCATATCATGATAGTGTAGCTAAGAGAGATGGCTCCTCCTCCTGCAATTCATGCACTGCTCGTTGGCATTGAAAATAACGTTAAACCCACCAGCGTCATGTAGAAATACCAGCTGTACGGACAGTCCACACTCGCTGGGCATCGAACATGAGGATATGTGGCGAACAGTATGTTCTTGTCTCATTGTTCAATAATTACAGAAAGGTCCGGCATAGGGAAATTTGGCATTTCCATCAAAGTAAGTCGTGCTCCACAATCTCTTATAAATTTCTAAAATATCTTGTATTTGATTTTACCAAGTGAATGGCTGTTACAAGAAGATATCATATTCCTACACAAAATTACACAGATAGTTCATGAAACTTAATGAAAAAAATGGCTGTTGTTGCAACCTGTGCTGACCCAGATAAGACCTATCCTGTAGGAGCAGTTGGATAAGAGTCCACACTGTTTGCAAAAATATATTTGAAAAGAGGGAGTGAGTGAGTGTTTGAGTTTAACGTCCCACCAACAGCTAAGGTCATACGGAGACAGGACCTCGGTTTAAAGACTCATCCGATAGTCTGGAGAAGCCCGGGATCGATCCTGTGATCCCTGGTTTACAAGGCGAGTAGCGTAACCACTACACCACGGAGGCTTCTACATTTGAAAAGACGCAACAGACAACATTTTCAGGTCTTGTTTTTTCTTGCCCTAGGGTGAACAGAAAAACACCAGCAGAATATAGGAGCAATGCTCCAAAGTTTCACAGCTTTTCTGCAACTTATTGAAGGAAGTCTTACAGAGGAAATAAATGCTACCGGAAATCACCTTTACCCAGGTGGGGAGCGAACCTGGTCTGGCAGAGTGACAGGCCAACACTCTATTGTGTCGCTATAAAAGCCAGTTTGTATCACAATGCAGTGCAGGTGTATTTTACAGTGTATTTTACACTTACCACTACTACATATGCCCCCTTCTGTTTATGATTTTTCCTTGAATCTCTCATTCTTCCCAATGAAATTCGCTGGTAGAGGGATGTGCTCCGAGTCTCTGTGGGTCATTTACGTTGGGCGCCAAATGTAACTGAGGAAAAAATGCTAATCACCTTAAACAGGCCAAGGATTGAACCCAATCCGCCAGAGTGACAGGCCAACACAGTACCGCATCATTATAAAAGCCTGCTTGTACCGCAAAGCAGTTCAAGTGTATTTCTTACCTGTCACAACTACAAAATTTTATTTACGGGTTGATTGTTTGTCAGTCAACCCAAAGTTACTAATGTCCATATGACTTTGGCTAACCAATAGATTCTAACCCGGCAGATGGTGTTTATACAAGATCTGGATAACAGTTATTTATAGCCATACTATTATTGTTGCTGTGATGTCAGAGTCAGGTGTAGAGAAGGTTAACTGCAATCCCCAGACTGGACTCATGTGTTGGGTTAGGCAAGCAATGTAGACCGAGATTAGATGCTGGCATCTGATCAGGGTCTACGCTGTTTGCTTAAAGAACAGGAATGGAATAGTCTAAATATGTTCTAGAAAGGGTTATCCTTTGGAAGCAAGAAATACACCACAGAACTGGGAAATATGGAGTGTACATGTTTTCTGGGCCAGACTAGCTAGTTTCGGCCATTTAGGCTTCATCAGTGACCCTCATATATTTTCAAAATTCCACAATGGAATCAATGATCCCAAATCCTCATTCAGGACCATTTGCTAAGCCCAGTTTTGGGGTCGATGGGCTACCAATGCTGTCAGGGCCCATTTGTTCAAAGCATTGTTAGCTTAACAAGCTTATTAGTGGTGAAATTGTTAATTGTTCTAGCAGGTACAATATCTAATATAGTGAGTTTTTTTTGCTGAAAAAATGAGAGCAGCTTTTGCATTTGCAAAAGCTGCTCACATTTTTTCAGCAAAACTATCAGCATATTTGCCATATTTAACGATCAAAGTTTCAACAATATGTTAACTAACAACGTCATCAGTTTTGAGCAACTGACCCTAGATCTTTGATTCAATGTTCACGCTGTGATGATGTTAGTGTTAGTCAGTCAAATTACAGGTAGTGTTAGTAAAATTGCAGGAAGCAATTAAAGTCAGTTTTATTCCAGGAAGTGTAAGTCAGTTAAAGTCCAGGATGTGTTTGTCAGTAAAATCCTAGGAAGTACAAAATGCTAATCATGAAGCATTTTTGTGATGGTCACATCATGAAGAAAGAAAACTGAAAGTTAGACTTCATTTTTCCACTGTTCATGATGACAGGGTATTATCTGACAAATTTATCAGAAATGCTGCAATAAATTTGCTTCTTGATTCATAAATTTAGTGCCCATTATGCATGTGCAGGGCTGGCCAGGGTAGCTCAGTCATAGGCGCGTCAGATTGGTGATCAGGAGGACGCGGGTTCGGTACCTGCCAGGGTCGGCAACATTCTTTCATGGAGATTGATCATGAAATCTTTCCTACGGTCATTCTCTCCCTTCTGCTGATTCAAAAGGGCAGTTTCAGTTTCTGGCGAAAGAATATACACTGTACTGGTTAACCATTTACGTATAAGCCTTCCCAGGAAAAGTATTGATAGGTAAACTGACTGGCTCAAAAATGACCTAAAATAGTGTTGACTGGGACGTTAAAGTCCCATACAAACAAACAAAAAAGCATGTTCAGGACTAGCTGTAAATTAATCTCCTAAAATTTTTGCAAATTTGTTTCACAATCCTGCAAGGAGGCCAAAGGGTGTAAATGGAATGGTTAGTCTGATCTGAGTCTGCACTGTTTGCTTAGCCCAATCTGTCCCAATACTTAGGATCATTGTAGTAATGTATCTTTTTCATCTTTTTAGGATATCAGGGAATTAATATTTCAACTAAGAACAGAACCATCCCCTTTTGCATATGGAGTGCAGGTAATTATCAGAGTGAAGTGGTACATCTCTAATCCATCTTAATCCACCCACACCCATTGGGGCTTGAAGAAATATATGGGCTGCATGATGCTTCCACGCATAGCTGAAACCGACCCACACACGAGTACTGGTAAAGGGCATAGAGGATCTAAGCCTGCCCAGGCAAAGCGGTGCGAGTCAGCCCGTCCATGCTTATAAACCTTATTTGTTTCATTGGGCGGCAGGGCTTGAGATGTCATTTCATCTCAATGTCGAGCAAAGTCCCACAGAATTGGAATGAACGTCTCCAAAATGACCTTTATAGTGTTGACGGGGACATTAAACCTCAAATCAAACAAACAAACAATGTATATAGCAATTGCAGAAATTATGTAAGAAAATTTTCAAGCTTTCTGAAAAAAGTGAAGGCCCTGATTCGACACAGCATTTTGCGGCATCTGAACTGAGTCTGCACTGTCCGCCAGTGTACCCGTTTTTGGGGTTTCCCATTTGAAATTGGTTATGGAAGATCGCTGTGACATGGACTTAAGGTTTTAGAGCATTTGTATGCTTATCTCACTTGAGCATGAAATTTGCTATTAGAATATGCTACATCATGTTCAACAGTCCGTGAAATGAACCCACTCCCCCTTAAAGGTGCATTATTGAGCTACCGGGTCTGAGATTTTTTTTTCTGGTTTTTATCTTCAATGCATACTGTTTTGTCATGTGTACACTTTTGGAGCCAAATACAACTTCAGAACTTTGTGAAAATGGTCGTTTTCATTCATGTTTACCCTTCGCTCTGAACATGTGTTCGGAATTTCTGTTCTAAAAATAAATCTGTCGCTTTACACATACATGGAGACAGTATCATCTCTGAGTGTAGTTACTTATGGCATGCTATTCAGCGTCATAAGAAAAATACCGGCTATATGTTATTTTATTTTTGGAAGCATTTTTTCCAGATAGCTCAATAATGCACCTTTAAGCCCACTTTATATAGACAAAATTGGGGTTTACGGGGGTATACATTATTTTCCTTATTTCCGCTGCAAGACATAGGTTGTGGGTACTTGTTAGAACCACCTCATTGAGGGCTTTCCACTGATTAAATGAATTAGACCTATGATGTTGACATGTGACCTACTTTAAAGAAGAAAACATTGATCATAACTTTTGTACCATTTGAGATAGAGCCTTCATATTTGACATGTAGGTTCCTTGTGACAACGACTCCACTCATACAGATAGTTTTGACCTTGACCTGTGACCTACTTTAAAGAAGAAAACATTGATCATAACTTTTGTACCATTTGAGATAAAGCCTTCATATTTGACATGTAGGTTCCTTGTGACAAGGACTTTCCACTCATACAAATAGTTTTGACCTTGACTTTGACCTGTGACCTACTTTAAATGAAAAAATAACATTGGTTATTTATAACTTTTGAACAGTTCAAGAGAGAGCCTTCATATTTGGCATGTATGTTTCTTGTGGCAAGGGCTTCCGACTCGTACAAAAAAAATTTTGACCTCTGACCATGACCTGTGACCGACTTTGTCATAACTTTTAAACCGTTTGAGATAGAGCCTTCATATTTGGCATTTAGGATCCTTGTGACAAGGGCTTCCCACCCATATAAAAAATTTGACCTGTGACCTTAACCTTGACCTGTGACCTACTTTATCATAACTTTTGAACTGTTTGTGACAGGGCCTTCATATTTGGCCTGTTGGTTCCTTGTGATGAGGGCTTCCCACTCATACAAAATTTTGATCTGTGCGTTTGACTGGTGACCTACTTTATCATAACTTTCTAACTGTTTGGGACAGAGCCTTTATATTTGGCATGTAAGTTCATTGTGACAAGGGCTTACATTTCACACAAAAATTTTGACCTGTGACCTTGACCTATGATCTACATTATCATAATGTTTGAACCGTTTGAGACAGAGCTTTCATATTTGGCATGTAGGTTCCTTGTGACAAGGACTTCCCACTCATACAAAATTTTGACTTGTGACGTTGACCTTGACCTGTGACCTACTTTAAGGAAAATTGACCTCGGCCCGGGGACATGTTCATGTTTCCCAAACACATCTTGTTGATTATAGCATTTAGCATTTAGAAATATGATTGGTCTGAGTGGCATACAAAATTAAGATTGATGATTGTATTTTAATTGATTATAGCATTATTATTATTGATTAGAGTAGCATATAGTTTTTTGATTGAAGTATTTTTATTCATCACAGTGGCATGTTACAGCCTATTTTGATTGACCAGAATGGTCTGTTTTTAAGTATTTGAATTGATCAGAATGGCATGTTTTGCAGTATTTTGGTTGATCAGAATGGCAAAAATTATTTTGATTGATCAGAGTGGCATACAGTATTTAGATTGATCAGAGTGGCATACAGTATTTTGATTGATCAGAGTGGCATGTGAAGGCCTATTTCAATTCATCAGAATGGCATACAGTATTTTGATTGATCAGAATGGCATAAAGTGTTTTGATTACGGTAGTCAGAATGGCATATGGTTTTTAGATCAATCAGAGTGGCATGTTAAGGTCTATTTTGATTGATCAGAGCAGCATAAAAGTATTTTGATTGATCAGAGTGACATGTTATGGCCTACTTTCATTGATCAGAGTGGAATCTTATGACCTTCTTTGATCAGTGGCATGTTCTGGCCTACTTAGATTGATCAGAGTGCCATGTTATGGCCTACCTTTATTGACCAGAAGGCATGTTATGGCCAACTTTTGATCAGAGTGGCATGCTAAGGCCTATTTTGATTGAACAGAATGACATAAAGTATTTTGATTGATCAGAGTGGCATGTTATGGCCTACTTTGATTGATAATTGTGGCATTCAGTATTTTTGTTGACCAGAGTGGCATTTTGTATTTTGATTTATTTGAGTGGCATACAGTATTTTTACTGAAATTAGTTTACAACAGTTTGATTAATTTTACAGGTCATCCCATATGCTCCTGATCAGTATATGTCAGAGAATGACATGGGCATCTTACCAGTGAAAATGATACATGTTGGGCATAATGATTCTATGGCAATATTCAGAAAACAAGGTAAGTATAGAGGACATGTATTTTTACTTTCTTTAAGTAAGACGCATGGGTGTATTTGCTGTTGGTCTGTTATTCCATTTATTACCAGAAACCCGAAAACGGGTACCCTGCCAAACAGTGTAGGCCCAGATTGTTACAGGTGGGTTTACGGCGTCCCGCAAACCCCCATGCTGACAAGACAACCGAGCGTGATCTCTGACAGGTGTACGGGCAGCTGTGGGGTAAGGCACAAGAAAGATGTTAAATGAATGACATGAATTATTTACAGTATCTACATACAACACTCACTAACACAAAACATCACAATTTGTTGCTTCTGTAGCCAACTCACGACGTCCGCTCCGAAGGCAAAACACTGTTCTGTGCTCGGAACGGGTGACGTGAATACCTACAGAAGCAAACAACAAAAACAACAACAAAAACAAAAAAAAGAAACAACACAAGACGCGACTGGCCAGTTTATAACCTAGGGTGAATCCCCCACACGCGTGACACTTCCTCTCGCGAACTAGTGGAACTAGGCTATCAACATAGTCGATAATCTTAGATTTAGCGATCACGTTTGCTGATCAGACGTTTAGTGATCGTCCAAATAAGGTAAGTTGACCTCTTCCATGATCACATTTGTTAACAACGAACAATGATTTAGAAGAATCTGCTTCTATCCTGGTAGGCGCTGATTACGGCGGTCTGTCCGCCCTTGCTGGACCCTAACGCCTAGCGTCGTACCAGTACCTGCTGCTATGAAGCAGGGAGCAGCAGGTCACACATTGTTATGCCTGCAAATTACGATAACGGGACTAGAAACGAGTCACAAAACATACATGCTATATCATGATCCCCCTCCCGGAGAAGTAAGAATATGTTCATGCATATACCGTTATTGCGCATGCGCCGACCAGACATACAGGCTGATTAGTGCATGCGACAAATAACCGTACAGCAGAACTCAACTTGACTGTGCATCAAATTATCAGCACTCAGCTCTTGACACAATAATACTCAAAGTTCATGTTTCCTTACTGAGCACTACAGAAATCAATTAATGCTCACTACTACTGAGCATAATACTCATCAAATTTGTGCTCACTATATTATCACAAGTAAGAGGCAATTGAACAGACCACGCCTTTGCGCTACCTGGTCAGCCGCCAATTACAGGAAACATAACAATCTCTATTTCATATCCTTCTCCGCAACACGGCTCACAAATATAGCTATTCACAAATTCAATACATTAATAACAGATAGAAACTACAACAGAAGATTTTCATCTATAATCCACACATTTGTTAGTGTCTCATATGGGCCAACACTGTTTGCCGTAAATTCTCTCTATTTGGTAGGCACCCCGTCACAACCGTCCTCGCGACGCCGATGACGCAGCTGACGTCATCCCCGCCGCTCAGGCCGTTACGACGTGTGGCGACCAAATACTCCCACTTATCATCATCACGTTCTTTATATGTACATACATGCACAAACTGAGTTATCAGACAAAAACGGCATCATTACAAAATGAACTCGTAATTCTTCTTGAACAAAATTATTTCTAATCAACGTGAACATGCTTGTAAAATAAAATTCATTACGGTTCATCATCACGGATAACCCAACAGGCTCTTGTAAGAGTTTGCCCTGATGATGAAGATGTGGTTAAACCCGTCTTAAGTTTACGTCCCCTCTACACCTAATATCATATTGGGACGGAACCACGGTTTTCTAACCACAGCTAGTCACAAGTCATGGATCAAACAAGTGACCCGGCGTTTATTAATTACATTCTACAAAAGGGCTCTAAAAGCCTAAATGAATCTAGAATGAGCGGGTGTCCAAACTTTACGTCTCACCAACATCTAGGGTCAGCATGAGACAGGACCTCACTTAGAAAGACTCATTCTACTACTGGAGAAGCCTGGGATCAATTCTGCGACGTCTAGCTGGCAAAGCTAGTAGCCTAACCACTACAGGCCACAACAGTAAATTCAGAATAGGCTTCAGAAAGTTGGGGTATACTAGAAGTAAACCCCTCCAAAACCTACAAGCATGTTCATACAAAAATAATACTAAACATAGATTAAACATACCTTTCAATATACTTTCTATTTCCCCGTCACAATGTTGTGTTCACTCTTTACAATTTGACCTGCTGCTAAAGTGTCCGCTTTTTTCAGGGTTTATATATCTATGAATACTACCGGAAAATCATGCCTACTCGTATTACCTTGCTTTGTTCGTGGGGAAGTGGAGATACCGGCCACAAACAAAGCCAGATAGCAAAATCGAGTAGATAATGGATTTGCGTTCAAATAGTATATTTCCCATAGGAAAAATTGATGAAACGACCCTATAATCAATGACATGACTCCTGTCAAAACGAACACCCACACAACACGTGACGGGAATAAAAATCATATATGGCACAATTTGGCGGTTGGCGATTTTTAGGCAAATTCTATAGGACTCGGCCTTTAAGCGGCCCCCTGTATTGTAAAAACAGCTCTCTATAAACCACTCATGCATACATCGTATGATATGTGCATGACTTGTTCATGGAGCCGCATAGTTTGCGTACCATATTTCACCTAAAATATTTCACTCACACCGCCCTACCATATATCTACTAAAATAATTTAGATGTGCATAAGCACCAGAGAGGTTTCCTATTCCATCTCGTAACAAAGGTTTCCCCTTTTGGAGAAAAAACAATCAGAAATGTTTTTTCTTTGTGTATAGAGATGGAATAGGATGAACCTATCTAAACAAGACAGCTATTTACACAACAACCGTGCGAAGAATTACCTACTAAGGTAGTCTGCCCCCAAATTTTCTTAAGTAAAATTGCTTTTAAGCTATGGTGGTTTGCCCCAGAATTTTCCTGTTCCCCTGACATTCTGTTGTTTGTTAGCAAACGCATATCGTTTTAATCTCACTGGAGGTGGCCTTTCTGGCTTAACAGATTTGATTGATTTCACAGGTTCCGACATAAATGTGGTACATATAATTTGGTCTGTCTGACATGTCAGTCCTGCAAGGCGCTGTTCTCTCAGCCCTTCTGTCTCCTCACTCTCCTCTGTTTCCTCACTCTCTACTGACGTTAGTGTATGTGGGACGCTAACGTCGCCGTCATTTTTCTGTTGCTCTGCAGTTTCAAAACTGCTGTCTTCAAATGAAGACTCGTCGACGTCATTTCTGTCATGACTGTCTGTCGATATAATTGGTTTAGAGATCAGACAATGAGACGTCACAGTCTGACGCTCAACATACTGTTTCAGTATATTAGCGTGATATGTGTTAACATTTCCATTGACGTCAATCTTATAATCCATTCTGTTCACTACCTCAACCACTTCATAAGGACCTTTCCATTGAAGCAATAATTTATTACTGTCTGTCGGTAGTAACAACAGTACTTTGTCGCCGACGTCAAATTTACGCGACCTCGCGCCTTTATCATAATAAGCTTTCTGCTTAATCTGAACCTTCTTTAAATTATCACGCGCTAATTTGCATGTCTGCTCTAACCGTTCCCTAAGCTCAATAACGTATTGATACGTCGAAAGAACTTGCTCATCGCGTACCTCTTCAGCCCATAATTCTCTTAATATTGCCATTGGACCTCTGACGTTACGTCCATATAACAACTCAAAAGGGGAGTATCCTAAAGACTCTTGTGGGACTTCCCTTACCGCAAATAACAAAGCTGGAAGATATTTATCCCAATCTTTTGGACGTTCAGCACACATGCGACGTAACATTTGCTTTAACGTAGCGTGGAAACGCTCTATCAGTCCGTTGCAAATTGGGTGTCTCGGACTACACGTTAACTGTTGAAGAGAAAGAAGTCTGCTGACTTCCTTCATTACCTCAGCAGTAAACTGTGATCCACAATCAGTCAACATTTCATCAGGAATGCCAACCCTACTAAACATTTCAATAAGCGCTTCCGCGACACGTTCCGTCTCAATACTCGGTAAAGCTATCGCCTCTGGATACCTTGTCGCATAATCTATCATGGTTAAAATATACCGAGATTTCCTATCAGATCGAGGCTCAATTGGACCAACTATGTCCACTGCCACCCTCTTAAATGGCGTATCAATCAATGGCATTTTTCCTAGAGGTACTTTAGTGACCCGACCTTTCTGAATAGTTCTCTGACAAATATCACAAGATTTACAAAATCTAGCGACATCACCGCAAATACCGGGCCAGTAAAACTCAGTTACAACTCTATCCAATGTCTTCCTAATACCCATATGTCCAGACATAAGCGTTTCATGAGCCAGTTTCAACACCTTTCCTCGGAAACTTTGAGGGACCACAAGTTGGAAAGAGACTTTGTTACCCTTGGTGAACTCCCTATATGCCAACCCTTTTTTCTCAATAAACCTAGTTTCACCTCGGTTTAAACCACGACTCACAGTCTTGTTCCCAGATACAACCCTTTTCCTGATGTTTTCCAAAGTTGGATCATCAACCTGAGCTTGCTTGAAAGCCTCCTTGTCATCGTTAATGATCTGATCGGGAACCTTAAGTTTTCTGTAAGGCTTCTCATCCTGCCTAGTTTGAGACCTAGTTACAGCCGCAGCTGAGAAATGAGACATATCAGGAAGTTTTGATCCATCAATGTTACCGATAACCAAATCGTACAACGTATCATCCATACACAAAGCTTCAGTTTTCCCAGTGAAAAAAGGACAATCAATGTCAATCATTGCCAAAGGATACCTTTGTGTGGATTCATCAATCAACGTAACATTTGATTCCTTTCCTATTAACTGACTATCCGAAACCAAACTTCTCCGAACGACACAGCCTGTACACCCAGTATCTCTTAATACAACCACCTTTTTATTATTAACCAAACCTTGTGCCGTCGGTAACCTTGCCTTTAAGAAGTAACAGACACCTTCCCTAGTTTCCTTACTACACTCCTCCCTATCCGAAATCAAAGGATCACCAACCTTATTTTCAAAAATACTTCCAATCTCATCACCTTTCCTAGTTACTTCCGTTTGACAAAAACTAACTTGGTGTGCTGCGCCACGTGGTGTGCTATTATTTTTACCGCGTCCGCGAAAAGACCCTCTAAAATTACCACGACCACGTGTATAACCACGACCTACATTCTGCGTATTCTCATTCTTAACCTGAGAACCTTGAGTCTCTACGCGCGTGTTAAAATTTTCTTTAACACCGCTATCCCCAACTCCAGTTGCTCCTACCTCTGCGCTATACAATTGTTTCCTGTCGGGGTTCTTAAAACATTTAATTGTTAAATGCCCCTTACCGCATATGCTACACTTGATATCCGGTCTACCACTCGGTTTGTTTGAGTCAACTTTGTCCCGTTTACCCTGCGCTGCGCCTCTATTATCGCGTTGCCCCTTATTAATGCAACTATATACGCCCCCGCGCGCTTCTGCAAACAAATCTGCCTCCCTAGCCATTTCATCTAAATTACCAAACTGTTTTGGCTTCAGATGTACATACAGTTCTCTATTACATGACTCCAGGAACTGATCCCTTGCCATGAAATCACAGACAGCCGGAAAAGATTTTTCTATCTTTGCCATATTAAGCCATTTTTCTAAATAACTTCTCAGTCTACTACTGAACTGTATGAACGTTTCTGATTTCTCGGGCCTACTATAACGAAACTGTTTCCTAAACCCGCGCTCTGTCATGTCAAAATTCTTTAATAAAGCGTCCTTTAACTTTTCATAATCCGCCGCATCCTCATTTGACAACCGGTCATATACATCAAGTGCGCGCCCTTTGAGCAATGCACTTAAATACGCGGCCCAAACACTCTTATCCCATTTATTAGCCGTAGCATATTTCTCAAACCTAGATAAATAACTATCCATTTTATCTTTACCCTCTTCAAAATAAGGTAACTTAGGATCCCGGGCATGCGCCACCTTCTCAGCTTTTTGCTTTTCAAATTCTAGCTCGAGCTTCGCTCTCTGCATTTCTAACTGATTCCTTAATTCTTGGTGCTGTAGCTCAAACCCATGTTTTATTTGTTCTAAATGGGCCTCACTAATCTCTATTGCCTCCCTTTCAGTCTTAATGCGTGCCATTTCAAGTTCCTTATTAACATTCAACATAGCTAGTTCATGTGCCCTTTCCTTTTCTTTTTCTGCCCTTTCCTTTTCTTTTTCTGCCCTTTCCTTTTCCTTTTCTTCAGACCTTAACCTTTCTAAATCCCTTTGCTCTTGCCTTTCTGCCCGCTCAATATCCTGCTGCTCTTTAACAAAACCTTGTAACTCCTTCCCCTCATAACCTAAGTCCTTTCCCATTTGCATTAAACGCTCCATTATTGATAACGTAAATCTCACGTTACTATCAAAACCACTATAAACTGATCAGTTATGATCAGTGATGATTGAATGGGCTTAACTAAAACGTTAAGATATGTGTTATACGCGTTAATCTAACTAAAACGTTAGTTATTAAAGCACACGCGATTTGAAATGTCAAATGCTTTTAGTAAAGTATGACGTTGCGTACTGGTAGTCTAATATGACGTCATAAACTGACGACGTTTACAGTAAAATGCTACAATCCGAAGTTTCATCACATTACAAAACTCCGATCATAACAAGTCACCTTTAATGTTTCTATTACGTCATACCTAACCTCAAGCCACAGCGTAAATATTAACGCTAACGTTATGTCAACGTCAGTAAATTGTTAACGTCACTACGTCAGAACCATGTGTGGGTAAGATCAATTAGTAACTCCAGTTTAACTTAGTAGAATGTCAGGTAACACAATTAAGTGGGGTCTACTTAAGTTTTCGTTACCAAGAAAAAGTGGGGTTTGCCTTGCCTTCCTGCTCAGAAATTATCGACTTGTCAGTATCCATTCAGTTGAATACATGGGTTTCGCACTTCATCAACGCAGGAAGGAAGATTCAAGTTAATTTCTAAATGTGGCTGTCAATACATTTTTTTTTTCTTAAATTGATGATTCAGAGTATCAATGTGCTGTTCCACAGCCGGGAACACCAGCCAGAGATCAAATCCTCACTTCACTGACACCAAATGTTACAGGTGGGTTTACGGCGTCCCGCAAACCCCCATGCTGACAAGACAACCGAGCGTGATCTCTGACAGGTGTACGGGCAGCTGTGGGGTAAGGCACAAGAAAGATGTTAAATGAATGACATGAATTATTTACAGTATCTACATACAACACTCACTAACACAAAACATCACAATTTGTTGCTTCTGTAGCCAACTCACGACGTCCGCTCCGAAGGCAAAACACTGTGTGACCTGCTGCTCCCTGCTTCATAGCAGCAGGTACTGGTACGACGCCACAGAATGTGGCGTCTGATCAGGGCTAACACTGTTTGCAAAAAGTTCAGCTATTTTTTGAATAAATCTTGAAGATAACACAACCTTTCATCCCTAAATTTCGAAGTGGACTCCTATATATATATATATATAAGGAGGAAGATTCTATTTGGTACAAAAAGGGTTAATAATTGATACAGAAACCCTTTCTTCACAAGTTTCTAAAGTAGAGTCATCCATTTTTGGGTCCATTGTTTGTCAATCAACCCAGTTACTAAGCACTGAAGCTTTTCATCGTTGATGCCCATGTGTTTGTTTGTTTGGTTTGAGGTTTAACGTCCCCGTCAACACTGTAAAGGTCATTTTGGAGACGTTGCCCATGTGACCATGTTGCTTAAAGTCCGAGAAATTTAAGGATTAAACAAAACAGTTCCAGACCACGTTGGGGACCATTTTCCCAGCCTACACTCAAGAGACAATCAACCTACCAGTGCTGTCAGTACTTTGATTTTATCTGGACCAAGCCATACTTGTAACTTTGGAGTTATGTTTAAATCATTTTACTAGCCCATAGGGGCTTGAAGAAATATATGGGCTGCATGATGCTTCCACGCAGAGCTGAATCCGGCCTGCACACTAGTACTGGTAAACCGCTTAGAGGATCTAAGCCTGTCCAGGAACCGCGGTGCGAGGCGGATGCTAATAAACCCTATTGGGTTCATTGGGTGACAGGGCTTGAGATGTCATTTCATCTCGGTGTCGGGTAAAAGTCCCACAAAATTGGAAGCAACGTCTCCAAAATGACCTTTACAGTGTTGACGGGGATGTTAAACCTCAAATCAAACAAACAAAAACCTACCAGTGCTGTCAGTACTTTGATTTTATCTGGACAAAGCCATACTTGTAACTTTGGAGTTATGTTTAAATCATTTAACAGGATGAATAACAATTTATTAGAAAGGATGTGTTTTCATAATGGATACTTTAACCCTCTTCATGCTGAACCCAGATATATCTTGTTTTGAAAACAGTATGATTCTAGTATCAGCTGATCAGGATCTACACTGTTCTTCATTCTGTTTCTGAATTCATGGTAAAAATTGACATCCTGCAACACAATTAATTGGCTGAAAATTGGGGAGGAGTGTAGTATACAGCATATTTAGCACTGTACACTTTAACCCCTTTTGTACCAAATGGAATCTTCCACCTTATATATAGCAGGAGTCCATTTCAAAATTTAGGGGTGTTAGGTTGTGTTTTCTTCAAAAACTATTTAGAAATTGGCTGAAAATTTAGCTAACAGTGCGGGCCCTGATCAGATGCCGCGTTCTGCGGCATCTGATCTGGGCCTGCACGGTTTGTCACCTACCCATTTTAGGGTTTCTGTCACATAAAGGGTTAATATTCCAGATTGTGTTCATGTAGTTGTGTTGTGTTTCAGTCCCCAAAAAATATTTTATCTTTTGTTTGATAAATTTCAATTCAGAAAGATGGTCCCTGCACGATTTGCGTGGTACTGTAAAGGTTGATTTTACAGTGAAATTTCAACACCTAGCGTTTGATGCGGAGGTACAGTATTTATCCTAAATGTTTGGACAACTGAACACCTTACCATACTTGTTCCCGCCCCCGCCCATAGGGGCTTGAAGAAATATATGGGCTGCATGATGCTTCCACGCAGAGCTGAATCCGGCCCGCACACTAGTACTGGTAAACCGCTTAGAGGATCTAAGCCTGTCCAGGAACCGCGGTGCGAGGTGGACCGTCCATGCTAATAAACTCTATTGGTTTCATTGGGCGGCAGGGCTTGAGATGTCATTTCATCTCAATGTCGGGTAAAAGTCCCACAAAATTGGAAGCAACGTCTCCAAAATGACCTTTACAGTGTTGACCGGGACGTTAAACCTCAAATCAAACAAAAACCATACTTGTTCTAAAATTTTAACAAGTACAATTTACTTCCCGATGTTGTGTCTAGGTTTAGCTGGATGAGTGGCAAATGGTGCAGTCCCTGATTAGTTGGCCCATTCTGTTGCTTCTGAAAGTGGCGTCTCAACTTGGTTTACACAGTCTGATCAGGCCTATCTGTCCGAAACGGTAGTTTCAGCCACTGTGGGTTAACCATTTGCCATGTGAGAAGGTATAATGTTGATAATATAGGGTAATATTTTCAATTTGTCATACAAAATAATAGTATGTTGTGTGTACTCCTAAGAATCGCCTCCATGAGACAATTCTATTGCGTACAAACAACATACTTATTTTCGACAAGATAAGAAACGTCTCTCAAAATGTTTGTTACCTGGAGATTTGGAAAGAGTGTTTCCCCAGAAACTCAAGAATGAGTTAGAATCAGCTATGATTTGGGAAGCAACATCTCCAAAATGACCTTAATAGTGTTGAGGGGGACATTAAACCGCAATTCAAACAAACAAATGATAAATGAGCCATTGGTAATTCAGCCATTGAAATTTGACAATGTGTTTATGTTTTCAGGAACTGTTTTGTATGACAGCAATGGAACGGTGATTGTGTATATGAATAAGACCATGCCAGTACATTTTATGTTTGATACAAGCCAGGGTAGAAGTCAGAACAGCACCAAATATGTTGTACAGTGGGGGCCCTTAGATGGGCACAGCCATCTCTTTGTTGAGAATAGAACTGTTATACCTCTGGTAGGTCATGTTTTTTTTTTTTTTTTTTTTTTAAGAAAAAATACTTGAAATCTTAAAAGAACCGCAGAAAGTTATAGAGCTGGTGACTATTTTAAGCTCATCTGAGCACGAAATGCCCATGGTGAGCTATTGTGATTGGTAAATGTGTCATCCATCATGCATTGTCAACAATTTGCCTAAACCCTTGGACCAGGTTGATTCAAACTTCACAGCAATGATGCCTAGGAACTCCCTACCAAAACAGCTAAAATTGTTCTGCGCCAGTGAACAAGCTAAAAATAAAAAATCTTTTAGCATCGACTCCTCCTATACCCTTTGGCCAATTTCATTCAAACTTCATAGGAATTTTGCTCAGGTGACCCTCTACAGAAATAGCGAAAACTTTAACAATTTGCTTTCAATGCAACCCTTGGGCCAATTTGATTCAAACACCACAGGAATTCTGCCTAGGTGGCCTCCTACCCAAATAGCTAAAATTATTTTACTCTGATGAACAAGATGGCTACCAGAGCTGAAAACAGAAAAATCTTTAACTTCACAGGAATGTTGCATAGGTGACCCTCTACCACAATAGCTAAAACAGCTCAGCTCCAAGGGTCATCACTGTCACCAGAAATAGAAAAGTGTCAACAATTTGCTTTAAATTCAAACTCCTCAAGCCTTGAATCAAAGGCGGTCTTTCAAGGTATAGGAAATTTGCATTGGTTTCTGCCCACGCTTGGATTGTGATGAAATTATGCACAATAATTGAGATGGGTATATCCATTATAATTACGATGAATTCACTTTTAAATTTCATTTCCGTAGTAAATTTATTACATATTTTATGAAGTCTCTATCACAACAGAGAGTACTCTGATATAAACTTGTCTACAGTATTGAGTTTCATATATCTAATGCTGCTATGTTTTATGAATTAAAGCCATAATTGGTGAGTTAGTTGATACTGTGACTGACCTCATATGTCTAGTAATAGTGGCTGTGCATTCAGTTTTCTTTGAAAGTGTCCCCATATTTCAGCTCTTTTTTTGTATTTATTAAAATTTTATATGCATATTTAACATGTTCCCATTTTTGTCAAGACACCATTTTAGCATAAAAACTACCCACATAGCTTTATAGGAACATGTTGATGAATTTTGATGGAAATTGAGGACCGGTAACATTATGTTTTAATAGACTGAATACTGATAGTCCTGATTCAGCAAAATGTGAAATTATATGATTATCATGTTTTGGTCATGCTGTTTAATAATACTTTACTATTGCTTTCAATTTGGATAGTATAGCATGGTTTGTGTAAGTAGTTCATAGCATAATTATAAGTATTATTTCAAAACAGCCATTTCAGTAAATTTGCCCCCTATGGAACAAACTATTTTGTCTACAGAACTATACCGCAATGGTTTTGATGACAAACGCCATCAAACGCATCCATGTAATCATGTGCACAGTTTTCTTGTCTAATTTGGTAATGGTGCTAAGGTGATGTTTAGATTTAACATTCAAATCAACAACATACCAGTCACTTTAGATGTTGCTTCAGATTTTGTGAGATTTGTTATCCGACTCGAGATAAATGACTCTCAAGTCAAACTGTTGTTTGTTCATTTAACCCTAACTGACCATTTAAAAAGAAAGGTTTACTCTAGGGAAAATCAATAACACTTGAGATTACTTTTCCTGGACATTAAGTTTTCAGAATTTGTATCTGCAAAGGCACTAGCCAATCTTTTTTTTTTTTTTTTTGTATAGCCCATATGAACAAAATCAAACGGCTTCCTAATTTGAATTTACTTTTAGAATTCACATGGTCGTACATTTGTCAGTGTTCCAAAACTTATGTGATCATGATTGTGTTGTCTATATATTTGTATAGGTCTTTCACTTCATTTACCTATCTCAGCAGTTGTTGCAGTAATTACAAAGCACATTATATATCAAGAAGCATTTAAACTGTTGATAATAATTATTCAATCTGTGAGTTGTTATCGCATTACTCATAGGATTTTAAATTATTTTCAGTAAATACATTGTGATGCATTTTTCTGTCCAAACACTGCAATGCTCTTTCTAAGCTGAGAGACATATTGCACAGAAATGTACTGGTAATTATTAATGAACAAAAAACAAGCAAGAACAGTGCTTAAAAAAACAGTGAACTTGCATTCAGCAGAAACATTTAAGAAGTGGTTGAAAGTTTTACAACCAGAACAAAATACTAAAAGCTCGCTTCCAATACATTAACCACTATATTGACAAAGTAAATAGAAAAAATAAGACACTAAAGAAACGTCAACAATTACAATACAAATGCAGAAAAGAGACATGTGTGCATGTGTACTATAAGGAAGGAAACTGTTTCTCTCCCTGTCTAATAGCAAAGTTTCTCTACGTCATGGGACAGCTTTGTTTACATCAAATATTCTGCGCCTCATCCACCAATGATATCTTTTGCAACAGAAACTCAATATCAGTAACATTTCGATTTTTGGAAATACTAACAAATAATTACTGTAACTTTTTTGTTAGGATAATAATCCAGCGTTCATAAAGACAGAGTATATCTAAGGCTTAATCTGGCCATGGATTTATCAACAGAACTATTTTTACTAGTAACAACAAAACACTGACCATTGCGTCCTTGCATACCAGCTTGGTATGGAAATGAAAATAATGGATCACCTTGCCTTACACCTATTTGAGTAACATGACTTATGCAAAGCCATTAAATCAAGTTGCGCATGTTCACAATAATTTTGCTGCTAATAAAAAAGCAATATAATTATTAAGTAGAAGTAAAACAAAGATCAGGAATTGATACAATTAACTTACTCCATCCATAAAAGACACCAAAGGGAAAGAAATACAAACATTAAGCGACCAGACCATAATGGAAACCTAAACAAAGGAAGGCCATATGGACAGTTACTTTCCCACAAAATGGCCATATGGCCATCCAAAATTAAAAGACACAAGTGATACACACAGTAAGTAACAAACAACAACATAAATAAATCGCCACAGAAGAGCCGCCTTGGAACGGTCAGTGGAAGATTTCCACTGGGGGGCTTAAATCGATTTTACGTGGCCACAAATCTAATTTATTGATTAGAATACCTTATGATTTAGTGTTTTACTATCTACTATTTTGGATAGATCATAGTGTATAAATGAAAGGGAAATATCAGAAATTCATGATATTTTAATCTGAGCTAGATCAGCTCAATATGTATTCATTTTGATTTGTATAATATCATTTTTATACTGTAAGTGTTACGAATTGTTTTTTTATAAGGTTCTTGGATGATTTCAATGAAATAGTAAATTTTGCAGAAACGACCTACATCCATTAAAGGTGTAAAACTACACTGTTACCGGTTTTGGATTTTCATGAAATTTGGCACAGCTAAAGAGGATACATATGGCAAGTTTTCCTAGCAAAATGAAATCTTGACAAAGACTAGAACATATTTATCTCAGGGATTGAATTTTGATAATTTTTTAAAATTTTAATTAAAAAATGAGATTTTTGATAATTATTTTATCAGAAAATGTAAACTTTAATTAATTCAAAAAGTTTTTTAGTATCAAAGGAATGCCTATGGAGTTCTGCATTCAATCCAGTTCACAGATCTTGAAACTAGATAAAACATAAGATTTAAGACGCACTTATTTAGAGACAGACACCAGCTCATGGAGGGGGTCAGTTAGAGTGGCCTCCTGAGTTCTACTTTGATTTATATAATTCATTAAATACATTTTTATAGGTTGCATATGCTGACTTATTAATATACAAAGTTTAAAGAAAAAACATGCGTGGGCACAAATGAAAGACCCCCTTTCACAGGAATGTTGCGCAGGTGGCACCCTACTAAAATAGCTAAAATCATTGCTGTCTGTTGAACAAGATGGCTGCCAGAACTAAAAATAGGATAAAAAAACGACATCTCCTTAATGAAGTCACATGTAAACATGTAATTCTCATGATGTCCACCACGAAAGAATTCTTTGGAAAATATTGCAACAATGTACAGAAGAATGTTGTCAAGAAGCTTTCCAGTTGATCAAATTCATTATTTTGACATGGGATCACATTCCCCACCTGAAAGCATTATTTATTAGTTATCCCCTGTATTAACTGCATTGTAATATACTGGCCTGATAAAGATATGCTATCTCAGGACAAGTGAGCTTTATCAGGTCAACGTGATGTTGCACTTCTATGAACTGGACTACTGGAAAAAATAGCAAAACTGTAGAAGTGTACAAGGGGATTAACTGATAAATAGAATACCAGATTCATGTCATTTGATTTCGAGTTTATCAGGCTCGGCTTCGATTCTACAAGCATTCTCAAAGCCTTGCCTGATAAACTTGATATCGAAAGACACTCACCTGGTATTCTCTATTTACCCTTGCCTAATGGCTTGGGCAAATATTGCTGTCAGTTGAGTAATGTGATCCCATGTTCCTCATCAAGAATCAAAATAATATATGGGCCCCGCCAAGCGAATTTGTGTCTTCGAGCATTCCGTCATGACAAATTTTAACTGCGCATGCCCAGCCATTCAGAAGGGCCAGGGATATGGCTTTCTGTCTGAGGGGTACTCTTGATTCACTGCTTGTATGAGCGAGCAGCGAAGGTTCTGGCGAGACTGCGCAGATGCGCAGGCTCGCCTGAACCTTCGCTGCTCGCATAGGCGATAAGTACCAAAATCGCTTGACGGGGCCAATATATTAATGTATATGTGCAGTTCAGATCTTTTAAGCTTAAAGTTTACAATACAATAACACGTAGTCGAGTTTACAAATTGCCAGCCTGGGGCGTGTTTGATTTACTGGAATCAGAATCAGGATTCGAAATCATGTTTCTGTTTCGGCGTTTTATCCGTGCGAAACAGAAACATGATACTGAACTCTGTTCATATTTCAGAATGGTTCAAGTGCATCCAAAATGGCAGAATCATAGAATCGATTCCATTACAATAACTCAGCCGTGCGACACAGTGCATTTTTCACTTCTCAAAAATGACTACTACATCTAATCTGATGAGAAACCGTGATATTTTTCTTATAAATGCTGAAAACATAGGTTGTGGGTGCTCGTTAGAACCACCTCATTGAGGTGGTTCTAACGAGTACTCACAGCCTATGTCTTGTAACAGAAATAAGAAAAGTAATGTTTACCCCATATACCCCAGTTTTCTCTATATAAAGTGGGGTTTAGGGGGGTCTTCATTTCACGTACTTGTTCACGTGATGATGCCGTGTTTAAAGTGGCACAATCATGTTTGTGATTTAGAAAACATGATTTGGAATCAAGATTCTGATTCAGATAAATAAAATGTGACCCTGTTTTCATTTTGGAAAACAAAGAAAAATATAGCAACATGAGAACTGGCCTCGAGGTTATAAAACTTTTTTTCATGCTCAACTCAGCTGAGCATGAAAATTGTAGTGCTCATAAAAATAAAATACTAATAAGTTGAGTGATTTTTCTTTCTCAGATAGCAGAGAATGTTATTTGTCCTGCTCACAAATTTTAAAATATTTGTGAGCAGGACAAATTCTATACTCAAGTGAGTTGAGCATGAAAAAGTTTATAACCTCGGGGGCCAGATGGCTTTATTAATGCCTTTGACACATTGCAGGCACCTGTGATTTACGATGATGGAGGTGAACCCTTGAGAAAGGGCTACGGATAAAATATTTCTCGGCAATTGTAGGACAAGCGACTTTCAGTGTGTCAGCCATTCAAATTATATTGGAAATTTTTGTTCTTATCAACTTCATACCTCATGTTACTGTTGGGCTTTAATAAAACAGTTACAAATTCCGGTGATTCTTGGTTATAAATGTGAGGAATCAGTATCGGCAGTATTTGAGAGTAATTTTTGGGAACGTTTATATTCTCCAAAAACAGTAAAGTGAAATTCGGCAGTTAAGGCCAGCCAAATTTAAGACTAATTTTTGTTTTTTGTACACATGTTTAGTTTTACTTTGAGTTTTCTTCATCCAGTGTCCTTCAGTATGAGACCACCTTTGGGATTGTTCAAAAGTGGTCTTAAAGACCACTTTTGAACAGTCCCAAATGCGGTCTTAATACAAGAATTTTAGTGTATGTTGTGGGTACTCCATAGAATCACCTCCTCTTGGTGGTTCTTACCTGTATGCACAACGTATATGATTATGGAGAATTCAAGAAACTTGTCCAGAAATTATCATCAAATATGTCTCGTACATGGTAGTGTATAAATTTGATTTTTGTAGCATTTGGCTAGACACACTGAAAGTTGGTTGTCCACGTTGCCGGATAAATTTGTTTTGACATTTAAAAAATAGAAATTGCAGTTAATCTTCATTGTGTCTAGTTAAAAGGCTACTCTATTCACCACTCCTAATGTCACTGTATCACGGGTGGTAATCAGGGGAACTAGCTCGAAAATGAGTCAATGGAAATTTGTTCCCTCGACAAATCCGGGAACTCTCGAGCTAGCTCCATCACCAAGAAACTCGTAAACAAAGGTAGGTCTCGAAGAGTTTTATCACCATTTTTTTCTTTGTAAGCTATGTATAAAAAAATCCGTCAATGCAGTTCCACATAGAAATGATTTAACTTTGTACTCCGCTAGAATTTGCCATGGAAATTTGCAGCGCTGGAGTATGAATGAAACCCAAACTTTTTATCACGGACCGGACAAATTGTCAAATTATGTCATTATGGAGATTTTGGCCGACGATTTTTCATTATCCGTCAAAAGTACGCCCTTCACACCCACAGAAACAACATCCCTGGTGAAATGGAACATGGACAGTTTGAAATAAGCAAAAAAAATTTTGCCGTGATTACGTAACTTGCGACTTATTACGAAATTACTGTCCGAGCTAGTCTTCTCGACAAGGAGCTAGTTCACTCGACATAAAAAAGAAAATGAAACATTCATCAGATTCGATGTCTTTCTATGGTCCCACCCAGGTTATCCAACTGGTTTCTTTACCACTGGCTAGTTGGGTTACAAGATGCTATGCCCCAAAGGCGTCCCCCAGTCGTTTCTCCCTGTTCGTTTCGCCCCCATTTTACACCCCTGTTTTGCCAACAGAGCCTGGTCTTTTCGCCCCCCTTAGTCATTTCGCCCACCTAGTTGCTTCGCCCCCTCCCATTTGGAGCGGATCAATGGATGTTGGATGGATGGATGGATGGATGGATGGAATGATTGATGGATGGAAGGGTGCACAATAGAAAGGGATGAGTGGGTATTTGGAAGGATTGGTCAATTGGAGGACGGATGGACGAACGAACATATAGATGGACAGACAGACGGATGGATGGATGGATGGATGGGTCGGTGGGTAGATGGATGGAAGGATGGATGGAAAAAGAGAGAAAATATATATGCACACAAATGTCAGTGTCGTGTAAAGGTTTGATTAAATAAATGAAGTATTTGATTCCTACCGGTAATCTTTTTGATGATTTTTGTTTCACTCAGAAATCACATATTGTTCCCGCAGGTGATCTGATTATTTTTAATAAACCTAAAGTCATCGTTTATACAAATTATGTTGTGCTGCAGTCCTAGGTACTACAAGTTTCTTGAAATCAGCCCACTGGTTCTAGAGAAGATTTTTAATGGTTTCACCATATATGGGCATGGTAACCATCTTGGTCATGTGACCCAGATGCCTCGAACAAACTATCGTTTCCCCTATACCCATAAATGCTCAACACAGTTTTCGACTAAATTGTTGAAAGATAAGATGGTGCTTATTAGTTGCTTAATATATCACAGACTGGAAGTCAGTCGTTATAGTGAATAGATCATGAGCGTGTAGCGCGAGTGATCACGGGCGCGTACCGCGAGTGATCTCTGCACTTGTGCCCGACAGACAGTGATCTATTAAGCAACTAATCACCTAACAACATGAATCTATGTCGATTAGGTATCCTGTCGGTGTGGTTCGAGCCTCTCTTGAGTCATATATGGATGTCCTAGTTCTGCAATGGAAAGTCGCGTTCATAAACAGAGTCTAACAAATTTCGAAGTTTACGTCAGCATTTCTCTTGGAGCCCATAACTTCCATTTATGTTATACTACAAAATTGAAAATCGGTATGACGCTTACTCAGACCGTGACCTTTCTGTTCATGATACGATTGTCCCAGGGCCATGCTCCTGAGCGTGTCCGAGTGTCAGATGCCATTGCCCAAGAGTCCTAACCAGAGTCTAACAAACGTTAAAGTTAACGTTCGCGTTTCTCTTGGAGCCCATAATTCCCGTTTCTGTTATGCTACAAAGTTGAAATTTCGCATGACACTTACTCAGCCAAAGAACTTTCCGTTCATGATACAATTGCCCCTGGATGGGCCTTGGGGTAAAATTACATAAAACGTAAAATTGACATATAGGCATTTGTATGGAAAACTCAAAATGTCTAATATTTTGAAAATAATTCAGCTCCCAACCCCTAAACCATATATATCATTGTTCCTTATGATAAGACTCTGTTTTATTTCACCAGGAATGTTGTTTCTATGGGTGTGAAGGGCTTACTTTTGACGGAAAATGAAAAGTCGTCGGCCAAAATCTCCGTAATGACATTAATTAACAATTTTTCAGGTCCGTAATAAAAAGTTTACCTTCATTCATACTCCAGCGCTGCAAATTTCCATGGCAAATTCTAGCGGAGTACAAAGTTAAATCATTTCTATGTGGAACTGCATTGCCGGATTTTTTTTATAAATAGCTTACAAAGAAAAAAAATGGTGATAAAACTCTTCGAGACCTACCTTTGTTAGCCAGAGGTAAAGAAACCAGTTGGATAACCTGGGTGGGACCATAGAAAGACATCAAATCTGATGAACGTTTCATTTTCTTTTTTATGTCGAGTGAACTAGCTCCTTGTCGAGAAGACTAGCTCGGACAGTAATTTCGTCATAACTCGCAAGTTACGTAATCACTGCCATATTTTTTTGCTTATTTCACACTTTCCATGTTTCATTTCACCAGGGATGTTGTTTCTGTGGGTGCCAAGGGCGTACTTTTGACGGAAAATGAAAAATCTTCGGTCAAAATCTCCGTAATGACATAAATTGACAATTTTTCCGGTCCGTGATAAAAAGTTTGGGTTTCATTCATACTCCAGCGCTGCAAATTTCCATGGCAAATTCTAGCGGAGTACAAAGTTAAATCATTTCTATGTGGAACTGCATTGCCGGATTTTTTATAAAAAGCTTACAAAGAAAAAAATGGTGATAAAACTCTTCGAGACCTACCTTTGTTTACGAGTTTCTTGGTGATGGAGCTAGCTTGAGAGTTCCCGGATGTGTCGAGGGAACAAATTTCCATTGACTCATTTTCGAGCTAGTTCCCCTGATTACCACCCGTGTGTATATTGTGCCCCTGCTCATCTGGACTTGGAGAAATAGATTGGGCTGCATAGCGCTCATGCACAGGTCTGAAACTGACCAAACTTTGGTGTGACTGGTAATCTGCGCACATCCTCCCATCAGGGCTTGCACATATACATTGGGGTCCATGATGCTTCTGCCTAGAGCTGAAACCAACTGAATTTGAGTACTTCTAAACCGCTTAGAATGTACAAGCATGCCCAGGAAAAGTTGTGCAAGTGAGACTGCTCCTTATACCATAGTATAAGTATCATTATATGGTTTCTTTGGGTGGTAGGGCTTGAGATGTCATTTCATCTCACTGTCAGGTAAAAGTCCCACAAAACCAAAAGCAACTTCTCCAAAATGACTTAAATAATGTTGATAAGGTTGTAATATCTCAAACAAACAAAATCATATATATTTAAACCCTAATATGTTATATTCCTGCACCACCTATCTCCTGAAGCTGGAGCGGAAGCTCAGGCAGGCAGATGCACATCTTACTGGTGACTAGGTGATCGAGGGTTCGATACCTTTTGGGTCCACAGCATTCTTTCTTGGAGATTGATCACAAAATCTTTTCTACTGATATTTTCACTTTCGCTGATTCAAGAAGGGCAGTTGTCAGTTTCTGGCAAAAGATTGTGATCTGTGCTGGTTAATCCCTTCTTTATAAGCATGCCAAGCAAAAGTATCATTTGGTAAACTGACCAGCTTGATATGGCTAATAGTATTGACTGGGTCATTAAACTCCAAAAGACTAAAAACTACAGACGATGTTCGATGGCTCAAACACCTTTGGGACCTCGAAAATCTGTTCGAGACAGGGGTAGTTCGAGCCACTGAGGTTACTGTCAGGAGGCATAACGAGATACTTTTAGACATCTTTTCGGTGTTCTATAATGAGAATGTATGCTGTGTGTACTCATTAGAATCGCCTCACCGAGGAGTACACGCAGCATACATTTGCAAGATAAAAGACTAATATCTCCTTAACTATGCCCCACTATTTCTTATGTTGAGGATTTTGCTAGGGGCTCAAGAACAGGTTGGACACATCCCTGCTAAACGAGCCATCGGTGTTCAAGCCAACGAATTTCTACTGTATGTCTTAAAAATTTCACTGAATGAATATTATAAATTCAAAAACAAAATTGCCAACTTGTTCAAAGTATACAGAGTCATTCGTTAAACAGAACATTTAAACGTTTATCATTAATATGATATATATACTGACTTTTTTGCTGAAGAAAATGTGAGTAGCTTTTGCAAATGCAAAAGCTACTCAGATTTTTTCAGCAAAAATGCTAGAGTATTAGATAATATACTTGCTATACCAGAAACATCTTGGCATCTTATGAATTCCAAGTCATTAACCGTTATCCTGCTGAATAAATTAAATTAGCCACACCCATTTCTGATATCCTCAAATCAATTTACTTGATATAATGTATTTGTCCAGTACACAAACTGCATGACAAATAGTGTAGATCCTGATCAGATGGCTTCTTCTTGCAAAGGTAGAGATTGTAGTGTTCAATAGGAATAGGGTTAAGCTAACAATGCTTTAAACAAGCAGGCCTATATATATTGGACAGCATCTGTTTGTTTCGTCCCCGCCCACCGGGGTTTGAATAAACAGATGGGCTGCATGATGCTTCCACGCAGAGCTGAAACCGACCGCACAAGTGTACTGTTAAACCGCTTAGAGGATCTACGCCTGCTCAAGCAAAGCGGTGCGAGTCGGACCATCCATGCTTACAAACCCTATTGGTTTCATTGATTGGGCGGCAGGGCTTGAGATGTCATTTCATCTCAATGTCGGGAAAAAGTCCCACAAATTGGAAGCAACATCTCCAAAATGACAGTGTTGACGGGGACGTTAAACCTCAAATCAAACAAAACAAACAAACTGATTCTGTTAATATTTGGTCTAAGAAAAGTAACATAATTTTACTTTTTATAGCATATACTTTAATAATCCTTAGTATTGGGACAGTGTAGCCTTGCCATTCCATCTGCACCATTTGGACTCCTTGCTGGATGGTGAAAAAAATTTGTCAAAATTTTAGGAGATTTACGGCAAGTCCTCAAGGTGTCCATATTTTTAGGATTTTTATGGTACAAATCCTTAGCATTGGGACAGGAAAAAGAGGCCTAAGTAAAAGGTGAAGACCCAGATCAGACTGCTACTGAAGGAGCAGTCTGATCAGGGTCTACACTGTTTGCCATTCTGTTTACACCTTTTGGACTCCTTGCTGGATCGTGAAACAAATTTGTCAAAATTTTAGGAAAATTACGGCAAGTCCTCAAGGTGTCAGAATTTTTAGGATGTTTATGGTACAAATTATTTGATGGTTGTGAAATAAGCCAGCATTATTGCTCAGCAAAAATTTGTACAATTACAGAAATCCGTGTTCCTGCTTATTTTAGCATATACAGTAATAATCCTTAGCATTGGGACAGGACAAAGAGGCCTAAGCAAAAGATGAAAACCCAGATCAGACTGCTCCTGAAGGATCAGGGTCTACACTGTTTGTCATTCTGTCTGTGCCTTTTGGGCTCATTGCTGAAGCGTGACACAAATTTGTCAAAATTTTAAGAGAATTACGGCAATTCCGTAAGGTGTCCATATTTTTAGGATTTTTATGGTACAAATTATTTGATGGTTGTGAAATAAACCAGCATTATTGCTCCGCCAAAATTTGTACAATTACAGAAATCCGTGTTCCTGCTTATTTTAGCATATACTGTAAGACTTCAAAGGCTTGAACACCTTTGGGACCATGAAAATCTGTTCGAGACAGGGGTAGTTCTATCCACTGAGGGCTAATGCCAGGAGGCATAACAACATACTTAAGGACATCTTTTTCTGTGTTCTCTAATGAAAAATGTATGCTGTGTGTACTCATTAGAATTGCCTCATCGAGGCGATTCTAATGAGTACATACAGCATACTTTGCAATGTATGCTGTGTGTACTCATTAGAATCGCCTCATCGAGGATGAGGCGATTCTAATAAGTACACACAGCATACATTTGCAAGATAAGAGACTAAAATCTCCTTAATTATCCCCCACTATTTCTTATGTAGAGGATTTCGCTAGGGGCTCAAGAATGGGTTCGACACATCCATGGTGAACAAGCCATCGGTGTTCGAGCCATCAAAGTTCTACTGTACTGTAATAATCCTTAGTATTGGGACAGATAGGCCTAAGCAAAAGGTGAAGGCCCAGATCAGACTGCTGCTGAAGGCTTGTTTCATAAATTTCATATAAAATGACCACTCCTGCATGATTCTGTTTCAGGAACACGGATTTCTGTAATTGTAGAAATTTTGGCCAAGCAATAATGCTGGCTTATTTCACAATCATCAAATATTTGTACCATAAAAATCCTAACAAAAGCTGTCACTATAGGTGACCAATGTAGGCCAGTCAAAATAGCATTAAACCTCAAACAAATTCCTTCAGAAGGGTTTTCACTATTTTCAGAATCATTGAGGTGTCCTGACTTACAGGAAAAAAAATCCCCAAAAATATTCCCTGGCGAATTTGATTTTTTGGGGGAAAATGTTCGAAATTTAAATAAAAATCGCCAAAAACAGGAATTTAATTATAAAAATTCCATTAAATTATATCAAATTTATTTAAATAGCCAAAAATAAGCTAACTGTTGTTAAGTAGCGATAAAAGAAGTTTCAGCTTGATATGTGAACATAAAGCTGTCTTTTTTGGGGGTAAAAACTTGGAAATATTGACAAAAACGCAGAAAATAGGAATAAATTTTTAAAAAGTTACTGGTGTGGATTCTTGAAAACTTTTTGGTGTAAAAAGTTATATATGTGTATAAGTTAACTACAGGAAAAAAAAATAAATTTTTTATATGTTTAAAAAGTGCCATTTCTCGGGGTATGAAAATGCACATGTTTACATTAAAACACCTAAAATCTAGTATTTTCCGGTCAAGTAGAAATTACATTTTTTAAAAATAAATTGTATGATGTCGAACTAATTTATATAGCCAGATGTACACTGACTATATCAAGTAGCTCTCAAAAATCCTTCAGCTTCATGCCTGCACAGCAATTTGACTTTTTAAAGGCAGAAAATGTTAAATTTTGATAAAAAACATGGAAAATAGGAATATGTTTTTTTTTTTAAGTCTGTGGTGAGGATTCGTGAAAATGTTTGGATGTAAAAAGTAAGATATCAGTTAACTACAGGAATAAAATAAATTTTTAGATATTTGAAAAGTCAATTTTCCGGGTAGGAAAATACACATTTTCACACAAAACCATCAAAATCCATTATATGCCACCTGTAACACTATACTACTTAATATAGGGCTCAAACAATATACAGAATAGTACCATGTTCTGCACTATAACTTGTCTTTATGTGTCCTGCAGGAAGGCATTCATATATATAAATGTTAAAAATATACATGCACATACTGTCAGATCATGAACCATCTTATATTGTTCAAAAATGCTGTTTATATCCAACAAAATACTGTTTTAAACCCAGATACCGCGGTCCCCACCCATTGGGGCTTGAACAAATAGATGGGCTGCATGATGCTTCCACGCAGAGCTGAAACCGACCGCACACGAGCACTGGTAAACCGCCTAGAGGATCTGAGCCTGCCCAAGCAAAGTGGTGTGAGTCAGACCACCCGTGCTTATAAACCCTATTGATTTCATTGGGCGACAGGGAATGAGTTGTCATTTCATCTCAATGCCGGGTTAAAGTCCCACAAAATTGGAAGCAATGTCTCCATAATGACCTTTACCGTGTTGACGGGGACGTTAAGCCTCAAATCAAACAAACAAAGACCCAGATACATTATTTGTGGGAAGATTTATTTGACAGATTCACTCTTGTCTAATATGTGTAATTTCTTAGCTATATAGCAGTTATGTTTCAAACCAACATGCCCATTTGGAGACAAAGAAGAAATTCTTAAAACTATGCACCAAGAATCAGAAAAATATGTTCACTTTTACATGATAGAAGCCATCAATGTTTTGACAGTCACAAAAACGAATAAGAGAAAAAAAGAACAGGAATTATAGAAGAACATGCAAAATGTTAATAGATCAGAAGCAAATGTTAACTAAATCCATGTCCAAACTATAGTAGACCTGTGTTTCTACCTGGATTAATTGTTCTTGTAGTGTGAATTCTGGACAAAACAATAAGGACATTACAAAAAAAATAGTACATGGGACATGGCAACCGTCCAGAAACTGGAAATATGTTTCCTTTCCTTCTTATACAGTAACATTTTATTAATAATATTAATAATGTTTTTAGATATATTTTTTGCATTGAAAATCAAACCGCAAACTCTGCAAAACTAAAAGCTTGATTTAAGAATATCACCGTGTATCTCGTCATAATCTAACATGAATAAGGACAACGGCAGCAACAAATAGCATTTTCTGCTTATTTCTATAAATATGCAACAAAGTTACTGAATTAACATACTTTACTTAGTACTGTAGGAAGGAACAGTCAAACAGTTTTAAAGCAAGAGAACCATGATAGTCCTGCATGTATATCCCTCATCAAAGCTAACATATTTGCATACTGAATATTGAAATTTCACATGCACTTTAACAGCTTTTGTTTAAATTTCATCCCCAAGAGTGCCAATGTGTCCTTTATTGAGTACAAATACCGCATTTGACAAGCAGTGCTTAAATTTAGATCATAAAAGGACAACAAGGCACACCAATTAATCTCTACACCACTGATTAATTTGAACAACGTTGGTGGAGGGCCACCCAAGTAACATTTGTGTAATCAGCCTGTTACTCTCCTCCAGGTAATACAATTCTATGAAAACTGTTCAAGATCACCCGAGGATTATTCCTGCACAGTTTAGTTGAAACCCTTGCAGTGAAGAAATTGTGAATGGATGGACGGATGATGGAAATGGTCCCAATTACATGGCATGAGCACACTGTGTTCATGTGAGTTCACAAATTACCCCAATATTAGGGCCATATCTGACCCTAGAGCTGTAATTTGAACACCTTGATAAAGGTTTACTTGATGTAGCTACACATACTTAACCAAATATCAAAGGTCCTGGTTTTGACAAATAAGCGATCGAAACAGGAATGGCCTTCTAGTTTCAACGTCGTTTTTAAAGCTTTTCCCTATGAGTCTATGCAAAATAAGCGACCCCCTGGAGTTGGGCCATTTTTATTCCTGGGCTATAATATAAACAATGTTGGATGAGCAATACTATATAATGTATTCCAAATATCAAAGGCCTTGGCCCTCTGTTTCATCTGGGCCTTCCAGTTTCACAAGAAGATTTTAAAATGTCTGTGTAAAACAAGTGATTCTGAAGGTGGGGCCCTTGTTGATAACAGTGCTATGATTTGAACAATCTTGGTAAAAGTCAACTAGATGAATATACATACAAATATCAAGGACATAGATTTTTTATAGTTTACCCTATATGAATCAAGTTTTGAACAATCTTGACAAAAATTCACTATCTAAAGATATATTTACCAAACATCAAAGGCCCGACCCTTCCATTTTCAGGCAAGAAGATTTTTAAAGTTTTCCAATATGGTTCAATGTAAAACAAGTGACTATCAGAGGGGGCCATTTTTGACCCCAGGGCTATAATTTCAACAGTCTTGGAAAAAGCTACATACCAAATCTCTAAAACCTTACAGCTTTATACAAGATGATTTTAAAAATTTTACTTATTCTCCTTTTTTCTGTCATGGCAACAAAAGCTGCATGGGATGGAATTCTTCGAACAGCAGACCCCAGTGTGGGCCAAATGGTACCTCAGGGCTATACTCTGGGCAATTTTAATTGGCAGAGATCCACTAGATGAGGATACCTATTAAATATCAAAGGCCAAGATCGTCTAGTTTCAGGATGAGAGTTCATGTAAAACATTTGTAACACCAGGGATGGGCACACTTCTGACCCCAACGGCTATGATTTAAACAATGTTGATGAAAGCTGCTTGCCAAATCTAATTGAAGACCTTCTTGTTCTGGTTTCGGATAAGTAAACTTGCTAATTTCCCCGTTTTTGTTGCCATGACAATCAGAGTTGCATGGAATGGATTTTTGAATAACTCTGAACAAGATTTAGTGACTTAAGAAATGTCATTTAAGAAAATTGAGAACAGAAGGGCAGACGGATGACAGTGACGACCATGGACAGTGACCAGTTACAATAGATTCCCAGAAGCCTTAAGCTTATGAAAGCTAAAATACATAATACATGTTTATTTTTCATGTTTTTTGTTCTGTAAAAGTATTATCTTTTAAGCCTGAAATAAGGATTTGTTTTTCAAAAGCTAAAAATGTTTTTTTCATGCAGTAATCTGATGTAACGCTACATCAAAGTGTTTTCAAAAGCCTTACCAGATACATGTATTAAAAATGTTCATTTTCCATGTTTTTTTTTTTCTTTTGCAAAATTTCCAACTACCTTAGAAAGGAACATTTCTGTGAAGGTATGAAGTTGAAGCATTTGATAGCTGCTTCAAAGTAGTTTGTGCATATCTGGTAATACAAACCAGCTCCACGTCAGACAAATATGTACTTTGAAATTTTGTTAAGTAATTCCTACATGTGAAAATTCAACATTTTCATCATCTGAAAAATGAAACTTTCTAAACATTTCAATATCTTTCTTTGTTTCTGTAGTTAAGGGTTATCCACATGTAACTTTTTGCATCAAAACATTTTCAAGAATCCTCACAACTAACTTTTTACAAAAAAAAATTTCGTTTCAAGTGGTCACCTACGTAAATCCTGCCAATCATGCCTCTGGGTTCCAAATTGGCCACACCCCGGGGTCCCTTAGCTCTTATAGACTCATAATGGAAAAAAAAACCTTCAAAAATCTTCTTCTCTGAAACCACAGGGCCCAGAGCTTAGATATTTAGCATGTAGCAATGGCAAGTGGTCACCTATATAATTCCTGCCAATCATGCCTCTCGGGTCCAAATGGGCCACGCCCTGGGGCCCCTTCCCTCCCATAGACTCCTAATGGAAAAAAAGCTTCAAAAATCTTCTCTGAAACCACAGGGCCCAGAGCTTAGATATTTAGCATGTAGCAACGGCAAGTGGTCACCTACATAATTCCTGCCAATCATGCCCCTGGGGTCCAAACGGGCCACGCCCCAGGGCCCCTTAGCTCCTATAGGCTCATAATGGAAAAAAGCTTCAAAAAGCTTCTTCTCTGAACCACAAGGCCCAGAGCTGAGATATTTGGCATGTAGCAACGGCAAGTGGTCACCTACATAAATCCGGCCAATCATGCCCCTGGGGTTAAAATGGGCCACGCCCCGGGGCCCCTTAGCTCCCATAGACTCATAATGGAAAAAAAAAAAAAGTTTCAAAACTCTTCTTCTCTGAAACCACAGGGCCCAGAGTTTAGATATTTAGCTTGTAGCAACGACAAGTGGTCACCTAAATAGTTCCTGGCAATCATGCCCCTGGGTTTCAAATGGGCCATGCCCTGGGGCCCCTTTGCTCCCACAGACTCATAACGGAAAAAAAAGCTTAAAAAATCTTCTCTTAAATCACAGGGCCCAGAACTTAGATATTTAGCATGTAGCAACGGCAAATGGTTACCTACATAAATCCGGCCAATCATGCCCCTGGGGTCCAAATTGGCCATGCCCCGGGGCCCCTTATCTCCAATAGACTCATAATGGAAAAAAGCTTCAAAATCTTCTTCTCTGAAACCACAGGGCCCTGAACTTAGATATTTCGCATGTAGTTACCTACATAAATCCTGCAAATCATGCGCCTGGGGTCCAAACGGGCCACGCCCCAGGGCCCCTTAGCTCCTATAGGCTCATAATGGAAAAAAGCTTCAAAAATCTTCTTCTCTGAAACCACAAGGCCAAGAGCTTAGATATTTAGCATGTAGCAACGGCAAGTGGTCAACTACATAAATACTGCCAATCATGCCCCTGGGTCCAAATGGGCCACTCCCCGGGGCCCCTTAGCTCCCATAGACTCATAATCGAAAAAAGCTTCAAAAATCTTCTTAGAAACCACAGGGCTCAGATATTTAGCATGTAGCAATGGCAAGTGGTCAACTACATAAATCCTGCCAATCATGTCCCTGGGGTCAGAATGGGCCACGCCCTGGGACCCCCTTAACTCCCATAGACTCATAATGGAGAAAAGCTTCAAAAATCTTCTTCTCTGAAACTGTGAAGCACAGAGCTTAGATATTTAGTATCTAGCAAAATAAAATAGTCACCTACATAAATCCTGCTTACCCTGCCCCTGGGATCCAAATGGGCCACATCCCGGGGCCATTCATCTCCTTTAGACTTATAATGGAAAAAAGCTTCAAAAATCTTCTTCTCTGAAGCCATAAGGCCCAGAGCTTAGATAATTAGTGTAGCAATGTCAAGTGGTCTCCTACACTAATGATTTTCTGGTACACAGGTGAGTGATATAGGGCCAATGGGCCCTCTTGTTGATCATATTCGATGAGTTTCACAAATTTCAAATGAAATGACCACGAATGTAAGATTCTGTTTATCATCATAATGATTTCCAATCAGATTTTTTTGCCGAAGAAGTTCAGCTAATCTCCGTAGAAAGCATATAAATATTGGTTTGTCATGGATGGCATAATTTTATGTAGTCACATCGTTTTATCTACTAAAGGGGAATCAGTACACTTTCAGGGGAGGCAACTCCTACAAAAGTATTTTTGTCTCCCATGTCAGTAGGGATCAACACTTAAAGGGAAGAATTTGCTCCTTAGGAGCAAATTCTTTCCTTTAAGAATAGTCCTGTTTCAGAGGGACTGAGCCTATAGAAAAGTAAACGGGAAATCCAAAAAGTTTTCTCCCTTTGAAAAATGGGGAAAAATATACCAGATGTTCCCATTTCTCTTAAAGGAATTTATTCTTGATTATTGAGGACATTTCATTACAAGCCTGCCTAGGCAAAGCGGTGCGAGTGTCGGACTGTCCATGCTTATAAACCCTATTGGATTCATTGGGCGGCAGGGCTTGAGATGTCATTTCATCTCAATGTCGGGCAGAAGCCTCCGTGGTGCAGTGGTTACGCTACTCGCCTTGTAAACCAGGGATCGCAGGATCGATCCCGGGCTTCTCCAGACTTTCGGATGAGTCTTTAAACCGAGGTCCCGTCTCCGTATGACCTAAGCTGTTGGTGGGACGTAAAACTAAAACTCCCTCCTCCTCCTCCTCAATGTCGGGTAAAAGTCCCACAAAATTGGAAGCAACGTCTCCAAAATGACCTTTACACTTAAACCTCAAATCAAACAAACAAACAAAAACATTTCATTACATGATATCATGCAGCCCTCATTACTGACTGAAGAGAAGTCCTCTGTCTCCAACAGGTAAGGGGCCTCCTTTGGGAAAATCAATGGTTTACTAACTGTTGACTAAAGTGTACATTATTGATTTTCCCCTTAAGTGCCCCAGTCAGGAGATTGAACAAGAGCTACTATTCACCCAATTAAGGACCGCCTTTGATCTGCTACAGACAGTATATCACAGATTATGAACATACTGTGTGTCCTACTGGTGCAAGAATAAATGCCTTTAATAACGAGGGGAATGGGTACACTTTCAGGGGAGTCAACTCCTACAAAAGTAGTTTTGTCTCCCATCATCCCATGTCAATAGGGGTCAACTCTTAAAGGGAAGAATATGCTCCTTAGGACCAAATTCTTTCCTTTAAGAATAGTCCTCTTTTTCAGTGGGACCGAGCCTATAGAAAAGTAAACAGGAAGTCCCAAAAGTTTTCTCCCTTTGAAAAATTGTGGAAAAATCTGCCAGGTGTTCTCATTTCCCTAAATAACAATGACATTGTATGATGAACTATGGATATTTCTAAGAGGACTGTTCAAATATGAATGCATGTAGAACGTTTTTTCATGCACTAATGCGAAAATCACCTGGAAATAAATATCACAGCGTAGAAAAACATTTTACCTATACATTGATACCAAACCTGTTAAAATCTGTGCACTTTAGCCATGTATATCGTTCGATAAACACTGTCTACTCTTGTATACTAATACAAAACATGGTTGGAAGAAGGTCAGAGTACGCCGTTGAAATACGGTCCTATATTGAGAATCGTTGTATTCTTGGTATACAGTGCAAAGACATTTTTGATGAAATATGTTCGGTTTATGGGCATAATGAAATGTCTTTTCCGACAGTTTTTCGTTGGTGTGAGAAATTCAGCTGTGGGCTAGGCTCAACAGAAGATGCACCACATGATTGTCGGCCGAAAAGAGCAACATCTGCCAAGATGGTTGCTAGAGTGAAAGAAATAGTTGCTACCCATGCACGATACACCACTAGGAAAATAGCTAGTATGGTTGGCATCTCATTAGGAGCAGCTCATACAATTCTGAAACGGGATTTGAAAATGAGAAAGATCTGTGCTAGATGGATTCCCCATCTGTTGACAGATGAGCAGAAAAAGACACGTGTTCAGTGCGCCAAGAAGTTGCTTAAAAAGTTTCCGAAATACAATTACTTGGCAAAAATGTTAACCACAATGAGACGATGTGTCTCTTGCATGACCCATGTTGGTACCTAAAAGGTCAAGGTCAAAAAAGGGGTCCTTTTTTAGTGTTCAGTTAATAACTTTCTTATTCCTGGATAGATTGTGAAATTACTTGGCAGAAATGTTAACCATCATTAGACGATGTGTTACTTGCTAGACCCAGGTCGATACCTTAAAGGTCAAGGTCATACTAAGAGGTCAAAGGTCCAAAAAAGCCTTTTTTTGTGTCCAGTCAATAACTTTTTAATTTCTGTGTGGACTTTTTAAAGTAACCTTGCAGAAATGTTCACCTTCATTAGACGATGGGTCATGTGCAAGACCAAGGTCCATACCAGCAATGTCAAGGTCATACCTAGAGGTCAAAGGTCAGAAAAGGGGCCTTTTTGTGTACAGTCAACAACTTTCTTATTCTTTGATGGATTATGAAATTACTTGGCAGAAATGTTAACCATCATGAGATGATGTGTTGTACCTCAAAGGTCAAGGCCATACTTAGAGGTCAAAGGTAAAAAAGGGGATTTTAGTGTACGGTCAATAACTTTCTTATTTCCCTATGAACTTTTTAAAGTTACTTTGCAGAAATGTTCATCTTCATTAGATAATGTGTTGCACACAAGATACCTCCAATGTCAAGGTCATACTTAGAGGTCAAAAAGGGGGAGACATCTGTGTTTTTGTAGAAAAACAAATTCTAGTTTATATTTTCTTGTCCTTTGGAATCATTGATTCCATTGTTGAATTTTGAAAATATTTGAGGGTCACTGATGAGGCCTAATTGGCCAAAACTAGCTAGTCTGGCCCAGAAAACATGTACACTTCATATTTTCCAGTTCTATGGTGTATTCCTTGCTTCCAAAGGATAACCCTTTCTAGAACATTTACTGGGATGTACATTTATTTCCTTATTTTAGCTCAAAAATAGATTGTGGGTACTCAAGAGACAGTTCTAATAAGCACCCACAAGCTATATTTGGAGCAGGAATAAGAAAAGTGTCACAAATCTACTGCAGTTTTGGAGATATGAAAGACTGTGCTATGTCACATGGGTCTGTTTTTATGCCCCGCCATTTAAAAAATGACGGGGTATTATGTTCTAGCTTACGAAGTTTTTAGTGTCCGTTCATCCGTCAGCGCCTCATAGTTTCGTGTTCGCTCCATAACTCTGATATCGATATTTTCACGAAACTTCACAGATATGAAGAGCACTATGAGACGACGTGTAGAACCTATGAACTGTAACTCTGATTTTCCTACTTTTTGAGTTGTTGCCCTTTGAACATTGAACATAGCCATTTCTATCATAGTTTTGTTTCCGCTCCATAACTTTGATACCATTGAGATATTTCCATGGAACTTCACAGATATGTAGATCACCATGAGACGATGTGTAGAACATATGAAGGGTAACTCTGATATTCCTACTTTTGGAGTTATTGAACTTTGAATATAGCTGTTGCTATAAGTTTCGTACCCGCTCCATACTCTGATAGCATTTGAGATATTTTCACGAAACTTAACAGATATGTAGAGCACCCTGAGACAATGTACAGCACATATGAACATATGAACCATAACTCTGATTTTCCTACTTTTGGAGTTATCGCCCCTTGAACATTGAACATAGCCATTTCTGTCATGTAGTCTGTTTGAAGCACTATATCTCCTGAACCTAATGATTGATTGTAACCAAACTCGCATGGTTACATCAGTAGGATGGGGGGGGAAACAGTCATTAGGTTCTGATGACCTTGACCTTATTTTCAAGGGCACAGGCCCAAAATAAACTGTCTTTTGGGTCAAAGATGGCTTGTCTGCACCCAATCTCATGAACACATCAATGAAATGTGGTGTATTTTTTGTTTGTATTGGAGTTTAACGGCCCAGTCAACACTATTTTAGGTGTAACTTGGTATAATATATCATTGCTATTGACCAAAGATTTGATTAGAATTTGAAGACCTTGACTTTATTTTAAAAGGCACAGGTTCCCAAAAACTGAAAATGAAAATTGTAATTCTGGTTTACTTCCTTTTGATTCTATACCTGCCAGGTTCGGCAACATTCTTTCGTAGAGATTGATCATGATACCTTTTCTACGGTCATTCTCTCCCTTCCGCTGATTCAAGAAGGGCAGTTGTCAGTTTCTGCTGAAAGGATGTACACTGTACTGGTTAATCGCTTCTGTGTAAGCTTGCCCAGGAAAAGTATGGATAAGTAAACTGAATGGCTCAAAAATGACCTAAATAATGTTGACGGTGCCATTAAACTCCAATACTAACAAACAAACAAACTTTCTTTTGGAGCCATGGCTCTTTGAACGTTGAAAATAGTCATCTCAGTCATGTATTCCTGTCTACTTTATTAAGAAAAAGAGTAATGCTTTCCTTTTTGACTGTGATATGGCACTTGCTTGATGTAATTGTAGTGGCGGGCATGGGCATCATGCAGTGCTTGCAGCTTTTATCTTAACCCATAAAATGTCAATCACAACAAATGTCATCTGCTTTGTCGTCTGCTGGTCATTTTTGCAAACATCCAAATGTGGGTCCACGCTGTTTATTTTTTCAAAAATGTTTGCAAAAAAAATTCAGCAGATGACATAAGCAGACATCATTTTCAGATGCAGTTTTTCTCAGCATCTTCAAGGCATTTATTCTTGATTATTGAGGACTATTATTTCATTACATAATATTATCTAGCCCTCAGAGCTGACTGAAGAAAAGTCCTCTGTCTTCAACAGGCAAGGGGCCTCCTTGGGGAAAATCCATTATTTCCCCTTAAGTGCCTCCGTTATATTAAGGGCCGCTTTTGATCTGCTATAGACGGTATATCACAGGGGGCAATAAAACAATTATGAACACACGGTGTGTCCTTTTGTTACAAGAATAAATGCCTTTAAGGATTAATATTTGGTATATTTCATCAGGTAATTTTGACTTGATTAGTTCCCTATAAAGTGAGATACTCCAAATAAGAGGGCAAAACTCTTAGGAAAGAATTTTCTCCTAAGGACCAAATTGTTTCCTTTAAGAGTTGACCCCAATTGATAAGGGAGACAAAAATACGTTTGGAGTTGCCTCATCTGAGTGTGTATTTATCCCCCCTCCTATTTATAAAATGAGCAATGTTATCAGTGATTTTGCCAACCATTTTGTAGAACCAGTCAGAACTAAGTGTACGCCTGAGAAGCTCTGTCAAGGAATATGGCTTAAAGGTAAGTTGTTTGATAGCAATTCTGCTGCATGACATTCTAACTGGCTTCTGTGTGGCTCAAATGTGGTAACAACTGGTTACCAGACGGTTGCTGGTTGGCTCCCGGGTGGGTCTGGCAACATTCTTTTGCAAAGATTGACAGTGACAAATGGTAACCAGAGGGTTGCTGGTTGGCTCCCTGCTCCTGCCATGTCTGGCGACATTCTTTTGTAGAGATTGATAATGACAGCCAGTAACCAGAAGGTTGTTGGTTGGATCCCTGCTCCCTCCCTGTCTGGCAACATTCTACTGCAGAGATTGATAATGACAACTTGTAACCAGAAGGTTGCTGGTTGGATCCCTGTCTGGCCTGGCAACATTCTGTTGAAGAGATTTATAGGGACAACTGGTAACCAGAAGGTTGCTGGTTGGATCCCTGTCCAGTCTGGCAACATTCTTTGTTAACCGAGATTGATAATGACAACTCGTAACCAGAAAGTTGGTGGTTGATTCCCTGTCCAGTCTGGCAACAATCTTTGTTAACCGAGATTGATAATGACAACCCGTAACCAGAAAGTTGGTGGTTGATTCCCTGTCCAGTCTGGCAACAATCTTTGTTAACCGAGATTGATAATGACAACTCGTAACCAGAAAGTTGGTGGTTGATTCCCTGTCCAGTCTGGCAACAATCTTTGTTAACCGAGATTGATAATGACAACTCGTAACCAGAAAGTTGGTGGTTGATTCCCTGTCCAGTCTGGCAACAATCTTTGTTAACCGAGATTGATAATGACAACTCGTAACCAGAAAGTTGGTGGTTGATTCCCTGTCCAGTCTGGCAACAATCTTTGTTAACCGAGATTGATAATGACAACTCGTAACCAGAAAGTTGGGGGTTGATTCCCTGTCCAGTCTGGCAACAATCTTTGTTAACCGAGATTGATAATGACAACTCGTAACCAGAAAGTTGGGGGTTGATTCCCTGTCCAGTCTGGCAACAATCTGTTAAAGGGATTGATAATGACAACTGGTAACCTGAAGGCTGCTGGTTGGATCCCTGTCCAGTCTGGCAACATTCTATTGCAGGGATTGATAATGACAACTGGTAACGAGAAGGTTGCTGGTTGGCTCCCTGTAGGGTCTGGAAACATTCTTTTGCAGAGATTGATAATGAAATATTTTCCACTGTCATCCAGTCCCTTCTGGTTCAAGAAGGACAGTTGTCAGTTACTGAGGAAAGTATGTATACTGTATTAGTTGTGTAAGCCAGTTAGGTGACATAATCATTTCCATGTTTAAACAAATTTATTTTACTGGTACTTCAAATTACACTGAAAGAAGTAGCTTTCAGAGACAGATGTTTTGGTGTCTCAACTCATTGATCTGCAATTGTGCAGGTTTCATGCTTCCTTCTGTGTTCTGAAACATGATTAGAACCAATGTTTAGCTTAAGAATATAAGAAAAAGAAATGGGACTTTGTCCCAAGATTGTAAAACAAAAATATCATGCTCAACATAATGGCAGGGCATAGAAATTGTGAATTTATGAGCAGAACAAATAATTACTGGCATTTTCATTTTTTATTAGCATCACATGAACAAGTCTGTGAAAGAGCACCGCACTAAAGCCTCCTTCACATAGAGGAAACTGGAGTTTATGGGGGTATACATTATTTTTCTTATTTCTATTCCAAGACATAGGTTGTGGTTACTCATTAGAACGGCCTCAATGAGTCGGTTCTAATGAGCACCCACAACCTATGTTTGCAGTAAAATTAAGAAAAATATCACAGATTATCATCAGAAAGATGGCATTTTGGAGATGTGAAAAAATGCACTATGTCACACAGGTGTGTCATCTTAATGAGTAGGGTACGCTTGAAGTTGAGCATGATGTAGGGTTAAATAGCCTCAAGACAGGTAGGTGGAAAGCAGGGGCCTGGAAGGCCCAAGATGACCTGGAAGCAGCTGACAGAAAGAGATTACAGAGAATGGAAGCTCTCTGCTATCGATCCTCATGATAGACAAGCCTGGAGATCTGGTGTAAGATCTGCCATGTGTGCAGCAAGCCAGCTACCTGGAAGGGGGCTCACTTATGTGGACGTTGCCCCTGTACCTGCATGTTAATCAAAATCTGTTGATGATGAAGACATGGGCCCATTTGTTCAAAGCATTGTTAAGCTTAACAAGCAAGTAGTGGTTAAAATGTTAGCTGTTATCAAATACACCCACAAGGGTATTTTTGCAGAAAAAAAAATGTGAGTAGCTACTCAGTTTTTTTTTTCACCAAAAGTATAAGAATATTTGCCAGATTTGGTAGTCAAAGTTTTAACAATATGATAACTAATGACATTGTTAGTTTTGAACAACTGGCCCCAGAGCCCAATTGTTCACAGCATTGTTAACTTAACGAGCTTGTAATTGGTCAAGATGTTAACTGATCTAGTAAGCTTATTATCACATACATGTACAATGGTATTTTTGCAGAAGACACGTGAGTAGCTTTTGCCTATGCAAAAGCTACTCACATTTTTTCAGCAAAATATGTATATTTGTCATATGAAGTGACCCCCCTTGCCCATCGGGGCTTGAAGAAATAGATTTGGCTGCATGATGCTTCCACGCAGAGCTGAAACCGTCCGCACGTGAGCACTGATAAACCGCTTAGGGGTCTAAGCCTGCCCAGGCAAAGTGGTGCGAGTCGGACCGTCCCTACATATTAACCCTTTTGGTTTGTTTGGGCGGCTGGGATTGAGATGTCATTTCATCTCACTGGGGGGGTAAAATACCCACAAAATTGGAAGCAGTGTCTCCAAAATGACCTAAATAATGTTGACGGGGGCATAAAACTTCAATTCAAACAAAAACAAACATATTCAGTGATCAGCGTGTTAACAATATGATAACTAATGACACAATTAGTTTTTCCTGGATGTATGTATATTTCACAGATCAAGTACCTGTCACTGGAAGAGGAGGAAGAGCCAGACGACACAGACTGGGACACAGTACCTCTAGTTTCCTTTAAATTGCCAGATTGTAAGTGAAATAGCATTTCTGGCGTCCATCACATGAATTTTTGGAAATTAATGGTGAATAAATGTCATTGGACATGTCACCGGTAATAATGCTGTTCTGAACTTTGATTTCAGGCTTTATTTTGGGGGGTTGATCTAATATTTACATCCCTACATCAAAGGGGAGGAGGACATATTGTTTTAACAATATGATAACTAATGACAAGGTTAGTTTTGAACAACTGCCCCCACCCCCCAGGGCCCAATTGTTCACAACATTGTTAGCTCAACCATTTATGGTGAATAAATGTCATTGGACATGTCACCAGTGATAATGCTGATTCTGAACTTTGATTTCAGGCATTTATTTTTTGGGGTTGATCTAATATATACATCCCCACACCAATGGGGAGGAGGACATATTGTTTTCGGTGCAGATCCTTTTTTCTTGCACACCAGATAAGGAAATCTGTGGTTTTAGCCTGGGATAGGAATTCTGTTCTAACACTTGTGTTCTTACCAAGGGACAGGGTAAAAATTGAATATTCTTGCTTGTTTGATAAATGCTCTGGTTGAATACAACCTCATATCCGCCGTCATTTAGGTTGACATCACTAAACATCACTGTAGTGTCATCACAATATGGTGGATGTTGGCAACCAAAATGACTGCAGCATTAAAAATCCACGCTCACAAGTGGAAGGTATGCAAGAAAAAGAATCCTACATACATGGGTGTGAGGGAGGATGGAAAAATCCATCCCTCAGGATCCGATCACTGTCCGGCATCACTCGGCAAGCCTCGTGATGCCGGACACTGATCCTCGGGATGGATTTTTCCATCCATCCCTCACACCCATTTAAGATTCTTATATTGTGTCAATTTTTGCATCTGAATTGGCTGTTTGAAGCACTGTATCTTCTGAAACGAATGTGGTATAATATATCATTTCAACATATATACAAAAGACTTGATAAGATTTTGGTGACCTTGCCCCACTTTTCAAGGTCACATGTGTCCAAAAGTATTCAAATACCTGTTGAAAAGATTGAAGAAGATATAGTATATAATGGCTACATAGCAGAGGTGACCTTGACCCCATTTCAAAAGTCACATGTTTGGGCATCATATATATGGTTTTGGGACAACGTTTTCTGATGAAAACAATTTGTTCTTGTTTTCATTAACATGTAAATCATTTGGCAAATTTTGATAAAATTTCACAGAAACGATTATGGTAATGATGCATAGTAATTAATGACTAAAATGGTTTAGATTACTTGGAATCCAAGCAAAATTCTGGTTGCCATGGAAACAGTTAAAAGATGCCACCCTTGAGAAGATAATGCAGTGGTCCATTCAAAAGAGCAGCTATTGAAAGCTTGTACCTAAACCTCAAGATCTGGAAGTGACCATTGATTGTCATCTTCTATATAAATTATTTATTTATGTGATCTGTTTTTAACCCTTTTTGTACCAATCCTTATATGTAGCAGGAGTCCATTTCAAAATTTAGGGGTGTCAAGTTGTTTGTTTGTCAAAGTGAAAGAAACCATAATGCATATTTAGCACATTGAATACCAGTAAATTCAGCTTCATACAGAAAGTCTTGGCAAGATTTTTGATTTGACAATGTTATTAACATTACGTCTGACAGTTGCCTGAAAGTTTAGGCAAATCAGCTGAGAAGGACTAGCTACACAATCATTCTGCCCAGGCTGTCAACCTGTTCAGAAGTACATGATAGAAAGTTCAACACAGTGTGACAAAGTTTTCAGCACATCTTTGATTTTCGTTGAAAACAGCATCAAGTGTGAGATGGGGAAGTCTTGTTGCTAAACTGCTGGTTACATGGTTGTAATAACTGCCTTAACTTCCAAGCCATTTTTGCAGCATAGCCAAAAATGTGAAAATGTTAATGACTGAAAAATGAGAACCCATTTGTTAAAAGTTAACAAAGTTGTTTGGTAATGTTAAATTAAAATGTTAACCAGTTGGTATTGCTGAAAAAAAAAGTAGCAATAGGGCCCTCTTGCTCAAAGTTTAAAAGGCATTACATTTTGTGAACAAGTCCGAGAAATGAACACCCCCAAAACCAAACTTTATATAAAGCTGGGGTTTATGGGGATATACTTAATTTTTCTTATTTCTGCGCATAGACATAGGTTGTGGGTACTCGTTAGAACCGCCTCTTTAAGAACTGCCTCAATGAGTCGGTTCTAACGAGCACCAACAACCCATGTTTGCATGGTAAATAAGAAAAATATTGATTTTCATCTGGAAGTACCATAGCCAATTTGGAGATGTGAAAAATGGGTGTGTTATTGTAATGTTTAAAGTTATGTTAGAACTTCAATCATTCAGTATGGTGATAAAATTTGATGTTTTGTTGGGAAAAAAATTGTGGGTACCATCTGTTTTGCAAAAATACCAGTTTTATAATATGATACATTCTAGAACAATTTATAGTTTTACCACTGGTGTATTCATTAAGCTAACTACCATATTTATTCAAAAGGACAGGCTGTGGTTTATTTTTGTTATGGTTTGTCTTTGGGTGTTTGTGTTGCTTGTATTGTTTTATTTTGGATAGCCTATTGGCCATTTTGTGAGAAAGTAACTGTCCTTTTGGCTTTCCGCTATTGATGTTTCCATTAGGGTCTGTTGTTTCATGTTTGTTTTTCTTTCCCTTTGGTGTCTCTGATGGGAGCTGTGGGTTAATTGTATCGATTCCTGACCATTGCCTACACTTCTATTTTGAATGGACAGTGTAGGCCCAAATGAGATGCCAAAGAATGTGGTGTCTCATCAGGGCCTACACTGTTTGCCAGTCATCCAGCTGTTTTTTAGACACAACTATGGATGGAAAATTATACATCAAATTTCATAGCAGTTATGGTAAGGGGTTTAGGCGTCTGAATACTTAGGATAAATATGGTTTACCATGAACAACAGATTCCAGAATGAAACAGTAACATTGAATAACTTTAATATTGCTTCTTACTTTCAGATGAAGAAAATGTAAAGGCAGAAAGAATTCATCAAGGTAATAGTTGCATTAAAATCTTAAAATTATTAACACTTTAAGGGGAATATGATTAATGGACAGATCTGGGTCCACTAGTTCAAAACTAACAACATCATTAGTTAATGAATCATTTAAACAGGTCATTTACTATTCAGAATATACTAATATTTTTGCAGAAAAAATGTGAGCAGCTTTTGCGAATGCAAAAGCTGCTCACATTTTTTTCCAGCAAAAATACCAATGTATTAGGTATTTTGCTTACCAGAACAGTTAACATTTTGACCACTAATGAGCTCGTTAAGCTAACAATGTTCTGAACAACTCGACCCTGATATATTTTCATCATGTTAACACATCTGTGTAATGAACATCCCTGTATACTCCATTTGAGGTATATATTATTTTCCTTACATTTACTCAAAAACATAGATTGTGGGTACGCATTTATGATTAGAACTGCCTCAATGCACCCACAATCTATGTTTGAACTAGAAATAAGAAAAATATCAAAATTTTTAATTTCAAAAAATGCTAGTTCTATGCATGTTAGGTTGTGTTTGGTAATGGCCACCATTTTTAACAATAGCAAAAAAATTTCAGGATTTTCTGTTCGCTTGCCTATTGACCCTTCCGATGCCAATCACAACAGTTCTCGTCTGCTTTGTTGTCTGCTGGTAACTTTAAAAGTTATTGTTGCAAACAGTGTGGACCCAGATCAGACTGCTCCTCTAGGAGCAGCCTTATCAGGGTCCAAACTATTACCTGTATGAAAAATATTTTTAAAAAAGATTGCAACAAGATGCAGCAGACGACATAAACAGACATCATTTTCAGATGTAGTTTTTGATGGCATTTCAAGGGTTATTTTACGGCTAAAAAGGGATCTCCTAAAGGAGCAAATTCTTTCCTTTTACCCTTAAGATTACATGAAATAAAAATCAAAAATGAGTTCCTTTAAGAGCGATGAAAAAATTCATAAGAAAGAAGATGGGTCATACTACGTAGTTTCGGCTAATAAAGCCCCACCAGTGACCCTGTAATGATCCGGCAAAGAAAGCCAGAGGAAACACACTGCAATTTTGCGAACTTCGAATAGACAGTCGATTCAAAGACAGATATAAATCAAAACGGGATCCAAACAATCAAAAACCTGGCAAGAATATAAGTCTAAACCAACAATTTATTTCTGATTTCTCAGAATATTCACGCTGATCCCAAAGGACCAAAAGTAAAATATAAACTGCACTGTGGTTGATGTACGGGGAGACGCATTACGGCCGCCACACGGCACAACACCAGCTGCAGTGAAGGGAAATAAAAATTAAAAATGAGTTCCTTTAAGAGCAATGAAAAAATTCATAAGAAAGAAGATGGGTCATACTACGTAGTTTCGGCTAATAAAGCCCCACCAGTGACCCTGTAATGATCGGGCAAAGAAAGCCAGAGGAAACACACTGCAATTTTGCGAACTTCGAATAGACAGTCGATTCAAAGACAGATATAAATCAAAACGGGATCCAAACAATCAAAAACCTGGCAAGAATATAAGTCTAAACCAACAATTTATTTCTGATTTCTCAGAATATTCAAGCTGATCCCAAAGGACCAAAAGTAAAATATAAACTGCACTGTGAAAGACTTCATCTGTTTATGTCATCTGCAGCAGCTGCTTGCAAACTTTTCAAGCATATTTTTGCTTACAGACAAACAATGTGGACCCTGATCAGACTGATCTGGGTCAATACTGTTTGCAGAAATGACTTTTTAAAGTTACCAGCAGACGGCACAGCAGACGCAATTGATGTGATTGGCATTTTATGGGTTTAAGAGTTGTGTTCTGTTGTCAAGGGAGACAGCACGGTTTGATGACAAAAATCAGCCTATGTTCACAATAAGTTATCATTCTGCAGCATCTGATGTGGGTCTACACTGTTTGTCAAACATAATGCATGGACATGAGCACCGGAGCTACTTGTGCTGAGTAATTTTCGTTGAAAGTTTGTCCAAAAACAATCTATATAGCACACAGCAAATATGGCCCAGATTATGTACAGTAGAACTTCGATGGCTCGAACACCGATGGCTCGTTTACCATGGATGTGTCGAACCCATACTAGAGCCCCTAGCGAACTCCTCTACATAAGAATTAGTGGGGGGATAATTAAGGAGATTTTAGTTTTATTATCTTGCAAATGTATGCTGTGTGTACTCATTAGAATCGCCTCACTGGCGATTCTAATGAGTACACATAGCATACATTTTCATTATAGAACACCGAAAAGATGTCTAAAAGTATCTCGTAATGCCTCCTGACAGTAACCTCAGTGGCTCGAACTACCCCTGTCTCGAACAGATTTTCAAGGTCCCAAAGGTGTTCGAGCCATTGAAGTTCGACTGTATGTGTATCTGCATGTTCAAAATCTTATTGCTTTTGTGACATTACAATAACACATCTGTTTGGCATAGTGCACTATTTTATATCTCCATAACGATAATTTTCTGATGAAAATTTGTGATATTTTCCTTATTTGTATTCCCCGTCCCCGCCCATAGGGGCTTGAGAAATATATGGGCTGCACGATGCTTCCAGGCAGACCTGAATCTGGCCCGCACACTAGTACTGGTAAACCGCTTAGAGGATCTAAGCCTGTCCAGGAACCGCGGTGCGAGGCCGACCGTCCATGCTAATAAACCCTATTGGTTTAATTGGGCGACAGGGCTTGAGATGTCATTTCATCTCAATGTCGGGTAAAAGTCCCACAAAATTGGAAGCAACGTCTCCAAAATGACCTTTACAGTGTTGACGGGGACGTTAAACCTCAAATCAAACAAACAAAACTTTTTTTGGGGGGGGGGGGTGTTTTACGGCCCTTTCAAGATTATTTCACTCATATCGAGCCGATCGTTAATCATAGGTGGGCGAAAACCGGAGTACCCGGTGAAAAACCACCTGACCTTCCGTTGCAGAACTTGGCGTCTCTGACGTGACCCGAGAGAGGCTCGAACCCACGGCGGTGAGAGACCTAATGACTAAGAGTCAGCGCTCTTATCCATTAGGCCACGGAGGCCCGTACAAACAAAACTTATTTGTTTTCCAAACATGTGTTGTGGGAACACTGTAGAACAGTCTCATTGAGGAGGTTCTAAAGAGACCCATAACCTATGGCTCAGAGCTGAAATAAGAAAAATGATGTATATCCTGTAAACCCCAGTTTTTGTAATATAAAAGGGGTTTACATGGGTGTTCATTTCCATCACGAAAATACATCTGTATAATTTTGACCCCATTAACCACACTATATATAGTAAAACTGAGGTTAACAGAGGTATATATTATTATGCCGCCGCCATTCGAAGAATGGTGAAAAGGGCATATAGCGTTGCCCCTGTCCGTCCGTCCATCCGTCTGTGTCCGTCCGTCTGTGCGTTTTCCGAAACTTAAACGCAGTCAATAACTTCCTTATTTCTCGATGGATTTTAAAACTACTTGGCAGAAATGTTAACCATCATGAGACGATGTGTCACGTGCAAAACCTAGGTCGGTACGTCCAAGGTCAAGGTCATACTTAGAGGTCAAAGGTCAAAAAAAGGGTCTGAAACTTAAACGCAGCCAATAACTTTCTTATTTCTGGATGGATTTTGAAATTACTTTGTAGAAATGTTAACCATCATGAGACAATGTGTCACGCGCAAAACCCAGGTCCGTACCTCCAAGGTCAAGGTCATACTTAGAGGTCAAAGGTAAAAAAAATGGTCCGAAACTTAAACACAGTCAATAACTTACTTATGGATGGATTTTGAAATCACTTTGAAGAAATATTAACTATCATGAGACGATGTGTCATGTGCAAACCCAGATCCGTACCTCCAAGGTCAAGGTCATACTTAGAGGTCAAATGTAAAAAAATGGTCCGAAACTTAAACAATGTCAATAACTTACTTATTTCTGGATGTATTTTGAAATTACTTTGAAGAAATGTTAACTATCATGAGACGATGTGTCATGTGCGAACCCAGATCCGTACCTCCAAGGTCAAGGTCATACTTAGAGGTCAAAGGTAAAAAAAATGGTCCGAAACTTAAACGCAGTCAATAACTTTCTTATCTCTGGATGGATTTTGAAATTACTTGGCAGAAATGTTGCCCATCATGAGGCAATCTGCCTCACACAAAACTAAGGTCCTTACCTCCAACGTCAAGGTCATACTTAGAGTTCAAATGTGAAAAAATGGTCCAAAACTTTCTATGGATGAATACGAACATAGACATATTTTCAGGCGGGGGCATCCGTGTCCTATGGACGCATTTCTAGTTTTTCTTATTGCTGCTCAAAAACAAAGATTTTGGGTACTCATTAGAACAGCCTCATTGAGGTGCTTCTAATGAGTATCCACAATTTATGTTTTGAGCAGAATTATGAAAAATTGCAGAATTTTTTATCAGAAAATTTTCAGTATTTGGCAGTAACATTTTCAACATATGTATTTGAATAGGCAAGTTTTCGTAATGCATTTTCATTAATGACTTGTTAACGCGATGAGTTGCCAAATCAAATAAGTTCATGACACATAATGGACACCAGTATGAGGTGTTTGGCTCATGCAATGCTGCAAATTGCATTCTACTGAAAGGTTGCTTCATATAGGCCATATATGCAAATCACATTGCAAATTAACCTATGCCTGCTAAAATATATTCTAGCTAGCTTAGAATAGACGACAATCTAATTTTTATGCCCTGCCATTCGAAGAATTGTGGAAGGGCATATAGCCATGCCCCTGTCCATCCGTCCATAACTTTCTTATTTCTGGATGGATTTTAAAATTACTTTGCAGAAATGTTAACCATCATGGGACAATGTGTTGCGCACATAATCCAGGTCGGTACCTCCCAGGTCAAGGTCGTACTTATAGGTAAAAGGTCAAAACAGGGTCCAAAACTTAAACATGGTCAATAACATTTTTATTTCTGGATGGATTTTGAAATTACTTGGCAGAAATGGTAACCATCATGAGACAATCTGTTTCCCTTAAAACACAGGTCCATCCCTCAAGGTCAAGGTTGTACTTAGAGGTCAAAGGTTAAAAAAAAGATGGTCCGAATTTTAAACACAGTCAATAACTTCCTTATTTCTGGATGGATTTTGAAATTACTTTGCAGAAATTTTAACCATCATGAGACGAATCGTCGTGCCCAAGACCCAGGTTGGTACCTCCAAGGTAAAGGTCATACTTAGAGGTCAAAGGTAAAGAAACATGTTTTTTCTGCTCAGTACAGTATAGCTCCAATATATCGCGTTCCGATATTTCGCGATGTCCAATCTATAGCGGTCGCACAGTGGATCCCGTTTTTTTTCCCCTTAAAAATTCATAATTGAAAAAAAATAGAGTTTTAAGTTGTTAAAATTTATTTAAAACCAGGTTAAACCAGGCCCCAACAGCGTTTGACTTTTCCCGGCCAGTGTCTGCTATTTGGGGCCAAAACATAACCATTCACGAGATCGCAGAAAAGTCCGTTTTTATGATGCAAACATCTACCGTTAGATGTAGCTAATTGTCTCAGGAGGGATTAAATCATTTTCACATTGATTGTGGTTTTAATTTTATGATTGGAAGATAAACGCCAATTAGAGACATAACTTGACCCTATTTTCACACCTTATCGACACGCACCACAGGGTGGCAATTATATGACAGGGATTAACAATAGTGTCATACCTGAACCGTAATAAATACACAGATGGTTTGTCTCTCAATTGACGGGGTAGCCCCTATGTGCCCATGGCGCCCGGTTACCTTAAAAACATCTGTCAGTCAGACTCTCAATTGACAGTGCAGCACAGCCCCCGCCCATAGGGGCTTGAAGAAATATATGGGCTGCATGATGCTTCCACGCAGAGCTGAATCCGGCCCGCACACTAGTACTGGTAAACCGCTTAGAGGATCTAAGCCTGTCCAGGAACCGCGGTGCGAGGTGGACCGTCCATGCTAATAAACCCTATTGGTTTCATGGGCGACAGGGCTTGAGATGTTATTTCATCTCAATGTCGGGTAAAAGTCCCACAAAATTGGAAGCAACGTCTCCAAAATGACCTTTACAGTGTTGACGGGGACGTTAAACCTCAAATCAAACAAACAAAAGACAGTGCAGCAATTATTGCGATTTACTTACTGGTCTAGTTTTACTTTATTTAAGGACTCAAAAAGACTGACAGTTGCAATCAAAACACAATAAAATGATAGTTTTGTTGTTGTATAGTTTTTCGGCCTGTGGTAGATGTTAAATAATTTTTTTCAAACAGCTACTTTTAATGATTCTGAGATCTGGCAAGCCAAGGGAAACAACTAGAATAGCTTTAGCGCTAAGCGCTTATGGCAGTTGCGCCCCTTGGCCGTCACCCGTTACAGTCAACCAGGGGAACCCGCAAATCCAAAATGGCGCCCTGTTTCGACATTTTACCAAGCACATGTTTTCAGACGCAGATTTTCAGCTGTTCTCAAATGTTAGTTAATTGGTAGACACAGTCCCCTTTGTTTGTTCTGTCACTGAGTAATTCTGAACCTACTTTAATGGTGAAATACGGCCGATAGCATTACTGACAGCCATTAGTGTGGATTGATAAACGGTTCTCACCAAACTATCACCGCGACTTGTAGTTGCATCTCAGCAAACTACCGCGACTTATATTGCGCTCCGACCACAGCGCGGTTTTCCGGCTATGGCCCCCGACTACCGCGATATATTGGAGCTAAACTGTATCTTTTTTGCTCCTGGATGGATTTGGAAATTACTAGGCAAAATGTTAACCATCATGACACAGTTTGTTTCACGCAAGCCCCAGGTGCGTACCTGTTATGTCAAGGTCATACCTAGCGGTTGATGGTTAAATACTAACATCAACATATTTTCAGGCGGGGGCATCCATGTCCTATGGACTCATTTCTAGTTAAAAATGATTTAAGCTATAAAAATTCATTAAAATTTTTTTTTTTTTTATTTTCTAAGTACCTGATAAATTGGGCTTGACATTACATGTGAATTGTCTGCTTTGCAAATGATTCACATATAATTTCAAGCCTTATTTTCTCCAAAAATAATAATAAAAAAAAAACCACTCTGAAAATGCCATTTGCTAGTCGTGATTAAGCATCAATGGATTAAGGAGAATGGGAAGCAACTCCTGCAAAAGTGTTTTTATCTCCCATGTCAATAGGGTCAACTCTTAAAGGAAAGAATTTGCTCCTGAGGAGCAAATTCTTTCCTTTAAGAGTAGACCCCTTTTTCAGAGGGACCGAGCCTATAGAAAAGTAAACAGGAAGTCCCGAAAGTTGTCTCCCTTTGAAAAATGGCGGGAAAAATGTGCTAGGTGTTCCCATCCCCCTTGAAAAAATCTTTTTGTTTGACTTTGATATTTTTAGCGTTTATGAACGTTAGTTTCTTTGTTTCAGATGCTTTTAACCTGGTTCCCATATATGTGCTGGTACCTGTCATTTCCCTGCTGATTCTTATAATTGTATTCCTACGCCTCGGAATCAGACGACAACGCTTCAAAAATTTGGAGCAGAGACTGGCTGAGATTGAAGATGAGGTGGATGAGAATGGGGAAATTGATCATTACTATATTGTGAGAACTCAAGAGTAAGTCCTTCCTCCTTTTAGTTCACTTGCACTTATGAGTACAGTAGAACTGTGATGGCTCGAACACTGATGGCTTGTTTATTATGGCTTAGTGGATTTGTTTGTTTGATTTTAGGTTTAACATCCCGACAACACTGTAAAGGTCATTTTGGAGACGATGCTTCCAATTTTGTGGGACTTCTACCCGACATTGAGATAAAATGACTTCTCAAGCCCTGCCGTCAAATGAAACCAATAGTGTTTATAAGCATGGACGGGTGGACTCACACCGCTTTGCCTGGGCAGGCTTAGATCCTCTAAGTGGTTCACAAGTACTCGTGTGCAGGTCAGTTTCAGCTCTGCCTAGAAGCATCATGCAGCCCATCTATTTCTTCAAGCCCCAATGGGCTTGTTCCCTATTATTGTGCTGTTATAAAAAATTTGCTGAAATAAAGAATCCCTGTTCGGAGTATGATATGTAATAAAAGTTATTTTCCCCATTTTTATCCAAGAAATAGTTTCTTAGAGTATTAGTTTACAAGACCCTTTCATGACTGTGGACTCGATTTCTTCATTTCCAACTCGAGGGAAGCCCATGCTGCTCGGAACACAGGCTAAGCCTTTAGCTTAGAAGTCATTTCAATGAAATTGCCGTTATAACGAGTTTTGCCGTTATAATGTGTGTGTGTGTGTGTGTGTGTGAATTCGGGTTTAACGTCGCTTTCAACAATTTTTCAGTCATATCACGACGGTGTCTGGTTGCGACAGGGAGCTCAATGCTCACTTTTATAGTGCTGCCTCACTGAAGTATCATGTCCCAGACACATTACATGATACCACACCCAGTCACATTATCCTGACACTGGATCGACCAGTCCTAGCTCTACCCCGTAAATCTGAGTGCCAAGCAAAGAGCAGCTAGTACCATTTTTAACGACTTTGGTATGTCGCGGCCCGAGATCGAACCCGTGACCTCCCGTTCCCCGGAGCGGACACTCTACCAACTGAGCTATCGGGGCCGGTTTTGCCGTTATAATGAATGTCGGTATAACTGTACTGCATTTATAAGTATAGTAGAACTTTGATGACTTGAACACTGATGGCTCATTTAATATGGCTGAGTGGAACCCGTTCTTGAGTCCCTGGGGAATTTCTCTAAGTTAAGAAATAGTGATGAAAAATTAAGGATATTTTCGTCTTTTAGCTGGCAAATGTATGCTCTGTGTACTCATTAGAATCGTCTCAATGAGGAGATTCTAATGAGCACACACAGTATATATCTATATCATAGAATATCGCAAAAATGTCCCAAAATTTTCTCCGTTATGTCTCCTGGAAGTAGCCCTCAGTGGCACGAACTACGCATGTCTCGAACAGATTTTCGTGTCCCACAGGAGTTTGAGCCATTGAAGGTCAACTGAACAGTAAAATTCCGCCATTACAACCACCTAAACTTAAGACTAAATGTGCTTTTAACCCTTTCCCACTCAGGGATTTTGTGAATTTTGCCGATTTTCACAGTGTTGCACCTGACAGCAACTTCAACTAGCTATTGTTGCATAATGGATGGTCTGTTTTACCCAAACTCGGTATGAATTCATTGGGCAGTAGCCATTCAAATGCAACCTTTAATGACTTGATCATTGTTGTCATGGTAAAGAGGGGGCATCTCAAAATTGGCAAAAAAGTGTGTTTTCAAATGAATTTTTGACCACATTTTAATCTTCACACAGCTGTCAAGGCAACAATTAAGGTGTTTGGCGCTGGCCATTTGCACTGTTTGCAGCATGTTTTATCAGCATCAATTTTCAGGCATTTTTGACCCCAGACACCCTCAGATATAAATTTTAGCGGCCGGTTGGGCCATAGACCCAAAATTTTTTGGGATGTGATGGGGGCGTTGCCCCCCTTCAATCCCACCCAGAATAATTTTAGTGGGGAGGCGCGCGAAAAAACAGGTCAATTTTTTGCCCAACAAATCCTAAAGCAAACATAACTATCTAGGGGTAGAAATGCAGATTTTAGGTGCTTCTGGGGCTTAAAATGGGGGGGGGGGTTGGGTGCAGACACATAAAAACACGTATCTGAGTGGGAAAGGGTTAAAAGCACATTGAGAAGCTTTCTGTTATTCTTTCTTTGTATTTTCTACACCCAGTGTCTCCTAATAAGAGACAACCTTTAGGACTGTTCAAAAGTGGTCTTAAGACCACTTTTGAACAGTCACAAAGGTGGTCTTAATATAGGAATTTTACTGTATATGGAAATAGATGAATGAAACTTCACAGATGTATCAAGCAATAAAACTACTACCAAACACTTTTGAGTTATCTTCCCTTGATCTGCCTAAAAATAGCCTATATTGTCTATATGGAAGAGCTTAATGAAACTTTATAGATGTACATGTATATAGACAAATAAAGATAGCATATTGTGGCCAAGAAACACTATTACTGTTTAAGTTTTTGAGTTATCTGCCCTTAATGTATCTAGATGTACCTAGATGTATAAAAGACTACTGTAAAACACTTAACTTTGGTGGTCATTTTAATTTGATGCTTTTGGCGGTAGAGGAAAAAAATGTCAACATTAAAAGCCGCAAATAAAGTTAAGAAAGAATAACAAACTGGCAGAAATTTATTTCCAATATACATTGCAAGTATAATATAGGGCTATACACCGTTTTGTCAAGTCTTTCTCTTCGCTTAACTCATTAACTATTAAGTCATTTAGCATGCTCAACAAAGGTGAATAAAATCAAAAACCCTTGACAGTAATTGTCAAAAATCTTATAATTGATATTGACTGAGGGCTTTGCCTGTGAATAAACCGAGTAATTAAATAACAATAGAACTGATTTGTTTTCACCCACACACCAAGAACAATGCAGTGTGGAAAACAGTTGAAAAGCACTGTGTATAACAAACGGTCCATTCATAATAACCACCAAAATTTGCTGCTGTCAAATTTAAGTGTTTTACAGTATATTAAGATTGCAGAATATGGCCAAAGACAGCTATCACCATCTGACCTTGATGTATCTGTATCTGTTATTTAACATAATTACAATATATGCCATTCTTGCAGGGATAGCCCAGGAGACCTGACACCCACAGTGGTCTCTGATGCCTGGGAGCTGCCTCACACCTGTCTCAAGATAGGAAGGACCCTTGGCAGTGGGGCATTTGGGCAGGTTGTGAGAGGCCGTGTCTGCAGAAGCTTGATGATACAGAGAGGCATTGATCTGCATGGAACAGAGGGCAAGACTGGTCTTTTTGTAACTGTAGCTGTCAAGATGTTGCAAGGTAAAATTATTAGCCCTATATGCAAGAAGGTTAAAAAAATCAAAGCACTGAGAGTACTGGTGGGTTTATTGGATACACTTTCAGGGGAGGCAACTCCTGCAAAAGTATTTTCGTCTCCCATGTCAATATGTGTCAACTCTTAAAGGAAAGAATTTACTCCTGAGGAGCAAATTCTTTCCTTTAAGAGAAGATCCCCTTTTCAGTGAGCCTGGGCTTATAGGAAAGTGAACAGGAAATCCTGAAAGTTGTCTCCCTTGGAAAAATGGTGGAAAAATCTGCCAGGTGTTCCCATTCCCCTTAAATTCCAGTATTGTAAGCAAACAGTGTAGGCACTGATCAGACACCACATGCTGCATTAGTTCTGGGTCTATACTGTTTACCATTGACTCAGTACATGAGCCCACTCCACATGTTACTTTTTACACAGTGCTCTCCGGGAAAAAACTAGCGCTGCTATAAAGAACCGGTACTTGGATTTTGTACATGGTCAGTCATAGTCACATGGACAACAGCAGACAGGAAGCTTTCGTAGTTAATAACTTTGAGTCGATTTGATAAACCATCAACCTAATGCCCACAAAAATTCACATGTAATCTTTTAGAGAGCCCAGATAAGAATGCCAAAGAAAGAATATTGTGGCCAAGGACCACTACTCTGACCATTCTAGCTCTAGAGTTATCTGCCCTTGATATATGTGAGAAATATTTTTGGCCCATAGCTCTTACTGTATGGAATAGGGGGATGAAACTTTACAGATAAGTGAGCATGAAAGCTACCAAATGATATAGTAGCTAAGTGTACGACTCTCGCCATCCCACTTTTTGAGTAATCTACCTGTGTCAAAAATAGTGCTTGGTGTGTTATTCTATACTGTATGTAACAGCTTGATGATACTTGACAGATCTATAGACACCTAAGGTTGCATATTGTGGTCAAGGACAGCTACTCTAACCATTTCTCTTCTTGAGTTATGTGCTCTTGATTATCTAAAAAAACTAGTGTTTTTCCTGTAGTTTCTTTACCAAGTGAAATATTGTGGTGTAATACCAAGAAATATAGAAAGCTATTGTCACAGAGTATAAATCAGGACTTCAGAATTGAGGCTGTCCATTGCTAAGATTTTCTGCTCTAAACAATATTGAGGCTGTCCATTGCTAAGATTTTCTGCTCTAAACAATATTGAGGCTGTCCATTGCTAAGATTTTCTGCTCTAAACAATATTGAGGCTGTCCATTGCTAAGATTTTCTGCTCTAAACAATATTGAGGCTGTCCATTGCTAAGATTTTCTGCTCTAAACAATATTGAGGCTGTCCATTGCTAAGATTTTCTGCTCTAAACAATATTGAGGCTGTCCATTGCTAAGATTTTCTGCTCTAAACAATATTGAGGCTCTCCATTGCTAAGATTTTCTGCTCTAAACAATATTGAGGCTGTCCATTGCTAAGATTTTCTGCTCTAAACAATATTGAGGCTGTCCATTGCTAAGATTTTCTGCTCTAAACAATATTGAGGCTGTCCATTGCTAAGATTTTCTGCTCTAAACAGTATTGAGGCTCTCCATTGCTAAGATTTTCTGCTCTAAACAATATTGAGGCTGTCCATTGCTAAGATTTTCTGCTCTAAACAATATTGAGGCTCTCCATTGCTAAGATTTTCTGCTCTAAACAATATTGAGGCTGTCCATTGCTAAGATTTTCTGCTCTAAACAATATTGAGGCTCTCCATTGCTAAGATTTTCTGCTCTAAACAATATTGAGGCTGTCCATTGCTAAGATTTTCTCCTCAAAACAATATTGAGGCTGTCCATTGCTAAGATTTTCTGCTCTAAACAATATTGAGGCTCTCCATTGCTAAGATTTTCTGCTCTAAACAATATTGAGGCTCTCCATTGCTAAGATTTTCTGCTCTAAACAATATTGAGGCTGTCCATTGCTAAGATTTTCTGCTCTAAACAATATTGAGGCTCTCCATTGCTAAGATTTTCTGCTCTAAACAATATTGAGGCTCTCCATTGCTAAGATTTTCTGCTCTAAACAATATTGAGGCTGTCCATTGCTAAGATTTTCTGCTCTAAACAATATTGAGGCTCTCCATTGCTAAGATTTTCTGCTCTAAACAATATTGAGGCTGTCCATTGCTAAGATTTTCTCCTCAAAACAATATTGAGGCTGTCCATTGCTAAGATTTTCTGCTCTAAACAATATTGAGGCTCTCCATTGCTAAGATTTTCTGCTCTAAACAATATTGAGGCTCTCCATTGCTAAGATTTTCTGCTCTAAACAATATTGAGGCTGTCCATTGCTAAGATTTTCTGCTCTAAACAATATTGAGGCTGTCCATTGCTAAGATTTTCTGCTCTAAACAATATTGAGGCTCTCCATTGCTAAGATTTTCTGCTCTAAACAATATTGAGGCTGTCCATTGCTAAGATTTTCTGCTCTAAACAATATTGAGGCTCTCCATTGCTAAGATTTTCTGCTCTAAACAATATTGAGGCTGTCCATTGCTAAGATTTTCTCCTCAAAACAATATTGAGGCTGTCCATTGCTAAGATTTTCTGCTCTAAACAATATTGAGGCTCTCCATTGCTAAGATTTTCTGCTCTAAACAATATTGAGGCTCTCCATTGCTAAGATTTTCTGCTCTAAACAATATTGAGGCTGTCCATTGCTAAGATTTTCTGCTCTAAACAATATTGAGGCTCTCCATTGCTAAGATTTTCTGCTCTAAACAATATTGAGGCTCTCCATTGCTAAGATTTTCTGCTCTAAACAATATTGAGGCTGTCCATTGCTAAGATTTTCTGCTCTAAACAATATTGAGGCTCTCCATTGCTAAGATTTTCTGCTCTAAACAATATTGAGGCTGTCCATTGCTAAGATTTTCTCCTCAAAACAATATTGAGGCTGTCCATTGCTAAGATTTTCTGCTCTAAACAATATTGAGGCTCTCCATTGCTAAGATTTTCTGCTCTAAACAATATTGAGGCTCTCCATTGCTAAGATTTTCTGCTCTAAACAATATTGAGGCTGTCCATTGCTAAGATTTTCTGCTCTAAACAATATTGAGGCTGTCCATTGCTAAGATTTTCTGCTCTAAACAATATTGAGGCTCTCCATTGCTAAGATTTTCTGCTCTAAACAATATTGAGGCTGTCCATTGCTAAGATTTTCTGCTCTAAACAATATTGAGGCTGTCCATTGCTAAGATTTTCTCCTCAAAACAATATTGAGGCTGTCCATTGCTAAGATTTTCTGCTCTAAACAATATTGAGGCTCTCCATTGCTAAGATTTTCTGCTCTAAACAATATTGAGGCTCTCCATTGCTAAGATTTTCTGCTCTAAACAATATTGAGGCTGTCCATTGCTAAGATTTTCTGCTCTAAACAATATTGAGGCTCTCCATTGCTAAGATTTTCTGCTCTAAACAATATTGAGGCTCTCCATTGCTAAGATTTTCTGCTCTAAACAATATTGAGGCTGTCCATTGCTAAGATTTTCTGCTCTAAACAATATTGAGGCTGTCCATTGCTAAGATTTTCTGCTCTAAACAATATTGAGGCTCTCCATTGCTAAGATTTTCTCCTCAAAACAATAACTGAAAAATGAACCTTGATGACCTGTAGCGGCTGAGTATCACGCAGTATCTGTGGTTATGTGTGTTTGAGGTTAACCCCACCAATATCTAAGGTTATGGTGATAGGACCTTGGTTTAAAGACTCATTCAAAAGTCTGGAGAAGTCCCGCCTTGGTTTAAAGACTCATTCAAAAGTCTGGAGAAGTCCCGAATCGAACACAGAATCCATGGTTTAAGAGGCTAAGAAGCTTAACCCTTAAGATGCCAAAAAAAAAATAATTTGAAAATGTCGTCTGCTTAGGTCGTCTGTTGACTCTTCTTGCAAACTTTTTAAAAATATTTTGTATACAGGCAAACAGTGTGGATCCAGATCAGACTGCTCCTCTAGGAGCAGTCTGGTCTAGGTCCACACTGTTTGCAAAAAGGACTTTTAAAGTAACTGGCAGACGACAAAGCAGACGACAATTATCGTGATTGGCACCAAGGAGGCTTCTACAGTGTCGGTGGTACTTTTGTTTCAGAATATACAGAGGAGAGATACAGAGAGGACTTTCTGAAGGAGATCCAGATGATGAAAGACATTGGTTACCATAGAAACATAGTGAGCATGCTGGGATGCTGTACTCTGAGGGAGCCATATTGTCTGATCGTAGAGTACGTTCCTTATGGCGACCTGTTAACATATCTGAGAAAGATACGACAGAAAATTCAAGAGGTAATTTTAGCTCTAGTCAGCTTCAGATAAAGAGTCATTAGGATATTTACATGTTTATGGGAATTATTTTTCTATTTCTCCATTAAAATATATGTTGTGGGTACTTGTTAGAATTACCCACAACATACGACATTTCTGAATAGGAAAATTATCCCTTATTTATCTTGGTTGATGCTCTCCCCAGCCCCTAACCCCCCCCCCCCCCCCCCCCCCCTCCACTCACCTTTCAACAACCACACACACCCATATATGGAGGTATAGTAAACACACAAAAAAGACATCTCATGAAGTTATTTTTTTTTTGTCTAAGAGATGCAACTCTTGCAGAAAAAATGTTTGTTCTCTTTGTGTTTGCTTACCTTTGCAAATGTGGTTAGACTGGATTTTAAATCTTAACCCTCGGATATGTCCTATTTTTCAAACAATGTAGATCCAGATCAGATGGCTTCTTTCAGTAGCCATGAAAGAAGCCATCTGATCAGGATCTTCATTGTTTGCCATTCAGTTTATGCATTTGTTGCAATAATTTGCATCAAGTAATCTGATTGGTTTATATTCAGTAGTGGGTGTGGCATATTTAAATAGTCAGTAGGACAAGGGTTAACTTGTGTTCAGTGGTGATCATATTGTTTTTCCTTTTATCAAACGTCTGTCCTCCTTTACTTGAACTATCCATAACTAGAAACCCATATGATATTTTTGGTTTCAAGGGTGTTCAAAGCTATAATGTGTTTTGACTTACATTAACCCTTTTTGTACCAAATGGAATCTTCCTCCTTAATTATAGCAGGAGTCCATTTCATAATTTAGGGGTGTCAGGTTTTGTTTTCTTCAAATACTATTTCGAAATTGGCTGAAAATATTGCAAATAGTGTAGGCCCTGATCAGACGCCGCATTCTGCGGCGTCTAATGCGGCGTCTGATCTGGGCCTGCACTGTTTGCCAACTACCTGTTGTAGTTTAAACTTGATTGTCATTTCTGGGCAGTCCCTGTGTTTTCTATCGTATATTCTTCCTGTAAGGTAACATGTTAACATGTCCTTGTAGTGAACACCACTCTTAACCCCACTTTATATAGAAAAACCTGGGGTTAACAGAGGTATTATTTATTATCCCCATGCTTTTAAAGAAAGCGTTGGGGATATTGTGAATGCCTCCATACATCCGTTCGTCCGTCATGCTATCTCTTCCTTAACCGCTATTCAGAATGACACCCAATTTGGTACATTGCTTCCTTACATGATGAGAGCGTGCGAGAGCAACATTAAAATTGGCCCCGCCCACAGGGGGAGAAAGCGTGGGGATTTACGATGGCTTGCCATGAACTGCTCGCTGTACTTTTCCTTATTTTTCTCCAAAATACAGATTGTGGGTACTCGTAAGAACCGCCTCATGAAGGGGGTTCTAACAAGTACCCACAATCTATATTTGGACTAGTGTTACCTCCCTTCCATTATCTACCTTGGTAGATCATATGCATAGCTTCTAGGTTTATAAACACTCTCTGACAACTGCGTCAGGGAGTCGACTCTTTGGCTCAGGGGTAAGAGCAGTGTACTGTCACCCGAGCGGCCCGGGTTCGAATCCCACCATAGGCGGGGATTTTTTCAGGCTATGCATCTTTCCTTTGTTACGGCTTTCAGGTCGTAAGATGGGGGCTCGTCCGAAATGCCAGAATTGGCTTGTGCCGAAGTTGGCATCCTTCACGTCATCATAAATGATGACTTCCTTGAAGAGGGGGTGTGTTACCTCCCTTCCATTATCTACCTTGGTAGATCATATGCATAGCTTCTAGGTTTATAAACACTCTCTGACAACTGCGTCAGGGAGTCGACTCTTTGGCTCAGGGGTAAGAGCAGTGTACTGTCACCCGAGCGGCCCGGGTTCGAATCCCACCATAGGCGGGGATTTTTTCAGGCTATGCATCTTTCCTTTGTTACGGCTTTCAGGTCGTAAGACTAGAAATAAGAAATAACATCTTCATCTGAAAAATATTAGTACCAGAGTTTAGATGAGATTTGTCAATCAGTGTTATTGAAATGATTTATGAAAATTTAGAGTGGATAAGTTTACATTGCATTAGCATTTATGTGCAGAAATCTTATGCAAAATGTTTTGCATAAAAATGTTCATATAACCAGTTTTTTCGACATGTTGTAAAAATATAAAAAATATGTTAACATACTAGGCCATTAATATAAAGTTAATATGTATGGGCCTCCTTGGCTATATAGTGGGTAAGAGTGTTGACTCTCAGTCATTAGGTCTCTCACCGCTGTGGTTTGAGCCTCGCTTGGGTCACATGACCGTGAGATGCTAAGTTATGCAACAGAAGGTCAGGTGTTTATTCAATGATCAGCTCGAAATTTGTGAAATAAACTTGAATAGGATGTAGAGCCAAAACTTAAAAACTAAAATGTGCATATATAAGTGAATTGAATTGTTAAAAACAAGCAAGGCTTGTTTAATAAAAACTGTTTTGACTTATTTCAGCAAGAAGATGAGATTGGGAACTATGTGAATCAGGAGGTGGAGCTCTTCAGTCCCCTTGACCTACTTTCTGTTGCAAGGCAGATAACTCTAGGCATGGTGAGTTACAAATGGCCAGAACTCAAATGTATTAGACTAAATACCACAAGATAAGGGGAAGGGGGGGGTGTAATAAGAATAATTTAGGAATAAGACTTACTTTTCTTATTTTCCTCCAAAAAGCTGTGTTGTGGGTGATTCTAACAAGTACCCACAACCAAGGTTTTATGCTAAATATAAGAAAAAATATCCTTTAGTTACCCTCGTTACTCCCGGCCCCCGCCCATCTGGGCTTGAAGAAATAGATTGGCTGCATGATGCTTCCATGCAGAGCTGAAACCAACCGCACACGAGTACTGGTAAACCACTTTAGAGGATCTGAGCCTGCCTATGCAAAGCGGTGCGAGTCGGCCCGTCCGTGCTTATAAACCCTATTGGTTTCATTGGGCGACAGGGCTTGAGATGTCATTTCATCTCATTGTCAGGTAAAAGTCCCACAAAATTGGAAACAGCATCTCCAAAATGACCTTTATAGTGTTGACGGGGATGTTAAACCTCAAATCAAACAAACAAAACCCGAGGCAAGCTCAGCCGTGTGAGAAAATGTTTTCTTTCCTGTCCTGAAAATTGCAGTTTTTTATAAAGATTGTTATAGTTTCCTTATTTATAGTTGGAGATTGCTCTTCGGGTGGTTATAATGAGTACCTCTATATTTTCAGGGAATAAGCTAGAGAGAGAAGCGGGAGAAATAGTCTCATACCTGTGATACCTCCCTCATCAGGAGGGAGACTCTCGCATTTTGATGCTAATTTTTGCATAATTTATGCTAAGTTTTAGTAAAATTTTGGAGTCTCCCTCATTTGAACTGATAATTTTCCTATTTATTCTTTACATCTCTCTCATCACAATGGCAAATCCCCCTCTTACAGTTCAAAAAATTATCACAGTTATGATTTTGACGCTAATTTTTGCCCTGTTTATGCTAAATTTTAGTAACATTTTGGAGTCTCCCTCATTATGCCCCCAATTTTGAAAAAGTTGGAGGGGCATATTGGTTCTGGTTCGTTCGTCCATTCGTCCGTCCGTTACGCTTTTGATGCATAGCGTAACTAAAGAACCGTGTATGCTAGGGTTTTGAAATTTTATATATGGATTCCTCATGGAAAATTAGCTGACGCGTATTTTTTTTTTCTCGTCCGGATTATGCCCCCTTCAAGAGTTATTGCCCTTTGAAATGTTTTTAATAAAATCTTGTCAGCAAGATATCTCAAAAACTATTGGAGCTAGAGCCTTGAAAGTTGGTGACTATATTGGTGGTGATGAGTAGATGAACTGATTAACTTTTGACAAAAATCCGAAAAATACTTTGTGAGTTATGGCCCTTTGTCATTTTGGTAATTTGTGCCCATTGTAATGTATCCTAAAAGTGATGCATAGCATAACTTTAGAACGGTGTATGCTAGGGTTTTGAAATTTCATATATGGATTCCTCATGGAAAATTAGCTGACGCGTATTTTTTTTCTCGTCCGGATTTTGCCCCTTTTAAGAGTTATTGCCCTTTGAAATTGTTTTAATAAAATCTTGTCAGCAAGATATCTCAAAAACTATTGGTGCTAGAGCCTTGAAAGTTGGTGACTATATTGGTGGTGATGAGTAGATGAACTGATTAACTTATGACAAAATTCCGAAAAATACTTTGTGAGTTATGGCCCTTTGTCATTTTGGAAATTTGTGCCCATTGTAATGTATGCTAAAAGTGATGCATAGCATAACTTTAGAACCGTGTATGCTATAGTTTTAAAATTTCATATATGCATTTCTGATGGAAAATAAGCTGACACGTTTTTTTTTCTCATCCGGATTATGCCCCTTTCAAGAGTTATTGCCCTTTGAAATGTTTTTAATAAAATCTTGTCAGCAAGATATCTCAAAAACTATTGGAGCTAGAGCCTTGAAAGTTGGTGACTATATTGGTGGTGATGAGTAGATGAACTGATTAACTTTTGACAAAATTCCGAAAAATACTTTGTGAGTTATGGCCCTTTGTCATTTTGGTAATTTGTGCCCATTGTAATGTATGCTAAAAGTGATGCATAGCATAACTTTAGAACCGTGTATGCTAGGGTTTTGAAATTTCATATATGGATTCCTCATGGAAAATTAGCTGATGCTTTTTTTTTTCTCGTCCCGATTATGCCCCTTTTAAGAGTTATTGCCCTTTGAAATTTTTTAATAAAATCTCGTCAGCAAGATATCTCAAAAACTATTGGAGCTAGAGCCTTGAAAATTGGTGAATAGATTGGTGTTGATGAGTAGATGAACTGATTAACTTATGACAAAATTCCGAAAAATACTTTGTGAGTTATGGCCCTTTGTCATTTTGGAAATTTGTGCCCATTGTAATGTATGCTAAAAGTGATGCATAGCATAACTTTAGAACCGTGTATGCTATAGTTTTAAAATTTCATATATGCATTTCTGATGGAAAATAAGCTGACACGTTTTTTTTTCTCATCCGGATTATGCCCCTTTCAAGAGTTATTGCCCTTTGAAATTTTTTTAATAAAATCTTGTCAGCAAGATATCTCAAAAATATTAGAGCTAGAGCCTTGAAAGTTGGTGAATATATTGGTGGTGATGAGTAGATGAACTGAATAACTTTTGACAAAATTCTGAAAAATACTTTGTGAGTTATGGCCCTTTGTCATTTTGGTAATTTGTGCCCATTGTAATGTATCCTAAAAGTGATGCATAGCATAACTTTAGAACCGTGTATGCTAGGGTTTTGAAATTTCATATATGGATTCTTCATGGAAATTAGCGGACGCGTATTTTTTTTCTCGTCTGGATTATGCCCCTTTCAAGAGTTGTTTCCCTTTGAAATTTTTTTAATAAAATCTTGTCAGCATAATATCTCAAACAATATTGGAGCTAGAGCCTTGAAAGTTGTTGAGTATATTGATGGTGATGAGTATATGAACTGATTAACTTTTGACAAAATTCCGAAAAATACTTTGTGAGTTATGGCCTTTTGTCATTTTGGTAATTTGTGCCCATTGTAGTGAATGCTAAAAGTGATGCATAGCATAACTTCAGAACTGTGTATGCTATGGTTTTGAAATTTCATATATGCATTCCTAATGGAAAATAAGCTGATGTGTATTTTTTTTTCTCATCCGGATTATGCCCCTTTCAAGAGTTATTGCTCTTTGAAATGTTTTTAATTATCCCCGCGCACAACATAGTTGTGAGGGGGGATATAGCATTTGTCCCGTACGTACGTACATACTTTTGTCATCGCTCTAGCGCCTACATTTCTTGACCAATTTTAATATAACTTCACACAAATGTTCCCTATAAAAAAAGTCTCGAGCGAGTTTGACTTTCAAGGTCATGACCTCAAGGTCAAGGTCACTGTGGCTATTTTTAGAAAAACTTTGTCATCGCTCTAGCGCCTACATTTCTTCACCAATTTCAATATAACTTCACACAAATGTTCCTTATAAAAAAATCTCGAGCGAGTTCGACTTTCAAGGTCATGACCTTAAGGTCAAGGTCACTGTGGCTATTTTTAGAAAAACTTTGTCATCGCTCTAGCGCCTACTTTTCTTCACTGATTTCAATATAACTTCACACAAATGTTTCCCATGACAATATCTCAAGCGAGTTCGACTTTCAAGGTCATGACCTCAAGGTCAAGGTCACTGTGGCTATTTTTAGAAAAACTTTATCATCGCTCTAGCGCCTACATTTCTTCACCAATTTCAATATAACTTCACACAAATGTTCCTTATAAAAAAATCTCGAGCGAGTTTGACTTTCAAGGTCATGACCTCAAGGTCAAGGTCACTGTGGCTATTTTTAGAAAAACTTTGTCATCACTCTAGCGCCTCCATTTCTTCACCAATTTCAATATAACTTCACACAAATGTTCCTTATAAAAAAACTTGAGCGAGTTCGACTTTCAAGGTGATTGCCTCAAGGTCAAGGTCACTGTGGCTATTTTTAGAAAAAATTTGTCATCGCTCTAGCGCCTACATTTCTTCACTGATTTCAATATAACTTCACACAAAGTTTTCTCATAACAATATCTCGAGCCAGTTCGACTTTCAAGGTCATGACCTCAAGGTCAAGGTCACTGTGGCTATTTTTAGAAAAACTTTGTCATCGCTCTAGCGCCTACATTTCTTCACTGATTTCAGTGTACTTTCACACAAATGTTTCTTGTGACAATATCTCAGCGAGTTCGACTTTCAAGGTCATGACCTCAAGGGCAAGGTCACTGTGGCTATTTTAAGAAAAACTTTGTCATCACTCTAGCGCCTCCATTTCTTCACCAATTTCAATATAACTTCACACAAATGTTCCTTATAAAAAAATCTCGAGCGAGTTTGACTTTCAAGGTCATGACCTCAAGGTAAAGGTCACTGTGGCTATTTTTAGAAAAACTTTGTCATCACTCTAGCGCCTCCATTTCTTCACCAATTTCAATATAACTTCACACAAATGTTCCTTATAAAAATAACTTGAGCGAGTTCGACTTTCAAGGTGATTGCCTCAAGGTCAAGGTCACTGTGGCTATTTTTAGAAAAAATTTGTCATCCCTCTAGCGCCTACATTTCTTCACTGATTTCAATATAACTTCACACAAAGTTTTCTCATGACAATATCTCGAGCCAGTTCGACTTTCAAGGTCATGACCTCAAGGTCAAGGTCACTGTGGCTATTTTTAGAAAAACTTTGTCATCGCTCTAGCGCCTACATTTCTTCACTGATTTCAATATACTTTCACACAAATGGTTCTTGTGACAATATCTCAGCGAGTTCGACTTTCAAGGTCATGACCTCAAGGGCAAGGTCACTGTGGCTATTTTAAGAAAAACTTTGTCATCACTCTAGCGCCTACATTTCTTCACTGATTTCAATATAACTTCACACAAATGTTCCTTATGACAATATCTCGAGCGAGTTCGACTTTCAGGGTCATGACCTCAAGGTCAAGGTCACTGTAGCTATTTTTAGAAAAATTTTGTCATCGCTCTAGCGCCTACATTTCTTCACCGATTTCAATATAACTTCACACAAATGTTCCTTATGACAATATCTCTAGCGAGTTCCACTTTCAAGGTCAAGGTCACTGTGGCTCTTTTTAGAAAAACTTTGTCATCGCTCTAGCGCTTACATTTCTTCACCGATTTCAATATAACTTCACACAAATGTTCCTCATGACAATATCTCAAGCCATTTCGACTTTCAAGGTCATGGTCACAATGGCTATTTTTAGAAAAACTTTGTCATCGCTCCAGCGCCTACATTTCTTGACCGATTTTAATACACCTTCACACAAATGATCCTTATGACAATACCTCGAAATAGTTTGACTTTCAAGGTCAAGGTCACTGTGGCTATTTTTAGCTCACCTGTCACGTAGTGACAAGGTGAGCTTTTGTGATCACTTTTTGTCCGTCGTGCGTCTGTAAACAATTTCAAATAAGTATATCTCTAATATCCCATGGTCAATCTTTATCAAATTTCATGAGAAGCATCATCAGGTAGGGGGAAAGGCTGCATAAGGGTTTTGGGCTGATCAGATTGGAATTGTGGTTGCCATGGCAACATATAGCTCCCATAGACTTACAATGCGAAAAAATTAAAATATCTTCTTCTCTGAAACCACAGGGCCCAGAGCTTAGATATTTAGCATGTATTAACGGCCAGTGGTCACCAACATTATTCCTGCCAATCATGCTCCTGGGGTCCAAATTGGCCACGCCCGGGGCCCCTTCGCTCCCATAGACTCATAATGGAACAAAAAGCTTCAAAAATCTTCTTCTCGGAAACCACAGGACCCAGAGCTAAGATATTTAGCATGTAGCAATGGCAAGTGGTCACCCACATAAATCCTGCCAATCATGCCCCTGGGGTCCAAATTGGCCACACCCCGGGGCCCCTTCGCTCCCATAGACTCATAATGGAACAAAAAGCTTCAAAAATCTTCTTCTCGGAAACCACAGGGCCCAGAGCTAAGATATTTAGCATGTAGCAATGGCAAGTGGTCACCTACATAATTCCTGCCAATCATGCCCCTGGGGCCCAAATTAGCCACACCCCAGGGCCCCTTAGCTTCCATAGACTCATAATGGAAAAAAGCTTCAAAAATCTTCTTCTCTGAAACCACAGGGTCCAGAGCTTAGATATTTAGCATGTAGCAATGGCCAGTGGTCACCTACATAATTCCTGCCAATCATGCCCCTGGGGTCCAAATTGGTCACGCCCCGGGGCCCCTTCACTCCCATAGACTCATAATGGAACAAAAAGCTTCAAAAATCTTCTTCTCGGAAACCACAGGGCCCAGAGCTTAGATATTTAGCATGTAGCAATGACAAGTGGTCACCTACATAATTCCTGCCAATCATGCCCCTGGGGCCCAAATTGGCCACACCCCGGGGCCCCTTAGCTTCCATAGACTCATAATGGAAAAAGCTTCAAAAATCTTCTTCTCTGAAACACAGGGTCCAGAGCTTAGATATTTAGCATGTAGCAATGGCCAGTGGTCACCTGCATAATTCCTGCCAATCATGCCCCTGGGGTCCAAATTGGCCACGCCCCGGGGCCCCTTCGCTCCCATAGACTCATAATGGAACAAAAAGCTTCAAAAATCTTCTTCTCGGAAACCACAGGGCCAAGAGCTTAGATATTTAGCATGTAGCAATGGCAAGTGGTCACCTACATAATTCCTGCCAATCATGCCCCTGGGGTCCAAACGGGCCACGCCCCGGGGCCCTTTAGCTCCTATAGACTCATAATGGAAAAAGCTTCAAAAATCTTCTTCTCTGAAACCACAGGGCCCAGAGCTGAGATATTTAGCATGTAGCAACGGCAAGTGGTCACCTACATAATTCCTGCCAGTCATGCTCCTGGGGCCCAAATTGGCCACACCCCGGGGCCCCTTAGCTCCCATAGACTCATAATGGAAAAAAAAGCTTCAAAAATCTTCTTCTCTGAAACCACGGGGTCCAGAGCTTAGATATTTAGCATGTAGCAATGGCTTGTAGTCACCTTCATAATTCCTGCCAATCATGCCCCTGGGTTCCAAATGGGGGATGCTCCGGGGCCCCTTCGCTCCCATAGACTCATAATGGAACAAAAAGCTTCAAAAATCTTCTTCTCAGAAACCACAAGGCCCAGAGCTTAGATATTTAGTATGTAGCAACGGCAAGTGGTCACCTACATAATTCCTGCCAATCATGCCCCTGGTGTCAAAACGGGCCACGCCCCGGGGCCCTTTAGCTCCTATAGACTCATAATGGAAAAAAGCTTCAAAAATCTTCTTCTCTGAAACCACAGGGCCCCAAGCTGAGATATTTGGCATGTAGCAACGGCAAGTGGTAACCTACATAATTCCAGTCAATCATGCCCCTGGGGTCCAAATGGGCCACACCCCGGGCCCTTAGCTCCCATAGACTCATAATGGAAAAAAAGCTTCAAAAACCTTCTTCTCTGAAACCACAGGGCCCAGAGCTTAGATATTTAGCATGTAGCAGCCGCCAGTGGTCACCTACATAATTTCTGCCAATCATGCCCCTGGGTTCCAAATGAGCGACGCCCTGGGGCCCCTTCGCTCCCACAGACTCATAATGGAACAAAAAGCTTCAAAAATCTTCTTCTCGCAAACCACAGGGCCAAGAGCTTAGATATTTAGCATGTAGCAACGGCAAGTGGTCACCTACATAATTCCTGCCAATCATGCCCCTGGTGTCAAAACGGGCCACGCCCCGGGGCCCTTTAGCTCCTATAGACTCATAATGGAAAAAAGCTTCAAAAATCTTCTTCTCTGAAACCACAGGGCCCCAAGCTGAGATACTTGGCATGTAGCAACGGCAAGTGGTAACCTACATAATTCCAGCCAATCATGCCCCTGGGGTCCAAATGGGCCACACCCCGGGGCCCTTAGCTCCCATAGACTCATAATGGAAAAAAAGCTTCAAAAACCTTCTTCTCTGAAACCACAGGGCCCAGAGCTTAGATATTTAGCATGTAGCAGCCGCCAGTGGTCACCTGCATAATTCCTGCCAATCATGCCCCTGGGTTCCAAATGAGCGACGCCCTGGGGCCCCTTCGCTCCCACAGACTCATAATGGAACAAAAAGCTTCAAAAATCTTCTTCTCGGAAACCACAGGGCCCAGAGCTTAGATATTTAGCATGTAGCAACGGCAAGTGGTCACCTACATAATTCCTGCCAATCGTGCGCCTGGTGTCCAAACGGGCCACGCCCCGGGGCCCTTTGGCTCCTATAGACTTATAATGGAAAAAAGCTTCAAAAATCTTCTTCTCTGAAACCACAGGGCCCAGAGCTGAGGTATTTGCCATGTAGCAATGGCAAGTGATCACCTACATAAATCCTGCCTTTCATGTCCCTTGGGTCCAAATGGGCCACACCCCGGGGCCCCTTAGCTCCCATAGACTCATAATGGAAAAAAAAAATTCAAAAATCTTCTTCTCTGAAACCACAGGGCCCAGAGTTTAGATATTTAGCATGTAGCAAGGGCAATTGGTCACCTACATAATTCCTGCCAATCATGTCCCTAGGTTCCAAATTGGCCACGCACCCGGGCCCCTTTGCTCCCATAGACTCATAATGGAAAAAAGCTTAAAAAAATCTTCTTCTCTGAAACAACAGCCCCCAGAGCTTAGATATTGCGCACATAGCAACGGCAAGTGGTCACCTACATAATTCCTGCCAATCATGCCCCTGGGATCCAAAAGGGCCATGCCCCGGGGCCCCTTAGCTCCTATAGGCTCATAATGGAAAAAAAGCTTAAAAAACCTTCTTCTCTTAAACCACAGTGCCCAGAGCTTAGATATTTAGAATGTAGCAATGGCAAGTGGTCACCTACATAAATCCTGCCAATCATGCCCATGGGGTCCATATTGGCCACGCCCCGGGGCCCCTTAGCTCCCATAGACTCATAATGGAAAAAAGCTTCAAAAATCTTCTTCTCTGAAACGACAGGGCCCAGAGCTTAGATATTTAGCATGTAGCAATGACAAGTGGTCACCTACATAATTCCTGCCAATCATGCCCCTGGGGTCCAAATGGGCCACACCCTTGGACCCCCTTAGCTCCCATAGACTCATAATGGAACAAAAAACTTAAAAAATCTTCTTCTCTGAAACCACAGCTCCCAGAGCTTAGATATTTAGCATGTAGCAACGGCAAGTGGTCACCTTCATATTTCCTGCTAATCATGCCCCTGGGGTCCAAATGGGCCACGCCCCAGGGCCCCTTAGCTCCCATAGACTCATAATAGAAAAAAGCTTCAAAAATGTTCTTCTCAGAAACTGTGAAGCACAGAACTTAGATATTTAGTATCTAGCAACAAAAAATAGCCAGGTACATAAATCCTGCTAACCCTGCCCCTGGGGTCAAAATTGGCCTCGCCCCAGCTCATCACCTCCAATAGACGTATAATGGAAAAAAACTTAAAAATCTTCTCCTTTGAAACCATAAGGCCCAGAGCTTAGATTTTTAGTATGTAGCAACATCAAGTGGCCACCTACATAAATCCTGCCAGTTATGCCACTTGGATCCAAATTGGCCCCACCCCAGGGCTCTTTAGCTTCCATAGACTTACAATTGGAGAAACTTCAAAAATCTTCTTCTCTGAAACCACAGGGCCCTTATAATGAAAAAAAACAACAACTTCAAATGGGGAAAAAAATCTTCAAAAATCTTCTTCTCTGAAACCATAAGTCCCAGAGCTTAGGTATTTAGCATGTAGCAATGTCGAGTGGTCGCCTACATGAATCCTGCCAATCATGCCCCTGGGGTCCAAATCCTGTGGCCCCTAAACTCCAACAAACTTATAATGGAAAAAGCTTCAAACATCTTCTTTGAAACCATGAAGTACAGACCTTAGATATAGCAACACAAAATGGTCGCCTACATAAATCCTGCCAACCATGCCCTTTGGGTCAAAATTGGTCAAGCCCCAGGGCTCATTAGCTCCTATAGACTTATACTTGAAAAAACATAAAAATATCATTTTTCTCCAAAACCATAAGGCATAGATTTTGTTTGATTTGTGGTTTTACATCCCCGTCAACACTGTATAGGTCATTTTGGAGATGTCTCTTCCAATTTTGTGGGACTTTTACCAGACATTGAGATGAAATTACATCTCAAGCCCTGTGGATCCAAATTATGGACACCGCTTTGCCTGAGCTTAGATATTTAGTATGTAGCAATGTCAAGTGGTCTCCTACACTAATGATTTTCTGGTACACAGGTGAGCGATACAGGACCATTGGGCCCTCTTGTTAGAAAAATTTTGTCATTGCTCTAGGGCTTACATTTTTTCACCAATTTCAAAATCTATTCACACAAATGTTCCTTATGACAATATCTGTAGCGAGTTCCACTTTCAAGGTCAAGGTCACTGTGGCTATTTTTAGAAAAACTTTGTCATGGCTCTAGCGCTTACATTTCATCACAAATTTCAATATAACTTCACACAAATGTTCCTTAAGACAATATCTCGAGCGATTTCGACTTTCAAGGTCAAGGTCACTGTGGTTATTTTTAGAAAAACTTTGTCATCGCCCTAGCGACTACATTTCTTCACTGATTTCAATATAACTTCACACAAATGTTCCTTATGACAATACCTCGAGTGAGTTTGACTTTCAAGGTCAGGTCACTGTGGCGATTTTTAGAAAAACTTTGACATGGCTCTAGCACTTACATTTCTTCACCGATTTCAGTATAACTTCACACAAATGTTCCTTATGACAAAATAATCAAGCTATTTCGACTTTCAAGGTCAAGGTCACTGTGGCTATTTTTAGAAAAACTTTGTCATCCCTCTAGTGCCTACATTTATTGATGGATGTTAATAGAACTTCACACAAATGTTTCTTATGGAAATATCTCGAGCTGCTTTGACTTTCAAGGTCATGACCTCAAGGTCAAGGTCACTATGGCTGTTTTTAGAAAAACTTAGTCATTGCTTTACCGCCTACATTTATGATTTATATCTAACTTCACACAAAAGATGCTTATGATAATATCTTGAGCAAGATCTACTTTTGCGGCCATGGCCTCAAGTCAAGGTCCCTATGACTATTTTTAGAGAAATATTGTCATCACTCTAGAACCTACATTTATGGATGGATTTTTAAACAAACTTTACACAAATGTTGCATATGATAATATCTCAAGCAAGTTGGACTTTTGCCATTTCAGTGTTTTCCACACACAAAGTTGTCTTGTCCAAGGGGATTTGTATCCCATGCGATGCCTTGTTTTTTTTTAGCTCACCGTCACGTAGTGACAGGGTGAGCTTTTGGGATCACTTTTTGTCCGTCGTGCGTGCGTGCATGCGTCCATGCGTCCATGTGTGCGTCCGTGCATCCATAAACAATTTCTTTAAACGACATCTCCTCCTAAACCACTGATCGGATTTTGACCAAACTTCACAGGAATGATCCTTAGGTGGTCCCCTTTCAAAGTTGTTCAAATGGTTCCGGTCTGTTGCACATCTAGGTCACAGGAGCCAAAAATAGATTTTTTTCACCAAAAACTTAAAAAATCTTCTTTTCTGAAACCACAAGGCCCAGGTCTTTGAAATTTGGTATGAAGCTTCATCTAGTGGACCCCTACCAAGATTGTTCAAATTATAGTGCTGGGGCCAAAAATGCCTCCGCCCTGGGGCCCTTTGGTTTTACATACGCTTATATAGGGAAAATCTTTAAAAATCTTCTTCTCTGAAACCACAAGGCCCAGGTCTTTGATATTTGGTATGAAGCTTCATCTAGTGGACCCCTACCAAGATTGTTCAAATTATAGTGCTGGGGCCAAAAATGCCCCCGCCTTGGGGCCCTTTGGTTTTACATAGGCTTATATAGGGAAAATCTTTAAAAATCTTCTTCTCTGAAACCACAAGGCCCAGGACTTTGATATTTGGTATGGAGCTTCATCTAGTGGACCCCTACCAAGATTGTTCAAATTTTAGTTCTGGGACAAAAAATGCCCCTGCCACGGGGCCCTTTGGTTTTACATTGGCTTATATAGGGAAAATCTTTAAAAATCTTCTTCTCTGAAACCACAAGGCCCAGGTCTTTGATATTTGGTATGCAGCTTCATCTAGTGGACCCCTACCAAGATTGTTCAAATTTTAGTGCTGGGGCCAAAAATGCTTCCGCCCCGGAGCCCTTTGGTTTTACATTGGCTTATATAGGGAAAATCTTTAAAAATCTTCTTCTCTGAAACCACAAGGCCCAGGACTTTGATATTTGGTATGAAGCTTCATCTAGTGGACCCCTACCAAGATTGTTCAAATTATAGTGCTGGGACAAAAAATGCCCCCGCCACGGGGCCCTTTGGTTTTACATAGGCTTATATAGGGAAAATCTTTAAAACTCTTCTTCTCTGAAACCACAAGGCCCAGGTTTTTGATATTTGGTATGAAGCTTCATATAGTGGACGTCTACCAAGATTGTTCAAATTATCGTGCTGGGGCCAAAAATGCCCCCGCCCCGGGGCCCTTTGGTTTTACATAGGCTTATATAGGGAAAATCTTTAAAAATCTTCTTCTCTGAAACCACAAGGCCCAGGACTTTGATATTTGGTATGAAGCTTCATCTAGTGGATCCCTACCAAGATTGTTCAAATTATAGTGCTGGGACAAAAAATGCCCTCGCCACGGGGCCCTTTGGTTTTACATAGACTTATATAGGGAAAATCTTTAAAAATCTTCTCTGAAACCACAAGGTCCAGGTCTTTGATATTTGGTATGAAGCTTCATCTAGTGGACCCCTACCAAGATTGTTCAAATTATAGTGCTGGGGCCAAAAATGCCCCCGCCCCGGGGCCCTTTGGTTTTACTTAGGCTTATATAGGGAAAATCTTTAAAAATCTTCTTCTCTGAAACCACAAGGCCCAGGACTTTGATATTTGGTATGAAGCTGCATCTAGTGGACTCCTACCAAGATTGTTCAAATTATAGTGCTGGGACAAAAAATGCCCCCGCCACGGGGCCCTTTGGTTTTACATTGGCTTATATAGGGAAAATCTTTAAAAATCTTCTCTGAAACCACAAGGTCCAGGTCTTTGATATTTGGTATGAAGCTTCATCTAGTGGACCCCTACCAAGATTGTTCAAATTATAGTGCTGGGGCCAAAAATGCCCCCGCCCCGGGGCCCTTTGGTTTTACATAGGCTTATATAGGGAAAATCTTTAAAAATCTTCTTCTCTGAAACCACAAGGCCCAGGACTTTGATATTTGGTATGAAGCTGCATCTAGTGGACTCCTACCAAGATTGTTCAAATTATAGTGCTGGGACAAAAAATGCCCCCGCCACGGGGCCCTTTGGTTTTACATTGGCTTATATAGGGAAAATCTTTAAAAATCTTCTTCTCTGAAACCACAAGGCCCAGGTCTTTGATATTTGGTATGAAGCTTCATCTAGTGGACCCCTACAAAGATTGTTCAAATTATAGTGCTGGGGCCAAAAATGCCCCCGCCCCGGGGCCCTTTGGTTTTACATTGGCTTATATAGGGAAAATCTTTAAAAATCTTCTTCTCTGAAACCACAAGGCCCAGGACTTTGATATTTTGTATGAAGCTTCATCTAGTGGACCCCTACCAAGATTGTTCAAATTATAGTGCTGGGGCAAAAAATGCCCCCGTCCCGGGGCCCTTTGGTTTTACATAGGCTTATATAGGGAAAATCTTTAAAAATCTTCTTCTCTGAAACCGCTAGGCCCAGGTCTTTGATATTTGATGTGTAGCTTCATCTAGTGGACCTTTGCCAAGATTGTTCAAATTATAGCCTTTGTTGATGTTTGGTATGAAGCTTCACCTTTAAGACCTCCCTCAACATTATGCACATTAAAGCCCTGGGGCCAATAATGGCCCTCTCTGGGGCCCACTTGTTACACTATGGATCAGGTGAGCGATCCAGGGCCATCATGGCCCTCTTGTTTAATAAAATCTTGTCAGCAAGTCCATATCTTGAGAACTATTAGAGCTTCATTAATCATTCTTGGTACAAACTAGCATCCAGGCATTGCAACTTCAACGCAAGCATCTATATGTGACCTTGACCTATATTTCATGGTTCACTGACTTCGTGAATTATTGCGACCACCCTGACTTTCACCCTAATGTAAGAGTCCATTTCTCGAAAATTATTAAAGCTTTTTAAATTATAATTGGTACAAACTTGCATCTAGGAATTGCAACTGCAATGCAAGCATCCATATTTGACTTTGACCCATATTTCATGGTTCACTGACTTTGTGAATTATTGCGACCACCCTGACTTTCTATCTAATGTAAGAGTCCATTTCTCAAGATCTATTAGAGCTTCATTAATTGTATTTGGTACAAGCTTGCATTTAGGAGTTGAAACTTCAATGCAAGTATCCATTTCTGACCTTGACCTACATTTTATGGTTCACTGACTTTGTAAAATAGTGTGACAACCCTAACTTTCACCCTGATGTAAGAGCCTGTTTTTAATAGTTTCATTGATGATACTTGGTACATGCTTGCAACTAGGAGTGAAATTTTTATGCAGGCATCCATGTTTGACCTTGACCTAGATTTCATGGTTTGGTGACTTTGCGCCCCCACAGGCGCGACATAGCCTTTGGGGGAATTCTTGTTGTATGTTTTTGAGTCTTTAACAATATTTGTTGAATATTTTGCCATCTAGGGACAAGCAAAGGTTGGGGGCATTGTGTTTTACAAACGCCATTTCTAGTTTGAACTTAGAATTTCTCTATATATTCTTTACATCACCCTCATCACAATGGCAGATCTCCCTCTTACAGTTCAAAAAGTTATCACAGGTATGTAGTCTCTATTGGAAGACTCAAACTTCTCCCAATTTTGAGCTGAGTCAGAAGTCTATATTTATAAAATATGTAGGAAAACTTAAAATTCAGCCAAAAACTTCTCTCTAGTTGTCTAAGAGATAGAAGTCACTTTTCCCTTAATTTTTTAACCAATTTTATTCCTGGTTTCATTGCCAAAATAAGGATAATAATGTTTAACCCCTTGTATGCGGGAAAGCCCTAAAGGGGTACCTTGGCAAATAGTGCAGGCCCAGATCAGACACCGCAGTGTCTGATCAGTTCCTGCACTATTTGCTAACAGAATTTTCCACCCAAAACAGAATAAAAATGAAAAAAATAGGCCTTACACCCCTTACAAGACAATTTCACAAACGGACTTGTCCAGCATATAGCAATGGAAGAGTCCAGTAGCATACACTGGGTTAATATTGTAACACCCTCTTTTTGTCGCTCCTGCTGTTAGCATGGCGCGATATAGGCACCCGGTTTTCCGTCTGTTCTTCGTCCATCCGTCCGTTTGTCAAGGGGTCAACATTTGCGACCACCCTAGCGTTCACCCTGAGGTTCAACTTTATTTCTCAAGAACTATAACAGCTTCATTTATGATATTTCGTACAAACTTGTATCATGGGATGACAACTTACATGCAAGCAACCATATTTGACCTTGACCTACATTTCATGGGTCACTGACTTCGTAAGATATTGCGACCACCCTAGCGTTCACCCTAAGGTTCAACTTTATTTCTCAAGAACTATAACAGCTTCATTTATGATATTTCGTACAAACTTGTATCATGGGATGACAACTTACATGCAGGCAACCATATTTGACCTTGACCTACATTTCATGAGTCACTGACTTCGTAAGATATTGCGACCACCCTAGCGTTCACCCTAAGGTTCAAGTTTATTTCTCAAGAACTATAACAGCTTCATTTATGATACTTGGTACAAACTTGTATCACGGGATGACAACTTACATGCAAGCAACCATATTTGACCTTGACCTACATTTCATGGGTCACTGACTTTGTAAAATATTGTGACCACCCTAGCGTTCACCCTAATGGTCAAGTTTATTTCTACCGGCCCGATAGCTCAGTTGGTAGAGTGTCCGCTCCGAGGAACGGGAGGTCACGGGTTCGATCCCGGACCGCGACATACCAAAGTCGTTAAAAATGGTACTAGCTGCTCCTCGCTTGGCACTCAGATTTACGGGGTAGAGCTAGGACAGGTCGACCCAGTGTCAGGATAATGTGGCTGGGTGTGGTATCGTGTAATGTGTCTGGGACATGATACTTCAGTGAGGCAGCACTATAAAAGTGAGCATTGAGCTCCCTGTCGCAACCAGACACCGTCGTGATATGACTGAAAAATTGTTGAAAGCGACGTTAAACCCGAATTCACACACACACACAAGTTTATTTCTCAAGAGCTATCAGAGCTTCATTAATGATATGTGGTACAAACTTGTATCTGTGGATGGCAACTTCAATGCAAGCATCCATATTTGACCTTGACCTACTTTTCATGGTTCACTGACTTTGTTAAATATTGCGACCACCCTAGCGCTCACCCTAATGGTCAAGTTTATTTTTTCTCAAGAACTGTAAGAGCTTTATTAATGATACTTGGTACAAACTTGTATCTGGGGATGGTTACTTAAATGCAAGCATCCATATTTGACCTTGACCTATATTTCATGGTTCACTGACTTTGTAAAATATTGCGACCACCCTAGCGTTCTCTCAAATAGTCCAAGTTTATTTCTCAAGAACTATAAGAGCTTCATTAATGATATTTGGTGCAAACTTGAATCTGGGGATGGCAACTTAAATGCAAGCTTCCATATTTGACCTTGACCTAAATTTCATGGTTCACTGACTTTGTATAATATTGTGACCACCCTAGCGTTCCCCCTAATGGTTAAGTTCATTTCTCAAGAATTATTAGATATTATTGATTATTAATGATTCTTAGTACAAGCTTGCATTTGAGAATGGAATCTTTTGTGCAAGCATCTATGGTTGACCTTGACCTACATGTCATGCTTCGATGACATTGCGTCCCCACAGGCGCAACATAGCCTTCGGCGGAATTCTTGTCTTTATATAAAATACAATTTACAATGGTAAATAACATTGTCTTAGAAGCCCTTGTGGTTAAGGTTTTGTAGAATTACATGTACTCCCATTGTAAGCCAGCTATAGTCAGTTTGACCATGTCATTAGGGCCCCGCACTGAAAGTGTGGGTGCCCTATAGTAATCACTCTGTCTGTCCATCTGTCTGTCTGTCTGTCCACAAATTTCTGATATCGCTGCCGGGGCCCTAGTCAGTTTCACTGACAGCTCTAGTTCATATACAGTTCAACTTCATTGGCTCAAACACTCTATGAAAATTTGTTTGAGACAGGAGTAGTTTTAGCCATTTAGGGTTTATCACAGCTCCAGGTCAGAAGGCATAATAGGTATGATTTAGGGATATTTTTTCAATTTTCTTTTTGAAAAAACATATGTTGAATGTACTCATTAGAATCGCGATTCTAATGAGTACATACAACATACATTTTCAAGATAAAACAAGAAACATCTCCCTAAATTATCTTAAATTATATTGTTATATTGAATTATATTGTATTGAATTATATTGATATTTTTAATTATATTGTTATATTGAATTATATTGTTATTATATTGAATTATTTTGTTATTATATTGTTATCTGGGGTTATGGGAAATCGTGGTGACCTTAGGAACTTCAGAAGAAGTTTGAATTATCCATGGTAATTGAGCTATCAGTGTTCAAACCTTTGAAGTTTTACTAAATTGTTTATGCGTTTTTTTACCATTTTGTTGGCATTGGATAATTTACATGCATCAGTTTTTCAACTTTGATTTGGTTTTGGAGTCTCAGACCTTTTTAAAAGCTGATCTTGTTAAAGTAACATTGCATTAATATTAGTTTTGATGTAGTTTTGTCCCTTCGACCAGTAGTAGCTTTTTGAATAGAATCTGCCCATCAGTAGATTTGGCTGCATGATTCCTCCACGCAGAGTAGTCGACTACTTGCTCTAGTTTTCCTTATTGTTTCTCCAAAATACAGATTGTGGGTACTCGTAAGAACCGCCTCATGAAGGGGGTTATAACGAGCACCCACAATCTATATTTGGACTAGAGATCAGAAATTATATCAAACATCATCATCTGAAAAATGTTAGTTCCAGAGTTAGAAGAGATTTGTCAATCAGTGTTATTAACCCTTGTTCTGCTGAATATTCATATATGCCACACCCACTACCGATTATCAACCAATCAGATTACTTGATGCAAATTATTGCAACAAATTCACAATCTGAATGGCAAACAATGTAGATCCTGATCAGATGGCTTCGTCAGAAGCCATCTGATCTGGATCTACATTGTTTCAAAGAAAAGGCATATCCGGGCTCAGCAGAACAAGGGTTAAAATGATTCGTGAAAATTTAGAGTGGATAAGTTTATATTGAATTAGCTAGTACAGTAAATTCCTATATTAAGACCACCTTTGGGACTGTTCAGAAGTGGTCTAAAGACCACTTTTGAACAGTCCCAAATGTGGTCTCTGAGCAGTGGACACTGTATGCAGAAAAGACAAAGAAAGAATTACTGCAACCTACCAAATAAGCTTTTTAAAGCAGAATTAGTCTTAATTTTAGGTGGTTTTAATAGCGGAATTTTACTGTATATGCAGGTTGTGCCGGGGCCATGCCCCGCCCCCAGTACTACATAAAATGACTTATATCTCAGAAACCTTACAGATCCCCACCCCTAAACCATATATATTCTTGTTCCTATTGATAAGACGCATTCAGTGACACCAACCTGGAGGTCCTCCGGGATGTGCCGAGGCCATGCCCCACCCCCTCCACTTCATAAAATTCCCAATATCTCGGAAACCATTCAGACCCCCACCCCTGAACCCTATATACTCTTGTTCCTTATGATAAGACGCATTCAGTGACATCAAACTGGGGGTCCCCCGGGATGCGCCGGGGCCATGTCCCGCCCCTCCATTTCATAAAAGGCCCAATATCTCGGAAACCTTACAGATCCCCACCCCTAAACCATATATATTCTTGCTCCTTATGATAAGACGCATTCATTGACCCCAAATTGGGGGTCTTCCGGGGTGCGCCGGAGCCATGCCCCACCCCTTCACTTCACAAAAGGCCATATATCTCAGAAACTGTTCAGATCTCACAATATCTCGGAAACCTTACAGATCCCCACCCCTAAACCATATATATTCTTGTACCTTATGATAAGACACTTTCATTGACACCAACCTGGGGGTCTCCCTGGGCCTTGCCCCACCCTTGCACTTCACAAAAGGCCTTATATCTCAGAAACTGTTCAGAGCCCCACCCCTAAACCATATATATTCATCTTCCTTATGATAAGGCACATTCATTGACACCAGCTTGTGAGTCCCCGGGGCATGCCCGGGCCTTGCTCCACCGCTTGACTTCATTAAAAGCCACATATCTCAGAAATAGTTCAGATCCCCACCCCTAAACCATATATATTCTTGTTCCTTATGATAAGACTCATTCAGTCACACCAACTTGGGGGTCTCTTTGTGCTGAGGCAATGTGCCCCGCCCTTCCACTTCATAAAAGGCCATATATTTCAGAAACCATTAAATCCCCACCCCATATTCATATATGTTCTTGTTCCTTATTATTAGCACACCTACTGTAGGTGTGTCCGCAGGGGCCAGTCCTCTCCTTTCCACTTCATGAAAGGATATCTTGGAAACCGTTCAGATTCCCACCCCTAAACCATATATATACTTGGTCCTTATGATGAGACACATTTAGGGATAACAATCTTGGGCTTTCCTGGGAACACCAGGGCATGCTCCAACCCCTCCACTTATATCTCCAGCCATGCTGATCCCCACTGCTAAACCATATATATTCTTGTTCTTTGTGATAAGACACATTTAGTGATACCAACCAGGGCTCCATTGGGTCCATGCCCCACCCCCTCTACTTCATAAAAGGCCTAATGTTTCATATACTGAGTCCACATGGATGCTCATTTGGATATGGGGGTTCATTTGGCAGATTAAAATGATATCATGTTAAAATACATGGCTGCAATTTGGCAGTGCCCACCTGAGCTCTGGTGAGCATAGTGGCCCATGGGCCTCTTGTTTCATAGACATGTTATAAAAATGTAAAAAATGTTGACATATTAGCCCATTAATATAATGTTATTATGTGCCAGCCTCGTTGTCCCCGTGGGTAAGAGTGCTGACTCTCAATCATTAGGTCTATTACCGCTGTGGTTTGAGCCTCACTTTGGTCCCATGTGAGATGCCAAGTTCAGGTGGTTTTTCCTGCAATTCCGCTACAAGTTTGTTAATGGTCAAATTGTTAATTGTTCTAGCAAGAACAATATCTAATACTCTGGTATTTTTGCTGAAAAAAGTGAGTAGCTTTTGCATGCAAAAGCTACTCACATTTTTTCAGCAAAAATATTTGTCAGCATGCCATATTTAATGATCAAAGTTTTAACGGTTTGTTAACTAACGACTTTGTTAGTTTTGAACAAGAGGCTCCTGTCGATGATTTCTGTGGCCAACTAATCAGTATAATTATGGTATGCTTTCTTTGTATTTTATTGGTTTACTGTTGTCTTTGAAGTAGAGCTATCTTTGGTTTTATATGCATGTTCGACATGGTGATGTCGGCTAATTTTAGAAAACTTGTAATACATACATAATCCTATTATTCATCAAATAATGAAAATAGCAGAGCATTTTGATACCTGTTATTTTCACTCTTTCATCTGTGATTTTGATATAAAGAAGATGGTTTGTTCAATTAGTGCTAACACAGTTTCATTTATCATAAATATTAAGCTATTAATTGCTTCCAGATTCAAAGATCATTCAGTAATGATAGATAGCAATAAATCAGTTTTCGGTTAATTGTTTGTCATTCGACTTGAAGTTTTTTCCGTTGTTATACCCGCTTTTTTGAAGAAAAATTGGGTATATTGTTTTCGTACCAGAGTTGAGTGGTTGTAAGTCCGTCTGTCCATGCATCTGTCTTTCTGTCTGTCCATTTGTCTGTCACGTTTCTTGTAAATGGATCTCCTCTGCAACCACTGAAGTTACACTTTTGAATGTGGATAGAACATGGTATGTAGATGGCAGTGGGCTACTTTTTGTGACCTTGACCCCAACATGGCCCCAAGGTCAAAGGTCAAAAAGTATGACTTTGCCATACCTTTAGTGTCATTCATACAAAAAGCAGGTATTTGAGATGGTATACTATCGACTGCGTGATAGAGTTTTTAGCTGACCTGAGCCGAAGGCTCCCGGGGAGCTATTGTGATCGGTCTTTCGTCCTTCGTCGTCGTCCGTCCGTCCACAATTTCTATAAATGACATCTCTTCCTAAACCACTGCACAGATTTTGACCAAACTTGGCAGAAATGATCTGTGGGTGGTCCTCTCTCAAAGTTGTTCAAAGAATTCCATTCTATGCAGAACTCTGGTTGCCATGGCAACGAAAAGGAGAAAATAAGAAAAAACTTTAAAAATCTTCTTGTCTGAAACCAGAAGGCCCAGGTCTTTGGTATTTGGTATGAAGCTTCATCTTCTTTTCTGAAACCAGAAGGGAAACCGGGCCCACTGGTTTTATTAGCTCACCTGTCACGTAGTGACAAGGTGTGCTTTTGTGATCACTTTTTGTTCGTCGTCCGTCGTATGTGCGTCCGTCCGTGCGTGCGTCCATGCGTCCGTAAACAATTTCAAATAAGTAAATCTCTAATACCATATGGCCATCTTGATCAAATTTCATGTGAAGCATCATCAGGTAGGGGGAAAGGCTGCATAAGGTTTTTGGGCTGATCAGATTGGAATTCTGGTTGCCATGGCAACATATAGCTCCCATAGACTTATAATGGGAAAAATTTAAAAAATCTTCTTCTGAAACCACAGGGCCCAAAGCTTAGATATTTAGCTTGTAACAATGTTAAGTGGTCACCTATGTAAATCCTGCCAATCATGCCCCTGGGGTCGAAATTGGCCACACCCCTGGGCCCCTTAGCTCCTAGAGACTAATAATGAAAAAAAAAGCTTCAAAAATCTTCTTCTCTGAAACCACAGGGCCCAGAGCTTAGATATTTAGCATGTAGCAATGGCAAGTGGTCACCTACATAATTCCTGCCAATCATGCCCCTGGGTTAAAAATGGGCCACGCCCGGGTCCCCTTCGCTCCCATAGACTCATAATGGAAAAAAGCTTAAAAAATCTTCTTTTCTGAAACCACAGGACCCAGAGCTTAGGTATTTAGCATATATCAACGGCAAGTGGTCACCTACATAATTCCTGCCAATCATGCCCCTGGGGTCCAAATTGGCCACACCCCGGGGCCCCTTAGCTCCCATAGACTCATAATGGAAAAAAAAAGCTTCAAAAATCTTCTTCTCTGAAACCACAGGGCCCAGAGCTTAGATATTTAGCATGTAGCAACGGCGAGTGGTCACCTACATAATTCCTTCCAATCATGCCCCTGGGTTTCAAATGGGTCACACCCCAGGGCCCCTTAGCTCCCATACACTCCTAATGGAAAAAAGCTTCAAAAATCTTCTCCTCTGAAACCACAGTGCCCAGAGCTTAGATATTTAGCAGGTAGCAACGGCAAGTGGTCACCTACATAAATCCTGCCAATCATGCCCCGGGGGGTCCAAATTGGCCACGTCCCGGGGCCCCTTAGCTCCCATAGACTCTTAATGGAAAAAAAGCTTCAAAAATCTTCTTCTCTGAAACCACAGGGCCCAGAGCTTAGATATTTAGCATGTAGCAATGGTAAGTTGTCACCTATAAAAATCCTGCCAATCATGCCCCTGGGGTCCAAATGGGCCATGCCCTGGGGCCCCTTAACTCCCATAGGCTCCTTATCAAAAAAAGCTTCAAAAATCTTCTTCTCTGAAACCACAGGGCCCAGGTCAGCTACATAAATCCTGCCATTCATGCCCCTTGGGCCAGAATTGGCCACACCCACGGCCCATTAGTTACCATGGATGGACTTAAAATGGAAAAAAAACTTAAAATGGAAAAAAAAAACTTAAAAAATATTCTTCTGTGAAACCATAAGGCCCAGACCTTATGTATTTAGCATGTAGCAACATGGAGTTGTTGCCTACATGAATCCTGCCTGAGTCTTGCCCCTGGGTTTCAAATTGGCCAAATCCTGTGGCTTCTTAACTCCAATAAACTTATAATGGAAAAAAAAAAGCTTTAAAAACCTTCTTCTCTGAAACCATGAAGTACGGACCTTAGATATTTAGTATATAGCAACATAAAATGGTCGCCTACATAAATCCTGCCAACCATGCCCTTTGGGTCAAAATTTACCTATGGACTTATACTGGAAAAAAAAATCAAAAATCTTCTTCTCCAAATCCATAAGGCCCAGAGCTCAGATATTTAGTATGTAGCAATGTCAAGTGGTCTCCTACACTTATGATTTTCTGGTACACGGGTGAGCGATATAGGGCCATTGGGCCCTCTTGTATAGGCATATATAGGGAAAACCTTTAAAAATCTTCTTGTCAGAAACTAGAAGGCCCAGGTCTTTGATATTTGGTATGAAGCTTCGTCTAGTGGACCTCTACCAAGATTGTTTAAATTATAGCCCTGGGGCCAATAATGCCACCGGGCCGGGGCCCACTTGTTTTACAAAGGCTTATATAGGGAAACTCTTTAAAAATCTTCTTGTCTGAAACCAGAAGCCCAGGTCTTTGATATTTCGTATGAAGCTTCATCTAGTGGACCTCTACCAAGATTGTTCAAATTACTGCCCTAGGGCCAGAAATGCCCCCGCGCCAGGGCCCACTGGTTTTGAATAGGCTTATATAGAGAAAACCTTTAAAAAATCTTCTTGTCTATAACCAGAAGGCCCAGGGCTTTGATATTTGGTATGATGCTTCGTCTAGCGGACCTCTACCAAGATTGTTCAAATTATAGCCCTGGGGCCAAATGCCCCCGCGCTGGGGCCCACTTGTTTTACATAGGCTTATATAGGGAAAACATTTAAAAATCTTCTTGTCTGAAACCAGAAGGCCCAGGTCTTTGATATTTGGTATGAAGCTTCGTCCAGTGGACCTCTACCAAGGGTGTTCAAATTATAGCCCTGGGGCCAAATGCCCCCGCGCTGGGGCCCACTTGTTTTACACAGGCTTATATAGGGAAAACATTTAAAAATCTTCTTGTCTGAAACCAGAAGGCCCAGGTCTTTGATATTTGGTATGAAGCTTCGTCTAGTGGACCTCTACCAAGGTTGTTCAAATTATAGCCCTGGGGCCAAAAATCCCCCCGTACCAGGGCCCACTTGTTTTACATACGCTTATATAGGGAAAACCTTTAAAAATCTTCTTGTCAGAAACCAGAAGGCCCAGGTCTATGATATTTGGTATGAAGCTTCGTCTAGTGGACCAATACCAAAATTATTCAAATTATTACCCTTTGATGTTTGGTATGAAGTTTCAACTGATGGACCCCTACCAAGATTGTTCCAATTATAGCCCTGGGGCCAAAAATGGCGCTGTCCCAGGTTTTACGTAGGCAAATATAGGGAATACATTTAAAAGTATTCTTGTCTGAAACCAAAAGGCCTAGATCTTGGATATTTGGAATGACGCTTGCTGCTTCATCTAGTGGACTTCTTCCAAGATTGTTCAAATTCTAGCCTGGGGCCAAAAATGTGCCCCCCCCCCCCCCCCACAGGGCCCGCATCTTTTACATAGGCTTATATAGGGAAAACCTTAAAGAATTTTTGTATCTGAAACCAGAAGGCCCAGGCTTATGATATTTGATATTAAGCTCCATTTAGTGGACCTCTACCAAGATTGTTCAAGATTATAGCCCTGAGGCCAAAAATTGTCCCGCCCAAGGACCCACATGTAAATCTCTTAGTTCAGGTGAGCGATATAGGACCATCATGGTCCTCTTGTTTTTTGTTTTCATTTTGTGGCCTTTCAAGATTATTTCACTCGTTTCTAGCCAATCAAATCACAGATGGGGGAAACTGGACAGGCCCCCTAGCAAAATCTATAAAACCTATAATAACCTTTTATAATGTTCATTAAACTTAAAAAAGTAAAGTATGTATTTCATGGCAAGTTTTCACTTTTTTAATCTCCTAACTTTTCTTCAAAATTCTCTTCTACTTTTACTTTTTAGTCCCCCAAAAAGTGATGAAAAGTGTTCAGAAATTGTAAAAACAAATTTCCTTGCTCACATTGCTCGCTTGGCCCTTTGTACAATTTTAGACATTATACCTGCTAGAACGGTTAACAATCTGGGGCCAGTTGTTCAAAGCATCGTTAGCTTAACGAGCTTGTTAGTGGTCAATTTGTTAACAAGTACAATATCTAAAATTTTGTTATTTTTGCTGAAAAAATGTGAGCAGCTGCTCACATTTTTTCAGCAAAAATATTAACATATTTGCCACAATGAATGATCAAAGTTTTAATGATACGTTAACTGACGTCATCGTTAGTTTTGAACAACTGGCCTCAGATCACTAATGAGCTTGTTAAGCTAACAATGCTTTGACCAACTGGACCCTGAACTTGAAATGAGCAGTGTAGACCCAGAACAGATGATGCAGAACATGTCATCTGATCAGGATCTACACCCTTGGCCAATGACCAATGTTTAACTATATATACATGTACCCTGATCTGGGACTACACACAACCCATTTCAGGGGTTCCCTAATGCATTATATGCATAAAATTCATACTTATTGCCTTGATATTTAAATAATGTCTTTGTCATTTTTATTTGTTTAAATTTGTCAAGTTTTCTAGATACTGAATGACTAAAAACAAGACATATATTTTCATTTTGTATGTAATTTATGCATAAATGGTATACATTCTTAAGCAAAAATGTTCTGTATAGCAAAGGTCCCTCAGTGTGCAAAGATAACTTGGTATGATGGAAAATATTAGGAAAACCTGTCTTTAAGGGGAATGCATATTCCTTCAGCGAAGGCAACTCCTTTAACCCTTTTTGTACCAGAAACCCCTACACGGGTAATTGGCAAACAGTGCAGGCCCAGATCAGATGCTGCAAAATGTGATCTACACTGTTTGCAATTCCAAAGAAATTTCGAAAAAAAATTACAACCTGACATCCCTTAATTTTGAAGTGGACTTGTGCTGTATATAAAGGTGGAAGATTCCATTTAGAACAAAATGGGTTATATTAACTTGGAAAGATGCAATGGAGGCGAAAGGGCTGAGAGTGAATGCAGGAAAGACAGATCATGATCTGTGGCTCAGGTCTGGACCTCCTGCAGAGTACAGGCCAGTTCCCATGCGCTGTATGTCGCACTGGAGTGGGCAGCAACAGTATCTTTTGTAATGGCTGCAAGTTCTGGGTGCACAAGAAATGCAGTGGGCTCAAGCGCTTGATAGACGACCCTGATTACAGGTGTACACGGTGCCAAGGAACTGCACGACCCTTAGATGGCAGACCACAGAGGGAAGTCCAAGTCCGATCCGACAAGCTGGAGGTAGTAGCTTCCTTTTGCTACCTAGGTGATATTCTCTCAGCAGCTGGTGGTTGCGACCTTTCAACCACATCACGTGTGAAAACAGCCTGGAAGAAATTCGAGGAGTTGCTACCAGTTCTCTCTTTCCGCCACCTCTCGTACAAGACACGTGGCCATGTGTACAGCTCTTGTGTGCGCAGGCCAATGCTCCATGCCAGTGAGACATGGCCATTGACAAAGTCAAACCTCCAACGTCTTCAGCGGAATGACAGGGCAATGATCAGACAGATTCGCAATGTCAAGCCACAGGACACTGTCACCATCAGGTCCAGTGAGTTACTTGAACGTCTTGGCATTGAGGACCTGGACCTCATCCTGAAAGAGAGAAGGCTCCACTGGTATGGACATGTGGAACGCTCCAACAGTGCAGTCAAGACTGCCTGTGACTTACAGGTAGGTGGAAAGCGGGGACCTGGAAGGCCCAAGGTGACCTGGAAGCAGCTGACAGAAAGAGATTGCAGAGAATGGAAGCTCTCTGCTATCGATCCTCAAGATAGACAGGCCTGGAGATCTGGTGTAAGATCTGCCATGCATGCAGAAAGCCAGCTACCTGGAAGGGTCCCACTTATGTGGACATTGCCCCTGTACCTGCACGTTAATCAAAAATCCGTTGATGATGATGATGAGATATTTTTTATGTTCCTTATCAATATCAATGGTGGTCTATTCTTAAACCATTGCATGCTAGAGGACTCTTCCATGCTATATGTTGGACAAGTCCATTCGTTATATAAGGGGTGTCAGGCCTATTTTTTTTTTTATTTTTATTCTATTTTTGATGGAACATTCTGTTAGCAAACAGTGCAGGCCCTGATCAGACATGATGCGGCATCTGGTCTGGGCCTGCACTGTTTGCCAAGCTACCCCTTTAGGGGTTTCCCACATGCAATGGGTTAAAGGAAAGATTTTGCACCTCAAGAACAAATTCTTTCCTTTAAGGTAAAAATACATTAATGGGCTCTCCAATAGAATTTTTTACAATTTTCCATGTATTCTGCATCAAAACATGCAATAAAAACAATAGGTTATCAAGTTCATTTAGGTACCATGTCTGCGCGAAAAACAGAATTATTTCCATAGAAAGCAATGTGAGTATGAAAAGTTGTGCGAGTCGAACCGTCCATGCTTATAAACCCTGTTGGTTGTATTGGGCAACAGGGCTTGAGATGTAAATTCATCTCAATGTCGGGTAAAAGTCCCCCAAAATTGGAAGCAACATCTCCAAAATGACCTTTACAGTGTTGACGGGGACTTTAAACCTCAAATCAAACAAATACAGAAATGTACTGTCCATGTTCTTTTATGCCTAGCCTTATAACAGTAAGGACCAGAACATAATTTCCTATGATACATGTATGTCACTGTGTAGGTGCCTCATAAACCAGGGGTTGTGGGTTTAATCTGGGACTTCTCCAGACATTTTGATAATTCTTTAAACCGAGGTCCCGTCTCTGTATGACCTTAGTTGTTGGTGGGGCGAAAAACTAAAAAAAAAAAAACATACTTTGTATGTTGTATAACAGCAGTTTTTTAGCTCACCTGTCATGTAGTGACAAGGTGAGCTTTTGGGATCATTTTTTGTCCGTCGTGCGTCTGTGCGTCCGTCCGTGCGTGTGTCCGTAAACTTTTTTCTTCAAACGACATCTCCTCCTAAACCACTGATCGGATTTTGACCAAACTTCACAGGAATGATCCTTAGGTGGTCCCCTTTCAAAGTTGTTCAAATGGTTCCGGTCTGTTGCACATATAGGTCACAGGAGCCAAAAATAGATTTTTTTCATCGGAAACTTAAAAAATCTTCTTCTCTGAAATCGCAAGGCCCAGGACATTGATATTTGGTATAAAGCTTCATCTAGTGGACCTCTACCAAGATTGTTCAAATTATTGTGCTGGGGCCAAAAATGCCCCGCACCACGGCCCTTTGGTTTTACATGGGCTTATATAGGGAAAATCTTTAAAAATCTTCTTCTCTGAAACCACAAGGCCCAGGTCTTTGATATTTGGTATGAAGGTTCATCTAGTGGACCCCTACCAAGATTGTTCAAATTATAGTGCTGGAGCTAAAAATGCCCCCGCACCGGGGCCCTTTGGTTTTTCATAGGCTTATATAGGGAAAATCTTTAAAAATCTTCTTCTCTGAAACCACAAGACCCAGGTCATTGGTATTTGGTATGAAGCTTCGTCTAGTGGACCCCTACCAAGATTGTTCAAATTATAGTGCTGGGGCCAAAAATGCCCCCGCCCCGGGGCCCTTTTGTTTTACATGGACTTATATAGGAAAAATCTTTAAAAATCTTCTCTGAAACTGCAAGGCCCAGGTCTTTGCTATTTGGTATGAAACTTCATCTAGTGGACCCCTACCAAGATTGTTCAAATTATAGTGCTGGGGCCAAAAATTCCCCCGCCCCAGCGCCCATTGGTTTTACATAGGCTTATATAGGGAAAATCTTGAAAAATCTTCTTCTCTGAAACCAAAAGGCGTAGGTCTTTGATATTTGTTACGGAGCTTCAGCTAGTGGACCTCTACCAAGATTGTTCAAATTATAGCCCTGAGACCAAAAATGCACCCGCCATGTGGCCCTTTGGTTTTACATAGACTTATATAGGGAAAATCTTTAAAAATCTTCTTCTCTGAAACCACAAGTCTTTGGTCTTTCATATTTGTTATGAAGCTTCAGCTAGTGGACCTCTACCAAGATTGTTCAAATTATAGCCCTGGGACCAAAAATGCCCCCGCTCCGGGGGCCTCTGGTTTTACATAGACTTATATAGGGAAAAACTTGTTTTACATAGACTTCTTTATGCAGGGTAAACCTTTAAAATCTTCTTCTCTGAAACCACAAAGCCCAGGTCATTCATATTCGAAATGAAGCTTGATCTTGTGGACCTCTACCAAGATTGTTCAAATTATAGCCCTGGGGCCAAAATTGACCCTGCCCAGGGCCCACTTATTATACATTGGATCAGGTGAGCGAACCAGGGCCCCCTGGGCCCTCTTGTTAACTGTTAGCCAATCATGATGCAATATACACAACACCTTTGCCTCACCCAACCACTAGGTTATCCAGTTCACATGGGGAACAATAGTCCAGGTCAAGTGCACGGATACCATTAATATCAGATACAGCCCCCACCCATAGGGGCTTAAAGAAATCAATGGGCTGCATGATGCTTCCACACAGCTGAAACCTACCGCAGACAAGCACTGGTAAACCACTTAGAGGATCTAAGCCTCCGCAGGTAAAGTGGTGCAAGTCGGACCGTCCATGCTTTTTATCCCCCGACCGAATAGGTTCGGGGGATATAGCGATCAGCCTGGCGTCCGTCCGTCCGTCCGTCCGTCCGTCCGTCCGTAGACGCAACCTTGTGATGGCCATAACTCCTATACCCTTTGAGATTCATTGATGGTTCTTGGCACAATTATTCACAAGGCCGAGACGGCGTGTCATGCGCAAGAACCAGAACTCTGGATGCCATGGTTTTGGAGTTATCTCCCCTTCCAATAAAATAGAGTGACAACTTTGTGATGGCCGTAACTCCTATACCCTTTGAGATTCATTGATGGTTCTTGGCACAATTGTTCACAAGGCTGAGACGGCGTGTCATGCGCAAGAACCAGAACTCTGGATGCCATGGATTTGGAGTTATCTCCCCTTCCAATAAAATAGAGTGACAACTTTGTGATGGCCGTAACTCCTATACCCTTTGAGATTCATTGATGGTTCTTGGCACAATTGTTCACAAGGCTGAGACGGCGTGTCATGCGCAAGAACCAGAACTCTGGATGCCATACTTTTTTAGTTATCTCCCCTTTTAATAAAATAGAATGACTACTTTGTGATGGCCATAACTCCAATACCCTTTGAGATATATTGATGGTACCTGGCACAGTTGTTCACAAGGCTGAGACGGCGTGTCATGCACAAGAACCACAACTCTGGTTGCCATGGTTTTGGAGTTATCTCCCCTTCCAATAAAATAGAGTGACAACTTTGTGATGGCCGTAACTCCTATACCCTTTGAGATTCATTGATGGTTCTTGGCACAATTGTTCACAAGGCTGAGACGGCGTGTCATGCGCAAGAACCAGAACTCTGGATGCCATACTTTTTTAGTTATCTCCCCTTTTAATAAAATAGAATGACTACTTTGTGATGGCCATAACTCCAATACCCTTTGAGATATGTTGATGGTACCTGGCACAGTTGTTCACAAGGCTGAGACGGCATGTCATGCACAAGAACCACAACTCTGGTTGCCATGGTTTTGGAGTTATCTCCCCTTCCAATAAAATAGAGTGACAACTTTGTGATGGCCGTAACTCCTATACCCTTTGAGATTCATTGATGGTTCTTGGCACAATTGTTCACAAGGCTGAGACGGCGTGTCATGCGCAAGAACCAGAACTCTTGATGCCATACTTTTTTAGTTATCTCCCCTTTTAATAAATTAGAATGACTACTCTGTGATGGCCATAACTCCAATACCCTTTGAGATATATTGATGGTACCTGGCACAGTTGTTCACAAGGCTGAGACGGCGTGTCATGCACAAGAACCACAACTCTGGCTGCCATGGTTTTTTAGTTATCTCCCCTTCCAATAATATAGAATCACTACCTTGTGATGGCCACATCTCCAACACTCTTTGAGATATATTGATGATACTTGGTACAGGTGTACATGAGGTTAAGCAGGTGTGTCACGTGCAAGAACCACAACTCTGAATGCCCTGGTTTTTTTAATTATCTCCCCTGACAACATTACCTTGTGATTGCCATAACTCCAATACCCTTTGAGATATATTGATGGTACTTGGCACAATTGTATACAACATGGAGACGGTGCTTCATGCCTAAGAACCACAACTTTCGGTGCTATGATATTTGAGTTATCTCCCCTTCCAATATAACAGTATGACAACCTTGTGATCATCGTACCTCCAATACCCTTTGAGACATATTGGTGGTACTTGATGCAGATGTACATGAGGAATTAAGCAGGTGTGTCATGCTCAAGAATTACAACTCTGGGTGCTCTGGTTTTATAGTTATCTCACCTGGCAATATAACCTTGTGATGGCCATAACTCCAACACCCTTTGAGATATATTGAAGAACTTTGGCACAATTATATACAAGGTATAGAAGGGATGTCATGTGCAAGAACCACAACTGTTGGTGCTGTGGTATTTGAGTTATCTACCCTTCCAATATAACAGTATGACCAGCTTGTGATCACCATATCTCCAATACCTTTTCAGACATACTGATGGTACTTTGTACAGAAATACATGAGCTTAAGCAGGCATGTCATGCGCAAGAACCACATTTCTGAGTGCCCTGGTTTTTCAGTTATCTCCCCTGACAGTATAATCTTGTGATGGCCATAACTGCAATACTTTTGTGATATATTGCTGGTTTAATTCTGGTGCACTTTCTATTGGTGAACAATCTTCTGAAGGCCATATTGGCTTTTGGTCGGGGGATTTGCCATCTCTTCCGATGGCTATTTTTTTTAAACCCTATTGGTTACATTGGACGACAGGGCTTGGGATGTCATTTTATCTCAGTGTCGGGTAAAAGTCAGACAAAATTGAAAGCAATGTCTCCAAAATGACCTATACAGTGTTGACGGGGGTGTTAAACCTCAAATCAAACAAACAAAATAATATTAGATAATTTTCCTTCATCATTAGGATAACAAGTCCGTGAAATGAAGCCCCCCTAAACCCCTCTTTATACAGAGAAAAGTGGGGTTTATGGGGGTATTCATTGCTTTCCTTATTTTTGCTCAAAAACATAGATTGTAGATACTAGTGGTCGGCAGATTAATCGAGTTCGTCGAGCATTGCTCGTTTTCTGACTTCCGAGTTGATGATCGGTACTTTTTTCCGTACTCGATTACTCAGTTCCGGCTTTTAATGGGATTTGGACGTTGCGGTTTGTTTCGGTCGTTTCGGTTTTATTACTGCAACTGCTTCTGGAAAATGGCTGCCAAAACGACGCTTTTCGATTTTCCGGGTGGAAAAAGTAGATCTATAGCGTGGAAACACTTCGGCTTCCACAAAAAGAGCTATGGTCCAGTGTCCAAAGCAACACATGAGCAGAGCCATTTGCCGTCACTGCTCAAAATCATATGCCTTCAATGGTAGGTAAATTGTCAAAAATATCGTGAAAATCATCAGCGACTTGCTTTTGAAAATACAATCACATGCCTCTATTAGGCAGACCAAGGTTCATCTGGAAATCAGTATCCTTGATAGGCCAGTGGTTAGTGCACTTGCCTCTGATGCATGATAGGTCAGCAGTTAGTGCTAGAGGTCCTGGGTTCGATCCCCGGCAGCAGTAATAAAATATTGGTGTCTTAACAATTTAACATGCTCAACTGGCATCATTTGTAGGGATGAATATCACAAAGTGCATCGTCTTTCGGATCGGTATATTAACTTGAGGCCCCTTGTGCAGGGAGAACCATCCAATGTGGTATCTATTTATCTATCTATCTATAGTCTATCTAATACTGTGTAATTTTATATTTGATCGATTAATGATCGATCATTGGTCACTTACATCTTCCGATGATCGATCATGAAAATTCTTCCGATTCCGACCACTAGTAGATACTCGATAGAACCGCCTCACAGAGGCGGTTCTAAAGGGCATCCACAATCTATATTTGGGCTAGAAATAAGAGAAATGTCAAAAATTTTCATCTGAAAAAGGTTAGATCTAGAGATTTTTAGTGCACGGGTGTGTTATCGTAATGATATTCAGGGGTTTTCATAATCAATCAAAATTTGGGGCCAAAATAAGGCACCATTTTTTATGCCAATCAAGTTCTGTTTTTCCATAATGGCAAATTCTCAATCATTACCATAACACACCCATGCGCTCAAATGGTGTCCATCTTATCTCTAGAACTGACATTTTTCGGATGAAAATGTTAGATATTTTTCTTATTTCTTGTCCAAATATAGATTGTGAGTGCTCAATTGAACCACCTTAATGTGGCAGTTCTGTCGAGTACATTTTCAGCATAAAGGGGACTGTGCTTAGCACATTTTCAGCATAAAGGGGACTGTGCTTAGCACATTTTCAGCATAAAGAGGACTGTGCTTACAAACAATTAGTCTCCAATTAGTCTCCAGTAGTGCTTCTGTGTTACCAGTCAACAAGTACTACAAGAATAATACATTTCATTTTTGAACATGAAATGACTGTTCGTTTCATGTCTAATAAATTAGACACTTCTCTTTTATATTCCTACCAACTATTTCTGATAGCATACCACACAGTCACGTTTGGCAGAGTTTGGAACATGAACTTGAATGGAGTAGAGTAGATTGAATCAGGTCTTAATGCGGACTGAACAAATTATTTGTCTAAATTGCGACGGAAGTAAGGGCGAGGATTGTTGCCACGTAAAATCGATTTAAACACCCCAGTGGAATTCGTTTCACTGACCGTTCTTCTGCCGTGGTTTATTTTTGTTATGGTTTGTCTTTGAGTGTGTGTATCGCTTATATTATCTTGCTTTGGATAGCCAATTGGCCATTTTGTGGGAAAGTAACTGTCCTTTTGGCTTTTCGTAAATGATGTTTCCATTAGGGTCTAATTGTTTCATGTTTGTGTTTCTTTCACTTGGTGTCTCTGATGGGAGCTGTGGGTTAATTGTATCGATTCCTGATCATCGCCTTCACTTCTATTTTGTAACTGAATTTGAGATGCAGCTGAACTGCCATGGCTCTAACACGGAGCCTGTAGAAGTGGAATATATCAATTACTGTTACATTTCTTCCCCTCAGCTCTTGGTTTTGTCTTGAATTCACACACACCTCTCAAGGCAAAACGGAGGGCTGAGCCTTTACAACACATGAGTGACACTGTTTCCATCCTCTCGCAGCCACCAGAGCGTTGGCTGTGTCCTTCAGGAAGTTAAGCACTGTAGTCATTCAACCAGGTAGTAACCCTGATGTCCATTGCTTAATGCCATGAATATTGAATAACCCACATCACTTAAAGAGTTGGCTCCTAGCAAGGCTGTAAAAGTGGTAATAGCAATACAGTTCTTTCAGTAGCAAATACACAAGTTAGCTTAATGATAATGCCTGAGGTGTTCCAATAACAGGACCCCTATACCTGTATAGATTACAATGGGAAGGTACCTGTGGTTCCATATTGGCTCCCCAAAGGGAGCAAATTATTAGCCCTTCTTGGCAACTAAATGAGATATAACAGATAACTCCTCCTTAGGATAAAACTCCCATGCAAGATAAGTGTTTATTTAATGGCTCCCAAAATGATATTTTCGGATGATAGTTTGTCATATTTTTTCTTATTTCTGCTCCAAACATACATTATGGGTGCTCATTAGAACCGCCTCAATGAGGGGGTTCTAATGAGTGCCCATTATCTGTGTCTTGCATCATAAATAAGGAAAATAATGTTCACCCTGGAAAACCCAACTTTTACTATCCTAATAATCCTAAGTGTTGGGATAGACATACCTAAACAAACAGTGTAGACCCAGATCAGACTGCTCCTGAAGGAGCAGCCTGATCAGGGTCTACACTGTTTGCCACTCCATCTTCACGTTTTGGACTCCTTGCTAGATCGCGAAACAAACCCGTTAAAATTTTAGGAGAATTACAGCAAGTCCTCAAGTTATCTGAATTTTTACGATTTTTATGGTATACCAAGAGAGGTTTACAAGGTCTTCTATTACACTTCTATGTTCGCAAGATGATTCTACTGTCTTGCATATATATCTATGCACATAGCTGTTTGAAGCCATTGTCAAATGGACCGAAAGCCGTGCTCAAACAGCAAAAACCATGTTCAAATCATGAAATTCACGTGCTGTTTGAACATGGATTGTGAGCTTTTGATATCACAACACTGGCCTTGCTTTGTTTACGTTACGTTGAGCGACGTAACTTGACGTAATGTTATTGCCCTGAAAGTAGCGTTTTAGGGTTCTATGATGACATCAGATGATTACTGCATAACAACGTTATTGTAAACAACATTATGAACTGGGCGCCATGTTGGTTTGCCTGTCGCATTTGAAGAGTTTATATGGAGCTTTTGGGCATTTTCATCAAAATTTGCTGTCAGAATCGTAAGTTATGCAAGAACAACAATCATCCATGGTTATATCATTGCATTAACATTTGCCGGATCCCTCAGAAGATATTTGAACATTGGGCCTGGCGGTCTCATGCTCAAACAGCTTCCTGGGGACCCGGCGAATGTTAATGCATGAAAAACCATGTTTGATCCCTATATTATTCAACTCCACTGGATTCCATTCAATGCTATTCCTTGATTTACACTCTGCCATCATGTTTCCTCTGAGAAGTCGGTTTCACTCAAGGTGTATTTGTTTGATTGTTAAAGGATTCCTTGTAATGTCTAGTTAATCTTTCTGTTACATGTTAATCATCAAAGTAATTGATATCTAATCCAGGAGCTTAACTTTTGTCTATTACTCACTGTCGAGAGAGACTTTGATTTTCGTTAAAGAGCTTTGGTTCGGGTTTTGAAGACTTTGATTGATATGAATGATTTAAGAAGGAATCCTTTCCTGAATTACATGATTTATATATAAAAGTAATCCATGTGGTTAGGGTGCAGCCAAAGGTTTTATCATAGTTGGTCTTAGAAAAAGTGACTACTTAAACAGCAGGGGCGTAACTAGGAGGCAATAATTTGTATGCAAACCGAATAGTCCCGCCCCTTAATATTATTTACCAAATGTGGACCACTCTTACAGGAAAGAATTTGTTGCCTGAAGCTCCCTTTAAGGAGCTAATTCTTTCTTGTAAGAGTGGTCCTTACAGGAAAGAATTTGTTGCCTAAAGCTCCCTTTAAGGAGCAAATTCTTTCTTGTAAGAGTGGTCCCCGCAGCAAAGAAGGAAACATAGTATGTTAGCTAATAATTAAGTGCTGTGTATATCCTAGACACATACAGATTTTGTTGTGTATATCCCAGACACATACAGATTTTGTTGTGTATATCCTAGACACATACAGATTTTGTTGTGTATATCCTAGACACATACAGATTTTGTTAGCTCACCGTCACGTAGTGACGAGGTGAGCTTTTGGGATCACTTTTTGTCCGTCGTCCGTCGTCCGTGCGTCCGTCCGTCCGTAAACTTTTTCTTCAAACGACATCTCCTCCTAAACCACTGAGCGGATTTTGACCAAACTTCACAGGAATGATCCTTAGGTGGTCCCCTTTCAAAGTTGTTCAAATGGTTCCGGTCCGTTGCACATATGGGTCACAGGAGCCAAAAATAGATTTTTTTCACCGAAAACTTAAAAAATCTTCTTCTCTGAAACTGCAAGGCCCAGGTCTTTGATATTTGGTATGAAGCTTCATCTAGTGGACCCCTACCAAGATTGTTCAAATTATAGTGCTGGGGCCAAAAATGCCCCCGCCCCGGGGCCCTTTGGTTTTACATGGGCTTATATAGGGAAAATCTTTAAAAATCTTCTTCTCTGAAACTGCAAGGCCCAGGTCTTTGATATTTGGTATGAATCTTTATCTGGTGGACCCCTACCAAGATTGTTCAAATTATAGTGCTGGGGCCAAAGATGCCCCCGCCCCGGGGCACTTTGGTTTTACATAGGCTTATATAGGGAAAATCTTTAAAAATCTTCTTCTCTGAAACCGCAAGGCCCAGGTCTTTGATATTTGGTATGAAGCTTCATCTAGTGGACCCCTACCAAGATTGTTCAAATTATAGTGCTGGGGCCAAAAATGCCCCCGCCCCGGGGCCCTTTGGTTTTACATGGGCTTATATAGGGAAAATCTTTAAAAATCTTCTTCTCTGAAACTGCAGGGCCCAGGTCTTTGATATTTGGTATGAATCTTCATCTTATGGACCCCTACCAAGATTGTTCAAATTATAGTGCTAGGGCCAAAAATGCCCCCGCCCCGGGGCCCTTTGGTTTTACATGGGCTTATATAGGGAAAATCTTTAAAAATCTTCTTTTCTGAAACTGCAAGGCCCAGGTCTTTGATATTTGGTATGAATCTTCATCTTATGGACCCCTACCAAGATTGTTCAAATTATAGTGCTGGGGCCAAAAATGCCCCCGCCCCGGGGCCCTTTGGTTTTACATGGGCTTATATAGGGAAAATCTTTAAAAATCTTCTTCTCTGAAACTGCAAGGCCAAGGTCTTTGATATTTGGTATGAATCTTCATCTTATGGACCCCTACCAAGATTGTTCAAATTATAGTGCTGGGGCCAAAAATACCCCCGCCCCTGGGCCCTTTGGTTTTACATAGGCTTATATAGGTAAAACCTTTAAAAATCTTCTTCTATGAAACCGCAAGGGCTAGGTCTTTGATATTTGGTATGAAGCTTCATCTAGTGGACCCCTACCAAGATTGTTCAAATTATAGTGCTGGGGCCAAAAATGCCCCCGCCCCAGGGCCCTTTGGTTTTACATGGGATTATATTGGGAAAATCTTTAAAAAATCTTCTTCTCTGAAACTGCAGGGCCCAGGTCTTTGCTATTTGGTTTGAAGCTTCATCTAGTGGACCCTTACCAAGACTGTTCAAATTATAGTGCTGGGGCCAAAAATGCCCCCGCCCCGGGGCCCTTTGGTTTTACATTGGCTTATATAGGGAAAATCTTTAAAAATCTTCTTTTCTGAAACTGCAAGGCCCAGGTCTTTGATATTTGGTTTGAAGTTTCATCTTGTGGACCTCTATCAAGATTGTTCAAATTATAGCCCTGAGGCCAAAATTGCCCCCGCTCCTGGGCCCTTTGGTTTTTCATATACTTATATAGGGAAAATCTTGAAAAATCTTCTACTCTGAAACCACAATGCCTAGGTCTTTGACATTTGGTATCAAGCTTCAGCTAGTGGACCTCTACCAAGATTGTTCAAATTATAGCCCTGGGGCCACAATGCCCCCGCCCCAGGGCCCTTTGGTTTTACATAGACTTATAATAGAGATAATCTTTGAAAATCTTCTTCTCTGAAACAACAAGGCCCAGGTCTTTGATATTTGTTGTGTAGCTTCATCTAGTGGACCTTTGCCAACATTGTTCAAATTATAGTCTTTTGTTGATATTTGGTATGAAGCTTCACCTTTTTAGACCTCCCTCAACATTATGCACATTACAACCCTGGGGTCAATAATGGCCCTCCCCGGGGCCCACTTGTTACTCTATGGATCAGGTGAGCGATCCAGGGCCATCATGGTCCTCTTGTTGTGTATATCCTAGACACATACAGATTTTGTTGTGTATATCCTAGACACATACAGATTTTGTTGTGTATATCCTAGACACATACAGATTTTGTTGTGTATATCCTAGACACATACAGATTTTGTTGTGTATATCCTAGACACATACAGATTTTGTTGTGTATATCCTAGACACATACAGATTTTGTTGTGTATATCCTAGACACATACAGATTTTGTTGTGTATATCCTAGACACATACAGATTTTGTTGTGTATATCCTAGACACATACAGATTTTGCTATTTCTTCTTCTTCTTCTTCCTTCTTTTTTTTTCTTTGTCTTCTTGTTCTTCCTTGTCTAATTTTTTACGTAAAAAAACTTTATAATCTGTACGCAAGTGCATTTAGTAAGAGCTCCAAGCTACTGAGATTGAGCAATAGGTGGTCTGAAAGTACCAAAAATTTAAGCCATAACCCTTTTAAAATCAACATATTGGAAGGTAGAAAACAGATGTTTCCCAACTTTTATGTCTTGCAAAAGCTTTGAAATTATGGGATACATTTAGGTACTGTTGCGCTTATTCGGAATTTGCTGAATGGCCATGTTAAATGACAGGATTCGAAATTTAAGATACACTCACAACTCAAAAAAGCATTTATTAACCATAACTGACACCACACTATAAGGTTATGGCAAATTTACCATGCTTTCAATATCTACTGGCATTTTCTGAGTCGAGACATGGTAAAAAGTACCTTAATTTATTGTCTATCACTGTGTGACAGAATGCTGTGGAAAGCTATGCTTTTTCTCCAGTGCAAAATGTCTTTATATTTTATGATTTATGATATATGCACTACAAACAAAGTATTTGCAAAGTCAAAAACAATTTTGGCCATTTCTGATGTGCTGAAGAACTCTTTGATGAATCAAATACACACTGTCCCGAATTGCTGCCAGAATATAAACAAGAGGCCCATAGGCCACTATGCTCACCAGAGCTCAGGTGGGCACTGCCCAATTGCAGCCATGTATTTTAACATGGTATCATTTTAATCTGCCAAGAGAACCCCAATATCCAAATGAGCACCCGTGTGGATTCAGTATATGAAACATTAGGCCTTTTATGAAGTAGAGGGGGCGGGGCATGGACCCAATGGAGCCCTGGTTGGTATCACTAAATGTGTCTTATCACACTAGGATGGTTTAGCAGTGGGGATCTGTATGGCTGGAGATATAAGGCCTCTTAAACAGTGGAGGCTTTGGAGCATGCCCTGTCGATCCCAGGAAAGCCTAAGATTGTTGTCCCTAAATGTGTCTTATCATAAGGACCAAGTATATATATGGTTAAGGGGTGGGAATCTGAACAGTTTCCGAGATACGAGGCCCTTTTATGAAGTGGAAAGGCCCCTGCGGACACCCCTACAGTAGGTGTGCTAATAATAAGGAACAAGAACATTTTATGATTATGGGGTGGGGATTTGAATGGTTTCTGAAATATATGGTCTTTTATGAAGTGGAAGGTCGGGGCACATTGCCTCAGCACAAAGAGACCCCGCAAGTTGGTGTGACTGAACGAGTCTTATCATAAGGAACAAGAATTTATATGGTTTAGGGGTGGGGAGCTTAACGATTTCTGAGATATATGGCTTTTAATGAAGTCAAGCGGTGGGGCATGGCCCGGGCATGCCCCAGGGACTCATAAGCTGGTGTCACTGAATGCATCTTATCATAAGGAAGATGAATATATATGGTTTAGGGGTGGGGCTTGGACCAGTTTCTGAGATATAAGGCCTTTTCTGAAGTGCAGGGGTGGTGCAAGGCCCTGGGAGACCCCCAGGTTGGTGTCAATGAATGTGTCTTATCATAAGGAACAAGAATATATATGGTTTAGGGGTGGGGATCTGTAAGGTTTCCAAGATATTGTGATATTATGAAATGGAGGGGGTGGGGCATGGCCCCAGAACATCCCTGGGGACCCCCAGGTTGGTGTCACTGAATGTGTCTTATCATAATGAACGAGAATATATAATGTTTAGGGGTGGGGATCTGTAAGGTTACTGATATATTGGGCCTTTTATGAAGTGGAGGGGGTGGGGCATGGCCCCGGCACATCCCAGGGGACCTCCAGATTGGTGTCACTGAGTCCATCTTATCATAAGGAACAAGAATATATATGGTTTAGGGGTGGGGATCTCAATGGTTTCTGAGATAAATGGCATTTTATGAAGTGGAGGGGGTGGGGCATGTCCCCGGCACATCCCGGGGGACCCCCAGGTTGGTATCACTTAATGCATCTTAGCATAAAGAACAAGAATATATATAGTTTAGGGGTTGGGATGTGAATGGTTTCTGAGATAAATGGCATTTTATGAAATAGAGGGGGCAGGTTATGTCCCCGGCACATCCCGGGGACCCCCAGGTTGATGTAACTTAATGCATCTTATCATAAGGAACAAGAATATATATGGTTTAGGGGTTGGGATCTGTAATGTTTCTGAGATATAAGGCATTTTATGAAGTGGAGGGGGTGGGGCATGGCCCGGAACAACCTAGGGGCCCCCCAGGTTGACATCAAAGCATATGGCTGAGAGAAGTTTACTCAAGGAACATGTTTATGTAAGTTTTGTCAAAATATCTGCAATGACTTGGCAGTAAATGCCATTTTTCAGTTTTCCCCATTATAAGTCAATCAAAACTCTAAGTTGCCATAGCAACAAAACTGAAAGGCCAAATTTCATAAAAAACACAAAACCTGTAAAGGCAAATATGGTGAATATTTTCATAAAGTCTCAGCCTCCTAGAGCATATGGTTTCTGAGGAGATGATTTTTTAAGTATTTTTTGTCTATTTTTTGCATTTTGGTTTCAATGGCAACCAATAAAAATGGGCAGAAGGCCTAAAATCATACGGCAGATAGTAGATTGCCTATGGAACATTTCTATGAAAGTTTTGTCAAAATATCTGCAGAGGCTTGGCAGTAAATGCCATTTTTCAATTTTCCCCATTATAAGTCTATGGAAACTACAAGTTGCCATAGCAACCAAACTAATGAGCCGATTTTGATAAAAAACACAAACTTTCAATCCCCCAGCCCAAGGATAATACAGATAAAATTTGGGCCCAATCGGCCCAGTGGCTTCAGAGGAGATGTCGTTTGAAAGTGTTGACGCAGACGACATACGTCATACGACGGACGACGACGGACAACTGCCTATTCTATAAGCTCCCCCGGAGCCTTCGGCTCTGGTGAGCTAAAAATGTTCACTGTTTAACATACAATTCACATTCAAATAAAAAGGCCTCACTGATGTATATGGAGCTAAACATTTTGATGAAATCATCATCATCATCATCATCATCATCATCATTGTCATCAATGGCAATATCATCATTTACAGTATTTATTGTCGGTGCCATAATCCAAATATTTAAAATCTGAGCATTTAGTATATAAACACCATATGTTTAAACAATCAGTTTCTGTCCAGGGCATCAATAACAATATTAATATCATGACCATTTATAGCACCAATATGAGCAATATAATTTAGCAAAAACAACGATTTGGATTATTTACTTTTGGGACACTAATTGCACACCTGGGTCAAAGGTCTGATCCTTTGTTTGGAAATTTCATAGAGGGTTTCCATCCCATGAGATTCAACAGGGAAGGACCAGACAAGACTGTGCTAATGCCAAAGATGCTGATTACACTGTGTGTACACACAGGCTTATCTGCATATTTATCGTTCATACATGAAATTTGCAGGTTTTCTCATGATGAGGCTCATTCATTATGGTCAAAAAATATATTAAATGATAAAAGTGTATGAATAGATTGGTGCAAATGTTAAGCAGCTAAACTACACAGTTTGATCTAATCCTGTGTGAAAATATTTCTATGAAGCAGCCATCACTATTGTACCACTTTTGGAGCGGCTATACTTAAACATTCTATGCCAAATAGAGAATAGTATTCTCAATTCTCAAACAATCTATTATTTTATTCCTAAAATTTCCAGAAAGGGGTGTGTGCATGGCATATGCTGGTTACAAAAACACATTATAATGTATTTACTATTTAGCAATATACAAGTTGCCTATGTTAACTTGAAACAAGTTTTTCGTGAAAAGCTTGCCCCAAATATGCTTACCATAGTCCCATTTTGGACCATTTTACTGGTTAAAATCATGGTGTGTATCATATTTATACTTCATTAATGAGTTTCCTGCATGAAACAAGTTAAACAAATGTAAATTGCACCACTGTTAATGACTACATCTGAAAAGACCTTAATATTTCAACATTGTCCTAATGTTAGTCTTATTACATAACTGGCACAATCGTGAACTTGCGTACCGCATGTTGGCATGATATAAAACATGTTTTGCAAGACTTAAAAAATGGGAAATATTGTGTTTCATACTGCCCAGATATAGTACTAAAATAATATACTAAAGAGAATTTTGGTACCATGGTGGCCACTCAAAATGCATTTTTGTGAGCTTTCGTCACACGGGAGCTTCTACTAATTATCTGCGTAAGGGATGCTATGCCTCTGAACAGTAACTGCTATTATTCTAAAGTTTCAACATCTTTGCTTATTGGAAGTGAGTCAAAACCCAGCGGACACACAATGTTTCAGCATACAATGTCAATGCAATGTCATAATTTTGCCTCTAAGTTGATACAACATTGCTGAACGGTCATAACTTTGCATCAGTGTTTCTTCAACAGCATGTGCCTAGTGGAAATGGTAAGCATTGAAGAACCTGATCAGAATCTGGCTTATCTTGCCTAGCATTACAATAATGCAGCCGTGCAACACAGTGCATTTTTTCACATCACTCAAAGATTGTAGGGGCTTGTTAGAATTGCCTCATTTATGCAGTTCTAATGAGTACCCACAACCTATGTCTTGGAGCAGAAATAAGTAAATTAATATATACCCTCGTAAACCCCAGTTCTCTCTATATAAAATGAGGTTTAGGGAGGTATTCATTTTATGGACTTGTTCACATGATAGGATCTGCAACTCTTGCTAACTTACTTTGGATCAATTGCCATAAACAGTTTATGGTAGATTGAATTTGGAGGTTAACATTTTTGTCTAAGAATAACAAGTTCAAAATCTTTATCTTTGTGTCAGTCTTATTTTACTTTTAAGCTCATCTTAAGTACACAGAAATTTTCACCTTTAAAATGGGAAGCCCGAAAACTGGATCTTTGCAACTAGTACAGGCCCAGATCAGATGCCGCAGATATGTAGCATCTGATCAGGGCCTTTACTATTTACCAAGCAGTCATCCATTAAATAAATAAATTTCTATAAATAACTCAACTAGAGACCCCTATAAATTTCAATAATATACTAAGGACAATTCTTTCAGCTTTCAAAAGGATGATGAGTTATACGAGGACTGTTCAAATATGAATGCAACTAAGCACATAAAAATGATTCTGTGATAGATTTCGATAAAAAATTTATTTTGTCGCCTCAAAGGCTTCCCCTTTAACAGATATACAAACTTTCAGTCTTCTGATCCAATCATTGAATGCAATTTGGTAGTCTTTTCGAGGTATACTATGAAGGCACTGTAATATTGCAGAACCGAGGTGTTTGCGCTGTACAAATTTTCAACCAGAAAGGTATTTTTTCAGCCGCGGGAACAAAAAAAAAGTCACACCGGGCAAGGTCAGGGGAATACAGGGGGTGAGGGAGTTCAACAAACTTTTCCTGCTTCAGATAGTCTTGCGCAATGAACGCCTTGTGCGATGACGCATTGTCATGTAGCAATCTGACATTGGCCAAACCAGTTGCGGGTCTTCGTTCTTTGAAATATTTCTTCAATTTTCGAAGAACTTTATTCTTGTAAAACTTCGCATTTACAGATTTGCCTTTAGGCACAGCAACCTGAATAACAGGGCCCTGATTTGAAAAGAATATGGCATACATTACCTTCTTGAAGCTCATGGTCCGCTTTGCAATGCATGGTCTTTTGCAATACTTTGTTGCCCATATTTTGTTCTGAATCTTTCGTTTTGGCATAAAAAAGTGAACCCATGTCTCGTCACCTGTGACGACATTAGCGAAAGACTGTACATTATAATTTGGAAACTTTTTAAGCAACTTCTTGGCGCAATGAACGCGTGTCTTTTTCTGCTCATCTGTCAACAGATGGGGAATCCATCTAGCACAGATCTTTCTCATTTTCAAATCCCGTTTCAGAATTGTATGAGCTGCTCCTAATGAGATGCCAACCATACTAGCTATTTGCCTAATGGTGTATCGTGCATCGGTAGCAACTATTTCTTTCACTCTAGCAACCATCTTGGCAGATGTTGCTCTTTTCGGCCGACGCTCATGTGGTGCATCTTCTGTTGAGCCTAGCCCACAGCTGAATTTCTTACACCAATGAAAAACTGTCGGAAAAGACATTTCATTATGCCCATAAACCGAACATATTTCATCAAAAATGTATTTGCACCGTATACCAAGAATACAACGATCCTTAATATAGGACCGTATTTCAACAGCGTACTCTGACACCGTCTTCCAACCATGTTTTGTATTAGTATACAAGAGTAGACAGTGTTTATCGAACGATATACATGGCTAAAGTGGACCGATTTTAACAGGTTTGGTATCAATGTATAGGTAAAATGTTTTTCTATGCTGTGATATTTATTTCCAGGTGATTTTCGCATTAGTGCATGAGAAAACGTTCTACTTGCATTCATATTTGAACAGTCCTCGTATATGTAGAGGGAGAGCTATTGCAGTAATATTTTCACATTAGGCGATTTACCATATACCGTATTCGCCCTAATTTCCGCACCGTGCGCTTAGTTTTTTCAAAATCGTGTCATAAAATCATGGTGAAAAATCTACCTAATTAGCGCACACTTGATACAAAAACAACAGCTTCCAAGATGATGCATACTGATATTTAATGGGACAGAAAAAGATAAGAGCATTGCCTTCACTGTTGGAAGAAATAATGGTAAGTTTTTATAGATTTACTATGAGAGCTTCAAGGGGAGATTATTGTAAAGTGTGCGCTTATGCATTTTCTTTTCAAAAATTGCTTTGGTGTGCGCTTATAGGAGCATGTGCGGTAATTAGGGCGAATACGGTAATCCTTCTACAATCATTTTCTGCCTTCTGCTGACTCAAGAAGGGCAGTTGTCAGCTTCTGGCAAACGAATGTGCATTGTACTGGATAACCACTTAATAAGCCTGCCCATCATGAAAAACACTCCTGTATAATTTTGACCTCATGAAACCCCATTATTATATAGTAAAACTGGGGTTTACAGAGGTTTATATTTTTCTCTTAGTACCTGCTCAAAAACAAATTGTGGTTACTTGCTAGAACTGCCTCATCGAGGCGGTTCTGATGAGTACCCACAATCTGTTCAAAAAAAAAGAAAAAAAAATCATCAGAAAATTTTCATTTGTGGTGGTAAAATCCTCAATATATTTAAATAGGCATGTTTTCATAATATGTCACAGTGTACCAGCTGGTATTAATTTGTATTGACTTGGCTGTAAACCCTAAACAAACATACAACAATTCAGATTTATATGCCATATTTCAGGAGTATTTATCCCAAAAAGGCTATGTTCACAGAGATCTGGCGGCCAGAAATGTGCTTGTCGGTAAGAACAAGACGGTGAAAATTGGTGACTTCGGCTTAGCAAGGTACATCTACCATGAAGCTGGCAAGGTGTATGTCAACCGGCGTGGTGGCAAACTTCCACTGAAATGGATGTCCGTGGAAGCTATCTTTGATCTGACCTTTTCAACAGCCAGTGATGTGTAAGTACCTCTTGCTCATGAATGCCAATTCCATACCATTGCCATTGTAATTTTTAGGGCAGCCTGAGAAACAGCAGAGACCAAAGCAGAGGATGCTTAAAGAGCAGGCTGATCAGCATCTACACCGTAAGCCTTTCTCCTAGCACCATCAGTAACTGTTGTGATATTGGAAAGGTGTATGTTTGTTTGGTTCGAGGTTTAACATCCCCGTCAACACCATATAGGTCATTTTGGAGACATTACTTCCAATTTTGTGGAACTTTTACCGACACTGAGATGAAATGACATCTCAATCCCTGCCGCCCAATGAAACCAATAGGATTTATATGCATGGACGTTCTGACTTGCACCACATTGCTTGGGCAGGTTTAGACCCTCTAAGCAGTTTACCAGTACTCATGTGCATTCAGTTTCAGCTCTGTGTGGGATCATCATGCAGCCCAATCTATTTTTTCAATAGATGGGTGGGGGCCTTGGAAGGGTGTGTACACAAAGTACCACAGCAATGAATGTCTATGGAAATAATCTTTGATTTGACCTAGTAAACCCTCGCCATACTCAACCTGAATATATCTTTTTTGAAAGCAGTATAGATCCAGATCAGCTGGCTTCTCAGAAGTCAGCTGATCAGGATCTATACTGTTTTCCATTCTGCTTCTGAATCCATGGTAAAAAATTGAAATCAAGCAACACAAATGGCTGAAAATCGGGGAGAAGTGTGGTATATTGAAATATTCATATGGTGAGGGTTTATTACCCTTGCTATGTTAGTACAAAAACAGTAAAATTCCTATATTAAGACCACCTTTGGGGCTGTTCAAAAGTGGTCTTTAAGAGTGGAGCGTGATAGCTCAGTGGTTAGTGCACTTGCCTCTGATGCTAGAGGTCCTGGGTTCGATCCCCGGCAGCGGCGATTGACATCATTTGCAGGGATGAATGTCATAAAGTGCACCGTCCTTCGGATAGGGACATTAACTGGAGGCCCCCTGTGCAGGGAGAACCATCCCCTGTGTAGGTTAAAGATCCCTACCGTAATTACATGATTTCTGTGTAGGCTTTCATCCTGCAAACCTGGAGTGTATGTTATGTACACCTGCGGTAATGGTCAAATGTGACCGACGCAGTATCAGTAGATAGATAGATAGATAGATAGATAGATAGATAGATAGATAGATAGATAGATAGATAGATAGATAGATAGATAGATAGATAGATAGATAGATAGATAGATAGATAGATAGATAGATAGATAGATAGATAGATAGATAGATAGATAAAGGTGGTCCCTGACCACAGGACACTGTGGGCAACAAACACAAAGAAAGATTAAGTGCACCCTTCAAAATAAACTTTTTAAAGGAGAATTAGTCTTAATTTGAGGTGGTCTTAATAGCAGAATTTCACTGTACTTGTAACTTCATGGTGTGGATAGATCCTGAGTAACCTGTTCTTTCCTTTAACCTTTGTCCTGCTGAATAAATTAAATTTGCCACTCCCATTTCTGACTATAAACTAATCAAATTGCTTGGTATGATATAGTAATTCAAATTTGCAAACTGATTGACCAACAGTGTAGATCCTGATCAGATGGCTTCTTCAGAAGCCATCTGATCAGGATCTACACTGTTTGCAAAGGTAAGGGTTATTGTGGTTCAGCAGGTAAAGGTTAAGACTTAAGTATATAACCCCTATTTATAAAGGAGACAGCAACTATTTTTGAAGAGTTTCAGTATTTATTCTTCTTAACCCTTGTCCTGCTGAGCCCAGATATGTCCCTTTCAAACAATGAAGATCCAGATCAGATGGCTTCTGAAGAAGCCATCTGACCAGGATCTTCATTGTTTGTCATTCAGCTCATGAATTTGTTGCAATAATTTTCATCAAGTAATCTGATTGATTGATAATCAGTAGTGGGTGTGGCATATATAAATATTCAGCAGGTCAAGGGTTAATACTCTGAAGGATTGCTTCAACAGTAGGCAGGTCACATTCAGTGGAATTCTGCTATTATTAAGAGTTTAAGACCAACTAAAATTAAGACAAATTCTGCTCAGAAGATTACAGTTATTCAGCTTGCATTTTCTTCACTCAATATCCTCAGGTAAGAGACTTACTTTGGGCGGCCCCTTTGGTGGTCTAAATACAGTTCAACCTGTGTTAAGCAAGCACCTAAAGGATGACCAAAATGTGCTTGCTTAAAACAGGTGCTTGCTTAATACAGGTGAATGCTTGCTGAAGACAGGGTGGTTGCTTAATAGAGGTGGCCACAATGACAGGTTTTACTGTATATGAATTGTACTGACACTGCCTTGCACATGGAAGTCTTATCCATGTATTTTTAGCTCACCTGTACAGAGTAGAAGGAGAGCTATTGTTGTCAGCCCGGTTTGTGCGTTTGCATTTGCGTTCCTGTTCCCGTCACACTGCTTTAAAGTTTTTCAAATGCTCACTCATCACAGAGCACTCATATTTGGAACTTAAGTACCTGGGAAGGTCTTCTGACATTCAAAGAGAACAGACCCCTGGGTTCATGCCCAGACACAATTGGTTATACATCAGCCAACTATATGACATTGGTTCAAATTTAAAAGGGTGAAGGTCATCGTGACCTACATTTCATGGTCCAGTTATTTTGCCTTAGATGTTGGAGAAATGTCATACTTGGGATATTAGTGCCATTTGACCCCGTGACTGACCTCAAAATATATCTAGGTCACTGTGACCTATATTTCATGGTTCATTGCTTTTGCCTATAATCTTGAATACTATTTGATGGAGAAACATCATACCTGGTTTATTTATTCCATGTGACCCATTGATTGACCTCAAAATATATCTAGGTCAGTGTGACCTATATTTCATGGTTCAGTGATTTTGCCTATTATCTTACAAAATACAAGATACAAGAAGCTTTATTTAAAGTCGACTTTCAACTGTAGAACAGAAAAACATTAGCCTTTGGCTATTTTGTCGACAAACATGGTTTAAGACTATACAAATATACATATTATAACAATGATCACAGATTAAGAAGACTATCACAGTAATATAGTACAGAATTATAAGGATATGAGAATTATGCTAAATGAAATATAAAAAATTTGACCTCTGACTAGTATGACAAATATTTAAAAAATTTAAGAGGTTATCACATAATGAAATCCATTGCCACATTCAACAAAAAATATAAGCTAATTAAAATTTATTAGCCTGGGGATCTGTCTTCAGAGAGAAGGCAGGCCACCCAGCGAATAAATATGGTAGACCCAGGAGATCCCCCCCACCCCCAGCCACACAAGCCTTCGTCCAGAAAGGGTGACAGGAAGAGAAACACCTGTGTGACAGTGACGCCTCATCCTAGGCGAAAGCTAGACGAAGGGATGTGTTAAGGGAGAAGGGGAAGGAACAGCACATGGTGAAAAATTCAAATTAAATATGAATGGCATACAAGATGAGAAATAAAAAACAAAACTGAAAAGAAATAAAATAGGGTTACTGAACAAAAATAAGAAGACATCACAGTTTAACCTTCTGCCCGCTGCAGGCGACAAGCCCCATCCCTGCAAAACAGTGTAGATCCAGACCAGATGGAGAAGCCATCCGATCAGGATCCACACCATCTGACACCCAGTCCACGAACATGCAGAAACAAACTGCACCAAGCAATCCGACCGGCCCGAAGCCAGAAACGGGTGTGGCTCAACCGAACATTCAGCAGGCCAAAGGTTAAATAAAACAAGAAAGCTGAACTGAAAGCAAAACATAAAATGAAACAAAAATAGCAACTAAATGATAGGAGAAGCTGTTAATTAAAATTACACATAGAACATCTGCACGAGGGGCCATTCCAGGTGCTGACCAGCCTGAACTCGCCAAAGTCCTCAACTTTTCGTAGCTCATTCGGGAGGCTGTTCCACACCCGAGCTGCCTCGTAGCGAAATGTTGATTTACCGTATTTTGTAGTGCGCACCCTCGGCAAATCTACCAGGTTGTCATATCTGAAAGAATATGAGGAATCTTTATGAGAGACGAGATCGTGTAAATAGACTGGTGTCAGTTTATGTAAAATTTTGAAAGTTTCAATCGCTAATAATCTGAGTCTATTTACATGAAGAGTGGGCATATTAACCTTTTTGAGGAGTGCCTCGTAAGGACTACTTAAATCATTAAAAACCAGACGAAGTGCCCTATATTGGAGTTTTTCCATTTTGTCTGAGCTGGTTTTTGAGCAAAAATGCCATACAAGAGGGCAGAAATTGAAATTTGCCCTAATAAAAGATTTATAGATTAGAATTTTGGTTTCAATGTTCAGGTATCTGCTGAGACGTAGCAAAACATTTATCTGTTTGGCAGTCTGTTTACATATATTTGAAATATGTTGATCAAAGTTCAACATATAGTCAAATGTGATACCTAGAAGTTTCACGGAGTCTTCGCATTTTATCTCAATGCCATCTAAATTAAGTGTTTTACTTTTTTCAAAACCACTTTTGCCAAGCATAATCACTTGGAATTTGTCCGGATTAGCTTGCATTCTATTATTTCCGAACCAGTTAATGCATATGGAGCTTTCTGAGACAAGGATTTCTTTGGTAGTGTCCAAACATTTGTTGCTGTATGACACTGTGTTGTCATCAGCATAGTTGTAGATTTTGCCTTTCTTTAAAAAGTAAAAAATGTCATTGATAAAGACATTGAAGAGAAGGGGTCCAAGAATGGATCCCTGGGGTACCCCCTTCAACATCTTTAGCCAACCACTATGTAACTGACCTAATTTGACCCTCTGCTTTCGGTTTGAAAGGTAACTATTTAAGAAGTTACATGCGTCAGCAGAGAGTCCATATGCATTGAGTTTGGTCAATATAAGGTCATGTGGAAGACAGTCGAAGGCCTTAGACAAGTCCATGAGCACTGCTCCAACATAGTGTTGGTTGTCTAGGTCCCTCTTCCAGTCCTCCACAAGCCTGAGAAGTGTAGTTTGGCATCCAAAGCCTTTTCTAAAGGCGGCTAAATAATTATTAAAGATCTTGTCAAAGTGATCTGTAAGTTGGACAAAAATGAGATCTTCAAAGATCTTAGAATGAGAGGTAAGAATGAATACTATTTGATGGAGAAACATCACACCTGGTTTATTTATTCCATGTGACCCATTGATTGACCTCACAATATATCTAGGTCAGTGTGACCTATACTTCTTGGTTCCGTGATTTTGCCTATTATCCTGAATACTATTTCATTGAGAAATGTCATACCTAGATAAGTACTTCCATGTGACCGGATGATTGACCTCAAAATATATCTAGGTCAGTGTGACCTATATTTCATTGTTCAGTGATTTTGCCTATTATCTTACCATCTTGATTGCCTTTTTACCACCTTTAGAGGCTGAAAGCTGAAAACATTTTTTTTCTTGTATTTTTCTTTTCTGATAGCGCTATGATAGCGTGTCATCATAGCGTGTCTGTAGTCAGATCCTCTGACAGTTCTAGTTTTTCACTGGGATTCCAAAATATAATCTTATTACAGGGATTTTGAAGTAGGCCTGCTAATCGTATAACACAAACACTTGAAAGAAATTTGGTCCAGAATCACACATTTTTATATTCTTGACTGTGAAAAGTCATGTAACCTATTGGTCTATTGAGAGAGGAAAGTATATCAATATTCATTATTGTAAATATTTTAGTTTAGATCATCCTCCAGAAATGCAAACAAGCTTAGCATTCTTCTGGGCTCAAGTATGTGTTTAGTTGCCATAGTTACGCTAAAATTTGGAATACCTTGGTAATTTTCGTGAAATTTAGCAAAATGTTTCACTCTTAGATGATTGGCTGGTGGCCTGGTACCAAGAAGTGCAAAAGGTTCAGCAGTGTAGACCCTTTTCAGACTGCTCCTTAAAGGAGCAGTCTGATAAGGGTCTGCACTGTTTGGTTTAGTATTGTTATACCGGTTTTTAGGTTAACAATGGTAAGTTGCTAGTATAAATATTGATAATAATATCATAAATACTAGGGTGTTAGCCCACCCTTGAAATGAGATGCATCATGGGAAGTATGTTGTAATGCCATGAGCGACTGCAGTATGCTCAGATTAGCCCTCATATCTGTATTGTCTTAACTCTTATCTTGCTGTTCACGACAACCCCTATCTTTGGAAACAGTGTAGATCCAGATCAGATGGCTTCTGAAGAAGCCATCTGATCAGGATCTACACTGTTTGACATTCAATTTATGAATTTGTAGGAATAAATTACATCAAGTAATCTGATTGGTTCAAAGACAGAAATGGGTGTGGCTAATCTGAATATTCAGCAAGAGAAGGGTTAAGTAGGACCTGTGTCTTTGGCATTGAAGAGTTCTACAGACCTAGTGAAGCCAAGGCTAATGACATGGCATACCTGTGATGATTTTTTGAACTGTGTGAGGGAGATTTACCATTGCGATGAGGGAATAGAGAATATATAGGGAAATTCTCAGTTCAAATGAGAGAGACTCCAAAATTTTACTAAAATTTAGCATAAATTGGGCAAAAATTAGCATCAAAATGAGGGAGTCTCCCTCCTGACAGGTATGACATGGACTGGTCAAGTATCACAGATACTTAGGCCGTGTAGAGTCTATGTTTGTGGCACATGCATGATCTGTTGAGTTAGGCTTTCTTCCGATTTGAGCACCATCATGAGAGAACCCATTGTTGACATCACGTGAAAAAATCCGTGAAATGAAGATCCCCCTATACCCCACTTTATGTAGAGAAAACGGGGGTATACATTATCTTATTTTTACTCCAAGACATAGGTTGTTGGTGCTCGTTAGAACCACCTCAATGAGGTGGTTCTAACGAGCACCCACAACCTATGTTTGCAGTGTTTATAAGCAAAATATCACGGATTTTCATCAGCAAAGTAGCCATTTTGGAGATGTGAAAAAGTGCACTATGTCACACGGGTGTGTTTGTCGTAATGGCATTTGCAAACAACAAAGGTGCAGATCAGTCTGTGCAGTCTGATCAGCACCTTTGTGCTCACTGCTTGTATAGTACAATATCTCAAAGTCTTCAACTTATAATATCAAATTTCAAGACTCTACATTGCTCTAGATAATAATAATATTAATAATAATCAACCTTATTTATAGAGGGTAACACATTTAGTACTAGTTGGGTAGGAACTAGTACTAAGCAATGTGGATAAAGTCTCTTGCTCAAGGATACAGCACTTGGCACTTTTACTCATATTTTCCTTATTTGTACACGAAAACATATGTTGTAGGTATTCATAAGAAGTTTCTAATGAGACTCTTCGATAGCTATAATTTTATATTGGACAAGTCCATTTGTCATATAAGGGGTGTCAGGCCTATTTTTACGTTTTTATTCTATTTTTTACAAAAATTTTGCTAGCAAATAGTGCAGGCCCTGATCAGACGCCACGTTCTGCGGTGTCTGATCTGGGCCTGCACTGTTTGTCAAGGTACCCCTTTAGGGGTTTCCGGCATACAATGGGTTACAAAGAACGAGATACCCAGTTCAACAAAATCTGCTTGAATATCAATCACGTCTCCGTCATAAAACTGGAAAACCGTCGAAAACCGTCACCACGTGATAATTTTTCGGACAAACATTCTTACTAAAGCATTTTCTGCAAATCAACGTTACAGGCCCCGATAAGAGGCCACAGGGCCCAAATATTGCGATAATAAACATGTTTTGTTAGAATTTTGTGCTATACACTCTAGACTGGCACAAGATTGTTTGTCCGAAATTAATGATGCCGCTGAGTACTAAGAATAGCCCAGCTATAAATAGCTCAAGACTGCCAGAAAATCGACTCCTATTCTGCTCTAGTGATGAGCCTGCTTTACAAAGGCAGTCGTAAGACCAAGGAGTTGTCATCCTTAGTTTATTATCGTAAAAGTCCTAAAAGCTCGGACAGCTTAAGGACTTGCTGTAATTCTCCTAAATTTTTGACAAATTTGTTGCATGATCCAGCAAGGAGTCCAAAAGGTGCAGATGCTATGGCAAATAGTGTAGACCCTGATCAGACTGCTCCTTAAGGAGCAGTCTGATCTGGGTCTGCACTGTTTGATTAGGCCTATCTGTCCCAGTACTTAGGATCATTACTGTAGATTCCCCAAATTCAAAAGAACTCCACAGAATCTTCTATCATACGGGTGTAGAAGCCTCCGTGGTGCAGTGGTTACGCTACTCGCCTTGTAAACCAGGGATCGCAGGATCGATTCCGGGCTTCTCCAGACTTTCGGATGAGTCTTTAAAACCGAGGTCCCATCTCCGTATGACCTAAGCTGTTGGTGGGACGTAAAACTCAAACACTCACTCACTCATACGGGTGTCAGGTTGTTATACATTGCGGTTGGTATGACTGGGGTTTCAACCCTTAATATATACAGATCAAATCATTATCAGCTAGTTTTCACCTCCCACTTTTATTGAGCAAATATGTGCACTTGTGTTCGGCAGTTTTCAACACCCAGGAACAGAAATACTCCATCTGGTCAAAACATCACATAAGCAAGTCTATGAACACTATGGTAAAGCCCAAATGATACCAAGAAACTTGGGTATACAGGAGTGAACATTGCGTTTTAGCTCACCTAAACAGAAGGATCATAAGGTTACCTGATAGTATACCATAGGTCTGTTGTCCGTCATCGTCCCTTCACACTTTCAAACATCTTCTCCTAAGTAACCCCATGGGCCAGTTGAGTCATATTTTATAAAGAACACCTATGCCTAATGTACACAACTGGTCCTGGTCACATGACCAAGATGGCCACCGTTCCCATATATGATGAAAACCCTTTAAATATCTTCTGCTGAACCATCAGTCAGATAATCTTGAAACTTGGCAGACAGCAAAATGGACTTGAGCCCTACAAAAGTTATATTAATTATGACCCTGGGTTGACCTTGACATGTTTTACAGCAAGGTCAAATTTGGTCCCTTAGCCATTTGAATGGGAAAATGGTTTAAAAAAAACAGTACTTTTATCCAATTATGAGATGTAGGTCTTATATGAACCTCTATGAAAGCCAATGGTCAGGGTCATTCATTGACCTTGGCTCAAGGTCACAAGGATTGAAGGACATCAGAATTTCAAACATCTCCTCAGAAATTGCATTGCTAATTGGAATCAGATTTTATATAGACCATCTATGTCTCACAGGAGCAAAAGTTTATATAATTAGTCACATGACCAAAATGGCAGCCATGCCCATATATGGTAAAAACCTTTAAAAGTCTTCTTTTTTCAAAAGAATTTCATCTCTGAAAATGCAGCTTCCAGGCAGATGGGGAATAAAAATTTTATTTGAATGGTCCAGGTCTCATGACCGAGATGGCTGCCACACCCATATATGGTATAAACTTGAAGAGATCTTTTTTCTTCAGTACCACTGGGTCAGTCATCTTTTTTCTCCAGTACCACTGGGTCAGTCAGGCATGTAGTATTAAATGACTGAGTAGTATCAAATTGCAGTAAAATTCCTATATTAAGACCACCTTTGGGACTGTTCAAAAGTGGTCTTAAGACTACTTTTGAACAGTTCCAAAGGTGATTTCTTACTAGTCTAAGACACTGGATGTAGAAAACACAAAGAAAGAAATACTGAAACCTTTAAATATGTTCTAAAAGAAGAATTTATCTTATTTTTAGCTGTTCTTAACAGAGGAATTCCACTGTACTTCATATGATGACCTTAGGTTGACATTGACCTATTTTACGGCAGATATGGTCCCTTGGACTTTTGAATGCGAAAAACTAAAATCCGCTTTTCAAGCAGAATTGTAGTTTAAAAAACATGAATGTAGCTATCAGTGGTTTATATGCATGGATGGTCCAACTCCCTCCACTTTCCCTGAAAGTTGTTTGTATTGCCTTCAATATCTGGGCCCAGTTGTTCAAAGCTTTCATCAGGGTAACAAGTCCTTGTAATGAAAACCCTTCTAAACCCCACTTTATATAGATACAATTCAGGTTTACAGGGGTAAACATTATTTTTCTTATTTCTGTTCCAAGACATAAGTTGTGGGTACTCGTTAGAACCGCCTCGATGAGGCGTCTCTAACGAGCACCCACAATCTATGTTTGGAGTATAAATAAGAGAAATATCTAAAAAAATTCATCAGAATAATAACTGTTATGGAGATATGAAACAATGCAATATTAATAATAATCCACCTAATTTATAGAGGGTTACGCATTTAGTACTAGTACTAATCTTCCATGTGGCCCTCTTTTCCTGGGTAGAAACCAGTACTAAGCAGTTTGATAGTCTCTTGCTCAAGGAAACAACACTTGGCACTTGCGGGGATAGAACCGGCTACCACTTGATCTCAAATCCGATGATTTACCACTGCACCACATATGTCACACAGATGTAAAATAGCAATGGTTATAGCCAAACAAACCCATTAGTGGTCCATTTGTTAACTGTTTTAGCAAGTATAATATCTATATTACTCTGGTATTTTTGCTGAAAAAAATGTGAGTTACTTTTGCATTTGCAAAAGCTACTTGCATTTTTTTTTTTTTTTTTTTTTTTGCTTCTGGTATTTTTGCTGAAAAATGTGAGTAGTTTTTGCATTTGCAAAAGCTACTCACATTTTTTCAGCAAAAATATGAGCATAAATGCAATATAATATGATAAAAGTTTTAACAATACGTTAACTAATGACATTTTTAGTTTTGAACATAGCTGAGGACCCTCGTTTGTATGTTTACTTTTGTTTTTTGCCCTTATCCTTATTAATCCTTGATATGCCGAGAAAATGTCGTCTGCTTATGTCATCTGCTGAATTTTTTGCAAACTTTCTAAAAATATTTTTGCATACAGGCAAACAGTGTCAGCCCAGATCAGACTGCCCGTACAGGAGCAGTTTGATCTGGTCCACACTGTTAGCAAAAAATTACTTAAAAGGTTACTAAATGCAGACAGGTTACTAAATGCAGACAGGTTACTAAATGCAGACGACAATTGTCGCGATTGGCATTTTTGGGGTTAATTTCACTGTCATAACTTTATGTCCCTAGAAACAAGGTCTGTATGACAAAGTTTAAATGTTAAATATTTTAGTCGTTTTAAACATGAAAAATATTATTTTGTCTCCCGAGGCATTTAAGCGGCTATTTGCTTAGTATACTTCAAACGGTATTAAATGTTCCAAAACTTCACTAAAACAATCAAGACCACAGGTGTTCGAGATGGGATTGTAAATATACCCGAAGTGTCTTAAAATTAATCCATGGTTTAATGGTTTGTTTAGATATATAACTAATAAAGATCTGTCCCACAAGAAAATCTGTAAAAGACAATTGTAGTAAGTATCTGTCTGGGGCCAGTTGTTCAAAGCATCATTAGCTTAGCAAGCTCATTAGTAACCAGGGCCCAGTTGTTCAAAACTAACGACGTCGTTAGTTAACATATCGTTAAAACTTTGATCATTAAATATGGCAAATATGCTAAATTTTTTGTTGAAATAAACGTGAGCAGCTTTTGCAGACGCAAAAGCTGCTCACATTTTTTTCAGCAAAAATACCACAATTTACGATATTGCACTTACTAGAACATTTAACAATATGACCACTAACGAGCTCATTAAGCTAATGATGCTTTGAACTACTGGCCCCTGGTTATCTGTTAAACTAAGGGTAACGTTTTTTGGGGGGCTTTTTGCTGAAAAATTAACTTTTGCATTTGACAGTTGTAGTAAATATCTGAAGCCAGTTGTTCAAAGCATCATTAGCTTAGCAAGCTCATTAGAAGCCATAATGTTATCTGTTAAACTAAGGGTAGCGTTTTTTGGGGGGCTTTATGCTGAAAAATTAACTTTTGCATTTGACAGTTGTAGTAAATATCTGGGGCCAGTTGGTCAAAGCTCATTAGCAACAACTGAGCTACCGAGGCCTGAGTCTAGTATGCACAAAATTGTGATGGCGATCTGTTGAAAACTGGTACTTGAGAAATCGTCTATTTTTAACGTCATTTCCGGGTGTAAAATCTAACAGCCGGTAATGTTGGTAAAAACTGTGCTCTTCTAAGAAAGAAGGATCCCTCCTGCATTGGACAACCAACTGTTTGAACAATTTTCAGCCAATTTCCAAATAGTTTTTGAAGAAAACGCAACCTGTCACCCCTAAATTTTGAAATGGACTCCTGCTAAATATTACTTTGAGTGGTGGAGCTTGAGATGTCATTTCATCTTAATGTTGGGTAAAAGTCCCATCAAATTGGAAGCAAAGTCTCCAAAATGACCTAAATAGTGTTAATGGGGATGTAAAACCTCAACAGAAACAAATTTGAGGGCAGTGGCTCAGCTAAAACGTTTCAGTTACTTACTAGCACTGTTATATTGTATCATGAAATTAACAACCACTGGTTGGATTGAAACGAGCTTTTACTGGTCAGTGAGTTGGTAAGACAGGTATTCTATAGACATAGCTAATATTATATAGGTATGAAGTGCGCCCACCTTGCCGTGACATGTTATCATTGTTTGTAGCATTAACACTCAAGGCAACAATCAAAATGCAGGTGTTTAGACTTAAATATTCATAAGACTAGTTGAAATATTGTTCATTCTTTTGTCAGCTATAGGTTGCACGTGCTCTAGTGTTCTACAGGGCATCTTGAAAATGTTGACATTTGTTTGGAATTCATACCGTATTTAGTCTTGACCTTTATCCTGCTAAACAGGACAACCCTTACCTTTGCAAACAGTGTAGATCCAGATCAGATGGCATCTGATCAGGATCTACACTGTTTGCCATTCTGTTTTCAAATTTGAATGAATCGTCAATAAATCAAGTAATTTGATTGGTTGACAATAGTTCTGAGCAAACATGAAAAAAAAACATTGAAGCACTTATCATGAAGAGTAGATGAGCTTAACATTTTCAAAGTATTTATTTTGTATGAGGTGCCGTTTTACTATTTAATCGAATTTCAAGATATCTATAAATAAAATTAATGATATCTATAATAAAAATATAGGATATCAATAAATATTATTAGATATCTATTATTTATTTTATGATGTCCATAATAGGTTAAGGGATATCTATAATTCCAATTATAGATATCTATTATTCGATATATAGATATCAAATATTGAAGAACATTTTTGGATATCAATAATTACACTTATTGATATACATAATATATTTTCTGATATCCATTATTGAAAATTGTGATATCTATAATTCAGCCTTTTAAATGATATCTGTAGTTTGATTTTTAGATATCTATATATGCAAAGGAATTATGGATATCATAAAACATAAAACAAATTTATAGATATCAAGAAATATATATTACATATCACTGATTACATTTTATGATATCATTGTAGACATCATTAATGCTAATTATAGATATCTATAATTTGATTTATAGATATCTATAATAAAATATAGGATATCAATAAATACATGTATTATTAGATATCTATAAATAGTATTAGAAATCTATTATTAGATATATATTATTTATTTTATGATATCCATAATATATTAAGGGATATCTATAATTCCAATTATAGATATTTATTATTTGATATATAGATATCAAATATTGAAGTACATTTTAGGATATCAATAATTACATTTACTGATATCCATAATATATTTTCTGATATCCATTATTGAAAATTGTGATATCTATAATTCAACCTTTTAAATTATATCTATAACTGGATTTTTAGATATCCATATATGCAAAGGAATAATGGTTATCATAAAATAAATAAATTTATAGATATCAAGAAATATATATTACATGTCATTGATAACATTTTATGGTATCAAAAAATATTGATAATTATAGGTATAAATAATGTTAATGATAGATATCTGTAATTTGATTTATAGATATCTATAGTTTGATTTATAGATATCTATAATAAAATTAAAGTTATCTCAAAATTGTATTTAATAGTAAAACGGCACCCCATAATTTTGTACATTTCAGAGAAAATAAGGCTTGACTTAAGATTTGAATTGTCTGCAAGATTTTTTGGACAGGTTTTTAAAAAAAATCTGTCCTTTATGGGGCTCTTACACTGGCACGATTTTGGGCACGACTCACCACGATTATTTAAATCGTGGTAAATCGTGAGCAACGTCGTAGAGAAGTCGGCTGAGATCTTGAGGAATCGTGGTTGATCGTGATAGTTCGGGAGTGACCACGACTGTTTTGGACATGTTCAAAACATTAGTGACGAGTCGGCATCATTTTTCAAATCGTAGCTCAGTCGTGAGCCGTCGTCATGGTAATCGTGGCCAATCGTGAATAATCATGACTGAATTCTACCACGATTGAGCTACGACGAGACAAGATCATCTACGACGCCTCTGCGATTCCTCTGCGACTGCCCTACGATCTACTACGATATCACAACGACTGCACACGACAATGCAAGATTCACCAGGAATGCAAAACGATTGATAACGACGCTAGCACGATTTATCCCGACTAACACTTTTATATACCCAGATCGTTATAAATCCTGAAGAATCGGGAGAAGTCTTGGTTAATCGTGAGTAAATCATATCGAATCCTCCATGATCGTACTGAGTCTTTGATCATTGTGCCAATTCGGCCTTGGTCGTAGAGCAGTCTTGCAGGGATCGTGAGAAATCGTGTATGATCGTCTGATATCTTGAAGCAATTGTGGTGCAGTCGTAGAAGAATCCTAGAGGATCGTAAGACATCGTGGTCGATCGTGGTACATCGGCTCCATTATCGTACAGCAATCGTGATTGTTCGAGAAGTGTCGTAGCAATGTCGTGAGTATTCGTAGGGTAGTGAAATCGGAACCGTGTATGCCCCGATTTGCCACGATATTCATGGTCCCCATTGGTCGTGGACAGTCGTGGACAATCGTGGTCAAAGTCGTGACAGTGTAAGAGCCGCATTAGAATAGGGATGTCTGGACGGGCTGGTGCTTTGCTCACAGTGCTATGTCTTTTTTATTCTTCAGTAGACGGCTTCCATACTTTGCATGTTGCCTCATAAGATTACACACCTGAGACTCCATTTTGAAAATAGCATTTTTTGTACATATGAAAATTTCCAATATAAGCTTTTTGTTAACATGTTTCCAAAATGCTGTACTTTTGCATTGGCTGCTGAGTGGATTGTTACATATGCAGGCTGTAGTTTAGTGGCAAAACTGTACTGAAAAGGCCATCCATGATGGTGTAGGCATTTTTCGGCATTTTTCTTGTTGCTCTGAAAAACAAGAAAAAAAAAATACATTGTCATCTGCTCTAGATTTTTGTAATGCTTCAAGGGTAAAAGCTTACTGTCAGCTATCACACCCACATGCTTTAGTGCTTCATAAGGTGTCTTGAAAATTTGAAATCATATATTTGAGCCAGTCCTTTAAAAGAAGGTAACTTACCACATACACCATAGGTGAGAAGCAAAGGATTTGGCAAGCCTGCGCTTCACGTACACCATAGGTGAGCAGCAAAGGATTTGGCAAGCCAGCGCTTCACGTACACTGTAGGTGAGCATCAAAGGATCTGGTGAGCCTGCACTAAACACTGTAGGTGAGCAGCAAAAGATCTGGTGAGCCTGCACTTAACACTGTAGGTGAGCAGCAAAAGATCTGGTGAGCCTGCACTAAACACTGTAGATGAGCAGCAAAGGATCTGGTGAGACTGCACTAAACACTGTAGGTGAGCAGCAAAGGATCTGGTGAGCCTGCACTAAACACTGTAGGTAAGCATCAAAGGATCTGGTGAGCCTGCACTAAACTTCGTAGGTGAGCAGCAAAGGATCTGGTGAGCCTGCACTAAACACTGTAGGTGAGCATCAAGGATCTGGTGAGCCTGCACTAAACTCTGTAGGTGAGCAGCAAAGGATCTGGTGAGCCTGCACTCAACACTGTAGGTGAGCATCAAAGGATCTGGCGAGCCTGCACTAAACACTTTAGGTGAGCAGCAAAAGATCTGGGGCCAGTTGTTCAAAACATCCTTAGCTTAACGAGCTCGTTAGTGGTCATATTGTTAACTCTTCTAGCAAGAACAATATCGTAAACTTTGGTATTTTTGCTGAAAAAATGTGAGCAGCTTTTGCGGACGCAAAAGCTGCTCACATTTTTTCAGCATATTTGCCATATTTAATGATCAAAGTTTTAACGATACGTTAACTAACGACATCGTTAGTTTTAAACAACTGGCCCCTGGTGAGCCTGCACTAAACACTGTAGGTGAGCAGCAAAGGATCTAGCGAGCCTGTGCCTATGCTTGAGCGCAAGCTTGCCAAGATCTTTGCTGCTTGCAAACATGTAGAGCAGACCTTGTTGTAGCTTATCATGGAATAAGTCATGTGCAAAGTACTATGAGTATTAGCTGCACATGCACATATTGAGAATGCCCATTGGGGCTTGAAGAAGTAGATTGGGCTGCATGATGCTTCTGCACAGAGCTGAAACTACTGGTAAACCGCTTAGAGTGTCTATGCCTGCCCAGGCGAATTGGTGTAAGGCGGACCGTCCATGCGTATAAACCCTATTGGTTTCATTGGGTGGCAGGTCTTGAGATGTCATATCATCTCATTGTCAGGTAAACGTCCCACAAAATTGGAAGCAACATCTCCAAAATGACCTGTAGTGTTGATGGAATGTTAACTCTTATCATGCTGTTCACAACAACCCGTATCTTTGGAAACAGTGTAGATCCAGATCAGATGGCTTCTGAAGAAGCCATCTGATCAGGATCTACACTGTTTGACATACGATTTATGAATTTGCAGGAATAAATGACGTCAAGTAATCTGATTGGTTCAAAGGCAGAGAGGGGTGTGGCTTAAATGAATATTCAGCAAGAGAAGGGTTAAACCTCAAACAAACAAACAAGCAAAACATTTTGAGAACATAAAACTCAGAATGCAGAGGACCCTTTATTAACCCTCATCTTGCTGAATATTCATTTTAGCCACACCCATTTCTGTCTATCAACCAATCAAATTACTTTATGTAATTTATTGCTACAAATTCATAAACTAAATGCCAAACAGTGCAGATCCTGATCAGATGGCTTCTTCAGAAGCCGTCTGATTTGGATCTACACTGTTTGCAAAGATAGGGGTTGCCGTGAACAGCAAGATAAGGGTTAATGTGTTGGCTCATTTAGTGCCTGGTAATTTGGCAATATTTAAGGGAGGTAGGGCTGGAATGAGTTTGGACAGCTTACATCCTGCTACATTTGACCATAGTAGGGCAAGGTTTGTTTGAATTAAGGTTTATTGTCCCAGTCAACACTATTTAGGTCATTTTGGAGATGTTGCTTCTAATTTTATGGGACTTTTACCCGACATTAAGATGAAATGACATCTCAAGCCCTGCCGCTCAATGAAATCAATAGCGTTTATATACAGGGATGCTCTGACTCGCACCACTTTGCCTGGGCAGGCTTAGACTGCTAAAGCGGTTACCAGTACTCATGTGTGGTCGGTTTCAGCTCTGCATGGAAACACCTTGCAGCCCATTATCTACTACTGTACTTGCAGGTGGTGGGGGCTGGGGTGGGGGCTGGGTTTCTTTGTTCATTTTTATCCAGCCTTTCATCTCTTGGGAGAAGACAGCTGGTGGACTGAGGACTTGGCTGTTGACCCATTAACCCTGAAGACGCCGAGAAAAACTACATCTGAAAATGTCATCTGCTTATATCGTCTGCAAACTTTTTAAAAAATATTTTTGCATACAGGCAAGCAGTGTGGGCCCAGATCAGACTGCTCCTGTAGGAGCAGTCTGATTTGGGGCCACACTGTTTGCAAAAATGACTTTTATGGTAACTGGCAGCTGGCAAAGCAGACGACAATTGCCGTGATTGGCATGTTATGATTAAGTTACTTTCGGGAGCAATCTGACTATAATGAACAAGCTAACTGCTCAGAGGAATCTGCTTCAAGGACCACTCTGATCCAATGTGACATGCTCCTTCAGATGTCTTTGTACCCACACTGAACCACCATATGTTACAGGCAAGAAAAACCGAAAATGGACCAACTGGGACTCAAACCCAGGGCCTCTAACGTTCCATGCTAGCACTCTACAAACTGCGCTATCAAGCCATTTGGTCTATTACCCCTTACAATAAACATTAACACTCTGCATGCTGCGTATTTTTAGCTCACCTGTCACGTAGTGACAAGGTGAGCTTTTGGGATCACTTTTTGTCCGTCGTCCGTCGTGCGTGCGTCCGTGCGTGCGTGCGTCCGTGCGTGCGTCCGTAAACTTTTCTTCAAACGACATCTCCTCCTAAACCACTGATCGTATTTTGACCAAACTTCACAGGAATGATCCTTAGGTGGTTCCCTTTCAAAGTTGTTCAAATGGTTCCGGTCCGTTGCACATATAGGTCACAGTAGCCAAAAATAGATTTTTTTCGCCGCTAACTTAAAAAATCTTCTTCTCTGAAACCGCAAGGCCCAGGTCTTTGATATTTGGTATGAAGCTTCATCTAGTGGACCCCTACCAAGATTGTTCAAATTGTAGTGCTGGGGCCAAAAATGCCCCCGCACTGGGGCCCTTTGGTTTTACATGGGCTTATATAGGGAAAATCTTTAAAAATCTTCTTCTCTGAAACCGCAAGGCCCAGGTCTTTGATATTTGGTATGAAGCTTCATCTAGTGGACCCCTGCCAAGATTGTTCAAATTATAGTGTTGGGGCCAAAAATGCCCCCGCTAGGGGGCCCTTTGGTTTTACATGGGCTTATATAGAGAAAATCATTAAAAATCTTCTTCTCTGAAACCACAAGGCCCAGGTCTTTGATATTTGGTATGAAGCTTCATCTAGTGGACCCCTACCAAGATTGTTCAAATTATAGTGCTGGAGCTAAAAATGCCCCCGCCGCGGGGCCCTTTGGATTTACATGGGCTTATATAGGGAAAATCTTTAAAAATCTTCTTCTCTGAAACCGCAAGGCCCAGGTCTTTGCTATTTGGTATGAAGCTTCATCTATTGGACCCCTACCAAGATTGTTCAAATTATAATGTTGGGGCCAAAAATGCCCCCGCACGGGGGCCCTTTGGTTTTACATGGGCTTATATAGGGAAAATCTTTAAAAATCTTCTTCTCTGAAACTGCAAGGCCCAGGTCTTTGATATTTGATATGAAGTTTATCTAGTGGACCCCTACCAAGATTGTTCAAATTACAGTGCTGGATCTAAAAATGCCCCCGCATGGGGGCCCTTTGGTTTTACATGGGCTTATATAGGGAAATTATTGAAAAATCTTCTTCTCTGAAACCGCAAGGCCCAGGTCTTTGATATTTGGTATGAAGCTTCATCTAGTGGACCCCTACCAAGATTGTTCAAATTATAGTGCTGGGGCCAAAAATGCCTCCGCACCAGGGCCCTTTTGTTTTATATAGGCTTATATAGGGAAAATCTTGAAAAATCTTCTTCTCTGAAACTGCAAGGCCCAGGTCTTTGATATTTGGTATGAAGCTTCATCTAGTGGACCCCTACCAAGATTGTTCAAATTATAGTGCTTGAGCTAAAAATGCCCCCACACGGGGCCCTTTGGTTTTAAATGGGCTTATATAGGGAAAATCTTGAAAAATCTTCTTCTCTGAAACCGCAAGGCCCAGGTCTTTGATATTTGGTATGAAGCTTCATCTAGTGGACCCCTACCAAGATTATTCAAATTATAGTGCTGGGGCCAAAAATGCCCCCTTACCAGGGCCCTTTTGTTTTACATAGGCTTATATAGGGAAAATCTTGAAAAATCTTCTTCTCTGAAACTGCAAGGCCCAGGTCTTTGATATTTGGTATGAAGCTTCATCTTGTGGACCTCTACCAAGATTGTTCAAATTATAGCCCTGGGGCCAAAAATGGTTTTACATAGACGTATATAGGGAAAATCTTGAAAAATCTTTTTCTTTGAAACCACAAGGCTTAGGTCTTCGATATTTGTTATGAAGCTTCAGCTAGTGGACCTCTATAAAGATTGTTCAAATTATAGCCCTGAGACCAAAAATGCCTCCGCCATGTGGCCCTTTGTTTTTACATAGACTTATATAGTGAAAATCTTTAAAAATCATCTTCTCTGAAACACAAGGCTTAGGTCTTTGCTATTTGTTATGAAGCTTCAGCTAGTGGACCTCTACCAAGATTGTTCAAATTATAGCCCTGGGGCCAAAAATGCCCCTGCTCCGGGGCCCTTTGGTTTAACATAGACTTATATAGGGAAAATCTTGTTTTACATAGACTTCTATATGCAGGGTAAACCTTTAAAATCTTCTTCTCTGAAATCAGAAAGCCCAGGTCTTTCATATTCGATATGAAGCTTCATCTTGTGGACCTCTACCAAGATTGTTCAAATTATAGCCCTGGGGCCAAAATTGACCCTGCCCGGGGCGCACTTGTTATACATTGGATCAGGTGAGCGAACCAGGGCCCTCTGGGCCCTCTTGTTTTTTTTTCGCAGCAGACGGCATTTTGAAATATTTCTCTAATTTTCCCAGACAACAGGATTTGACATCTCATGCAAATTGTCTCCTATGGAGACAATTTGCGTGAGATGTCAAGTCTGTTTTCTGGGAAAAATAAGAAAAATATCAGCAATTTGTTTCTGCTGAATTAGCCTAGAGAGTACTAAAGGTTGACCAAAATATGCACATGGATTCTGATGTCAAAGCCGGGTTTGTATATACGAGGACTGTTCAAATATGAATGCAACTAAGCACATAAAAATGATTCTGTGATAAATTTATTTTGTCCCCTCAAAGTATTCCCCTTTAACAGATATACAAACTTTCAGTCTTCTGATCCAATCATTGAATGCATTTTGGTAGTCTTTTCGAGGTATACTATGAAGGCACTGGAATATTGCAGAACCGAGGTGTTTGCGCTGTACAAATTTTCGACCAGAAAGGTATTTTTTCAGCCGCGGGAACAAAAGTCACACGGGGCAAGGTCAGGGGAATATGGGGGGTGAGGGAGTTCAATAACCTTTTCTTGCTTCAGATAGTCTTGCACAATGAACGCCTTGTGCGATGCCTTGTCATGTAGCAATCTGACATTAGCCAAACCAGTTACGGGTCTTCGTTCTTTGAAATATTTCTTCAATTTTCGAAGAACTTTATTCTTGTTAAACTTCGCATTTACAGATTTGCCTTTAGGCACAGCAACCTGAATAGCAGGGCCCTGATTTGAAAAGAATATGGCATACATTACCTTCTTGACGCTCATGGTCCGCTTTGCAATGCATGGTCTTTTGCAATACTTTGTTGCCCATATTTTGTTCTGAATCTTTCGTTTTGGCTCAAAAAAGTGAACCCATGTCTCGTCACCTGTGACGACATTAGCGAAAGACCGTGCATTGTAATTTGGAAACATTTTAAGCAACTTCTTGGCGCACTGAACGCGTGTCTTTTTCTGCACATCTGTCAACAGATGGGGGATCCATCTAGCACAGATCTTTCTCATTTTCAAATCCCGTTTCAGAATTGTATGAGCTGCTCCTAATGAGATGCCAACCATACTAGCTATTTGCCTAGTGGTGTATCGTGCATCGGTAGCAACTATTTCTTTCACTCTAGCAACCATCTTGGCAGATGTTGCTCTTTTCGGCCGACGATCATGTGGTGCATCTCTCTGTTGAGCCTAGCCCACAGCTGAATTTCTTACACCAACGAAAAACTGTCGGAAAAGACATTTCATTATGCCCATAAACCGAACATATTTCATAAAAAATGTCTTTGCACCGTATACCAAGAATACAACGATTCTTAATATAGGACTGTATTTCAACGGCGTACTCTGACCTTCTTCCAACCATGTTTTGTATTAGTATACAATAGTAGACAGTGTTTATCGAATGATATACATGGCTAAAGTGCACGGATTTTAACAGGTTTGGTATCAATGTATAGGTAAAATGTTTTTCTACGTTGTGATATTTATTTCTAGGTGATTTTCTCATTAGTGCATGAGAAAACATTCTACTTGCATTCATATTTGAACAGTCCTCGTATATGTGATTGAAAAAAATGTGCATCTAGATAGGTATCCTTTTATATCACCTGTTGGCCCACATAAACTCGTAGCTAGGTGTACATTGAACTCTGTAAATTTAACTATTTCACCCCTGAGATTCCAAAATGGACTTTTTCACATTCAGATTTGGGATGGATCCATGGTTGCAGATAGGTGTTTCACGTGTCACTACAATAGAATTGCAAACAGTTTAGATCCAGACGAGACGGCTCGTTATGAGCCATCTCGTCAGGATCTACACTGTTTATTAAGGTAACTCTACAAGGCTCAAGGGTTGAAACCGTTAATCGTTAGTTTTGTCAGCAACCCTCATGATCCCCGTTTATTAAGCCCGATACCACAATTTATTTTAGAAGATTAGCTTACTTTGGGTCACCTTAGCCAAGTATATAAACACTGTCGAAAATAAACTCAAATTTAATCTGGAAATTATTGGAAGTTAATCGTCATTGTTTTGACTTCAGAATACAAATATCAAACAAACAGACAGGAAAGGCAAACTTTATGAGAGCATTTAAGTACACATCATCATGTGTTTTTCGAATACACTGTATATCTAGTCATATTTAAAATTATATTAACCCTTAACAGTAAACAGGCCTCCATGGCCTAGTGGATAGAGAGCTGACTCTTTATCATTAGGTCTCTCACCGCTGTGGTTCGAACTGGTTTGGGTAACATATGAGAGTTCTGAAACGGAAAGTCAGATGTTTTTTTCTCCAGGTACTCTGGTTTTCGCCCACCTCTGATCAACAATCTGCTCAATATAAGTGAAATAATCTTGAAAGGGCTGTAAAACCAAAACAAAAACAATAAAACTTAACAGCCCAGAGTTTCTGAAAGGCTTTTTTCTATCTTCGGTTTCTACAGTCAGTGTCTCTCCCGGCCCCCGCCCTTCGGGGCTTGAAGAAATATGTGGGCTGTATGATGCTTCCACGCAGAGCTGAAACCGATCCACACATGAGGATCTAAGCCTGTCCAGGCAAAGCGGTGCGAGGCGGCCCGTCCATACTTATAAATCCTATTGGTTTCATTGGGCGGCAGGGCTTGAGATGTCATTTCATCTCCATGTCGGGTAAAAGTCCCGCAAAATTGGAAGCAACATCTCCAAAATGACCTTTACAGTGTTGACGGGGACGTTAAACCTCAAATCAAACAAACAAAGTCAGTGTCTACCTTCCACTACTGGACATTTGTCAGTTTCTGGACTGAAAGAAAGTTAATCACTTGTCTAAGCCTGTTCAGAAAAAAAAAAGGCTCAAAATGATCAGAAATTTTTGACTTCGCTGTTAAATTCAAAACCAACTAAACCGTTTTGCACAGTAAACCGGGTAATTGGTAAACAATGCAGGCCCAGACCAGAAATAACAGATCATGGCATCTGATCAGGGCCTACACTGTTTGCTAAAAATTCCGTTACATGTATTTTCAAAATAAATTTTGAAGAAAACACAACCTGAATTTTGCCTCAATTTTGTAATGGAATTGTGCTTTACATAAGGTGGAAGATTCCATTCAGTACACAATGGGTTAATAATTTAGAAACATTCACTGTAGACTAGCTACTAGTCTGATATTAAAAGTCTGATCATTTTTTTTTATTTATTTTTTTTTTTTTTTTGGTATTTTTATTGGTTTAAAAATTTAACACCTTTTTAGTAATGGCAAGTCTATTTGGTAGAGTCTCAAATCTTAGGATTATCAGTTAACCCTTATCTTGCTGAATATTCAGTTAAGCCACACCCATTTCTGTCTATCAACCAATCAAATTACTTGATGTAATTTATTGCTACAAATTCATAAATTGATTGTCAAACAGTGTAGATCCTGATCAGATGGCTTCTTCAGAATCTACACTGTTTCCAAAGATAGTGGTTTTCGTGAACAGCAAGATAAGCGTTAAAATTGAGCCAGAGAGACTAAACTAGCTAAACTTTTATACATTTTAATGCAAAAGATGATTTTAATTTCATATTATTCATTTTAATGCCTAGTGGCTAGGCTACATTCACTAATACTAATAGGGGTTTTACTGCAGTCAAAATCATCATCATGATAACAAATCCATGAAATGAGCTATAGAGAAAACTAGGGTTCACAGGGATATACATTATTTTGTTTAGTTCTTCTCCAAGACATAGGTTCTGGGTGCTCGTTAGAACTGCCTCAATGAGGCGGTTCTAAAGAGCACCCACAATGACACAGGTTGTGGGTGCTCGTTAGAACCGCCTCAGTTAGGGGTTCTAAAGAGCACCCACAACCTATGTTTGAAGTATAAATAATAAAAATATCACAAATTTTCATCGGAAAAGTATATACCGTATTCGCCCTAATTACTGCACCGTGCGCTTAGTTTTTTCAAAATCGTGTCATAAAATCATGGTGAAAAATCTACCTAATTAGCGCACACTTGATACGAAAACAACAGCTTCCAAGATGATGCATACTGATATTTAATGGGACGGAAAAAGATACTTAAGCATTGCCTTTACTGTTGGAAGAAATAATGGTAAGTTTTTATAGATTTACTATGAGAGCTTCAAGGGGAGATTACTGTAAAGTGTGCGCTTATGCATTTCCTTTTCAAAAATAGCTTTGGTGTGCGCTTATAGGAGCATGTGCGGTAATTAGGGCGAATACGGTAGCCATTTTGGTGATATGAAAGCATGCACTATGTCACACGGGTGTGTCATCAAAATGTCAGCAGAATGGCAAACTGTGTAGCTCCTGATGAGACAACTGTCTCCTAAATATTATATCTCTACGAGTCGGCCCCCGCCAATCGGGGCTTGAAGAAATAGATTGGCTGCATGATGCTTCCAAGCATAGCTGAAACCGACCGCACATGAGTACTGGTAAACCGCTTAGAGGATCTAAGCCTGCCCAGCAAAGCGGTGCGAGTCGGACCGTCAATGCTTATAACCCTATTGGTTTCTTGGGCGGCAGTGCTTGAGAAGTCATTTCATGTCAATGTCGGGTAAAAGTCCCACAAAATTGGAAACAACGTCTCCAAAATGACTTTTACAGTGTTGACGGGGACGTCAAACCTCAAATCAAACAAACAAATCCTCTAAACCCAAATTTATATAGAGAAAAGGGGTTTACATGGGTATACATTATTTTGCTTATTTCTGCTCCAAGACATAGGTTGTGGGTGCTCTTTAGAACCGCCTCAATGAGGCGGTTCTTAAGAGCACCCACAACCAATGTTTAAAATATAAATAAGAACAATATCACGAACTTTCACCCGAAAAGTAGCCATTTATTGTAGATATGAAAGAATGCACTATGTCACATGGGTATTTAAAGGTGCATTATTGAGCTACCGGGTCTCAAAATTTTTTTTCTGGTTTTTATCTTCAATGCATACTCCTTTGTCATGTGTACACTTTTGGAGCCAAATACAGCTTCAGAACTTTGTGAAAATGGTTGTTTTCATTCGTGTTTACCCTACGATCTGAACATGTGTTCGGAATTACTGTTCTAAAAATAAATCTGTCACTTTAAACATTCATGGCGACAGTATTGCTCTGAGTGTCGTTACTTATGGCATGGTATTCAGCGTCATATTTTTTTCCGATTCAGGCATGGCCTAAGCAAACAAGGCCAAAAATGAACGTCGCATAACGTCATATAATGGAGATTCTATTTTTGTCACGAACTAAAAATATATCTAACTAGTGTTCGAAACTTAGTTAGGGAATCCCTCTCAAACTCGTTTACCTGTCATCATAATTGTTCGCATTTTTGCATAAAATGCTTTCATTTGTATTGTTTTAAAGAAAAATACCGGTTATATGTATTTTATTTTTGGAAGCATTTTTTCCGGATAGCTCAATAATGCACCTTTAACCAGAATGGCAAACTGTGTAGATCCTGATGAGACAACTGTCTCTTAAATATTATATCTCTATGAGACTCAGGCAGGTTCTGCAAAGAAATGTCAGGTGGGTTTTCTATGGATACTCCAGTTTTCACCTGGTATGTATTTCTGATGAAGGAAAGGCTTGATATCAAAACAATATTCTTGAAAAGGCCCTAAAATAGTGAAATTCTGCTATGGTATATCATCTTGGTCCTCTTGGCTAACCCTTAACCCATTGTGTACTAGTGGACTCTTCTGTCACTATATTTTGGACAAGTCCATTTGTCATATAAGGGGTGGCAGGCCTATTTTTTCATTTTTATTCTAATTTTGATGGAAAATTTTGTCAGCAAAAATGGCAGGCCCTGATCAGATGCCACATTTTGTGGCGTCTGATCTGGGCCTGCACTGTGTGCCAAGGTACCCCTTTAGGGGTTTCCCCCTATAATGGGTTAAGATGCCAATCACAACAATTGCCGTCTGCTGTTTACTTTAGAAGTCATTGTTGGAAACGGCATGGACCCTGATCAGACTGCTCCTCTAGGACAGTCTGATCAGGGTTCACACTAATTGCCTGTATGCAAAAATATGTTTGAAAGATTTGCGAGAAGATTCAGCAGACAACAAAAGCAGAAGACATTTTAAGACACAGTTTTCTAAAATGACAGCTTAAGGGGAATGGGAACATCTACAGGGGAGGTAACTCCTGCAAAAGTATTTCATTTCAATAGGGATCATCTCTTAAAGGACAGATTTTCCTCCTGAGGAGCAAATTAAATTCTTTACTTTAAGAGTTGACCCCTTTTTCCATGGGACAGGGCTTGTAGAAAAGCAAACAGGAAGTCCTGAAAGTTGTCTCCCTTTGAAAAATGGCGGAAAAATCTGCCAGGTGTTCCCATTCCCCGTAAGGGTTAAAATATTTTTCAGAGAAAGTGAGGCTTGACATTATATGTTAATTTTCCACTAGCAGATGATTCACATGAAATGACAAGCCTTGTTTTTGCTGAAATGACAAGCCTTGTTTTTGCTGAAAAATAAGAAAAAAAAAATACTTCAAAAATCCTGTCTCCTAAGAGGGCTTAGCACTTGAAGGTTTGTTACTTTTGTGAATGAGAGTTTAACACTAAGACTGCATGTTGGGTATTTCTATATTTCGCAGCAGACGACAGTTTGAAATATTTTCCTAATTTTTCCCAGAAAACAGGACTTGACATCTCATGCAAATTGTCTCCTTTGGAGACAATGGTGTTTCCATTGGAGACAATTTGCATGAGTTGTCAGATCCTGTTTTCTGGGAAAAACAGGACTTCACGTCACTTGGCATCTATGCAAAGTGTCTTCTATGGAGACAATTTGCATGAGATGTCAGATCCTGTTTCTGGGAAAAATAAGAAAAATGCCGACAATGTATTGTCTGTTGAATTGGCCTAGAAAGTGGTAAAGGTTACGAACAAGTATTTGCTCCCTCCGAAATAAAGAAAGACAAGCTTCCTGGTAAGAGTTAATTCCCTTGATTTTTTGTCCCTTTTTTCTCACAAGTCATTGAGAACAAATATGAATGCACCTCTGATATTTGAATTAATATTATCCATATTATACTGTAATTAATAACAATTAAACGAAAACCGATAGATTTATCATTTTGTGAATTTACTGCTACTCGGAACAAATGATAAATGAGAATGATTTATTTCTTATTGATAGAAACACCCACTTTCAGTTTTTTACCCACCGAAAAAAAATATCTCAAACGTTAGCCCACTAATGTCAGATTTACGAGGCTGAATGTCCGAAGTGATATTTTGAACATGACAGTCATGTGGTTATGATAGATACCGTGACGAGCTAAAATGACAATGATGTGTTCATAAACAATGTGAAAAGGAGCCACTTCTTGCCAAAATTTTTCCTATAACATTTGCACCCAGAAAAGAGCAAGATCAGACTGCGCATTTGCGCAGTCTGATCTTGCTCTTTTCTTGGTGTTTCTTGATCACCATTGACTGGAACATTCTTGAGGGCCGTATCCAGATTGCTCGGCTGCACAGGCTTATCAATGTCTACATTTAGTGCATGTGTTGCGAGACAGGTTTTACCTTAAACGAGCTCAAACAAACAGTTACCTACACCCCTGAAAGAGCAACACAGTGACTTTGCACCTACTTTTGACTGGGAAGAAAAAACAGGGAGATTTATCAAAAAAGTGGCCCGTGATATTTCCTTTCTTGCTATGTTTTGTTGTGGGTGTGTGATGAAGAAGCCTTTTGATCCATGTTTTAATCCGTTACTGCAGTTTCGAATCAAAGATTCATTATGATATATTTTGCGTATTTCAACCTATTGATGTATATTTTGTCCTATTTTAACCTTTGGTATTTAGGCTTGAAAATACAGAAAAATCTGTCTCAAAACCTAAAAGGAAATAAAAGTTTAAGTGAGTTTATGAAATGCTTTGTCAAAAAATGTGACCAATTACTACATGCTATAGTTTCCTTGCTTAGATCCCAGAGCCCTCCAGGCTAACCCATTTCATGAAAGGGAGGGGGACATATTGGTTTTGGTGCGGATCCTGTCGGCGTTGGCGTTGCCTCTTGTCTGCACTCTATCTCCTGAATGGATAGATGGATTTTGATTAAACTTACACAGATACACCATTGAGAGGGGGAAAAGTACTGATTAGATTTTGGTGACCTTGGTCTAATTTTCAAGGTCACAGTGCTCAAAACATTGTTGGCGTTGCCTCTTGTCTGCACTCTATCTCCTGAATGGATAGATGGATTTTGATTAAACTTACACAGATACACCATTGGGAGGGGGAAAAGTACTGATTAGATTTTGGTGACCTTGGTCTAATTTTCAAGGTCACAGTGCTCAAAACATTGTCGAATTTTAGGCCAAAAAAGCTTGTCTGCACTCTATCTCCTGAACCAATGCATGGATTTTGTTCAAACTTGGTACATAGTATAAATGGGATGGTCTCAAGAACTGATTAGATTTTGGTGACCTTGACCTAATTTTCAAGGTCACCACGGGACTAAGACTGTTAAAAATAAGCTTGTCTGCACTCTTTCTCCTGAACTAATGGATGGATTTGGTTTAAACTTGGTACATAAAGTAAGTGGGATAGTCTCTAGAACTGATTAGATTTTGGTGACCTTGACCTAATTTTCAAGGTCACCACGGGACTTAGACTGTTAAAAATAAACTTGTCTGCGCTCTATCTCCTAACCCGATGGATGGATTTGGTTCAAACTTGGTACATAAGGTAAGTGGGACAGTCTCTAGAATTGATGAGATTTTGGTGACCTTGACCTAATTTTCAAGGTCACCACGGGACTTAGATTGTTAAAAATAAGCTTGTCTGCACTCTATCTCCAGAACCAATGGATGGATTTGGTTCAGACTTGGTACATAAGATACATGGGATGGTCTCAAGGACTGATTAGATTTTGGTGACCTTGATCCAATTTTCAAGCTCACCACGGGTCTTAGGCTGTTAAAAATAAGCTTGCCTATGCTATTACTCCTGAACCAATGGATGGATTTGGTTTAAACTTGGTACATAAGATAAGTGGGGTAGTCTCTAGAACTGATTAGATTTTGGTGACCTTGACCTAATTTTCAAGGTCACCAAGGGACTTAGACTGTTAAAAATAAGCTTGTCTGTACTCTATCTCCTGAACCAATGGATGGATTTGGTTCAGACTTGGTACATAAGATAAATGGGATGGTCTCAAGGACTGATTATATTTTGGTGACCTTGACCCAATTTTCAAGGTCACCACGGGTCTTAGGCTGTTAAAAATAAGCTTGCCTGTCATCTCTCTCCTGAACCAATGGATGGATTTGGTTTAAACTTGGTACATAAGATAAGTGGGGTAGTCTCTAGAACTGATTAGATTTTGGTGACCTTGACCTAATTTTCAAGGTCACCAAGGGACTTAGACTGTTAAAAATAAGCTTGTCTGCACTTTATCTCCTGAACCATTGGATGGATTTGGTTCAGACTTGGTACATAAGATAAATGGGATCGTTTCAAGAACTAATTAGATTTTGGTGACCTTGATTTAATTTTCAAGGTCACCACAGGTCTTAGCACTGTTAGGAATAAGCTTGTATGCACTGTATCTCCTGAACCAGAAGATGGATTTGGTTCAAACTTGGTACATAATACAAGTGGGATTGGCTCTAAAATTGATTAGATTTTGATGACCTTGACCTAATTATCAAGGTCACCATGGGACTAGACTGTTGAAAATAAGCTTATCTGCACTGTTTCTCCTGAAACAATGGATGGATTTGGTTCAAACATAGTATATAATATAAGTGGGAACGGCTTAAGAACTGATTAGACTTTGGTGACCTTGACCCAATTTTCAAGGTCACCACAGGACTTAGACGTTAAAAAATAAGCTTTTAGCACTCAGTCTCCTGAATGAGTTGATGAATAGAATTTTTGCAAGAAGACCATATACAAAAGAAACCACTTAGTTTCCTGAATGAGTGGATATATAGAATTTTTGTAAGAAGACCATATACAAAAGAAATGTCAAGATGCTCTGGACTTCAAACTGGTGGGGGGACATATGTTTTCCTCTGAAAACACTGTTCGAGTTTCATCTTTATATCACTGGATTTTTTTTATTTACATGCAGGTACAGCGGCAAAATCCACTCACATAAGTGGGCTCCCTTCCAGATAGCTGGCTTGCTGCACGCATGGCAGGTCTCACACCTGATCTCCCAGAGGGCCCCAAAATCCCTATTCCTAGATTGAACACTGATCTCTAGATGTGTTTATCATGAGGGTTGATAGCCGAGAGCTTCCACTCTCTGCAATCTCTCTCTGTCAGCTGCTTCCAGGTCATCTTGGGCCTCCCAGGCCCACGCTTTCCATCCACCTGTGTGTCACATCATTCACATGTTGTCTTGATTGCACCATTGGAGCATGTCACATGACCATACAAGCGGAGCCTTTTCTCCTTCAGTATGAGGTCCTCAAATGCCAAGCCGCACAAGTAGCTCAGTCACTGGACCTGATCGTGCCAGTGCCTTACAGCTTGACATTGTAGTTCTTTCTGATCATTGCCCTGTCGTTCTGCTGCAGACATTGGAGGTAACTGGCTTTGTCAATGGCCAAGTCTCACTGACATGGAGCATTGCGCTCCGTACACAAGAGCTGTACATACGGCCACATGTCTTGAACAAGAGGTGAAGGGAAGAGAGAACTGGTACTCTGCTGTTCTCGGCAACCCCTACCTTTGCAAACAGTGTAGATTCAGATCAGATAGCTTCTGAAGAAGCCATCTGATCAGGATCTGCACTGTTTGTCATGTACTTGGTGAACTGAATGAATATAATATTTCGAGTAATCTGACTGGCTGACAGCTGGTAATGGCTGTAGATTTATTAATAAATTAAGCAGGATAATGGTTAAACTGGGACAATACCAAACAGTGCAGGTCCAGATCAGAACCACAGAACTGTACTGTGGCTAGCTTTCAGCTTACCAAAGTATCAGTCTGAGATTTTAAGCTGACAGATTATGATACAGTGCCTACTATTCTCTGGTTATCTATTACCTGTACACTGCTAATTAAAACAGGAATCAAAGCTTTTAAGCTGATCAATATAATACCTGCTATACTCTGGTAACTTGGTAAGTATCATTACCCATCCCCAGCTAAATAAAGCATCATTACCCATCCACTACTTACCAAAGTAGCAATCTGAGCATTAAAGCTGACAGATTAATTGGGTCCATCGGTTTACGATCGATCTTAATTTACTAAATGGCCAAACGGAATTCATGCAGTTGTCCGCGTGACCATCACTGATTTGGGAAAACCAATATTATGTTTTATTAATAGAACTTGAAACCTTGCGCTATTTTTATGGATGCAACAAGAGCTATCAATAGAGTCTTGACAGGAATCGTGTGCTGGATAATACCCAGATCAACGCCCGGAATGTGGCGTCTGATAGCAGGTTGCACAGGAACTTCACTGTTTGCTTAAATAGGGGTATTTGATGGTTAAACGAAATAGTAAAAGAATGCCAGGTTGCTCACACAATATCTTAATCAAGGCCACGATGTCACGTGACGTCTTTTGGAACATTTTATAAAACTGTTACACAAATGTATGCCAAGTCGAGTAAAAATAGACTTTTCACACTCCTGCTAACCCTGAAATGTTTAAGTGCAAAAATGAGTAGCCCAGACTTTATATTTATAGGTGGTACCATTATTAGACAAACAGCGTAGACCAAGATCAGATATAGAGTACATTGCTTCTGATCAGGTCGGCACTGTTCGCCATATGTATGCAACAACAGTTTTGAACATGATCCAGGGCCGAAAGGGGCGGGTTGAGGATGCGAATTTCAGGTATTTTGCAGAGGGTAAAAAACTGTATGAATCTGAAATAATTTCCAAAAGAATGAAGGGGGCTGCGTTTGCACCCTCCCCACTCTGTTGAACAAAATCCAAGTATTGCCCTAAGACGTCAGAGCACAGCATAAGACTGTGCTCGTTTGTTTGATTTAAGGTTTAACATCCCCGTCAACACTGTATTGGTCATTTTGAGACGTTACTTCCAATTTTACGGGACTTTCAGCTCTGCTTGGAAGCATCATGCAGCCCATCTATTTATTTAAGCCTTGATGGGCGGGGCGGGTGGACTGTGCTCATACACTTGGGCATTGGCAAACAGAATCTACATAATCAGATGCCACATAACGCGATGTCTGATCAGCTCTACTGTGCTTGCTTAAAGTTAAACGAACAGTTCGATTCTCAGCTCAGGACTATTTTCCCAACCTACACTCAGAGACGATCGACCCACCAGTACTCTCAGTGCTTTGATTTTTGTCGCGCCTGCTATTAGCATGGGGCGATATAGGCGCCCGGTTTTCCGTCCATTCATCTGTTCGTTTGTTTGTTCGTTTGTCCGTCCGTTCGTCAAGGCGTCAACATTTGCGACCACCCTAGCGTTCACCCTAATGGTCAAGTTTATTTCTCAAGAACTATAAGAGCTTCATTAATGATATGTGGTACAAACTTGTATCTGTGGATGGCAACTTAAATGCAAGCATCCATATTTGACCTTGACCTACATTTCATGGTTCACTGACTTTGTAAAATATTGCGACCACCCTAGCGTTCACCCTAATTGTCAAGTTTATTTCTCAAGAACTATAAGAGCTTCATTAATGATACTTGGTACAAACTTGTATCTGGGGATGGTGACTTAAATGCGAGCATCCATATTTGACCTTGACCTATATTTTATGGTTCACTGACTTTGTAAAATATTGCGACCACCCTAGCGTTCACCCTAATGGTCAAGTTTATTTCTCAAGAAATATAAGAGCTACACTAATGATATTTGGTGCAAAACTTGAATCTGGGGATGGCAACTTAAATGCAAGCATCCATATTTGACCTTGACCTAAATTTCATGGTTCACTGACTTTGTAAAATATTGCGACCACCCTAGCGTTCACCCTAATGGTTAAGTTTATTTCTCAAGAATTATTAGAGCTTCATGAATGATACTTAGTACAAGCTTGCACTTGAGAATGGAATCTTTTGTGCAAGCATCTATTTTTGACCTTGACCTACATATCATGGTTCGATGACTTTGAGCCCCACAGGCGCGACATAGCCTTCAGCGGAATTCTTGTTGATACAGTACCTACTATACTCTGGTTATTATAATAACCCATCTACTGCTTACCTAAGTATCAATCTAGGCATTTAGGCTGACAGATTATTATACAGTATCTACTGTAATGATCCTAGGTATTGGGACAGATAGGCTTAACCTTTGTTCTGCTGAATATTTAAATATACCACACCCACTACTGATTATCAACTACTCGGATTACTTGATGCAAATTATTGCAACAGAAACACAATCTGAATGACAAAAAATGTAGATCCTGATCAGATGGCTTCTTCAAACAATGTAGATCCTGATCGGGCTCAGCAGGACAAGGGTTAAGCAAATAGTGCAGACCCAGATCAGAGACTGATCAGGGTCTACACCGTTTGCCTTTCTGTCAGCACTTTTTGGACTCCTTTGTGGATCCTGAAACAAATTTGTTAAAAGTTTAGGAGAATTACAGCAAGTCCTTAAGGTGCTCAAATTTTGAGCCTCACTCTGGTAAGTATAATTAACCTATCCAGTGCTTGCATAGTATCAATGTAAGCTTTTACGCACTGTACCTATGTAACTGCTTACCCGGATTATGATAAAGTACCTACTATACTCTGATTATCCTGTTATGCATTCACTGCTTACCAAGATATCAATCTGAGCTTTTAGGCTGACAGATCATGATACAGAATCAACCAGGGCTCGAGAAAATATCGGTTTTCCGGTTCTGGACCGAATTTGCCTTCCATAAACCGATTTTGACTTCAGAAGAAGATACAAAAATCGGTCCATCTTTCTATAACATTTTAAAAAAATTGGTTCGAAAATTTTCGCTAAATCATTATGTTGACCATTTGCCACTGATAATCCCAAGTATGTATACAAAAAACGCTTACAACACAAGGTGTTGGACCGGTTCATTATCTAACTAGTTGAAAATTGGACAGGTCCACGTCGGGTTCTTTGATCTTATCGCAGCGAAATTTGACCCATGTGTCAAAATTATTAAACCTTGAACACTGGCCTCAGGCGTTATCCGCAAGCTGGCAAGGTGAGAAGATTAGGTCAATCAATACAGGACATACGCTAGTTTGTTATCCCCCGACCGAATAGGTTCGGGGGATATAGCGATCAGCCTGGCGTCCGTCCGTCCGTCCGTCTGTCCGTCCGTCCGTCCGTCCGTCCGTCCGTAGACGCAACCTTGTGATGGCCATAACTCCTATACTCTTCGAGATTCATTGATGGTTCTTGGCACAATTGTTCACAAGGCCAAGACGGCGTGTCATGTGCAAGAACCAGAACTCTGGATGCCATACTTTTTTAGTTATCTCCCCTTTTAATAAAATAGAATGACTACTTTGTGATGGCCATAACTCCAATACCCTTTGAGATATATTGATGGTACCTGGCACAGTTGTTCACAAGGCCGAGACGGCGTGTCATGCGCAAGAACCAGAACTCTGGATGCCATACTTTTTTAGTTATCTCCCCTTTTAATAAAATAGAATGACTACTTTGTGATGGCCATAACTCCAATACCCTTTGAGATATATTGATGGTACCTGGCACAGTTGTTCACAAGGCTGAGACGGCGTGTCATGCACAAGAACCACAGCCCTGGTTGCCATGGTTTTGGAGTTATCTCCCCTTCCAATAAAATAGAGTGACAACCTTGTGATGGCCATTACTCTTATACCCTTTGAGTTTTATTTATGGTTTTTAGCACAATTGTTCACAAGGCCGAGATGGTGTGTAATGCGCAAGAACCAGAACTCTGGATGCCATACGTTTTTAGTTATCTCCCCTTTTAATAAAATAGAATGACTACTTTGTGATGGCCATAACTCCAATACCCTTTGAGATATATTGATGGTACCTGGCACAGTTGTTCACAAGGCTGAGACGACGTGTCATGCACAAGAACCACAACTCTGGTTGTCATGATTTTGGAGTTATCTCCCCTTCCAATAAAATAGAGTGACAACCTTGTGATGGCCATAATTCCAATACCCTCTAAGATATATTGATGATACCTGGCACAGTTGGTCACAAGGCCGAGATGGTGTGTCATCCACAAGAACCACAACTCTGGGGGCCATGGTTTTTTAGTTAACTCCCCTTCCAATAATAACGAATCACTACCTTGTGATGGCCACATCTCCAACACTCTTTGAAATATATTGATGATACTTGGTACAGTTGTACATGAGGTTAAGCAGGTGTGTCATGTGCAAGAACCACAACTCTGGGTGCCCTGGTTTTTTAATTATCTCCCCTGACAATATTACCTTGTGATGGCCATAACTCCAGTACCCTTTGAGATATATTGATGGTACTTGGCACAGTTGTATACAACGTTGAGATGGCGCTTCATGCCTAAGAACCACAACTCTGGGTGCTATGATATTTGAGTTATCTCCCCTTCCAATATAACAGTATGACAACCTTGTGATCATCGTACCTCCAATACCCTTTGAGACATATTGGTGGTACTTGATGTAGATGTACTTGAGGTTAAGCAGGTGTGTCATGCTCAAGAATTACAACTCTGGGTGGTCTGTTTTTTTAGTTATCTCCCCTGGCAATATAACCTTGTGATGGCCATAACTCCAACACCCATTGAGATATATTGAAGGAACTGGGCACAATTGTATATAAGGTACAGAAGGGATGTCATGTGCAAGAACCACAACTGTTGGTGCTGTGGTATTTGAGTTATCTACCCTTCCAATATAACAGTATGACCAGCTTGTGATCACCATATCTCCCATACCTTTTCAGACATTGATGGTACTTTGTACAGAAATACATGAACATAAGCAGGCTGTTGTGTGCAAGAGTGTCCTGGTGTTTTAGTTATCTCCCCTGACAGTATAATCTTGTGATGGCCATAACTGCAATACTTTTGTGATATATTGCTGGTTTAATTCTGGTGCACTTTCTATTGGTGAACAATCTTCTGAAGGCCATATTGGCTTTTGGTCGGGGGATTTGCCATCTCTTCCGATGGCTATTTTTTACACAAGTCATTAATTTATGGCTTACTATAGAACCGGTATTTGAATTTAAAATTGTGTTGTTGTTTTTTTTTCACAGGGCGCAATTTTCAATACACACCTGTCATGTCTGAACATTGCCTTCGAGGGAAAATGCCTTATTTCACCCATTCTAAACGATATTTCTATTTAAGAAACCAGGTGTGTATTACGCCCTTGAATGAATTAAAATGAAACCGCATGACGTGATTTTCAGATCACGTGGCTTCAATATCGGTCGTCATTTGTAGACAAAGCGATTTGTTTCAGGCTTGTGTAATCGTGAAATATGTATTTATATTCTTTATAATTCGGTTCGGCCATGTAAGATTTTCAATGACTCTCGTTTGGTCATGTTTTGGTTCGAGATTAAAGAAATGTTTTTCGATTTTTTAACCCGTTCAAAGCAATTTCTTTTAGAAATACGCTCTATTAAAATTAGTGACATAAAACAGGTGTGTGTTACGTCCTTGACTGCATTAATGTGTATTGTGTAAACGGAAACGGTATGACGTCATTTTCCGACCACGTGGCTGCTAAATGAGTCGCCATTTGTAAACAAAGCAATTTTGGCAAAATAAAATGCGTGAAATAAGAAATATTTTAAAAGTTTATAAAGTGACCATCGAACTGGTCTTTGACTGCTCCACGTAGGTTGTTTCCCTTTAGCGGTCTTCAGGTTCTGAGTGACCCGGATATCATATTGGGAAAATGAAAGTAGATGAAATCTGGCATAGGAAATGAAAGTAGATGAAATCGGAACGATGTGAGCAATAATTGCTGTTTATAATCGAGATACTGGTGCTCATATCCGTTGACAAGACTTAATCTTAAGAGCAACATTGGTATGTCATTCTTTATGCTAATAACACATTTTGAAATTGCAAATCACCAAGGACGTTTACGGAAATTACCGAAACCGATCGGCAATTTCCGTAATTTTTGGCGAAATCTGGCTGGACTGATTTGGATTCTTCAGTTTCTCGAGCCCTTCTCAACTGTACTTTTATTAGCTATTACCCATCCACCACTTACCAAATTAATTTAAGCCCCCGCCCATAGGGGCTTGAAGAAATATATGGGCTGCATGATGCTTCCACGCAGAGCTGAATCCGGCCCGCACACTGGTACTGGTAAACCGCTTAGAGGATCTAAGCCTGTCCAGGAACCGCGGTGCGAGGCGGACCGTCCATGCTAATAAACCCTATTGGTTTCATTGGGCGACAGGGCTTGAGAAGTCATTTCATCTCAATGTCGGGTAAAAGTCCCACAAAATTGGAAGCAACGTCTCCAAAATGGCCTTTACAGTGTTGACGGGGACGTTAAACCTCAAATCAACCAACTTACCAAATTAGCAATCTGAGCCTTTAAGCTGAAAGATTATGATACACTGTATACTATACTCTGACTATTTGTAACAATAGCAGCCCACTGCTTACCTGGTGGCAGTCTGCATTTAGCAGCCTCAGTGCAATGCAGCTGACTGTAGACTGGTTAGTTATTACCTATCCACTGCTCTCCAAAGGAGCAATCTGAGCTTAGCTGACAGATTATGATACATTACCTACAGAACAATGGTTAGCTATTCCTGGTTCATTGCTTACCAAGCTGGCAATCTGAGATTAGCTAATTGCCTTCTGTACTCTGGTGATCTATTCCCAGTCCACTGCCTACCAAAGTAGCAATCTGAGCTAAACTGACAAATTATGATTCAGTACCTACTGTATTCATGTAAGCTACTTCTGGTCCACTGCTTACCAAAGTAGAAATCTGTCAGCCAAGTTGACAGATTATGATACAGTAACTTAGCACACTGGTTAGCTATTCCTGGTCCATTGTCAGCGATCGCTTACCAAAGTAGCATTCACTTACCAAAATAGCAATCGAGCTAAATGAGCAGATTATGATACATTAATACATACTGTTCATTGTTTATCTGGTTCATTTGCTTTCCTTGGTGACAGTCTAAGTTTAGCTGAGAGCTTGCTGTACAATATGCTGTACACTGATTAGCTATTACCTGTCCACTGCTTATCAAAGTAGCAATCTAAGCTTAGCTGATTGATTAAGATACAAAACCTTGTATATTCTGGTTTGCTTTTGCCAGACCACTGCTTACCAAGGTGGCAGTGTGAGCTTAGCTGACAGCTTGATATACAGTTAACTGAATGTTGGTAAGCTACAGTTATACCCATCCATTGCCTACCGAATAGGCAATGTCAGCTAAACTGACAGATTATGACACATTTACTCATTTCTGGTCTAAGCTATTCTTAGATAATTGCCATCCCAGTAAACCCCACTTTATAAAGAGGAAACTGAGGTTGACAAGGGTTATATTAATTTCCAAGACATAGGTTGTAGGTACAAGTTACAACCACCTCTGTGAGGAGGTTCTATCAAGCACCTTGACATAGGTTGTGGGTTCTCATTAGAACCATTTCTGGGAGGCAGTTCTTACAGCTCCAACCTATGTTTTGAGTATAATTTGTTTGATTTAAGGTTTAACGGCCCCGTCAACACTGTAAAGGTCATTTTGGAGACGTTGCTTCCAATTTTGTGGGACTTTTACCCGACATCGAGATGAAATGACATCTCAAGCCCTGTCGCCCATTGAAACCAATAGGGTTTTTTAGCATGGACGGTCCGCCTCGCACCGCGGTTCCTGGACAGGCTTAGATCCTCTTAGCCGTTTACCAGTACTAGTGTGCGGGCCAGATTCAGCTCTGCGTGGAAGCATCATGCAGCCCATATATTTCATCAAGCCCCTATGGGCGGGGGCCGTGTTTTGAGTATAACTGAGAATAATATCACAAACTTTCATCAGAAACTTTAAAACCATTATGACAGCCCACGCCCATCGGGGCTTGGAGAAATAGATTGGGCTGCATGATGGATGCTTCCACACAGAGCTGAAACTGACCGTACATGGGGACTGGTAAACTGCTTAGAGGGTCTTAGCCAGCCCAGACAAACTGATGCGAGTTGGACTGTCGTTTCATATTAACCCTTTTGATTTGTATGGGTGGCAGGGCTTGAGATGTCATTTCACCGCAATGTTGGGTAAAAGTCCCACAAAATTGGAAGCAATGTCTCCAGAAAGATCTAAATAGTGTTGATGGGGATGTAAAACTATTCAAATTAAATGATTTTGGAGCTGCACTATATAAGCTGCATGGTGACAATGTGTTAACTTGTTAACCTTGACCTGCTGAATATTTATATATGCCACACCCACTACAGATTATCAACCAATCATATTACTTGATGCAAATTATTGCAACAAATTCACAGTCTGAATGGCAAATAATGTAGATCCTGTTCAGATGGCTTCCTCAGAAGCCATCTGATCTGGATCTTCATTGTTTGGAAAATAAGGTATACAGTGTGTGTATCTGGGCTCAGCAGGACAAGGGTTAATGTTCCTTTACTTCCCAGTGCACAGTCTCAAAGTCACTCACAATCAGCCTCTGTTAAGACAGTTTACATCCAGAAATCTTCTTAAATGTCTTTTAAAAAGACAAAAGACACACCTGACTGAATTGTCTTCCATTTTCTCAGACTACCGTAATGCTCATATTGGGACAGACAGACAGACCTAAGAATACAGTGCAGACCCAGATCAGACTGCTCCAGAAGCTGCAATCTGATCATGGTCTACACCATTTGCCATCGATCTCAACTTTTCGGACTGCGAAACAAATTTGCTATAATTTTAGAAGAATAACAGCAAGCCCTCAAGGTGTCCAAATTTTTGGGACCTTTAAGGTATTTTTGGAAAAATTGAATCGTGTTTCCTTCCTTTTTTTGAAGTTTCTCCAAAATTAAAGGAAGCAATCTAGGAAAGGGAGAAAATCTGTCCCTTTAACCCATTTATGCCTGACAAATGGGACATCGGCAAATAGTAGCCGAATGATGTGACGATTGATCCAAGTGACTACCCTGTTTGCCTAAAATGAATAAATTGTTGTAGAAAAGTGACCATAAATGGTCATATTTCTTTATAATATCTACATTATTGTTTTTTGACTTACATTAGTGTTATATGGAGGTTGTAGTGAAGCTGTACACAAGAGTTTGTGTATGTGTTTGAGTTTTACATCACACCAACAGTTAAGGTCATACAGAGATGGGACCTTGGTTTAAAGACTCCCTGTATAAAATTGTCCTACAGTATTGTGTTATTTTATCTTATTTCTGTTCAAAAGATAGATTGTGGGTAGTCGTTAGAACCGCCTCATCTTGGCGGTTCTAACGGGTACCCATAATCTATAATTTAGAGCAGAAAAAGAAAAATAAGGTATACTCCTGCAAACCCCGGTTATACAATATAAAAGTGGGGTTCAAGGGGGTCAAAATTATATAAAGGTGTGTTTTCGTGATGATTTTTGTCCTTCCTGGATTATATCCAATTGATACAGAGTAGCCTCCCTGGATTCTACCCGTTTGCCTTAAATGTTCTCAAACAACCCATATATTACAGAGAACAAGGATTTAATTAAAGTCTCCTTTAACAGGTGTTGGTTTTAAGGCAATATTAACACCTGTAAATTATTACATTTTATTGCTTTTTAAGAGCTAACAAAATAACTAGAGCTTCTCTCAAGATAAGAGGATGATAGTGTTAAGCACCTTTGAATAAGAGCAGTTAACCCTTGAAATGCTACGAAAAAACGTGTCTGAAAACGTCGTCTGTGTATGTCGTCTGCTGCATGGTCTTGCAAACTTCTTCTTACAAAATATTTTTGCATACAGGCAAACAGTTTGGACCCAGAGGAGCAGTCTGATCTGGGTCCAAGCTGTTTGCAAAAATGACTTTTAAAGTAACTGGCAGATGACAAAGCAGACGGCAATTGTTGTGATCGGCATTTTAAGGGTTAACCCTGAAATATTGGTCTGACTTTTGTTCTCAAACGATTGTTTACAGGTTCAAAAGGGGGATTGGGTTGTTTTTGTTTTTCAACCATTTTTCTTTTCTGATGACAGTGAACCAGATAATTTCCAGAAGTGAAAAAATGTGTCTCTCATTATGTGAACAAGGCCCTGAAATGTACACCCCTCTAAACCCCCACTTTTAATAGAGAAAAGATTGTTGGTACTTGAGCACCATCAATCCAAATTTTGACTAAAAATAAAAAAAAATATTGAACATTTTCATCTGAAAAATACTTGTTCTTGACATAAGAAAGCACTATTTTAGTGCATGGAAGTGTAATCAAAATGCACCAAGTCAATTTTAAAATTTATGTAGAAAAAGATGTCTCTTATTTTAAATGTGTCTCTTATTTTAATAGGATAACATGTTAATATGATGTTCATGTAATACTGGTATATTCTATTATTGTTTTTGGAAGCCACCATGGTGTACATGTAGTGGTTATGCTACTCGCCTTGTAAACCAGGGGTCACAGAATCAATCCCGGGCTTCTCCAGACTTTCGGATGAGTTTTTAAACTGAGGTGTCATATCTGTATGACCTTAGTTGTTGGTGAGATGTAACACTCAGACACCCACTCTATTATAGTTTTACTGGTACTAATGAAAAAAATTCTTTGAGCTCTCTTATTTCTACTTCAAACTGAATTTGTGGGTACTCATTAGCAAACAGAATTTGTGGGTACTCATTAGAACCTTCCACAGTCTATGTTTTTGCGTAAGAATAAAGAATACATAAAGTATGCATGTACTTTGAAAGTTTCTATAAACCAGGTTCTGCAATCCTTAGGAAACATCTGCCGTAGGTAAACTGTGTCTTTTCTCATGACATCTTTTTTAGTTGGAAAATCTGTTTGAAGCTTCATAAAAAAGGGTGAAATTTCAGGGTTATGAAAAGTGACTAATAAACCCTCAATTTTGAATATCATATATAGTCATTGTCTGCCCTTGGCATGCCTAACTATTCAGAACTAAAAAGAAATTGGTGTCAGCATGGTGGGATATTATACATTGTCTATGATATTTTTTATTTATTGTTAAGGGCCACAACTCTGGCTGAATAGCTGAATGCAACAGTTACTTGCCCTGACATCTGAAAAATAGAGTTTTGAGCCTTGCACAAGCAGAGTATCATGCAGTGTCTATAATGTTTTATTTATTGTTTCAACAAATTTTCTAGATGTTTTTGCCACCTACTAAGTTTGATATTCACTTAATACAAAACAAGTGACTGTAGGAACAGGTGGTTGATGGATGATCCATAACAATGAGCTGTGTCATGTAAAAACCCCAAATGGCATACATTTCCGGCAAAGACCCCTCAGCATAGTCTGATGAATATCCTTTTGAGTCTGTTCGGAAATGCCTTTTTAACTTTGATAGATTTTTTTCAAAAAGTCCAGCCAGGGATCTGATCAGACTGCACATTATGTGCAGTCTGATCTGATCCCTGGTTGGACTCATAATTTTTGCATCAAAAGGCTCAAGCCAGAATCATTCCAAAATCTCACTTGGAATGCTTTTATGTCTATCATTCTAATCCATTTTTTGACGGTGCTAGAGAGATAAGGTATTCACCAGTAAGAAATAATCTCATTTTTTGTGGGCCGTAAAATAATGCATCTGTTCAGTTTGGCTTTACATTGTATTGATCCTTGATTTGAGTTCATTTTTTGTCATGATATGTTGATAGTTCACTTGATAAATTTGGAAGCTAACTGTGAGAATCTCAGACAGATGGAGGAATTTCAAATTTTTCTCTTCTTGTGTTAAACACCTGAGCTTCCTAGCTGGTTGTGTTGTGTGTTTTCGATTTGATGTGTGGTTAAACATCCCTGTCATCACTGTATAGGTCATTTTGAAGACGTTGCTTCCAGTTTTGTGGGATTTTTTCCCAAAATTGAGATGAAATGACTTCTCAAGCCCTGTCGCCCAATGAAGCAAATAGGGTTTATAAACATGGATGGTCAGACCCACACCTCTTTGCCTAGAGAGGCATAGATTCTCTAAGCGGTTTGCCAGTACTCGTGTGTGGTCTGTTTCAGCTCTATGTGGAAGCATCATGCAGCCCACTATTTCTTCAAGCCCCGATGGGTGGTGGGGCCGAAAGTTATGTTGTGATATTGCATGTGTCTATGTGGTAATTTTCAGAAATTTCTGACAAAAAAAGGGTTAATGAACATTGAAGGAGCAGTTTGATTAGGGTCTTCACTATTTGTCTTTTTTTATATATATTTTTAGTGTTTAGCGCTTTCACCACTGAGTTTTCAAAGTACACTGACTTTAATTCCAAATGTAAATTTTGACATGCCAATTGTTATAAATTGTGGGATCATTGATAGGATGGCAACCAGCACCCACAACCTATATTTGTGCTCCAAGACATAGGTTATGGGGACTGGTAAAATTAGAACTGCCACCAGGAGGCTGTTCTAAGAAGTACCAACAACCTATGATTGTGCTCAAAGACAGGGTACTCATTAGAACTGCCTCAATCAGGTGGTTTCTCTAACAAGCACCCTTAACCTGTGTTTGGAGTATTTATAAGATTTTTTTTTTCAAATTTTCAACAGAAAATGACCATTTCAGAGAACATGAAAGCATGCCCTATGGCACGTGGGTATGTTATCGTTATGCAAATATGAACACAGAGACCTTAATATTAAAAGGTAATAAAGCCATAATGAACCTAAGTATTGGGACAGACAGACCTAAGCAAACAGTGCAGATCCAGATCAGACTGCTCCTTCAGGAGCTGTCTGATCAGGAGCTACACTGTTTGCCATTCAATCTGCACCTTTTGGACTCCTTGCTGGATTGCGAAACAAGTGTTAAAATTTTAGGAGAATTACAGCAAGGGTGTCTGAATTTTTAGGATTTTTACAGTAGAGGCTCTTACATTTGTGGTCTTTTCAAATGAGACTCATAAATTTTATATGAAATGACCATGAGTGAAAGATTCTGTTTATCACAGTCATGATGGTTGTAAATTTGATTTAATTGCTGAAATTGTTCCAAAAAATATATATATATAGAAAATGTGGGGGGGGGGGGGTAGTTGGGTGAGGCCAAGATGACATGTATCTTGCATCTCTGGAGTGTGGTGTTTTGAATAAAAAATAGTCAGTTTTTTTCTTATTTACACTCCAAATATAGATTGTGGGTGCTCAAGTACCAACAAACTATATTTTAGATCAGAAATGTGAAAATCATGTAAAACCCTGTAAACCCCAACTTGCTGTGAAAAATCAATAAAGAATAGAACTGCTTTAAAAATTTCCATGGTGCTTCAATGGTTCACATTTAGAATAATTATGCTAGTTTTCAAACAGTAAGGTCTATATATACAGTAGCATTTTGAAGTAAATTAGGCTTGTTATTTTGGCAGAAGCCATAGTGATTTAAAGATAACACAAATCAACAGATCCATGTGCTAACATCTATCTTACAGAGAAGCTTTGAGGGAAACTCACTTAAAAAACTAGAGAAATGATCCGACCACAAGAAAACCTGTTTTCAGGCCCTCTGACCAGACAAGGCGCAAACTAGCCTAATCTCAGTTACACAGTTTGAAAGTTTAAATGTAGAAAATAGAGGCATTGGAGTAGCCAATAGTGACTACAAAGCGGTGTAGATGCACAGGCAGGAGCGTAACTAGGAGACATTACGAAAACATGCCTATACAAATACATTGCAAACGTTACCGCCATAAAAAGGAAAATTTTAAGCTAAAAAGGGTGATTTTTTTCTTATTTCTGCTCAAAATATAGTATGTGGGTACTAGTGAGAACCGCCTCGATGAGGCGGTTCTAATGAGTACCCGCATTCTATATTTTAAGGTAGAAATAAGAAACATAAGGTATACCCCTGCAAACCCCAGTTTTACTATATAAAAGTGGGGTTCAAAATTATATAGACGTGTTTTTTTCGTGATTAAATAAATTTGTACGCAAACCAAAGAAAATGCTAGAAATAATAATTCCGCCCCTTAATACGTTTACCAAATGGGGGTTAGAAGCCTCCATGGTGTAGTGATTAGGCTACTCGCCTTGTAAACCAGGGTTCGCAGAATCGATTCTGGGCTTTTCCAGACTTTGGGATGAGTCTTTAAACTGAGGTCCCGTCTCCGTATGACCTTAGCTGTTGGGGGATGTAAAACTCACCCACTCTGCCAAATGGGGAACACTCTTACAGAAAATAATTTTCTCCCCTTAGTAATTGTTGTCCCTGCAGCAAAGAGGGAAACTGTTTGCTAATAATCCTATAGACACATACAGATTTTGCTATTTCTCCTTCTTCTTCCACTTCTTCTTCTTCCACTTCTTCTTCTTCTTTTAGATCTTCTTCTTCCCTTTTTTTTTCTTTGTCTTCTCCTTCTTCATCTAATTTTTTACGTTTGTAATGTGTACGCAAGTGCCTTAGTCTCTGCGTAAAGAATGCTACGCCCCGAGCAGGCTTATATACACCTTTATTATTTACAAATACGGTAAAATTCTGCTATTAAAGGTGCATTATTGAGCTATCGGTAAAAAATGCTTCCAAAAATAAAATACATATAGCCGGTATTTTTCTTTAAAACAATACAAATGAATGCATTTTATGCAAAAATGCGAACAATTATGATGACAGGTAAACGAATTTGAGAGGGATTCCCTAACTAGGTTTCGAACACTAGTTAGATCTATTTTTAGTTCGTGACAAAAATAGAATCCCCATATATGACGTTATGCGACGTTCATTTTTGGCCTTGTTTGCTTAGGCCATGCCTGAATCGGAAAAAAATATGACGCTGAATACCATGCCATAAGTAACAACACTCAGAGACGATACTGTCGCCATGTATGTGTAAAGTGACAGATTTATTTTTAGAACAGAAATTCCGAAAACATGTTCAGAGCGAAGGGTAAACACGAATGAAAATGACCATTTTCACAAAGTTCTGAAGCTGTATTTGGCTCCAAAAGTGTACACATGACAAAGGAGTATGAATTGAAGATAAAAACCAGAAAAAAAATTTTGAGACCCGGTAGCTCAATAATGCACCTTTAAGACCACCTAGAATAGAGACTAATTCTGCCATAAAAAGCTTATTTAGTAGGTTGTAGTTATTCATTCTTTGTGTTTTCTGCATATGGTGTCCTCTGGTCAAAGACTACCTTTGGGACTGTTCAAAAGTGGTCTTAAAGACCACTTTTGAACAGTCCCAAAGGTGGTCTTAATATAGGAATTTTACTGTAGTTAAAGCAAGTTTTCTCATGACCAGGTTCAAAATGATTGTGAGTAGCTTTGTACTCTGATATTAAAAGCTAACAGATATAATTTTCAATTTCCGCAATTTTTGTTTTCCAGCTATTTAGCATTGCAGCAGGATTCAAGGTTGGATGATATCTTATGGGCCTGACAATTTCTCATCTTTTTGTGTGCATTTCAGAAACAATCTGACGTACCTGTTCACATTTCACATATTCTGAATCAATTTCATTGAAGATACTGGGTGGTTGGGGATAGGGTGGGGGACGCAGATTTAAAATGGATTACTTGTTGATCGACCCAAAGTTACTGAACATGGTCGGCCCCTGCCCATAGGGGCTTGAATAAAAAGATTGGCTGCATGATGCTTCCATGCAGAGCTGAAACCCACCCGCACACAAGTACTGATATACCACTTAGAGGATCTAAGCCTGCCCAGGAAAAGCGGTGCAAGTCGGTCGGTCCATGCTTATAAACCCTATTGGTTTCATTGGGTGACAGGACTTGAAATGTCTTTTCATCTCAATGTTGGGTAAAAGTCCCACAAAATTGGAAGCAACGTCTCTAAAATGACGTATGCAGTGTTGATGGGGTTGTTAAACCTTAAATCAAACAAACAAATGTTCACATATTCTGAATTAAATTCATGGAAGATACTGACAGGACCAATTTTAAGTTGACTGCTTGTCTGTCAACCACCAAGTTACTAAACATGGCAGGGCCCAGTTGTTCAAAGCATTGTTAGCTTAACAAGCTCGTTAGTGGTCATATTTGTTAACTGTTCTAGCTAGTTAAATATTTAAAATTTTGGCATTTTTTCAGCAAAAATATTAGCATAATTGCCATAATAAACGATGGAAGTTTTTACGATACGTTAACTAATGATGTCGTTTGTTTTGAACAACTGGCCCCAGGTTTTTTTAATTGCATCTTATTTTGTCACTGTTATTTTGTGGATAACGTCATGTTTGTTTTGTTTGATTTGAGATTTAACGTCACTGTCAACACTGTATAGGTCATTTTGGAGACGTTGCTTCCAATTTTGTGGGACTTTTACCTGACATTGGGATCATATGACATCTCAAGCCCTGTTGCCCAATGAAACCAATAGGGTTTATAAGCATGGGCGTTCCGACTCGCACCACTTTGCCTGGGCAGGTTTAGATACTCTTAAGTGGTTTACCAGTACTCTTGTGCGATCGGTTACAGCTTTCTTCAAGCCCCGATGGACGGGGGCCAAGCGTCATCATGTACTCACATGTTTAGTGGCAATTAAATTGCTGCTAATAGTGTCATGGAATCTGATGGGGATAATCCTGGGCCAGCTGTTCAAAACTAACGATGCCATTAGTTAACATATAGTTAAAACTTTGATCATTTAATATAGCAAATATGGTAAATTTTTGCTGAAAAAATGTGAGCAGCTTTATGCAAAAGCTGCTCACATTTTTTCAGCAAAATTACCAAAATTTTAGATATTGAAAACTCATTAAGCTATTATGATGCTTTGAACATCTGGGCTCCTATGTTTTCTATGATTGATTGATTGTTTTGGGTTTAACGACACTTCAACCCTTTTAGGTGATTTTGTGTCATCTTATTCTCTTTTTCTCCTATTACTGCTACTCGCTCACATCTGAGCATTACGAGCAGGATTTCCTGGGTGGTAACCAGTACTTTCTGTTTTCTTTTTTTTTTTTTTTTTTTTCATCTCACAGAGAAAAGGAGAAAAAAGAAATGTAAGAGGTTTAATGACACTTCAACTCTTTTAGGTGATTTTATGTCATCTCACAGATAAAGGGAGAAAAAAAGAGAAAGAAGAGATAGTAGAGGTTTAACGACACTTTAACTCTTTTAGGTAATTTTGTGTCATCTCACAGAGAAAGGGAGAAAAAAAGAGATAGTAGAGGTTTAATGACACTTCAACTCTTTGAGGTGACTTTGTGTCATTTCACAGAGAAAGGGAGAAAAAAGAGATAGAAGAGATAGTAGAGGTTTAATGACACTTCAACCCTTTGAGGTGACTTTGTGTCATTTCACAGAGAAAGGGAGATAGAAGAGATAGTAGAGGTTTAATGACACTTCAACTCTTTTATGTGATTTTGTGTCATCTCACAGAGAAAAGGAGAAAAAAGAGATGTAAGAGGTTTAATGACACTTCAACCCTTTGAGGTGACTTTGTGTCATCTCACAGAGAAAGGGAGAAAAAAGAGATAGAAGAGATAGTAGAGGTTTAACGACACTTTAACTCTTTTAGGTAATTTTGTGTCATCTCACAGAGAAAGGGAGAAAAAAAGAGATAGTAGAGGTTTAATGACACTTCAACTCTTTGAGGTGACTTTGTGTCATTTCACAGGGAAAGGGAGAAAAAAAGAGATAGTAGAGATAGTAGAGGTTTAATGACACTTCAACTCTTTGAGGTGACTTTGTGTCATTTCACAGAGAAAGGGAGAAAAAAGAGATAGAAGAGATAGTAGAGGTTTAATGACACTTCAACTCTTTGAGGTGACTTTGTGTCATTTCACAGAGAAAGGGAGAAAAAAGAGATAGAAGAGATAGTAGAGGTTTAATGACACTTCAACTCTTTGAGGTGACTTTGTGTCATTTCACAGAGAAAGGGAGAAAAAAGAGATAGAAGAGATAGTAGAGGTTTAATGACACTTCAACTCTTTGAGGTGACTTTGTGTCATTTCACAGAGAAAGGGAGAAAAACGAGATAGAAGAGATAGTAGAGGTTTAATGACACTTCAACTCTTTGAGGTGACTTTGTGTCATTTCACAGAGAAAGGGAGAAAAAAATGATAGGAGAGATAGTAGAGGTTTAATGACACTTCAACTCTTTGAGGTGACTTTGTGTCATTTCACAGAGAAAGGGAGAAAAAGAGATAGAAGAGATAGTAGAGGTTTAATGACACTTCAACTCTTTGAGGTGACTTTGTGTCATTTCACAAAGAAAGGGAGAAAAAAGAGATAGAAGAGATAGTAGAGGTTTAATGACACTTCAACTCTTTTATGTGATTTTGTGTCATCTCACAGAGAAAGGGAGAAAAAAGAGATAGTGGAGGTTTAATGACACTTCAACTCTTTGAGGTGACTTTGTGTCATTTCACAGAGAAAGGGAGAAAAAAGAGATAGAAGAGATAGTAGAGGTTTAATGACACTTAAACTCTTTTATGTGATTTTGTGTCATGTCACAGAGAAAGGGAGAAAAAAGAGATAGTAGAGGTTTAATGACACTTCAACCCTTTGAGGTGACTTTGTGTCATTTCACAGAGAAAGGGAGAAAAAAGAGATAGAAGAGATAGTAGAGGTTTAATGACACTTCAACTCTTTTATGTGATTTTGTGTCATCTCACAGAGAAAGGGAGAAAAAAGAGATAGTAGAGGTTTAATGACACTTCAACTCTTTGAGGTGACTTTGTGTCATTTCACAGAGAAAGGGAGAAAAAAGAGATAGAAGAGATAGTAGAGGTTTAATGACACTTCAACTCTTTGAGGTGACTTTGTGTCACCTCACAGAGAAAGGGAGAAAAAAGAGATAGAAGAGATAGTAGAGGTTTAATGACACTTCAACTCTTTGAGGTGACTTTGTGTCATTTCACAGAGAAAGGGAGAAAAAAGAGATAGAAGAGATAGTAGAGGTTTAATGACACTTCAACTCTTTTATGTGATTTTGTGTCATCTCACAGAGAAAGGGTGAAAAAGGAGATAGTAGAGGATTAATGACACTTCAACTCTTTGAGGTACCTTTGTGTCATTTCACAGAGAAAGGGAGAAAAAAGAGATAGAAGAGATAGTAGAGGTTTAATGACACTTCAACTCTTTTATGTGATTTTGTGTCATCTCACAGAGAAAGGGAGAAAAAAGAGATAGTAGAGGTTTAATGACACTTCAACTCTTTGAGGTGACTTTGTGTCATTTCACAGAGAAAGGGAGAAAAAAGAGATAGAAGAGATAGTAGAGGTTTAATGACACTTAAACTCTTTTATGTGATTTTGTGTCATCTCACAGAGAAAGGGAGAAAAAAGAGATAGTAGAGGTTTAATGACACTTCAACCCTTTGAGGTGACTTTGTGTCATTTCACAGAGAAAGGGAGAAAAAAGAGATAGAAGAGATAGTAGAGGTTTAATGACACTTCAACTCTTTTATGTGATTTTGTGTCATCTCACAGAGAAAGGGAGAAAAAAGAGATAGTAGAGGATTAATGACACTTCAACTCTTTGAGGTGACTTTGTGTCATTTCACAGAGAAAGGGAGAAAAAAGAGATAGAAGAGATAGTAGAGGTTTAATGACACTTCAACTCTTTTATGTGATTTTGTGTCATCTCACAGAGAAAGGGAGAAAAAAGAGATAGTAGAGGTTTAATGACACTTCAACCCTTTGAGGTGACTTTGTGTCATTTCACAGAGAAAGGGAGAAAAAAGAGATAGAAGAGATAGTAGAGGTTTAATGACACTTCAACTCTTTTATGTGATTTTGTGTCATCTCACAGAGAAAGGGAGAAAAAAGAGATAGTAGAGGTTTAATGACACTTCAACTCTTTGAGGTGACTTTGTGTCATTTCACAGAGAAAGGGAGAAAAAAGAGATAGAAGAGATAGTAGAGGTTTTATGACACTTCAACTCTTTTATGTGATTTTGTGTCATCTCACAGAGAAAGGGAGAAAAAAGAGATAGTAGAGGTTTAATGACACTTCAACCCTTTGAGGTGACTTTGTGTCATTTCACAGAGAAAGGGAGAAAAAAGAGATAGAAGAGATAGTAGAGGTTTAATGACACTTCAACTCTTTTATGTGATTTTGTGTCATCTCACAGAGAAAGGGAGAAAAAAGAGATAGTAGAGGTTTAATGACACTTCAACCCTTTGAGGTGACTTTGTGTCATTTCACAGAGAAAGGGAGAAAAAAGAGATGGAAGAGATAGTAGAGGTTTAATGACACTTCAACTCTTTTATGTGATTTTGTGTCATCTCACAGAGAAAGGGAGAAAAAAGAGATAGTAGAGGTTTAATGACACTTCAACCCTTTGAGGTGACTTTGTGTCATTTCACAGAGAAAGGGAGAAAAAAGAGATAGAAGAGATAGTAGAGGTTTAATGACACTTCAACTCTTTTATGTGATTTTGTGTCATCTCACAGAGAAAGGGAGAAAAAAGAGATAGTAGAGGTTTAATGACACTTCAACCCTTTGAGGTGACTTTGTGTCATTTCACAGAGAAAGGGAGAAAAAAGAGATAGAAGAGATAGTAGAGGTTTAATGACACTTCAACTCTTTTATGTGATTTTGTGTCATCTCACAGAGAAAGGGAGAAAAAAGAGTAAGTAGAGGTTTAATGACACTTCAACCCTTTGAGGTGACTTTGTGTCATTTCACAGAGAAAGGGAGAAAAAAGAGATAGAAGAGATAGTAGAGGTTTAATGACACTTCAACTCTTTTATGTGATTTTGTGTCATCTCACAGAGAAAGGGAGAAAAAAGAGATAGTAGAGGTTTAATGACACTTCAACCCTTTGAGGTGACTTTGTGTCATTTCACAGAGAAAGGGAGAAAAAAGAGATAGAAGAGATAGTAGAGGTTTAATGACACTTCAACCCTTTGAGGTGACTTTGTGTCATTTCACAGAGAAAGGGAGAAAAAAGAGATAGAAGAGATAGTAGAGGTTTAATGACACTTCAACTCTTTGAGGTGACTTTGTGTCATTTCACAGAGAAAGGGAGAAAAAAGAGATAGTAGAGGTTTAATGACACTTCAACCCTTTGAGGTGACTTTGTGTCATTTCACAGAGAAAGGGAGAAAAAAGAGATAGAAGAGATAGTAGAGGTTTAATGACACTTCAACCCTTTGAGGTGACTTTGTGTCATTTCACAGAGAAAGGGAGAAAAAAGAGATAGAAGAGATAGTAGAGGTTTAATGACACTTCAACTCTTTGAGGTGACTTTGTGTCATTTCACAGAGAAAGGGAGAAAAAAGAGATAGAAGAGATAGTAGAGGTTTAATGACACTTCAACTCTTTGAGGTGACTTTGTGTCATTTCACAGAGAAAGGGAGAAAAAAGAGATAGAAGAGATAGTGGTGGAGTTGAAAGAGAAGTCTTGGGAGAAAGATGAAAATGAATGGAAGTGAAGAAACAGAAGATTAACCCTTGTCCTGCTGAATATTTAAATATGCCACACCCACAACTGATTATCAGCCAATCAGATTGTTTGATGCAAATTATTGCAACAAATTCATAAACTGAATGACAAACAATGAAGATCCTGATCAGATGGCTTCTTCAGAAGCCATCTGATCTGGATCTACATTGTTTGAGAAATAAGGCATATCCGGGTTCAGCAGGACAAGGGTTAATAATAACACCCTCCCTCTACCCTTAACCTGCTGCAAGGACAGCAGGCCTTGCCCATTTGTAAGCATTTCTACTGCCATGGAAAATTGCAGTTTCTTTCATTGGATATCTAGAAGCCTCGGTGGTGCAGTGGTTTATACTACTCACCTTGTAAACCAGGGGTTGCAGAATCGATCCAGGGCTTCTCCAGACTTTTGGATGAGTCTTTAAACTAAGGTCCTGTCTCCGTATGAGGTTAGCTGTTGGTGAGATGTAAAACTCACTCACTTATTGGATAACTTATCATAGTGAACAGGCTCTTTAAATAAATAAAAAAAAAAACATAACATAATGAAACAACTGTTTTTCAAAATTGTTACACTTGAATTCTCTTCTTTCTTTCTTTTTCAGAAGAAAAAAAAACAAGTTGATCTGACTAATATCATTGCTGGATTTGAAGCCTTTTTTGCCTTTGATTTTTCCCCCAGTCGTGTGCCATGATTGTTTTTGAAGGAGCTAACAACTTTGATAAAGATCTACTCAGAATATTAAGATGTTATCACAAAAGAGGTTTTTGCTACCTGACAAACTGCTTGTCACTAGTTAGTAATTAAACAGTTATGCTTAGTTAACTCTTCCAACAGATTTAAACAGAACATTGCCCTTGGCAAACTGTGGCTGAGTGTGGTTCCTGATGAGACTGCTCATTGCAGGCCATCTGATCAGAATCTACACTGTTTGTGCATTGGTGATTCTGTGTCTAAATTTGGTCAGATACGGTATCTCCAAGAGCTATGTACCTCTTGGCATCAAGTTAATCAGTCCATGTAATGAACACCCCTCTCAACCCCAAACTGGGGTTTACAGGGGTATTCATTATTTTTCTTATATCTGCTCTAAGACATAGGTTGTGGGTACTCCTTAGAATCGCCTCAATGAGGTGGTTCCAAAGAGCACCAACAACCTATGTTTGGCATATAAATAAGAACAAGAAAGCAGTCTGAAGGACAGCTAAATCCCTCGCCGCACTTTGTATCAAGTCTCGACCTTGTGACCTTGACCTTATGTTGGCATTGTTTATTTATGGTTCTGCACATCAGCTCACTGTGGGGTATATCTCACAAAAGTTTAATGAAAATCATTCCAGGGGTAAAGGAAATATGGAACGGACACAAAATTCAAAGTTTCAAACTCGTGACCTTCAACCGTGACCTTAATCTTAAGTCGGCATGGTTCGTTTATGGGTTCTGCACACCGGCCCGCACACTAGTACTGGTAAACCGCTTAGAGGATCTAAGCCTGTCCAGGAACCGCGGTGCGAGGCGAACCGTCCATGCTAATAAACCCTATTGGTTTCATTGGGCGACGGGGCTTGAGATGTCATTTCATCTCAATGTCGGGTAAAGTCCCACAAAATTGGAAGCAACTTCTCCAAAATGACCTTTACAGTGTTGACGGGGACATAAAACCTCAAATCAAACAAACAAACAAAACACCAGCTCACTGAGACAAATAATTGACCAAAGTTTAATGAAAATCTATCAAAGGGTTCAGGAGATATGGAGCGGACAAGAAAGTGTTACAGACAGACAGACAGATGGATGGACTGACAGACAGACAGATGGATGGACATGGGTTCTGCACATCAGCTCACTGAGAAGAATATTTGAGCAAGTTTAATGAAAATCCTTCCAAGGGTAAAGGAGATATGGAACGGACACAAAATTCGAAGTTTCAAACTCGTGACCTTCAACCGTGACCTTGACCTTGAGTCGGCATGATTCATTTATGGGTTCTGCACATGAATAATTGACCAAAGTTTAATGAAAATCTATCAAAGGGTTCAGGAGATATGAAGCGGACAAGAAAGTGTTACGGACAGACAGACGGACGGCCGGACTGACAGATGGACGGATGGACATGGGTTCTGCACATCAGCTCACTGAGAAGAATATTTGACCAAAGTTTAATGAAAATCCTTCCAAGGGTAAAGGAGATATGGAACTGAAAACAAAATTCCAATTTTCAAACTCGTGACCTTCAACTGTGACCTTGACCTTGAGTCGGCATGATTCATTTATGGATTCTGCACACCAGCTCACTGAGACGAATAATTGACCAAAGTTTAATGAAAATCTATCAAAGGGTTCAGGAGATATGGAGTGGACAAGAAAGTGTTACGGACAGACAGATGGACGGACAGACAGACAAAGGCCATTCCTATAATCCCCGCTCAGCTTCACGGCGGGGGATTAAAAATATCACAAATTTTCATCAGAAAAGTAACCAATTTGGAGATATGAAAAAATCCACAATATTACATGCCCACGGGGGATATGTTATCCTAACCCATTTAGTACCAGAAACCCCAAAACGGGTACCCTGGCAAACAGTGGAGGCCCAGATCAGACGCCGCAGAATGCGGCACCTGATCAGGGCCTCCACTGTTTGCTAAAAATTCAGTTATTTCCCAAATAAATCTTGATGAAAACACAACCTGACACCCCTAAATTTTGAAATGGACTCCTGCTATATATAAGGAGGAAGATTCCACTTGGTACTAAAAGGGCTAATGGGTTCTCCATTTAACGAAAATACTGGCAATAGAATTGTCCAAATACAAAGCTGGAGGAGCCCATTTAAGACAGTAAGGGTGTGAAAGAGTTAATTTGTGATGTCATGTACCGGTAATACTTTTCAGGTGGGCCTTTGGGGTTGTGTTGTTTGAAATTGTGACACTCGGTGGCTCGCCATATCCTCTCATATCTAACCAGGATCTGCTACATGAGCTAAGAGATGGTTACAGAATGGAACAGCCCGAGAACTGCAGTGAAGAAATGTAAGGCCTACTTTTTTTTATCAGCTCGCTTTACCAAAGTAAGAGGGAGCTATTGCCATAACCTCGGCATCTGGCGTTTAGCCTCAGCATTTGGTTTAACCCTTAAAACGCCAAGAAAATCTGCATCTGAAAATGCTGATGTCGTCTGCTGAATCTTCTTGCAAACTTTTTAAAAATATGTTTGCATACAGGCAAACAGTGTGTACCCTGAGATAAGACCCTCCCCAATCTCCCTACCAAAATAGCTAAACTCGCTCCGCTCCGATGAACAAGATGGCCACCAGAGCTCAAATTAGAAAAAAATTTAAACGACAACTTTTCCTGTACCCATAGGTCAATTTCATACAAACTCCATAGGTATGTCGCTTAGGTGACCCTTTACCAAAATAGCTGAAATGGTTCTGCTCCCAAGAGCAAAATGGCCACCAGAGCTAAAATAGAAAAATATCGTAAATTTCCTTCAAATGCAAACTCCGCCTAAACCATTGGGCCATTTTGATTCAAATTTCACAGGAATGTTGCTTGGGTGGCTCCCTACCAAAACAGCTGAAATTGTTCAGCTCTAATGAACAAGATGGCCACCAGAGCTAAAAATGTAAAAATCTTTAAATGACAACTCGTCCTTTACCATTAAGCCAATTTCATTCAAACTTCATAGACTTGTTGCTTAGGTGACCGTCTACCAAAATAGCTAAAAGGGTTCCACTCCAATGAGCAAAATGGCCACCAGAACTATAAATAGAAAAACATAAATTTGCCTAAAAAAAAAAGCGAACTCCTAAACCCTTGAGCCAATTTAATTCAAACTTCACAGGAATGTTGCCTACATGACTCCCTACCAAAATAGTTAAAATCGTTCTGCTCTGATGAACAAGGTGGCACAGAGCTAAAAATAGAAAAAATCTTTAAATGATAACTCCTCCTGTACCCTTGGTCCAGTTTCATTCAAACTTCATTGGAATGTTGCTTAGGTGACCCTCTACCAAAATAGCTAAAATGGTTATACTTTGCTGAGTGAAATGGCCGCCAAACCTACAATTAGAAAAACATTGTAAATTTGCTTCAAATACGAGCTCCTCCTTTACCCTTGGGTCGATTTGATTCAAACCTTACGGGAATGTTGCCTAGGTGACTCCCTACCAAAATAGCTAAAATCGTTCTGCTCTGATGAACAAGGCTGCCGCCAGGGCTAAAAATAGAAAAAACTCTTGTAACAATTTCTCTTCCTGTACCTTTGGGCCAGTTTCATTCAAACTTCATAGGAATGTTGCTTAGGTGACCCTCTACCAAAATAGTTAAAACGGTTTTGCTTTGTTGAGCGAAATGGCCGCCAAACCTAAAAATAGAAAAACATTGTAAATTTGCTTCAAATGTGAACTCTTCCTAAACCCTTGGGCTAATTTTATTCAAACTTCACAGGAATGTTACTTAGGTAGCTCCCTGCCAATATACTTAAAATTGTTCTGCTCTGATGAACAAGTTGGCAGCCAGAGCTGCAAAAAGAAAAACACAAATTTGCTTATGACATGAATTCCTCCTAAACCCTTAGGCCAAATTGATTCAAACTTCACAAGAATGTCGCCTAGGTGACTCTCTACCAAAATAGCTAAAATAGTTCTGCTCTCATGGACAAGATGGCTGCCAGAGCTAAATATAGATTGCACTAGAGACAGTGACACTCAGTTGAACAAATAAGGGCCCTCTGGGCCCTTTTGGTCCTTTTCGGTTTTTTGGGGGGTTTTTCTTGATGAAAACACCTTAACAGTTATTCTGGCTTGCAACTTTCAGACTTTTTTTATAGCCCCGCTTTGAAAAAGTGGGGCTATATTGGATTTGCCATGTCCTTCTGTCATTCCGTGATTCCGTTAATTTGTGTTGGCTCCATAACTTTGTATCTGCTTAACATATTTTCATGAAACTTCACACAAATGTTAAACACCATAAGACAATGTGCAGAGCGAAGGAATTATAACTGTGGATTGCCTACTTTTGGAGTTATTGCCCTTTGAACATTTTCCGTAATTCCGTGATTCCGTTAATTTGTGTTGGCTCCATAACTTTGTATCTGCTTAACATATTTTCATGAAACTTCACACAAATGTTAAACACCATAAGACAATGTGCAGAGCGAAGGAATTATAACTGTGGATTGCCTACTTTTGGAGTTATTGCCCTTTGAACATTTTCCGTAATTCCGTGATTCCGTTAATTTGTGTTGGCTCCATAACTTTGTATCTGCTTAACATATTTTCATGAAACTTCACACAAATGTTAAACACCATAAGACAATGTGCAGAGCGCAGGAACCATAACTCTGCATTGCTTATTTTTGGAGTTATTGCCCTTTGAACATTGAAAAATGGCAATTTTAACAGTGTCCGCTTCATAACTCGAAAACCGTTTGAGATAATTTCATGAAACTTCACACAAATGTTAAGCACTATGAGACAATGTGCAGAGCGCAAGAACCATAACTCTGGTTTTCGTATTTTCTGTGTGTCTGTCTGTGTGTCTGTCTGTGTCTGCTAACAATTTTCGTGTCCGCTCCATAACTTTAAAACCCATTCACATATTTTCATGAAACTTCACACAAACATTAAACACCATGAGATGGTGTGCAGAGTGCAGGAACCATAACTCTGGATTGCCTAATTTTTGAGTTATTTCCCTTTGAATATTGAAAAATATCAATTTTGGTTTAAACAATATTTATTTCAATAAAGGTGTAACATGTTTAAATGACACAAATACAAATTTCATGACAGGATTTGAAATTTGTATCAATTTTAGCCGTCTTTGCTCGATAACTCAAAAACCGTTTGAGATAATTTTATGAAACTTCACACAAATGTAAAGCACCATATTACGTGTGCAGAGCGCAGGAACCCAAACTCTGGATTGTCCACTTTTTCCGTTATAGGCTTTTGAATATTAAAAAATGGCAATTTTAACTATGTCCGCTCCATAACCGTTTCTGATATTTTCATGAAACTTCAAATAAATGAAAAGCACCTTGAGATGATGTGCAGAGTGCAGGAACCATAACTCTGGTTTGCCTACTTTAGGAGTTATTGCCCTTTGAACATTTAAAAAGGCAATTTTGACTGTGTCGGCTCCATAACTCACAAACCATTTGAGATATTTTCATGACACTTCACACAAGTGTAAAGCACCATGAGACAATGTGCAGAGCGCAGGAACCCTGACTCTGATTTGCCTACTTTAGGAGTTATTACCCTTTGAACATTGAAAAATGGAAGATGAAATTTAGTATAAACATGGACATTCTGGTAATGTATCATGCTCATTGAAATGAGGGACAAGGGCTCACAACTCTTAGAGTTTTTCCAGATAATGTAAAATTTTCAACAGTTATTTCTTGTTCATAACTGTTTTCTCTGCAGCTTAAATAACTTTCTTCTCTGACAGCGCTGAAGCGGGGCTATAGTCAGATCCTCTGACAGCTCTAGTTCTTCTCAAAAGCTGGAAAAATCTAAATTTTATGTTTTAAAATGCAAAACCTTAAAAAAGGGATTGCTTGTTCACATATTTTTGGGGGTAAGATCACCACCACTTAACCATTAATATTGCTTATAAAGCAATCTGCTTGTATGAATAGTATGTAAATCACTTAGCTCAGGTGATCGATATAGGACCATAATGTTCCTCTGTTTTAACAAAAACTGTCATGTGTTCATCCCCATTGAAACATACTTACCTGTCTGTGATTATGCTATTTATATTTCACCTTAATTTCAACTGAAAAAAATAGTAATGATAAAAAGTGACAAGATATCTAATGTCTAATTAGGGATGTAGCAGTAAGTATGAATTTCAAATCATAAAGTGGCAGCTCGTAAAAATACATATTTATGTCTGGATTTCGATTCAAAACCGATAATCGATTTCCCAGTAAAATCAAATTCTCTCGTTCTCAAGAGATATAGGAACTATTTTTTGTGGAATCTGATTTTAATAGCAGTAATAGATATTGCAGCGAAATAATTCTTTTCTAGCAAACATGACAGAGGGTTAAACAGCGGTGGTTGACTGAATTTATCATTAGATTTTATGAGCCTCGCCAATCGAATTTGTGTCTTCGAGCATTCCGTCATGACAAATTTTAACTGCGCATGCCCAGCCTTTCAGAGGGGCCATGGATATGGCTTTCAGTCTGAAGATTCCTCTTGATTCACTGCTTGTATGAGCGAGCAGCGAAGGTTCTGGCGAGACTGCGCGGATGCGCAGGCTCGCCTGAACCTTCGTGGCTCGCATGGGCGATAAGTACCAAAATTGCTTGACGAGGCCCTTATAATATCAAATTGTGCTATCGAAAATCACTTAACCCTCCAAGCACTAATCACAACTTGCAGACAGCATCTTTAAAGTACTTTTTTCGTATTTTTCAGAGAAATAAAGGCTGGATATTGCATGTGAATCGTCTGCCCAGCAGAGGATTCACATGAAATGTCCAACCTTTTTCCTATGAAAAATGAGAAAAAAAAACATCATCTGAACTAGTCCATGAACACCCCCTAAACCTGTCCTTCTAATATAGAGAAAATTGAGGTTTTATGGGGGTACACATTATTTGTCTTTTTTCTGCTCCAAGACATAGGTTGTGAGTACTCGTTAGAACCGCCTCAATGAGACGGTTCTAATGAGCACCCACAACCTATGTTTGCAGTAAAAATAAGAAAAATACTGAAGATTTTCATCACAAAAGTATCCATTTTGGAGATGTCAAAAAATGCTCTACGTCACATGGGTCTGTTATCAAAATCACCATCTGCTCTAGAATTTTCCATAGCACAGAAAGATTCAACATCAGCAGGATGGTAAAATACAGCAGAAGTAAGCATTCTTTTACCAGGTGTATGATATTGTTTGCAGCGCTCGGTATTTCTAGATCTAAGATCGACGAACAGGGTGGACCGGTACTATATCTGGTATTTGTATAGTAAACATTCTTGGTTTTTATCAATGGGTGTGTTTTTCGAGTTTGCCCAAGGTATCTCAGCATTTCTAAATGGCAGTCATTTCGTATATAACTATCTTGTCACTAATGTTATTATGTGTCCTGGTAAAATCATTTATTGATAGGTTTGATTTTGGCTGCATGGAAATTCGTTACGTTTTGTCAGCAATTCTCTATTTTATTTTAGGTGGCACAAACCTTAGCACTCCAAGAAAGCTTTGGATTGGATACTTCTGGGTTCTGGGGAGGGCATTGGGGGAGGTGGTAGCCTTTCTTGATGAAGCATTAATCCCCTATTACCCTTAAGATACCAAGAAAATTTTGATCTGAAAATGTTGTCTATTTTTAGCTCACCTGTCACGTAGTGACAAAGTGAGCTTTTGTGATCACATTTTGTCCGTCGTCCTTCGTGCGTCCGTCCATGCGTCCGTGCATCATTAGGTAGGGGGAAAGGCTGCATAAGGTTTTTGGGCTGATCAGATTGGAATTCTGGTTGCCATGGCAACATATAGCTCCCATAGACTTATAATGGGAAATTTTTTAAAAATCTTCTTCTCTGAAACCACAGGGCCCAGAGCTTAGATATTTAGCTTGTAACAATGTTGAGTGGTCACCTACGATCATGCCCCTGGGGTCCAAATTGGCCACACCCCGGGGCCCCTTAGCTCCTATAGACTCATAATGGAAAAAAAGCTTCAAAAATCTTCTTCTCTGAAACCACTGGGCCCAGAGCTTTGATATTTAGCATGTAGCAAGGGCCAGTGGTCACCTACATAATTCCTGCCAATCATGCCCCTGGGTTCCAAATTGGCCAAGCCCCGGGGCCCCTTCGCCCCCATAGACTCATTATGGAAAAAAGCTTCAAAAATCTTCTTCTCTGAAACCACAGGGCCCAGAGCTTATATATTTAGCATGTAGCAACGGCAAGTTGTCACCTACATAATTCCTGCCAATCATGCCCCTGGGGTCCAAATTGGCCACGCCCTGGGGCCCCTTAGCTCCTATAGACTCATAATGGAAAAAAGCTTCAAAAATCTTCTTCTCTGAAACCACAGGGCCCAGAGCTCAGATATTTAGCATGTAGCAAGGGCAAGTGGTCACCTACATAATTACTGCCAATCATGCCCCTGGGTTTCAAATGGCCACTCCCTTGGGCCCCTTCGCTCCCATAGACTCATAGTGGAAAAAAAGCTTCAAAAATCTTCTTCTCTGAAACCACAGGGCCCAGAGCTTATATATTTAGCATGTAGTAACAGCAAGTGGACACTTACATTATTCCTGCCAATCATGCCCCTGGGGTCTAAACTGACCACGCCCCAGGGCCCCTTAGCTCCTATAGATTCATAATGAAAAAAAGCTGCAAAAATCTTCTTCTCTGAAACCACAGGGCCCAGAGCTTAGATATTTAGCATGTAGCAAGGGCAAGTGGTCACCTACATAATTCCTGCCAATCATGTCCCTGGGTTCCAAATTAGCCATGCCCGGGGCCCTTCACCCTCCATAGACTCATAATGGAAAAAAGCTTCAAAAATCTTCTTCTCTGAAACCACAGGGCCCAGAGCTTAGATATTTAGCATGTAGCAAAGGCATGTGGTCACCTACATAATTCCTGCCAGTCATGCCCCTGGGGTCTAAATTGGCCACGCCCCGGCGCCCCTTAGCTCCTAAAGACTCATAAGGGAAAAAGCTTCAAAAATCTTCTTCTCTGAAACCACAGGACCCAGAGCTTAGATATTTAGCATGAAGCAAGGGCAAGTGGTCACCTACATAATTCCTGCCAATCGTGCCCCTGGGTTCCAAATGGGCCACGCCCAGGGGCCCCTTAGCTCCCATAGACTCATAATGGAAAAAAGCTTCAAAAATCTTCTTCTCTGCAACCACAGGGCCCAGAGCTTATATATTTAGCATGTAGTAACGGCAAATGGTCACCTACATAATTCCTGCCAATCATGCCCCTGGGGTCCAAACTGACTACGCCCCGGGCCCCTTAGCTCCTATAGACTCATAATGGAAAAAAGCTTCAAAAATCTTCTTCTCTGAAACCACAGGGCCCAGAGCTTAGATATTTAGCATGTAGCAAGAGCAAGTGGTCACCTACATAATTCTTGCCAATCATGCCCCTGGGTTCCAAATGGGCCACGCCCCGGGGCCCCTTCGCTCCCATAGACTCATAATGGAAAAAAGCTTCAAAAATCTTCTTCTCTGAAACCACAGGGCCCAGAGCTTAGATGTTTAGAATGTAGCAACGGCAAGTGGTCACCTACATAATTCCTGCCAATCATGCCCCTAGGGTCCAAATTGGCCATGCCCCGGGGCCCCTTAGCTCCTATAGACTCATAATGGAAAAAAGCTTCAAAAATCTTCTTCTCTGAAACCACAGGGCCCAGAGCTTAGATATTTAGCATGAAGCAAGGGCAAGTGGTCACCTACATAATTCTTGCCAATCATGCCCCTGTGTTCCAAATGGGCCACGCCCCGGGGCCCCTTCGCTCCCATAGACTCATATTGGAAAAATAGCTTCAAAAATCTTCTTCTCTAAAACCTAAGGACCCACAGCTTAGATATTTAGCATGTAGCAAGGGCAAGTAGTCACCTACATAATTCCTGCCAATCATGCCCCTGGGTTCCAAATGGGCCATGCCCCGGCGCCCCTTTGCTCCCATAGACTCATAATGGGGAAAAGCTTCAAAAATCTTCTTCTCTGAAACCACAGGGCCCAGAGCTGAGATATTTAGCATGTAGCAACGGCAAGTGGTCACCTACATAATTCCTGCCAATCATGCCCCCAGGGTCCAAACAGGCCACGCTCTGGGGCCCCTTAGCTCCTATAGACTCATAATTGATCAAAAAAAGCTTCAAAAATCTTCTTCTCTGAAACCACAGGGCCGAGAGCTTATATATTTAGCATGTAGCAAGGGCAAGTGGTCACCTACATAAATCCTGCCAATCATGCCCCTGGGATCCAAATGGGCCATGCCCCGGGGCCCCTTCGCTCCCATAGACTCATAATGGAAAAAAGCTTCAACAATCTTCTTCTCTGAAACCACAGGGCCCAGAGCTTCTTAAATATTTAGCATGTAGCTACAGCAAGTCAGGACCTACATAATTCCTGCCAATTATGCCCCTTGGGTCCAAATTGGCCACACCCCGGGACCCCTTAGCTCCTATAAACTCATAATGGAAAAAAAAAGTTCAAAAATCATCTCCTCTGAAACCACAGGGCCCAGAGCTTGGATATTTAGCATGTAGCAACGGCAAGTGGTTGCCTACATAATTCCTGCCAATCATGCCCCTGGGTTCCAAAAGGGCCATGCCCCGGGGCCCCTTCGCTCCCAAAGACTCATAATGGAAAAAGCTTCAAAAATATTCTTCTCTGAAACCACAGGGCCCAGAGCTTATATATTTAGCATGTAGTAACGGTAAGTGGCACCTACATAATTCCTGCCAATTATGCCCCTGGGTTCTCAATGGGCCACGCCCCGGGGCCCCTTCGCTCCCATAGACTCATAATGGAAAAAAGGTTTCAAAATTGCTCAACCCGTGGTGCTTGGATGAACAAGATGCCTAAAATTATAAAAACCTCCTTGTGTCAACCAAAATTGCTCAAACCCTCTACTCTACCATATATTATCTTAAATTCCATTTGTACAATATGGATCAGGTGAGCGATTCAGGGCCATCATGGCCCTCTTGTTGTTGTCTGCTACCCTTCTTGCAAACTTTGTAAAGATACTTTTATATACAGGCAAGCAGTGTGGACCCTGATCTGATTGCTCCTAGAGGAGCATTCTGATCTGGGTCTACCGGTACACTGTTTGCATCAGTGAGTTTATAAAAACAAAAACAAAAAAAACAGCAGACAACAAAGCAGACGACAATCATTGTGATTGGAATCTTATAAGCATTAATTGTCCAGTATCTACTCTAGGACACTGTCACATGGTTGCTCTATAGAAGGACACCATTTCACTGGAAATGACACCATTTTTGTCGCATGTCGCACCTGCTTGTAGCAGGGTGTGACATAGGCGTCTGATTTTCCGTCCGTGCGTCCGTTCAATCATCCATCCGTCTGTTAACATTTATGTCGAAGTACGACATTTAGGTCAAAGTTTTTATTTTACAACCCCAGCTACCATCAAACCTTACATGAAACATCTCATAGACCTTCTCACTTTGTAAGCACCTTGACCTGATGAATTTGACCTATATTTTGCGCTCCAGTGACTTTGACATTTATGTCGAAGTTCGACATTTACGTCAAAGTTTTTATTTTACAAACCTCAGCTACCATCAAACCTTACATGAAACATCTCATAGACCTCTCACTTTGTAAGCACCTTGACCTGGTGACTTTGACCTATATTTTGCGCTCCAGTGACTTTGACCATTACGTCGAAGTTCGACATCTACGTCAAAGTTTTTGTTTAAGTCAACTACAAACCTCAGCTACCATCAAACCTTACAGGAAACATCACCCTGACCTTCTCACTTTGTAAGCAACTTGACCTGGTGACTTTGACCTTTATTTTGCGTCTGTCCGTCTGTTAACATTTATGTCAAAGTTCGACATTTACGTCAAAGTTTTTATTTAAGTCAACTACAAGCTTCAGCTACCATCAAACCTTACATGAAGCATCTCCCTGACCTTCTGACTTTGTAGGCACCTTGACTTGGTGACTTTGACCTTTATTTTGCGCTCCAGTGACTTTGACCATTACTTCGAAGTACAACATTGCGTCAAAGTTTGTATTGTAATCAACTATACGACTAAACAATCATCAAACCTTTCATGAAACTTCATCCTAAGCTCCTGACTAGACAAGCACTTTGACCTGGTGACCTTGACCTATATTTTACGCTCCAATGACTTTGACACAAATTAAGTTGATGTTCCAGATCTTGTCAAATAAAAGGCCTACAACCATAAAAGCTTGCATAGTGCTTCTCCTAGATGTACTGACTCTGCAGGTACATTGACATGGTGACCTTGACCTATACAGTCAAACCTGTCTTAGTGGCCACCTCTATTAAGCAAGCAACCTGTCTTAAGCAAGCAAGGAAAATGCATTGAAATTCACCTGTGTTAAGCAAGCACCTGCCTTAAGCAAGCACTTTTTGAATATCCCATTGGTGCTTGCTTAATACAGGTTGGACTGTATTCTACTCTCCACAGACTTTGACACATTTTACGTCGAAGTTCCAGATCTCCTCAAATAAAAGGCTCACAACCTTCAAATCTTGTATAATGCTTCTCTTAGATGTACTGACTCTGCAGGTACCTTGACCTGGTGACCATGACCTATATTTTACGCTCCAGCGACTTTGACACATTTTATGTCGAAGTTCCAGATCTCTGTAAATAATAGGCCTACAACCATCAAATCTTGCATAATGCTGCTTCTAGATGTACTGACTGTGCATGTACCGTGACTTGGTGACCTTGACCTATTTATCGTACTCCATTGACTTTACACATTTTAGGTTGACATGCCATATCTTCTTAACTATAAGGCCTACAACCACCAAACCTTGCATGGTGCTTCTCTTACATTTACTGACTCTGCGATTACTTGACCTGGTAAACTTGACCCATATTATGCACTCTAGTGACTTTAACACATTTTATGTCAATGTTCTATATGTCCTTAAATAAATGGCCTACAGCCACCAAGCCTTGAATAATGCTTCTCGATGTACTGATTTGGCACATACCTTGACCTGGTGACCATGGCCTATATTTTTTGGTCCAGTGACTTTGACACATTTTTAATAACAATGTTCTGATTGTGGCTCCTGTGACTTTTACCCCTAGCAGGTGCGACACAGCCTTCTGCGGAATTCTTGTACTGGAATTAACACCATTTCACTAGAAATGGCAGAGGAATCATTGATGAGTTAATCCTTAACATGCACATCGCAACAATTATTGCCTGCTTTGTTGTCTGCTGGTTACTGTTATACAGTGCAGACTCATATCAGACTGCTACTTTAGGAGCAGTTTGATCAGGGTCCAGACTGTACACTGCCTGTACATGTATGCAAAAATATGTTTGAAAAGTTTGCAAGAAGATGAAGCTGACAACATTTTCAGAATGCAGTTTTTGGGTTGATTGTTTATCAATGGGTTGATTGTTAATTTTTGGGTTGATCGTTTATTTTTGGGTTGAATGTATATCAATGTATGATTGTTTATCAATGGGTTGATTGTTTATTTTTGGGTTGATTATTTATTTTTGGGTTGATTGTTTATCAGTTGGTTGATTGTTTATCAATGGGTTGATTGTTTATTTTTGGGTTGATTATTTATCAATGGGTTGATTGTTTATTTTTGGGTTGATTGTTTATCAATGGGTTGATTGTTTATTTTTGGGTTGATTGTTTATCAATGGATTGATTGTTTATCAATGGGTTGTTTATTTATCAGTGGGTTGATTGTTTATTTTGGGGTTGATTGTTTATCAATGGGTTGATTGTTTATCGATGGGTTGATTGTTTATCAATCGACCCAAAGTAACTAACTACAATTCTAACACAGCGCACCTATATAGGCAATGGAAAATAACTGTGTTTTATTCTGCAACAAATCACAGCTCGGGAGAGCATGACGAGTGACGTCATTGAAAACTGCCAATTTATGACGTCACTAGTCGATTTCCATGACGTTTGAATAGTATCTGGACTGGAATCATGTGTTGAATTTGGCAAATAGTGTAGACCAAGATCAGATGCCACAGATTGTGGCATCTGATCAGGGTCTACGCTGTTTGCTTACAGTATAGGAATTTATGGATCAGATGCGGCAGAATGGGGAGTCTGATCAGGGTTAACACTCTGCTTACAGTACAGCAAGAATACCGTTTCCCTTTTTTATTAGCTCACCTGAGCTGAAGGCTCCGGGGGAGCTATTGTGATCACTCAATGACCGTCGTCACCAGTCCACAATTTCTTTGAACAACATCTCCTAAACCACTGATTGGATTTTGACCAAACTTCACAGGAATGATCCTTAGTTGGTCCTCTTTCAAAATTGTTCAAATGGTTCTGGTCCATTGGACATCTAGGTCACAGGAGCTAAAATAGATTTTCTAACTGAAAAGTTAAAAAATCTTCTCTCACTGCAAGGCCCAGGTCTTTGATATTTGGTATGTAGCTCTCTAACAAGATTGTTCAAATTATGGCCCTGGGGCTGAAAATGCCCCTCGGGCCAGGGCCCACCAGTTTTTAGCTCACCTGAGCCGAAGGCTCTGGGGGAGCTATTGTGATCAGTCACCATCTTTAGTCATCGTCTGTCCGGGCGAACATCCAGGGTTTAGGGGCTAGTGTCTATGGAAAATGATTGGTAAACAATAGATTTATTCCGTAATTAAAAGGTTTAGGAGGTTATCCCCTAAACCAAACAAAAGAAAAGAACAAAAGAAATAGCCCTTAAACCCAAAATGTTGGAACGTCCTTCCGTACATATGTCCGTCCATCCTTAATTCCTTTAAATGACATCTCCTAAACCACTGAACAGATTTTGACCAAGCTTGGCAGAAATGATCTTTGGGTGGTCCTCTCTCAAAGTTGTTCAAAGAATTCCATTTCGTGCACAACTCTGGTTGCAATGGCAACGAAAAAGAGAAAATAAGAAAAATCATTAAAAATATTTTTGTCTGAAACCAGAAGGCCCAGGTCTTTGATATTTTTTATGAAGCTTAATCTAGAAGACCTCTACCAATATTTTTCAAATTATAGCCCTGGAGCCAAAAATGGCCCAGCACCGGGGCCCACTAGTTTTACTTAGGCTTATATAGGGTAAACCTTTAAAAATCTTCTTGTCTGAAACCAGAAGGCCCAGGTCTTTGATATTTGGTATGACGCTTCATCTAATGGACCTCTACAAAGATTGTTCAAATTATAGTCCTGGGGCCAAAAATGGCCTTGTGCCAGGGCCCACTGGTTTTACATAGGCTTATATACCGGTAGGGAAAACATTTAAAAATCTTCTCGTCTGAAACCAGAAGGCCCAGGTCTTTGATATTTGGTACGAAGCTTCATCATTCTAGTGGACCACTGCCAAGATTGTTCAAGTTATAGCCCTGAGGCCAAAAGTGGTGCCACCCCGGGTGCCCACATGTTTTAGATAGGCTCATAACCGCAAAACCTTAAAAAATGGTCTTGTCTGAAACCAGAAGGCCCAGGTATTTCATATTTGGTATGAAGCTTTATATAGTGGACCTCTACCAAGATGGTTCAAATTATAGCCCTGGGGCCAAAAATAGCCCTGCCCATGTGCCCACTGGTTTTACAGAGGCTTGTATAGGGATTTCCTTAAAAATCTTTTGGTCTTAACCAGAAGGCCCAGGTCTTTGATATTTGTTATGACGCTTCATCTAGTGGACCTCTGCCAAGATTGTTCAAATTATAGCCCTGGATCCAAAAATAGCCCTGCCCAGGGACCCACTCGTTTTACATAGGCTCATATAGGGAAACCCTTTTAGAATTTTCTTGGCTGAAACCAGAAGGCCCAGGTCTTTGATACTTGGTATGGAGCTTCATCTAGTGGACCTCTACCAGGATTGGTCAAATTATAGCCCTGAGACCAAAAATGACCCTGCCCAGGGCCCACAAGTTTAACATAGTGTTATATAGGGAAAACCTTAAAAAATTTTCTTGTCTGAAACCAGAAGGCCCAGGCCTTTGATATTTGGAAAACAGCTTCTTCTAGTGGACCTCTGCCATTACATAGACTTAATCCAGAAGGCCCAGGTCTTTGATATTTGGTATACACGTTTATCTAGTGGGCCTCTGCCAAGATTATTCAAACTATAGCCCTGGGCCCAACATGACCGGACCCAGGCATCACTTAATTTACATAGACATAGGTAATAAAGGGAAAAGACATCAACATTAAGCATGTAACAAACCCCCCCCCCCCCCCCCCCTGCACATGAGTAATGTAAACCGCTTAGAGGATCTAAGCCTGCCCAGGCAAAGCGGTGCAATACGGACGTAATAAAGGTAATAAAGGGAAAAGACACCAATATTAAGCATGTAAATACCCCCATCCCCCCCCCCCCCACCTCTGCACATGAGTACTGTAAACATCTTAGAGGCTCTAAGCCTGCCCAGGCAAAGCGGTGCGAGTTGGACCATCCATGCATATAAACCCTATTGGTTTCATTGGGCGACAGGCCTTGAGATGTCATTTCATCTCAATGTTGGGTAAAAATCCCACTAAATTGGAAGCAAAGTTGCCTAAATGACCTATACAGTGTTGACAGGGACGTTAAACCTCAAATCAAACAAAGTATGTAAAATACTTAGCTCAGGTGAGTGATATAGGACCATCATGGTCCTCTTGAACATAGACTTATATAGGGAAAACCTTTAAACATCTTGTCTGAAACCAGAAGGCCCAATTCTTTGATATAGGGTATGAAGCTTCATCTAGTGGACCTGTACCAAGATTATTCAAATTATAGCCCTGTGGCAAAAAATGGCCCACCCTAGGGCCCATTTGTTTTACATAGACTTATAAGGGAACAACCTTTTTAAAATCTTCTTGTCTGAAACCAGAAGGCGCAGGTTTTTAATATTTGGTATGTAGCTTCACCTGGCGGACCTCTACCAAGATTGTTCAAAATATAGACCTACGGCCAAAAATGCCCCTGCTACGCGGCCCACTGGTTTTACATAGACTTACATAGGGTAAACCTTTAAAAATCTTCTCATTTGAATCCAGAAGGCCCTGGTCTTTGATATTTGGTTTGGAGCGTAATCTAGTGGACCTCTACAAGGATTGTTCAAATTATATCCCTGGGCCAGACCCCGCCCCAGGGCCCACTTCTTATAAATAAGGGAACAACCTTTAAAAATCTTCTTGTCTGAAACCAGAAGGCCCAAGTCCTTGATATTTGGTATGTAGCTTCATCTAGTGGACCTCTACCAAGAATGTTCAGATTATAGCCCTGGGGCCCACTTTTTTACATAGACTTTTAAGGGAAAAACCTTTAAAAATTCTTCTTGTCTGAAACCAGAAGGCCCAGGTCTTTGATATCTGGTATGAAGCTTTATCTAGTTGACCTCTAAAATGGCACCGCCCCAGGGCCCACTTGTTTTAAATAGATTTATGAGGAAAAAAACCTTTAAAAAATCTTCTTGTCTGAAACCAGGAGGCCCAGGTCTTTTATTTGTGGTATGAAGCTGCATCTTGTGGACCTCTACCAAGATAGTTTAAATTATAGACCTGTGGCAAAAAATTGCCCACTTGTTTTACATAGACTTATTTGGGAACATCATTTAAAAATCTTCTTGTCTGAAACCAGAAGGCCCTGGTCTTTGATATTTGGTATGTAGCTTCATCTTGTGGACCTCTACCAAGATTGTTATAATTGTAGCCCTGGAGCCAAAAATGGCTCCATCCGGGGGCCCACTGGCTTTAGAGAGACTTATAAGGGAAATAAAAATCTAAAATGAGAATCTCTGGGGCAAAAAAAGGCCCTGCCCTGGGGCCCACTTGTTTTACATAGACTTATAAGGGAAAAACCTTTAAAAAATCTTCTTGTCTGAAACCAGAAGGCCCTGGTCTTTGGTATTTGGTATGTAGCTTCATCTAGTGGACCTCTACCAAGATTGTTATAATTGTAGCCCTGGGGCCAAAAATGGCTCCGTCCCAGGGCCCACTGGCTTTAGAGAGACTTATAAGGGAAAGCCTTTAAAATCTTCTTGGCCCAGGACTTTGATATGTGGTATGTAGCTTCATCTATCGGACCTCTACCAAGATTGTTCAGATTATAGCTCTGGGGCAAAAAAAGGCCCTGCCCTGGGGCCCACTTGTTTTACATAGACTTTAAAAAATCTTCTTGTCTGAAACCAGAAGGCCAAGGTCTTTGATATCTGGTATGAAGTTATCTAGTTGACCTCTACCAAGATTGTTCAAATTATAGCCCTGGGACCAAAAATGGCCCCGCCCCAGGGCCCACTTGCTTTACATAGACTTATAAGGGAAAACCCTTTAAAAATCTTCTTGTCTGAAACCAAAAGGCCCAGGTCTTTGATTCTGGTATGAAGCTTCATCTAGTGAACCTCTACCAAGATTGTTCAAATTATAGCTCTGGGACCAAAAATGGACCCGCTCCAGGGTCCACTTTTTTAGCTCACCTCAGCACGAAGTGCTCAAGGTGAGCTTTTGGGATCAGTCTTTGTCCGTCGTCCGTGCATGTGTCCGTCCGTCGTCAACTTTTGCTTTAAACAACTTCTTCTCCAAAACTGCTGGACAGATTTTGATTTAATTTCTCAGGAATGCTCCTTTGATGATCCTCTACCAAAATTGCTCAAACTGTTCCACTCGGGTGAACAAGATGGCCGCCAGAGCTAAAAATAGAAAAACCTTTAAACGACTTCTCCTTAACCAGTGGATGGATTTTGAAATTATTTCACAGGAATGTTCCTTGGATGACCCTTTACTAAAATTGCTCAAACAGTTCCGCTCGGGTGAACAAAATGGCCACCAGAGCTAAAAATAGAAAAATCTTTAAAGGACTTCTTCTCCTTAACAAGTGGATGGATTTCAAAATTACTTGACAGGAATGTTTCTTGGGTGACCCTCTACCAAAATTGCTCAAACCGTTCTGCTCGGATGAACAAGATGGCCGCCAGAGCTAAAAATAGAAAAACCTTTAAACAACTTTTTCTCCTTAACCAGTGGATGGATTTTGAAATTATTTCACTGGAATGTTACTTGGGTGACCCTCTTCCACAATTGCTCAAACCGTTCCTCTCGGGTGAACAAAATGGCCACCAGAGCTAAAATTTGAAAAACCTTTAAACGACTTCTTCTCCTTAACCAGTGGATTGATTTTGATATTATTTCACAGGAATGTTTGTTTGGTGACCCTCTACCAAAATTGCTCATACTGTTCTGCTCGGGTGAACAAAATGGCCGACAGAGCTTAAAACAGAAAAACCTTTAAAAGACTTCTTCTCCTTAACCAGTGGATGGATTTTGAAATTACTTCACAGGAATGTTCCTTGGGTGATCCTCTACCAAAATTGCTCAAACCATTTCACTCGGGCGAACAAAATGGCCACCAGAGCTAAAAATAGAATAACCTTTAAACGCTTTTTTCTCATTAACCAGTGGATGGATTTTGAAATTATTCCACCAGAATGTTCCTTGGGTGACCCTCTAAATAAAATTGCTCAAACCGTTCCGCTCAGGTCAACAAAATGGCCGCCAGAGCTAAAAATAGAAAAACCTTTAAACGACTTCTTCTCCTTAACAAGTGGATGGATTTTGATATTATTTCACAGGAATGTTCCTTGGGTGGACCTCTACCACAATTGCTCAAACTGTTCCACTTGGGTGAACAAAATGGCCCCCAGAGCTAAAAATAGAAAAACCTTTAAGCGACTTCTTACCCTTAACCAGTAGATGGATTTTGAAATTACTTGACAGGAATGTTCCTTGGGTGACCCTCTACCAAAATTGCTCAAACTGTTCCGCTCTGGTGAACAAAATGGCTGCCAGAGCTAAAAATAGAAAAACCTTTAAACGGCTTCTTAACCAGTGGATGGATTATGAAATTATTTGACATGAATGAGGTTTGCGGTTTGCGGCTCTGGTGGCCATCATGCTCAGTTAAGCAAAATATTTTGAGCAATTTTGTTAGAGGGTCACTCATGGAACGTTCCTATAAAATTGCTTCCTTTTAGAGACAGATGTCTTTTGAAAGTTTTGGCCCCCACCCACCTTGGCTGCAAGGTGCTTCTACAGGAGGATTGGTAAACCACTTTGAAGGTTTTAGCCTGTCTGGCAAAGTGGTGCGAGTGGAACCATCAATGCATTTAAACCCTCTTGGTTTCATTGGGCAGCAGGACTTGAGATGTCATTTCATCAAAAATGACTTTTACTTCTAAAAATGACTTCTACTCCTAAACAGGCAGACTGATTTTGAATTAATTTCACAGAAATGGTCTTTGGGTCCAACAAAAATTGCTCAAACCCTCCACTCTACCATATATTACCCACAATTCTGTTTGTACAATAGGATCAGGTGAGCAATCCAGGGCCATCATGGCCCTCTTGTTTACTTAGACATATAAGGGAAAACCCTTTAAAAAATCTTCTTGTCTGAAACCAAAAGGCCCAGGTCTTTGATATCTGGTATAAAGCTGCATCTAGTGGGCCTATACCAAGATTTTCAAATTATAGCCCTATATGGCAAAAAATGGCCCCGCCCTAGGGCCCACTTGTTTTACATAGACTTATAAGGGAACAACCTTTAAAAATCTCCATGTCTGAAACCAGAAGGCCCAGGTCTTTGATATTTGGTATGTAGCTTCATCTAGTGGACATCTACAAAGATTGTTCAAATTATAGCCCTGGGGCCAAAAATGGCCCCGACCTGGGGAGCAGGACTTGAGATGTCATTTCATCAAAAATGACTTTTACTTCTAAAAATGACTTCTACTCCTAAACAGGCAGACTGATTTTGAATTAATTTCACAGAAATGGTCTTTGGGTCCAACAAAAATTGCTCAAACCCTCCACTCTACCATATATTACCCACAATTCTGTTTGTACAATAGGATCAGGTGAGCAATCCAAAGGTACATTTGACTGAATTATGCAATAACCACCCCTAAAATATTCCAGAGATCTATTCTAGGCTGTTGTTTATCATAATTTTATAATATTTATAGAGATTTTGATTGTAGATCAAACCAATAATCTAGGTATATAATATTTTCCTTCATCCCGATTTACTATATTGTAGTACCAACTTCCGCAGCTCTGAGCAAACAATAAAACACCTGCTGAAGCAACATTCTTCTTTCCTTTTTGCCTTTCAAGTATTCAGACAGGCTTTCTCTGGCAAGACATTTTGAGATTCAGAGGTAAATGGGTACACCTCAATTGACCTCCCTGGAGAGATGTGCCACTCTTCACTGGTAAACAATTCCACTATTGTGCGACATAAATACCCTCAATGTTATTTGTTAAGTGGGCCTCAAGGAAGGATAGCTATTATTTGGGTTGGTTTGGCGAGGCAAATTAAGGTGACGCATATCTTGCATCACTGGGGTGTGCAACTGATATTGGCTTACAGTTGGACAAGGCCGGCTGTCCTTGTAGCAGGTAAGGGTAGAAGTTGGGGGGGGGGGGGGGGGGGGGTTATTTCTACTATTTCTTCACTTTTCCTCTTTCATCTCTGTCCATCACTTTTATCTCCTCTACAATATTTTCTGTCTCTTTTCTCCCTTTCTCTGGAGATGACACAAAATGACCCACAAGGGTTGCATGATGTGTCGCTAAACCCAAACAATCAATCTTTATTATTATTATTATTTGCTGAATATTTCAGCATGTAGTGCGCTAGAGTGGTCATTGTAGATGACCATGTCTTTGACACTGGGCGAAAGTACAGTATAATTCCTATATTAAGACCACTTTTGAACAGTCCGAAAGGTTGTCTTTTATTAGGAGACACTGATTGTAGAAAACACAAAGAAAGAATAACTGAAACCTTCTCAATAATGGCCTTAACCCTTATCTTGCTGAACATTCAGATTAGCCACACCCATTTCTGACTTTGAACCAATCAGATCACTTGATGTAATTCATTCCTACAAATTCATAAGTTGAATGTCAAACAGTGTAGATCCTGATCAGATGGCTTCTGAAGAAGCTATCTGATCTGGATCTACACTGTTTCCAAAGATAGGGGTTGTCGTGAACAGCATGATAAGAGTTAATACAGTCCAATCTGTATTAAGCAAGCACCTCTGGGATATTCAAAAAGTGCTTGCTTAAGGCAGGTGCTTGCTTAATGCAGGTGAATTTTTAATGCATTTTCCTTTTTCGGGAACTGAATGCCTGCTTGCTTAAGACAGGTTGCTTGCTTAATAGAGGTGGCCACTAAGACAGGTTTGACTGCAGTGGAATTTTAGTGTCTGTCAGAAAATAGCAATGTTAAGTTAGAAGAACAGGGGGTGTACTGTAAAGAGTGCGCATTGCTAGACATGTCGCCATTGGAGGTCAAACCCCATTTGGATAAAGTTTATGGTGAAAATGCACTATCTTATCCAGCACGGTCAAAGATGGGCCACGGCTCGGTCAACTGCTTTCAGCAGTGTCAGAACAAGAAATCGAGATTGTGAAAACTGCAATTGAAGATGCACAATACACCTTGGAAGCGATAGGGGATTTGTATGACGTGAATTCATCTGCTGTATTTTATATACAGTAAAACCTGCCTTTGTGGCCACCTCTATTAAGCAAGCAACCTGTCTTAAGCAAGCAGGCATTCAGTTCCCAAAAAAGGAAAATTCAGTAAAATTCACCTGTGTTAAGCAAGCACCTGTCTTAAGCAAGCACTTTTTGAATATCCCATAGGTGCTTGCTTAATACAGGTTGGACTGTATTGAAAGAAATGCTTAATCCTTGTCCTGCTGAGTATTTAAATATGCCACACCCACTACTGATTAGCAACCAATCAACCAATCAGATTACTTGACCTCCCTCCGATCAGGGCTTGAAAAAATAGATGGGCTGCATGATGCTTCCACCCGGAGCTGAAACCGACTGCACACAACTACTGGTAAACCGCTTAGAGGATCTAAGCCTGCCCAGGCAAAGCGGTGCGAGTCGGACTCCGTCCATGCTTGTAAACCCTATTGGTTTCATTGGGCAACAGGGCTTGAGATGTCATTTCATCTCAATGTTGGGTAAAAGTCCCACAAAATGAAAACCAACATATCCAAAATGACCTATACAATGTTGACCGGGATGTTAAACCTCAAATCAAACAAACAAAGATAATTTGATGCAAATTACACCTGCGGACAAAAAAGCGTTCACACTCCTATGAAATAACTTTCAATGAATCTCTTTGCATCAAGTTAGTTTGACAAGCTAATGTCATTCATCAAAGAATTCTGAAACTAGATCAAGCAATTGATTGGTCTCATTTTGGAAAACACTTTGTGAGTGACATCTGTGATGTATTTTGATTGGACAGAGCAGGAGTCAACAATGAAATGTACACCACCTTGTGTTTTGAATTTATTTCTGTCTGGCAGCTGACTGATAGGATGTTAGGATATATTGAATGATGTTTCAAATCAGAATGAAATGAAGCTCATCAAAGTTTGAACGCTTTTGTGTCCACAGGTGTATAACATCATTTTCACAGACTGAATGACAAACAATGAAGATCCTGATCAGATGGCTTCTTCAGAAGCCATCTGATCTGTATTTGCATTGTTTGAATGATAAGCCCAGTATGGGCTCAGCAGGAAAAAGGTTAAGCTTAAGAAGGTTTGGGCTAGATGGATTACCCATCTTTTGACACAACAAAAGGGGGTATGGGTAGAAAAAGCCTCAGCACTTCTAGCAAAATATTAGGATGCGGACCCCAGGAGACTGAGAGAAATAGTTATTGAAGACATTACGAAAAGACACCTATACAAATACATGGCAAGCTTTACCGTCGAAAAACCGAAAAATTTTAAGATGAAAAATTGTGATAATTTTCTTATTTCTGTTCAAAATGTAGGTTGTGGGTACACATTAGAACCGCCACATCGGGGCGGTTCTAACGAGTACCCACAATCTATATTTTATAGCAGAAATAAGGAAAATAATGTTTACCCTTGTAAACCCCAGTTTTACTATATAAAAGTGGGGTTCAAGGGGGTTAAAATCATATAGGCATATTTTCGTGATATGAAACATTGCTGTATTTTTTTAACCGATTTGCAAAGAGAACAATTATAAAGTTTTGGTAGGTGAAAATTGCGAAAGACCTCAGATCACGTGGAGAAATAAGACTTTTGAGACGTTTCATGTAAGCTGTATTTTTTGACTGCGAAGAAATTGTGGCTCTATTACCAGTACCTAAGAAAAAGAGTGTCACAGGATTATTTTATAAAGAAAAAATTCTTTCTGTTTTGGTGGATCACTATTTTGCAAAGCACCCACGTGCAGGGCTGTGTGGTCTTTATATTCTTCATGATAACGCCCCTGCACACAGATCAGCCGTGGTGATCAAATATTTGGACGAGTTGAACATTGCATACCATCATGAAAACATGTCTATATAATTCTGACCCTCTTGAACCCCACTTTTATATAGTAAAACTGGGGTGTATGGGGGTAAACCTTATTTTATTTCTGCTCTAAAATATAGATTGTGGGTACTCGTTAGAACCGCCTCGATGTGGTGGTTCTAACGAGTACCACAATCTATATTTTGAGCTTATTTCTGTTCTAAAATATAGTTTGATGGTACGTGTTAGAACCGCCTCAATGAGGCGGTTCTAACGTGTACCACAATCTATATTTTGAGCAGAAATAAGAAAAATATCAGAATTTTTACCGTAAAATTTTCATTTTTTGTTTGTTTGTTTTTCGGTGATTACAATGCATTTGTATAGGCGTATTTTCGTAATACTCTGATTCACCAGGCCATGGTTTACCAAAGACAGAGATACATCTTTACATCTTTATAAAAAATTTACTGCAAAAAAAAAAAAAAGTCATTTGTCATGAATAAATGTCAAGTATTACTCATTCTCACCAAATCGCAATATATATCAACATCTGCCAATGTTCAATTTTGCGTTTCATAGTTCACAATTGACAAGCAATTCATTTCTAATAGGGAAACACTTTTTTTTTTGTTTTTCACAATACGCTTTTTCATATTCACTCCCGGAATAACACATTGCTGCTGACAAAGTGTCATGTTTTCGCTGAACTTTATATGATTCACACGAGTGCCCGCTTGCACAACAAGAAAATGTAATCATTTCATACACAGTTTTTGGGAAATATTACAAAACTAGTTAAATGCTCATGGTCCTCATTTGTTAGTTTGACAAGAAAAGGATGTATATATTTTTCCTGGTCTTTAGACATTAGTATATATTAATTATGTCCCAATGATACATCACAGCTGTGCTTTTTAACTGATAAGGCACTTGCCTCTGTTGCTAGAGGCCCCCAGCTTTTAACCCTTGTCCTGCTGAATATTTAAATAATCCAATTCCACTACTGATTTTCAACCAATCAGATTACTTGATGCAAATTATTGCAACAAATTCACAATCTGAATGGCAAACAATGTAGCTCCTGATCAGATGGCTTCATCTGAAGCCATCTGATCTGGATCTTCATTGTTTGGAAAATAAGGCATATCTGGGCTCAGCAGGACAAGGGTTAAACCCCGGTAACCATGATAAAATTTTGGTGGCAAATTTTACCTCCAATGCATAAGTATAACATGCTCAGATGATATTGTGTTGTCTTTCACAGCCATTTGTAGACATCATTTTCAAACATTTTTTTCAGATTTTTCATGTAAATTGCCAGCCTGATTTTTCACTGAAAAAAAAAATCAAAAATAAAATTGCCATATGCTTCAAGCAATGTGGATAACACCCGCCTCGATAGCTCAGTCGGATGCCCGTCTGACTGGTGACCAGGAAGACATGAGCTCAATGCCTGCAGGGGTCGGCAACATTAGTGGAGGTTGATCATGAAATCTTTTCTACGGTCATTCTCTCCCTTCCGCTGATTCAAGAAGGACAGTTGTCAGTTTCTGGTGAAAGAATGTGCACTGTACTGGTTAACCGCTTGTGTATAAGCCTGCCCAGGGAATGTGTGGATAAGTAAACTGACTGGCTCAAAAAAGACCTAAATAGTGTTGACTGGGTCATTAAACCCCAATACAAACAAACAAACAACAATGTGGATAACATGCAGTGTGTGGTATAATACCGTCAAAAAGAAATCTTCTCATGAAAATTTGTGACATATTGTCTTATTAAATTTTCAACCACAAACATAGATTGTGTATTCTTGGTTTAGGCGGTTCCACTACCTATATTTTCAAGGAAATATGAAATACTTTTTGATCCCCAGCCATTAAGCAGAGTGGGGATTAAAAGGAATGGCCTTTGTCTGTCCATTTGTCTGTTGTCCGCTCAGTATCTCATGAACCCTTTTATAGATTTTCATTAAACTTTGGTCAAATATTCCCCTCGGTGACCTGATGTGCAGAACCTAATATGAAATAAAGGCACTGCCTTTTGAGCAAACACACTCATTAACACCCCTTTGGTAGGTAATAGCTACTAGTCTTTGATTCTAGAGACCACCGGTTCAATTCCCGGCAGCGACAATAAAGTTTGGTATCCGAACATATAGGAGCGTGGTAGCTCAGTGGTTAGTGTACACCTGCCTATCATGGTAGAGGCCCCCGGTTCGATTCTCGGCAGCGGTAATAAAAATCGAGCTGTCTGAACACGCTCCACTGGCATCATTTGCAGGGCTGAATGCCACAAAATAGAGACCCCCTGTGCAAGGAAAACAATCCCCTGCGCAGGTAAAAGATCCCTACCGTAATTACATGATTACTGTGTAGGCTTTCATCCTGCAAACCTAGCGTGTATGTAATGTACACTTGCACGTAATCCTCGTGGGGTGTTGCAGTATATCTAGAAAGGAAGAATAGTGGTGTAGAACATCAAAATACCAATTGTGGTAGCTCCGTGGTTAGTGGTAGCTCCATGGTCAAAATGACCCACCAGGGTTGGCGTGCCATTAAACCCCAAAAAATTATTTGAGCTTCACCGCCGCTATGCGCATAACCTTAGTATGATGATGCTCCAGTATTGGTCCTGAGTGCACTTCATGGGAAGGAAATTAGATAGAGTGGCTCAGTTAGTTTGCAGTATGGACACTTTAAAGTATCCTGAAGCACTAGCATTATGCTATGGATTTTGGGCTCATCATCATTTTCTAAATCTTGGGATGGTAGAAATCTACAGGTAGACAGATAGCTCATTGTGTCTCTTACTGGCTTTATTTTATACCCCTGAGTAATAGTTTGTGAAAAGTTTTAATTGCTAAGCGCTTTCTACCTATCCGAAGGTAGAAATCTGCAGGTAGCCAAATATTGCTATTCGCATGGCTTTATTTTATACCCGAGTAATAATTTGTGAAATGTTGTAATTGCTTGGCCAGACAAGAAGCGCTATCCATCCTACCGAGAAGCTACAGTAAATGCTTCGGTAGTTGCTCCGGTAACTTGTTGGTCCAAGCGCGGTGCTGGGTTTTACCGGCTAACATTTTCGGCTCAGTGTGGTACGTTGCAGTTCATCTAAACGCATGACGTAGTTTCGAAACTTTCCCGCGATTAAACTTCATCTTTTGATGTAGCAGTCCTCGAAAAGAGCTTTTGTAAAATTATTTCGACGCTTTTTTGTGTTTCTGTTTTAATGGGACTTGACTCCTTTTGAATTTGAGAAGCAATATTTGGATGTGAATACAATTCTCATGAACTCTGTAAAGATGGTGGATTATGGCGAGAATTTGAACGAGATTCCAGGCGAGATTTGGGTGCCTAAGTATGTTGTTCGAGCCTCTCTACCGTAAAGCAACACTTCGTGTGTTTGCTATAAATAAAGCATGTTGACTCAAGGTCAAGGTCACAATTGAATGCCAGAAGTTTGAGCCTTGAATTTTTTGTCTATTCCATATCTCCTTTAATCCTGGAAGGATTTTCATATCTTTGCCTAAGTGAGTTGATGTGCAGAACCCATAATTCAACCATGTTGACTCAAGTTGAAGGTCACAATTGAAGGTAACAAGTTTGAGCTATCTGTCTGTAACACTTTCTTGTCTGCTCCATATCTCATGAACCCTTTGATTGATTTTCATTAAACTTTGGACAATAATTCATCTCATTGAGCTGATGTGCAGAACCCATTAATTAACCATGCCGACTCAAGGTCAAGGTCACAGTTGAGGGTCACAAGTTTGAGTTTTGAATTTTTATGCCCCCGGAATCTAAGAGATTCGGGGGCATATAGTTTTTGGTCTGTCCGTCTGTTTGTCCGTTTGTCCGTCTGCAAAAACTTTAACATTGGGCATAACTTTTGAATGGTAGTAGATAGAGCTTTCATATTTCACATGTGTATACCTTATCACAAGACCTTTCCAGTGGTACCATAATTTTTGATCTCGTGACCTTGAACTTGACCTTTGACCTATTTTTTTTCAAAATTTTTAAAAACATTAACATTGGCGCTGTCCGGGGGCATCAGTGTTTCACAAACACATCTTGTTTTGTCTGTTTTATATCTCCTTTACCCCTGGGAGGATTTTTTTTAAACTTTGTTCAAATGTTTGCCATTGTGATATGATGTGCAGAACCCATTATTCAACCATGTCAACTCAAGGTGAAAGTCATAATTGAAGGTCACGAGTTTTATGGAATTTCATGCCCACTCTAATTTCTCTTTTACTCCTGGAAAGATTTTCAATAAACTTTGGTCAAATATTCACCTGTGTGCTGATGTGCAGAACCCGTAAATACACCATGCAGACTCAAGGTTAAGGTCCCAGTTGAAGGTTATGAGTTTAAACCTTAAAGTTTTTGTCATTGCATATCTCCTTTACCCCTGGAAGAATTTTCGTTAAACTTTGGTCGGTTGTTGGCCTAAGTGACATGATGTAAAGAACTCATTACTGAAGGTGAAGGTCACAACTGATGGTCACGAGTTTGATTCTTGAAATTTTTGTCTGTTCCATAATTCCTTTACCCCTATAACTTTGGTCAAATGTTTACTTAAGTGAGATGATTTGCAGAACCCATAACCCAACCATTCTGACTCAAGGTGAAGGTCACAGTTGAAGGGCACAAGTTTGAGCCTTGAATTTCCTGTACGCTCTATACACCACAACTTCATTATAACACAGTTCATTATAACACGGTTTTTGTTATAACACAGTTTCAAGATGGATCCCAAAAATGTATGGATTATATAGAAAAATGACCATAAATGGTCATTTTTCTATATAATCTACACATTTTTGTTTGGATATAACACGGTTGTTTAACTAACATCATGGTTTCAGCTTTGGACACCATTAATAGCCTTGTAAAGAGGTTGTGGTTTATCTCTTTTAACCCTTGAAAGATTTTTCTTAAACCTTTCTAAAATATTTGCATCAGTGTGCTGATGTGCACCCATAGCCACACCATGACGAATTAAGGTCAAGGTCACAATTGAAGGTTGTGAAACTGCAGCAGGGGATATAGCTGTCCCTTAGACTGCCTTCTTGTACTTTTCTCGAGGTTGATCATGACACAGACTTGTAAATGTTATGTTTGAATTTTGGGACATATTTTCTTTAATATGCTATGTGGGCTGGCATTTATTATTTATGACACAAACATTAAAGAACACATAAAGGAATACCAAAAAGCCAGGCGGTCAAAGAAAGTCTAATTAATTTCCGTATGATAGTTTAATACTGTTTATTATTACAATATTTTAATGGCCAGCCTCGGTAGCTCAGTCGGATGCGCGTCTGACTGGTGATCAGGAGGATGCGGATTCTATACCTGCCGGGGTCGGCAACATTCTTTCGTGGAGACTGATCATGAAATCTTTTCTACGGTCATTCTCTCAGCCCCCGCCCATCGGGGCTTGAAGGAATAGATGGGATGCACTATGCTTCCATGCAGAGCTGAAACTGACCGCACACAAGTACTGGTAAACAGCTTAGAGGATCTAAGCCTGCCCAGGCAAAGCGAGTCTGTCCGTTCATGCTTATAAACCCTATTGGTTTCATTGGTTGACAGGGCTTGAGATGTCATTTCATCTCAATGTCGGGTAAAAGTCCCACAAAATTGGAAGCAACGTCTCCAAAATGACCTATACATTGTTGACGGGGACGTTAAACTGCAAACAAACAAACGGTCATTCTCTCCCTTCCAATGATTCAAGAAGGGCAGTTGTCAGTTTCTGGTGAATGAATGTGCACTATACTTGTCAATCGCTTACGTATAAGTTTGCCCAGGAAAAGTGTGGATAGGTAAACTGACCGGCTCAAAAATGACCTAAAATAGTGTTGACTGGGCCATTAAACTCCAATACAAACAAACAAACAATAAATTTATTGTTGATTTGACCATTTTCTTTGGCCACCGGTTGCAAATCTGTTGGATCAGGAGGTCATGGTTCAATCCCCACCACGTTTGGAAACATATTTTCATGAAGATTGTTCATGAAATAACTACAGTCATTCTCTTTCACTGGTTCAGGAAGGTTCTCTTCCACTGTTTCAGGAAGGTTCTCTTCCACTGGTTCAGGAAGGTTCTCTTCCACTGGTTCAGGAAGATTCTCTTCATCTGGTTCAGGAAGGTTCTCTTCCACTGGTTCAGGGAGGTTCTCTTCCACTGGTTCAGGAAGGTTCTCTTCCACTGGTTCAGGAAGGTTCTCTTCCACTGGTTCAGGAAGATTCTCTTCATCTGGTTCAGGAAGGTTCTCTTCCACTGGTTCAGGCAGGTTCTCTTCCACTGGTTCAGGCAGGTTCTCTTCCACTGGTTCAGGAAGGCTCTCTTCCACTGGTTCAGGATGGTTCTCTTCCACTGGTTCAACGACCGTCCATGCTTATAAACCCTATTGGTTTCATTGGGTGGCAGGGCTTGGGAAGTCATTGCATCTCAATGTTGGGTAAAAAAAACCCACAAAATTGGAAGCAACGTCTCCAAAATGACCTTTACAGTGTTGAAGGGGATGTTAAACCTCAAATCAAACAAAATCAGAAAGGGCAGTTACCAAGTCTTCCGGCAGATATATGTGCAGTAAACAGCTTACTGTAATGATTCTAAGTATGCCTAAGCAAACAATACAGACCCAGATCTGACTGCTGTAGTAGCAAGCAGTCTTATCAGGGTCTACACTGTTTGCAGTTTGGTTGGTATGTCATTTTTAGCTCCACTGATTTGGCCAGCGGGGCTATTGCCATGGCCCTGTGTCCGTCCTGCGTCCATGCCTCCAGTCGTCCGTGCGTTAAATTTTTCTTTAAACATCTTCTCCTCCTAAACTACTGGGCCAATTGTAACCAAACTTCACAGGAATGTTCCTTACTTAGTCCTCTTCTAAATTCCTTCAAAGAATTTTGTTTCACCCAGAACTCTGGTTGCCATGGCAACAAAACCACAAAAAATTAAAAATATTCTCTCCAAAACCACCCGTTGGATTTCATTTTTATTTCGCATGAATGTTCCTTGGGTGGACCTCTTTCAGATTCCTTGAAGAAATTTTGATCCGACAAAAAACATGGCCGCCATGGGCGGGGCTTATTTTCACTATTTAACATACAGTGTAATGCTAAAAAATCTTCTTCTGCAAACGTACTTGTGGGATTTCATTGTAATTTGGCATGAACGTTCCTTGGGTGGACCTTTGTCAGATTCCTTGAAAAAAATTTGGTCCGACAAAAACATGGCCGCCATGGGCGAGGCTTATTTTCACTATATAACATATATTGTAATGCTGAAAATATCTTCTTCTGCAAAAGTTCTTGTTTTATTTCATAGTTATTTGGCATGCATGCTCCTTGGGTGGACCTCTGTCAGATTCCTTGAAGAAATTTTGATCCGACAAAAAACATGGCCGCCGTGGCCGGGGCTTATTTTCACTATATAACATATAGTGTAATGTTAAAGAAGTCTTCTCTTCTTCAAAAGTTCTTGTTGGATGTCATTGTAATATGGCATGAATGTTCCTTGGGTAGACCTCTGTCAGATTCCTTGAAGAAATTTTGATCCAATAAAAAATCAAAGCGCCAAAAGGCACTGAAATGACAGATTCTGTGAAAAACCAGTGCTTCAGCTGAAGTGCACGACCCGCCGGATGCTTTTAGCTTTATGAGTGTAACCATATATGGGTATGGCGGCCATTTTGGTCATGTGACCTGGACCTAAAACGGCTCCCCCAATAAATGCGCCTTATCGTAAGGAGCAAAAATATATCTTATACTTTAGTACTGTATTCTGAATGGTTTGCAGGATAAAATGCATTCTCACTTTTCCAATACAAAAGCATATGTGTCAAAGTTTGACCTAGGCACAAAGAAGGTCAAGGTCAACCCAGGGTCACCATTTTAACAATTTATGATGGGCCTACGTCCCAGATGCTATTTATAAAGTTTCGTGGAAATCTGCCCAGTGGTTCTGGAGAAGACTATTTTTGAAGGGTTTTTACCATATATGGCTTGGCGGCCATTTTGGTCATGTGACCTGGACCCCATGAGCAAATTTTGGTTTCCCCCATCCCATAGAGGCCCCATATGAAATTTGACTTCAATCGGCCCAACGGTTTCCGAGGAGAAGCAGTTCGAAAATTTTCACATTTTTCGCCTCGGCGAGGCTATACTAAATGGAATGTAATATTTCGCAAGTTCGTTGGTTAGATCTCATTGATATCTTTCAGTATGACAAAAATTGTTTAAATATTCCAAGCGGTTAAGTCACTATCACCAATTTTCACAAACGGGTTACGGACGGACAGACAGACTGACAGAATGACACGGTGATTTTAGGGCACTCTTAGAAAATCAACCGACTTCAGTCGGTCGCTTTTCTGCGGGTCGTGCAATTCAGATTTACTTTCTTAAGTGATAAGGACAATGGCGCTGGAGTGCTGATTTTTAGTTTGTTTCACAAAACTGAGGTGAATCGGCTGTTAACAATTTTAACTTCATTTTACTTGGACATTATAAATAAAACAACATGCAAATGACTACCCAGCAGGCACACGTCGCTAGGGCAACGTCAAATCAACGTCGATGCAACGTCATGACGTTGCACCGACGTTGATGTGATGTCACAATTACGTCATGTGCCTGCTGAGATAGTAGCCAGTTTTATGACAACACATAGCCGCAACTTTCTTGTAAAAGCTTACACTTGTTGACTGAGATGTGTTTCGCGGCTTAGTCAAGAACCTGCCTTATGTCGTGCGCTACAATAAAGGAAAACACTTTTTGTGCGATGTTTGAAGTTTTACGGCATGAGACTAATTATTTATCACAACATTGTGCTTACATATTCAGTTATTTAGACCTATACAACAGAATTGGACAGTGATAACTGTTAGGAGTTTATTATTGCTGGCTTGCTACCGTACGGTGAAGTTTCTAGCGTCACGTACTTCGCATTTAATTAGGTGAGTCTGTACCCTTTCAGCCCTTTATAGCCAAGTACAGATACCTACAGATGCAAACAGTGTAGAACCTGGTGAGATGGCTCATAATGATACACCGCATTCGGTTCTACATGATTTGACATGCTATTGACGACTATTGACTAGACACCCAATTTACATGTGTAGAATGGACGCGTACAAATTCATTGACTGAAGACTGAACTGGAGAAACTCGTGGGTTGAAGGGGTAAAATCTTAACCTGGCCTGTAACTGTTGTGTGCGGGTCAGGACCAGACAAAGCGGCTTGGCCGATAATCAAAAGTTAAATGCAGCTTATTATACGGTCTATTTTCTTTATTTTTCAAAGTTTATCTAGATACTTAAATGGTGTGCACTGATTGAGGCTCTATACATATTGTTTTTTTTTTTTTTTTCTTTTCTAAAATATACAAAGGTACTTTATGGCGTATTGATACAAATATAATTAATCTTAACCCATTTTGTACTGAATGTAATATTATCGCTTATCTGACGAAGATTTCATTTCGAAATCCCGGTTCAAAATTAAGGGGCGTCAGCTAGAAATATAGGAATTAATTTAGAAAAAAAAATGGGCTAACTTTCGACAACAGTAAAGACCGCAGTGAAGGCCGTGGTTAGACGCCGCCTCCAAGATTCGCCAATGACCCATTATGCGGTCGTCTGTATAAAATGGGAACTTTCCTTATGCATATTCAATTAACTTTTCCCGTTTTGTTTGTAATTTAAGAAAGATCATTTTTGTATTTTGATTACAAATGAAACAAAACATGTAATCAAAATGCGGAAATAATGCCATGAGAAATTAGTGTTGAGACAGCGAGCATGAAAAGTCAACAAACCATTACGATAACACATCCGTGCAACATAGTGCATTTTCACATCTACAAAATGGCTACTTTTCTGATGAAAATCGGTGATATTTTTCTTATTTATACTGCAAACATGGGTTGTGGATACTCGTTAGAACCGCCTCGATGAGTCGGTTCTAAAGACTACCCACAACCTATGTCTTGGAGCAAAAATAAGAAAAATATTGTTTACCCCCGTAAACCCCAGTTTTCCCTATATAAAGTAGGGTTTAGGGGGGTCTTCATTTCACGGACTTGTTCACGTGATGCAACGGACTATTTGCGCGGAGTCATATTTCAAAAGTAGTGGAAGCCGGAAGTTCGGATGGTAAGTAAACATGCAGCACGACGAAGAATGACAGAAAGAATCTGTCATTAAAAAATGGCCGCCATGGGCGGGAATATTTTCAATATAAAACATAATATTATAGCCAAATGTCAAAAAGATTTTCTTCTCTAATTAAGGTCTTATTGGATTCCATTGCAGTGTGGCATGAATGTTCCTTGGGTAGATCTCGACCTCTGTCAAATTCCTTTAAGAAATTTTGAACTGGTAAAAAACATGGCTGCCATGGGCAGGGCTTATTTTCAATATAAAACATATAGCCATATGTCAAAAAGATTTTCTTCTGCAAAAGCACCTGTTGGATTTCATTGTAATTTGGCATGAATGTTCCTTGCGTGAACCTCTGTTAGATTTCTTGTTTTGCATGAATGTTTCTGGGATGGACCTCTATCAAATTCCTTGAAGAAATTTTGATCTGACAAAAAACATGGCTGCCATGAAATGTAAAAAAAATCTTCTCCAAAAGTACATGGTGGATTTCATTGTAATCTAGCATGAATGTTCCAAGAGTGGATCTCTGTCAGATTTCTTGAAGAAATTTTGATTGGACACAAAAATGGCCACCACGCCCATGGGCTCATTAGTGTCCACAGACTTATAACAGGAATACTATACTTCTAAAATCTTTTTCTCTGAAATTCATAAGAGGCATAGCTAAGATATTTAGTATGTAGCAATGTGAATGACCTGCTAATTAAGTCCTGTCTACCATTTCTCTTGTGTCCAAATTAGCCACACCCCGGGGCTCATTAGCTGCCATAAACTTATAATGGAAAAATCTTAATCTGGAATTGCAAGGCTGACAGCTTTTAATAGATATTTAGCAGTAGCAATGTCAAGTGATCACCTATTTATAAATCTTGCCGACCTTGCCTCTGGAGTCCAAACTGTCCATGTCCTGAGGCTCATTAGCTGCCATGGACTTATAATGGGAAAACTTTCCAGCAGATGGCATTTTGAAATATTTTTCTATTTTCTGGGAAAATAAAATTAACAATTAAACAATTTGTTGTCTGCTGATGTAGCCTACAGACTCGTGAAGTTTCATTAAAAGGCATGGACTTTTTTAGCCAGTGGAGCAACAGGCCCTCTTGGGCCTCTTGTTGACTCCTTACTGGCAAAGGGGGCCGGCACGTACAGGATTATTTTTGCCAAACAGATGAAACAAATTTTGCTGAAGTTTTAGGAGAATTACCGCAGATGGTGATTTTTTAGGTATGCATAAGCCTGCCCAGGTAGAGTCTGAGGATATGAACTGATTGGTTGAACATGACCTTAATTAGTGCTGATTGAGACGATGAGCTCCAAACAAAACCTAAAAAGCTGAAGCTTGTACAGGCCTCATTCAGTCACATGTTAACGCTGTGCATGCTGGGTATTTTTTCACAGCAGATGACATTTTGAAATATTTTTCTAATTTTCCCAGAAAACAGGATTTGACATCTCGGAGATTTGCATGAGATGTATGCAAATTGTAGATTTGCATGAGATGTCAAGTCCTGTTTTCTGGGAAAAATAAGAAAAATATCTACAATTTGTCGTCTGCTGATTTAGCCTAGAGAGTGGTAAAGTTAATAACCATTACAATGCCAGTCACAATAGTTGTTGTCTGCTGGTTGCTTTAAAAAGTTATTGTTGTAAACAGTGTGGATGAACCCAGATCAGACTCAGCTCCTCTAGAAGCAGTCTGATCAAGGCCCATACTGTTTGCCTGTTCTTACGACCTGAAAGCCGTAACAAAGGAAAGATGCATAGCCTGAAAAAATCCCCGCCTATGGTGGGATTCGAACCCGGGCCGCTCGGTAGACAGTCCACTGCTCTTACCCCTGAGCCAAAGAGTCGACTCTCTGACGCAGTTGTCAGAGAGTGGTTATAAACCTAGAAGCTTTGCATATGATCTACCAAGGTAGATAATGGAAGGGAGGTAACACACCCCCTCTTCAAGGAAGTCATCATTTATGATGACGTGAAGGATACCAACTTCGGCACAAGCCAATTCTGGCATTTCGGACGAGCCCCCATCTTACGACCTGAAAGCCGTAACAAAGGAAAGATGCATAGCCTGAAAAAATCCCCGCCTATGGTGGGATTCGAACCCGGGCCGCTCGGGTGACAGTCCACTGCTCTTACCCCTGAGCCAAAGAGTCGACTCTCTGACGCAGTTGTCAGAGAGTGGTTATAAACCTAGAAGCTATGCATATGATCTACCAAGGTAGATAATGGAAGGGAGGTAACACTGTGTGTTAAACTATTTTTAAAAAGCTTGCAAGATGCAGCAGACAACATAAACAGATGACATTTTCAGATGAAGTTTCTCTAATGCCTACTTAAGGGTTTGCCCATAAATAACTAGTCACGATTTTCTTACTTTTCAGAGAAAATCAGATTTTACTTTTCGTGAATCTTCTGCTAATTAGATGAAATGTCAAGCATGAATTCCTTAGAAAAAAATAACAAAAAAATGTTCTGGAATTTAGTCTGTTTAAGACTTAGCCTTTACCATTCTGTAGCTGAATTCAGCAGACGACAAATTGTTGATATTTTTCTTACTTTTCCCAGAAAACAGGACTTGACATCTCACGCAAATTGTCTTCATAGCAGGAGACAATTTGCAGAATGTCAAATCCCGTTTTCTGGGAAAATTAGAAAAATATTTCAAAATGTCTTCTGCGGCAAAAAAAATAAATAACCAGCATGTAGAGTGTTTCAGCACCATATGAATTTTTAAAGCAAATGGAAATTTTACTTTTAAAATTATTTTCATGGAAAATCCGTCTTGACATTATATTTTAAAATGACGTCTGCAAATCTTGTGATTGACATTTAAGGGTAATTCTTATGGTTATGATACCCATCTATCATCTGGGCTTGGCTACTAAACTGGTCCAGGTGTGAGCAGGCCAGGTGTATGTTGTCGGCCCAGTTATCCAAGGGTAAAGCTGTTTTTAAGGGGAATGGGAACACCTGGCATATTTTTCCGCCATTTTTCAAAGGGAGACAAATTTCGGGACTTCCTGTTCGCCTTTCTATAAGCCCTGTCCCATTGAAAAAGGGGTCAACTCTTAAAGGAAAGAATTTGCTCCTCTGGAGCAAATTCTTTCCTTTAAGAGTTGACCCCTATTGACATGGGAGACAAAAATACTTTTGCAGGAGTTACCTCCCCTGAAGGTGTTCCCATTCCCCTTAAGCATCAAGATTATGACGTTATTATCTAGAATGATAGATCATTAACACGTGTTGACTAATTTCTCGGCTGTGTTTTGTTGTATAAAGCTGTAATTTGTCAACATAGTGTAATTCAGGGCACAGGTAAAATGCTCAATGATGTAGGTTTATTTTTGCTTTTTTATACGCCTGTTTAAAAAACGGTCATATTTGTGCCCATTGGTGTTGATCCATCTGTCTATCCTTGGGCTTTCTGTAAACTTTGGTTTCTGGACAACTCCTCCAGCAGATGACATCCATGGTGGCGGCCCCTGCCCATCAGTCGCTTGAAGAAGTAGATGGGCTGCATGATGCTTCCACGCAGAGCTGAAACCAAGAGCACACAAGTACTGGTAAACCGCTTAGAGAATTGAAGCCTGCCTTGGCAAAGCGGTGCGAGTTGGACGTCCATGCTTATCAACCTTACTGGTTTCATTAGGCGACAGGGCTTGAGATGTCATTTCATCTCAATGTCGGGTAAAAGTCCCACAAAATTGGAAGCAGTGTCTGCAAAATGACCTATACAGTTTTGATGGGGACGATAAACCTCAAATCAAACAAACAAATAAAATCGACCATGGTGTGGAGCAGCCCATACTGTATCGAGGTTACAATCCAGCAAATATTAACAGGGGTAAGCCCCTTTGAAAATTTCTGTAAACATTTCGTTTCTGACTTAAAGATAACATACAATCAAGCTGAAATTTTGTTTGTAGTCAGACCATGATGTTTAGTAGAGCATATCAGTGTTATGCTTCTTTGAAAATTTCTGTAAACTTTTCTTTTCTGGCTAACTCCTTCAGTTTGCAATCCGAACAAACTGAAACTTGATTACCATGATGTGGAGCAGCATAATTATTATTTCAAGGTTGTAGTCCACCAAACATTAATACTTTTTACAGAGCTATGTGAAAAAATGCACTATGTCCCACGGGTGTGTTATTGTAATGGTTAATTAAGCAGCATGAGTACTGAAGGTCAAGGTCACTGAGTCTCATTGACCTTGGTCCAGGATCACCAAGATTTCTCTTGTTTTTATGGGCAGGGGAGGCAGCAAATTTAAGCCAGGGATATGAAGACTTTATGGGATGGAGGACACATGACCAAGATGGTTGCCATGATAAAAATCCTTCAAAAATCTCGGAAACCAAATCATGGTTCCCTAAACACTCATGTGAACGATTCAGGGCCATTGGTACTCTAGTTTTCAGAGGCAGTCAAGTTTGTTATTACATGTCAATCATGATCTGCCCGACAGTCTGATTCACATGCACAGTTGTCAAGCCATATTTGCTGTGAAAAATAATTGAAAAAAAAAAACATTGTCTAAATAATTTTTATGGCACTTTAACTCTTGTCCTGCTGAGCCCGGATATGCCTTATCTTTGAAACAATGTAGATCCAGATCAGATGGCTTCTGAAGAAGCCATCTGATCAGGATCTTCATTGTTTACCATCCAGTTAATGAATTTGTTGCAATAATTTGCATCAAATAATCTGATTGGCTGATAATCAGTAGTGCGTGTGACATATTTAAATATTCAGCAGGACAAGGGTTGAGGTTTGAAATGGGTTAAGGCTGAAAAAAACAGTTAAAAGCCAGCCCTGAGAAACAGACAATGACTTGCATATTGTCTGAATCAAAAAAGCTAAATTTGTCTACATACTCTCAAAGGAAATAATTAGGGAGTATAGTTATTCCCTTTAAGAGTATCCCCTTTATTTTAGGAAGGGAGACAAATCATTAAAAATGGTACTAGCTGCTCCTCGTTTGGCACTCAGATTTACGGGGTAGAGCTAGGACTGGTTGATCCAGTGTCAGGATAATGTGACTGGGTGTGGTATCATGTAATGTGTCTGGGACATGATACTTCAGTGAGGCAGCACTATAAACGTGAGCATTGAGCTCCCTGTCGCAACCAGACACCGTCGTGATATGACTGAAAAATTGTTGAAAGCGACGTTAAACCCGAATTCACACACACACACAAATCATTTTATATGACACTCAGAGTAATGTTCCTTAATCCTAATCTGGCTGAATAATTTTATTAGCCACACCCATTCCTGATTATCTGCCAATCAGATTACATGCACTCAAATTCACAAACTGAATAACAAACAGTAAGCATCTTCAGAAGCCATCTGATCTGGATCTACACTGTTTGCAAAGGTAGGGACTGTTGTGAACAGCAGGATAAGGTTTGGTTTGTTTGTTTGATTTGAGGTTTAACGTCCCCGTCAACACTGTATAGGTCATTTTTTAGACGTTGCTTCCAATTTTGTGGGACTTTTACCCGCCATTGAGATGAAATGACATCTCAAGCCCTGTTGCCCAATGAAACCAATAGGGTTTATAAGCATGGACGGTCTGACTTGCACCACTTTACCTGGGCAGGCTTAGATCCTCTAAGCAGTTTACCAGTACTTGTGTGCAAGGTTTCAGCTCTGCGTGGAAGCATCATGCAGCCCATCTATTTCTCCAAGCCCTGACGGGCAGGGGGCAGAGCAGGATAAGGTTTAAAGATGTATTTATTACTTTACTAAAAAAGACTAATGTACCTAATTCATTGTTGTTAGTACAGAGTTGACCGCAATAGTGTGGTCTCTTTTGGGAAAACCACAACTTTTGTCAAACATCAAAAAAGAATTAACCTTTTATTAGTCTTTTGTCTCGGCTATGTCATTGTTTCTCATTCATAAAAATGATCAAGCACGATAACGCCTACCTTTGTGAACAGTGTAGATCCTGATCAGATGGCTTCTGAAGAAGCCACCTGATCAGGATCTACACTCTTCATCATTTAGTTTCCAAATTTGAACAAAATTATTATATTAGGTAATTTGATTTATTGATAATTTAATTTATTCAGCAGGACATAGGTTGATATTCCGGGCCAATTTGTTCAAAGCCTTGTTACCTATACACCACAACCTCTTTATAACACTATTAATGGGGTCCAAAGCAGAAACCGTGTTAGTTTACGAACCGTGTTATATCCAAACAAAAATGTATAGATTATATAAAAAAATGACCATTTATGTATAATCTATACATTTTTGGGATCCATCTTGAAACCTTGTTATATCCAAATCCGTGTTATAACGAACCGTGTTATAATGAGATTGTTGTTTAGTATTAAGAATCTATAATATCTGATACTGTAGTGTTTTTGATGGAAAAAAATGTGAATACCTTGTGAATTTATCTTGAAAATGTATGTTGTGTGTACTCATTAGAATCACCTCAATAAGGCCATTTTAGAATTAAATGAGTACACATGACATCTTTATTTAAAGGACATTGAATAGTATCCATTTGATGTATCATAATGATCCTAAGGATTGGGACAGACAGACCTAAGAAAACAGTGCAGACCCAGATCAAACTGTTCCTGGAGGGGCACTCTGATCAGGGCCTACACTGTTTGCCATTCCATCTCCACTTTTTGGACTCCCAACAAACTTAGTGAAGTTTTATGAGAATTATAGCAAGTCCTCAAGGTGTCCGAACTGTTAGGATTTTTACGGTATTATGCCTCCAGATTTGACTGTTATTCTAACACATCGCGCCTATATAGGCAATGGAAAATAACCACGCCTACGGAACGATAGAATGCGTAACCATTGGTTAAGAACGTGAAGCAATTAGAGCGACATCCAGTTAGGAATTAGATCGCTAAAAAAGGTAAAGAAACTGTGCAGTTTCTGTGTTTCATAAGTTATATAATTTTTACGAGGAAGTTATTTAAAAAACGGGGAATTACATTCAGGAGCCCATTGATATCGGCATCTTTGGAGTAAATACCAAATCCCGTACTTCACACATTTTGGCTAAATTTAGTTTCTCCTGCTGAAGGTGAACTCAAGCCTTAGAAAACGAGTGGTTTTTCGAGGTGTTTGTTGCCTTTTATTTATTACTGCGCTTTGCTACAAGTTCAGCATATTAACATGCACACACAATAAACATATATGGTTATATGTGTTGTGGATATTTTGCTTGTCAATGCAGCACTAGCGAGAAATCACCACGGAAAAGGTCGAAAATAGTTGGTTACGCATTAGATCTATAGAAATGATAACAAAACTTGCAACTATAAAGCGGATCTGTTTTCATCTTCACGGCCCCAGAATCACCCGCACCTTGTTCTACGGAACCATTTTTAGCCAACCTGATAAGCAGTGCGCTATTGATTCGATAATGACATAGTATTTTATGGAAACATTTTCAGTCTCCAGAATCATAGTACCGAATGATTTTCACTGACTTTTACGCTGTGTTTGTTTTATCAATGGTCCGGTAATTGCCTGAAATGAAATTAAACAGGTTTTGGAGTTTTAATTTCTGCGAAGAACTCCTCATCTGCCAAAATTTGCTGGTTAAGCATTAGATCGTCTGGTTAAGCATTCGATAGCCAGAGAGGAGAAAATCTCACCAGTTGCTGCCTAAGTAAATGCCAGCAGCTTACTACAATAAAAGGTGGTCTACATATGATTTCTAAATTATGCTAAAATCACCAGAGAAAGAAAGCCGTGATGAAAAATACTTTTCTGGACAAGACCATTAAATGTCTGGGTATCATGCTTATCTGACCGAATGACGCACAGATTCATAAATAAGAGGTCATTACTTGCTTTTGTAGAAAACAAAATGGCCAGCTTACGCTTTTTAATGGCGATTAAATCTATATCGTGTTTCTATGGTCAAGCATTAGAGAGCCAGGTTGAGCATAAGACACTCATGATTATAAACTTGGTGCTTATAAAAAGTAGAAGTAAAGCAATGATCAGGAATCAATACCAGCTGGCTATCCAAAATGCGATACATACAATCAGTGACAAACAATAACATAAATAAACCGCCAAAGAAGAACCGCCTTGTAACAGTCAGTGAAAAGAATTCCACTGGGAATTGTTTGTCAATCGACCCAAAGGTGCTCAGAAGAAAAGCTGTTCTATGCTTAAGTGCACGTGAATATCACTGACTTGTCGGGAAAACTATTAGAATGAAAATAGTCGAAGTGAGGTCAGAGTGTTGTGAAAAACTAAAGAGGGTTATCTTGGAAACATAGGATGGGCTTGGCAAAGAGTGTAGACCCTGATCAGACGCTGCAGAATCCGGCGTCTGGTGAAGATCTACACTATTTGATTGGACACTGGAATTTAAGAGATTAATGAAACAGTTTAAGACTATTTCTCCTACCTACACTCGGAGGCAATAGACCCACCAGTCCTTTGTTGTTGTTTTTTAAATCACATTATATTTTGTGCAGAAATGAGAAAAATATCACAATTTTTCATCTTAAAATTTTCGTTTTTTTGGCGATAAAGGTTACATTGTATTTGTATAGGCGTGTTTTCGTAATGATTATTCAAAGAAACAAAATGATGTGGAGAAAACAAATGTCTACAACCTTTTTAGTACTAAATACAATATTATCAACAGTCGGTAGATAGTGAACAAAAAACTGGACTTTTGGCTTAATGTAAACTGCCTAATCACTGCCTAGATACATCCGTGAGAAAATGTTGCTCCATATTCAAAACGGTTTCAAAAGTTCCTCATATCTAAACATGATACTGCAGATGGAAGAAAATATTATAACTTGTATGTTCTATCAATTTATTATATCTATATTTTTTCCTCATATCTAAAAATGACACTGCCGATGAAACAAAATATTATAGCGTGTATGTTTTATTAAGAAGGAAGATTAGATCATGGAAGATTAGCTGAGGGCCTCGTGGAAGATTAGCTATTACATGTATTTTTGTATGTGCTAAATGTTGCTACCCTCACTAAATAAAGTCCTTACTTACTGACTGACTGACTGACTTACTTACTTTCTCTCAATTTATTTAATGAACGCACCTGTCCTCCTGTTTACTTAAAATTTATAAATTTTACAAATGGATTCTAGTTCGTCTTGATTAACATGATTACGAATACATGGTGTGTCATTCTTGCGCTGTTTGTATTAATAAGAAGTTGGTTGTAGACAATATCTTTATCTTATCGTTTTGACAGTAGCATAGAACTCACGGGATCTCCGATCTGGGTTATCGATCATGATACAGACATATATTTTGGGGGCATGCGCAGTCCCAGGAGTAGGATATTCCGGCTACCTATTTGCTTTGCAGAGGCGAGCTAAAACAAATACGCCTTTCTTTTGCGTTACTATGCCTTTTTTCGCATTACTACGCCTTTTGATTCGCGTAAAAACGCCTTTGATTCGCATCACTGCGCCTTTCTTTTGCGTTACTACGTCTTTCTGTTGCATTAGTATGCACTTTTTCGCGTTACTACGCCTTGTTTTTGCGTTACTACGACTTTTTTGCGTAGCTTCGCCTTCTGATTGGCGTTACTGCGTCTTTTGTTTTGCGTTTCTACGCCTTTTTTGCGTTATTACGTCTTTTGTGTCGCGCTACTCCGCCTTTACGGTATTTTATTTTCTCCTACATAAGCCAAATAGACTTTCGTATCTGCAGTGTTAACGATCTTACCCTTAGCCTTTCACGCCTGAGTTTCTTAAACGGGTTCTCTCCATTTTTTTATTTTGGGCAATTCTTGTTAATAGGAGATTTAGTCAAATTCATTTACAGGATGGCGAACAGCTTTCATTCTCGGATGAGACGGTTCATTAATGGCCGTCCCATCCGGATATAGATTTAATCGCCATTACAAAGTGTAAGCTGGCCATTTTGTTTTCTACAAAAGCAAGTAATGACCTCTTATTTATGAATCGGCGCGTCATTCGGTCAGATAAGCATGATACCCAGACATTTAATGGTCTTGTCCAGAAAGGTATTTTTCATCACAGCTTTCTTTCTCTGGTGATTTTAACACAATTTAGAAATCATATGTAGACCACCTTTTATTGTAGTAAGCTGCTGGCATTTACTTAGGCAGCAACTGGTTTGATTTTCTCCTCTGGTTATCGAATGCTCAACCAGACGATCTAATGCTTAACCAGCAAATTTTGGCAGATGAGGAGTTCTTCGCAGAAATTAAAACTCCAAAACCTGTTTTATTTCATTTCAGTCAATTATCGGACCATTGATAAAACAAACACAGCGTAAAAGTCCGTGAAAATCATTCGATACTATGATTCTGGAGACTGAAAATGTTTCCATAAAATACTATGTCATTATCAACACAATAGCGCACTGCTTATCAGGTTGGCTAAAAATGGTTCCGTAGAACAAGGTGCGGGTGATTCTGGGGCCGTGAAGATGAAAACAGATCCGTATTATAGTTGCAAGTTTTGTTATCATTTCTATAGATCTAATGCGTAACCAACTATTTTCGACCTTTTCCGTGGTGATTTCTCGCTAGTGCTGCATTGACAAGCAAAATATCCACAACACATATAACCATATATGTTTATTGTGTGTGCATGTTAATACGCTGAACTTGTAGCAAAGCGCAGTAATAAATAAAAGGCAACAAACACCTCGAAAAACCACTCGTTTTCTAAGGCTTGAGTTCACCTTCAGCAGGAGAAACTAAATTTAGCCAAAATGTGTGATGTACGGGATTTGGTATTTACTCCAAAGATGCCGATATCAATGGGCTCCTGAATGTAATTCCCCGTTTTTTAAATAACTTCCTCGTAAAAATTATATAACTTATGAAACACAGAAACTGCACAGTTTCTTTACCTTTTTTAGCGATCTAATTCCTAACCGGATGTCGCTCTAATTGCTTCACGTTCTTAACCAATGGTTACGCATTCTATCGTTCCGTAGGCGTGATAACTGTGTTTTATTCTGCAACAAATCACAGCTCGGAAGAGCGTGACGAATGACGTCATTAAAAATTGCAAATTTATGACGTCATTAGTCGATTTCCTGGACGTTAGACGGTGTAACGTCATTTTCTCGCATCGAAAACGTTAGAAAAGTATATAAATGCTTGTGTTTCAGTTGATAATTTTAGCGGGATTTCTTCTAACAATGGTGAAAAGTTGTAAGGTTTTGAAGGAAACAACAACATTATTGCCGATTTTCAGCGTGTTAGAATCGAAATAGATCTGCTCTGGTCTGTGATTTATTGAGTAATAAATCACAGTTTGTCGCTCGTGATTTGTCTACTTTACAACTGACCTCCAAACTGTGATTTACTACTCAACAAATCACAGTTAGAGCTGATCTATTTCTTAAATAAACCTCAGTTGCTTATACTACCCCCATCTGGAACCAAATTTTCCTGATCCCAAAGATTCAGCTAATAAGACCAGCTAAAAACCAGCTAAAACTAAGACTTATTCTGCATTTAAAAGCATACTTAGAGGTTTTGGGTATTCTTCCATTGTGTTTTCTACACCCAGTGTCATCTAGTAAGAGACCACCTTAAGGATTGTTCAAAAGTGGTCTTAAACAAGACCACCTTTGGGACTGTTCAGAAGTGTTCTTAAAGATACCACCTTTGGTACTGTTCAGAAGTGGTCTTAAAGTGACCACCTTAGGGACTTTTTCACAGAGACCACCTTTGGGACTTTCAGAAGTGGTCTTAAAGGGACCAACTTTTGGACTGTTCAGAAATGGTCTTAAAGAAACACCTTTGGGACTTTCAGAAGTGATCATAAAGAGACCACCTTTGGGACAGTATAACTTTTGAACAGTTCCAAAGGTGGTCTGAATATAGCAATTTCCCTGTATTTGAGCCATCGAAGTTTGGATGCATTTTGTGTTCTGCTGATGATGCAACTATAGTTCTAATTTTACCATATGTTTCTCTGTTCAGCCAGTTTAGCATGTAGGTTTGTTTCCAGTGTATCAATATTTCCATGCCCTTTGATCCTGTATATGTTGTTTCATACATATATTTTTGTAGACCAAGGTTTCCTGGAGTGTGGCATGTTTATGCTTATAAATTTTGTTTGGACAGAAACGCCTGTGTCCAGACTTACAGGCATCTGTAACCATATTGTCTCCTAGAAATTTCGAAAGTATACTATAGAAATTAATTTATATCATATGTTGCCTCAGTGTTGGGAGTAAGACTTGCGACCAGACTTCTTCCTCTGAAACTTTAGCCACGCCTGTTCCTGCTTGGCCATCTGCATAGGCATGCTCCATTTGCAGCCTCAGTCAAATGGCCATTATCATGCGGTCCAAAAAAGAAACACAGTTGAATCACTCATCGCTCTTGAGCAAAGCACAGAAATAACAATTTGCAGCCGTATTGGCACTGATTCTCTACATTTTCAGCTCATTTTTTGGCTGACCTTCTAAATTTCAAAAACAGGCAGTGCTTCCCTTTCTTCTGTTGGGCACTGGCAGTGCAACGCCAAACATTTGCTGCCCAGAAGCACTTATGTCTTGTGGTGCTATGGTCAGTTCTGTCCGCTTGACCATGGCAGACATAAAAAGCCTGAACGAACGGTAGAAATGAATTTCATTTTTGTTGATTTCATGTATGTGTAAACTCTGATGAATCACTCACAAACTTAGCATGAAGCCCAAATTGATGGATTTTATCGATGTATAAATCAATAAAATCCACAAAAAATGATAATTCATTCCTTACCGGTATATTCCAATTTTGTCATCGAAGTGTTAAAAATGCCACCAAAATGGTAAATTTTACTACAGAATTCTTTCTAAAGCATAAGAATAAACTTACCAATGGCCATGGCGGAATGAATTGTTAACCCTTGTCCTGCTGAATATTCATATATGCCACACCCACTACCCATTATCTACCAATCAGATTACTTGATGCAACTTATTGCAACAAATTAACAATCTGAATGACAAACAATGTAGATCCTGATCAGATGGCTTCTTCAGAAGCCATCTGATCTGGATCTACATTGTTTGAAAGGTCAGGCACATCCGGGCTCAGCAGGACAAGCGTTAATTCAATTAGAAATTTCCATCTTTGAAAGAAACCCAAGGGAAAAAAAAGTCAAGTCTTTAAATTCAGTTTATTTGTCTTCTAACATTTACGATTTCAATAGTTTCCTATCTTTTAATTGAATGCTGTTTTAATGGCGTTTCATATACAATGACATAACGCATGGGTTGTATTGAATGTGCTCTTTGACGCCACGTTATCTTACCATCTCTTGTTGTGTGAAATATATATACTAACCCAAACTCCTAACGCAACAAGAAAATTCTAGGGAAGATACATGTAGTATGGTAGGGAAACATGGGTGACAAATGATGATCAATTACCCATGGCCAAATGGTTATTAACATTTATTCCAGATTTTCTGCAATGGTTCATTAAGCTTCTTTCTGATTGGCAAAAAAAAGTTTTTTTGGAACCACATGCTTTCTTTCAGTTTTTAAAAGCCAAAATTTCAGTTCAAGTGTCACTTGCAAAAAGTTTGGTTCCACAGTCTTAGACTATATACTATAGTCTGTAACATCCAAATTTTGCATTTTAACTGGTAGTCCATAGACTGTAATGCAAAATGAATATTGCTTATTTCTAAGAAATAAAGGTTTGCTTTCATGCAATCTTTATGAGCACCAATTTTTTTCACACACTTAATTCAAGTAGCTTGTATGTCACTTATAAGCCACTTCATCTATATGTGACTTGTATGGGGCTTATAAGTTTTGGATACTTACCTCTCGTACAAAAATTCAAAGACTTTCAAGTCTCTTATATGCCGCTTATAAGCTGCTTATAATTAAGTCATGTCACTTTTTGGACTCCTTCAACTGAATGGCGAAACAAACTTGTTCAGATTTTAGGTGAATTACAGCAAGTCCTCAAGGTGTCTGAATTTTTAGAATTTTTATGGTATTAAGAGTTATTTATAGAAATTTATTTGAAAATGGCCTAACTTTTCTGCAAACAGCCAACGCCAAGATCCAACACTGCATTCTGCACTGTCTGATCTGTGTATGTACTGTATTCCAATGTCCCATTTTGAGATATCCTTTGAAAAAAATGGGCTAACTGAACAGCTTTACATAACCTTGTTAGGGCCAATTGTGCCTTAACCTATTTTGTATAGGAAACCCAAAATGGGATAGCAGCAAACAGTGTAGGCCCAGATCAGAGGCCGCAGCACATGGCATCAGATCAGGACCTACATTGTTTGCAAAAAGTTCAGCCACTTCAAAGATAACACAACCTGACACACCTAAATTTTGAAATGGACTCCTGCTTTATAGAAGATGGAAGGTTCCATTTAGTACAAAATGGGATGAAACTACAAAACAGACCTATCAAACCTCTTATGCACCAGTCATTTGTAACCACTGCCCCTCACACCCCCCCCCCCCACCCAACCCCCACCCCCACCTACGGTGAATAAGGGGGACAATGACTTTTCACTTTTCACAGCCCTGCTAGAAGCCCTGTCATTTCCCCGTTATTTATGATAGTTAATTCCACTGTATGTTTGCATAATATTAAAACCCCTGCATTAACCTGTAACTGCGGGGAACACAGAGGGTAACTATCCCGCACATAAGCCCTGCTATCTCCCACCCATCCCCGTAGTTGTGGGGTGCGGGGTTGCAAATGACCAGTGCATTATATTGTCACCATGCAATTGCAAATTTTGAAAAGAAAAAGAAAAATCTTTAAAACAAAAATTCATACATTTTAGATACATTACTTGAATAGATCATGTTACTGGTGAAATAACGAGGGAATTAGAATGTCTCCTTGTGGTAGACATTTTTCTACCACAAACTTGACCACAATGATTCTCATGTATGAAGATTCATTGCATAGAACATTAGACTGCACTAATTAAAATTTATGAATGAAAAATAATTACAAGATGGTGTGTCATGATCACAAGGAAGTATGCTTAAAAGCTGAAAAATGAGCCAAGAATACAATCATGATAAGTCCGTGAAATGAACACCCCTCTTAAACTTGGAAATCAACACATGAACAAGTCTGTGAAATGAAAACTCCCTAAACTTCACTTTACATGGAGAAAACTGGGGTTTATGGAGGTAACATTATTTTTCTTATTTCTGCTCTAAGTCCATGCTAATAAACCCTATTGGTTTCATTGGGCGGCAGGGCTTGAGATGTCATTTCATCTCAATGTCGGGTAAAAGTCCCACAAAATTGGAAGCAACGTCTCCAAAATGACCTTTACAGTGTTGACGGGGACGTTAAACCTCAAATCAAAAACAAATCTAAGACTTGGTTGTGGATACTTGTTAGAACCGCCTCAATGAGGCGGTTCTAACAAGCATCCACAACCTATGTTTGCAGTATAAATAAGAAAAATATCACAGATTTTCATCATAAAAAAAGCCATTTTGGAGATGTGAAAAATACACTATGCCACACAGAAGTGTTATCGTTATAAATGTTATAGGATGAAGATTCAACCTGTGGAGCCAGGATCTTCCCTGTTGCTACACATAAGTGTAATGTTGAAGCGCACTAGTTTCAAAGTGTTGCAGACAATTAACCATGCATCATGTTAACAAGATTGTGTATTGAACACCACTGTAAACCTCCTTTATGTGGAGAAAAGTGGGGTATTCAAGGGTATTCATTATTTTCCTCAATCTTTTATCTGTGAAAACTGTATGCTGTATCCCATAATGCTGTATCCAGATAAAAGTAGCCAGGTAGTCCGAGCCAGTCCAGTTTTTCAAGACCTTTCTGCCACAGATTCAGTATAATAACCCTTATGACGCTGAGAAAAAAACACATCTGAAAATGTCATCTGCTTATGTCGTATGCTGAATCCTCTTGCAAACTTTTTATGCCCCCCACCACCAACCCAACCCCCCCCCCCCCCCCCCCCCCAAGAATCTTTGATTCGGGGGGCATATAGTCGAGAATCTTTGATAAAAAGTTTGCCCTGTCTGTCTGTTTGTTTGTCTGTCTGTCCTTCACAAAAGCTTTAACCTTGATCATAACTTCAAAAGTATTTGAGCTAGGCCCATGAAACTTCACACACTTATTCACCATCGCAAGGGCTACACTCTGACCAAAGGCCATAACTGTTTTAATTTTGGGCTAAATTATCTCCCCTTGAAATTTTGCAAAAACTCAGAAATTGGCTCCCACTGGGGGCATTGGTCATCTATAGTGACAGCTCTTGTTTAAAAATATTTTTGCATACAGGCAGACAGTATGGACCCAGATCAGACTGCTCCATCTGATCTGGGTCCACGCTGTTCGCAAAAAATTACTTTTAAAGTAACCAGCAGACAATAAAATAGGTGACAAATGTCTTGTAATGTTGTTAATCTCAACACCCCCACCCAGCGGGGCTTGAAGAAGTAGATGGGCTGCATGATGCTTCCTTGAAGAGCTGAAACCGACCCGCACACAAGTACTGGTAAACCGCTTAGAGGATCTAAGCCTGCCCAGGCAAAGCGGTGCGAGTTGGCCCGTCCATGCTTATAAACCCTATTGGTTTAATTGGGCGGCAGGCTTGAGATGTCATTTCATCTCAGTGTTGGGTAAAAGTCCCACAAAATTGGAAGCAATGTCTCCAAAATGACCTTTACAGTGTTGATGGGGATGTTAAACCTCAAATCAAACAAACAAACAAGTTAATCTCAAAACATTTGCCACTTTCCATAGAGCTATATTAGCAAACACTGTCAGTGGGCATGGTTGCCCAGTCAGTTAGCTCTTATCCTGCTGTTCACAATAACCCTACTTTTGCAGTGTAGATCCAGATCAGATGGCTTCTGGAAAAGGCATCTGATCAGGATTTACACTTTTTGTCATTCAGTTTGTGATTTTGAATTAATGCATTATATCATGTAATCTGATTGGCTGATAGTCAGAAATGGGTGTGGCCAATTAAATTATTTAGCAGGATAGGGGAATTAATCTTCAAAGGCTTGTTTACCATGGCTGATTTGAACATAAAGAGTTCTTCCAAAATTTAGGTGGAGCTCACTAATTTTAGTAATAAAATATACAGGATATATTGTGCAAGGACATTGTGATATTTTTTATAAAAATATATTTGAGTAACTGGAGCAATACAAAGCTACTGTACTCAGGTAATTTTGGTGATTTTGTTTTGTTTTGTTTTTATCAGCAAAAATAAGAGTCTTGTTCTTTGCTGTACTGAGTGGCATCATTAACCCTTCTCTTGCTGAATATTCAGTTTAGCCACACCCATCTCTGACTTTGAACCAATCAGGTAACTTGATGTAATTTATTCCTACAAATTCATAAATTGAATGTCAAACAGTGCAGATCCTGATCAGAAGCCATCTGATCTGGATCTACACTGTTTCCAAAGATAGGGGTTGTCATGAACAGCAGGATAAGAGTTAGCTTTGAAAATCTGGGGCATGATCTTTTAGGCTTTGCTGATCCACAACTCATCTTCATAATCTAGATGATTTGTAGAGAAATTCCACTCATCAGTAAGGCTACTGTCTGGATACCTACTGTATCATAAAGAATGTGGCCAGGTGTGAGATTGTTGTATGAAGGTGACTGGGCCGTTACAACAGAAAAACCTTGGCGCCACTGCCTTTCATTACGCAGACATGCCTATACAAATACATTGCCACCTTTATCGCCGAAATAATGAAAAATTTATGATGAAAAATTGTGATATTTTTCTTATTTCTGCTCAAAATATAGATTGTGGGTACTTGTTAGAACCTATATTTTAGAGCAGAAATAAGAAAAATAAGGTATACCCCGGGAACCCCAGTTTTACTATATAAAAGTAGGGTTCAAGGGGGTCAAAGTTATATAAGTGTGTTTTCGTGATGGTAGGTGACTGAGCCGTTACAATAGAAAAACCTTGGCGCCACTGCCTTTTATTATGCACTCAAGGAGACAATTGCGAGATGGACTGCCCGTGCTTATAAACCCTATTGGTTTCATTGGGAGACAGGGCTTGAGATGTCATTTCATCTCAATGTTGGGTAAAATTCCTATAAAATTGGAAGCGACGTCTCCAAAATTAACTATACAGTGTTGACGGGGACGTTAAACCTCAAATCAAACTTTTTCAGTGTTTGTTTCAACGTTGAGTGTTTGCTGGGTGAAATCATTTTGTACAGGTACTGAAATCCTTTTTGTGCAAAGTAACCTATTTTGTACCAGAAACTCCAAAACGGCCCGGGTTAATTGGCAAACAGTGCAGGCCCAGATCTGATGCCGCAGAACGCGGCATCTGATCAGGGCCTACACTGTTTGTGGAAAGTTAAGTCATTTTCCAAATAAATTTTGAAGAAAACACAACTTGACACCCCTTAAATATTTTAATGGACTCCTGGTATATATAAGGAGGTAGATTCCATTTGGTACAAAAAGGGTTAAAAATAGCCAGATACATGTACATGGAATGAACCTGTTGATGACACTGTTGTTGGGGTCCAAATCAGAAACCAAATGGAATCCATGCACTATGTTACACGTAATGTTAGTGTAATGGAGCATGAAAACCAGTTTTCTTCAGAGTCATCTCATGAGATAATACCATAAAGATTATTATCAAACAAATTGGTAGAATTATTATTATATTATCATTTATATTTTCTTTTATTATTCAGAGACAACAAGACTTGAAAAGTTATTGTAGTTGTCAGCCTTTAAAGTCAACATCATATTCTAACCAAACTGTTTAGACCCAGTTTATGGGATCTGATCTGGGTCTACACTAATTTACCCATGGCCTATCTTGTGGTTGTAGGCATATATATTGGTTAATTCCTCCTTGCATTTGGAAATCTCCATAATTTCAACAGTTATATTTATTATACATGTATATGTTAAAAACACTGAAAGGGCTTTGGGAAGTAGACAGGGCTGCAATTGGTGCTTCCACGCAGAGCTGAAACCAAAGAACTTGAGTACTGGTAAACCACTTAGAAGGTCTTAGAAGCCTTCCCTGGAAAAATGTTGCGAGTCAGACTGTTAGCATTTCTTTGGGGGGCTGGAGATGTCATTTCATCACAATGTCAGGAAAACGTCCCACAAAATTGGAAGCAGCATGTCCAAAATGACCTAAATAGTGTTGACAGGCATGTAAAACCTCAAATCAAACAAACACTGAAGAAAACAAATATTTTTAGCTTTGACCTTACCTTGTTTAACCCTTATCCTGCTGAATAAATCAAGTCTGCCCATTTCTGAGTATATAGCAATCAAATTACATAACATATTTATTCCATTCACAAACTGCATGACAAACCGTGTAGATCCTGATCTGAATCTGCAGTGTTTGCAAAGTTAGGGGTTTTCTTGTTCAGCAGGATATTAATGCATATTAATTATTGAAGACTAAGTTCAGGTTACTGAGTTGGCTCTGAGTTGCCTAACTTTCAACAGGTCCCTTATATGGGGTATCATTTAGTACTGATTTTATTTTTTTTTTTTTTTTTGTTCATGTGACTGACCTTTTATTCAGAGAAAGTAAATGATCTTTCAGCTTTAAGTAGAAAAATTCCAAAACTTCTGATCTTCGTGGGTGATGGCGCTTTCAGTGCGTGGCAAAAAAGTTAGTTTATGGAAGTCCAAACGCACAAAAATTGATGCTATTATTTGTCATGACAAGACATATTCCTTGGTGGCTTTGTAACATTTCCGATGGCTTTTAGATGCATTTTGACACTAGAACATTAACCGGTCCAATCAGAATCCTGACACTTAGTATGTTTACCGTTCCGGTGCTGTACTAAAATGTATTACAAAAACGTATGTTTATTGAACGCACAAGGTTTGATGCTCTTATTTGTCATGACAAGACATTTATCTTGGTATACTTTTAACATTTTCAGTGTCTTTTAGATAGATTCTGTCACTTGACCATTAAAGTATCCGATCTGAAATCTGACATTTACCGTTCCGGCGCTATACAAAAAAGCTGTTAATACTTCAAGCCGAACAGGATGATTTAAGGCCATAAAACAAATGTATGATATAGATGTACTTGTACGCAAATAGCTCAATGTTTATAGCGCCGATATATTATTTTGCCGCAAGAGATTTTCTTCTTCCGATGATACGGAAATGTCATAACGATTATATTAATATGTCAAGAAAATATGAAAATTTAATAATTCTGGTGCATTTTTGCTTTGATGTTGCATATAATACTAATAATTTTTTCAGAATGTGTAAATATGATTTATTTAGAAAACATAATTCAAAATCATTACTTTGTGTTTGTCAAAAATAACAATAAATCTTTGAAGTTGCATATTCTTGCCAATATTTTACTTTCCAAAACCATATGTTTAGCCCTTTTTGTACCAAGTGGAATCTTCCTCCTTATATATAGAAGAAGAAGTCCATTTCCAAATTTAGGGGTGTCAGCTTGTGTTTTCTTCAAAATTTGTTAGGAAAATGGCTTAACTTTGTGCAAACAGTGGAGGCCCTGATCAGATGCCGCATTCTGCGGCGTCTGATCAGGGTCTGCACCGTTTGCCATGGTACCCATTTAGGGGTTTCCAGTCTGAAATGGGTTAATATGAAAAATGGTTTTATATGATTTATTTTACAGAAAATATTTCAATTTGGCACATGGAACTGACATCAATGTTCTATTACACCTGTTTGGACAATCAAAGATCTCTTTGATCCCCCTGTCCCACCCCTTTGATATATGTGGAAGGTGTTACATAACTACTGGCTATTGCTCCTCTCCCTGGGGCAGCCATTAGTCCAACAGGTAGTTGCTGTTGCATTGTGGGTAATAAGAAGAGGCATCAAGGAAGAATTTTGATTGGTCAGTTAAGTTCTGTTAGAACATAACTACTGGCTATTGCTCCTCTCCCTGAGGCAGCCATTAGTCCAACAGGTAGTTGCTGTTGCATTGTGGGTAATAAGAAGAGGCATCAAGGGAGAATTTTGATTGGTCGGTTAAGTTCAGTTAGACAGGTCAATCTGATAATATGCAATTCTATTGTTTTTCTGAAATAATACATGTTATTCCATCAAAGTCGCATTCATGATCATCTTCTGTTTTAGTGAACCGTAACCTCTTTTTAACCTTGTGGCGTATAACAAAATTTTGGATATATGGTAAACGATAAAAAGATGGATCCCAAAAATGCATAGATTTTATATTATGATTATAAATGGTCATGTATATATTATGAAAACACACCAATACCAAAATGCATTGTAAACTTTACCACCGAAAAAAAAAACATAAAAATTTAGGATTAAAAAATTGTGATATTTTCTTATTTCTGCTCAAAATATAGATTGTGGATACTTGTTAGAACCGCCTCATTGAGGCAGTTCTAATGGGTATCCCCAATCTATATTTTAGAGTAGAAATAAGAAAAATAAGGTTTACCCCTGTAAACCCCAGTTTTACTATACAAAAATGGGGTTCAAGGAGGTCAAAATTATATAGGCGTATTTTTGTGATGACATTTTGTTTGGATATAACACAGTTGTTTAACTAACACTGTTTCTGCTTTGGACCCCAACAATAGCGTTACAGTGATTGTAGTGTGCAAGAAAACATCAATTTATGTTGGGAAAAGTGAGATTTACTTGGATGTACATTATCTTCAATATTCTTTCTCCGAGACTTGGGGACACCAAGAATATGAAAATGAAAAAAAAAAAGTCATGAAATTTCCAGAAAATCGCCATTGATTTCCACTACATATATCAATAAAAGCATTACCTATATTCACACTAATGTGTTTTGTATTCAGTTTCACCTAAAATGAATATTGAACCCTAATCCTGTTGGATAAATTAATTTTGCCATTGCAGTTTCCGACTATCAGGCAATCAAATTACTTAATATATATAATAAAGTATGCATTCAGTTCACGAACAGAATGACAGTGTAGATTCTGATCAGATGGTTTCTTCAGAAGCCATCTGATCTGGATCTATACTGTTTGCAAAGAAAGATAGGGGTTGCAAAGATAGGTATTGTTGTGCTCAGCAGGATAAGGGTTGACACACCCATGCAATATAATGTTATCTTATATGACTTAAGAAGTGGAATTTTTAAAATGAAATGCTGTGATAATTTGTTTCTTGTTTTTGTCCAAATGATTGTATTGTGCAGGAATAACATCAGGAAAACACTTTAGTGTAGTTATGACCCTCTTGAACCCCACTTTTATATAGTAAAATTGGGGTTTGCAGGGATAAACCTTACTTATCTTTTTCTGCTCTAAAATATAGATTTTGGTGGTTCTAACGAGTCCCCACAATCTATATTATTGTGGGTACTCGTTAGTACCACCTCATCGAGGCAGTTCTAATGAGTCCCCACAATCTATATTTTTAGCAAAAATAAGAAAAATATCACAATTTTTCATCTGAAAATTTTCCTTCTTTTCGGGCGAGAAAATTTACAATGTATTTGTACAGACGTGTTATCGTAATGAAATGTATTTGAGACAAGAGTCACAGTTTGAGTCAATAAGAGTTCATTAGAACAACATGCCTATTCAAATATATTGAGAAAAAAATTTACCAGCAAAAATGAAAAAACTTCAGATAAAATGTGATGTTTTTCGTATTTCTATTCAAAACATAGATTGTGGATACTCGTTAGAACCGCCTCACTGAGGCGGTTTTAATGAGTACCCACAATCTATGTTTTTACGCAGAAATAAGAAAAATAATGTATATACCCGTAAATCCAAGTTTTGCCATATAAAAGTAGGGTTTAAGGGGGTTAAAATTATAAAGGTATGTTTTCGTGATGCTAAAATTTGGGAAATCTTTTTTTATTTTCTATGTGGTGTGTACTTATTAGAATCACCTCATTGAGGCTGTTCTAATGAGTGCACTCAGCATAATTATATTTTCAAGATAAAATAAAATTTTCCATAAATTACCCCACATATATTTATAGTGAAATGTACCTGAAGTTATAGAAATTTTTGCTTGGCACTCAATACATCTAGATACCACACCTATATAAATTCTGACCCCCTTGAATCCCACTCTTACATAGTTAATCTAGGGTTTATAGGGGTAACTCTTATTTTTCTTATTTCTGCACTAAAATATATTGTGGGTACTTGTTAGAACTGATTTGATTAGGCAGTTCTAATGTGTACCCACAATTTATGTTAAAGAGCAGAAATAAGAAAAATAAGGAAAAATATCACAATTTTCATCTTATTTTTTTTCCATGGTAAAATTTATAATGTATTTGTATAGGCAAAAGTGAAACAATGCTGTGGCTTAAAATTAAGCTATCTGAGTTTGACTCATTGAAGTTTCTCTAAAATATTTTTGCACATTCTGGATTTAAGTTTAACAGTTTTTATTAGCTCACCTGTCACGTAGTGACAAGGTGAGCTTTTGTGATCACTTTTCGTCCGTCGTCCCTGCGTGCGTCCGTGCGTAAACAATTTCTTGTCCGCACGATAGCATCTTCATTTATGATTTGATTTTAACCAGACTTGCATACAACTTGTATCACCATGAGATCTTGGTTCCTTTCTTGAACCAGCCATATCCCATCATGTGTTACGGAGTTACGGCCCCTGAAAGGGCAAAAATTGCCTATTTTGGTCTTGTCCGCACGATAGCATCTTCATTTATGATTTGATTTTAACCAGACTTGCACACAACTTGTACCACCATGAGATCTTGGTTCCTTTCTTGAACCAGCCATATCCCATCATGTGTTACGGAGTTACGGCCCCTGAAAGGGCAAAAATTGCCTATTTTGGTCTTGTCCGCACGATAGCATCTTCAATTATGATTTGATTTTAACCAGACTTGCACACAATTTGTACCACCATGAGATCTGGGTTCCTTTCTTGAACCAGCCATATCCCATCATGCGTTACAGAGTTACGGCCCCTGAAAGGGCAAAAATTGCCTATTTTGGTCTTGTCTGCATGATAGATGTTTCATTTATGATTTGATTTTAACTAAACTTGCACACAATTTGTACCATCACAAAATCTCGGTCAAGTTCGAATATGGGTCATGTCGGGTCAAAAAGTAGGTCAGTAGGTCAAATCAGAAAAAAAACCTTGTGAAGTCACGAGAGGCCACAGTTTTGGTCCGATCATCATTAAACTTGCCCAGAATGATCATCTTGACAATATCTCAGTCAAGTTCGAATATGGGTGTTGTCGGGTCAAAAAGTAGGTCAGTAGATCAAATCATAGAAAAACCTTCTGAACACACTAGAGGCCACAATTTATGTGGAGTCATCATCAAACTTGCTCAGAATGATCATCTTGATAATATCTTGGTCACATTCGATTAAGAGTCATGCCGGGTCAAAAAGTAGGTCAGTAGGTCAAATCATAGAAAAACCTTGTGTATACACTAGAGGCCGCAGTTTTGGTCCAATCATTATCAAACCTGCCCAGAATGATCATCTTGACAATATCTCGGTCATGTTTGAATACGGGTCATGTCGGGTCAAAAAGTAGGTCAGTAGGTCAAATCATAGAAAAACCTTGTGAACACACCAGAGGCCACAGTTTTGGTCCGATTGTTATCAGACTTGCCCAGAATGATCATTTTGACAATATCTCGGTCGAGTTCGAATATGGGTTATGTCGGGTCACAAAGTAGGTCAGTAGGTCAAATCAAAGAAAAACCTTGTGAATACACTAGAGGCCACAGTTTTGGTTTGATCATCATGAATCTTGCTCAGAATGATTATCTTGACAATTTCTCAGTCAAGTTCGAATATGGGTCATGTAGGGTCAAAAAGTAGGTCAGTAGGTCAAATCAGCGAAAAACCTTGTGAACACACTAGAGGCCACAGTTTTGGTCTGATCATCATCAAACTTGCTCAGAATGCTAGTCTTGACAATATCTCAGTCAAATTCGAATATGGGTCATGTCGGGTCAAAAAGTAGGTCAGTAGGTCAAATCATAGAAAAACCTTCGGAATACACTAGAGGCCACAGTTTAGGTCCGATCATCATCAAACTTGCCCAGAATGATCGTATTGACAGTATCCGGGTCAAGTTTGAATACGGGTCATGTCGGGTCCAAAAGTAGGTCCATAGGTCAAATCATAGAAAAAGCTTGTGAACACACTAGAGGCCACAGTTTTGGTCCAATCATCATCAAACTTGCCCAGATTGATCATCTTGACAATATCTCAGTCAAGTTGAAATATGGGTCATGTTGGGTCAAAAAGTAGGTCACCGTTTTATATAGGCTTATATAGGGAAAACCTTTTGAAATGTTCTTGACTGAAACCAGAAGGCCCAAGTCTTTGATATTTGGTATGAAGCTTCATCTAGTGGACCTCTACCAAGATTGTTCATATAATTGCCCTGAGGCCAAAAATGGCCCAACCCCGGGGCCCACTGATTTTACATAGGCTTATATAGGGAAAACCTTTAAAAAATTTCTACTCTGAAACCAGAAGGCCCAGGTCTTTGATATTTGGTATGAAGCTTTATCTAGTGGACCTCTGCCAAGATTGTTCAAATTATAGCCCTGGGGCCAAAAATGCCCCCACGCCGGGGCCCACTGGTTTTACATAGGCTTATATAGGGAAATCCTTTGAAAATCTTCTCGTCTGAAACAAGGAGGCCCAGGTCTTTGATATTTGGTATGAAGCTTCATCTAGTGGACTGCTACGATGATTTTTTATTATATATTATAGCCCTGGGGCCAAAAATGGCCCCACACAGGGGCCCGCTGGTTTTACATAGGCTTATATATGGAAAACCTTTAAATCTTCTTATCTGAAACCAGAAGACCCAGGTCTTTGATATTTGGTATGAAGCTTCATCTAGAGGACCTCTACCAAGGTTGTTCAAATTATAGCCCGGGGGCCAAAAATGCCCGGCGCCGGTTTGCACTGGTTTTATGCAGGCTTATATTTTGGGAAAACCTTTAAAAACCTTCTTGTCTGAAACCAGAAGGCCCAGGTCTTTGATATTTAGTATGAAGCTTCATCTAGTTGATCTCTACCAAGATTGTTCAAATTATAGCCCTGGGGCTAAAAATGCCCCCCGCACCGGGGCCCACTGGTTTCATATTGGCTTACATAGGGAAATCCTTTGATAATCTTCTTGTCTGACACCAGAAGGCCCACGCCTTTGATATTTGGTATGAAGCTTCATCTATAGAACCGCTATGAAGATTGTTCAAATTATAGATGTGGGGCCAAATATGGCCTCACACGGGGGCCTACTGGTTTTAGATAGACTTATATAGGGATCGAAAACCTTTAAAAATCTTCTTGTCTGAAACCAGAAGGCCCAGGTCTTTGATATTTGATATGAAGCTTCATCTAGTTGACCCCTACAAAGATTGTTCAAATTATAGCCCTAGGGCCAAAATGCCCCCGTGCCGGGGCCCACTGGTTTTATGCAGGCTTATGATAGGGAAATCTTTAAAAATCTTCTTGTCTGAAACCAGAAGGCACAGGTCTTTGATATTTAGTATGAAGCTTCATCTAGTTGACCTCTATCAAGATTGTTCAAATTATAGCCCTGGGACCAAAAATGGCCCTCTCGCTTTACATAGACATATTAGGGAAAAACCTTTAAAGTCTTGTCTCAAATAGGTCACTGGGGCACGTGCAAAACTCTTAGCTCATAGCTCAGGTGAGCGATATAGGACCATCATGGTCCTCTTGTTCATGATAAGTGATAATAACCTAGTAAAAGGACATATATTTCCAAAACCAGGATTTTGAACTTGAAGAAGTGTATTTCTTGGAGCTTTTACTCACATACTGGGCAAGTATAGTAAAATTCTGTTATTAACCCCTACCCTGCTGAATAATTTCATTAGCCACACGCATTTCTGACTATCAGCCAATCAGATTACCTGATATAATATTTTCATTCAAATTCTCAAACTGAACGACAAACAGTATAGAACCTGATAAGATGTCTTCTTTAGAAGCCACCTGATCTGGATCTACACTGTTTCTGAAGAATTCATCTGATCATGATCTACACTGTTTGCAAAGGTAGGGATTGATTGTCGTGAACAGCAAAATATGTCTAATTAAGACTAAATCTGCTTTTAAAAGCATATTGAGAAGGTTTCATTTGTTCTTTCTTTGTGTTTTCTACACCCAGTGTCTCCTAATGAGAGACCACCTTTGGACTGTTCAAAAGTGGTCTTAAAGACCACTTGAAAAGTGCCAAAGGTGGTCTTAATATAGGGGTTTTACTGTATATTCATGGTGTGCTTTACGAGGGTTTCCATGGTTTTATTATTTCTGCTCAAAAACTTCTGCATATGAGTGCCTCAGTGAGGTAGTTCTGACAAGACTTAACCCTTGCCATGCTGAGCCCGGATATGCCTTATCTTTGAAACAATGTAGATCCTGATCAGATGGCTTCTGAAGAAGCCATCTGATCAGGACCTTCATTGTTTGTCATTCAGCTAATGAATTTGTTGCAATAATTTGCATCAAGTAATCTGATTGGTTGATAATCAGTAGTGGGTGTGGTATATATAAATATTCAGCAGGTCAAGGGTTAAGTATTCACTGTCTTTGGTTGGTTGGTGCACATTACCATGACACATCTGTGTGACTAGGTTATTTTTAGGGCCGCACAAAATTTTTGCAGTTGCCCTATAGTAATCACCCTATCAGTCTGTCCATCCATTCATCCATCTGTCTGTCGGCTCTTACTAGAGCTACATTAAGGGGTGGTTGGTAAGAAATAAGTTACGTTATGGGGCGATTTTGCATTGTGGTTGCACCCTATAATGCATATATTTCATTCACTTGCAAATAAGCTTAAAAGACTAAATTTCAAATTTAATTGGTGCAACCCAGAATTTTTATGGACACATTTGTCCATAATTGGACAGTGCCCATCCCATAATTATATGAGGTGAACCCCACAATGATACGGCACACCTTTGGAAGGAAAATATAAATCATGCATTGTTGACCCCACCTACCTAACATTTACACATCTAAATAATTACAGTAAAATTCATATATTAAGACCACCTTTGGAACTGTTCAAAAGTGGTCTTAAAGACCACTTTTGAACAGTTCCAAAGGTGGTCCCTGACCAGAGGAAATTCTATGCAGAAAACACGAATGACGAAAAACTGCACCCTTCAAAATAAGCTTTTTAAAGCAGAATTAGTCTTAATTTTAGGCGGCCTTAATAGCAGAATTTCACTGTATTATCCAAAACAAATGGACACTTCCTAAAAAGTTATGGGGTGCAAACATTGTGGGTTGCAAAGTACAATGTTGGATGCAAATTGCACCCCAAAGTTGCCATTGCAGGGTGCTCCTCTGGTAGGTACATCTGTCCACATAGTTCATGTTATTTTAGCCTTCCTTGGCCACAGGCTCCAGCCGAGCTTAAAGTAGTCTTCCATCGGTCGTCCTTCCATCACCACCTTTGACCAGTTATGTCTGCAGCCTGCAGACTGATCTCAAATATTTCTCATTTGTAGCATCCCTCTGGTGGGGTAATAATGATATAATTAACCCTTCTCTTGCTGAATATTCATTTAAGCCACACCCATTTCTGTCTGTCAACCAATCAAATTACTTGATGTAATTTATTGCTACAAATTCATACACTGAATGCCAAACAGTGTAGATCCTGATCAGATGGCTTCTTCAGAAGCCATCTGATCTGGATCTACACTGTTTGCAAAGGTTGTCGTGAACAGCAAGATAAGGGTTAAAAAGAGAAATGATCAGGAACGCATACAATCAGTTCCCAAATTCTTGCAACAATATCGCTAGGAAAAGAAGTTGAAACATGGAGTGGCAACAGTAAACAAAATGGAAAACTGAGTCAGCAGCTCTTTCCCAAACAGTGGGGATTTTAACAAAACATTGAATAAATAAAACCGCAAGGTCCCATAGACTTACAATGGGAACATGGTTGTCATTCTTGTGAGCATACTTATGGCCACAGGCTTGGCCCTATCATCATCAAACTTGGTCAGAATGATCATAATGGCAATATCTCCCTCAGGTTTGAATATGGGTCTTGTTGGATCAGAAAGTAGGTCAGAAGGTCAAATCATAGAAAAACCTTGGGAGCACTCTAGAGGCCACAGTTTTGGTCCAATCATCCTTTGCCGGCTTCTGTAGCTCAGTCGGATGTGCATCTGACTGGTGATCAGGAGGATGTGGGTCCAATACCTGCCGTGGTCAGCAACATTCTTTCATGGAGATTAATCATGAAATCTTTTTTACGGTCATTCTTTCCCTTCCGCTGATTCAAGAAGGGCAGTTGTCAGTTTCTGGCGAAAGAATGTGCACTGTACTGGTTAACGCTTACGTACAAGCCTGCCCAGGAAAAGTGTGGACAGGTAATCTGGCTGATTAAAAAATGACCTCAAATAGTGTTGACTGGGCTGTTAAATTCCAATACAAACAAACAAACCAATCATCCTTTAACTTAGCCAGAGTGCTCATCTTGGCAATATCTGGGTCATGTTTGAATATGGATTATGTTGGGTCAAAAAGTAGGTCAGTAGGTCAAATCATAAAAAAAACTTGTGAGCACTCTAGAGGCCAGAGTTTTAGTCCAGTCATCACCAAACTTGGTCAGAACGATCATCTTGACAATATCTGGTCATGTTCAAATATGGGTCCTGTCGGGGTCCAAAAATAGGTCAGTAGATCATATCATAGAAAAACCTTGTGAGCACTCTACAGGCCACAGTTTGGGTCGAGTCATCATCAAACTTGGTCAGAAGGATCATCTTGACAATATCCAGGTCAAGTTTGAATAACTATCATATTGGGTTAAAAAGAAGGTCAGTAGGTCAAATTATAGAAAACACTTGTGAACACTAGAGCCCACGGTTTTTGGTGTAATCATCATCAAACTTGGTCAAAATGATCATCTTGATAATATGTGGGTCAAGTTGGAATATGGGTTGTGTTGGGTCAAAAAGTAGGTCAGTAGGTCAAATCATAGAAAAACCTTGTGAGCACTCTGGAGGCCACAGTTTTGGTCCAGTCATCCTTTAACTTGGTCAGAAAGATCATCTTGACAATATCTGGGTCAAGTTTGAATATGGGTCCTGTTGGGTCAAAACGTAGGTCAGTAGGTCAGATCATAAAAAAAAAACCTTGTGAGTACTCTAGAGGCCACAGTTTTGGTCCAGTCATCATCAAACATGATCAGAATGATCATCTTGACAATATCTGGGCCAAGTTTGAATACAGGTCATATTGGATAAAAAAGTAGGTCAGTAGATCAAATCAGAGAAAACCTTGTCAGCACTCTAAAGGCCACAGTTTTGGTCCTTTCATCATCAATCTTGACAATATCTGGTTAAAATTTAAATATGGGACCTGTCGGGTCAAAAAGTAGGTCAGTAGGTCCAATCATAGAAAAACCTTGTGAACACTAGAGACCACAGTTTTGGTGCAATCATCATCAAATTTGGTCAGAATGATCATCTTGATAATATCTGGGTCAAGTTTGAATATGGGTCATGTTGGGTCAAAAAGTAGGTCAGTAGGACAAATTATATAAAAACCGTGTGACCACTCTTTAGGCCACAGTTTCGGTTTAATCAACATTAGACATGGTCAGAATGATCATCTTGACAATATCTGGGTCAATGTCAAATATGGGTCATATAGGGTAAAAAAAGTAGGTTAGTAGGTTAAATCATAAAAACATTGTAAGCATTCTAGATGCCACAGGTTTGGTCCAGTCATCATCAGAATGATTATCTTGACAATATCTGGGTCAAGTTTGAACATGGGTCATGTCAGGTCAATTGTCATTGTTAGTTAGACTGAGCGTTTTCATCTTTTCTGGTACACTAAGACTTGACCCACAGTGTCCTTAGGGTGCCCAGATAGTGACATACAAGTCAGCTTTGTATTGTCAAAGAGAACCACACACTCATAATTCTAGCTTCAGACCATCACGTGAACAAGTCCGTGAAATGAACACCCCCTAAACCCCACTTTATATAGAGAAAACTAGGGTTTAAGGGGTATACATTATTTTTCTTATTTTTGCTCCAAGACATAGGTTGTGGGTACTCGTTAGAACCGCCTCAATGAGGCCGTTCTAACGAGCACCCACTACCTATGTTTGCAGAATTTGTAAGAAAAATCTCACAGATTTCCATCAGAAAAGTAGCCATTTTGGAGATGTGAAAAATGCACTATGTCGCATGGGTGTGTTATCGTAATGCACCAACCCCCTAGTCCCCTTTGTCTCCACGATGCATTGTAGTTACACTGAGCAGGTTCAGCTCAGTCAAGTGCACTAGGAATTGATCCAAAGTGACATAAAAGTCAGTTCTGAATTGTCAATGGGAACTTTTCAAAGACTTCATCCTTAAAAAGAAAATAATTCTGACAAAATTGCTCAGAATCCTTTCGCTCCACTGAACATGGTAGTCACCAGAACTAAAAAAAAAAAAAATAACACTTAACCCTTCTCTTGCTGAATATTCATTTTAGCCACACCCATCTCTGACTTTGAACCAATCAGATTACTTGATGTGATTTATTCCAACAAATTCATAAACTGAATGTCAAACAGTGTAGATCCTGATCAGATGGCTTCTTCAGAAGCCATCTGATCTGGATCTACACTGTTTCCAAAGATATGGGTTGTCGTGAACAGCATGATAAGAGTAAAAATGACTTCAACTCCTAAAGATTTTAAAATAATTTCACAGAAATGTTTTTAGGTCACTGTCAATCAGTATTGCTCGAACCATCCACTCCACCTTATATTGCCTACCATTTTATTTGTACAGTAAAGATCAGATGAGCAATCCAGGGCCATTTTGGGCCTCTGGTCTTAATACCTTACAAAGACTGCCCCACTCCACTGCTGGAGTGTAAAGGTGTAGCAGTGGTATAAAAGCCACTGCCTCTCACACTTGCGCATGATAACATCTAGTCTAGCTCCAGGACCTTGATGCCATATTGATCAATCTTCCTGTATGTTTCATCAAATATGAGACTTTGTGGCTAGTCTTTAGTCTTGTCTCAGACATCAAGCTTCCCCCAACAGTCTGAAGTTTTATACAGACAGACCCACTCTTGAGGAGCAATTCCTTATCTGCTCTGTTATCTAAACAAAACATGTTAAATTGGTCTGAAGGCAATATGATATGCTATGGAGAATTTATTGCTGCCAGATGTCTTACCTGCAAGATTTGATATTTTTCGGCATTTTCATTAATTTGGTGAATGGTTATTATGGTCCATCATCAATACAATTGCAATACGTGGCAAGACATCACGCTAACCAGTCCCCTCTACACCCCACTTTATATAGCAAACACTGGGGTTTACAGGGGTATAAATTATTTTTCTTATTTCGGTTCCTAGACTTAAGTTGTGGGTACTCGTTAGAACTGCCTCAAAGAAGCGGTTCTAACGAGCACACTGAACCTATGTTTGAAGTAAAAATAAGAAAAGTATCATAAATTTTCATCAGATATGAAAGATTGCAGTATGTCACATGGGTGTGTTATCGTAATGGGTAAGTAAATGGACAGGCAAATAAATTATTAAATAAATAAATAAACAATTAAGAGTTATATGGAAAATGGTAGGCATCAGCATGTGAAATGCCATTTTAAACGGCAAGGAACAACCGAAAACATAAATCAGAATAAAATACCAGGAATGCATACAGTTTTGATCAGACCGTCCCATATCTATCACTTCATCATGAAAACACACCTACACCCCATTAAACCCAATTTTTGTCGCACCTGCTTTAGCAGGAAGACATAGGCGTGCAAGTTTCCGTCCGTCCGTCCGTCCGTCCGTTCGTTCGTCCGTCCGTCCGTCCGTCCGTCCGTCCGTCCGTCCGTCCGTCAACATTTTACACTGGATGTCTTGTCATCGCAACTCCTCCTACACTTTTAGACCGATCATTTGGAAACTTTGCATGTGCTTTCGCCATGGTATGAGGATGCGCATGTGGTTTGGACTTAATCTTCAAATCAATTTTTGTCACTTTTTCCACATTGTGAACTTAGTCATTTTTAGGTATGCGATACGTACCTCTTGTCATCGCAACTCCTCTTACAGTTTCATACCGATTATTTTCAAACTTTGCGTGTGTTTTTGCCATGGTATGAGGATGCGCATGTGGTTTGGACTTTATCGTCGGATCATTTTTTGTCACTTTTTCCACATTGTGAACTTAGTCATTTTTAACCTTCAATTGATATATGATAGGTACCTCTTGTCATCGCAACTCCTCATGCAGTTTTATACCGATCATTTTGAAACTTTGCATGTGCTTTTGCCATGGTATGTGGATGTGCATGTGGTTTCGACATAATTTTCAGAATATATTTTTTCCACTTTTTGCACATTATGAACTTAGCCATTTTTAAGCTTCATTTGATATACGATAGGTACCTCTTGTCATCGCAACTCCTCCTACAGTTTTATACCGATTATTTTGAAACTTTGTGTGTGATTCTGCCATGGTATGAGGATGCGCATGTGGTTTGGACTTTATCTTCGGATAAATTTTTGTCACTTTTATCACATTGTGAACTTAGTCATTTTTAACCTTCAATTGATATATGATAGGTACCTCTTGTCATCGCAACTCCTCTTGCAGTTTTATACCTATAATTTTGAAACTTTGCGTGTTCTTTTGCCATGGTATGAGGATGCGCATGTGGTTTGGACTTTATCGTCGGATCATTTTTTGTCACTTTTTCCACATTGTGAACTTAGTCATTTTTAACCTTCAATTGATATATGATAGGTACCTCTTGTCATCGCAACTCCTCTTGCAGTTTTATACCGATCAGTTTGAAACTTTGCATGTGCTTTCGCCATGGTATGAGGTTGTGCATGTGGTTTCGACATAATTCTCAGAATTTTTTTTTTTCACTTTTTGCACATTGTGAACTTAGCCAATTTTAAGCTTCAGTTGATACACAATAGGTACCTCTTGTCATCGCAACTTCTCTTACAGTTTTATATTGATCATTTTAAAACTTTGTGTGTGTTTTTGCTATGGTATGAGGATGTGCATGTGGTTTTGACTTTATCTTGGGATCAATTTTTATCACTTTTTCCACATTGTGAACTTAGTCTGTTTTTACCTCACATATATAGGCTATGGATTCTTCTCAAAGCCCTATATTCATTTCTTCTGCCTTAAATAAACTTATATTTTTTGTGTGGGGCAGGTGGGGAGCAGGTGCGACATCAACTTCACCGAAGTTGAATTTCTGGTTACATAGTAAAACTGGGGTTTACAGGGGTAAGCATTATTTTTCTTATTTCTGCTTAAAAATATAGACTGTTTTGAGCGGAAACATGAAAAATGTCAGAAATTTATATCTGAAAATTTTCATTCTTTGGTGGTACTTTAAATAGGCGTGTGATGAGAGGCGGCGGGGATGGGGGGGGGGGGGGGGGGGGGGACAAAAATATATGTCACTTTAGCAGACAGTGTAGACCCGGATCAGATGCCACGTTCTGTGGCGTCTGATCTGGGTCCACTCTGTGTTAATGCCCCAAAATATAAGAAGCTATGCGTATTTAGGTTAACTTATATGTTGCCCTTCATCATAGTTTTCTTGTCGTTTGCCGGCCCCCGCCGGTCGAGGCTTGACGAAATAGATGGGCTGCATAATGCTTCCACGCAGAACTGAATTCGACTGCACACAAATACTGGTAAACTGCTTGGAGGATCTAAGCCTGCCCAGGAAAAGCGGTGCGAGTCAGACCGCCCATGCTTATAAACCTTATTGGTTTCATTGGGCAACAGGGATTGAGAAGTCATTTCGTCTCAATGTCGGGTAAAAGTTCCACAAAATTGGAAGCAATGTCCCAAAATGACCTAAATAGTGTTGATGGGGACGTTAAATATCAAATATAAAACAAAATAAAACAATTCTTGTCGTTTGGGATCATTGATTTCATTGAGGATGTTTGAACATATCTGAGGGTCACTGATGAGGCCTACGTGGCCGAAACCAGCTAGTCTGGCCCAGAACACTCCATACTTTTTCCTGCTACGGTGCTTTTCTTGTTTCCAAAAGATAACCCTTTTGTCAGACATATCTAACTCACCAGCTAATTTAAAGGGAATGTGTGGCGGCCGTAAAAAGTCTCCCAGCCCTTCATCATAGTGTAGTTTATATTTTCTTGTCCTTTGGGATCATTGATTTCATTGTGGAATTTTGAGGTCACTGATGAGGCCTTATTGACAAAAACTATTTGTTTATTTTATTTGATTTGAGGTTTAACATCCCCGTCAACACTGTAAAGGTCATTTTGGAGACGTTGCTTCAAATTTTGTGGGACTTTTACCCGACATTGAGATGAAAAACTTATCAAGCCCTGTCGCCCAATGAAACCAATAGGGTTTATTAGCATGGACGGTCCCACCTCGCACCGCGGTAGTCTGGCTCAGAAAAACTTGTACATGACATACATTTAACTGCTGCAGTGTATTCCTTGCTTCCGAAGGATAACCATTTTATAGAACAAGAAGAAAGAGAGACACTATAATGAAAACATTACAAGTGCAGTGTTTTTCCCTGAAAACGGCAATAATGACTAAGTATCCAAAATAAAACAATGTTACCAGGACATACTGTTTATGATCCTCATAATTACACCCAGTGGACTTTTTTTTTCGAGCCTGATATTAGCATGGCGCGATAAAGGCATCCGGTTTGTGGTCCGTTCGTTTGTCCGTTTGTCAAGGCGTCAACATTGCGACCACCCTAGCATTCACCCAAATGGTCAAGTTTATTTCTCAAGAGTCTTCAAGACCTATAAGAGCTTCATTTATGACACTTGCTGGGGATGGCAACTTAAATGCAAGCATCCATATTTGACCTTGACCTAAATTTTATGGGCCACTGACTTTGTAAAATATTGCGACCACCCTAGCGTTCACCCTAATAGTCAAGCTCATATCTCAAGAACTATAAGAGCTTCATTTATGACACTTAGCACAAACTTGAATCTGGGGATGGCAACTTAAATGCAAGCATCCATATTTGACCATGACCTACACTTTATGGGTCACCGGCTTTGTACAATATTGCGAACACCCTAGCGTTCACCCAAGTGGTCAAGTTTATTTCTCAAGAACAATAATAGCTTCATTAATGACACTTGGCGCAAACTTGTATCTGGGGATGGCAACTTAAATGCAAGCATCCATATTTGACCTTGACCTACATTTTATGGGCCACTGACTTTGTAAAATATTGCGACCACCCTAGCGTTCACCCTAATGGTCAAGTTCTTATCTCAAGAACTATAAGAGCTTCATTTATGACACTTGGCGCAAACTTGTATCTGGGGATGGCAACTTAAATGCAAGCATCCATATTTGACCTTAACCTACATATTATGGGTTACTGACTTTGTAAAACATTGCGATCACCCTAGCGTTCACCCTAATGGTTAAATTCATTTCTCAAAAATCATTACAGCTTAATTAATGCTACTTAGTACAAGCTTGCATTTAAGAATGGCAACTTTTATGCAAGCACCTATGTTTGACCTTGGCCTAGATGTCATGGTTCGGTGACTTTGTGCCACCACAGGCGCGACCTAGCAGTTGGCAGAATTCTTGTTATTTTTTATACGAAGTTATTTTAAGAAATATTTTTCTAGAATATTGAATCAGAGAATAAATATGGCCCCTGCCAATCGAGGCTTGGAGAAATAGATTGGGCTGCAATATGCTTCCACGCAAAGCTTAATTTGTTTATTTGATTTGATTTGAGGTTTAACGTCCCCGTCAACACTGTAAAGGTCATTTTGGAGACGTTGCTTCCAATTTTGTGGGACTTTTACCCGACATTGAGATGAAATGGCATCTCAAGCCCTGTTGCCCAATGAAACCAATAGGGTTCATTAGCATAGACGGTCCGCCTCGCACCGCGGCTCCTGGACAGGCTTAGATCCTCTAAGCAGTTTACCAGTACTAGTGTGCGGACCGACCGCACATGAGTACTAGTAAATCGCTTGGAAGGTCTAAGCCTGCCCAGGCAAAGTGGTGCGAATCAGACCATCCATGCATATAAACCCTGTTGGTTTCATTGGACAGCAGGCATTGAGATATCATTTCATCCCGATCTCGGGTGTAAATCACACAAAATTGGAAGCATGTCTCCAAAATGACCTAACTAGCACTGACAGAGACGCTAAACCTCAAATCAGACAAACACGCAAACCTCAGATCATCACGTGAACAAGTCCGTGAAATGAACACCCCCTTACACCCCACTTTATATAGAGAAAACTGGGGTTTACGGGGGTAAACAATATTTTTCTTATTTCTGCTCCAAGACATAGGTTGTGGGTACTCGTTAGAACCGCCTCAATGAGGCGGTTCTAATGAGTACCCACAACCTATGTTTGCAGTATAAATAAGAAAAATATCACAGATTTTCGTCAGAAAAGTAGCCATTTTGGAGATATAAAAATTGCACTATATCGCACGGGTGTGTTATCGTAATGGAAACGAACAAAACAGAGAATAATAGTTGGTAAACATGTATTATACAAGAAGGGAGTTTAAAGATTCTGGATCTCATTATTTTTAGCATATGAGGTAATTTAATTCAACAATATTACATAATCTCGGTCTTTACTGCATGAAAGGGATCAGAATTTCCATAGTTTTTAGTTTTGGGTTACATGTATTATGAAACTACGCTGTAAGTTTGCAGAAAATCATGGAAGTCCATTTTTGCTTGTAACAACGCAACATCATCTCAAATTCAACTAGAAATGTGTCAATACAACACAAATGCCCCCGCCCTGGGGCCTACTTCCCCCTCCCCCGCAAAAAAATGACATATTACAATAATACCTGCCCTTAGGTCATTGGCATAGATTGGTGTATGGCTGATTAAACCTTGAAAAAATAACTATCAACATACCAAATAGGAACTCAATCCATCAAATGGTTTGGAAAATATAGGCCTTTACAAACGTTAACATTAAACATTTCTAAGCCTGCGACCTTGACCTTAAGGTCATAGGCAGGGGCGGGGTTATGGCTGAATGAATCTTTTGACCTGCATCAATCATCATTCCAAATATGTAGCAAATCCATCACATGGTTCAGGAAATATGAACTCTCAAAAAATATAAATAAAAAATTTCTATGTCTGTGACCTTGACCTTTAGGTAAGGGGTTGGTTGGGGTTATGGCTCAATGAAACTTTGGACCTGCAACTATTGTCATAACAAATATGAAGCAAATCCATTATAAAGTTAGGAAAATATAAGCTATTAACATACTTAAATTTGAAAATTTCTATGTCTGCGACCTTGACCTTGAAGTTATAGGCATGGATGGGGATATTACTGAATAAAACGTTGGACCTGCATCTATCATCAAACCAAATATGAAGCAAATTAATCATAAAAGTTCAAGTTCAACGTGGTACAAATACCTTAACCAAAGTCTTAAAGATTAAAATTTTTCTAAGTTTGTGTGTGTGTGTGAGTGTGAAATCGGGTTTAACGTCGCTTTCAACAATTTTTCAGTCATATCACGACGGTGTCTGGTTGCGACAGGGAGCTCAATGCTCACATTTATAGTGCTGCCTCACTGAAGTATCATGTCCCAGACACATTACATGATACCACACCCAGTCACATTATCCTGACACTGGATCGACCAGTCCTAGCTCTACCCCGTAAATCTGAGTGCCAAACGAGGAGCAGCTAGTACCATTTTTAACGACTTTGGTATGTCGCGGCCCGGGGTCGAACCCCAGACCTCCCGTTCCCCGGAGCGGACACTCTACCAACTGAGCTATCGGGGCCGGTCTCTAAGTTTGTGACCTTGACCTTGAGGTCATGGGTATGGATGGGGGTATTGCTGAATAAACCATTGGACCTATATGTATCATCATACAGAATATGAACCAAATTCATTACACAATTTGGAAAATATGAGCTCAAGTTCTACCTGGTACAAATACCTTAACCTGGGTCTTAAACATTAAAAATTTCAAAGTCCACGACCTTGACCTTGAGGTCATGGGTATGGGTGGGGGTATTGCTGAATAAAACTTTGGACCTATATCTATCATCATACTAAATATAAACCAAATCCATTGTATGGTTTTGAAAATATGATCTCAAGTTCTACGTGGTACAAATACCTTAACCTGTGTCTTAAACGTTAGAAATTTCTAAGTTCGTGACCTTGACCTTGAGGTCATGGGTATGGGTGGGGGTATTGCTGAATAAAACTTTGGACCTATATCTATCATCATACTAAATATAAACCAAACCTATTGTATGGTTTGGAAAATATGAGCTCAAGTTCTACCTTGTACAAAAACCTTAACCTGAGTCTAACAGGATTACGTACGTACGTACACACTTAACTTTCGTACAGAAGGACGTACATTCGGACACCGTACGCCCGTACACACGTATCTATCATCAAACCAAATATGAAGCAAATTAATCATAAAAGTTCAAGTTCAACGTGGTACAAATACCTTACCAAAGTCTTAAAGATTAAAATTTTTCTAAGTTTGTGACCTTGACCTTGAGGTCATGGGTATGGGTGGGGGTATTGCTGAATAAACCATTGGACCTATATGTATCATCATACAGAATATGAACCAAATTCATTACACAGTTTGGAAAATATGAGCTCAAGTTCTACCTGGTACAAATACCTTAACCTGGGTCTTAAACATTAAAAATTTCAAAGTCCACGACCTTGACCTTGAGGTCATGGGTATGGGTGGGGGTATTGCTGAATAAAACTTTGGACCTATATCTATCATCATACTAAATATAAACCAAATCCATTGTATGGTTTTGAAAATTTGATCTCAAGTTCTACGTGGTACAAATACCTTAACCTGTGTCTTAAACGTTAGAAATTTCTAAGTTCGTGACCTTGACCTTGAGGTCATAGGTATGGGTGGGGGTATTGCTGAATAAAACTTTGGACCTATATCTATCATCATACTAAATATAAACCAAACCTATTGTATGGTTTGGAAAATATGAGCTCAAGTTCTACCTTGTACAAAAACCTTAACCTGAGTCCAACAGGATTACGTACGTACTTTCGTACAGAAGGACGTACATTCGGACACCGTACGCACGTACACACGTACCCTCGGACGCACATACGGAAAACCGAAAAACTCTATGCCCCCGGCATCATCCGATGCGGGGGCATAAAAACATGAAAAATGTGGCCGAACAGACGAACGTACGAACGGAAATCGTGTGTTGTGTTTAAATTTTGAAGATGATGTGTAAAACGAATTGCAACATGTAACTCAAAGTTGAGTTTGACTGGGATGTGGGCCACCTTTCTGATGAACCACCAGTGGATGGGCCGCCGAACCCTATCACTGTTGATATGGTTAAGAAGGCTATCTCTCAGATGGAGGCTGGCAAAGCACGGGCCCACTGGGCATAGTGGTTGAGATGATAAGAACAGCAGGTGATGCGGGTGCCTCAACCATCCGTGACCTTGCAGCTTCGATCATCCGTGATGGCAAGATACACTCTGACAGGGTACAGAGTTTCATAGTCTGTCTCTACAAGGGCAATGATGATGCATTGGACAGGATCTCAAGCCGACAGAACAGGTCATGAAAGTCCTGGAGAGAATTGTGGATGGCCTCATTAGACCGTTTTCGTCCCAGGAAGAGGCACAACAGACGCAATCTGTGTTGTCATGCAGCTGCAAGAATAGTATCTGGTGGCCAACGAGACTCTACATGGCTTCCGTAGACATGGACAAGGCATTTGATCGAGTACCTCGGAAAGTCTTCTGGAGGGCACTAAGAAAACTTGGAGTGGATGAGTGGATTGTGTGACTGGTCCAGGGGATGTAATAGTATGCTAATGCTCGGAACAATGTCCGTGTTGGTGATGGTTATAGTGCAGAGTTTGAAGTGAAGGTTGGTGTTCATCAAGGCTCTGTTCTCAGCCCACCGCTTTTCATCATTTTGCTTGAAGCCTTGTCATGCGAGTTCCGCTCTGGAGTTCCCTTGAAGGACCTGTATGTCGAGGACCTGGTCATCATAGCTGAATCACTCGAGGAATGGGTCAGGAGGCTCTTAACTGAGAAAGAAGCAATGGAGGAGAAAGGGCTGAGAGTAAATGTAAAGACAAAAATCATGATCTGTGGTACAGTCCTGGACCTCCTGCAGAGTATGGGTCAGTTCCTATGTGCTGTATGTCGCAATGTAGTGGGCAACAACAGTAGTTTTTGCAATGGCTGCAGGTTCTGGGTGCACAAGAAATGCAGTGGGCTCAAGCGCTTGGCAGAGGACCCTGATTACCGGTGTACACTGTGCCAAGGAACTTCACACCACTTAGATGGCAGATCACAGAGGGAAGTCCAAGTCGGACCTGACAAGCTAGAAGTGGTAGCTTCCTTCTGCTACTTAGGTGACATGCTCTCAGCAACGGGTGGTTATCATCTTTTGACCACATCACGTGTGAAAACAGAAATTCAAGGAGCTGCTGCCAGTGCTCTCTTACCGCCATCTCTCGTTCAAGACACGCGGTCGTGTGTACAGCTCTTGTGTGCGGAGTGCATTGCCTCATGCCAGTGTGATTTGGCCATTGACAAAGCCAAACCTGCAGCGTTTGCAGTGGAAACCGGCACAAGGCAATGATCAGACAGATCTGTAAATTCAAGCCACAGGGCACTGTCTTTATCAGGTTCAGTGAGCTACTTGCACGGCATGGCATTGAGGACCTGGACCTCATCCTGAAAGTAAAAAGGCTGCGCTGGTATGTACACGTGGAACCCTAGTCCAATGGTCGAGTCAAGACTGCCTATAACATACAGGTAGATGGAAAGCGTGGGCCTGGGAAGCCCAAGATGACCTGAAAGTGGCTGACAGAGAGAGATCGCAGAGAGTGAAAGCTCTACGCTATCGAACCTCATGATAGACAAACCTTGAGATCTGGTGTGAGATCTGACATGCCTGCAGCAAACCGGATACCTGGAAGGGGGCCCATGTATGTGGCTGTTGCCCCTGTACCTTCACGTTAATCAAAACTCCGATGATGATGATGACGATGATGATGATGATCAAAACTTGGGATGGACAAACGGACGGGCAGATGGACAGACAGATGAACAGACAGACAGCCCTTTGCTACATTTGTGCATATTGCCACTGACAATAAGTACAATAATTGGAATATCTATAACAGTTTTCATAATGTTTTCAAATTATGAAGAAAAAAAATGCTGAAAATTTGAATTCTGCAAAGGGCCATAAGTCTAACAATATTTTAGCTAGAGTAATATAATGAAATTGTGTATTGTTGTTGTCACCTTATATTTAAAGTTTAAAGTTCAAGTGTTTGCAAGTTATTAAGAAAAAACAACAACAAAAAAAAAAAAAAAAATTACACAAAAAAAAAAAACATGAAAAATGTGGTCGGACGGATGGTCGGACAGGGTTAATACCATTACGATTACACACCCATGTGACACAGTGCAGTTTTTCACATCTCCAAAATGGCTACTTTTCTCATGTAAATCTGTGATATTTTTCTTATTTATACTGCAACCATAGGTTGTGGGTGCTCGTTAGAACCACCTCATAAGGGCGGTTCTAACGAGTACCCACAACCCATGTTTTGGAGCAGAAAAAATAATGTATACCCCTCTTAACCACAGTGTTCTCTATTAAAGTGGGGTTTAGGTTTTTTCTATTTCACAGACTTGTTCATTTAATGCTTAAGGGCACCCGCAAACATTTTGCGGGGCCCTAATAATTTGGTCACCATCTCAAACTGGACAAAATAAACAGTTACATTATATACTGAAACAAATTAAATTAAAATAATAAATTAATATCTCCTCTTTTCATTAAAGAGAAAAAAATCACAGATGAACTGTTTTTTCTGAAGTGAGAGTTGTAAAGCACCAGTCAGCATCTGGAGGTAATCACCTGCGGTTAGCAATAAATTATGATGGTTGATGGCAGTGGAAAACATGAAACTGTTATTTTAATGATAATTGCCTCTGATAAGACCAAGGCAAAATTTTGGGAGAATCCGGTTAAAACTTCAGACTGCCAAGATAAAACAAGTTGCTATCAGAGAGGCAAAAAGAAACGAAAAAAAACAAAAAAACATTTGCATATATATACATATATATATATATATAAGTATACTAACTTAATTATATGATATCCGACTAGTAGCTAGTCTAGATAACATCCAGAATGAGTGTTCGAGAGTGATTCAAATAAGCTTGAAGCTTTCATTGCAATCAAACTAAAACTAACTTACAAACTGTCAAACCCATCACCTTCAAACTTAACCCTTGTCCTGCTGAATATTTAAATATGTCACACCCACTACTGATTATCAGCCAATCAGATTACTTGATGCAAATTATTGCAACAAATTCATAAACTGGATGGCAAACAATGAAGATCCTGATCAGATGGCTTGTTCAGAAGCCATCTGATCTGGATCTACATTGTTTCAAAGATAAGGCATATCAGGGCTCAGCAGGACAAGGGTTAACAATAATACACAATTATTTCATGGCAAGTAATGAAACCCTAGCTACAATATTGTCAGAGTTATGACCCTTTGAAAAATTCTAAATTTTAGCATTCTCGTCTTTTTTTTTTTTTTTTCGTCCAAATTTGTTATAGATATTCCAAATCAGGTGAGCAATACAGGGCCATCATGGCCTTCTTATTTCTTGTTCAATTTTCTTTTTTTTTTTTTGGAGGGGGACAATTAATGGCAACATCTGGCAAATAAATCTGAACAATAAAGTTAGTTTAAATGATAGACATCTAAATCTTTTTCTCTGCCTTAAAACTCTAGTTGTGAATGGTACCGAAAGAAGCAACTTTATAATGGCATACTTTAAAATATTGAATGGAGTAAAATGGAGTGGAATGGAGCAGCAGATGTGCCGGACAAAATACCCTATGCAGAAAACGCATCATTTTTATGCAGGAAACTGAATACATCAAACTTGTTTTTTGGACAAGTCCCTTTAACGTTGGGACAAGATGAAGAACTAATTAGGTTTTGGTGATGACCTTATTTTCAAGATCACAGCTGTGCTATATAGGTCAAATTTAGGGCATTTATGTTGTGTGCAGTATATCTCATGAACTACTGAGTGGATTTTAATCAGATTTGCATGGATATAACATTTGGTCATGATGAAGAACTGACTAGGTTTTCATGACGTTGACCTTAATTTCAAGACCACAGTCTTACTGTTCAATTAAACTTGTTCTGAAAGGGATATGTGGTGGGGGACATGTTTTCTCAGAAAACAACTCAAGTCTAGTTAATACATTATTTCAAGCAATTTGATCAGTTGATAGTCAGAAATGGGTGTGACAAATTAATTTATTCAGCAGGATTAGGGTTAAAAATTCCTATAGCCCTTGTAAGATAGGAAAGTACATATATCTTTTCTGCTTTATTTCATTTTATTTCCCACCATTCCATATTTTAAACTATGCTACTTTAATATTTTAAAATACGCTATTTAGATCTTATCATTTTAAGTAAATAAGTTACAAAATCTGAAAGCCAGCCTTGTCATTATCAAATTTCCAGCGATTTGCTTGATATAATTAGAGTTGTTACTTAAAAATATTTTTCCAATTTATTAAATCCGCTTAATAAACAGTTCAGTTTTTGGCAGGTTTGTGCCTGGTAGTGTAATGTAATACAAGAACTTGTTGAAGACTGCCTTGACTTATGACCTTTTTGCACTTGCCCCTTTATAGCTCTTTTTTTTTTCTTTTTTTTTGTTTCCAACCTTGCATTAGGGGCTACACAATGCAACTTTGATGTATAAACCTTAACCCTTGTCCTGCTGAATATTTTAATCTGCCACATTCACTTTTGATTATCAACCAATCAGATTACTTGATTCAAATTATTGCAACAAATTCACATTCCGAATGACAAACAATGTAGATCCTGACGCCATCTGATCTGGATCTTCATTGTTTGGGAAATAAGGCATATTATTAGGGATCAGCAGGACAAGGGTTAAAAGATTGTGTAGCTCACACTTATAAAACTTTGATTCATACAACTTATTGGAGATGAATACAACACATTCTGGAATAGAGCATGTTCTGAGCGAGTGAGTGTTTGAGTTTTACGTCCCACCAACAATTAAGGTCATATGGAGACGGGACCTCGGTTTAAAGACTCATCCGCAAGTCTGTAGAGCATGTTCTGAAGAGCATGTTCTATTTCATACATCTAGATAGAACAACTTTTTACCAAGGCATGCATCTTGGCCAATGAAAATACAGGTTATAGGGTCATGACTCAGGTTGAAAATGTGATTAGTGGATACATGTATCAGTCATTCTGACTTTTCAAACAAAGAAGTGGGCACAAAATACGACAGTAATGCTTAACCCTTGTCCTGCTGAATATTTAAATATGCCACACCCACTAATGATTATTAGCCAATAAGATTACTTGATGCAACTTATTGCAACAAATTCACAATCTGAATGACAAATAATGTAGATCCTGATCAGATGGCTGATGGCTTCTGAAGAAGCCATCTGATCTGGATCTACATTGTTTGAAAGACCAGTCATGTCCGGGCTCAGCAGGACAAGGGTTAACACGGTTGTGTCAGGTGACCATCTGTCTGTGTGCAACAGTTATGCTTCATGGAACAAGATGGCCATCAGCTATCAACATGACTTTCAGTGGCTATGTGACATCTTCGAATCAAGGGAGAGATTCAAGGCCTTCCTGGATCTCTTGTTTCTTATTTCTGCACCATCCATAGATTTTGGTGCTTGTAAGAACTGCCCTCAGTGAGATGTTTTAATAAGTACCCACAATCTATGTTTTTTACCCAGAATAAGAAAAAAATGTATACCCGTGTTAACCCAACTTTTCTCTACATAAACCGGGGATTACAGGGGGTCTTCATTCCACAGCCTTGTTTGTTTGATTTTGTTTGATTTGAGATTTAACTTCCCCGTCAATACTGTATAGGTCATTTTGAAGATGTTGCTTCCAATTTTGTGGGACTTTTAGCCAACATTGAGATGAAATGACATCTCAAGTCCTGTCGCCCAATGAAACCAATAGGGTTTATAAGCATGGACGGACTGACCTGCACCGCTTTAGATCCCAGTACTCGTGTGCAGTTGGTTTCAGCTCTGCGTAGAAACATCGTTCAGCCCATCTATTTCTTCAAGCGCCAATGGGCGGGGACCGTTTACAGCCTTGTTAACCCATTGTATACTAGTGGACTCTTCCATTGCTATATGTTGGACAAGTCCATTTGTCATGTAAGGGGTGTCAGGCCTATTTTTGCATTCTTATTCTATTTTTGACAGAAAATTCTGTTAGCAAATAGTTTGGGCCCTGATTAGACGCCACATCCTGTGGCGTCTGAGCTGGGCCTGCACTGTTTGCCAAGGTACCACTTTTGGGATTTCCCACATGCAATAGTATCATTATGGTTTGCAAAGTATGTGTCAATTGCAATTTTGGGACAATAGTCAGAAATGATATTGAGAAGAATAGATTTTCGTGACCTTGACAATCCCATTCTTTCCAAGAACATAATTTGCTGATGGGGACCAATTTCACATCTTTTTAGCTCGCCTGTACGAAGTACATGGAGAGCTATTGTTGTCACCTCGGATGGCGTGCGTGTGCTCGTGCGCGTGCGCGTTAAAGTTTTTCAAATGCTTATATCTCAACAGTCACTCATCACAGAGCACTCATATTTGGAACTTTAGTACCTGGGAGGGTCTTCTGATGTTCAAAGAGAACAGACCCCTGGGGTCATGCCCCGGGGTGGGGCTTGGGGTCAAAATCTAGAACACCTATGTAATACTGTGTTAAAGTTTTTGAAATGCTTATATCTCAGCAGTCACACATCACAAAGCATTCATATTTACAACTTGGATACCTGGGAGTGTCTTCTGAGATTCCAAGACAACACACCCCTGGGTTCATGCCTGGGAGTTGGGATGGGGTGGGGCTAGGGGTCAAAATCTAGGACAACTTTGTAATTTGTTGTACACCTTTCCCTTATTCTAACAAGTTATAGACAGAATTGGGTATGCATCAGCCAACCAAGTGACATTGGTTCAAGTGTAAAAGGGTGAAGGTCATGGTGACCTATATTTCATGGTCCAGTGATTTTGCCTTTTATCTTGAAGACTATTTGTTGGAGAAATGTCATACCAGGGATATTAGTTCCATGTGACCCCATGATTGACCTCAAAATATATCTAGGTCACTGTGACCTATATTTCATGGTTCAGTGATTTTGACTATTTTCTCGAATACTGTTTGATGGAGAAATGTCATATCTGGATTATTAGTTCCATGTGACCCGATAATTGACCGCAAAATATATCTAGGTCAGTGTGACCTATATTATATTTCATGGCTCATCGATTTTGCCTATTATCTCGAATACTATTTGATGCAGAAATGTCATACCTGGATTATAAGTTCCATGTGACCCGATAATTGACCCCAAAATGTAACTAGATCAGTGTGACCTATATTTCATGGTTCAGTAATTTTGTCTTTTATCTCGAATACTTTTTGATGGAGAAATATCATACCTGGGCTATTAGTTCCATGTGACCCCATGATTGACCTCAAAATATAGCTAGGTCAGTGTGACCTATATTTCATGGTTCAGTGATTTTGCCTTGATAATATCTTGAATATTATTTGATGGAGAAATCTCAAACCTGGGTTATTAGTCCCATGTGACCCCATGCTTGACCTCAAAATATGTCTAGGTCACTGTGACCTATATTTCATGGTTCAGTGATTTTGTCTATTATCTTGAATACTATTTGATGAAGAAATGTTACACCTGGATAACTTATTCAATGTGACCTAATTATTGTCCACAAAATAAATCCAGGCGGTTCAGTGATTTTCCCTATTATCTTTATCATTATTTGATGGAGAAATGTCATACCTGGGTTATTAGTTCCATGTGACCCCATGATTTACCTCAAAATATATCTAGGTCACTGTGACCTATATTTCATGGTTCAGTGATTTGCCTATTATCTTGAATACTTTTTCATGAAGAAACATCATGCCTGGATTATTTATCTCATGTGACCCCATGATTGACCTCGAAATTATGTCTTGGTCAGTGTGACCTAAATTTCATGATTCAGTGACTCTGCCAAATTGAATACTATTTTTTTTTTAGAAACTTCAGTCCTGAATTATAAGTTCCATGTGACCAGATGATTGACATGGAAATATATCTTGGTCAGTGTGACCTATTTTCATGGTTCATTGATTTTGCCTCATAATTCATACACATTGTGATTCTGAAATGTAATATTTGGCATATATGTTCCATGTGACCTGATCACTGACCTCAAAATGTATCTAGGTGTGTGTGACCTATATTTCATGGTTCCGTAATTTTACCTTGTATCTTGAAGGCGCGAAACAGGCGAGCTATGCTGTCGCTGTCTGGCGACAGCTCTTGTTTCTTACCTACTTAACCTTTAGGACTCTCTAGGCTAATTCAGCAGACAACAAATTGTTGATATTTTTCTTAATTTCTCATTGTCTTAATTTCCAAGCAAACAGGACTTGTCTTGAGATGTCAAATCCTGCTTTCTGGGAATATTTGGAAAATATTTCAAAATGTCGTCTGCTGTGAGAAAATACCCAGCATGCACAGTGTTAAAAGAAGAAAATATACAGCCAAACTTCATTGGTTCAAACACCTTTGAGACTTTGAAATTTTTTTCAAGATAGGGGTAATTTGAGCAAATTAGGGGTAATTTGAGCAACTGAGGGTAAGAGGTAGTTTGAGTAACTGAGGGTCAGGGGTAGTTTGAATAACTTGGGGTTAGGGGTAGTTTGAGTAACTGAGTGTTAGGACTAGTTTGAATAACTGGTGGTTAGGGGTAGTTTGAGTAACTGAGGGTTGGGGATAGTTTGAGCAACTGAGGGTTAGGATAGTTTGTATAACTGAGGGTTATGGATAGTTTGAGCAACTGAAGGTTATGTGTAATTTGAGTAACTGAGGGTTAGGGGTAGTTTGAGTAACTGAGGGTCAGGGGTAGTTTGAGTAACTGCGGGTTAGGGGTAGGTTGAGCAACTGGGGGTTAGGGTTAGTTGGGGAAATTGAGGGTTAGGGGTAGTTTGAGCAACTAAAGGGTTAGGGGTAGTTTGAGTAACTGAGGGTATGGGGTAGTTTGAGTAACTTAGGGTTAGGGGTAGTTTAAGCAACTGAGGGTTAGTCATACCACCATATTAGGAGGCTCAATGGAGATAAAATTCCTGTTTTTCATAAGTTTTTCATAAACTAAAATATATATGTTGTATTTACTCATTAGAATTGCCTCATTGAGGCAATTCTAATGAGTATAGACAACATACCTTTTTAGCATGAAATAAGACAATAAGAAAAACCTTCCTAAATTACCCTTTATGTAGACAGTAAAATTCCTGTACTAAGACCACCTTTGGAACTGTTCAATAGTGGTCTTTAAGGATCCATTCTAGAGGACACTGGGCTAAGAAAACACAAAGAAAGAAAGAGTGAAATATGTTTTTAAAGCCAGAATTAGTCTTAATTTTAGCTGGTCTTAATAGTGGAATTTTAATGAATTAAGCTTTTGGAAGGGTTCGGATTCAAGAACGAGTTTCAAATCAGCTATGTTAAACAAGCCATTTGGCCCATGCCCATCGGGGCTTGAAGAAATGGATGTGCTGCATGATGCTTCCGCGTAGAGCTGAAACTGACCCGCACACGAGTACTGGTAAACCGCTTAGAGGATCTAAGCCTGCCCAGGCAAAGCAGTATGAGTCGGCCTGTCCATGCTAATAAACCCTATTGGTTTCCTTGGGCGGCAGGGCTTGAGATGTCATATCATTCAATGTCGGGTAAAAGTCCCAAAAAATTGGAAGCAACGTCTCCAAAATGACCTTTACAGTGTTGACGAGGACGTTAAACCTCAAAACAAATAAACAAGCCATCAGATAGGCCTCTGCAACAAGCCATCAGATTTAAGGCCTCCGCAACAAGCCATCAGAAAGGCCTCCGCAACAAGCCATCAGAAAGGCCTCCGCAACAAGCCATCAGATAGGCCTCCACAACAAGCCATCAGATAGGCCTTCGCAACAGGCCATCAGATAGGCCTCCGCAACAACCCATCAGATAGGCCTCCGCAACAAGCCATCAGATAGGCCTCCGCAACAACCCATCAGATAGGCCTCCGCAACAAGCCATCAGATAGGCCTCCGTAGCCTAGTGGGTAATAGCGCTGACTCTTAACCAGTTGGTCTCTCACCGCTTTGGGTTCAAGCCTGACTCAGGTCACATGTGAGACGCCAAGTTCTGTAACGGAAGGTAGGTGGTTTTTCTCTGGGTACTGTAATGATTCTAAGTATTGGGACAGACAGGCCTAAGCAAACAGTGCAGACCCAGATCAGACTGCTCCTGAAGGAGCAGTCTGATCTGGGTCTGCACTGTTTGCCATCCCATCTGCACTTTTTCGTTTCCTTGCAGGATCATGAAACAAATTTGTTAAAATTTTAGGAGAACTACAGTAAGACCTCAAGATGTCCGAATTTTTGGAGTTTTAAGGTACTCCTGTTTTCGACCACCTTTGATTATGGATTGGCTCGATATAAGTGAAATATTCTTGGAAGGGTCATAAAACAAAAAAAAAAGTACAGCCATCAGTGTTCAAGTCATTAATACAGTAATTGCCTAAAATGGAAATCTAGAAAAATTAATGATCTCTCTCAGCGTAACTGCGGGCTGACTAATATTACAGTGATTTGGCCATTGTTTGTCCAGTCACCTTTGTTTACCATAAGTAGGTGGTCAGCGGTATCAGGACTTAACTTAGCCAGCTCAGATGTAATTGCTCACAGGGTAGATGGTTATCAGAGCTGTCATACAATATTCCTTCTGTTAAGACATAATCATTGACGAAAAGATAAAAATCTTAAATCTCACTGTTAGGCTACAGAAAACTATTTTCTGTTTGTCCTTTAACCCATTGTATACTAGTGGACTCTTCCATTGCTATATGTTGGGCAAGTTCATTTGTCATATTTGGGGTGTCAGGCCTTTTTTTTCGTTTTTATTCTATTTTTGATGGAAAATTCTGTTAGCAAATAGTGTAGGCCCTGATCAGACGCCGCGTAATGCGGCGTCTGATCTGGGCCTGCACTGTTTGCCAAGGTATCCCTTTAGGGGTTTCCCCGCATACAATGGGTTAAATATAGGTTTTCAGTCCTTTCAACAGGATAGACACCTGTGCTAACAGTGAAGATCCTGATTAGATTAAATGTACCGTAAAAATTCTTACAATTCAGACACCTTGAGGACTTGCTATAATTCTCCTCAAATCAGTCGCAAACACGCCTATATAATTTTGACACCTCCCTCCCCTCAAACTCATACCTGTGATACCTCCCTCATCAGCAGGGAGACTCCCTCATTTTGATGCTAATAATTGCCCAATTTAAGCTACCCCGGTAAATTTTAGTAAAATTTTGGAGTCACACTCATTTGAACTGAGAATTTCCTTATATTCTTTACATCTCCCTCATCACAGTGACAAATCTCCCTCATACAGTTAAAAAAAAATTATCACAGGTACGCAAACCCCACTTTTATATAGTAAAACTGCGTTTTCGGGGCTATACATGTTTTTTAGCTCACCAGAGCCGAAGGCTCCGGGGGAGCTTATAGAATAGGCAGTTGTCCGTCGGCGTCTGCGTCTGTGTCGACTGCGTCTGCGTCGTCGTGTGACGTCAACACTTTTAAATGACATCTCCTCTGAAGCCGCTAGGCCGATTGGGCCCAAATTTCATCTGTAGCATCCTTGGGTTGGGGGATTGAAAGTTTGTGTTTTTTATGAAATTCGGCTCATTAGTTTGGTTGCTATGGCAACTTAGAGTTTCCATAGACTTATAATGGGGAAAATTGAAAAATGGCATTTACTGGCAAGCTGCTGCAGATATTTTGACAAAACTTTCATAGAAATATTCCTTAGGCAATCTACTATCTGCAATATGATTTTAGGACTACTGCTCGTTTGTATTGGTTGCCATGGAAACCAAAATGAAAAAAATAGAAAAAAAATACTTAAAAAATCATCTCCTCAGAAACCCTATGCTCTATGAGGCTGAGAGTTTATGAAAATATTCACCATATTTGCCTTTACAGGTTTTGTGTTTTTTATGAAATTCGGCTCTTTAGTTTGGTTGCTATGGCAACTTAAATTAGATTTTCCATAGACTTATAATGGCGAAAATTGAAAAATGGCATTATCTACAAAGCCTTTGCAGATATTTTGACAAAACTTTCATAGAAATGTTCCTTTAGTAAACATCTCTTAGCCATATGCTTTTATGTCAACCTGGGGGTCCAGTAGGTTGTGCCGGGGCCATGCCCCACCCCCTCCACTTCATAAAATGCCTTATATCTCAGAAACCTTACAGATCCCCACCCCTAAACCATATATATTCTTGTTCCTTATGATAAGGTGCATTAAGTGACACCAAGCTGGGGGTCCCTCGGGATGTGCCTGGGCCATGCCCCACCCCTCCATTTCACAACAGGCCCAATATTCCAGAAACCTAACAGATCCAAACCCCTAAATGAAATATATTTTTGTTCCTAATGATAAGTTGCATTCAGTGACACCAACCTGGGGGACACCCGGGATGTGCCGGGGACATGCCCAACCCCCTTCACTTCATAAAAGGTTGGCCCCCGCCCATAGGGGCTTAAAGAAATATATGGGCTGCATGATGCTTCCACGCATACCTGAATCCGGCCCTCACACTAGTACTGGTAAACCGCTTAGAGGATCTAAGCCTGTCCAGGAACCGCGGTGCGAGGCAGACCGTCCATGCAAATAAACCCTATCGGTTTCATTGGGCGGCAGGGCTTGAGATGTCATTTCATCTCATTATCGGGTAAAAGTCCCAAAAAATTGGAAGCAATGTCTCCAAAATGACCTTTACAGTGTTGACGGGGACGTTAAACCTCAAATCAAACAAACAAACAAAACATCATGAAAGGCCAAATATTCCAAAACCTTACAAATCTCCACCCCTAAACCGTATGTATTCTTGTTCCTTATGATAAGAAGCATTAAGTGACACAAACCTGGGGGTCCCCCCCAGATGTGCCGGGGACATGCCCCACCCCCTCCACTTCACAAAATGCCATTTATCTCAGAAACCATTCAGATCTCCACCCCTAAACCAAATATATTCTTGTTCCTTATGATAAGACGCACTCAGCGACACCAAGCTGAGGGTCCCCCGGGATGTGCCGGGGTCATGCCCCACCCTCTCCACTTCATAATAGGGCAAATATTCCAGAAACCTTACCGATCCCCACCCCTAAACCATATATATTCTTGTTCCTTGCGATAAGACACATTCAGTGACACCAACATAGGGTTGGTTCTCCCAGGGCTCGCCCGGGCCATGATCCACCCTTCAACTTCACAAAAGACCATATCTGAGAACCTGTTCAGAGCCCTACCTTTAAGCCATATATATTCTTGTTCCTTATGTTAAGGCGCAATCAGTGACACCAGCATGGGTCCCCCCCCCCTGTGGTGCCACGGGCCATGCCCCACTCCTTTACTTCATTAAAAGCCATATATCTCAGAAACCGTTCAGATCCCAACCCTTAACCATATATATTCATAATACTTCCCCACTTCATAATAGGCCATATATCTCAGAAACTATTCAAATCCCCACCACATAATCACATATAGTCTTGTTCATTGTTATTAGGGTCTGCAGGGGCCATTTCTCTCCCATCCACTTCATAAAAGGGCCTCATATCTCAGAAACTGTTCAGCATTAGGTTGCAACGATCTTGGGCTTTTCTGGAATCCACCATGCCCGAATCCCTCCACTGCTTGAAAGGCCTTTCATCTCAGGAGCCATACATATCCCAGCACTAAACGATATATGTCTCTGTTCTTTTTTCATAAGACACATTTAGTGACACCAACCAGGGCTCAATTGGGTTCATGCCCCACCCTCTCTACTGAATAAACACCTAATATTTCAGATACAGTCCACATAAGTGCTCATTTGGGAATGGGGTTTGTTTGGGAGACTTTATATTTGGTAGATTAAAATCATACCATGTTAAAATACATGTCTGCCATTGGGCAGTGCCCATCTGAGCTCCGGTTTATGAAATTTGGCTCTTTGGTTTGTTTGCTATGGCAAGTTAAGAGTTTCCATTGACTTCTAATGGGGGAAAATTGAAAAATGACATTTATGCCTTTCAAGATATTTTGTCAAACTTACATAGAAATGTTCCTTTAATAATGTTCCTTTAGGCCTATTGGTTGCCACAGGTTGTCATATGTTGTCCTGCAAAAACACATTCAAGCGACATCAGACCTCTGAAGCCACTAGGCCGATTGGGTCCAAATTTTATCTGAAGCATCCTTGGGTGCAGGGCTTCCATGGTAAATAAAATACTTTGCTGCCGGTCGGCAGTGCCCCCTGAGCTCTGGTGAGCATAGTGGCCCATGGGCCTCTTGTTAGCTCACCTGTCACGTAGTGACGAGGTGAGCTTTTGGGATCACTTTTCTTCCGCCATGCGTGCGTCCGTGCGTAAACTTTTTCTTCAAACGACATCTCCTCCTAAACCACTAATCAGATTTTGACCAAACTTCACAAGAATGATCCTTAGGTGGTCCCCTTTCAAAGTTGTTCAAATGGTTCCGGTCCGTTGCACATCTAGGTCACAGGAGCCAAAAATAGATTTTTTTTTCACCGAAAACTTAAAAAATCTTCTCTGAAACCACAAGGCCCAGGTCTTTGATATTTGGTATGAAGCTTCATCTAGTGGACCCCTACCAAAATTTTTCAAATTATAATGCTGGGGCCAAAAATGCCCCCGCCCCAGGACCATGCCATTTAATATAGGATTATATAGGGAAAATCTTTAAAATCTTCTTCTCTGAAACCCCAATAAGGCCCAGGTCTTTGATAATTGGTATGAAGCTTCATCTAATGGACCCCTACCAAGATTGTTCAAATTATAGTGCTTGGGCAAAAAATGCCCCCGCCCTGGGGCCCTTTGGTTTTACATGGGCTTATATAGGGAAAATCTTTAAAAATCTTCTTCTATGAAACCGCAAGGCCCAGATCTTTGATATTTGGTATGAAGCTTCATCTAGTGGACCCCTACCAAGATTGTTCAAATTATAGTGCTAGGGCCATAAATGCCCCCGCCCTGGGGCCCTTTGGTTTTACATAGGCTTATATAGGGAAAATCTTTAAAAATCTTTTCTGTGAAACCGCAAGGCCCAGGTCTTTGATATTTGGTATGAAGCTTCATCTTGTGGACTTCTACCAAGATTGTTCAAATTATTGCCCTGGGGCCAAAAAATGCCCCCGCTCCGGGGCCCTTTAGTTTTACATAGACTTATATAGAGAAAATCTTTAAAAACCTTCTTCTGTAAAACCACAAGACCAAGGTCTTTGATATTTGGTGTGAACTTTCATCTAGTGCACCTCTATCAAGATTGTAAAAATTATAGCCCTGGGGCCAAAAACGCCCCCGCCCTGAGACCCTTTGGTTTTACATAGACTTATATATGGAAATCTTTAAAAGTCTTCTTCTCTGAAACTGCAAGGCCCATGTCTTTGATATTTGATCTGGAGCTTCACCTAGTGGACCTCTACCAAGATTGTTCAAATTATAGCCCTCTGGCGACAAATGCCCCCATCCCAGGGGCCCTTTGGTTTTACATAGACTTATATTGAGATAATCTTAGAAAATCTTCTTCTCTGAAACAGCAAGGCCCAGGTCTTTGATATTTGGTGTGAAGCTTCATCTAGTGGACCTCTATCAAGATTGTTTAAATTATAGCCCTGAGGCCAAATATGCCCCCGCCCCGGGGCCATTTGGTTTTACATAGGCTTATGTAGGGTATATCTTTATAAAAATCTTCTCTGAAACCACAAGGCCAAGGTCTTTGAGATTTGGTGTCTAGCTTCATCTAGTGGACCTTTGTCAAGATTGTTCAAATTATAGCCTTTGTTGATATTTGGTATGAAGCTTCACCTTTCTAGACCTCCCTCAACATTATGCACATGATAGGCCTGGGGTCAATAATGGCCCTCCCAGGGGCCCACTTGTTGCTCAATGGATCAGGTGAGCGACCCAGGGCCATCATGGCCCTCTTGTCTTATTTACGCTCAAAAACATAGATTGTGGGTACTCGTTAGAACCGCCTCAAGGAGGCGGTTCTAATGAGTACCCACAATGTATGTATAGAGCAGATGTATGAATAATATTGGAATTTTTTATCTGAAATTTTCATTTTTGGTGGCAAAATTTTCAATATACATATTTGAATACAGGTGTGTTTTCGTAATGAATTTCAACAAATTTGTTTCAGGATCCAGCAAGGAGTCCAAAAAGTGCCAACAGTATTGCAAACAGTGTAGACCCATATCAGACTGTAGGAGCAGTCTGATCTGGGTCTGCACTCTTTGATTTAAAGCCTGTCTGTCCCAGTACTTTGGATCATTACAGTAGATTAAAGGTGCATTATTGAGCTACCGGGTCTCAATTTTTTTTTTTCTGGTTTTTATCTTCAATTCATACTCCTTTGTCATGTGTACACTTTTGGAGCCAAATACAGCTTCAGAACTTTGTGAAAATGGTCGTTTTCATTCGTGTTTACCCTTCGCTCTGAACATGTGTTCGGAATTTCTGTTCTAAAAACAAATCTGTCACTTTACACATACATGGCGACAGTATCGTCTCTGAGTGTCGTTACTTATGGCATGGTATTCCTCGTCATATTTTTTTCCGATTCAGGCATGGTCTAAGCAAACAAGGCCAAAAATGAACGTTGCATAATGTCATATATGGGGATTCTATTTTTGTCACGAACTAAAAATAGATCTAACTAGTGTTCGAAACCTAGTTAGGGAATCCCTCTCAAACTTGTTTACCTGTCATCATAATTGTTCGCATTTTTGCATAAAATGCATTCATTTGTATTGTTTTAAAGAAAAATACCGGCTATATGTATTTTAATTTTGGAAGCATTTTTTACCGATAGCTCAATAATGCACCTTTAAATGTACATTGTCATTTTTAGAACATCTTTCGCAAAGCACATTGGTATTATATGTATTTTTTTTTCATAGTTTGTTGTTTGTTTGTTTGTGTTGGAGTTTAACTGCTCAGTCAACACTATTTTAGGTCATTTTTGAGCCAGTCAGTTTACTTATATCCACACTTTTCCTGGGCAGGCTTATACGTAAGCAGTTAACCAGTACAGTGCACATTCTTTCACCAGAAACTGACAACTGCCCTTCTTGAATCAGTGGAAGGAAGAGAATGACTGTAGAATAGATTTCATGATCAATCTCCATGAAAGAATGTTGCCGACCCCGGCAGGTATCGAACCCACATCCTCCTGATCACCAGTCAGACATGCATCCGACTGAGCTAAAGAGGCCGGCCTTTTTTTTTTCATAGAAAATAAGTCTTGGTTTTGATTGATTGAAATGAATTTAACATCCCCATCAACACTATTTAGGTCATTTTGGAGATGTTACTTCCAATTTTGTGGGACTTTTACCTGACCTTGAGATGAAATGACATCTCAAGCCCTGCCACCCGATGAAATCAAAAGGTTTACATGCATTGGATGGTGTCACTCATGGGCAGTTTTAAAAAGTCCTTTTAAAACTAAAATAATAATAAGTCTTGGCTTTTGTGTGAATTGGACTGTCTGTGACATTTCTTGTGTACCCTTAAAGGTGCATTATTGAGCTACCGGCTCTCAAATTTTTTTTCTGGTTTTTATCTTCATTGCATACTCCTTTGTCATGTGTACACTTTTGGAGCCAAATACAGCTTCAGAACTTTGTGAAAATGGTCGTTTTCATTCGTGTTTACCCTTCGCTCTGAACATGTGTTCGAAATTTCTGTTCTAAAAATAAATCTGTCACTTCACACATACATGGTGACAGTATCGTCTCTGAGTGTCGTTACTTATGGCATGGTATTCAGCGTCATATTTTTTTCCGATTCAGCCATGGCCTAAGCAAACAAGGCCAAAAATGAACATCGCATGTCGTCATATATGGGGATTCTATTTTTGTCATGAACTAAAAATAGATCTAACTAGTGTTCGAAACCTAGTTAGGGAATCCCTCTCAAACTCGTTTACCTGTCATCATAATTGTTTGCATAAAATGCATTCATTTGTATAATTGTTTTAAAGAAATTTACCGGCTATATGTATTTTATTTTTGGAAGCATTTTTTCCAGATAGCTCAATTATAATGCACCTTTAAAAATCCCAGGTTAAATTCTCTTATCCTGCTGTTCATGACAACCCCTATCTTTGGAAACTGTAGATCCAGATCAGATGGCTTTCTGATCAGGATCTACACCGTTTGACATTCAGTTTATGGATTTGTAAGAATGAATTACGTCAAGTAATCTGATTGGATCAAAGTCAGAAATGGGTGTGGCTAAATTGAATATTCAGCAGGAAAAGGTTTTAAAGAGCAGTATGACACTTTACTTTTCAGAGAATCCACATGTAATGTAAAGCCTTGTTGTTGTTTTTTTTTTCTGAAAAATTCGGACAAGTTTTTTTTAAAACAATTTTAAAATTAAAGGTTAAGAAAATTTTTGAGGGCTGGAAATCATTATATAAACAAGTCCATGTAATTAACACAACCATAAACCCCACTGTACACCAACAACCCCTGTTTTTTAAACTTTCTTTCTTTTTCTTGCTTTCTTTCTACTTATACTGCGATCGGTCACATCTGACCATTACTCGCAGGTGTATATTACATACACACCAGGTTAGAGTATAAAAAAGAAAAATACAGTAAAATCATTATATTAAGACCACCTTTGGGACTGTTCAAAAGTGGTCTTAAAGAACACTTTTGAATGGTCCAAAAGGCGGTCTCTGACCAGAGGAGGCTGTATACAGAAAACACAGAGAATGAATAACTGAAATTTTCTAAATATGCCTTTTAAAGCAGAATTAGTCCCAATTTTTGGTTTTTGGTGGTCTTAATTGCGGAATTTTACTGTATCACAAATTTTCATCAGAAAAATTATGACCACTTCGGAGAAATGAAAAAGTGTACATGTACTTTTCAAAATGGATATGTTACGGTAATGGTACGTTTCAGCCATTTTACATTGGTTTGGCCTAATAGATTCTTATCAGGACTGACAAACAGTTGTTTAGTAAGATTTGTGTTTTAGGCTAATCCAAAGCTTGTATTTGATTGTTCGGAGTTTATTCATCAGCTAGCTGCTTACGTTTGTCACTTTGGGCGATAGTCTAGATCGACTGATAAATTTGTAATCCGAAATCATGTTTTTTAAACAGATTAACTTTTCAAGCACTGCTGAAAATTCTAGAGCGGTAATTCTACTGTTTATTATAATTGTTATTTTTCAGCAAAAATAAGGTTTATCATTTTCATGTGAATTGTCGGCCCATCAGACAATTCACATGTAATGTCAAGCCTGGGTTTGAATTAACCTTAAGACGCCGAGAAAAACTACATCTGAAAATGTTGTCTGCTTATGTTGTCTGCTGATATTATTTTGCAAACTTTTTAAAAATATTTTTGCATACAGGCAAACAGTGTGGGTCCAGATCAGACTGCTTCTGCAAAAAATTACTTTTAAGGTTACCCGCAGACGACAAAGCAGATGACAGTTGTCGTGATTGGCATGTCATGGGTTAACCCTTGTCCTGCTGAGCCCGGATATGCCTTATTTTCCAAAAACAATGAAGATCCAGATCAGATGGCTTCTGAAGAAGACATCTGATCAGGATCTTCATTGTTTGACATCCAGTTAATGAATTTGTTGCAATAATTTGCATCAAGTAATCTAATTGGCTGATAATCAGTAGTGGGTGTGACATATTTAAATATTCAGCAGGACAAGGGTTATATAATACTTTCAAAAATGTTGTCTGCCTATGATCATGCATAGCCCTAACTAAAGTTTGCATTACAAAAACACGCCTATACAAGTACAGTGTAAATTTTACCGCCGAAAAAAACAAACATTTTAACCCTTTTCTTGCTGAATATTCAGTTAAGCCACACCCATTTCTGACTTTGAAACAATCGATTTCTTCATGTAATTTATTCCTACAAATTCATAAACCGAATGTCAAACAGTGTAGATCCTGATCAGATGGCTTCTTCAGAAGCCATCTGATCTGGATCTACACTGTTTCCAAAGATAGGGGTTGTTGGGAATAGCAAGATAAGGTTTAAGATGAAAATTGCGATATTTTTCTTATTTCTGCTCAAAACATAGATTGTGGGCACTCATCGAGGCGGTTCTAATGAGTACCCACAATGTACGTTTTAGAGCAGAAATAAGAAATAAGGTTTACCCCTGAAAACCCCAGTTTTACTATATAAAAGTGGGGTTCAAGGGGGTCAGAATTATATAGGAAATATATGGGCTGCATGATGCTTCCACGCAGAGCTGAATCCGGCCCGCACACTAGTACTGGTAAACCTCTTAGAGGATCTAAGCCTGTCCAGGAACCGCGGTGCGAGGCGGACCGTCCATGCTAATAAACCCTATTGATTTCATTGGGCGACAGGGCTTGAGATGTCATTTCATCTAAATGTCGGGTAAAAGTCCCACAAAGTTGGAAGCAACGTCTCCAAAATGACCTTTACAGTGCTGACGGGGACGTTAAACCTCAAATCAAACAAACAAAAAATCAAAGCATGTTTTTGCGATGTGTAGCAAAATTACCGCTGTATCAGATAGTGATAACGACTAACGAGCTTGTTCTGAGCTACGATGCTCCCGCCCACCGGGTCTTGAAGAAATAGATGGGCTGCATGATGCTTCCAGGCAGAGCTGAAACCGACGGCACACGAGTACTGCTAAACTGCTTAGAGGATCTAAGCCTGTCCAGGCAAAGCGGTGCAAGTCGGTCCGTCCATGCTTACAATCCTATTTGGTTTCATTTGGCGACAGGGCTTGAGATGTCATTTCATCTCAATGTCGGGTAAAAGCCCCACAAAATTGGAAGCAAGGTCTCAAAAATGACCTATACCTTGTTGACGGGGACGTTAAACCTCAAATTAAACAAAACGATGCTTCGAACAGCTAGGCCTATATAGGCCTGTAATGAGAATACAGTAATGGAACTTGACTGCCAATCTCAAGTGGGCGATACATTGAGCCATATTGGCCCACGTGTTTTGTAAAATTGGTTGAAAATTATGTCTCCTTTTCAGATTAAATTTCAGTCAACCTAACACCTTTTGTGAAAAAAGCATTCCTTTTTATCAACTAAACAGAGGTGGATACATGAACCCATTTTGTATGATAAACCCCAAAACCGGGACTTGGCTAAAAGTTCTTGCCCACATCAGATGCCTCAGAATGGGGCGATTGATTATGACCTTCACTGATTGCATGGACAGGGCAACCATTTTTAAATCAGTTTATAAATTCTACTCAACCTGGTACCCCTAAATTCCGAAATGGACTCTTCCTATATAGAAGGTGGAAGATTCCATTCGGTAGGAAATGGGTAAAGTCGAACTGATTCCTGGTTTTGATATTCCTTATTCTTCATAAATACTCATTTTCTATAATTGCTGGATCTTTTTATCATGTGCCAAAATATTATAATATTATAATTTAAAAATTTAAGCTGACGTGGTTTACTACATAGATTAAGTCGGAGAAAAGACAGTTTGACAGATGAATGAAAATTTTAGTGTTCAGAAATATACCAAAGTCCATTCATAAATCTAGGGCGTTTCAATTAGTGTTCAATTTTGTATCAAACTTGATCAAAACAATCTTTAATACTTGATTGAAATTTTATATTCCATTTTGCCTTTAACCACAAACTGTCAAACAGCTTTTCTTCTAAATAGTTGATCATTTAATTTCAATCCTCTTGATTGTTAAATTGCTTTATCATTTTTGAATCAATGCACATCAAAATATACAATAAGACTAATGAGCGACCAGCGTAGGCCCTGATCAGACTGCGCAGTATGCCCTTCACTCATCGCGTGAACCGAGAACTCTTGTCATGGGTCTGAGTATTTGCAGATCTCATCTTTTAATTGTAGGCACAGTGATTTGTTTAGTCCATCTGAAAATGTCTGCTTATGTCGTCTGCTGAATTTTTTGCAAACATTTTAAAAAATATTTTTGCATACAGACAAACAGTGTGGACTCAAATCAGACTGTTCCTAGAGGAGCAGTCTGATTTGGGTCCACAATGTTTGCAAAAATGACTTTAAAAGTTACACCAGCAGAGGACAAAGCAGACGGCAATTGTCAAGATTTAGCATCTTCTGACATATGGGCCCAAAGTGAAAACTCAGTTCAGCCTACGCATCATCGCAGTCTGATTTATAGTCTTTCCTATGCAAGAGTAAAGGCTCATTATTATCCTTTGTCCTGCTAATCCCGGATATGCCTTATCTTTGAAACAATGTAGATCCAGATCAGATGGCTTCTGACGAAGCCATCTGATCAGGATCTACATTGTTTACCATTCAGATTGTGAATTTGTTGCAATAGTTTGCATCAAGTAATCTGATTGGTTGATAATAGGTAGTGGGTGGGCCATATATAAATATTCAGCAGGACAAGGGTTAAGTTTTGACTAAGTGGATTCATTAGCCTGAGTTCACTAACATTTTTTTGACTCTTATCCTACTGTTCTCGACAACCCCTATTTTTGGAAACAGTGTAGATCCAGATCAGATGGCTTCTGAAGAAGCCATCTGATCAGGATCTACACTGTTTGACATTCAGTTTATGGATTTGTAAGAATAAATTACATCAAGTAACCTGATTGGTTCAGAGTCAGAAATGGGTGTGGCTAAACTGAATATCCAGCAGGATAAGAGTTAAACCACCACAGAAAGGCAATTTTATTTTTAGAATTATTTTTCAGAGCAGATAAAGGCTTTACATTAGATGTGAATACTTTATTTTCACTGAAAAATATTAGAATGACAATCCTTATTTTCTCTGATAGCAAAAAAAAAAAAAAAAAAAAAAATATTTAAAACGATATATCGGCAAATGTGATAGGCAGCATCATGTGAACAAGTCCGTGAAATGAACACACCCCCCCCCCTAAACACTAACTTTATACAGAGAAAACTGGGGTTTGCGGGGGAATATGCTGTTTTTCTTATTTCTGCTCCTAGACATAGGTTGTGGGTACTTGTACTTGCCTTACCGGCCCGATAGCTCAGTTGGTAGAGTGTCGGCTCTGGGGAACGGGAGGTCACAGGTTCGATCCCTGGCCGCGACATACCAAAGTCGTTAAGAATGGTACTAGCTGCTCCTCGCTTGGCACTCGGATTTACGGGGTGGAGCTAGGACTGGTCGACCCAGTGTCAGGATAATGTGACTGGGTGTGGTATCATGTAATGTGTCTGGGACATGATACTTCAGTGAGGCAGCACTATAAAAGTGAGCTGCTGCAGAGCATTAAGCTCCCTGTCGCAACCAGACACCGTCGTGATATGACTGAAAAATTGTTGAAAGCGATGTTAAACCCGAATTCACACACACACACACACTTGTATTAGCCTCAGTGAGGCGGTTCTAACGAGTACCCACAACCTATGTTTGCTGTATAAATAAGAAAAATATCACAAATTTTCATCAGAAAAGTTGCCATTTTGGAGATGTGAAAAACTCCACTAAGTCGGACTGCTGGGTTATCGTAATGGTTTGAGGGATAAAACATGTTTTCTTGTGACAGCTCAAATAATGATCTCATTATCAGTAATATGTGGAAATTGATCACAGTTTTAACTGTTACTTATGTAGAAAAGACCAATTTTCTCAAATTAGGTGACACTTGAGCTGCAAACTGCCTGAAAAGGACTTTCAGAATACATCACGAAAAGATGCCTATATAATTTTGACCCCCTTGAACCCCACTTTTATATAGTAAAACTGGGGTTTCCAGGGGTATACCTTATTTCTGCTCTAAAATATAGATTGTGGGTACTCGTTAGAACCGCCTCAAGGAGGAGGTTCTAACGAGTGCCCACAATCTATATTTGGAGAAGAAATAAGAAAAATATAACAATTTTTCATCATAAAATTTTCATTTTTTCGGCGATAAAGGTGGCAATGTATTTGTATAGGCTTGTTTGCGTAATGCATGTACCTTGCACATATGCTTTACAAAGTTTACTCAACCCCTAACTTCCTTTCAGCTTCTTCAATTGACTATAATATTATAATGTTATTAATCAAGTAATTTCGCATTGACACAGTTACATCACGTGAACAAGTCCGTGAAATGAAGATCCCCTAAACCCCACTTTATATAGAGAATACTGGGGTTTACAGGGGTAAACATTATTTTTCTTATTTCTGTTCCAAGACATAGGTTGTGGGTACTCGTTAGAACCGCCTCATTGAGGCGGTTCTAACGAGCACCCACAACCTATGTTTTGAGCATTTATAAGAAAAATTTTACGAATTTTTATCAGCTAAGTAGCCATTTTGGAGATGTGAAAAATGCACTATTTCGCACGGGTGTGTTATCGTAATGCAGGTCCTCGGTCAGCTGCATTAGCCCTAATACAGCTGTCCGAGGACCTGTAACAGGGTCAATGCGAAATTACTTGATCATTTGGCCTAGGGCCAATGCAGCAGACCTCGGACCTGTACGAGGGCCAATACGAAATTACTTGATCAATGACAATTTTATTAATTGGCACAATTAAAAAATCATGATTATTGATTTTTTTACCTCTCTTGACCGGAGTTAATATTGGTTGACCTGGTGTTAATATGGCTGACCTCAGTACAGGATAGTCAATTAATAAAGTTTTGTTTGTTTGATTTGAGGTTTAACGTCCCCGTCAACTCTGTAAAGGTCATTTTGGAGACGTTGCTTCCAATTTTGTGGGACTTTTACCCGACATTGAGATGAAATGACATCTCAAGCCCTGTCGCCCAATGAAACCAATAGGGTTTATTAGCATGGACAGTCCGCCTCGCACTGCGGTTCCTGGACAGGCTTAGATCCTCTAAGCTGTTTACCAGTACTAGTGTGCGGGCCGGATTCAGCTCTGTGTGGAAGCATCATGCAGCCCATATATTTCTTCCAGCCCCTATGGGCGGGGGCGTCAATTAATAAAGTGTTACGACTGAGAGGACTTGAAATAGCAGAGTTGCCAAGATTCCTAAGTTGCAGGAGAGAGGTTTTTCCTTTTTATTATGGGATAAGGGCTCTTCATATACATCACGTGAACTTTTCTGTGAAATGAACACCCCCTTAAACCCCACTTTGTATAGAGAAAACTGGGTTTTATGGGGTATACATTATTGTTCATATTTTGGCTCTAAGACATAGTTTGTGGGTACTCGTTAGAACTGCCTCGATGAGGCAGTTCTAACGAGTACCCACAACCTATATTTGCTGTATAAATAAAAGAAAAATATCACAAATTTTCATCAGAAAAGATGCGATTTTGGAGATGTGAAAAACTGCACTATGTCACACAGGTGTGTTATTGTAATGGTTTGAGAGATAAGACTTGTTTTCTTGTGACAGCTCATATACATGTAATAAGCTCATTATCAGTAATATGTGGAAATTGATCACAGTTTTAACTGTTACTTATGTAGAAAAGACCAATTTTCTCAATTAGGTGACACTTGAGCTGCAGACTGCCGAAAAAGGACTTTCGGAATACCTGTTAAGACACAAATGCACACACATGCTTTACAAAATTTACTCGACCCCTAGTTTACCTCTTAGATTCTTCAAGTGACGTTATGTTAATACTGCGGGGATTTGGAGCTGCAGGGAGTCCTAAGCTGTAGGAGAGAGGTTTTTCCTCTTTTTTTGTGATATAGACGCTTTATATATGTGATGGCTTTTATAATGAAACAGTTTATTTATTCAGTTACAACTGTATTGTCCACTGTAATCAGCCATACAAATTACAAAAATTATAACAGATAGTTAGATAAACAACATATTATAATATTTAAATCTTCAATATTGCCCTGTTTTACCCTTATTATCAATAATATGTAGTACAACAGAGTTCATTTCAGTTCTTTAAACCTTTGGATTTTTTTTTGCAAGGCAGATTATATTTCTGCTCGAAAATATATGCTCAGAGGCAATAAAAAGTATACAGTTTTTTATTTAGAATACCGGATCTTGTATTGCTGCCTGTAATAAAATATGCCTATGTCTGTTTTTCCCAAACGTCCAAGTTTGTAAAACTCCAATTCTTTATCTGTAGCAGTCATCCATGATGGAATTGTTGCCCTTAATTGAAAATCAATATTTCCAATAAAATTTGTACACGACATTCAAATCTATGCACATCGTTAAAGTCATGTACGAATGTTCATCGATAAGACCACATCATTACTTTGCCATTAAACCCAAACAAACAGCTTCAAACTCAATTGGAATTTCTGCCTGTTCCGGATTATCTCCCTTTCAATTAAAATCATAGTGAATTAAATGAGTCTTTTTCTCAAATCGTGCAAGAGATATTCATTTGAAACTTTCGCATAATTGTTGTTTTGCTCGGCACTTATGTTTACTCCATAGTAAACTCTCTAAAAATGCACAATGAAAAGTTAATCTTCAATACAAATCCCATGGAAACATAATGCTTTTAATCAAAGGAAGAATGAAAAAGGGCGAAAATGCCATTTTCTTGGAGAGAAGATGTTGCACTTTACCTTGTGTTTAATTTCAATATGCGACATATTCTTGCCAATCAGTTGCCCATCTTTGAATTTGCTGCATGAAAAATCATTTATTGAAAAACCCTTGTTCGAAACAATGTTTAAAGGGCAGCTACTTAAGACAAAATATTGGATCAGACCCCCTGTCCATTTCAAGTGATGCAATTTCATTATCCTTTAATCAATTTTAACGGAAAATGCTGCAAATTATGCGGAAGTGGTTGTTCTTATTTATGATGCCTCATATGTATTTAACGAGGGAGACATTGGGACGCAGATTGGCATTCAGTAACCTGTATACTTTCTTTTGCCTCTCAGTATGGATTGTGGTACTAACTTTCAATATCTGGCCCCAGCCAATCAGGGCTTGGAGAAATAGATTGAGCTGCATGACACTTCTGCTTATAGCTTTCTGCACAATAATATGAGTACAGCCCTGATAAACTAAGCCTGCCCAAGCAAAGTGGTCCGAGTTGGACCGTCCCTTTATATAAACCCTATTGGTTTGTTTGGATGGTTATAAAATAAGGTCTTGTGATGTCATATAATCTCAATGTCGGGTAAAAATCCTACAAAATCAGATATTCATTTACCTGTAAGACTCCAAGAATTTAGCTGCATCTGAAAAAATTCATCTTTTTATTTTGTCGTCTGCATCTTCTTGCAAACATATTGAAAATACTTTTGCATTCAGGCTATCAGTGTGGAACCTGATCAGACTGTTCTTAGCAGATGAGTTTTATCTGGGTTCATGCTGTTTGCAACAATGACTTTCAAAGTAACCAGCAGACAACAAAGCAGACAACATTTCGTCTGCTGAGTGCAATAACGGTGTAACTGACATTTTGGCCAAAATAGTTTTTTTGCATAAATGGGTGCCTTAGGACTTGACACACTTGGTAAATAAGTACTACAGCTGGATTCTGCCTAAATCATGATTTATTTCAGCATTTTGGAAATTTTTTTGTCAGTTACACCATTTTTGTTATGACTTAGAAAAAAAAGTTGGCGCAAAAACAGTGTAAGTGCACTTACCCCATTTTTTGCACAAAGTTTTTTAATACCTCCAAAATATTCAATCTTGCTGCTTGATATTTCTGAATAAGCATGTAAGTACCATGCAGAATGTATAAAATGTGACCTATTACCAACTCAGTGCCTTTAATTTACTGCTTTACCATTTAAAAGGCGAAGAAATAAGGTTTGTACATTTACACCGTTTTAGCGCTGAATGCACTAACACCGTTTTTGCACCAAAAACACTCTGCGCAGAAATGGTGTATCAACCCATAAATGCTCAATATTTCTTTCAAATGCCTTTTATTCAACAATAAACATCACACACAAATAAAAGAAATCGCCATGAAGTTAAGAAACCGGCTTATAGTATGGTTTTCTATGCCATTCTTTAATAAAACAGTTTTTGTCTCTCCTGAAAAGCTGCCATTTTGCACTTACAACGTTATTGCACTAAGCAGACGATTTGTTTTAACTCTTATCCTGCTGTTCACGACAACCCCTATCTTTGCAAACAGTGTAGATCTCTTCTGAAGAAGCCATCTGATCAGGATCTACACTGTTTGATGTTCAGTTTATGAACTTGTAGGAATAATTTACATCAAGTGGCAATCTGATTGGTTCAAAGACTAGGAATAGGTGTAGCTAAATTGAATATTCAGTAGGATAAAGGTTACAATAACACAACCATGTGATTTACATCTATTTTTCATGTCTCTAAAAGCATATCACATGTACAAGTTCGTGAAATGAAGATCCCCCACTTTACCCCACTTTAGACAGAGAAAACTTGGGTTTAAGGGGTTATACATTATTTTTCTTATTTTTGCTGCAAGACATAGGTTGTGGGTACTCATTGAGGTTGTTCTAACGAGTGCCCTCAATCTATGTTTGCAGAATTTATAAGAAAAATTAGATTTTCATAAGAAATGTAGCCATTTTTGGAAAATTTTGAAAAAATGCACTATGTCGCAGGGGTGTGTTATCGTATTAGGGTGCAACATTTTTTCTCCTGAAAAAAATTGCTATTTTCTGGATTTCTTCTTCACACTGGATGGGGACATAAAACCTCAATTCAAACAAAAATCAACCTTCCAAATCCAACTTTGAAAGGAGCAGTGGGGTTTACAAGGGGTTAAATTAATTTTCTTTATTGAGGTGGTTTGAATGAGCAAGAAGAAATCCAGAAAATAGCAATTTAAGTCATTTTTTAGACGTTGCTTGCACTTTTGTGAGACTTTTACCCAACATTGAGATGAAATGACATCCAAAACCTTGCCACCCAAACAAATAAAATAGGTTTATATGAAAGGACGGTCTGACTGCCACCACTTAGCCCTGGGCAGATTGAGACTCTCTAAGCAGTTTACCAGTACTCATATGTGGTCGGTTTCAGCTGTGCATGGAAGCAACATGCAGGCCAATCTATTTCTCCAAGCCCTGATGGACTGGGGGCCAAATGGAAGGTTGTTCATTGTTCATTTCATGTTATTTTGATGCTGTATAATGTCTTTTCAGATATGACATAATGTTGTGGTGCTGGAAAACAAAGCCCTGTGACCGACCAACATTCACACAACTGCAGGAAATGTTCACCGCAATGTTACAGAGAGACTCGGGCCAGGACTACTTTACATTTGATATCAATGAGCAACATGATTACTACAGGATTAATCCTGAAGAGATGAACCAAGATGATGAAGTCATTGAAACTACTGTTCACACAGAGAATGAAATAGCTGATGAAAACATTGATAGTGAAGCTAAAACTACATCTGAATCAAAGTCAGAACTTACAACAGAAAAGAGTCACCAAAGGGTTGCTTCTGCCTCCAGTCACTTCCCTGTAGTACAGACAGACAGTGGACTTGATCATGTATGTTATGATGGCCCTGAAGACCATCAATTACCTAAGACTATAAACATTCCCAACAATTCTGACACAATTGAACAGGATTCTATGAGTAACAGCTCTGTAAGTTCTGCTTCATTTGCTGGAACCAGAAGAGCTGTAGCAGATTTGGATCGACTGAGTGGCTCATCAGATGAAGTATTTACAGAATGCCCTGGTTGTCTTAGACTCAGTGGCTGTGCAGATAGTATAAGAGTCTGCCCAGAATGTCGAAAAACAAGGATTGAGCTCTCATTGTTTGATCTGCATTCCCCGGACAGAACTGACTCTGCAATATCTAGTGCTACTTCTGATGAGTTAAAATCAGATGATGGGAATTCCCCAAACATATCAGTTTCATCAGCTCATCAGCATAACTTTGACAGTGATCTACCCAATGAACATGACACAAATGATAAAATGATAGTCAAAAAACAACTTAGCACCAAATATTATGATGAAGCAAGTATAGTTGCAATGATAAAGAAGTACCCTGAATGGACTGAGGGTGAAAATCACTTATTAAGAGATTCCAGAATGTATGAAAATGTTGCTGCTATTAAACATATCAGGCTAAAAGATGGAGTCCCACTGGACCATGCTGATCATGGTGGCACTGACAAATTGGAACCAACACCATACTGCTATTCAAGATACAGGTTCTTTTCCGACCCCTACTATAACTTTCATTTGAATATCAGTGACAGAGAAACCTGGAGTGTGGCAGAAACAAGGATGTAATTTACATGTAAAGTGTTTGTTTTCTCTGTAAACAAATAAACCCAAGATTGGTTGTTGATTGTTTTCTCTGTAAACAAATAAGCCCAAGCACCCTCTTCTTATTGATTGTTTGCATCCAAATATCAAGAAAGAAAGATCACACACTTTGATACTTGTTCAAAAATTTCTGTCCGCAGTAACCTTATATAAACATTAGAAAAAATAGAACTTATCTTCTTTGATTTGCTCTTTTTGTTGATGTCCCTAATTATCTAGTAGTCTTCAAACATTTGTAAATGGTTTTGGACAATTTCAAACAAGTATCATTCCAATCGCACCTGAGGTAATTGATCATTCAAAAAGTACTTAACTCTTTGTAGAAGGAAAACCTCAAAAAACGGACACCGACAAACAGTGCCGGTCCAGATCAGATGCCGCGTTGAACGCGGCATCTGATCGGGACCGTCACCGTTTGCAAAATGTTCAGCCAATTTTTTAGTATATATCTATATATTATTATATATTTATAAATAACTCAATCTGACAATAATAAAAATAAAAAATGAACCCTTTCAATATATGAAGTTTATTCTGGATAAAATGGGCTAAGCATATTTTATGGCTTTCTGTGGAATGAAACTTATTGATAAATAGATACTTTCGAACTTTCGACAATGATACGGTTGTTCTCATCTCCAAAAATATCTATACGAAGCTATACCACCCGGTTGAGATATTTTCGTAGATTGCATGTTTTGTAATTGTTCAAAAGTAAATGAGCAAAGAAGTATTCCAGTTTAAAATTTGATGGATTGCCTTTTTAAAATATGCTTTTGTTGACAAAAAGAGATAGAATTTATGGTTGAACTGAGTGTACTGTCTTGCAAAGATTTCTTAAATTATTAACTGATGAGCAAGTGTTTGGTAATACTAAAATAACCGTTATCTATTACCATAAAGCCGGCCTTGGTAGCTTAGTCTGATGAGCATCTGACTAGTGATCAGGAGGACCCGGGTTCCTTACCTGCGGGGTCGGCAACATTCTTTTGTGGAGATTGATCATGAAATCTTTTCTGCGGTCATTCTCTCCCTTCCGCTGATTCAAGATGGGCAGTTGTCAGTTTCTGGCAAAAGAATGTGCACTGTACTGGTTAACCAACCGCTTATGTATAAGCCTGCCCAGGAAAGTGTGTATAGGTAAACTGACCGGCTCAAAACTGACCTAAATAGTGTTGACTGGGTCGTTTAACTCCAAACCAAACAAAATCTATTACTGTACTCATTCTAAAATGAATAAATCTGTCATATCAACAACATACGGGAGTAACGGCCATAACCATGTGCATGATGTAAAATATTTTGCAAGAAAGAAGCAAACCACTGATGACACTAGCGGAGTCGATTGTCTTCGAGTTGGGAATGACAGTTAGGCTAGTTAAATGTTTTACCCTTAAAGTCTTGTATTTTGTGCAGTCAGTGTAGACCCAGATCAGACGCCACATTCTGGGTCTTTTACTGTTTGCTAATCCCAAAGCACACCAGCCGAGTCAATGCATTATGAAAACATGCCTATTCAAATATATTGACAATTTTACCACCAATAAAAGAAAATTTTCAGATAAAAAAAATTCTGATATTTTCTTATTTTTGCTCAAAACATAGATTAATAAAATTGGAAGCAATGTCTCCAAAATGATCTATACAGTGTTGACGGGGATGTTAAACCTCACATCAAACAAACAAAACAAATGATTGTGGGTACTCGTTAGAACTGCCTCGAAGGGGCGGTTCTAACGAGTACCGACAATCTATGTTTATGAGCAGAAATAATAAAAATAATATATACCCCTGTGAACCCCAGTTTTACTATATAAAAGTGAGGTTCAAGGGGATCAAAATTATATAGGTGTGTGTTCATGATTTTTCACAGCAAGCTTTCTTTTACAAAGCACTCTGACATCACATTGATAAGAATTGTATGTCTATAAATAACTATTACCTGGATTTTGCCCAAATCAATGATAGTCATGTGGACATCAACAACTTAAAGCTACTGTGCTTAGTAACTTTGGGTCAAATGACAAAAATCATCTCAAAAATCATCTTTACAATTAAAGCATTGCCAATTACCGGTGCACATTATAGGAACTGAAGGCAGCAAATTGAAGGGGAGCAAATTCATTCTTTTGAGAGTATTTGTTTTGTATGCCAGTTCAATGGCCCAGTCAACACTATTTAGGTCATTTTTGAGCCGTTCAGTTTACCTATCCTTACTTATCCTGGGCAGGCTTATACGTAAGCGGTTATACATAAGCGGTTAACCTGTACAGTGCACATTCTTTCACAAGAAACTGACGACTGCCCTTCTTGAATCAGCCGAAGGGAGAGAATGACCGTAGAAAGGATTTCATGATCAATCTCCACGAAAGAATGATGCTGACCCCAGGAGGCATCGAACCCGCATCCTCCTGATCACCAGTCAGACACGCATACGACTGAGTTGCCGAGGTCGGCTCCTTTGAGAGTAGTCCTGAACTTGGTGAAAGATGATTTTTTCCTAGATTTCCCTCATTACCAGAACACATTCATGCGACAGTGCATTCTTTCATATCCCAAAATTGGTTCTTTTTCTGATGAAATTTTGTTATCTTTTACTTATTTATATACCAAATATAGGTTTTGGGTGCTCCTTAGAACTGCCTCACACCCAATCATCACGAAAGCACGCCTATATAATTTTGACCCTCTTGAACCCCACTTTTATATAGTAAAACTGGGGTTTCCGGGGGTATACTTTATTTTTCTTATTTCTGCTCTAAAATATAGATTGTGGGTACTCGTTAGAATCGCCTCGATGAGGCGGTTCTAACGAGTGCCCACAATCTATATTTTGAGCAGAAATAAGAAAACTGTCACAATTTTTCATCATAACATTTTCATTTTTTCGGCGAAAAAGGTTACAATGTATTGGTATAGGCAAGTTTTCGTAATGAAGCAAAATAATTTTCACCTCCATAAACCCCAGTTTTCTCCATATAAAGGGGGTTTAGAGGGGTGTTCATTACATGGATTTGTTAACCCTTATCCTGCTGAATATTCATTTAAGGGACACCCATTTCTGTCTATCAACCAATCAAATTACTTGATGTAATTTATTGCTACAAATTCATAAACTGAATGCCAAACAGTGCAGATCCTGATCAGATGGCTTCTGATCTGGATCTACACTGTTTGCAAAGATAGGGGTTGCAGTGAACAGCATGATAAGGGTTAACATGATGTGTTTGTGCACCAGTAATTATATTATTGTTCAGGCCACATCGCTGAATAAGTTCATGTTATGAAAGACACGGCAAACTTTACACAGAAAACAGCTTCAGTGGGAAAGTATTCGAAAACAAACCTATACAAATACATCGTAAATTTTACTGCCGAAAAAAAAAAAAACGAAAATTTTAAGATAAAAAATTGCGATATTTTTTGCTCCCCTGAGCCGAAGGCTCCGGGGGAGCTTATAGGATGGTAGGCCTCCGTCATCCGTCCTTCGTCCACCATTTTCAAATGTCTTCTTCTCTGAAACCACAGGGCCAATTCCAATTAAATGCAGCCTCCTGACAATGGGGGAACGAAATTTTGCAAATATGGCCCAGGTCACTTGACCAAGATGGTTGCCATGCCCAAATATGGTAAAATCCTTAAAAATCTTCTTCTCCAGAACCACTAGGTCAACTGTCTTGAAACTTGGTATGTAGCATTGGGTGACTGAGTACTACCAAGTTTGCAAATATGATGACCCAAGGTTGACATTGACCTATTTTCTGCCAAGGTCAAATTTGGTTCCTTAGTCTTTTCAATGAGAAAAGGGTAAAACAATGCATTTTTCGAAAGATATTGTGGTCTGTGACATGAGAATAGGTAAAAAATGAATATCTTCGAATGTTTAAGGTCAAGGTCATTCACTAAACTTGGCTCAAGGTCACTCGAATTGTAGGTCCATTGACATTCCAAAATACATTTTCTCTAGAACCACTGGGCCCATTTTAATTAAATTTTATATGCAGCCTTAGGACAGTGAGGAAACAAAAATTTGTTTGAATGGTCCAGGTCACATGACAAAGATGGCCGCCATGCCCAAAATATGGTGAAAACCTTAAGAAATATAGTCTTCTCCAGAACCACTGGGTTGATTGTCTTGAAACTTGGTATGTAGCATCAGGTGACTGAGTACTACCAAGTTTGCAAAAGTGATGACCCTAGGTTGACCTTGACCTATTTTATGCCAAGGTCAAATTTGGCTCAGGCTTTTCAATGGGAAATAGGTAATAAATGCATTTTTCTAAAAATATTGTGGTCTGTGATATGAGAATATGTTAAAAAATGAATGTCTATGAATGCTTAAGGTCAAGGTTATTTGGTGACCTTGGCCCAAGGTCACTTGTATTGCAGGTGCATTTATTAGTAGAATATATTTTCTCTCTAACACCACTTGGCCAATTTTATTTAAATTTTATAAGCATCCTTAGGACACTTAGAGAACAAAAATTTATTTGGATGGTCCAGGTCACATGATCAAGATGTTTGCCATGCCCATATATGGTAAAAACCTTCTACTCCAGAACCACTGGGCCAATTGTCTTGAAACTTGGTATGTAGCATCTGGTGACTGAGTTCTACCATTTTTGCAAAAATAATGACCTTAGATTGACCTTGACCTATTTTACACCAAGGTCAAATTTGGCTCCATAAGCTTCTCAATAGAAAATAGGTAAATCAATGCATTTTCGAAAAGTATTGTGATCTATGACATGAGAATAGGTAAAAATTGAATGTCTATGAATGCTTAAGTTCAAGATCATTTGGTGACCTTGGCCCAAGGTCACTTGTATTGCAGGTCCATTGACATATTAGAATACCATTACGAAAACACGCCTATACAAATACATTGCGACCTTTATCACCGAAAAAATGAAAATTTTAAGATGAAAAATTGTGACATTTTTCTTATTTTTGCTCTAAAATATAGATTGTGGATACTCGTTAGAACCACCTCGATTTTTCTTATTTCTGCTCAAAATATAGATTGTGGTTACAAGTTAGAACCGCCTCATCGAGGCGGTTCTAACGAGTACCCACAATCTATATTTTAGAGCAGAAATAAGAAAAATATGGTTAACCCCTGCAAACCCCAATTTTACAATATAAAAGTGGGGTTCAAGGGGGTCAAAATTATATAGGCGTGTTTTCGTGATGATTTTCTCTAAAACCTCTGGGCCATTTTCGTTTAAATTTAATATGCTGCCTAAGGATTGTAAGGGAACAAAAATTATTCAAAAGTTCCGGTTCACGCGACCAAGATGGCCCCCATGCCTGAATATGGTAAAAACCTTAAAAAGCTTCTCCAAAACTAATGGGCCGATTGTTCTGAAACTTGGTATGTAGCATTGGGTGACTGAGTACCAGAAAGTTTGCAACAATGATGACACTAGGTTGACTGTGACCTATTTTACATCAAGGTGTCCACCATGCCCTATTATGGTAAAAACCTTAAAAAATCTTCATCTCCAGAATCACTTGGCTGATTGTCTTGAAACTTGGTATGTAGCATCAGTTGATTGAGTACTACCAAATTTGCACAGGGCTCGGGGGAGCGACCAGGACCTCATAGTTCTCTTGTTCTTATTTATGCTCAAAATAAAGATTGTGGGCAAAATATAGATTGATAATTGAGGCAGTTCTAACCTGTACCCACAATCTATATTTTAGAGCAGAAATAAGAAGAATAAGGTTCAGCCATGTAAACTCCAGTTTTACTGTATAAAAGTGGGGTTCAAGGGGGTCAAAATTATAAAGACATGTTTTCATGATGTTTCAGCTCAAAGACACAACATGTAGGTTACTTCATTATCAATGTACAAGTGATGCAATGCAACTTTAATGAAAGCATCCATATTTGACCTTGACCTATATTTAATGGTTCACAGACGGAAAAATATTGTGTCAGTCCTAGTCATCTACTGATTCAACACTATTTTAATTGGTCCACTTATTTGTTATCCCTTATCCTGCTGAATATTCAGTTAAGCCACACCCATTTCAGATTTTGAACCAATCAGATTACTTGATGTAATTTTTTCTTACAAATCCATAAACTGAAGGTCAAACAGTGTAGATCCTGATCAGATGGCTTCAGAAGCCATTTGATCTGGATCTACACTGTTTCCAAAGATGGAGGAGGTTGTGAACAGCAGGATAAGAGTTAAAACTTTGATCATTCAAAATGACAAATATACTTATATTACCAGTATGCTGGAAAATGTGTTTAGCTTTGCGTACATCACAATAACCAGTCCGTGAAACGAAGACCCCTCTAAACCCCACTGTATATAGAGAATACCAGGTTCGTGTCTTTTGATATTAAGTTTATCAGGGAAGGCTTCGGGAACGCTTGTAGAATCGTGAGGCTCGCCGAGCGATTCTACATGCGTTCTCGAAGCCGAGCCTGATAAACTTGATATCAGATGACACAAATCTGGTATTCTATTTATCAGTTCATCTCCTTGTAAACTCTTTAAATTGGCAATTTTCGATCACTTACCGATTGTCCTCAGTGCGTCCCAACATTCCAGTGTGAAATATAATCGATCAGTATATTTACTGTCATCTGACCGTTATTTTTCTTTTGATAATTTTCAATGTAATTTTTTCGGTTTTTCTTGTAATAATAACATTTTGGCCATTTTTTCCGATTGTCCGGTTCATTCAAAATGTGCAATGTCACATTGACGTGATAAAGCTCCCTTGTCCTGAGATAGCGTATCTTTATCCGGTCAGTGCGTTACAATGCTCTATATATAGGGGGTAACTGATAAATAGAGAAAAGGGGTGTACGGGGGTATAAATTATCTGCCTTATTTTTGCTCAAAAACATAGGTTGTGGGTACTGTAGGACCGCCTCAATGAGGCAGTTCTAACGAGCAGCCCCAATCTATGTTGAAAGTAGAAATAAAAATTTTACCTAAAATTTGTCATTTCTGACGCCATGTTGGACGCCATTATTTCACACGGACATGTTTTCCTAAAGTGCAAAATCTACTCACATTTTTTCAGCAAAATACCAAAATTTTTGATATTGTACTTGCAAGAAAAAGTTAACTCTTATCATGCTGTTCACGACAACCCCTATCTTTGGAAATAGTGTAGATCCAGATCAGATGGCTTCTGAAGAAGCTATCTGATCAGGATCTACACTGTTTGGCATTCATTTTATGAATTTGTAGCAATAAATATCATGAAGTAATTTGATTGGTTGATAGGCAGAAATGGGTGTGGCTTAAATGAATATTCAGCAAAATAAGGGTTAAGTATAGAGCATCGGGTCTAGCAGAAACAGATTGGGCTGCATGCTTGATGGTGCTTCCAAGCAGAGCTGAAACCAACTGCGCATGAGTACTGGTAAACCACTTAGAGGGTCTAAGCCTGCCCTAAGAAAGTGGTGCAAGATGGACCATTTATGTATATAAGCCCTATTGATTTCATTGGGCATAGGGCTTGAGATGTCATTTCATCTCAGCGTTGGCTAGAAGTCCCACAAAATTGGAAGCAACATCTCAAAAATGACCTACCGGTAAATAGTGTTGACAGAGATGTTAAGAATACCGAAATGGTCTGCCAAAAATCAGCTGGTCCACCAGACACACACTGCTCCCAGTTCATTGTAGCTGGACACCTCGTATTTCAACTCCTGCTCAACACAAACCATCATGCAGAATCCCTCTCTCTGTCTAAAAAATGAGGAATTCACAAGGTTTGCCTCATATTGAGCCAATACTTGACAAAAAGGCTCTTAGAATTTTCCAACTAATCTTCCTGAGGAGCAAATTCTTTCCTTTAAGAGTTGACCCCTTTTCCCATGGGACAGGGCTTATAGAAAAGAGAACAGGCAGATCCGAAAATTGTCTCCCATTGAAAAATGGCAGAAAAAAATCTGCCAGGTGTTCCCTTTCCCCTTAAATAGTGAGGTTTAATTTCATTTAAACTTTCAAAATTGGTTTCCATTTTCTTCCCAGCTGTGCTGACTTCCTATGTGATCTACTATTGTCTTTCAGAACTGATAACCTTTTAACCTCAACATTTTAACAGTTCATTGTTTTAATTAAAATCTGCTGTTAATTAATTGTTAAACGATCATGGGGGTAAACCACTTGTCTAGTTGTACATTTCAGTTATTTGCTGGCATTATACCACAGTCTGATGTAAATGTCTCTGGACGATTCTGTCTTGCAGTCTTAACAGTCAGTGACAGTTGCGCAGCAAAAGTTGACACTTACCGACTGACCAATCTTTCAGTATTTTCACTTACAGGAGAAAAACATGAAGTTAACCTGTAGGAAAATATCAGGACACTAGCATGTGGGAATAATGGACATTCCTGTCATTTTCAAGGTCTGCAATCGTTTTGTTTGGGCTGACAATTATATGAATAGTGGAAAGATCGAAAACTTGATAACAACACATTCCCTTCCATTGACAAAACTAGTCTTTTAAGTCTAACTTTTTGCAAATTATTGGTCTGCCCATATGATTAACAGTTGTTCAGTTAAGGCAACCTTGTGTCCTAACCACTTTACCCTTTTTGTACCAAATGGAATCTTCCACCCTATAAATTGCAGGAGTTCATTTCGAAATTTAGGGGTGTCTAGTTGTGTTTTTGGAATTTGGCCAAACTTTTTGCAAACAGTGTAGGCCCTGATCAGATGCCGCATTCTGCGGCGCCTGATCTGGGCCTGCACTGTTTGCCAAGGTACCCTTTTAGGGGTTTCCCTGCATGCAACGGGTTAATAAGGTGCGTTCACAAGGCTAAAGTGCAGTCATTTGACAATTGTCAAAACGATTTGTTTAGAATAATTAGTGCTACCGTATCTAACTGAAGTATTGAGACAGAACAATTCATGCAAATTGTGGAGACCCAGATCAGACTGCTCCTCAAGGACCAGTCTGATCTGGATCTACACTGTTTGCCCTTTTCCGATCTAGCACATATAAACACAATGCCGAATACCAAAACTTGTCCCTTCATGGTTTAAGGATAGTTACATTGTTCTATAATGGTCGTCCAGATTTTTAGGAAAGTGAAAGTAAACGGGACTGATCCTGATAAAGATCTAAAGTCTCTCAGCGCGAAGGAATTCGGACGGAACAGGGTACCAATTATGAGTTTCAATTTTAAACATGATTCGAAATTCAGTGATGATTATAATAGAATTGTATGACTTCTGTCCACTTGAATAGATTCTATTAAAGTGGCTAACAATCTGGAAACCTAATTCGCGAAAATAATGCAACTTAACTGTCACTCTCCGCAAATGTTAAAAATGTAAATTGAAGATTTCCACCCTATCCCATCTGCTGCTTCTTTTTGCTAATTTTTCAACTGTATTGCACTTCGGCAAACAGTGTGGACCCTGATCAGACTGCTCCTAGAGGACAAGTCTCAGCTGAGTCTACACTCAGTGCAAAAATGACTTTTAAAATATTGACCAACAGTTGCCCAGGGTCTGCAAATTTTAAGTGGCTTCTTCAGTTCTCAACAAACTTACTGGAGAGTTAAAAGTGCACTATTGAGCTACCGGGTCTCAAATTTTTTTTTATGGTTTTTATCTTCAATGCATACTCCTTTGTCATGTGTACACTTTTGGAGCCAAATACAGCTTCAGAACTTTGTGAAAATGGTCGTTTTCATTCGACTTTACCCTTCGCTCTGAACTTGTGTTCGGAATTTCTGTTCTAAAAATAAATCCGTCACTTTACACATACATGGCGACAGTATCGTCTCTGAGTGTCGTTACTTATGGCATGGTATTCAGCGTCATATTTTTTCCGATAGCAAACAAGGCCAAAAATGAACGCCGCATAACTTTATATATGGGGATTCTATTTTTGTCACGAACTAAAACTATATCTAACTAGTGTTCGAAACCTAGTTAGGGAATCCCTCTCAAACTCATTTACATGTCATCATAATTTTTGCATAAAATGCATTCATTTGTATTGTTTTAAAGAAAAATACCGGCTATATGTATTTTATTTTTGGAAGCATTTTTTCCAGATAGCTCAATAATGCACCTTTAATTAACAAGGACTCGGCCATCAACACATAAGTGCACCAATGCAAGTTTTGCTTGGTTTCTGACAAAGACAAAATAATGTACACTTGTATATGCATGTATGGAAAGTCTTGTCTGTGAATGAAGTAAATATGGTTCAATATATACCATCAAAATCATAAAACTTCGGACACCTTGAGGACTGTAATTCTCTTAAAATTTGAACAAATTTGTTTCACATGGAATTGTAAACAGTTTAGAATAGAAGTGAAGGCTGTGATCAGGAATCGAGAAACTGGAACATGAAATAACTAGACCCTAATGGAAACATCAATAGCGGAAAGCCAAAAGGACAGTTATTTTCCCACAAAATGGCCAATTGGCTATCCAAAACAAAAAGATATAAGCGATACACACATTAACAGACAAACTATAACAAAAATAAACAGTGACAGAAGAACCGCCTTGGAACGGTCAGTGAAAAGAATTTCACTGGGGGGGCTTAACCCATTCATTGCATTACGAAAACATCCCTATACAAATACATTGTAACCTTTATCTCCGTAAAAATGAAAATTTTAAGATGAAAAATTGCGACATTTTTCTTATTTCTGCTCAAAATATAGATTGTGGGTACTCATTAGAACAGCCTCAATGAGGCGGTTCTAACGAATACCCACAATCTATATTTTAGAGCAGAAATAAGAAAAATAATGTTTACCCCTGTAAACCCCAGTTTTACTATCTAAAAGTGGGGTTCAAGGGGGTCAAAATTATATAGGCGTGTTTTCGTGGTGGTATGCTGGAAACCCCTAAAGAGGTACCTTGGCAAACAGTGCAGGCCCAGATCAGACGCTGCAGAATGGGGTGTCTGATCAGGGCCTGCACTATTTGCTAACATAATTTTCTGTCAACGAAAAATAGGCCTGACAGTGTAGTGTGTCGTGTGTTGTGCGGCGTCAGCAATTTGCTTTAACTGCTAACTCCTCCTAAACCCTTGGGCTAATTTCAATCAAACTTCACAGGAATGTTGCTTAGGTGACCCTTTACCAAAATAGGTAAAACGATTCCCCACCAATGAACAAAACAGCCACCATAGCTAAGAATAGAAACACATCAATAATTTGCTTTAAAAGCCAACTCCTCCTGAAATGGGCTAATTTCAATATAACTTCATAGGAATGTTGCTTAGATGATCCTCTGCCAAAATAGCAAAAACGGTTCCACTTCAATGAATAAGATGGCCACCAGAGCTAAAAATAGAAAAATATTTAAACGACAACTCCTAAATCCTTTGGCCAATTTTGTCCAAACTAACTTCATAGGACTGTTGCTTAAGTGACCCTCTACCATACTAGCTAAAACAGTTCTGCTCTGATGAACAAAATGGCCACCAGAGCTAAAAATAGAAAAACCAATAATTTGCTTTAAATGCCAACTTCTCCTAAATCCTTTGGCCAATTTCAATCAAGCTTCATAGGAATGTAGCTTAGGTGACCCGCTATCAAAATAGCTAAAATGGTTCCGCTCTGATTAACAAGATGGCTGCAAGAGCTTAAATAGAAAAAAAAAATTAATGACAACTCCTCCAATACCCTTGGGCCAATTTCAGTCAAACTTCATAGGAATGTTGCTTAGGTGACCCTCTGCCAAAATAGCTAAAACGCTTCCTCTCCGATAAACAAAATGGCCACCAGAGCTAAAAATAGAAAAATCTCTGAACAACAGCTTCTCCTAAACCCTTGGGCCAATTCATTCAAACCTCATAGGAATATTGCATAGGTGACCCTCTACCAAGATAGCTAAAATGGTTCCCCTCCAATGAGCAATATGGCTACCAGAGCTAAAAATAGAAAAATGTCAACAATTTGCTGTAAATGCCAACTCCAGCTTAACCTTTTGGCCAATTTTCAAACAAACTTCATAGAAATGGTACTTTGGTGACCTTCTCCCAAAAAAGCTAAAATCGTTACACTCTGGTGAACAAGATGGCCACCAGAGCTAAAAATAGAAAATTCTTTAATTCCTCCTTTACCCAGGATAGCTGACACGGTTCCACTCCGATGAGAAAAATGGTTTGGCTTGGATGAATAAAATGGCCACCAGAGCAAAAAATAGAAAATCATCAACAATTTGCTTTAGATGCCAACTACTCCTAAACCCTTGTGCCATTTTCAATCAAACTTCATAGGAATGTTGCTTAGGTGACCCTCTACTAAAATAGCTACAATCCTTTGGCTCGGATGAACAAAATGGCCACCAGGCTAAAAATAGAAAAAAAGGTAAACAATTTGATTTAAATGCGAACTCCCCCTAAAACCAGCGGGCAATTTGATTTAAACTTCACAGAAAAGTTGCTTAGGTCACCCTCTACTGAAATAGATAAAATTGTTCTGCTCTGATGAACAAGATGGCCGCCAGAACGTTCAGAAGCTGTTTGACATTTTTGAAATCAGGTGAGCGATTCATCTTGGCCCGCTTGTTATATATAATCTACAGATTTGTTTGGATATAATATGGTTGTTCTACTTATACAGTTTCTGTTGTATATGTGGTCCCAATCAAGTTAACCTTTATCCTGCTGAACCCAACAACTCCTTCTTTTGTAAACAGTGTAGATCCAGATCAGATGCCATCTGATCAGGATCTACACTGTTTGTCATGCAGTTTGTGAATTGAGCTAATACATTATATCAAGTAATGGATTGGTGAATAGTCAGAAATGGGTGTGGCTAAATCATTTTATTCAGCAGGATAAAGGTTAAGGTTGTAGTGTATCATTACGAAAATATACAAATACATTGTAAACTTTACCACCAAAAACACGCAAAATTTCAGATGAAAAATTGTGATATTTTTCTTATTTCTCTCAGAATACAGTCCAACCTTTGTTAAGCAAGCACCTCAGGGATGATCAAAATGTGCTTGCTTAAGACAGGTGCTTGCTTAGTACAGGTGAATATTAATGCATTTTCCCTTTTTTGGGAACTAAATGCATGCTTGCTTAAGACAGGTTGCTTGCTTAATAGAGGTGGCCACTATGACAGGTTTGACTGTATAGGTTGTGGGTACTCGTTAGAACCGCCTCATTGAGGCGGTTCTAACGTGTACCCACAATCTATATTTTAGAGCAGAAATAAGAAAATTAAGGTTTACCCCTCTAATTCCCAGTTTTATGATAAAAAAAGTGGGGTTCAAGCGGGTCAAAATTATATAGGAGTGTTTTCGTGATGTTGGGTAGGTGCATTTAAACTGTCTCAGAATGGTCAGTCGTAAGTGATAAATTGAAGCATTCAAACCTAACTGCCCATTTTGACATATCTGATACGCATCTTGACATATTTAATTTTCCGCAGATGAAAATGGGCCCTATCGCCATTGAATCGCCATTTCCGTAGTTGTGGCAATTACAAATGGTATGATTCATGTGAAAAGGGTACCTTTTGTCTTGACAAAAATTGAATTTTCAAAATGTGTTGTGGTTTTATGGTCCAGTTAACAGCTATGATCATTCAGGTTGGTCAGGCTTACATCCTGTAAGCATTAGCTAATAACTAGTGAATACACCCCACACTGCCCCCGACAGGCACTGACAACAGCCATTTACTTGGGAGAGGTTATTTAAACTAGCTAAGGTTTTGTTTGAATTGAGGTGTTATATCCCCACCAACACTGAGTTAGGTCATTTTGGAAATATTGCTTCCAAGTTTTTTGGACTTTTACCCGACATTGAGATGAAATGACATCTCAAGCCCTGCCACCCAAACAAGCCGAAATGGTTTATATGTAGGGACTGTCCAACTAGCACCACTTTGTCTTGGCAGGCTTACCAGTACTCGTGTGCAATCGGTTTCAGCTCTGCATGGAAGCATCATGCAGCCCTATCTATTTCTCCAAGCCCCTATGGGAAGGGGCCCAGACCAGCTAATGTATGGCTCAGCCTGCGCATCCTTAATACCTGACTTAGAGAGAATCTGACTGTTTACAGCAAAGGCAGCTACCTCGGTTACATGTATTACCCAGTCACACTTGACGGCCCCCGCCCATCGGGGCTTGAAGAAATAAATGGGCTGCGTGATGCTTCCATGCAGAGCTGAATCCGACCGCACACGAGTACTGGTAAACCCCTTAGAGAATCTAAGCCTGCCCAGGCAAAGCGGTCCGAGTCGGACCGTCCATTGCTTATAAACCCTATTGGTTTCAATGGGCGACAGGGCTTGAGATGTCATTTCATCTCAATGTCAGGTGAAAGTCCCACAAAATTGAAAGCAAAAACTCCAAAATGACCTATATAGTGTTGATGGGGACGTTTAACATCAAATCAAACAAACACTTTCACACTTGCCATTTTGGTAGAATTTTCATTAACTGTCTCCAATGGACATCTTTGTTGGTCCATCAGTTTAAACTCCATTGATTTTTAACATTTATTTCATCTGACAGGCTAACCTTTAGACAAGTCCCACTAAATAATGGACTGTTGTGGACACTTCATTATTACCCTTTTAAGGAGTTTGGAGCCACCCGCCATATTTTCTGCCATTTCTCAACAAGGAGGATAACTTTTGGCACTTACTGCATGCTTTCAGAATCAGAATTGTTACTGGCGACACGTCAAATGACATTCATACACCAGGACCTGTGATATGGGAAGTTAGTCCCTGGCTCTAACCAAAGAATTAGTTACACAGTCATCAGCCATTCAGCTGTCGAAACAATCGAATCGGGAAGGGCATTCCAATTTCTAATGGTTCTGGGGGAAGAACGATTCTTTATAAATGTCAGTTCTTGCAGTAAGGGTCTGAAACGCTAATGAATGGCGATTTGTACAGTGCCTTGCAGGGGGGACAAGGTCATCTGTTGGGATTCTGGCAGCACCCGTTAGACCTTTGCATAAGAGTAGTAGCCTACTGTCTCTTCTCCTTTTCTTGAGGGACTCCCATTTTAATTTTCCAAGTATTGCAGTCATGCTCCCAGGTTCAAAGCAGTAATTGCCTGTTACAATTCTAGCAGCTTTATTCTGAACTTTTTCTTGTAATCTGAAACCCCCTGAAAAAGGGTCTACTCTTAAAGGGAAGAAAATTCTTTCCTTTAAGAGTCGACCCTTTTTGACAAGGGAAACAAATATTTTTGAGAGTGTTTCCTCCCCTGAAGGTGTTTTCATTTCCCTTAATAACTTATTGAATTCATCAGGTGTGGAGATAAAATTAAGAGGACAAATATGAGCAAGGGTGATAGTTGGAAAGGGATTTAATTATAAAATCTGGACAATTTTAAATTATTCATAATACCAGCATGGTACCAACTTGCCTCTGATGCTATAGAGGACCCCGGTTCAATCTCCGGCAGCGATGATGCAATTTTGATGTCCCAACACGCTCCATTGGCAACATTTGCAGGAATGATTGCCATAAAGTACACCATCCTTTGGATCAGGATGTTAACTGAAGTCCCCGTACCCCACACCACCCCAGCCACGGTACAGGGAGAATCATCCTCTGTGCAGGTTAAAGAGAGTCCTATGACTGTGTAGGCTTCTAGGTTGCAAATCTGGAGTGTGTGTTATGATGTTACCGGCCGCAGTTTAACAGGAGACAGATTTTCGATGATAGTTTTCATATATCTGTTTCAAACACTAACTGGTTCCAAAGATCTATGTATTGGAGCAAAAATGTTTCCCCCATTAAAACTTTTTCCCCATATACTATGGCGTTTACATTTGGTCACTGAACACAGCCTGTTAACTTCATCAGCATTACTCTAAACACACCCGTGTGATTCATATCTCCAAAATGGCTACTTTTCCGATGAGAATTTATATTTTTCTTTATACTTCAAACATAGGTTGTGGGTGCTCGTTAGAACCGCCTCATGGCCGCCTCCATGAGGCGGTTCTAACGAGCACCCACAACCTATGTATTCGAGCAGAAATAAGAAAAATAATGTATACCCCCGTAAACGAGTTTTCTCCATATAAGGTGGGGTCACTAGTTTAGGGGGTGTTTCTTTCACGGACTTGTTCAGGTGATGAAGATATCAATAACCGGATGAATGTCTTCATGGTTTCTACAAATTTACTGTCCAACATTTGATTTAAGGCCCCCGCCCATCGAGGCTTGAAGAAATATATGGGCTGCATGATGCTTCCACGCAGAACTGAATCCGGCCCGCACACTAGTACTGGTAAACCGCTTAAAGGATCTAAGCCTGTCCAGGAACCGCGGTGCGAGGCGGACCGTCCATGCTAATAAACCCTATTGGTTTCATTGGGCGACAGGGCTTGAGATGTCATTTCATCTCAATGTCGGGTAAAAGTCCTACAAAATAGGAAGCAACGTCTCCAAAATGACCTTTACAGTGTTGACGGGGACGTTAAACCTCAAATCAAACAAAATTGATGTCCAGTTTACTTCTATCATTGTATGTTTTGAAAGCAGTCAAAGCCCCGGGCCTCCATTCCCCTTGTTACTTTAACCAACCATTTGGGTACAGCAAAACACGTGCAGCTTCAACAGACTCTGTTTAGCCCGTACAGGTCCCATGAGTATACAAGACCTCTCGAAGCAAACACGTAGCGCCTACAGTGACCATCGGGGCTTGGGCTGGGCTGCACGGTGCTTCCGCACAGAGCTGAAACTGACCAAACTTGAGAACTGGTAAACCGCGTAAGTTTCTTTGGGCGGTAGGGCTTGAGATGTCACTTAATCTCAGTGTCAGGTAAAAGTCCCACAAAATTTGGAGTGACGTCTCCAAAATGACCTAAATGATGTTGGTTTGACATAAAACACAACACTAACAAACAAAAGAACAAATAATTAAACCTTGTCAGACTACGAAGTGCAGACAATGAGTCTATGTTGATAGCTGTATTGAATTTTTGAAAACGGAGTTAAATCAAAATCATCAACAGGATGACGAACTGTGTAGATCCAAATCAGTAAGATGGCCATTTTGAGCCGTCTCGTCTGGATCTACACTGTATGTACTGCTCTACATGGTTGACCCTTTTTGCACCAAATAGAATCTTCATCCATATATATAGCAGTAGTCCATTTCAAATTTAGGGGTGTCAAAATTTATTTAGAAAATGACAGAACTTTTAGCAAACAGTGGCGGCCCTGATCAGACGCCGCGTTCTGTGGTGTCTGATCTGGGTCTGCACTGTTTGCCAGGGTACTCGTTTAGGGTTTTTTGGTACAAAATGGGTTAAGATAATGGTTTTGTTTTACGGTCCCATCAACACTTTAGGTAATTTTGGATATGTTGCTTCCAGTTTATGGGTCTTTAACCCGACATTGAGCTGAAATGGCATCTCAAAAGTCCTACCACCCAAGTAAACCAAAAGTGTTTATATGCAGGGACGGTCCGACACGCACTACTTTGCCTAGGCAGACCTCCTAAACGGTTTACCAGTACTCTTATGCGGTTAGTTTCAGCTCTGCATGGAAACATCACACAGCCCAGTCTTTTTCTCTAAGCCGGCTGCCCCGATGGGCGGGGGCGTAACTGGCACGTGGTGCTCCGATCTTAAAGAATAACAAAGAAATGACACAAAGCCAAAGTGTACAGTTCACAATCACAATAAAATAGACAAATATTTCAAACAGCACTCCCATCGGGCCAGCTGATTTTCCGTTGCAGAACCGGCGTCTTACTTGGCGTCTTGTTACATTTAAGACGCCAAGTTCTGCAACAGAAAATCAGCCTCCAGTACATGGCCTTGAAGTGTGTACTCGGTGATTCTCTCGTGGCTCTGTTGATGATGATGCGGATGGCCTGACACTGCTCAGGCTCTTAAGTGGTGCCACTTCTTATTGGCGAGTGTGATTTGTGTTGATACTGCTTGTTATCTGTAATTGGATTTTTTCGCCCTTTCAAGCTCCGAGGTAAGCGAAAACTGGGGTACCTGAAGAAAAACAGCTGATTTTGACTGTGCAGCAGCTTATGATGCAGAAAAAGGCTGCCAATAGAAGTTTCGCCTTCGGTTGTTAAATTTACGAAATGAAAAATTTACGGTTCAACATAGCATGAATAAATGTATACTCAGTTTTGGTGCATTGGAAAAAAAAGACTTAATTATGTCCCTGCTGTGCCCGACATTGGTGGGCTTTAGAAGTCACCAAGCAACCGAATAATCCAAATAATTACTTCAGAACGTTATTTTTATATAATTATCCTTAAACGAGCATTCCTTCTCAAAAATTGCATATTATCATCACCCAGTAAGGCGAAAGTTCTATTGACAGCCTTTTTCTGCACCATAAGCTGCTGCACAGTCAAAATGTTGGGCGTTTATAGTCATTATCGACGTGCATACCCGTCATGAGAGCATATCCTTGTAATTGACACCCCTTGTTGACTGGAAACACGCATTCCTTTTCAAAATCACCCTGTTAGGCGAAAGTTCTATTGACAACCTTTTCTGTATCCCGCATCATACCGTAGAAATCCTAAAAAAACCGGACGCCTTTAGGACTAGCGGTAATTCTGCTAAGATTTAACCAATTTGTTCTATGATCCAGAAGGTGTCCAAAAGGTGCAGACGGAATGGCAAACGGTGTAGACCCTGATCAGACTGCTCCTAGAGCAGTCTGATCTGGGTCTGCACTGTTTGCTCGAATACTTAGGATCATTACGGTAAATTGCTGCACAGTCAAAATATTGGGCGTCGTCGGGAGAGTCGGCATCATGTTAACTAGTCCATGCAAAGATCACCCCCGTAAACCCAACTTTATATAGAGAAACTGGGGTTTTAAGTAGTATTTACTATTTTTCTTATTTCTGCCTCAAGGGTATACATGTTTATTTTTATTCCAAAACGCAGATTTGCGGGTACTCGTTAGAGCCGCCTCAATGAGGCGGTTCTAACGAGCACCTACAGTTTAAATATGTGGATAATTATAATGTTTAAAAAACCTTTCGCAGAATGTCATCTAAAAATGATGGGACCGTGTTTTTTCCACTTTTTGTCAATACTTTGTCGACAGAAAGCCTCTTATCCAGCTTATGCAGCCAAATCGAAGTTTGGGTCAGTCGTTCAGCATTCATTAACATTCGCGTAAGAACTCCAATTCCAGCACCAATGCAGCCAAATCGAGGGGTTGGGTCAGTTGTTAGGTATTCAGTTACCTTCCCTTGGGAACTCGACGTCCAGTACCTTGACCTTCTCCCGCGTCTAGTGCAGATGCGATAAAAACCTCTAACCTTTGTATGCTTCATTGCTTTCTGTGTGGTAGACAAGTAATTGACATCGGACCTGAATGAAACGCTCTCAAAAACCGAAGTACCCTTTTAATGAACTCAAGAGGCTTTAATCCCCTAATTCATTTTTGTTGAGAGTTCGAAGCCTATTCACAAAACCGATGCTTTGTAAACAGTTTAATGTCCCCTTTGTAAAGCCAACCGATGTATTTCGACTTAAAATGAGCACGACGGGGTACTTTTACTACATTAGTGGTTACAAGGCTATTCTTAACTCAAAAGGACAAACAAAATCTTCCACTTGCCCGCTTTAGACAGGCCCGATTATATTTTTGGAGATTTTCGGAATGCTATTTTGTTGTTGTTGATTTGGTAGATTTTACGTAAAAAAAACACTGTTTCAACAAAATTATGCGGCGTCTAATCAAGGTCTACACTGTTTGCTAACGTCGCTTTTGGGTGGACGTTGGGCTTATATGGGGCTGCACTACATACAATGTTTGGACTAAACCGTACTCTCTCACCATGTAAATTTAGCCGATACTCAGTGGTTTTTTCTTTGATAACAAAAACCACAACATGGGCGTATACATCCACCTTGTAAAACAACCTCTTTCAGCCCATCTTTGAAAAGCCCTAATTCACACAAATACATGTGTAACTAGGGGTTAAAACGGTGATACCAAACATCGACATATAATATATGGTTTGGTTTGTGGCCGTTTGGGTCAGTTTCCTTGTTTGTTTGATTTGGGGTTTAACGTCCCCTTCAACACTGTAAAGATCATTTTGGAGACTGCTTCCAATTTTGTGGTACTTTTACCCAACATTGAGATGAAATGACATCTCAAGCCCTGTCGCCCAATGAAACCAATAGGGTTTATAAGCATGGACGGGTCAACTCGCACCGCTTTGCCTGGGCAAGCTTAGATCGTCTAAGCAGTTTACCAGTACTCGTGTGCGGTCGGTTTCAGCTCTGAGTGGAAGCATCATGCAGCCCATCTATTTCTTCAAGCCCCGATGGGTGGGGCCGCGGGTCAGTTTCCTTGATCATACAGATCCCATCACAAAGATAATGAAAGCTCGGCGCCTTCGGGAAAAATTTTGAAGTTTCCAAATTTAATTACTGCTCGACATAGGTCTCTTGAAGATCTTTTGGGGTGCCACCTTCTCTGCAAGCCAAAAAGTCTTTCAAGACTACCGTTCGGGCCACACCCCGCGGTCCCGGCCTTGGCCCTCAGGCAGTCCACAAACCTTAATAGTGCCTTCAGCTTAGGTTAGCCCATTTTATACAGGAGACCCCAAAATGGGACACTGACCAACTGTACAGGCATCTGATAAGGGCGTTCACTGTTAGCACTGTTCCGAGGGTCACTGTTCGGCATCACGAGGCTTGCCGAGTGATGCCGGACAGTGATCCCGAGGGACGGATTTTTCTATCTACCTCTCACACCCATGTAGGATTCATTCTCTTGCACACCGTGGATTTTTATACAGTTCTAAAATATCCCAACCTGCCCCCCTAAGTGTAGAAATTAATGGACTCATGCTGCTTAAATGGGTTGAAATAGCATGACAAATTCTTTACATTAGTGGTCCTTCTGGTGGTTTTTAAGTCTTCAAAGACGATAGATACTTAAAAAATGTTGGTCTAACCGCAACTTTTAAACTTTTGAATGGTTTTCATAATAAATCAGCATATAAATAAGCCAAACTCTTTCAGCGTGTGTGTTTTCAGTTGTACGATCATAAAAAGGGGCGCCACCATATAATAGTAGTTTCGGCTACAAATTATGACTATTACGCATGCACATAATGCAAGCTATCTGCAACTGACAACAAAGCATGTCAAAGGGACTGCTCTGAAAGGAAAGCATTCTGAAAACACGCCAATTCAAATATATTGAAAATTTTACCACCAAAAACCAAAAATAAGATTTCCAAAAAAATCTGATACTTTTCACATTTATGCTCAAAACGTATATTGTGGAACTTGTTAGAACCGCCTCGACGAGGCGGTTCTAATGAGTACCCACAATTTGTTTTTGAGCAGAGATAAGAAAATATGTATACTCCTGTAAACCCAAGTTCATGAAGTTGTACTATATAAAAGCGGTGTTTAAGGGGTCAATATTATACAGGCGTGTTTTCGTGATGAATTTCTCCCCGCAAGCATTGGAAACGCGTAAAATATCGAATCCATCTTATCATTCTTATTTACTCTTTCGTGACAGTATCAGTGCCATTTTCATAGAAAAAAAAATTATTTTGCTTTTCATGCCTTAAAAATAGATTATGGGTGCTCCTAGAGGCGGTTCTAACGAGTACCCAAAATCTATGTTCATTGTATGGACTAGCCCAGGGCAGCTTGCCTGCAACGAGTATTCGTGCAGTTAGGCATTACGTAAACTAAAATTGCTAAAACTGACCGAACATGAATATTGGTAAACTCTTAGTCTGTCCAGGAAAAGTGGTGCGAATTGGACATTTCCTGAAACTCTAGCGGTTTCTTTGGGCGGTAAGGCTTGAGATGTTATTTCATTTCAGTGTAAGGTAAAAGTTCCACAAAATCGGAAGCAACGTCTCTAAAATCACCTAAATGGTGTTGAAGGGGACGTAACACCTCATCACCAACAAACAGAAACTAAAATTGCAAATGTAGAAATGTTGGAAGTTTGAAGATGAGACCATCTTGCAAAGTCCTCTCCGATAAACATCCGTGTCACGGTGCAGAGAGCGCTCCTCGATAGCTGAAAAACTTATTTTGATGCAAATTTGTGACATCGTTTCTTATTAACCCTTTTGTACCGAATGGAATCTTCCACCTTATACATGACAGGAGTCCATTTCAAAATTTAGGGGTGTCAGATTGTGTTTTCTTCAAAATTTATATGGAAAATGGCTGAACTTTTTGCCCTGATCTGGGCCTGCGCTGTTTGCTAGGGTGTCCGTTTTGTGGTTTCCGGTACAAGATGGGTTAATGCCCAAAACCTAGGTTGCGCGTGTTTTTATAAGTACCCACAACCTATGTCTTGAAGCAGAAATAAGTACACCTCTGCGAACCCCAGTTGTCTAGAAGGTCTAAACATGCCCAGGCAAAGTGGTGCGAGTATTGGTTTCATTTTGGCGGCAGGGATTGAGATCTCATTGTGTTGATGGGGACGTTTAACCTCAAATCATCCTGTCTTTGGAAGAAGTATGAATTCATGCTGTTGGTATATGGACGAAATGTGAAATAAAACAGCTTGATTTTCACGGAAAATTGGACATTTTATGGCATGCTTTATATGTGTCGTAATAGATTTCGGTTGCATCACGAAAACACGCCTTTATTTTTTTTACTCCCTTAGACACCCATTCTTTCAATATATTTCAATGGGCGTGTGTTTGTAATGGCCATTAAAGACCACGTCGCATGAAAACCATTTGGAAAATTCGGCTGACAACGTGGGAATGAGACGTAAGATGAATAAGAAAGCAACGTAGCATAAAACGTCGATTTTTGACGTCGAACCAATACTTAGAATGCCGATCTCATTTGCTTTGACGTTCAGTCTGACGTTACAACGTTCAAAAGAATAACAGACTGAAACTTCGGTAAATATAAATTGTGGTTTAATAAAAACCTACAAAAAGTTTTAAGCCAATACGTGCCATGGTGGTGAATGGTTTTTTGAGACCTTGAGTACAAATGATACTTAAAATACCTCGTAAGGAAAAAAATCTACACGCATTTTATTTGGGTGGGCGGATTATATTTTGTGGTAATCGATGATAACCATGATGTCGCACAATATGATAAACTGAATGTCATTGAAAACCTAAGTACATTAATACATGTAGCATACCAAATATTTCAGATAGCTTTTTCTTACCCTCGAGACCAAGTCTTGTCTGTTATATTTTCAGTTGTGCTGGATGATTCTTTATCATAATGTCTGAGAACGTAAAAAAAACATGTGATAAATTTGATAATCCACTAGTGGATGCAGCCCAATTTCTCAGCTTATTTGACAATGTTGGATTTTATTTGTCTTTAATAATTGTCAGTAGCATGTTGCAAAGCCAAGCCATACAAATATAACCTCAGCTTGCAACCAGCGAGTGACACCAGTGCTTAACCCATTTAGTACCAGAAACCCCAAAACGGGTGCCCTGACAACAAGTGCAGGCCCAGATCAGACGCCGCAGAACGCGGCGACTGATCAGGGCCTACACTGTTTGCAAAAAGTTTAGCCATTTTCCAAATGAATTTTGAAGAAAACACAACCTTTTACCCCTAAATTTTGATATGAACTCCTGCAATATATAAGGAGGAAGATTCCATTTGGTACAAAAAGGGTTAACGTGAACCAACCATGACACGAACTGTAGTAATAGTTCGTCTGCCATTACTGACAATAGTCAATCTTAACCATATTGGAGAAATGTTACTCACACCGTACAACCGGCTGCGTCGAAGACAGATTACTGTCTCTAAGACAGATCGCGGAAAACGTTTCATAGAAAGGGTAGGTGAAGTTTTTTTGTTTGTATAAATCGAGAAGGCAATATGTTGACTTATGCTGCTATTGGAGAAGAAACTAAATGCAGCAAAATTCTGACTATATTTCAAAGCCAGAGAAGGCTTTTCCAGTTCGTTGAAAAATATTTTCATCGAAAATTTTATGAATTTTTGTTTTCGGCGTCAAGTGTACGTCTACGGAACAAAATATGTTACATTCACTTACTCATGCTAAAACTACGATTATTCAGCAGCATTTCTGCCAAATTGGACCGTATAACTCGGTTAAATAAACATACTACGCCCCCCTAAAGAGACCAGGTGTCCAAAAAAATGCTGTCTCTAACTACAGATTGTTTTTTATACGACTGTCCACAAACACAGATCAGAGATTTCTAAGGCTAACGTTGATGACAGATCAGTATTTCGGTTACATCTTCAATAAAGACGAATTCTGGATGACTTAACACCGGCAACTTCGGTGGAAACTATTTCATGCTAGCTCCAGGGCATTACTTGTAATAATGCTGCAATTGAGTAACATAGAGGCTGCTCTATAATCATTTATATTTCCTGTCAACACACAAATTGTGCAATCAGTAGAAGCCTCTGTGGTGTAGTGGTTATGTTACTTGCCTTGTTAACCAGGATTCGCGGGATCGATCCCGGGCTTCTCCAGACTTTCGGATGTGTTTTTAAACCGAGGCCCCGTCTCCTTAGATGACCTTAGCTGTTAGTGAGACGTACAACTCTCTCTCTCTCTCTCTCTCTCTCTCTCTCTCTCTCTCTCTCTCTCTCTCTCTCTCTCTCTCTCTCTCTCGTTTGTGCAATCAGTAAACATCTGAGGCGTTATTTGTTTAATTTTCTTCTGCCTGTACTTTTTTCTTTTCTAGATGTCACACGGCTCAGCGATTTCTGTGTTGTAATTTGTTTGTAACGCCCCCGTTAAGAATATAAAGGTCATTTTGGAGACATTGCTCCCAATTTTGTGGGCCTTTTACCCGACATTGCGATGAAATGACATCTCAAGCTCTGTCGTCCAATGAAACCAATAGCGATAATTAGCATGGACGGTCCGCCTTGCACCGCGGTTCCTGGACAGGCTTAGATCCTCTAAGCGGTTTACCAGTACTAGTGCGCGGGCCGGATTCAACTCTGCGTGGAAGCATCATGCAGCCCATATATTTCTTCAAGCCCCTATGGGCGGGGGCGACACTCTGTGTTGTAATTAGTTAGGAATTCGATATTGAAAGTAAACAGCTGACGTTCGTGCGAATATCTGGTTGTGCCATTTTTTAACATCAATCGCCATGTATTTTTATTACACGAACAATTTGCACAATGCAATAATGAACATTAAATAGGTCGTTATGCAAAGGGTGCAGAGGCGACCATGACCGACAAGATGGTACGTGCGTCTGTATTAACAAATTCAGTACCAGAAACCCCTAAAGAGGTACCTTTGCAAACAGTGCAGGCCCAGATCACAAGGAACATACATGCCAAATATGAAGGCTCTACCTTAAATGGTTCAAAAGTTATGGCAAAAACGATCAAAGGTCAAGGTCACAGGTCAAAAATTTTGCATGGTTGGGAAGCCCTTGTCACAAGGACCCTACATGCCAAATATGAATTAAATGGTTCAAAAGCTATGAGAAAGGTCAGTGGTCAAGGTCACAGGTCAACATTTTTGTATGGGTAAAAGTCGCTGCCACAAGGAACATACATGCCAAATATGAAGGCTCTACCTCAAATGGTTCAAAAGTTATGATAAAGTAGGTCACATGTCAAGGTCACAAGTCATTATTGTATGACACAAGGAAACTGCATGCCAAAATATGGTATTCAGAATGCAAACGGTGCAAAGGCGACCATGTACAATAAGATGGTACGTGCGTCTGTGTTAACCAATTCAGTTCCAGAAACCCCTAAAGAGGTACCTTTGCAAACAGTGCAGGCCCAGATCAGACACTTCAGAATGCGGTAATGCGGCGTCTGATCAGGGCCTACACTGTTTGTAAAAAGCTGAACCATTTTCTGAGTAAATTATAAGAAAACACACCCCGACACCCCTAAATATCGAAATGGACTCCTGCCATATATAAGGTGGAAGATTCCATTTGGTACAAAAAGGGTTCTTCTGTTATGATCTGTCATTAATGTTAGCCTTCCAAATCTCTGATCTGTGTTTGTGGACAGTCGTATAATCTGTAGTTAGAGACAGCATTTTTTTGGACACCTGGTCTCTTTAGGGGGGGGGGGGGGCGTAGTATGTTTATTTAACCGAGTTATACGGTCCAATTTGGCAGAAATGCTGCTGAATAATCGTAGTTTTAGCATGAGTAAGTGAATGTAACATATTTTGTTCCGTAGACGTACACTTGACGCCGAAAACAAAAATTCATAAAATTTTCGATGAAAATATTTTTCAACGAACTGGAAAAGCCTTCTCTGGCTTTGAAATATAGTCAGAATTTTGCTGCGGTATCTCCAGGCATTTAGTTTTTTCTCCAATAGCAGCAAAAGTCAACAGATTGCCTTCTCGATTTATACAAACAAAAAAACTTCACCTACCCTTTCTATGAAACGTTTTCCGCGATCTGTCTTAGAGACAGTAATCTGTCTTCGACGCAGCCGGTTGTACGGTGTGTTACTGTTGATGGCTGACGAGACCGATTCTAGCTCTGAACTGTCTGTTGCAGGTAGAACAGCAGTGGCTAGAGGAAGGCAGCTCTGTTGGTGATGCCTTAGCTCTGGTATTGCGCTGTGCGCGTTTCTGTTCAGCTTCACTGATTCTTCGTATTCACTGGCACCCCCCGCCACTTTGCTCTGCCCTTTGCAATTTGTTCCCACGACTCTGTTGGAATTTTGAAGTCCCTGAGGGAGGCTTTGAGGGTGTCTTTGTAGCGCTTCTTCTGGCCGCCTTTGGAGCGTTTGCCCATTTCTAGTTCTCCAAAGAGAATTTTCTTTGGCAAACGTTCCTCAGGCATTCTGGTAACATGACATGTCCATCTTAACTGTGCTAATTTCAGAAGAGTATGTACACTTTACATCCCTGTCCTGTTCAGGACTTCCGTGTCTGGAATCCTGTCTTGCCACTTAATCTTTAAGAGTTTTCTAAGACAGCTTGTATGGAAGTGATTCACTCTTTTGGCGTGCCTTTGGTAAACTGTCCATGTTTCACAAGCATACAATAGTTTTGGCAACACCACAGCTCTGTACACTTTCAGCTTTGTGTCAAGTTTGATTCGCCTTCGATCCCAGACACTGCCACGTAGTCGGCCTAATGCTGCACTAGCTTTGGCAACCTTGGCATTGACTTCGTCATCAATGTGCACGGCTCTTGACAATGAACGCCCAAGCTAGGTTTTTGGTTTTGGTTTGATTTGAGGTTTAACGTCCCCGTCAACAGTGTATAAGTCATTTTGGAACGTTGCTTCCAGTTTTGTGGGACATTGAGATGAAATGGCATCTCAAGCCCTCTCGCCCAATGAAACCAATAGGGTTTATAAGCATGGACGGTCTGACTCGCACTTTGCCTTGGCAGGCTTAGATCCTCTAAGCGGTTTACCAGTAGTCGTGTGCGGTAGTTTTCAGCTCTGCGTGGAAGCATCCTGCAGCCCATCTATTTCTTCAAGCTCCGATGGGCGGGGCCGCTCCCAAGGTAGGTGAGCTTGTCTACCACTTGCAATCTTTGACCCTTCACTGTGATGGTGGGCTCTTTGTAAGGCTTGCCAGGTGCTGGCTGATAGACTACCCCAGTCTGTTTTATGCTGATTGTGAGATCATACCTATGCTTTTGCATCTTCTCATCTGAGCCCCGCCAAGCGAATTTGTGTCTTCGAGCATTCCGTCATGACAAATTTTAACTGCGTATGCCCAGCCATTCAGAGGGGCCAGGGATATGGCTTTCTGTCTGAAGGTTCCTCTTGATTCACTGCTTGTATGAGCGAGCAGCGAAGGTTCTGGCGAGACTGCGCGTATGCGCAGGCTCGCCTGAACCTTCGCTGCTCGCATAGGCGATAAGTACCAAAAATCGCTTGACGGGGCCCATCTGATGGAGCACCTTTGGCCATGTGATCAGCAAAGAGGAGCTCATTTAGCACCTCTGTCTGCATCTTGGATTTGGCTTGCAGCCTTCTGAGATTGAAAAGCTTCACATCAAAGCGATACCTAATAGGTATGCCATTGTCACCTTCCTAGAAAGCACCTGTGAGCAAGGCAGAAAACATCATGCTGAACAGTGTTGGGGCTAGCACACAGCCTTGCTTGACACCGTTTGTCACAGGGAATGGATCTAAAACCTCGCCATCATTTTGGACCCGGGCAAGCATACCATCGTGGTACTGTCTCACCATTGATATGTACTTGGTTGGACATCCAAACTTCACCATGATCATCCAAAGGCCCTCACGACTGACTGTGTCAAATGCTTTGGTGAGGTCAACAAAGTGCATGTATAGGTCCATGTGCTGTTCCTGACAATTGTTAGAAGCCTCCGTAGTGTAGTGGTTACGCTACTCGCCTTGTAAACCAGGGATCGCAGGATCGATCCCGGGCTTCTCCAGACATTCGGATGAGTCTTTAAACCGAGGTCCCGTCTCCGTATGACCTAAGCTGTTGGTGGGACGTAAAACTCAAACACTCACTCACTCCTGACAATTGTCTTGCGGCTGCCTTGCTGTGAAGATCATGTCAATTGTCCCTTTGTCTTTCCTAAACCCACGCTGTCTTTCTGGTAGAAGCCCTGACTGTACAAGGTGTTCATCCAGTCGGTTAAGTAGGACTCTTACAAGGACTTTCCCAGCAGTTGACAATAAAGAGATGCCACGGTGATTGTCACGGATCTGAGAGTTTCCTTTTCGTTTGAATATAGAGGATCTTACATGAGTGTTCATGTATTATTGAATGTATTAAACGAGTTGAGGAAAAGGGATAAAATGCGAGGCTTGCCGAGCATTTTATCCCTATTCCTCAACGAGTTTAGTAAATTCAATACAACATGAGCACGAGTGTAACGTTATGGGGCGTATCTTACTTATTTGCATATTTAATTCACTAGTGGATTACGGAATTTATTACATGGCGTTATTACACTCTCAGACGCGACGTCATATGATAAAGATGCGACGTCATATGATTGAGGGATGGCTTCTTTTCTCCACATAACGTGAAATAACTTCACTTTGCAACTGGAGTACCTCCTGCTTTGTAAATCTCAACCGGTATTGCATCTGGTCCGGGGACCTTGCCAATTGCCAGACGTTTTATTTCTTTCACTGTTTCGGTGACTGTTGGGAACTTGTCAAGCAGCAGATTGCATTCAACCTGTGGTTGTCTGTTGATAGCACCATCATTGATAGAGGATGGCCGATTAAGAACACTATCAAAGTGCTCAGCCCATCTTTTCAAGATAGCCTTTTTGTCAGTCAGAAGACTAGTTCCCTCTGCACTGAGGAGAAGAGTGGTTCCTGGGCTCTGGGGACCATAAACTGTCTTTAGCGCCAGGAGTCTTGCATGTCTCTGAGTCATGTTTTGATTGTCTTGCATATATCTGAATAGGTCGCCTTGTTAGATACTGAGCTGGTATCACTGAGATATGTCCTGTGTTTTTCATGCTTCTCTTCAAGGAGTCTCCGGATTTCTTCATCATTCTCGTCAAACCAGTCTTGATGTTTGCGAGATACTGGACCTAGGGAATCCATTGCTGAAGAGTGAACAGTGTCTCTGAAGACTTTCCAGTTCTCTTCAAGCTGAGCTGAACTGAATTCCATTGCATCTAGTCTGTTGCAGATGCCATGGGTGAAGGCTTGCCTCTTGCTGTTTTGTTTCAGCTTAGAGCACGTTTTTGTCTTGCGGTCGCCGTGCAGGCTGGATACGTAGGTCGAGTTTGCTGACAACAAGCCTGCGATCTGCCCAGCAGTCTGCACCATACACAGTCTTTGTCACTCTGATATATTGTCTGTCCTTTGTTCTAACTATGCCATAATCAATGAGATGCCAGTGTTTGGAGCGAGGACGCATCCAAGATGTCTTTTGACGGAAGACTGTGTTGATGATCAGCAGTTCACGGTCTGCACACTTCCTCAAAAGGAGGAGGCTATTGCCATTGCACTTTCCTACTCCTTCATTCCCAATCACTCCTTCCCAGGTTGGTGGTCTATGCCCACTCTAGCATTGAAGTCTCCCAGGATGATGAGTTTGTCTCCTCGGGGTGGAGCAGAAATCACAGAGTCCAAATCATCATAGAACTTGTCTTTGACCTCTTCTGGGTTGGTCATTGTGGGTGCATAGGCACTTACAATGGTTGTGTGTCTCTTACAGATAAGGGTAGTCTCAGCGTCATCAGGCGGTCATCAATGCCTTTTGGTAAGTCTTGAGATCTTGCTGACAAGGTGTGATATGGTGGCGAAGCCAAATCCTGCTTCTCGCCGCTCTTCTTCGTTGCGTCCACTCCAGAAGACAGTGTAGCCAGCACCAACTTCTTTTATTTGTCCTTCAACTGCAAGGCGAGTCTCGCTCAGAGCTGCAATCTCGACTTTGTAACGATTAAGTTCTCTACCAACTAGAGCTGTTCTATGCTGTGGTCAGTCTGAACCAGCACTATACATCAAGGTGCGCACATTCCATGCACCGATTTTGAAACGTATCACCTTTATCTTCTTCGTTTTTGTTTGACCGCCAGATGGGATCCCTGCTGATCGCGGTTAACCAGCCAAGGGTTTTTGAAGCAGGCAATCGTTTAGGGCACCTTTCTAGCCCCTTCCCCATGCTAAGGGGGTGAGCAGTGCGATCCTTAAAAGGTCTGCTAAGTTACTCAGTTCGGCTGCCGAATTCCCCGCACTGCTTCATTCTTAAGGAAAGCGACCATATAGAACCAAGTCGCCTGTATGCAGGTCCGCAATAACAGCTTCCAGTGTATCCTCACCTGCTGCTTCGCTGCTCGCCCATCGCCACAGGGCTTTTTGAGTTCATGCATATGTGTGCCTACAGTGACTTTGTGTATATGATTTTAAGATGACATGCACTGTTAATTGGATTATAGTGAGGGAAAGGCGCGGAGAGTCAACCTCATTCTCTTGTCCTGACCTAGATGGATCCAGAGGCAAGACAGTGCCGAGACATCTGGAGCTAAGCCCGGATGCAGTGGATGACCATGACTTCTTTAGTGCCTTGTCATGCTCTTCGTGCTCTACGAACTCTAGTTGTATTTAATTCAATAACATAATATCTGCCTTCAAGGTTTCTGTCTGTGCCTCAAGGCAGTCTGTTCCAAACCTTCTCTTTTAGGCTCTGGATAGTCCAACAGTGCGGACAAAGAAGACACAGACCCGACAGCGCGGATCTTGGCTGATCGAACAAGTGCGTATTGTCTGCTGTCCACCAGGCCATTTGTGTGCGTCAGTGGTCTAAGAAACATTAATGGAAAATTTGAACTTGTGCACTTTTCAATTTCTGTGGAGCTGTCGAATATCGTATCTCTGAAAGACAATAGAACTGACAATGTCAGCGTAATTTGACCGAAACTTCAACAGCATAGAATCACCGGTTTAGACAAACACAACTTCCGGAAATTCCGTTCTATGGAAAAGAAAATTATGATTCAAAGACGTGAAAACGCATGTTTAAATTGAATTAATACAGTAAAATTCCTACATTAAGACCACCTTTGGGACTGTTCAAAAGTGGTCTTAAAGACCACTTTTGAACAGTCCCAAAGGTTGTCTCTGACCAGAGGACACTGTGTGAAGAAAACACAAAGAAAGAATAATTGAAACTTTATAAATAAGCTTTTTAAAGCAGAATTAGTCTTAATTTTTGGTGGTCTTAAAAGTGGAATTTTACTCTGTGTGTAAAAATAGCTTTCTTATGGCTATTTTGGTGTCGTTTTTGCACCCGATCTTTTTTTAATTACCCCCTGCAAGTATAAGACAAGAGCAAAACACGGATCAGTTTCTTATTTGAAGTCCCCTGTGTTTCAAACATATCCATACCTGACATGTGTTTTAGTTCAGGTTTCGTTTAATAGTCAATTATGCCGCTATATTAGGTTAAAACAATAGGCCGGTTCTTTTGATCCGACCCTGTGCTTGGGTCTATAGTGTAATAATACGAGCAGATTGTCAACGCGTAGATTTTAAATTGAATTATGTTAAAATACTAAGTTAAACCTGAGAATTGCTTCTTAAAATGAATTTCGTATGACAGATTACTTATACGAAACTGGAAATGTAGCACCCTTTGACTTTAAGATATGTCAGATGTAGGGATGGCTAATCGGAGCTGAAATGATAATCGATTATCAGTCATATCATTGCGATCGATAACCGATTAGTAATAACTGAATATTTGGTCATAATTTTATCTGTCTGGCTTTCTGTACGAGCATGACTTCTACCATATGGTATACTTTGCCATACGTATTTGAACAGACATACCTGAGCAAACAGTGAAGACCCAGATGAGACGCCGCAGAACGCGGCGTCTCATCTGGGTCTGCACTGTTTGCCACTTATACAGCTATTTTAAGCACAGTTTTGGGTAGTAAATTGTACTTATCAAATAATCGATTGCAAGCAAATCAGTAATGATAATCATTTTTGTAGAATTTATCGATTGAATAATCGATTATCCGATTAATCGTGTCAACCTTAGTCAGAGGCATCATAATCTAACTTCCGGCTCATCACAGTTTATTTACTGCAGCTTTGAAGAGAATTTAAAATTTAGCCACGGTCGTCAAATTCTTATATATACATGTATACGGAGTCCATCGAAGGCATACAAAGACAATAAATAGTTCGCAATGCATTGTCGCGCAGTGATATAGTTTTGTTTTTAACCCATTGTATGCGGGAAACCCCTAAAGGGGTACCTTGGCAAACAGTGCAGGTTCAGATCAGACGCCGCAGAACGCGGCGTCTGATCAGGACCTGCACTATTTGCTTACAGGATTTTACAAAAATAGAAAACGTAAAAATAGACCTGGTACCTCTTATATGACAAATGGACTTGTCCAACATATAGACATGGAAGAGTCCACTAGTATACAGTGGGTTAAGGGCACATTTAAAAGGTTTCAGTTTTCTCTAGTAAGAGACCACCTTTGGGACTGTTCAAAAGTGGTCTCACTTTTGAACAGTCCCAAAGGTGGTCTTAAAATAGGAATTTTGCTGTATTTCCCAGTCTTGAACACCGAGAGCTTTCCACTGGGCACAACGGGCGGCGGTGATAATTATACGAAAGCATCAATCTATAGAAGCCTCTGTGATGCAGTGGTTATGCTATTCGCCTTATAAACCAGGGGCCATGGGTTCGCTGCTCCAGACTTTCGGGTGAGTTTTTGAACCGAGGTCCCGTCTCCGTATGACCTTAGCTGTGGGTGGGACTTAAACACACGAAAGCATCAACATCGAGTCCCTGCTGAACTTCAATGTTCTGAAAAGGGGTAATCCTTTAGAAGCAAGGACTACAGTTAAGGAGTGTACAAGATTTTTTCTGGGCCAGACTAGCTATTTTCGGCCGATTAGGCTTCATCAGTGACCTTCAGAAATTTCCTGAATTCTGCAGTGAAATTGATCCAAAAGGACTAGAAAATATAACCCGCACTATGATGGAGGGCAGGGAGACTTTTTACGGCCGCCACACATTCCCTTAAAACCAGCTGTGGTGAATTTAAATGCTCTGAAAAAGTGGTAATCCATTAGAAGCTGAAAACTATGGCGTATACAAGATTTTTCTGAGCCAGACTCTTTAGTTTTGGCCGATTAAGCCTCATCAGTGACCCTGAAATATTCCCTGAGCCGTCATTCATCAAACATTAACAATCGCAGGGACAAGTCTATGACATAATTTGTACCACCAACAAATACACAGATCAGCCAGTGCGTGTACAAGGCCAGACAAGACTCTTCGCCTTGAAGACTCGTGCGAACAGCAAAGACTCTCAGGCTGGTGTGCAATCTGATCTTAGTCTTCGTTTGACTTGGTCCAACTTCTTTCGCAAGCTATCGCAGCTATTTTAACCCGTTTACTCCATGTAAAATACCACCCAATCAAAATTTAGTTTCGCCGACGCTGATTGGTCATATTCTTAAATCCGGGCGCCCGCTTGTTCCCGGCTCAGTTAACATTGACAGACCAGAACAAGCCGGTGGAGGAAAGTACGTGTATGGAAGCGGAAACTGCCAGAACTATCGACGTACAGAATCTTCGTTTAGACAAAAAACACAATTCAGCAAAACCTGGAGTCAGTTGTTCAAATTTCACTAGAGCTATGTGATTTGTTAACATAAAGTCGAACTTCGATGCCTCGAACCCCTTTGGGACCATGAAAATTTGTTCGAGATAGCGGTTGTTCGAACCACGGAAGGTTACTGTTAGTGCCATGCCAGGAGGGACAATGGATAATTGTTGGATATCTTTTCGGTGTTCTATATAATAAATGTATGTTGCGTGTGCTCATTAGAATCGCCTCATCGAGGCGATTCTAATGAGTACACACAGCATACATTTGCAAGAAGAAAACGAAAAGATCTGAAATTTTCCCTCACTATTTCTTAATGTTGCGACATTGCCTAGGGACTCAAGAAAAGGTTCGACTTATCCATAGTAAACTAGCTATTAGTGTTTGAGCCATCGAAGTTCTACTGGAAACAGTAAATTCCAACTAAAATAAAGACAGATTTTTTCGTCTAACATAGAAAGATTGAATTTTTATTTTCAAACCTCTGCTCTTCTGAAACCACTGGGCCGATTGAATGAGAGTCCGTGGGATAGGGGAATGAAGGTTTTGTTCGTGAAGGGTTTGACATTTAGTTTGTGAATTCGCTTGTTTGAATTACATCAAGTAATCTGATTGGCTCAAAGTTAGAAATTGGTGTGGTCACATGACCAAAATGGCCTTCATGACCATATAAGGCAAAAACACTTCAAAATCTTTTCCTCGAACCAGTGGGCCGATTTCCTGAAACTTGGTATGTAGCATTGGCGACTCAAGCCAATCATAGTGCTTTTTTGTTGCTGTTGTTGTTGTTTTGTCTTGGTGACCTATTTTGGCCAAGTTCAAATTTGGTCGCATAGACTTGTCAAAACCTTGTATTTTCGAAAACTATTGCAGCCTGTGAGTTGAAAATTGGTAGATGACATGACAAGTATGGCTGCCATGCCCATATATGGTAAAAACACTTCAAAAACCTTCCCCAGAACCAATGGGCCGATTTCCTTGAAATTTAGTATGTAGCATTCGGGTCTCGGGCCCTTCATAGTTTCTTCAAATGAAGCCTGTCTTGTCCGTAACATAATTTACTTCAAGGTCAAATTTGGTTGTATATGCTTTTATATGGGAAAAAGTGAACATTGTTTTAAACTTTTGCTGCCAGTGAACTTAAAATGTATATATGCAACCAACGAAATTAGTAAATGGTATCAAACGTCACGGTCATTCATTGGCCTTGGACCAAGGTCACTCAGATATTAAAATCAGAACTTAACATTCATAAAAAAACTGCTGGGCAATTTAAAGTCAAATTTCATATCAAGCTTTATGGCATGAAACAAAAATGAAATTTTGTTCAATTGGTCCAGGTCACATCACCAAGATGGCCGTCTCCATGGTAACCATATGAGGTAAAACATCTTATAAATCTTTTTCTCTTGAACCAGTGATCCAATCGCCTTGAAACTATGATTGTAGCATTGGTGACTCCGGTCCAGTCTGATTTAATCAAATGATGAATCTGGGTTTACCTTGACCATTTTTACACTAAGGTCAAATTTGGTGGCTTGTGCTTTTGTATGAGAAAAAATGGAAATTAATATTTTTTTCGAATACTGTAATTGCTGTGGACTTAAACGGTATACGCAATCAGCTAAACGAGTTAATAAAGCTGCTTGAGTACCAAAGGTCTTGACCTTGTCCAGGGCCACTCAGCTATCAAAATTAACTTAAAGAAAAAAACAGATGGGCATGTTTAAGCCAAATTTCAGTTGAAGCGCTTATGGGATGGAGGGACATGATTAGGTCACAGGTGACATGACAAAGATGGCTGCCATGTTATAACCATTTCAAAATATTCTTCTCAGAAACCAAATGGTTCCACCTCTGATTTTATTTATTTATTTATTCCCCCCATTTACGTCGAGTGAGTGAGTGAGTGAGTTTTTAGTTTTACGTCCCACCAACAGCTAAGGTCATACGGAGACGGGACCTCGGTTTAAAGACTCATCCGAAAGTCTGGAGAAGCCCGGGATCGATCCTGCGATCCCTGGTTTACAAGGCGAGTAGCGCAACCACTGCACCACGGAGGCTTCTAAACCATTTACGTCGAAACTTCCGTTTTTGGTCATGTATGTCCATTCCGAACAGACCACAATTTCTGCTTCACTTTTTAGCTCACCTGAGCCGAAGGCTCCGGAGGAGCTATTGTGATCGGTCCCCGTCCGTCGTCGTTGTCCGTCCGTCCGTCCGTCCGTTCACAATTTCTTTAAACAACATCTCCTAAACAACTGGACAGATTCTAACCAAACTTGGCAGAAATAATCCTTAGAAGGTCCTCTCTCAAAGTTGTTCAAAGAATTCCATTCCAGGCAGAACTCTGGTTGCCATGGCAACAAAAAGGGGAAAATAAGTAAAAACCTTTAAAAATCTTCTTCTCTGGAACCAGAAGGCCTAGGTCTTTGATATTTGGTATGAAGCTTCATCTAGTGGACCTCTACCAAGATTGTTCAAAATATAGCAACGACCCCGGCCCGGGGCCCACTGGTTATACATAGGCTTAAATAGGGAAAAACTTTAAAAATCTTATTTTCTGAAACCAGAAGGCCTATGTCTTTGATATTTGGCATGAAGCTTCATCTAGTGGACCTCTACCAAGATTGTTCAAATTGTAGCCATGGGGCCAAAAACGACCCCGCCCCGGGGCCCACAGGTTATACATAGGCTTATATAGGGAAAACCTTTAAAAATCTTCTTCTCTGAAACCAGAAGGCCTAGGTCATTGATATTTGGTATGAAGTTTCATCTAGCAAGATTGTTCAAATTATAGCCCTGGGGCCAAAAACGACCCCGCCGGGGGCCCACTGGTTTTACATAGGCTTATATAGGGAAAACCTTTAAAAATCTTCTTCTCTGAAACCAGAAGGCCTAGGTCATTGATATTTGGTATGAAGCTTCATCTAGTGGACCTCTACAAAGATTCTTCAAATTACAGCCCTAGGCCAAAAACGCACCCGCGCCGGAGCCCACTGGTTTTCCATAGGCTTATATAGGGAAAACCAGCGGACCTCTGCTTAGGTTGTTCAAATTATAAACCTGGGTCCAAAAATTGCACCGCCCTGGGACCTACATGTTAATCTCTTAGCTCAGGTGAGCGATATAGGACCATCATGGTGCTCTTGGACCGTGTTTAACTTCCTGTTATTATCTTATTTCTAAACAGCTTGTATGGTATCCTTATTGGGTCGATTTTTCGTCAGTTGACTCGAAGTTACTAAGCACAGAAGCTCTTCAGTGCTGATGTACACGTGACTATAACTAATTTGTAGGAAATTGAGCTGAAAATAGCTACTGTGAGGTCAGAGTGTTGCGGAAGAGGGTTATCTATAAAATCGGGACTGGAATTATGTGTTGGGCTTCGCAGACCCAGATCAGACACCGCAGAACGCGGTGTCTGATCAGGGTCTACACTGTTTGCTAACTGTATAGGAGTAACAGTCTAAATCTCTGTTCACGTCTACACTCAGAGACAATCGTCCCACCAGTGCTGTCAGCGCTTTGATTGTTTTAATGTTGGAAATGAGAATGGAAGGAATTCTATATATGGTTCATCTTGACGATTAAATGTTGTGCATTGCTTTTGGGCAACTTTTGACAATGCTACAACCCCGGGGATTTCTCCCGACCATGATCGACCGGACTGATATTAGCAGTCCAAAACACGAACAAGCCATTACGAAAACATGCCTATACAAATACATTGTTATCTTTATTGCCGAAAAAATGAAAATTTTAAGATGAAAAATTGTGATATTTTTCTTATTTCTGCTCAAAATATAGATTGTGGGTACTCGTTAGAACCGCCTCACCGAGGCGGTTCTAACGAGTACCCACAATCTATATTTTAGAGCAGAAATAAGAAAAATAAGGCATACCCTCATAAACCCCAGTTTTACTATATAAAAGTGGGGTTCAAGGGGGTCAAAATTATATAGGCGTGTTTTCGTGATGAAAGATGGGACCAATACATACAAAGATCAGTCGTATTAAGGATGCTGTTTACAGCTTCAGTGTATAACTGATATAGAAACATTAATCACTGATACAGAAACATTTGCCTTCCCTTTTCATTGAGGTGTCGGCTAAACATTTGGATAAAATATTGCTATATCTCATGCCTGTAAACTCTTCAATTTTGTTGTATAAAAATACATTTTTTTTCCTATAATTCAAGGTAATTTTCTTATTTTGGCTCAATATAAAGCCGCCTCAGTGAGGCGATTCTAACGATGGTCCACAATGCAGTGGGCAAACGTGTGAGATGAAGCACCGTATACCTGGTAAAACCCCACCTTTCCTTGTATAAAGTGGTGCCCGTTTACCAGAGAGACTATTTATCTGACTTGACAGCATGATAACGGAAACAGTGTGCTCCTTGCAGAGGGAAATGATTTCCAGATCAGTTGTTCAAAGCATCATGAGCAACATAACGGACTCGTGCATTATGTTAACAAATCCGTAAAATGAGCACCCGTTTAAACCCCACTTTTTATAGAAAAAATAGTGGTTTAGAGGGGTATACATTGATTTGCTTATTTCTGTTCCAAGACATAGGTTGTGGGTACTCGTTAGAATCGCCTCAATGAGGCAGTTCTAACGAGCATCCAAAACATGTTTGGAGAATAAATAAGAAAACTATTACAATTTTTCAGAAAATTTACGGTTTTGTGGGTATGAAAAAAAAGTAATGCGAGTGTATGATCGTAATAAAACGTTAATGGCCAAAATGAACTGTTCTAATATTAACCCATTCAGTACTAAAAACCCCTAAAGGGGTACCTTGGCAAACAGTGCAGACTCTGTGGGTATGAAAAAAAAGTAATGCAAGTGTATGATCGTAATAAAACGTTAATGGCCAAAATGAACTGTTCTAATATTAACCCATTCAGTACCAGAAACCCCTAAAGGGGTACCTTGGCAAACAGTGCAGACTCAGATCAGACGCCGCAGAACGCGGCGTCAGATCAGGATCTACAATGTTTGCAAGATTTTCAGTCAATTTCCAAATAGTTTTTGAAGAAAACACAACCTGACACACCTAAATTTCGAAATGGACTCTTACTATATATAAGGTGGAAGATTCCATTGGTATTTAAAGGGTTAAATAGTGATAGTTTTTGCTGAAAAAGAAAACAATGTAAGTAGAAAAATGAGCTTTCTGTCATGCTGAGTGAGTGAGTGAGTGTTTGAGATTTACGTCCCACCAACAGATAAGGTCACACGGAGACGGGACCTCGGTTTAAAGACTCAGCCGAAAGTCTGGAGAAACCCGGGATCAATCCTGCGACCCCTTGTTAACAAGGCGAGTAGCGTAACCACTACACCACGGAGGCTTCTCTGTCATGCTGAATGATTGAAGTTTTAACGTAACGTTTACTAACGACTTCGTTAGTTTTGAACAACATACAGCTTTTGAAAAGGATTAAAAATACCAGGGAACCAATCAGCTGTAAGTAAATACGTATTGTCTCTCTGAGAAAAATTTTCTTGATGTATTCATACGCCTTAAAGTCACTAATTGGCGCACCTGTTTTTTCATTCATAATTATTATAGTAATAATATTATTGTACTTCTTCAGTATGTGTAAGAATCAAGATGTTATCCCGCGGTGTAAGATTTGAGAACAATGCTTCAAGATTTTGACACTTTGCCCCCTGTAAAGTGACATTTTGTAAACTTATCATTGAAATAATGTACTTTTGACAGCAGTATTTTGTCAATCCGCGAGAAATCAGTAATATTTTAATTGATTTTTACTCCTTAAATATTTCAAATATTTACGAGTCTTTGATAGAAATCTGAAATTTTAGACAAATGATGCCTACTGCAAATTAAACTGTACTGAAATGGCCTTGAAAATATGGTATACATATGTTAGTCTCTTGTCTCTTGCATTTGGATGCCCTACAAAGCATTTTATCTTCTTTCTTTTTTAGTGGTGTGGTGGGGGGGGGGGGGGGGGGGGGTCGCTCGAACCAAAGTTACCAAATGAATCTTAGTTACGAACATTACGTGAACAAGCCCGTGAAATGAACATCCCCTAAACCCCACTTTATATAGAGTAAACTGGGGTTTAATAAGGGGATATGCCATATCTTCTCCAAGACATAGGTTGTGGGTACTCGTTAGAACCGCCTCAATGAGGCGGTTATAACGAGCACTCACAACCTATGTTTGCAGTATAAATAAGAAAAAATATCACGGATTTTCATCAGAAAAGTAGCCATTTTGGAGGTGTGAAAAATGCACTATGTCGCATGGGTGTGTTATTGTAATGAGTATTGCACATGTGTCTTTCACTGACCGTTCAAATAGCGGTTATATGAAATCAAGGTAACAGTTATTTATAGTCGCGTCATTCTTGTCGTAGGAGTGTTGTACAAAGACGATTGGTTATCTGTTTTTGTTTGAGGTTTAACGTCCCCGTCAACACTGTAAAGGTCATTTTGGAGACGTTGCTTTCGATTTTGTGGGACTTTTACCCGATATTGAGATGAAATGACATCTCAAGCCCTGTCGCCCAATGAAACCAACAGGGTTTATAAGCATGGACGGGCCGACTCGCACCGCTTTGCCTGGGCAGGCTTAGATCCTCCAAGCGGTTTACCAGTACTCATCTGCGGACCGGTTTCAGCTCTGCGTGGAAGCATCATGCAGCCCATATATTTCTTCAAGCCCCGATGGGCGGGGGCCGTGGTTATCTGTAAAACCTGCGCTAGATAAATGTAAATAAGGTCAGGATCTACACTGTTTGCTTAAAGAACAGAAATTGAAGTTTTAAAGACATTGTCTAAGTTCCTGTACAGGATCATTTTCCCTGCCTACTCAAAAAGACAATCGCTCTACCAGTGCTGTCAGAGCTTTGAACCCCAAAATTCGCGGACAATGCAACCACTTTTGCTGTTCATATGATTATTTACATCAATTTGTCCATACGCAAAGCATTTTGTGTTCGCTTCTTGGATAGTGTCAATATTCAGTGTGTGTAACTTCAAATGGCCCGAATACTTTTGGGACCAAAACTCTTTGGTCGAGACAGGGTGAGTTCGAGTCACTGAGGGTTATTCAAAGTGCCAGATCATGAGACAATCCCAGCAGGCACATGACGTAATTATGACGTCAGATCGATGACGTATTATATGCAAAGTCACATCTACGTTGGTGCAACATGACGTTGCACCGACGTTGATTTGACCTTGTCCTAGCGACGTGTGCCTGCTGGGATTAATCCCTCTATAAAGTAAAGATATGTTGTGTGTACTCATTAGAATCGCCTCATCGAGCGCAGAACTTACATGTCTTACATGTGGCCCGAGCGAGGCGCGAACCACAGCGGTCAGTCATCTAATGTTTTATACAGAGTCAGCGCCCTTACCCACAAGGCCACGGAGGCCCGAACACATACTAAATACGTAATATTGATAAGTCTCCTACAATGGTTCGCGTGCAAAATAATCTTTTTATCATACTTATTTTGCACGCGAACTTTGTAGGAGAGTTTTATCATACGGCAATTTCAAGACAGTCAGTCTGCATATAGGCCACACCTACAGTTGAACTTCAACACTTCCAACACCACTAGGACCATGAAAATGTGTTCGAGGCAGGGGTGGTTCGGCCTACTGAGGGTTAAGTCAGGCTGTATAATAGGGATATTTTTTTATTTTCTTAAAAACAAATGTATGTCGTGTATACTCATTAGAATCGCCTCTTTGAGTCGATTCTAATGAGTATACACAGCATACTATTATTTATAGAAGATTCAGAAGATCTTGAAGTGAGCCCTTTTATGTTTTATGGCCTGAAACTTTAAACCTCAGTGTTCGAGCTTCCCCTATTTCGAACAAAATGTCATGGTCCCAAAGGTATTCGAGTTACCGAAGTTCGACTGTTTAATGTAGTTCGGTTACAAAGGTACTCATATCACGGGCTTGTTTAGAGTTTAAAGGCCCGTTCTTATCGAGCGGGTAAGTTTACACTGCCGCAGTTAAACAGTACAGTGCACCTTCTTTTGCCAGAAACTGACAACTGCCCTTCTTGAATCAGCGGAAAGGGGGAGGGGGAATGACCGTAGAAAAGATTTTATGGTCAATATCCACGAAAGAATGTTGCCGACCCTGATCACCAGTCAGACGCGCAACCGACTGAGCCACCATGCAGGACCAGCTCATGTGGGGTAATTTAAAATAAGAAGAGCAACTACAAGTTTTGTTTCATATTTTCTGTTTTATTCTTTGTATAACCTGAACTTCAATGACTTGTCAGCTCAGATCTTTAGTTTTGTTCAATTTTGACATAGTTTCAATAAAATAACGGACATATTATATACAGTTTCATGTCAAAATTTACCTTTTATATAAATAATTGTGTAGTATTTTTACAGGTTTTCGTCATGTACACATTTTATATACATCAACAGTCATGTAAACATAAAACTGGCATTTTTAACAACTATCCCAGCAGGCACACGTCGCTATGGCAACGTCAAATCAACGTCGGTGCAACGTCATGACGTTGCACCGACGTTGATGTGACGTTGCATAAACGTCCTGACGTTGTAACGACGTTTATGTGACGTCATAAGTACGTCATGTGCCTGCTGGGATGATTCACATGAATAACAACAAAAATAATGTAAAGCACTCTTTTGTCAGCTAAATTTAGCCGGGACATTTCTCGTTACGTAAGGATAACACGCCCATGTTAGATAATGTTTTCTTTCATGACACTAAAATAGACATTTTGCTGATGTCTTGTATGTTTCTTTTCTGTTTCAATCATAGATTGTGGGTGCTCGTTAGAACCGCCTCATTGAGGCGGTTCTAACCGAGTATCCGCATTCTGTGATACTGTGAAAATACCTTGTATATTTCCCTTTTCTCAGCAAAAAGTGGATTTACAAGGGTTTCAATACACGGACTTGTTTAGCTTATTATTGCCTTGACTTAGTGGATATGTCTGTGCTTTAATAGCGGCACGTGGCCGTCCGCCATTTTACTGTCCGCCATTTTGTACCTCCACTATCCGCCATTTTCTACCACTTCCTGTTGTTGACAGAAGATGAACCCGCATTAAGTAAAATTTATCACTGAAAAACAACCACAGTAACGAAAGACATGTTTTACTTTCCAGTCTTAAGGCACACTTTCTGTTCAAATATGAATATAGCACAATTTTAGCCCACCGCCCTGCCTGCGACGTTCCTGGCGTTATTGTCTGGGGTTATATGTCGCTTAGGCACTCACTCACCATTCAGTCGACGTTGAAACAACGTTTGCAACCTTCTTTCAACGTAGAATCAATGTTGAGTCGACGTTGTGTGCCTGCTTGGATACTGGGCGTAATAGGGCGATCATATCAGCACACATTGTGTTTAAAGTGACTAGGTGTGTCACCGGCAACCACACCCCTCTACGACCATGTTGTCATACACTCTTAAAACAACTTTGTCATATTCATCTACATATAAAATTGTCATAGAGTTTAATGACGTAGGCACACAACACGCGGGCGGAGCCGCTGCAGCGTCCACAGAGTGTACTAAAGTTTGTACTATTGCATGGTTTGTTGTATTTAGATTTTCTGAAAGAGGGAAAGGGCAGTTGCCATTGCAGTAATAGGCCTGGTACCCCACTGGGGCAATTATCCAGTCATTCCAGCCTACATCATTGAAATCTACATATAATTCATGTCTTCTACACAAATTTTCATGCCCTTTTCTCCTCTTTCCAGGAGGATTTTCTTTATTTTTACGGTCTTTTCTTTTTCTACACTTTTTACCCTTTTCCCCTTTATCACATTTTCTCCTTTTATTTTTCTTATTTTTCCGTTTCCTTCGTTTTGACCTCTTAGTGTTAGATTTGTCTGAACTTCTTTTAGAATTGTCTGAACTTCTTTTAACACGTATTTGGCTGCCTTTGCCATCGTCTGTATACGTCACTAGTAAAGGTCTTTGTAAATTCCACTCACTATCCTCCAACTCCGCTGAACGTCGTAACCGCACGTGACTTAACGGAGATTTGGACGGACTATTTTTATAAGGTAATAATCTAACTTCTAATCCATGGTTCATCCGCGGTCTACTTTTCCATTTTAACACAGCAGGATGAACGTCTAAAGAAATCCATGAGGAATTCTGAACTATGACGTCTCTAACGTCAATGAGCCGACTCAACGGCTCGACGTCTTTCAATACTGGTTTCATAATTTCGAACACTTGAAGTTTATGTTTTGAGACACTGCTTGTTTCCGTTTGATTATGCTCCACGTACACCCGTAATTCCGATGCTACTAACGACTCCTCGCTTGGTATATTTGTGACGTTAAACCAAAGTCTTGCGCAATTGTGCTCACTGCAACCGTCTAAATGCATGACATCTGAAAAACAGAAACAAAGAAATAGTAATGAGCATTTTCAAAAGCGCCACGACAAGAAAAGAAGTGTCTAACGCCATGAGCACTTAGCGAAGACATGAAACATCCTGTGAACCCATTCAGTCAGATATAGGATTCCCTGTCTGCATAAAAACCGGGACAACCGGTATCCATATAGAGCACAGCAAAGACTCAGATCAGACTGCGCATATGCAGTCTGATCTAAGTCTTTGTCGTGCACACAGCCAAAGACACTCTTTCACCTGTCACGATTTAAGTCGGAAAAAGCTTATCTTGTTCCAGGATAAGCATCAGAAAGAAAAAAAGGAAATAAAAAAGCCTCTTTCTCGATTTTTTGCGCAATTGGGACATTACTCTTAATGTAACGCCTTTTCAACTGCTATGGCTCAGTCGAACGCCTCTCCGTGGCCTTATGCGTAATTAAGACTCCATACACTGACAAGCCATACCCGTGCCACAAGTTAGAAGTATATGACCAGGTGTTTCCCCCACCCAATCCCCGACTATTGCGGGTTTTTGTCTACCTGTAAAGTGTCAGGCGCGTACAAATGAACTAATGAATGAAGGATAATAAAATATCGCGCAACGTGACGTTACACCGACGTTGATTTGACGTTGCCCTAGCGACGTGTGCCTCTTTGGATGAGTTTAAGAAGACCTAGATGTGTGCTGACGATTCTGTGGTTACTTCTATTTAATTTAATGATTTATATTAATTGTTCGCATGAAAGATAATTTTCTATAGACTTTATGCGGTTTGTGCAGAAAACATCAAGACGCCAAAGCTTTTATCCTAGTTTCATCTATAAAATTAAATATAACCATGATACCGATTTAATCAGTGGCCTTTGGTTACAAGAGTTCAGTTTGAACAAAAACGACATTGAGTAACCGGGTTTAAAGGGACTGATACACCTTCATTGGCGGGAACTATTATAGATGAATCGCCGCCATGAGAGTCTGTTCTGAAAAGCAAAAACCCTTGCTGCACGATAACTACTTTTTTTCCTGACAGAGTAGATCCGTTTTCGAAGGAGTTCACTTTACAGAATGAAACTGCGCCAAACACTGAATATACATGTAAGCCGGACTACATTTTGTGCGGAATTATATTTCAGTGGTAGCGTAGGCCGGAAGTGACTTGTAAAACGACTATGCCAGCTCAGAATGACAGACAGAATTTGTCACACAAAAAAACAAGCATAAAGTAAAGAAAAAAAGTGGCGAAAACTCAGGTGTGTTCAGTCTCTCCAGACCGCATGACCAACAAATGTACCCTATGGCATGTCTTCAAACCGCATCGCCAGAGTCTTAACATCATCTTGATTCTAAGCGGTTTACAAGGACGCATGTGTGGTCGGTTTCAGCTTTGCGCGGAAGTACCATGCAGCCAATCTATATTTCTCCAAGCCCCAAAGGGCAGAGGCGCTTTTTCATTCTCAAAGATGAAACATAAATCGAGATCCCATCTTCAAATGGCCTAGTTGTAGCAGGGATAAAAAGCTAACCTTCACATTTTCCGTGAAAAGATATAATTCAAAAATATAAGTTTTATAATTACCTTGGTGATAAAAACTTCTGACTGTATTTGATGGATTGACACCCCTCCCCCTGGTGAAGATCTCCGGTATCTCTACCTCGTCCCCGGTCTGACTGCGGTATAGGTCGATCATGTATTGAGGTATAACGATATCTTTGGTAGGTTTGGGTCTCCGAGAAAGTCCAAACAACTTCAAAAGACTAGATTCAACCGCGGCTATCGCCTTGTCCTTCTGTTCCGTCCGGAGAGGTGGGGGTGGGGACGACCTGTGGGTAGCGAAGGAAACTGCTGCAAGCCCCTGTACTACTGCTGTCAAGATGAGAACCAGAATTATGCTGTAGTCCCCGATCATGATGAAGATGCCTGGAAGAAAGGAAAATTATTTTTAAAATACATGTACATGTACGTCATCATTTGTGCCTCCAAAGCTTACATTATGTGATAGTTTTCGTATTTCTAGTCCAAACACAGATTGTGGGTACTCGTTAGAACCGCCTCATTGAGGCGGTTCTAACGAGTACCCACAATCTATGTTTCCGAGCAAAACTTAACAAAGAATTTATACCTCTGTAAACCCCATTTTTCTTATAAAGTGGGATTTACATGGTGTTCATTATCCGGACTTGTTATCTGTTGATACATCCTATCCTGTGCCACAGATACTAAGAAAACAACTGATAAATCGCCTAACCCATAACTGTATAATAGATCTGAAAGTGACTTTTCTAAGATGTATCTTATGATATTTGTCTTACTGCTATTCCAAATTTAGATTGTGGGTATTCTTTAGAATAGCCTCATCCATGAGAGTCCAATTAGTACACACCATCTAAGTTTAGACCACAAATAAGCAAAGTGTAGGTTGCAAGAATATTCACTCGTTATACTGATTTGTTACTGCTGCTGATGTTTTTGTTGTTGTTGTTGTTGATGATGATGATGATGATGATGATGATGATGATGATGTACCGTTTGATCTCGATAAAAAAATACAGTAAAATTACCATCAACAACAAAGTTAAACACCTGTAGACTCCATTCCTTGTCATTTTATTTTGCAGAAGGTTATACGAAAGTGGACTTCCTCGAAGAGACTCGGTCGCTTTATTAACAAACAAAAAAGGCACGCCGCCTCCTTTTTAGGCAAAATGTAATCAGTAGGTATCAGAATACCACAATACAAGACTAATCTGACATGCGCAATAAAAGTCATAAAAACGTCATTTGTTGCATCTCATTTTTAACAATATTGTCATTTTCATCTTGATCTATATCATCTGTTCCCTCGTTATCATCTTTAATTGATCTGTTAATTAAATATCCGCCCAAGAATACTCAGATCAGACTGCGCAAATGCCTCAGGCTTATTTAAGGAGAGTTCTATTCTAGATTACACGGACGCGCTTTGCCAAGGTTTTGTGCATTTATGGTAGAGACTCGATTGTGACTGCATTGCCGCTATTTTGGAAAGGAACATGCAATGAAATCTTATTATTAACCGCTCAGTTATACACTTATAAACTAGAATCCGTTGACCGTGTCGACATGAACACTGAATTTGCAGTATCAAATTCAACAAATAGTATTAGTGACGTATGAACAGTTTAGGTCAATCAAAAGTTCGAGTCGCAACAATACAGCTATAGAATATCAGGTCTTGTTGTCAGAATATGGATAATGATTAGCTTATTTTTTCTGCACACTATACCGTTTTCATTTCAACTCTGTTTGGCTCAAAACTTCTTGTATTTCAAGAAATGGCTGTCTCTTGGGATTTCAGTCAACAAAAATTTACCGTATTACGCACCCTAGTCTATTTTCTATGCACGCTTTGGGGTTTTGCGTGTGGGAGAAGTTCGACAAGACTCCTTGACGTCCAAGTGACCACAAAAAAGAAAAGACCTCCACTTTTATCATACATACATCAGTAAAGATTAACCTTTATATGCCTAGCGTTTTTTTTTAAAAAAAGGTCGGGCGCTGGGAAACAATAAAGACCCTGATCAGACGCCGCGATCAGGATCTTTACTGTTTGCTTAAAGTACATGGATTTTTATAAAACTTATAATAAATAGAGCAAAATGTGACATCCCTTAAATTACAACTGGATCTGTACATAGTTTAAAGGCGGAAGCTTTTATTTGTCATCAATGGGTTTTAAAACAAACCCAACAACTGGAGTTTGAATAAACTTACAGATAACTGTAGGAAGAACAAGCTAATTTTAATGGCCAAGTTTACATTCAACGTCATCAATGTTTATTTGTCTGTTTAACTCCCTACATGTGTGGACACAAATGTTAACAAAGTTGATATTTTCCATTAAAATCTTGTCACTATTGAAGATAAAATTCCTAAGCCTTTAGTTGTGCAACCCAATACCCAGAGGAACCCAATACCCATTGTAATCCAATACGAAATAAGCACTGTTGATTTTCAAAACGATTTTCGTCACAGTTCGATTCGTCCCGCAAAAAAAAAAATGTTTTTATTTTCTGCTTTCTGTTGATTTTTGGACCTGGCTGCTTATCATAAATTAGCTGGATAGATGACATAGGCCGCAGCTAAGCTTTGGCAGCAACATGAAATGTTCTACATGTAAGAACGAAAACATGTCCTTGCAATAATGCTCTGCTTAGCAGAACAAAGTTGAACATCATTGCCTAAAATAAACCTTTCCCTCTGTATAAACCTCGTCTTTTGTGTCAATGTTGGTTATTAAGTACTCAAAGATTGATTTTTTTTTTTTAAAATGTGGGCAGAATGTTTAACGAAATTGAAAGTAAGTTTTCAAAATGGGTTCATTAAAGGAGTACATCAACGAATAATCTGCCTGAACAATTTTTGCACACCCCTAACATCCTGATAATGCCTCCGCATACATTGCACAGGCACGGTGATATCCAGATATACTGATAGAAAACCCGACCACATCGCCCTGGAGTGCTTTGACGTGGAAAAAATGTGCAAATAAAGAAACAATATAAAACTAATGGTATGTATTATTTTCCATATACAGTAAAATTCCTATATTAATATCACCTTTGGGACTGTTCAAAAGTGGTCTTAAAGGGGGTTAAAGACCACTTTTGAACAGTCCCAAAGGTGGTCTCTGACCAGAGGACACTGTATGCAGAAAACCCAAAGAAAGAATAACTGAAACTTTCTAAATAAGCTTTTTTAAAGCAGAATTAGTCTCATTTTTTTGGTGGTCTTAATAGCGGAATTCTACTGTACATGCTCAAAACATACACAGTTTATACAAGACCGCAGTGAACCAAAAACAAATGAATTGGGTATTATGATGAAACAAACCCTAGTGGTTTAAAAGGCTACACTGTTGACTCTCTTGATCTTTCAAGTGCAGCGTCGCCACAAGTCAACCGCCCACAACATAATACGGAGATATCAGTTGCAGATCATTTTGTCTGAACATCAAACCCATGTGACCTATGGCATTTTTTTCATATCTAAAAATACTGACATTTTTTCTGATGAAATTATGTGATACTTATATTATTTCTGCTGTTAATATAAACTGAGGGTGCTCGTTAGAACCGCCTCAATGAGGCGGTTCTAACGAGCACCCACAGTTTTATGTTTTGAGCCTCAATGAGGCGGTTCTAACGGGCACCCACAGTTTTACGTTGTGAGCAAGTATACTGCACATGGAAAATAATGCATGCCATTATAAACGTCTGTTTTCTGTTAACAAAGTGGGTGTTAAATGGGTATATTTACTTTATGGCCTTGTAAACGCGATATCAAGCTTTATTCACCGGGGTTTCAACTTCCATTACCAACCTTTAGCATCATGTAAAGTGTCCGAAAGATTATTCCAACTTTATACAATGGAAAGCCGGGTTCACCGGAGGCATTCATTGTTATATTCTTAATTGCAATTTGGCTTACTGACAAATATCCATATCCTAATTTCGTGTATGCCGAAAGATAGTTACGTTTACAACCCTTTGCCGACATGTGCCATGTAGATTTTGCAAAAGGAAAACATGTGTTTTAGCGCAGAGCACGTTATCATAATGACATTGAAATTATAATTGTTATTATTATTATTAAAACATTCCAAAAAGTTTCATTCAGCTCTTCAACTGGGATACAACTACTATTACCACGGAAGTTTATAAATTTTAAAACCACTGATATTACCTAAAGCAAATTTCTTATTTATTGCTACAATCACGAAAACCCGCCTATATAATTTTGACCCCCTTGAACCCCACTTTTATATAGTAAAACTGGGGTTTACAGAGGTAAACCTTATTTTTCTTATTTCTGCTCTAAAATATAGATTGTGGGTACTCGTTAGAACCGCCTCCATGAGGCGGTTCCAACGTGTACCCTCAACCTATATTCTAACGAGTACCCACAATCTATATTTTAGAGCAGAAATAAGAAAAATATCATGGAGGCGGTTCTAACGAGTACCCACAATCTATATTTTAGAGCAGAAATAAGAAAAATATCACAATTTTTCATCTGAAAATTTTCTTTCTTTTTTTTCGGCGGTAATATTCACAATGTATTTGAATAAGCGTGTTTTCGTAATGATATAATTAATGGCACTGGAAACCAGAGAAAAAAAAGGAAATTGTGAGAAAAATAAATAAATAAAAATTAACAAATGTTGAACAAACCATTAGGGCGGGTCTTTCTGTCCTCTGTTAAGATGAAAACTAATCCACTCGAGATCAATACAAAATAGATAAAGTATCTTTGTAGTACTCCACGAAAATCCTTAATAACCCTCAAACTGACCACAGACCTTATTTATAAAGTGTGACTGTTGATTTTGTCTTCTCACTTAACTGACACTTTTGAGTTAATGAGTTAACGACTTGCGACTTAACGTCGTGTGACTGGTACAACGACACTGCGAGTAAATCGGTGTGAATTGCTTTAAACAATAAAAGTGATTAAAAGTGTCATGAGTCATATTTTACGCTCTATGCGTTTCTTAATATTTGCTTTAAAGATTTAAAGATTAGCTATCCATTAAGAAACGTCTTTAATCTCATCAATGTTTTATTTTAAAAATTTGAATGATGTCACCCAGCACTCCTACGCGCAGTCATGCATATTTTACGCCGGTTTGATATTCTATTATTACAGTAATTTTTAGAAATATATTTATTATTTTTATATGCATCATTATGCCTTCCCGTTTCTATGTCCCATTTTAGCAATAGTATTCCCGTTTGTGTCATTAGTTTTAAATCTAAACTCCAGATATGCTCGTAATGATAATATTTTTGTACATATTTCCTTACCTCTGTTTAAAAAACGCGTCGCCCCCACCCATCGGGGCTTGAAGAAACAGATGGGCTGCATGATGCTTCCACGCAGAGCTGAAACCGGCCTCACATGCGTACTGATAAACCGCTTAGGGTCTAAAGTGATTCGAGTCTGACCGTCCCTACATATTTACCATTTTGGTTTGTTTGGGGGCAGGGAATGAGATGTTATTTCAGCTCAATGTCGGGAAAAAGTCTCACAAAATTGGAATCAATGTTTCCAAAATGACCTAAATAGTGTTGACGGGGACGTAAAACGTCTATTCAAACAATAACAGTGAAATGAACAACTCTGTATACCCTACGTTATAGAGGAAAAACTGGGATTTACAAGTGTCTGCGTTATTTTCCCAGACATAGATTATGGAGGCTCGTTAGAACCGCCTCATTGAGGCGGTTCTAACGAGCACCTACAATCTGTGCCTGTAGCAGAAAAATAAAAGAAAAATAGCTCAGGTTCTCATCAGAAAAAGCTACTTTTAGGAGCACGAAATAAAGTGTAATCTCACTTGGGTGTTTGTTTTTTAATGCATGTGTAGCGGGTACTCGTCAGAATCGCCTCAACGAGGCGATTCTTACGAGTACCCACAACATATGTTTCTGATAGGAAGTAAAGAAACGTACCACTATCCTTTAATTTTCCTTTTTAATTCTCATATAAAACCATAGTAATCAAAAAGGCGTGATCTTTGATTGTATTTTGTTTATCAATCGTGATGGGCATAACACATTTTACAAAGAATGTTCTTTCTCCAAAAATATATGTTGCGGATTGCCACGATTTTTAGCCATATTTTATATTTTTTATTTGTTCAACCCCTGTTAACCTTGAATTAGGTGGTTTTCTTTCGGCTACCCTGATTTTCGCCAATCTTTAGCATATTTGAGTCAGCTCACGAAAAATGATACCTTTCGCACAGGCGAGCATTAAAGGCTCAGCGCATGCTCGCCAGAGCCTTTGCTATTTGCAGACAAGTATAACAAATAATAATAATAATAATAATAATAATAATAATAATAATAATAATAATAATAATAATCGACTTCATTCATATAGGGTAACACATTTAGTCAACTAGTACTAATCTTCCACGTGGCCCTCTTTCTACTAAGTAAGCAATCTGGATAAAGTTTCTTGCTCAAGGAAACAACACTTGATGTTAGTGGGGATCGAGCCCGCTACCTCACGATCTCGAGTCCGATGCTTTACCACTGCACCACAGCGCTATGTAGAGGAGACTCATGCAAGAAGTAATACCCTATCTTTTATTTTACGGATCTTTCAAGATTATTTCATTTATTCCGAGTCGATCGTTAATCAGAGGTGGGCGAAAAACCAGAGTACCCGGAGTAAAACCACATGAACCTCCGTTGCAGAACTTGGCGTCTCATATTATATGTGAGCCGAGCGATGCTCGAACCACGGCGGTGATGAGAGACAGAATGATTACCTAAGAGTCAGCGCTCTTGCCCACTATGGCACGGAAGCCCGTAAATCTAGCCCTAGTGTTTGGCTGAACTTAAGCATTTAAAGAACATACATACACCAGAGCATGGCAGGGACATGCTTCTCACTTGTCAACCCATTCATTTATTTTGCGTAATGCATTTCTGGGTAGATCATTAGTGTATGTCAATCGACCCAAAGTTACTGAGCATAGAAGCTCCTCAGTGCTGATGTCCACGTGACTATCACTGATTTGTAGGAAATATCCATAGAAAATAGCCGCGCTAGTCTTGACGTGATGATGTCGGAGTGCTGTGTTAAAGGCAGCAAAAGAAAGCTTATTGTAAAACATTGTCTAGTCGCATGTGCTGGGTCATCGGCAAACAGTGTAGACCCTGATCAGACGCCGCATTTTGCGGCGTCTGATCAGGGTCTACACTGTTTGCCTACAGTACAGGAATTTAAGAATTAAACGAAACAGTGTCTAATTCCGCGTTCTGAATCATATTTTCCCGCCTACACTCAGAGACAATCGACCCATCAGTGCTGAGACACTCGATCCACCAGTGCTGAGACAATCGACCCCCAGTGCTGAGACAATCGACCCACCAATGCTATCAGTGGTTTGGTGATGTAATGCTGACATCAGGAACTGAGTCTTATACCTATTAGTTAATCAAAGACTGACACGAATCCTGATTAAATTGTCTAAAAAAAATAAACCGTGGGAAATGAACAAAGTCATTCATATCTTCAGACGAGAACAATATCTCAACTACAGGACCTTGTATGGTGAAGCAAGGATTATCCCCGGACATCCAGACCCACTGTCTATCTCAGCAAAGCTACAGACGGAATGGTACAGTTAATCCAAACAAGGCTAATCCGCCTCGTGCCTGTCTTTTTTATGTCATTACGAAAGAACGCCTATACAAATACATTGTACATTTTTTCCCGCCAAAAAGCGAAAATTTTAAGATGACAAATTGTGATATTTTTCTTGTTTCTGCTCTAATAACATTGAGGCGGTTCTAAAGAGTACCCACAATCTATATTTTAGAGCAGAAATAAGAAAAATAAGGTTTACCCCAGTAAACCCCATGCCGTTTACTATACAAAAGTGGGGTTCAAGGGGGGTCAGAATTATATAGCCGTGTTTTCATGATGTAAACACTTTCACTCCTGAGTTTATGAAATGGACGTTTCCATCTTAAACGAAAACACGCCTAATGTAATTGTTTGAAAAATTTATCACCCAAAATCAAAATTTTCAGGAAAAAAAATCTGATATTTTTCATATTTCTGTCCAGAAGATTTGAGTATCACTCTTGAAAAACCTTACTTTCTATTATATACAGCGGGGGGGGGGGGGGGGGGGGGTCTAGGGTCCTCTTTACATGATGCTAAACTTGATGGTCAGTCATATCGGGTCTTATTCAAACGAATAGCAACATTTTTTTCTTTTATTTTTTGTTTGCCAGATTTTCAATTTACAGGAAGTGTGCTTGATTTCATGTCTTGGAAAACATTTCAAAGTTTTAACCTTCAATTTCTCCCCTCCGTCTATATCTGGTTGGAAAGATGCGAACGGTTCTTAATCAGCGGTCCATGCCTTTAATTGAAATAGCGTGTTATATATTACCCCATATTAAAATAACTTAGAAAACCTCCAAACATAGCAAAGAATGCTGTATGGTGGAGTGTTTTAGATTATCTTGAATGAAATCTTGTTCTAAATTAATGTACCCGAAATGTCGATGTTTACAGCATTTAAACGTTTGTTTATCAAAGGTGAATAGAAAGTTTCATTAGCGTAACATACCTGTGTAATAAAATTCCAATATTCCTGGCTTTTGGAATAGCATTTTTCAGTTGGAAATGCGTTATATTTTTCTTACTTCTAGAAAAAACGACAAAAATAACGTTAACAAGGCAATTTAATGGAACTTCTTATAATACCCACTTAACATTGTAATACCCACTTTACATACAGAAAATGGTTTTTACAAGGATATGCGTTTATTTTAATCAAAAATATGTATAGATCGTGTGTGCTCGTTAGAACCGCCTCAATGAGGCGGTTCTAACGAATACACACAGTCTGTATTTTTGCAGAAATGAAAACGAGTATAAATTTTCATCAGCCTAAAATAACACTTTTTTACGCATCCCACATGGCTGCAAATACAAATTATTTTAGCAGAAATGAAAAAATATATTTTTTTTTAATCAGAAAATGACACTTTTAAAGACATGAACGAATGCCTGATCTCACATGGCTACGAAAACTGTATATCTCTTCAACTGAACTTCGATTTCTTTATCAGATGAACTTGAAAAGAAAAAAATGTCAAAAATTGGTGCTGTGAAATATACTATTTTTCGTGCATGTCATACCATAGTGGAATATTATTGAAAAATTTCATTATTTCTCTTCAGAAACCCTTTGTGTCCGTACCCCCAACACAGTTGTCCTTAAGCTTTAATTATTATGAATCATTATGCATATATATATATATATATCCTTATATAGGATTCCCAGCTTCACACGCCAATGGCTGAGATTGAAGTTGCATTCTTATACCATGGTTCATACGCATGTATGATGCGATGATACATGCGTATCACGCAAAAGCGCACGTACATTAAAAGAACCATAGAATAACCTGATTAAAATCACATTTGAATACATCTAAACCATCAATTGCTGAAATGAAGCAAATGTAGTAATTAATATTACTAAACCACAGGCTTATATTTTAATGCGGAATGATACGCTTTTCAAGAAATAAACATACAGGTTAATATTAACTTACTCAGTTTGGTGTACAAGATTAATCCTATCTTATCCGTAATTGACTATGATTTACAAAGATTAACCCTAGTTAAAATCGTTTATATATAAATCTCAAATACAATCAAGCGTAAAAAGTATGAACAGTTCAGCGTTTGCACCAGATGTTTAAAAAGGAAATCATATGGTAGATTGTAACAATGTAAGCCCATCATGGAAGTTTGGTTGAAATCGGCACACTTTTAACAGGTGATTAAAGGGGTTTGTTTATCATGATTGGAGCAATTAGGCAAACTTTAACAAACTAGAAAATGCTTGGTGGCTTTAAGAGGACAGACGTGCATATATCGGGAACAAGCTGTGGGCCCAAAATGTTTATGCCGCTGTGAAAAACAACTATAAACCCATATGTCTAATTATAAATACATTTAGTTCAAAAGGCATGGTTTAGTTTTTCAGCAGTCATCAAAATAGTAACAATAAGCAGTAAAATTCCTGCATAAAGACCACCTTTGGAGCTGTTCAAAAGTGGTCTTTAAGACCACTTTTGAACAGTCTCAAAGGTGGTCCCTGACCAGATGACACTGTTTTTTAGAAAGCACAAGGAAAGAATAACTGCATCTTTTTTAAGTAAGCTTTTTAAACAAGAATTAGTCTTAATTTTAGGTGGTCTCCCTGTATATCAATAATAGTGGAATGAATCTGATTTTACTTGTGGCGGTTGTGCTTCTTTTTAATGAAGCAAACTTTGTTCATTATGTTAATTAACCCTTATCTTGCTGATTTGTTTGTTTGATTTGAGGTTTAACGTCCCCGTCAACACTGTAAAGGTCATTTTGGAGACGTTGCTTCCAATTTTGTGGGACTTTTACCCGACATTGAGATGAAATGACTTCTCAAGCCCTGTCGCCCAATGAAACCAATAGGGTTTATTAGCATGGACGGTCCGCCTCGCACCGCGGTTCCTGGACAGGCTTAAATCCTCTAAGTGGTTTACCAGTACTAGTGTGCGGGCCGGATTCAACTCTGCGTGGAAGCATCGTGCAGCCCATATATTTCTTCACGCCCCTATGGGCGGGGGCGGTTTTATCTTGCTGAATATTCATTTAAGCCACACCCATTTCTGTCTATCAACCAGTCAAATTACTTGATGTAATTTATTGCTACAAATTCATAAACTGAATGCCAAACAGTGTAGATCCTGATCAGGTGGCTTCTTCAGAAGCCACCTGATCTGGATCTACGCTGTTTGCAAATATAGGGGTTGTCGTGAACAGCAAGATAAGGGTTAAGTTCTGAATAGTTAGATCCTTTGGAAGCAAAGAATACACCAAATAAACGAAAATAGCAGACTCGGTTTTATTGAGTCTGTTCATGACCAGTACTGAAATGTGCAACACCGGCCACGCCCTCTAGCACCGGCTTAAGCAGAACTCTATTTTCAAAATCATTATAACCCTTCAAGCGCTTAGAAAAATTCTAGAGCAGAAGATAGTTTATATGTTTTGTTACATGGCATGAGACTCTTGCAAAACGGGGGTTATGGGTATGCATTGTTTTAATGTTCTGGTAAAGGAGGCAAAGAGTACAGCACAGGACTAAAAATTATGGAATGTAAAAGATTTTTCTGGACCGGACGAGCTAGTTTCGGCCAATTAGGCAACATCAGTTTACTAAATTATGCAGTGAAACCAATGATCCCAAAAGACTAGAAAATACAACCCACATTAATGGTGAAGGGCAGGGAGGGTTTTTTACGGCCGTCACACATTCCCTTAACGCCTCTGCTAAAAATTCATCATGGGTTCTCATTAGAACTGTCTCCATGAAGCGGTCCTAATGAGCACTCACAATCTATGTTTGGAAAATACACAATAACAAAATTAACATTCATCTGAAACTATGGCATTAAGGGGAATGGGGACCTTCAGGGGAGGCAATTCCTTCAAAAGTATTTTGATCTCCCATGCCAAAAGGGATCAACTCTTAAAGTAAAGAATTTGCTCCTGAGGAGAAAATTCTTTCCTTTAAGAGTAGACCCCTTTTTCTGTGGGACAAAGTTTATAGAAAAGCGAACGTACGAGGAAGTCCCGAAAGTTGTCTCCCTTTGAAAAATGGCGGATAAAAATCTGCCAGGTGTTCCCATTCCCCTTAAGAGCGATAAAAACATCCATGTAGTCCATGTAATAGCTTAAAATCGCTCCATTCAAATCCGGTTGAAAGATTTGTTTTATTTGCTGGAAGTTTTAAAAAAGTGTGATAACACACCCGCGCGACATAGTGCATTTTTCCCATCTCCAAATGGCTACTTTTCTGATGAAAATCCATTATCTTTTCCTTATTTATATTGCAAACATAGGTTTAGGGTGCTCGCTAGAACCGAGGCGGTTCTAACGAGTACCCACAACCTATGTCTTGGAACAGGAACAAGAAAAATAATGTGTACCCGCGTAAAACCCAGTTTTCTCTATATGAAGTGGAGTTTAGGTGGGCGTTCATTTCATGTACTTGTTCACGTGATGATTGTAGCTCTAGATCAGACTACGCGGCCTCTACCTTGTTGGCTATGCGGCATCTGATCTGGGTCTAAACCGTTTGCTAATATCCCATTTTGGGATGTCTAGGCATGTACGGGTTAAAGTCCAAATATGGTCAAGAATAACAAAAAATGATAAATACCATTTTCATCGACATTGATTATTCGAGCATATTTTGACACTGTTTCCTCTCCTTGTTTTCAAAATGACCATTTATCCTTTTTTTCACTCAAGTTCTTTATTGTTTGACATTAAAAATTATTCCTAATTTACTCATCCATTGAGAAAAATTAAAGACAAGATTTCATTAATCACTCATCAGGTAACCTTTAATTTACCTACTTAACATCAAAGGTTATGACACGCGCGGCCCGGATCACGTGGTGTAATTCCAGGTAAGACGTGACGTCAACACAAAACAGGTAGACACGTGCCATGAAGGTCATAAAAATGGCATTTTACTGACAGAACAAAATCTCCAAGGAAATGTTATAAATTATTACTAGCTGATGATTTTACCTTTTAGATATAGAGCCTGATCGGAATATCACGTGTTCTTACGTGAAAATCTGATTTATTACGTATACATGTCTGTGCTTTCGCAGAATCTGATCAGGCCTTCGCTGTCTTTATCCCTGGAGCAATAACTGAGCATATTAACGCATGCCCGAGCATATGCGAATCATTACTAGTTGGCACAGTTCTTTTTTTTGTGACGCAGCTGCTACGAAAACAGGCATATACAAATGCATTGCAAACTTTTATCGCCGAAAAAATCGAAATTTTATGATGAAATTGAAGGTACTCGTTAGAACCGCCTCATCGAGGCGGTTCTAACGAGTACCCATAAGCTATATTCTAGAGCAGGAATAAGAAAAATAAGGTTTACCCCGGTAAACCTCAGTTCTACACTTATAAAAGTGGGGTTCGAGGGGGTCAGAATTATAAAGGCGTGTTTTCGTGATGGATTCAATTTATATATTTTGATATTTGAACAGCGAGACAATATCCTCATAATCCTATATTAAGACCACATTTGGAACTGTTCAAAAGTGGTCTTGAAGACCACTTTTGAACAGTCCCAAAGGTGGTCCCTGACCAGAGGACACTATGTGCAGAAAACACAAAGATAGAATAACTACAACCTTCTTAATAAGCTGTTTACAGTATAATTAGTCGTAATTTTAGGAGTTTAATAGTGGAATTTCACTGTATATTGGAAATTTAAATAATTAAAAGCAGTAAAAATTCTATGCTGGTTAAAAAAGAAACGTTTCACGGCTCCCGTTCTATATAAAAAGCACCTATGAAATTATAGTTTGTTAAATCCCATTTTAAGGGGAATCGGAACACCTGGCAGATTTTTCCGCCATTTTTCAAAGGGAGACAACTTTCGGGACTTCCTGTTCGCTTTTCTATAAGCCCTGTCCCACAAAAAAGGGGTCTACTCTTAAAGGAAAGAATTTGCTCCTCAGGACCTCAGGAGCAAATTCTTTCCTTTAAGAGTTGACCCCTATTGACATGGGTGACAAAAATAATTTTGCAGCAGTTGCCTCCCCTGAAGGTATTCCCATTCCCCTTAATAAAGAGAAAAACTTGAATGGGTTTCACGAGGGTATCCGTTATTTTCCTCATTCTGTTTCGGAACTCGTTAGAACCGCCACAACCAGACGGTTCTATCGAGCACCCTACAATTTATAGTTGAAGCAGAAATAGGAATCAAAATTCTCAAACATTCGTCCGAAAAAAATACCCTTTTTGTTGTCATGAGAAAAAAATAACATCAAACAAATGGGTGTGTTATGCTTATGTACTCTATAAGAATTTTGCCATCCTTCCTTTCTTCCTAACCTTACAAGCATCTCTACTCAACGTTATTTTTCATCCCGAGAAATTTCGTGAAAATGGAAAAATAGTATCTCATACGCGTACCTTGTAATCTACCTAACTGCACCGATTATTTCTTTCATGATTTTCATGATCTTTTTCAAAAGATTATTTTTATCTGTTATTTATTTCGCATTTTCTCTGTTTTCCACCAAATGAGTCAACTCGCATGAAAAGAGAACTTATAGTGTTGTTTGAATAATCATCCATCGAACGCGTTCGCTCAGACCTCAAGCCATGCAAGCCTCCAAACAGGCACTAAACGTTGTACCGAAGTTGAAAGAATCCCATAAAAAGTGTAAACCCAGATCAGACGCAGATTAGACGCTAACAAATAAAAGTTTTAGAGTAAAACAAATGAAACAGTCAGAAAAACACTAACACTTGATTGATTGATTTACTGATTAATTGATTGATTGATTTACTGATTGACTGATTGATTGATGGATTGTGGGGGGGGGGGGGTGCTTAACGACACCCTTGTTGGCCATTTTGTCCCGTCTCCCAGAGAAAGGGAGACCCTTAAACCATTGCACGCGGGAAACCCCTAAAGGGATACCTTGGCGCGTCTGATCAGGGCCTGCTCTCTTTACTAACAGAATTTTCATTCAAAAAATAGAATAAAAACGTAAAATAGTCCGGACACCCCTTATATGACAAATGGACTTGTCAAACATATAGCAATGGAAGAGTCCACCAGTAAATAATGGGTTAAAGAGATAGAAGAGAGAGAAAGATAGGGAAAAAGAGGAAAATGAAAAGAAACAGGGTAAATAACATCCCATCCCCTCAGGCCTTGCTCATCTGTAAGTCAATATCAGATGGGTTGGGTGCCCTGATGGCATAACATACATGGCATCTTCGGCTCACCCAACCGCCCCTACATCTACTGGAAATGGGGATGTCATAATATACGGGTTCTGAGATTTTGCACAGATCAAAGTGTGTTGTTTGCCTGTGGTCCCACTTCGCACATGAAGTTCATGCAACATCTCATCAACGTCGAGGCAAAGTTAAGTTCGTATGACGTTCATACAACATCGCTTGTATACCTTTGTGATGAGTTGACACGCCAGGTGCATCTTCCATAGTATATACCACAGTATTTTCACCTTCCGTAAGTCGTATAAATGCCAGGATGAACAGTCTAGACTGGGTGATTGAAATTAGGACGGTAGTGCGAGCAATAAAACTGATGCTGTCCTTGTTAGATTAATAATTATATATACCATAAATGGTTTTACAACTGAAACGCCAGAGTTATATTATTTTCAATGAATTCCCAAGTATCTTGAGAAATTAATTTTAAACACTGAGAGAACTGGTGGGTCGACTGTTTCTGAGAGTGGGCTGGGAACATAGTCCGGGACAGAGATTGCATTTTTAAGCAGTGTAGACACTGATCTGAGTCTACACTGCCAAGCTGAACCCATGATTCCAGTCCAGATTCTATAGATAACCCTCTTACGCATCGATTAAACTAGTGTGGCTATTTTCTATAAATAACCGTAACCTGGGTTTCCTCAAATCACTTCAGCACTGAAAAAAGGTTTTGTGCTTAGTAACTTTGGGTCAATTGATAAACAATCGACCCAAACAGAAAGAAGGCAAAAGTAACAATAAAAGGCGGGGAGCAACTTTGGGTCGACTGAAAAGCAATCGACCCAAAAACGCTCTGACAAGCCTGCTGGTTTCATATGATAATAGGAGTTCTCTAGTCAGATACAAGTTCCTGCTTTTTGAATATCTGTCACATGATCAGCCAAGTATATTTGATCAAAATGTGAAGAAATCTAAATCTCGCAATAACAGTACCAGCATGTGGCCCACACTTCACGTTAAAAATTAAGGGGAACGGATATAGCTTCGTGCAAGACAACTCTTCCGTAGGCCTATATATTATGCATTGCAAACGGATGGGAAAATTTTAGGCATGCGTAATCACAGTTTATTCATAATTGCGTCATACTGTCCAAGAATATTGACCAATCAAAGGTAGTTTTATGCAAGCGCGTCACCGAGGATTACCTATGGCTCGTTTCTATATTTTGATATGCAGCCGTCGTAGATAAAAGTAATGCCCAGATGCAAGAGAACTGACCTTAGCTTGGACCCCGTGAATTTTATCATTCGAAAAAATGAAAGACAATGGTGCCGTTTCGGAAACTGGGACTATCATTCGCGGAACATTTACTGTTGCAACTGATGTTCGATCGCTGTCGTCGGTTTGTGAAACAGGCTATAATGACCGCGCATAAGAAACAGAGCAAGTGCAGCGCGTGGGTCACTAGGTTTGCTAAATCTTTTCTGCAATGCATAGTACAGAGGACCCGCGTTATAACCACAGTATTTGTTCCCTATTATGGTGGCGTTATAATGAATTTGCCGTTATATATAGAATCCCAGTTAGGATTATGAAAGGTTATAAAAGGTCTTTTCCACATCATTACTCCAAGAAACAAATATTATAAACATTTGTTAGAATCGCCTCGACGAAGCAGTTCTAACAAAGTTTCTTGGAGTATTAAATAACAAGAATCTATCATGACTATGGATTCAATTTGGGCATTTCCAACACGAGGAAATCTCAAGCCGCTCGGAATTGAGGCTAAACCTTGAGCTAAGGATTCGTTCCATAACAAAATTTGCCGTTATAACGAATGTCGTTATAACGCAGGTCCTCTGTGTTTTGTTTCCCTTATCAATTGGAGTCTACTTTTGGACGAAACTGAGGAGCAAATCATTCCCTTTAACAGTAGACTTCCTGTTTTGGGTGGAATCACTTTACTGTGTGATGAAACAAGTGCGATGAGTTGTCTTTCTTATCAATACGGTGACAAATATGCCAAGTGTACCAATACCCCATAAGCGAGTGATAAGTGTTTAGGAATAGAAGATGAAAAATTAATCAAAATGTTGATAAAGTTATAGTTGCGTACGAAGACAACTGACACAGCGCACCTGTAGTCGCAGCGCAGGTGTTTGTTTACGCTGTCGATTTTCTTGACAGAAATGTCAATCATTTTTCATCTTCCCAAGTTAATGTCACAAGTACACATATAAGCTTACTCTGTTGTATTTTGATTTGCCTGTTATGCACAGAGGAACACCAACGACCCAAAGGCCGATGGCTCGTTTATTAAGGCCGATGGCTTGTTTATTAAGGCCGATGGTTCGTTTATTAAGGCCGGTGGCTTGTTTATTAAGGCCGATGGCTCGTTTATTAAGGCCGATGGCTCGTTTATTAAGGCCGATGGCTCGTTTATCAAGGCTGTGTCGGACCACCGAAGGAAGCATTCCAATAAAGCATCACGAAAACACACCTATATAATTTTGACCCCCTTGAACCCCACTTTTATATAGTAAAACTGGGGTTTCCGGGGGTATACCTTATTTTTCTTATTTCTGTTCTAAAATATAGATTGTGGGTACTCGTTAGAACCGCCTCGATGAGGCGATTCTCACGAGTGCCCACAATCTATATTTTGAGCAGAAATAAGAAAAATATCACAATTTTTTATCTTAAAATTTTCATTTTTTTTCAACGATAAAGGTGGCAATGTATTTGTATAGGCGTGTTTGCGTAATGAGGCTCCGATTCGTACGTATCTTTAAAGAAAACGTTGACAGTAAACTTGGCATTCCTTCTAGAACCTATTTATCGAAGCATAAATTGAGTTGATAAACAGACAGAATGCCATTATCTAAACGGATAACGTCACGTGACTACGTGCCCAAGACATGGTTACTGGCGCGTGAACGTCTCCAAAATGACCTTTACTGTGTTGACGGGGACGTTAAACCTCAAATCAAACAAACAAAACTGGCGCGTGACGTCATGACGCCGTCCTGTGTCTTTTTTACCACCCGATTTAAACATATGACAAACAGAATCTTATACCCGTGGTCAATTCATATGAAAATTATGAAACTCGCCTAAAGCTCGTTTCATAAATTTCATATTAAAATGACCACTCGTGTAAGACTCTATAGCTCAAATAGCATTATACTGATTTGCGCTTGCTCAATAAACTCTTTTTCAATGGCCGTCTCCCCGCTCCTGCCCATCGGGGCTTGAAGAAATAGATGTGTGCTGCATGGTGCTTTCGCGCAAAGCTGAAACCGACCGCACACGATCGCGAGTACTAGTACATTGTACACCGCTTAGAGGATCTAAGCCTGCCCAGGTAAATTGGTGTGAGTCAGACAGCCCAATGCATATAAGCCTTTTGGTTTCATTGGGCGGCATGGCTTGAGATGTCATTTCATCTCAATGTCGGGTAAAAGTCCCATAAAATTGGAAGCAACGTCTCTAAAATGACCTTTACAGTGTTGACTGGGACGTTAAACCTCATTCAAGTAAAAACAATGACCACTTTCAAGAGCACATTAGACATATGATGAGCTACTTGCCAGTGTCTAAAGTGGTTTTTACCTTCGTATACTTCGGCGGGTATTCGGTACATCAGGTAGACGGGAAAACATTTGCAATTCCACGAACGTCCTAAAAGGTTTGCATTTCGGTAATCATAGCCGAAGAAAACATTGACACCTGGTTAACGGGCGAATTTATTACATCTACAAGAGTTTAAGATATACCATAATTGATATTGGGATTTATTAGCATATCTTCATGTTATCATTATCTCTAGAAGAAGATGAAATTGGCTATTAAATCGTCTGTACTGATCGTAAATTTAACTTGCAGTAGAAATAATATTGGTATATTACTGACAAATATCCAGGGAAGCTTCAGGAAGAAGAATTTGATTAAAATAGCAAAGCGAGAGCCCCTATCTTTGCAAACAGTGTTTGTTTTTATTTGATTTGAGGTTTAGCGTCCCCGTCAACACTATATAGGCCATTTTGCAGTCGTTAATTGAATATGCTATTATTTTATTGCAAAGAGCTTACATGACGCTAACGCGTAACATGCGTAATGGCCAATGATGTGTTTTATCATTGATGATCGTACCTAGGAGAAACTGTCAAGTTACCTCTCGCATTTCATCGTTCAACGCAGTAATTGCTCACGTAGTCAAAACGTTTTTATCATCGACCCATTTAGTAGACATGCCAACGTAAACACTGTTATTTAGCTACTTAGTACTATAACATTTACAAAACAAAGACCACCGTTATTGATATATGAGCCAGCGCACGACAAAACCTACAATAAGACATGTGCGCCTACCGAAGACTCAGATCAGCCTGCACATCCATATAGTCTAACCAGAGACTTCTCTTGCTGCATGACGGAGCACTGGGCCCTTAGCTATCATTAGAGCGCACAACGAAGACTGATCAGACTGCGCGGATGCGCAGGCTGATCTGAGTATTCGTTGGTCGCACATGCCTTATTGTAGGTTTTGTCATGCGCTGGCTCAATTATAGTAATGTGTATCATATGATATGTTTTCTTACACTTAAGAGGCCCCCGCCCACCGGGGCTTGAAGAAATAGATGGGCTGCATGATGCTTCCAAGCAGAGCTGAAATCCGACTGCTCACGAGAACTGGTAAACCGCTTAAAGGATCTAAGCCTGGCCAGGCAGAGCGGTGCGAGTCGGACCGTCCATGCTTATAAACCCTATTGGCTTCAGTGGGCGACAGGGCTTGAGATGTCATTTCATATCAATGTCGGGTAAAAGTCCCATAAAATTGGAAGCAACGTCTCCAAAATGACCTATACAGTGTTGACGGGGAAGTTAAACCTCAAATCAAACAAACAAACTTACACTTAAGGTTTAGTTAGTCCTCTGGAGCACGCTCTTACCTTTAAGAGCAGACCCCTTTTGGCAATGCAGACAAAACACTGTTGAAAGCGGAGTGTGCATCAATTTTCATTTAGTCGTTCCTGCTTTTGCTATTCGTCGTAACAGGGAAGACTAGTAGTAGTAGTAGTAGTTTTTTGTTTGATTTGAGGTATAACGTCATCGTAAACACTATATAGGTCATTTTGAAGACGTTACTTCCAATTTTGTGGGACTTTTATACGACATTGAGATGAAATGCCATCTCAAGCCCTGCCACCCAATGAAACCAATAGTGTTTAGTCCGACTTGCACCACTTTGTCTGGACAGGCTTAGCCCCTCTAAGCGGTTTACCAGTGCTCGTGTGAGGTTGGTTTCAGCTCTGCGTGGAAGTATCATGCAGCCCAATCTATTTCTTCAAGCCCCTATGGGTGGGGCATAGGTAATAGAAGTATTAGAATTAGTAGTAGTAGTTGATTGGTTGGTTTAACGTCCCCGTCAACACTGTATGGGTCATTTTGAAGACGTTGCTTCCAATTTGTGGGACTTTTACCCGACATTGAGATGAAATGACATCTCAAGCCCTGCTACCCAATGAAACGAATAGGGTTTATAAGCATGGACGCTTTGCCTGGGCAGGCTTAGATTCTCTAAGCGGTTTACCAGTACTCCTGTGCGGTCGGATTCAGCTCTGCGCAGCCCATCTATTTCTTCAAGCCCCGACTAGTAGTAGTAGAAGAAGCTGAAGCAGCAGCAGCAGCAGTAGTGGTAATGTTGGTGTCGTGGTGGTTGGGTGTTAGTTCTTGCAATGGATGCGGAATTTTTTGCGTTCCATTATTTTTTTTTTAGCTATCAGTCGGCATCTCGTCGCACCAGTCCATTGTCGTAATCAGCTGGGGTCTTCCGCACCGAGCCGCGCCAGTGCAGATGTCACTCTATCCATTCCTCGATATCACATGGTGGAAAACGTGTATGGTTCGATATGTTCCTATTAAAAGGAATGGATCTGATCCTGGGACCAGGGAAGTATCTTTCAAATACGTTCTTGTCACCCTTGACAACATGGAATCAACTTTCAAATGAAAGAATTTAATTCTTACCTTTGAAAGTAGATCCCATTCGATAGGGACTCGCCCATCGGGGCTTGAAGAAATAGACGGACTGCATGATGCTTCCACGCAGAGCTGAAACCGACCGGCACACGAGTACTTGTAAACTCCTTAGAGGATCTTAGTCTGTCCAGGCAAAGCGGTGCGAGTCGGCCCGTCCATGCTTATAAACCCTGTTGGTTTCATTGGGCGGCAGGAATTGAGGTGTCATTTCATCTCAATGTCGGGTATAAAAGTCCCACAAAATTGGAAGCAACGTCTCCAAAATGACCTTTACAGTGTTGACGGGGACGTTAAACCTCAAATCAAACAAAACTAAATTGATAGGGACTCAGTTTATGGAAAGCAAACACGAAGTACAGTCTCTCTTCTTAATCAAAGCACTGACAATACTGATGGGTTTATTGTCTCTGAGTGAAGGTTGGGAAAATCGTCCTGAACGGTGACTGTTTCGTTTAGCCCTTAGATTTCCTTACTTTAAGCTAACGTTATAGATCCTGATCAAAGCCACTTTCTTTGGCATCCGGTTTGCCAAACCCAACACATGAGACCAGACCAGATTTCGTACAAATCAGTGATAGCCACGCGGACATAAGCAACATAAAACTACTACGCTAAGTAACTTTAGGTCGATTGACAAAAAAAAAATCGATCAAAAATGCGTCCCTTAAATATAATAATTTTATGTATTTACTCTCTCATCCAATTGATGACTTCATACAAAGGTTGTTTTTTCTGCTTTTACATTCTGCAAAGGGGTTCAACGGTGTGATCAAATTGTGAGCAGACTGGGTCATTTAATCTTATCATAAATTCCAGTTTGTTATTTATCAAAATCGTTTAATGCGTCGTTTATGTCTTTATCTTCAGTTAATTTACTCGAGAAATACAAAAATCGTTGCATAATGACAGCCCCACTATAAAACCCAGATAAGGAGCCGGGTAACGGGGGCTCGCGTTGACAAGCATATTTGGGTAACTAGTCGACTTTCGTTTTCAAGTAATCCTTTGTTGCAAGCCACCAGTTTGATTGCAGTTTAATTGAATTAACTAGTTTTGAAGTACTCTAAACCGGATCAAATGCACTTAGTCTGGGTCGGGATGTGTAGAAACAATAATGTTATCTTTGTGCAAACTATGGGATATCTGTACAGATTTTATGATTCTTGCACACCAGATAAAGAAAAACTTGGACTTATGCTAAGGATAGAAATGGTTATCCTACCCAAGTTATATCCTAACCAGTCTGCAGGGATGGGATAAAAATCGAGAATTTTCACGCCGTGAAAATTCTCGATTTTTACCCCATCCCTGCAGGCTGGGTATAGGATATAACTCGGTGTATGATGTACACTGGTTTAATTGGACGTCGCGTGAGACGTCGAAACAAAACAACGTCGAAACAAAACAAAACAAAACAAAAAAAAAAACAAAAAAAAAACCGCCGTATTCTTGTCATCAAACTATAGCGGGTGTCGACAATCGAAATGACTGCATTATGCAAATCCACTCTCAGAAATGAAAGGTATGCAAAAAAGAATCTTACATGGGTGTGAGGGTATATAGATAGAAAAAAAAATCCGACCCTCGGGATCACTGTCCGACATCTCTCGGCAAGCCTCGTGATGCCGGACAGTGATCCTCGGGACGGATTTTTCTATCTAGCATAGCATTAGATAAGGTAGGTATTTTTGTGATAATCGAAGAATAGTTTCCTTATTTCTCCATATAAACCTATGTTGTGGGTACTCATTAGAACCGCTCAGGGAGGCGGTTCTAATGGATACCCACACCATAGGTTTTAACGAGGCGGTTCTAACAAGTACCCACAATCTATGGTTTTGAGCAGAAATAAGAAACATAAAGAATACCCCTTTCAACCCCAGCTGTACATACTAGATAATATGGAGTTTAAGGGTGTCATTAACTCATTCTGCTGAACATGACAGTTCCTATCTTTACAAAACAGTGTAGATCCAGATACCGGACAGTGTCCCTCGGGACGGATTTTTCCATCCACCCCTAACACCCATATAAGATTCTTATAATCCCATTATGTTTATTTATTTATTTATTTATTTATTTATTTATTTATTTATAATAATCTACTTTATTTATTGAGGGTAACACATTTAGTACACTGGTTCTAATCTTCCATGTGGTCCTCTGTGTAGAAACCGGTACAAAGCAGTGTGGATAAAGTCTCTCGCTCAAGGAAACAACACTTGGCACACGCCGGGATCGAACCGGCTACCTCTCGATCTCAAATTCGACGCTGTACCACTGCACAATAGCTTAAATGTTTAAACACACATGTAGAATTTTGGTGGTCATTAGAACCCCCGCAATTAAAGAGATGGAAACGAACACCCACGATCTATATTTGGAACGTAAGAAAACTATTCCGATGGTCTGAAAATGTCATTTAAGACTTCTTTACGTACAGGTGTGCTTTCTTAATGGGCAAAGTCATACTGTCACACGCTATAATGCATTAGGATCGATCAATAACCTCCTTGTTTTAGAATTGAGCCGGGGCACAGCATTTCCCAGAATATTTACATGTGATCCCAGCGAAGAATCAGATCAGCCTGCGCATCCATATAGTCTGACCAGAGACTTGTCTTGCTGTATGAAGGAACATAGGGCCCTTAGCTATTCATAGAGTGCACAACGAAGACTCTGTTCAGACTGTGCGGATGCGCAGGCTGATCTGAGTCTTCGCTGGGCGCACATGTAAATTGTAGAAAATGCTGTACCCCGTCTCAATTTTGATGCCAAAAATGCATACATAACCCACACTCCACTTGATCTACATACATTGACAATGCAAATTTCATTCATGAAAATCAGCCATCTTTCAAGTTGATCAGCCATATTTCAATTGATGACAAGACAAACTCATGCTGAAAACATATGTAGAAGTTCAGTATTAGGGTTAATTATTGTATTCAGAGACGTTTTTGACACTGTACTTTTGAACCATGTTGATGAATCAAGTCTTTTTTGAACATGTTCAGTTTAAAAAAATGCTGCGCTTCATTAGTAGTTGTTTTGGAAATATAAAATCTCGGGTTACGGCCCTTTCATTTTTGTACCCAAATTTGACAATGGAATCATCCACCTTAAAAGTTGAGAGTGGTCAGTTCCCAAGATTTGTTTTGTTTGTATAAAAAGGCAAGTACTTTTGTTTGTTTGATTTAAGGTTTAACGTCCCCGTCAACACTGTGTAGGTCATTTTGGAGACGTTGCTTCCAATTTTGTGGGACTTTTACCAGATATTGAGCGGTGTGAATGTCGGACCGTCCATGCTTATAAACTATTGGTTTCATTGGGCGACAGGGCTTGAGATGTCATTTCATCTCGATGTCGGGTAAAAGTCCCACAAAACAGCAAACAACGTCCCCAAAATGACCTTACAGTGTTGACGGGGACGTTAAACCTCAAATCAAACAAAAATGATATTGAGTTGAAATGACATCTCAAGCCTTGACGCCCAATGAAACCAAAAGGGTTTACAAGCATTGGACGGTCTGACTCGCATGTACTTTTAGCAAACAGCCCAGACACAGATATGTGTTGTCTGATCTGGGTCTACACTGTTTGCTAATACCCCAAAATGTGACTCTATGCGTAAATTGGTTAAGTCAAATAGCAAACTACAAGATTTGGGCCCCGTCAAGCGATTTTGGTACTTATCGCCTATGCGAGCAGCGAAGGTTCAGGCGAGCCTGCGCATCCGCGCAGTCTCGCCAGAACCTTCGCTGCTCACTCATACAAGCAGTTAAGCAAGAGGAACCTTCAGATAGAAAGCCATACCCCTGGCCCCTCTGAATGGCTGGGCATGCGCAGTTAAAATTTGTCATGACGGAATGCTCGAAGACACAAATTCGCTTGGCGGGGCTCATTTAATGTGTTTGTTTACACCATAATTCAATATAGTCCAATAATTATTAGAATACAATGACTTATCATTATGAAAACACACCTTGACAATGTTACCCACAAACAAGCGGTTCAAAAGTTATGACCCATGTTATTTTTTTCCTTTAAGTAGGTCAAGGTCACAGGTCAAAAATTTTTGCATGAATGTGAAGCACCTACATGCTAAATATGATTGCTCTATCTCAAACGTCTGGCCCAGAAAACTGTACACTTCATACTTTTAAGTTCTGTGCTTCCAAAGGATTAAGGGGCTCAAAACCATATAGGTGCGTTTTTTGTGATGAAAACGGTATTTAAGGGGAATGGGAACACCTGACAGGTTTTTCTGCCATTTATCAAAGGGAGACAACTTTCGGGACTTCCGATTTGCTTTTCTATAAGCCCTGTCCCACTGAAAAAGGGGTCTACTCTTAAAGGAAAGAATTTGCTCCTCAGGAGCAAATTCTTTCCTTTAAGAGTTGACCCCTATTGACATGGGAGACAAAAATACTTTTGCAGGAGTTGCATCCCCTGAAGGTGTCCCCATTCCCATTAAAGTGTGTTTGTTTACACAATTCAATATTACAATGACTTCATGCATCGTTGCATCATATTAAAATGTCCATGTAATGCAGACACTTGGAGAAAAAATGGAGTTTCAAACGTAAGCAATATTTTCATTCGACAGGGCTTGAGATGTCATGTCATCTCAATGTCGGGTAAAAGTCCCACAAAATTGGAAGCAACGTCTCCAAAATGACCTTAACAGTGTTCGCCCCCCCCCCCCCCCACCCATAGGGGCTTAAAGAAATATATGGGCTGCATGATGCTTCCACGCGGGGCTGAATACGGCCCGCACACGAGTACTGGTAAACCGCTTAGAGGATCTAAGCCTGCCCAGGCAAAGCGGTGCGCACGAGTCGGACCGTCCATGTCTATTGGTTTCATTGGGCGACAGGGCTTGAGATGTCATTTCATCTCAATGTCTGTTAAAAGTCCCACAAAATTGGAAGCAACGTCTCCAAAATGACCTTTACAGTGTTGACGGGGACGTTAAACCTCAAATCAAACAAACAAAATTATCGAAAATATAGGCTTCGGGTATATTTACACTTTAGAATCGCATAAGCGGTTCTAACAAGCACACACAAACTATATTTCTATCATAAATACAAAACGCATCACAAATTAATTTCGGATGAATGTCATTCCTACAAGCTTGGCAGACAGTACACTAGGTAAGGAAACCATGGGAAAGATTTTTTTTATCATACCCAGATAACCATACCTAGAGTAAGATGAAAATCGAGAGTTCTAAACAGTTTGATATGCTCTGGCTGTATGTGACGTCAGGACGTCGTGTACGTCGTTGTTGAGGTTACGTCGCTGAACGTATCGATGTCACTACACGTCAACAGTAATGCCATCACAATATGGCGGTCGTCATGAATCGAAGTGACTACATTTTTTAATGAATGGTATGCAAGAAAAAAACTCCATCATTCGTGTGAGGCATAGACAGAAAACCGTGCCTCGGGAACATAGTCCGACATCATTCGGGAAGCCTCGTGATGCCGGACAGGGACCCTCGGAACGGATTTATCTACCCACCCCTCACATCCGTGTTAAGCACCATGCAACCCTGTGTCCAGCATTAGCCTGTATGTACTTGCAATGAAAACAAGAAAATCACACCCATTTTCTTCGTTCTTCATAAGTCAATTTAGAAGGATGTAGCATTATCTCATTGTGCCTACCACTTGGAAAGATAATATATGAATCTTACATAGATGTGAGGGGTGGATAGAAAAATCTGTTCCGAGGGTCACAGTCCGGCATCACAAGGCTTGCCGAGGGATGGATTTTCTATCCGACCTCACATCTATGTTAGGTCACTTCGGTTTTCGATGTCCGCCATATTGTGCTGACAATGGTGTGATGTTTAGTGACGTCACCTAACATGTGGCGTCAACCATAACGACCCCGCATGAGGTCGTATTCAACCAGTACATATCAAACACGCGAGGGGCCTCCGTGGCCTAGTGGTTAAGAGCGCTGACTCTTGATCATTAGGTCTCTCACCGCTGTGGTTCGAGCCTCGCTCGGGTCACATGTGAGACGCCAAGTTCTGCAACGGAAGGTCATGTGTTTTTTCTCCGGATACTCCAGTTTTCGCCCACCTCTGATTAACGATCGGCTCGATATGAGTGAAAGAATCTTGAAAGGGCCGTAAAACCAAAACCAAAAAAAAAAATAAAATAAAATAAAAAACACGTGAGCATATTCGATTTTTACCCTGTCCTTGGGTAAGAACACCAGGTCCAGGGTAAGAACAGAATGACTACAACAGATTTCCTTAACTGGTGTGCAGATCTGGGGCCAGCGAAAATGAAACAGATTTCGAATCAGCTTATAAGGGAATTTTATGGACAGATCGACAGCTTAACAGTAATGGACAAATGACTAGTAATAGTAGTAACATCGTCGAGGATCTGATTGAGTACACGATGTCCATACAAATAGTATCATTATACACACAATTTACCGGCATCCCGCCAAGTCGGTAAAGCACCTCCCTTATCGCGACCTCTCTTGTGCTAAACTGCAAAGTATTAACCCATGCAGTGATCAAGTGTCACACACTGTCACTTCTAACCTTGTTAAAAATTGAATTAGGGAAGGTATGCTAAGAAAACCTTTTCAAATTAAACAGCCCGAGATCTATCAAGTGTTTATTCCCCGGCGAGACTTCTGGGGAATGGGTATAACTTAAGGAGACGCAACCCTTTCAAAAAATCTTTTTTTTCTCTCCCATGTCAATTGGGATCCACTCTTAAAGGAAAGAATTTGCTCCTTAGGAGCAAATTCTTTCCTTTAAGAGTAGACCCTTTTTGAAAGGGGAAATAATTACTGAAAAGAAAACAGGAGCTTCCTAAAATTGTCCCCCTTACCAGCATAGCAGAAAATATGACAGGTATATCCGTTCCCCTTAAATTGACAAGTACATAATCAAAGTATACATCTCCGCCAATCTTTTATACTCTAAATAAACGTTAGATCAAGCATATTCAGCGCTACAAAACTGTATAAACTACAATCTAGCGTGGAACGTTATTAGCTACAACAAAAAGCTTATAAGTTGAAAAAGCACAAAGGTCTACTCCAGTATGAATGATTGATCGGGTTTGTTAGCAAGAATAAAACTTGCGATGCGCCTTGAGAAGATTAAAGGGACATAAATATTTGTCAGATGAACTCAGTTGAAATATGAATATGATTTAGCGAAGAACAGGTGTAGTCTGAACTTAAGCTAGTAAATGAGCCCCGCCAAGCGAATTTGGGTCTTCGAGCATTCCGTCATGACAAATTTTAACTGCGCATGCCCAGCCATTTAGAGGCGCCAGGGATATGGCTTTCTGTCTGAAGGTTCCTCTTGATTCACTGCTTGTATCAGCGAGCAGCGAAGGTTCTGGCGAGACTGCGCGGATGCGCAGGCTCGCCTGAACCTTCGCTGCTCGCATAGGCGATAAGTACCAAAATCGCTTGACAGGGCCCAAATGATAAATGTCGAAGTACAGGTATTGTTCAGTTATATTAACATCCAGTTTGCTAAATCTGTATGCACGGGACGTAGTCTACTATACTTTTCAGTGTCCCGTGAATAATATATCAAATTAAGAATGATCGACTGGCACATGTGAAGTGGAAAAAATATACGTCAGTCATGCCGATCGCAAGCGTTCTCTTTTCCCTTGAAATATATGTGCAAAAGATTTGGAGAGAAATGGCCCCTTTCTCAAATGGAAGGATTTTCTTTACTTTTATGGGTAGTTTTTTTTTTGTTTTGTTTGATTTGAGGTTTAATGTCCCCGTCAACACTGTATAGGTCATTTTGGAGACGGTGCTTCCAATTTTGTGAGACTTTTACCCGACATTGAGAAATGACATCTCAAGCCCTGCCGCCCAATGAAACCAACAGACTTTATGTGCATGGACGGTCGAACTCGCACCACTTTTCCTGGGCAGGCTTAAAGCCTCCAAGCAGTTAACCAGTACTCATTTGCTGTGCTGTCAGTTCATCTCTGCGTGGAAGCATCATCTATTTCTTCAAGCCCATGGGCGGGGCCCATGACCATGTGATGACATAAGTAACTGTACGAGAAAGGTGTACTGTTTTAGTGTTGAATGGGAAAATTGAAGAAATTATTGCATCTAAACACAATAACTTGACATTTTCATTTAAGACAAGTTTCGAATTAAAAGTCGTACACCTGTCAAAACTAAATGTTCAGATACTGATCAAAGGCCAGGAGCAATTGTTAGATTACGATGAACAATATTGCTGCGTGTCTGGAGGATATACTGTTATCTAAAGAATCTTTAAACAAGACTAATGTCGTTAATTCACTTTTAGAACACACTTGTCGCTTTCAAAATAGAAGAGGAAGCGATACAATTTACCCACAGCTCCCATCAGAGACATCAAAGGGAAAGAAACACAAACGTGAAATAACTAGACCCTAATGGAACCATCAATAGCGGAAAGCCAAAAGGACAGTTACTTTCCCGCAAAATGGTCAATTGGCTATCCAAAACAAAATAATATAAGCGATACACCAACACACGCACACTCAAAGACAAGCCATAGCAAAAATAAACCACGATAGAAGAACCGCCTTGGAACGGTCAGTGAAACGAATTCCACTTGTGGAGTTTGGGGGGAAGGGGTGGGGGATTGGGGGGAGAGTCTTAAATCGATTTTTACGGTGGCCACAATTCTCGCCCTGCCCTAACATCCGTCGCGATTTAGACAAAAAAAAATGTTCAGTCCACATGAAGGCCTCCTAACTCATCAAAGTCTGTTGTTCACATGGGCTGTGCTCTTGGTGTTAACAAATAAGAGTGATGTCGCTATTGAACGCATTAAGAACGACACTACTCGTGCACGGATATATACGAACATCTTAGCTGTTCTTCAGATGAACGTTTCAATGATCAGCTGATAAGAGGAGACTACAAACGATTACAGCAGTTGTATCATTCGAACTGGGCTCAGCAATTTGATACAATTTATGTATGACCAGAGTCCTGCTGTTCAAAACTAACGATGTCGTTAGTTTGACATATCTGTGTAAAATGTTAATCATTTATTATGGCGTATGTTTGAAAATGTGTGTTTTGACTTTATCAAAATGGGTCCTGGCGCAAATACGGCCTCAATACTGAGACGGAGTTTCATTAAGTCAACATTTTCGTGCAAAGCTTTTAATGAAGTCTGTAGACCTTTTTTTCTAATGCAAATTATCGTTTACACAATATATGACAAGCTAACAATGAAAGTCAGTCGAAAATGAAGAGATAATTTAGTGTAATACTGTCAAGGCAATTAAACCATTTTGTCCTGAACGAATTGTTCCGCTTTATATATATTCAATTTTATGGGCATTTATTTACATTGAGTTATATATAGAACTTTATTAAGAATGTGGCTGAACCGTACTGCAAACAACGAAGGCCCTGTCAAACGCCACACAAAGTCGTGTCTGATCAGAACCTGCACTGTTTTTTTTTTCAGTGTCCCATTTCGTGGTTGCCCGTCTACAATGGATTAACGCATGATATAGGTAGCCTTTGCCTTATGTCCAATATAACTGTACGACTTTGATATATTTATGTCCTAACTATACCTGAGGCAAACACCTGGCCAATACTTCTGGATAAATCAGTGTGTTGAAAAATATCATGCTTAACCGCGAACGACGGCGGCCTGAAGTATGCTTGATAAAGTACGGTTGCTTTGACTTGACACAGTGAGAATGTATCTAAAATTTGGCACTTTTCGGCCACCATGAACGTCTCAATTTTATTCGCCTTTTCATGTAAGAAAACTGTTGCAGAAGCTAGCGCCTAGTTTATTGTCGTAAAAGCTAGTCTGTTTACGACAATAGCTCGTGCATCCCAATTGAGCGTCACCTTAGTCGACGTCGGATAATCTACTATTCAGCGGTATCGACTAATGAGTGTTTAAAGGCTGCACATTTACAGGATATGCGTACCTATTCAAGGTATATACTTGGACAGACAGGCCTGGGTAAACAGTTTAAACCCAGACGAGACGCGCAGCACGCGGAGTTTCATCGGGATTTACACTGCCAGCGACACAACATCGGATGGTAAACTGTTCTTGTTCAACGGTAGGGAGTTGAGGTGTCCGAACACTTAGGGTACGCGACACTGCGTGTTGTACTTTCTCTGTGCAAGCCAACATACAGTGTTTCAATGTCTTCTCTTTCCATCATGACAACACGCCTATATAATTTTGACCCCCTTAACCCCCCCCTTTACAATGTATATAGTAAAACTGGGATTTACAGGGGTAAACCTTATTTTTCTTATTCCTGCTCTAAAATATAGACTGTGGGTACTCGTTAGAACCGCCTCGGTATTTTTCTTATTTCTGCTCTATAATATAGATTGTGGGTACTCATTAGAACCGCCTCACCGAAGCGGTTCTAATGAGTACCCACAATCTATATTTTAGAGCAGAAATAAGGGTGAGGCGTTTCTAATGAGTAGGGATTTACAGGGGTAAACCTTATTTTTCTTATTCCTGCTCTAAAATATAGATTGTGGGTACTCGTTAGAACCGCCTCGGTATTTTTCTTATTTCTGCTCTATAATATAGATTGTGGGTACTCATTAGAACCGCCTCACCGAAGCGGTTCTAATGAGTACCCACAATCTATATTTTAGAGCAGAAATAAGGGTGAGGCGGTTCTAATGAGTAGGCGGTTCTAATGAGTACCCCCAATCTATATTTAAGAGCAGAAATGAGGGTGAGGCGGTTATAATGAGTACCCACAATCTATATTTTAGAGCAGAAATAAGAAAAATATCACAATTTTTCATCTTAAAGTCTGCGTTAGTTTACAATGCATTTGTATAGGCGTATTTTCATAAAGGAAAAGAACGTCAATTTTAATGTTTTTCAACTGGGACGGTTATAAATTAGTTTAAGAAAAAAACTTGTACAACATTAAAATGTGTTTAATTTTAAACACGACACATGGTATGAGGCAGGTCCTTTGGCAAATATGACGTAATGATCTTCCATCTTTTTCTTCATGTACGTTGATTTATGAGAGTTAACTATTTCCATTTGTCATCACGTTAAACATTAGCATTAAAGCTGTATAAAATACGACTTATACTGAATAGGTAAACAAAATTAATAGCGATAAAAGATGTTATCGACATTCTTCCATTTCATAAATAATGAAAATCTTTCGTCCGCACATCGATCATACCCTAAACTGGCACGTCATTTAAATTTTTCGTGATTAAAGCTTTTTTTTTTTTTTAATAATAATAAATCGCATTTGCAGCTGTACACCGAATAATACACACTCTCACACACAGAGAAAAAAACTTCTGAATGCATTAAAGCACATGTTCTTTATTCTATTCCATTTGTTCTTTTCTCTCTGTCTTTTGGGCTTGTATGTTTGTTGACCCGACATTCGAGTTTACATCACAAAAACACTCCTATATAATTCTGACCCCCTTAAACCCCGCCTTTATATAGAAAAAATGGGGTTTACAGGGGTGTACATTATTTTTCTTATTTCTGTTCCAAAACATAGATTGTGGGTACTGGTTAGAACCGCCTCGCCGAGGCGGTTCTAACGAGTACCCACAAACTATGTTTTGATCAGAAATATGAAAAATAATAGAATTTTTTCTGAAAATCTTCATAATTTGGTGGTAAAATTTTCACTTTACTTGAATAGGCATGTTTTCGTAATGACAAAAAAAAAAGAAAAGAAAATGTCAGGTGTAACACTATTCCGTATTTGAATTGTATAGAAACGATAATGTGTGCGTGCGGGTGTGTGTGTGCGCGTGCGTGTTCAAACCTATTGCGGATGCTCGTTAGAATCGTGAAATATGAAAAACACTGAAAATTCTTATAAACCCTACTTTTTTATATGGGCACGTCAGGTTGATATTTTACGGTGTTTGCGGAATTCGTTTTATCGATATGGTCACATACCTTCGATAACGGCTAATCTGAAAAAAAAATAGGTCGGGGTTGGGGTGGGGTGTGTAGGGGGGGGGGGGCATTTATGTCTGAGCATAAGCGCAGTCTTGCCAGAGCTTTTGTTGCCGGCAGACATGTAGAAGAGACAATAGTATACAAAATTGGAAGCAACATCTCCAAAATGACCGCAATGGTGTTGACAGGGGCGTAAAACCACAAGTCAAACAAACAAAACAATAGTATAGCTTCATGCACATTACGAAAACACGTCCATGTGACATAATGCAATAATTATTCTTTCATAACTGCAAAATGGTTATTTCGCTGATGCAAATTTGTGCTTTATTTTCTAATTAATACTCCAAACATAGATTGTGGGTGCTCGTTAGAAGCGCCTAATGAGTACCCACAACCTATGTTTTCGTGCAGAAATAAGAAAATATTTCAAGAGGCGCTCCTAATGAGTAACAATAACATACGTTTTCGTGCAGATTACTCATTAGAAGCGCCTCATGATATTTTTTTCTTATTTCTGCACGAATACATACGTTATGGGTACTCATTAGAAGCGCCTCGGTGAGGCGCTTCTAATGAGTAACCACAACATACCTTTTCGTGCAGAAATAAGACACATATCAGTATTTTTCGGAAGGAAAAAGGCACTTTATCTGGAGATGTGATACCTGTAGTATACTTCATGAAGTTACATAGGTGAGTGAGTGAGTGAGTGTTTTTAGTTTTACGTCCCACCAACAGCTAAGGTCAAACGGAGACGGGACCTCGGTTTAAAGACTCATCCGAAAGTCTCAAAGTTACATAGGTATGCTACCCTGTGATATAAACACTTCTCTTAACAAAGTCTCTGATGCAGGTTGTACTTTAAATCGTGCGTTGATGCTGTTTGGCAAGCGTTTAAAGGATAATAAAGGAACAATTAAATGTGTAAAGTAATTTTGCAAGAAAGGATTAGTTAGTTTTTATGCCTCAACCTTTGCAAATATGATTTTCCTTAGCGTTTATGACCAGTCACTAAAAGGAAGAGTTATTTAAGTATCATCGTTTCTTCATATTTACAGCCCTCGAAAATACTTTTAAATACTATCTCTTCAGGGGAATGGACACAGCTGACACGTTTCCCCGCAATTTTTTACAAGGGAAACAACTTCCGCTTTACCGCGATAGTTGATACCCTCTGATAGCGCTGGTGGGTTGAAGGCTGGAAAAATGGTTCTAAATGGGGACTTAGACTGTTTCGTTTAACCCTTACTGTAAGCAAACAGTGTAAACCCTGACCAGACGCCGCGTTCTGTGGCGTCTGATCTGGGTCTACATTGTTTGCAAATGACCCAGTACACGAGCCCAGTCCAATTTTACTTTTTACATAGCGCTCCGACGTCACAGGGAGAAGCCCGACTAGCGTTGCTATAAATAAGCGGTACCTTGATTTTGCTCATGGTCAGCGATAGTCCAGTGGTCAATAGCAGGCGGGAAGCTACAGTAGTTAGTAACTTTAGGTCGAATAACAGGCAATCGACCCAAAACGTTAGTCTTAAGGAAGCGAATTCATGGGGAACAAATTCTTTCTATATCCTTGTTGAGACGATAGACCAAATACAGCAGAATTCCGCTATTAAGATCTGCTAAAATTAAGATAAATTCTGCTTTTAATAGCATATTTAAATGATTTCAGCTGTTTTGTTTTCTTTGTGTTTTCTGCACCCAGAGTCCTTTAGAGTGCGACCACCTTTGGGTCTGTTCAAAAGTGGTCTTCTAGACCACTTTTGAGCAGTCCCAAAGATGGTCTTAATAGATTTTCTTTAATGAATATCCTCTCCTGAAGATGTACTAGTTCATCATAAATGATTTTACTAAACAAGCTTTTTGACACTGTTTTTGACAGATATTCTGAGACAAGTTTGCCAGAAATAGTCCCCCGCGCATTACCACGCACGTTGTCGGCCCATTTGCATCCCTCTCGACAAAAAGTTTGTCATCCTCATCGGATACCTAATCAAATGCTTCAGTGTATTCTTCTTATTTGATCATGTCTATATTCATATCCCGTTCAACCCAACCTGGTGGGCGCCCCCACCCATCGGGGCTTGAAGAAATAAATTGGCTGCATGATGCTTCCACGCAGAGCTGAAACCGGCCGCACACGAGTACTGGTAAACCGCTTAGAGTAACTAAGCCTGCCCAGGCAAAGCGGTGTGAGTCGGTCCGTCCATGCTTTTAAACCCTATTGGTTTCATTGGGCGACAGGGCTTGTGATGTCAATTCATCTCAATGTCGGGTAAAAGTCCTACAAAATTGGAAGCAACGTCTCCAAAATGACCTTTACAGTGTTGACGGGGACGTTAAACCTCAAATCAAACAAACAAACAAATCAACCCATCCTGGTAGTGATTTCAGAGGGGAGAGCGTCCCATATGTAAGTTCATGATTGTGTCGCTCTATTATTGTAGACATGTCCATGTTTTGAAACTCCGATTATGACCACATCACCGAGACTGTTCTATTATTAGTCGAATTCTGTGTTTGAACCATATATAAGAAAAACGCACCCAGAAAAGGATGTCATTTAGAAGGCCATGAAAATATATATAACATATGAAACCTCTTGATATTGTTCCACTCCTGAAAGCGCTTGAGGAATAAAAACAAAATGTAACGTGTTGTGGTGTTTCCGATTTTTCTTAAAGAGAGGTTTGCAAGGGTTTTCATCATTACCAAAACACACACGTGGGCTACAATGGCGCCAAGCTAGCGTTTTTCGATTACGTTTTTGGATAATTTGCGGATTTCTTCTCCAAACAGTTTGTGAGTGCTCGTTAGAACAGCATTACTGAGGCTGTTCTAACGACTACCCACAATCTGCGTTCAGGCAGCAGGAAAATAAGGTACCCCCCAATAAACCTCACTTTTCTGTATAAAAAGGTCAAGGGACTTATTTATTTGTGTGTGTGTTTGAGTTTCACGTCCCACCAACAGCTAATGTCATACGGAGACGGGACCTCGGTTTAAAGACTCATCCGAAAGTCTGGAGAAGCCCGGGATCGAACCCACGACCCCTGGTTTATGAGGCGAGTAGCTTATCCACCACACCACGGAGATTTCTAAGGACTTGTTCGTGTGATTATATGAACTGCTTAAGTGTTGAGTTCAGGGCATACTTACTTCTATCCTAGTTCGGTCCCGTCCGGTACGGGTCTACGTTGATCCAACATCATTCAGTCCCTACCCCTATCTGGAGGATGGAATTTGTAATATCCAGCGTGCAAAAAGAACAGTTATTCCAATATATCAAATATGAAGGGTCATACACAACAAATGAAGTAGTTATTCTCCAAATTACAAACTTCCCATCAAATGACGTTTCCTTTTCACAACACGTCCGAACAATAGATCACAATGTACGAAAAACTAACGACAAGAATTCAAAATATCCAAGTTTCCTCAAATACGATCACAGATTCTTTTTGAATGTATTGAAAAAGTCTTCTTTTTTCATAAACCAATATTGACCTAAAATATCCGTTTAGGTGAAATAGCTAATGTGCCGATTCAATTTTATAAATATATATACGTTGAATGTACACAAACTTTCATTCAAAATGCTCGTTTACACATACATAATCTGTTAACTTTTCTTAAGCATATCATTTATTTTAGATATTTATAGGAATAAAATTCGCACATGAATGAATAAATCCCGCGACTTTTTGATCGTTCATTAATATCCCCTCCGTATTTTTTAAGGAAAAGATTTGTTTGATAAAGTTTAACGCAAAGATATTTGGGTATAGTGAACTTATTTCATTTACTATCTTCTCTCTTCTATTAGTAGTATAACTTCGAGTCTATCTTTGACTTTACTTCTCTTTCTGATTGGTCGAAGGGCGGACCTATTTTTTATTGCGCCTGCCTTTGTACGTTGGCGTACCTCACCTGCGCGTGCGCACTGAACCGAACCGTACCTGAGTTTATAAAGGCCCATCTCTTATCAGTTAAACTAATACAGGTATACTGAGATCAATCGAAGGCTAACATTTATGCTCTTAAGCGAAATGCAAGACATGTTAACAGTGTGCTAATTAAGTTTGGCATAACACAGGTATTGGATGATTCGTATTACTGTCAACATTTTCTTACCTGCTGTATATATTCTAAATATCACGGGAAAGTATAGATACCGGACACATTTCCGCCATTTTTTTCAAGGGACATAACTTTTGTGACTTTCCGTTGACTTCCCTGCCGACAAAGAGATCTCCTCTTCAAGGAAAGAATTTGGTCATAATTCTTACCTTTAAGAATAGATCTGTATTAACAAGGGAGACATTATTTTGAGAGAGTTGCCGCTCTTGAAATTTAATCCATTCGCTTAAGTTTTATTGTTTTATTGTCAATGAGGGAACCACAGTCGGGACCCGTGGCCAACTGGACAAGAGCACTGTACATGTTTTAGCACAAGATCTGTCACCGCTGTGGGTTCGAGCCTCGCCTGTTTTTTTTTTGTGTTTTTTTTCTCCGGATACTCCGGTTTCGCCTATATCTGATGAATGATCGGCTTGATGTAGGCTAGGCAATCCTATAAGAGTCATACAGTAGAACTTCGATGGCTCGAACAACGATGGCTCGTTTACCATGGATGAGTCGAACTCATTCTTGAGCCCGTAGCGAAATCCTCTACATAAGAAATAGTGAGAGATAATTAAGGAGATTTCAGTCTTTTATCTTGAAAATATATGCTGTGTGTACTCATTAGAATCGCCTCGATGAGGCGATTCTAATGAGTACACACAGCATACATATTCATTATAGAACAGCGAAAAGATGTCTAAAAGTATCTCGTTATGCCTCCTGACAGTAACCTCAGTGGCGATTCTCGAGGTCCCAAAGGTGTTCGAGCCATTGAAGTTCGACTGTATATTCATATAAAAGAGTGAGACGGACTACAATTTGATATAAAGATCGTTCTTTCCTTTCCCGGAGTAGCAAAATTGTCTCCCCACAAGCATAGAAGAAGAAAATCATCTGGAGTTGTCTCATTTATATAATTATAACATTTTCTGTTAGAGTACTCTCCCCTCAAAAGTAGGACAATTTTCATCTCAAGAAGTGGATAAAAGTCTGCCCTAAAGCAGAATAAATGGCAGGGGGCACTTTTTTGTCGTCAAGTGTGACCGGGTAATAAAAAAAGTACGTTTGTACTAAACCCTAAAAATGACAATCACAACAGTTGTCGTCTGCTTTGTTTTTGTTTGTTTTTGAGTTTAATGGCCCAGTCAACACTATTCAGGTCATTTTTGCGCCGGTCAGATTACATATCCTCACTTTTCCTGGGCATGCTTATATGTAAGCGGTTAACCAGTACAGTGCACATGCTTTCGCCAGAAACTGACAACTGCCCTTCTTGAATCAGTGGAAGGGGAAGAATGTCCGTAGAAAAGATTTCATGATCAATCTCCACGAAAGAATGTTGCCGACCACGGCAGGTATCGAACCCGCGTCCTCCTGATCGCCAGTCAGACTCGCATCCGACTGAGCTACCGAGGCCGGCCCGTCTGCTTTGTTGTCTGCTGGTTACGTTAAAATTATTGTTGCAAGATCAAATTGCTCCTATGGGAGCAGTCTGATCAGGACCCACACTCCCAGCCAGCAAAGAATGTCGGGCCAGCGTCGGGCCGATAGCGATACGACGTTGCCACGTCGTATCGCTATCAGCCCGACGTTGGCCCGGTTTTTGTGCTATGTTTGAAGATTTTGCACACAAATTTGGTCAGAGTACAACCCTCACTGATTTTGTGAGGAGGCGTTGCGGCAATAACCATCCATAGTGAGCACAGCGAAGACTCTGGTCAGTCTTATCAAAGTCTGATCAGAGTCTTCGCTGGGCGCACATGCTCGAAGTCACCGCTTCTCTTGCCACAGCACTTATGGTAAAAATCCTGAAAAAAAGACCGTCTTCATAACTGCTGATCGATTGCCTTGAAACTTGGTATACAGCTTCAGGACACTGAGTTCTACCAGTTTTGTTCAGATAATCACACCAGGTTACCTTGATCCATTTTACAGCAACTTGAAGGTTTAATATGGTTCCTTATAAGCTTTGGATTGGGGAAAGGTTAACGTTTTTTTTTTGTTTCTATAACTGTTGTAGTCTATCATAAAAGTAGACACTTTCTCAACCTCCATGCATGTCAAAGGTCAAAATCATTCACTGACCTTGGTCTCAGGCCATTCGGATTGCATATCCTTCAACTCTAAAAAGGATCTCTGAAACAACGGATTGATTTCACCGGGAAACGAAAGTCACATAAACAAGATGTCCGTCATGCCCATATATGGCGAAACATCTCCAGAATCACTGGAATTTGGCATGTGCGATCTTCATACATTAACATTTACCCAGTAACGACAAGGTCAAAGTTGGTCCATTGGGCTTTCGAATAAGAGAAGAGTAAGACAATGTGTTTTTCTCTCCCTTTGATAGCTGTCACTACATGAACTTCCATGAATGCCAAAGGTCAATGACCATAGTCATTTCAAAGGACTTCTCTAAAACCGCTTGGCCAGTTTCAATTTAATTTCCAGGTGCAGCCTCCTGGCAAAGCTTGTTCAAATGGTCAAGGTCAAATGATCAAGGTGGCCACCATGCCCATATATAGTAAAACATTTAAAAAAATCTGCATTTGGAAGCCACATCAACCAGCGTCGTACCCACACACCAATACTGGTAAACCGCTTAGAGGATCTAAGCCTGCCCAGGCAAAGCGGTGTGAGTGTCGGACCGTCCATGCTTATAAACCCTATTGGTTTCATTGGGCGACAGGGCTTGAGATGTCATTTTATCTCAATGTCGGGTAAAAGTCCCACAAAATTGGAAGCAACGTCTCCAAAATGACCTTTACAGTGTTGACGGGGACATTAAACCTCAAATCAAACAAACAAAACCAGCGTCGTAAAAATCAAAGCGCTGACAACACTGGTCGCTGACAACACTGGTGGGTCGATTGTCTCTGAACAATAGTAGGCTGGAAACTGAAACCTTTCTATAAAACTATTTGGAAGAAAATGTACTGGTCAGCAAAGGCTTAAACGGAACAGAAAAATAGCAAAGTCTGAGCGCGGTTTAATTTTTTTTCGGTCAGTAGTAGGCCTACATGTAGTCACGTGGACCTCAGCAGTATTGCAGTTTTTGTATAATTAACTTTGTGTCGATCAGCTCAATAAAACTGTATAAATTGTTTGTTTGTTTGACTTGAGACTTAACGTCCCCGTCAACACTATTTAGGTCATTTTGGAGACGTTGCTTCCAATTTTATGGGACTTTTACCCAACATTGAGATGAAATGACATCTCAAGCCCTGTCGCCCAATGAAACCAATAGGGTTAATAAGCATGGACGGTCCGACACTCACACCGCTTTGCCTGGGCAGGCTTAGAATTTTGTGGGACTTTTACCCAACATTGAGATGAAATGACATCTCAAGCCTTGCCACCCAATGAAACCGATAGGTTTATATGCATGGGCGGTCCGACTCGCACCACTTTACCTTGGCAGGCTTAGACCGTCAAAGCGGTTCACCAGTACTCATGTGCGGTCGGTTTCATCTCTGCGTGGAAGCATCACATCACGCCAACAAGTCAGTGAAATGAACACCCCCTTACACCCTACTTTATATGGACAAAACAGGGGTTTACGGGGGTAAACATTATTTTCTTTATTTCTGCTCCTAGACATAGGTTGTGGGTACTTGTTAGAACTGCCTCAATGAGGCTGTTCTAACGAGCACCCACAACCTATGTTTTGAATATAATTAAGGATAATATCACAGATTTTCATCAGAAAAGTAGCCTTTTTGGAGATGTGAAAAATGCACTATGTCGCACGGGCGTGTTATCGTAATGATGCCACCCTACTGTATAAATTGCCTTTGCATTAGGGTAAAACACACATTCTCTGTTAGCATTAATGTTCTTTCATAGTTGCAAAAATAGCATTTGCTTATGAAATATTGGCATATATACTTTTATTATTTCTGCGTCAGTGGTTAGTGGTTAGTGCACTTGCCTCTGGTGCTAGAGGTCCCGGGTTCGATCCCCGGCAGCGGCGATAAAATTTCGGTGTCCGAACACGCTCCATTGGCATCATTTGCAGGGATGAATGTCATTAAGTGCACCGTCCTTCGGATCGGGACGTTAACTGGAGGCCCCCTGTGCAGGGAGAACCATCCCCTGTGCAGGTTAAAGATCCCTACCGTAATTACATGATTACTGTGTAGGCTTTCATCCTGCAAAACTGGAGTGTATGTAATATACACCTGCGGTAATGGTCAAATGTGACCGACGCAGTATCAGAAGATAGATAGATAGATAGTCAAACAGATTTTGGGTGCTCAACGAGCACGCCTCAACGAGGCGGTTCTAACGTGTACCCACAGTCTATCTTTTTGAGCAAGAATACGGAAAATAGGGCTCACCCCTGTAAACTGAATTTTCTCTACAAATGTGGAGTTTACAGGGGTCTTCACCTCATGGACTTGTTAACCTGACCGGGATGGTTGGGTGAGGCAAAGGTCTCGTGTATCTTGGGTCAATGGATGGCCCAGCTGATATTGTCTTACATTTGGGCATGGCCTGCTGTCCTTGCAGTAGATAAGGGCGAGGGAATGTTGTTATTTCTTCGGTTTCTACACTTCCATTCATTTTCCTTTTTCTCTCCTGTCCTTCACTTTAATCTCCTCTACTGTGTCTTCTATCTCTTGTTCTCCATTTCTCTGGGAGCCCCCCCGCCCATAGGGGCTTGAAGAAATACATGGGCTGCATGATGCTTCCTCGCAGAGCTGAATCCGGCCGGCACACTAGTACTGGTAAACCGCTTAGAGGATTTAAGCCTGTCCAGGAACAGCGGTGCGAGGCGGACCGTCCATGCTAATAAACCCTATTGGTTTCATTGGGCGACAGGGCTTGAGATGTCATTTCATCTCAACGTCGGGTAAAAGTCCCACAAAATTGGAAGCAACGTCTCCAAAATGACCTTTACAGTGTTGACGGGGACGTTAAACCTCAATTCAAACAAAAATTTTCTGGGAGTCTACACTAAATGGGCCCCGTCAAGCGATTTTGATACTTATCGCCTATGCGAGCAGCGAAGGTTCAGGCGAGCCTGCGCATCCGCGCAGTCTCGCCAGAACCTTCGCTGCTCGCTCGTACAAGCAGTGAATCAAGAGGAACCTTCAGACAGAAAGCCATAACCCTGACCCCTCTGAATGGCTGGGCATGCGCAGTTAAAATTTGTCATGACGGAATGCTCGAAGACACAAATTCGCTTGGCGGGGCTCAAATGATCCACATGGGTTGACGTTCCGTTCAACCCAACGCGATTAATCTATGTCAACGTGAATGGAATCTAGAACGCTTCTGTTGCATCAAATAGACAATTGTGTAAGTTCAAACTGTATCTTTGGTTCGGTCTTGTCAAGTTGACGGCTTAGTATCAGATGAAGCGTTACCAGAATTGGCATGGCATTTTCTACAATGTATCAGCAAGCATGGAAGAACTGTAGTTTTGCCAATGCACATCATTGCTTAAGATAACTTTGTCACAGGGAAAATGTCAATGGGCTTGCAATCACCTGGGTTAACACAGCCGTGTGACATGCTGAATTCTTTATGAACTGAAAAATGGACCTTTTTTCAGAGAAATATTTGTAAAATGTTTCTTTTATCTGCTTCAAACATAGGTTGTGACAGCATTATCTTTAGAATATCCGCAACCTATGCAATGGAACTGACTTAAGAGAAATAATGCTCAGCCTTGTTAAAACCATCTTTTTTTTTCAAATATTACCTAAGACTTAAGTTAGTCTTTTGGTTGGACCGTCATAGAATCAGAGGCCCGACCCACCGACGTGCAATTTAAAAGGAAAGCAAAGTTATCAACCGTGATTGCAGTTTGTCGTTTGTTGTATAATACATGTATTTATTTTGCCAAATTGTTGCAATGAACTGTGCAAAGCATTCAAACTGTGATCCGAGTTTAAATATTATTTTTCATGGTCAACCCAATAGCGCAATAGGTCCATAATAATAGTTCGTTTGTCATTACTGATAATGACCAATCTTAATCATATTTGACAAAAGTTACTGTTTTTGTGTTCTAAGATGGCTGATGAGACCAATTCTAGCTTTGAACTGTCTGTTGCAGATAGAGCAACAGATGCTAAAGGAAGACAGCTCTGTTGGTGCATGATGCCTCAGCTCTGGCTTTGCGCTGTACGCGTTTCTGCTCAGCTTCACTGATTCTTTTTGCCTCGTATTCACTGGCACCCCCTTTGATGAGACCTCGCCACTTTGCTCTGTACTGTGCAAATGATTTGTTCCCACGACTCTGTTGCAATGTTGAAGTCCCTGAGCGAGGCTTTTAGGGTTCTTCTGACCGCCAAGAGAGCGTTTGCCCATTTCTGGTTCTCCATAGAGAATTGTCTTTGGCAAACGTTCTTCAGGTAAGGGTTTATAAGTTTATAAGCATGGACGGGCCGACGCGCACCACATTGCCTGGGCAGGCTTAGATCCTCTAAGCGGTTTATCAGTACTCGTGTGCGGGTCGGCTCTGCGTGGAAGCATCATGCAGCCCATCTATTTCTTCAAGCCCCGATGGGCGGTGGCTATTTTACCATAGTAAATACCTAATAATGTATCTTCTAATAAACCATAATACTTTTCAGAAAAAATAATGGCTTTAAGCATTAATTCCAATCAGAAGCAGCAAAATATTCATTTCTGAACTGAAAGTTTTTTCCCAAGCAAGCACAGCTTTCATAAAGACCAATGTTTAACTGTGAGGCCAAATTCAAAGCTGTTAAGTAAGTCCATTAAAAGAATACTCCTATAAATCCAACTTCTCCTAGGTGAAATCGGCTTTACAGGGGTATATTTTATTACCATTATACATGTATTTTGCTCAAAAATATAGATTGTTGGCACTCGCTGGAACCGCCTCATTTCTTTTCTTTTCTTTTTTTCCGGCCCTTTCAAGATTGCATGTATTTCACTCATTTCGAGTCGGCCGTTAATCAGAGGTGGGCGAAAACTAAGAAATGAGGCCGTTCCAAGGAGCACCAACAATCTGTGTCTAATGCAGAAATAAGAAAAATATCACATTTTTATGAGCATTGAGCTCCCTGTCGCAACCAGACACCGTCGCGATATGACTGAAAAATTGTTGAAAGCGACGTTAAACCCGAATTCACACACACACATCACATTTTTATGAGAAACAATACGAAAACACGCCTATACAAATATATTGGAAATTTTACCACCGAAAAATGAAAATTTCAGATGAAAACATTCAATATTTTCCTTATTTCTGCTTGAAAACATAGGAAGTGTGTACTCGTTAGAACCGCCTCGACGTTCTAACGAGTACCCACACTCTATGTTTTTGAGCAGAAATAAGAAAAATATTGTATATCCCTGCAAACCCCAGTTTTACTATATACATCATAGTGTAGTTTATATTTTCTTGTCCTTTGGGATCATTGATTCCATTGTGGAATATTGAAAATATTTGAGGGTCACTGATGAGGCCTAATTGCCCGAAACTAGCTAGTCTGGCCCAGAAAACATGTAAACTCCATATTTTTCAGTTCTGTGGTGTATTCCTTGCTTTCAAAGGATAACCCTTTCTAGAACATATTCGAGGGGGTCAAATTAATATAGGCGTGTTTTCGTGATGTCATTTTTTTATGAGAAAAAAATGCATGTTTTGGAGCACTGTTTCAAACAGGTGTGATTTCGTGATGCATAGGTCATCGACGCAGTTACAAACTTGCATACGTTTACTCTGTAAACTGACACACCTGTGCGACCTTAAAGAGGGCGTGTCTAGCAGCTCAGTTTGAAGCCATTAATATAATACCAGGGCTCTTTTCAAGACAGTGATTGCCATATCCGAATAAAGCGGATACTTAAACCATCACTGTAGTTCGGGTCCGATATGTCACATATTGTTTCCTTGTCAAATAGGGGTCGGCATAACGCACATCCCTATCAATGTTACTTTGATTTATTCTCGGTTCAGGTACAACGCCAAACAGGAGCACAGAGTTTCAATTTAAGGACTAAAAAGGGCAATTAAAGACCACATGAAGATTCGTCAACAGGACATCATTGTGAAATTTTACACGCCTCTTGCACGTGAGGGCCAGGTGTGAGGGTTTATAACTTTAAGATGGTGGGTCTCTGGGAAAATAGTCCGAGTGAATCTTTGATCTTGAGCTCTTTGCGGAAAGGCGAAAGGACAGTATTTCAAAGGGCTGCTTCTCCACCTGCGGGTTCTGGATTTTTTTATTACATCAGGTAATGAACCCCTCTCTCCTCCCCTCCCCACACTTCAACACTTTCTATACAAAAATTGGGGTCCGGTTTTCCTTATATTTGCTCAAAAACATAGATTGCAGGTACTTGATATAGGCAGTTCTAACAAGCACCTACAACCAATGTTTGGAATAGAAATAAGAAAATAATAATAATAATACAGTGAAATTCCGCTATAAGCCCACCTAAAATTACGACTTATTCTGCTTTAAAAAGCTGAATAAGAAGGGCGCAGTTATTCTTTTGTCGTTTTATCTGAACACAATGTCCTCTGGTCAGGACCACCTTTGGGACCGTTCAAAGGTGGTCTTAACATGGGAATTTTACTGTAATATAAACTCATCTAAGAGATATGAAAGACGCCATTTTATAACGCGGAATTGTTATCATAATGAAGTTTCGGGGTTCCATTTAACAGAGACATTTTCATTTATCCCTTATCCTGCTGAATAAATTATTTAGCCACATCCGTTTCTGACTATCAGCCAATCAAGTTACTTAATATAATGTATTCATCCAAATATGCCAACTGAATGACAAACAGTGTAGATCCAGATCAGATGGCTTCATCTGATTTGATTTATTCTGTTTGGAAAGGAAGAGTTAGTCATGATCAGCCGGATACGGTTTAAATGGCTTTACATTTTATAGAGGTGTACATTATTTTTCTTATTTCTGCTTCAAGACATAGATTCTAACGAACACCCACAACCCGTTGACGGGGACGTTAAATATGTGCTATAAAGGGTTATCCTTTGTTAGAGTGGAAATAAGAAAGCATTACATATTTTCATCAGAAAAATAACATTGTTGGAGGTTTTTGTTTGTTTGTTTGATTTGAGGGTTAACGTCCCCGTCAACACTGTAAAGGTCATTTTGGAGACGTTGCTTCCAATTTTGTGTGACTTTTACCCTGTCGCCCTGTGAAACCATTAGGGTTTATTAGCATGGACGGTCCGCCTCGCACTGTGGTTCCTGGACAGGCTTAGATCCTCTAAGCGGTTTACCAGTACTAGTATGCGGTCGGTTTCAGCTCTGCGTGGAAGCATCATGCAGCCCATCTATTTCTTCAAGCCCCGATGGGCGGGGGCCGGTCACTGTTGGAGGTGCATGTATGAAGGAATACACTGTGCCACACGGATGTGTTATCGCAGTACCAGCTGATGAAGAAGCTCAAAGAAGCCGAAACAACCATCCTTATAGCATTGTTATTCAACCGCAGAGTTCCGCGTGTAAGAGAAAGTAACTACAACATATATCGTCTTTATAACGCGGTTCATTACAGCACGGTTTTGGGTATAACGCTTTCTAAAAACGGTTCATTATAACACGGTTTTGGATATAACGCGGTCTAAAGATGGATCCCAAAATGTAATGATTATATAGAAAAATGACCATAAATGGTCATCTTAACATTTCTGATTGGATATAACACGATTGTTTAACTTCTGCGGTTTTTGCTTTGAACCCCAACAATACTGTTATAATGAGGCTGTGGTGTAATTGTAATGTATTCCTCAATGACGACCCCCGCCCACCAAGGCTTGATGAAATAGATGGGCTGCATGATGCTTCAACGCAGAGCTGAAACCGACCGCACACGAGTACTGGTAAACCGCTTAGAGGATCTAAGCCTGTCCAGGCAAAGCAGTGCGAGTGTCGGACCGTCCATGCTTATAAACCCTATTGGTTTCACTGGGTGGCAGGGCTTGAGATGTCATTTCATCTCAATGTCGGGTAAAAGTCCCACAATATTGGTAGCAACGTCTCCAAAATGACCTTTACTGTGTTGACGGGGACGTTAAACCTCAAATCAAACAAACAAACAAATATTCCTCTATGAATTTTCTCGGTTTTCGAGACCTTCTTGGAGCCAGCCATGTGACATCCAACAAGCGATTTCTCGCGTATGACGTGATCTGACATGTACAATATTTCACCCAGCCATCAAAAGTAATTAAAAACAATGATCAATCAGAAAATATAATTGACAGCAAAGTAGTTATTGTCCTTAAACAAACAACAATAAGAAATCACACCAATGAACGCACATCCTTGTTTTATAGTGCAAGAGTTTTGCTAATAGCTTGGGATATGTTTATTACCAACTTAACCCGTTTTGTACCGGAAAACCCCGAAACGGGTACCCTGGCAAACAGTGCAGGCCCAGATCAGACGCCGCAGAACGCGGCGTCTGATCAGGGCCTACACTGTTTGCATAAAGTTCAACCATTTTCCTAATTTAGAAGAAGACACAAACCTAACACCCCTAAATTTTGAAATGGATATGTGCTATATACGAGTATATATGGTAGGAGACTGCGTTTTGTACAAAAAGTGGTTAATTTCATTTAATTTAAGAAATGAATTGTATCTTTCTGCTGTTCATGAAAGTATGAACGCAAAGTAAATTAACCCGAAGGGGCTAATTTAAACTTTGCTAGCGACCGGCTGTCGTTCATACTTTCATGATAAGCAGAAAATTAAGTTTATTTTTTATATTTACATTCTTTGCTCCTCATCACTGGGCGAAAAAAATGATTATGGGGTAAGCTGAAAATATTTACACACTGTTTTTTTTTTCTACAAAGAGCGGAACAGCGTTGACGTCACCAACACCCGTAAAGAACCATGGTTTAGACTGACGTCACTTGACGTCACTGAAAATCATGTGACTCGATGCGTTAATGGAAGTATGAACTACATTGTTTTCTATGGGTTTACATAAGACTTCACTGGAAATGTAAATATTGAGCTATGTACTAAAGACAAAATAATTGATTACCGTTCTGAGAAACAACAAAGATATTAATTCGAATTTTGCGGATTTTTAAAGATTGCACGACCGAAAAGTCCAATTTTGGTAAGTGGTCTGTAATCAAGACGGTTTATCTGTTTTGAAGAAACATTTAGTTTTTGGTCAATTTAAAAACAAAAATCTCTGCTTTTCATTGGTCACCACGATTCAATACAAGTAAATGATTTATATATAATCATCACGAAAACACGCCTATATAATTCTGACCCCCTTGAACCCCACTTTCATACAGTAAAAGTGGGGTTTACAGGGGTAAACCTTATTTTTCTTATTTCTGCTCTAAAATATAGATCATGTGTATCCGTTAGAACCGTCTCGATTAGGCGGTTTAAACGAGTACTAACAATCTACATTTTGAGCAGAGTAAGAAAACTTATCGCAATTTTTCATCTTAAAAATTTCATTCTTTCGGCGGTAAATGTACAATGTTTTTGTATAGGTGTGTTTTCGTAATGCTCATCAGAATATCATTTTTATTTGTTTCAGATATGTATTGGTTTCACTGCTAAGTATAACATAAAATTTTCTTATTTATGCTTCAAAGAGATTGTGGGCCACTGTGGGAATCGCCCTGGTAAAAAAATGCTTTTTAAAGTTGTATTTATACCAAGGATATTTATTACAAGGACTTACCTACGTGATGATACGACTGAAAACACATCTTTTGCATGCGAGCCAAAAACGAAATACAATAACGTTTCTAAAGCTAGGTCAGAAGAGGATATCTAGAAATAACGATAGCAAGCCCATGCAATATAACCCTATCTCTTAGGATGAAAATGTGCGATAGGTTCTCATGTTTTGCGACATTGATTTTAAGCGCTTTGCTCGAATCATTGCCTAATTACCTCTAAATACTATTCCTAACCTATGTTTCATTCAGAACTGATGGGCTGCACGATGCTTCCACGCAGAGCTGATATCGACCGCACATGAATACTGGTAATCCGCATAGAACGTCTAAGCCTACCCAGGAAAATTGCTGCGAGTCGGCCCCGTATGCTTATATAGTAAACCTTTTTGGTTTCATTGGGTGGCAGGGATTGGTATGTCATTTCATCTCAGTGTCGGGTAAAAGCCTCACAAAATTGGAAGCAACGTCTCCAAAATGACCTAAATAGTGTTGACGGAGACGTTAAACCTCAAACCAAACAAAAGCATTCAGAACAGAAAATAACACAAAGTTTCGAAACTTTTAAGTTGATTAATACATTTTCATGGGTTTGACAAAAAAAAAAAAAAAAAAAAAAAACATTTCGCGCCATCCCTTCCATCAATTGGAATTAACTCTTAAAGAAAAATACACTATTTGGTGTATCCATGCCATTTTATCCCGTCACTGTATTAACCCATTCCGTGTGGTACGAGTCGGACCGTCCCTTCATATAAACCCGTTTGGGTTGTTGGATCTTAATGTCTGGTAAAAGTCCCAGAAAATTGGAAGCAACATCTCCAAAATGATGACCTAACTAGTGTTGAAGGTGACCGCACCCCGCCTATTCTCCAGACCTAGCTCCTAGTGACTATTTCCTATTACCAAACTTGCAAAAGGATATCCGTGGACGTCATTTCCGGTCCAACGAAGAAGTTGTGGCAGCAATTGAGGACCCTGGCTTCTTGAGTTCTGGGCTGATGGCAATGGAACAGCGTTGGTCCAAGTGTATCTTTCTAGAGGGCAATTACATTGAAAAGAAGAGATCGATCTCACCCAGAAATAAGGCTGTTTTTTACTGTTTAGCAGCGACGACACCTTTACGGAGACTTAGAAGCTACAGTCCAAACCACTTTCGGACCTAGAGGTAGGAAGGAATTTGAGACCGTAAAAACGACGGTTTACCTCCCCCAAAATAACCATTTCCAATATATTTTTCACATCCTTATGTATTTGTACGGTTGTTTTGTTAAAAGTGTACTATTTGCCATCATAGAACCCTAAAATGCTATGTTCAGGGCGATAACGTTACGTCACTCAACGTAAAGTAAACGAAGCAAGGCCAGTCTTGTGATATCAAAAGCTCAAAATCCAAGTTCAAACAACACGCGAATTTCATGATTTGAACATGGTGTTTGCTGTTTGAGCACGGCTTTCGGTCCTTTTGACAATGGCTTCAAACAGCCATGAGCATAGATATTTATGCAAGAATAATATTTTTCATTTCCAGTGTAAAGTCATAGGAAACCTGTAGAAAACAATGTAGTTCATACTTCCATGAACGCATCGAGTCAGTGACGTCATCTCTACGGACGTTTGTGACGTCAACGCTATTCCGCTCTTTGTAGGAAAACAACGTGTAAATGTTTTCAGCTTTAAAATTGGCCATATAAGCAATTTTTTTCGCCCAGTGATGAGGGGTTAAGAATTTAAATATAGAAAATAAACGTATTTTTACTGCTTTTCGTGAAGGTATAAATGGCAGTGGGTCGCTAGCAAAGTTTACATGACCCCCTTCGGGGTTTATTCATTTTGCACGCAACCCACTGCGTTCATACTTTCATGAAAAGCAGAGGAAGCCTCCGTGGTGCAGTGGTTACGCTACTCGCCTTGTAAACCAGGGATCGCAGGATCGATCCCGGGCTTCTCCAGACTTTCGGATGAGTCTTTAAACCGAGGCCCCGTCTCCGTATGACCTTAGCTGTTGGTGGGACGTAAAACTAAAACTCACTCACTCACTCACTCATGAAAAGCAGAAAAATAAAATTCATTTCTTGAATATACGGTCGCAAATTTTTGGCGTTATCCAATCAGACGTCGCGTTGCTTACATAAGTGCATTAGAATTCGGGTCGTCACCAAATTTAAGGGGAATGGGAACACCTGGCTGATTTTTCCGCCATTTCTCAAAGGGAGACAACTTTCGGGACTTCCTGTTCGCCTTTCTATAAGCGCTGTCCCACGGAAAAAGGGGTCTACTCTTAAAGAAAAGAATTTGCTCCTCAGGAGCCAATTCTTTTCTTTAAGAGGTGCCCCCTATTGATATGGGAGACAAAAATACTTTTGTAGGCGTTGCCTCCCCTGCAGGCGTTCCCATTCCCCTTAAGGCACGGTTGTACCCATTAGAAAATGAGGCGTTTCTAATGAATACACACAATATATATTAAGCTAATTAATTTTCCCCATTTCCTATCTAGAGCTGTGAGGAAGAACTCTTCAGGGGGCTATGGTACGAGTTTGAATCGTCCATGGTAAATGAGCTGTTGCTGTTGGAGCCATTGAAGTTTAAGGGGAATGGGAACACCTTCAGGGGAGGCAACTCTTGCAAAAGTATTTTGTCTGCCATGTCAATAGGGGTCAACTAATGAGGAGCAAATGCTTTCCTTTAAGAGTAGACTCCTTTTTCAGTGGGATAGGGCTTGTAGAAAAGCGGACTGGAAGTCCCGAAAGTTGTCTCCCTTTGAAAAAAGACGGAAAAATCTGCCAGGTAATACCATTCCCCTTAACTTGTTCTGTTTATGGCTTATTCCTTTTACCTCTTTTGGGGTGGTTGGGTGAGGCAAAGGTGAGGTGTATCTTGCGTCACTGGGGCGTCCATCTGATTTTGGCTTACAGTTGGACAAGACCTGCTGTTCGTTGCAGCAGGTAAGTGTAGAGGGGGACTGTTGTTATTTCCTGTTTCTAAACTTCCATTCATTTTCCTCTTTCTCCTCTGTCCCTTGCTGTCACCTCCTCTAGTGTCTTCTATCTCTTTTCTGCCTTTTTCTTGCACACCAGACAAGGAAATCCGTGATTTTACCCTGGGATAGAAATTTATGTTCTGACCCTGGTGTTCCGACCCCAAATCGAATATAATCGCGTGTTTGATAAATGCACTGGTTGATTACAACGTCATGCGCGGCGTCGTCATGCGTGACGTCACTAAACATTCCTATTGTGTCATCACAAAATGGCGGACGTCGGTTACCGAAGTGACAGCAGCATTAAAAATTCGCAATAGAAATGGAAGGTATGCAAGAAAAAGAATCCAATATGGGTGTGAGGGGTGGATAGAAAAATCCGTCCCTCGGGATCACTGTCCGGCATCACTCGGCAAGCCTCGTGATGCCGGACAGTGTCCCTCGGGACGGATTTTTCAATCCACCCCTCACACCCATATAAGATTCTTATATTCTTGGAGACGACACAAAATGAAACATAAGGGTTGACGTGTTGTTAATAAACTCAAAAGCAATCAATCAATCAATCAATATTTTATGTCTTTACTGATTTCTTCGACTCGCACAACCTTGCACTGACAGTACTGGAGGGTCCATTGCTTTCCGAAAAGAATAGTCCTGAACGGGGTCTTATCCTTTTAAATACTTATACTCTAAGAAAGACGTGTAAAACTTGATCAGAAACCGAGTTCTGAGGTGTTTGATCTGGGTCTACAGTGTTTGCCTAACCCATGTGTCCAAACTAGGTTTTACAGATAAATTCTGACGTCACAGCGACAAGAATAGCGCGAATATAAACAACCTTTACCTGGATTACATACAAATCAGTGACAGTCACGTGGATATCGGTGCGTAAAGCTGCTGCGCTTAGTAACTTTAGGGCAACTGAGAAACACTTAGAGATGTGCAAAAGAACATGTGTGTCGACCGGCTATTTGACCATAAGTATATAACCGTGTACCAAAGGCAAAATCTGCGCCCCCGCCATTCGGGGCTTGGAGAAATAGATTGGGCACAACGGTGCTTCCGCGCAGAGCTGAAACCGACCGAACTTCAGTACTGATAAACCGCTTAGAAGGTCTAAGCCTACCTAGGTAAAAGTGGTGCGAGTCGGACCGCTCCTTAAACCCTAGCGGTTGCTTTTGGCGGTAGCGTTGGAGACGTCATTTCATCTCCATCTCGGGTAAAAATCCAACCACATTAGAAGCAACGTTTCCAAAATGACCTTAATAGTATTTACGGGGACGAAAAACCTCAACACAAAACAAACATCTATCACAACTGCAATGTACGACGAAAGGCTTTGTTGGTTTCTGCGCTGGGTTGCAAATGATTATTATCAGTCGATAGCATATTCTGATCAGTTTGGTATGCAGACTGATCTGTGTGTGCATGTATTTCATTACGATAACACACCCATGTGCTCTTCGCCCCCGCCCATAGGAGCTTGAAGAAAAATATGGGCTGCATGATGCTTCCACGCAGAGCTGAATCCGGCCCGCACACTAGTACTGGTGAATCGCTTAGAGGATCTAAGCCTGTCCAGGAACCGCGGTGCGAGGTGGACCGTCCATGCTAATAAACCCTATTGGTTTCATTGGGCGACAGGGCTTGAGATGTCATTTCATCTCAATGTCGGGTAAAAGTCCCACAAAATTGGAAGCAACGTCTCCAAAATGACCTTTACAGTGTTGACGGGGACGTTAAACCTCAAATCAAACAAACAAAACCCATGTGCTCTAAGGGCGTCTTTCCAAATGGAATCTTCCTCCGTAAATATAACACAAATGTATTTCGAAATTAAGGAGTGTCAGATAGTATATTTTGGAAAATGGATGAACATTTTGCAAACAGTGTATGCCCTGATTAGACGCCGCATTCTGCAGCGTCTGATCTGGGTCTGCACTGTTTGCCAGATTCCCGTTTTGGTTTCTGGTACGAAAATGGTTAATGTCTGTAGATCTGGCATTTTGTAGGATATTTATGTTAACATTTTCCTATTTCCTTTTTTCCACAACAAACATAGGTTGTGTGAACTCGTGAGAACCCAACGAGGCGGTTCTAATGAGTACCCACAATTTATGTTATTGAGCAAACATAGAGGCAAAAATGTATACCCATGTTAATCTCATTTTTTTATCCTCTATAAAGTGAGGTAAACAAGGACCTCTATGAGCTTTAGGCGCTCGGTAACCATAAAAGCAAGTGGCGAGCAATGCGTTCATTTCACGCACCTGTTAATGTGATGCCCTGCTCTGGCCCAAGCAGATATGTTTGGTCATAACGTTATATCGTCTAAAACAATCAACAAAATCGCAACTGACATGAAGTTACATGCGCTTCGCTTACGGCATGACGTTTTGACGTACGATTACGTGAGGATCTGTCATAGCCTGTCAAAGTAATCAGTAACTATATTTATTTCAGATTTCTGACAACCAATCATCATCATGTCGTAACTTGTCAATTAGCACGCGCATTGTCAAGAAGATATTGAATTGCGGTAGTTCCCCGCCCCCACACCCGAATCTTTGGTACAAAGCCTGGCCTCACATGACAGTTTGACCATTCTACCAGACTATACTAGTAATATAGACCGGCCCCGATAGCTCAGTTGGTAGAGTGTCCGCTTTTTTTGCAAACATTGCAGGCCCTGATCAGATGCCGCTTTCTGCGGTGTCTGATCTGGGCCTGCACTGTTTGCCACGGTACTCGTTTAGGGGGTTTCCAGTCTGAAATGGATTAAATCTGAAGCATCAATCAAAAGCACAACAGGCGACATTAACTTTCATTTTATCCTTTTTTCAGAGAAAATAAGGCTTGACTTTTCACTTGCATCATCTGCAAGACAGATGATTCAAGTGAAATGTCAAGCCTGATTTTCTCAGAAAACTAACACAAATACGATGTCGTCTGCTCCAAGATTTTGTTTTGGCGATATATAGCCTAATACCTTCCACAAATCACCACGGTTGTTGTCAGGCAGGCAACATTTACTTTTCTTTTTGCTTTTAAGAGTTGTCCATCTGTCATGTTAGTGTCCAAGTGCGTTGTCGTGTTTGGCGGTAAATTGTTTACTTCTAGCAAGTTTAAGTGGAGAAAGATTAATGCGCAACATCTTCTCGCGCGCTTTTTGCCTTGTATAACAAACAAGAGTATTTCTATTTCTTGCACTTCTATAATGAAGAGTAAACAATGTCCAGAAAAAATAAAAATAAACAGAGCGACAGAGCACATTCAGGAGCTCTTTCTTTATTCTAACAGGCATCAGGAAAACATGTCCGTAAGAATTAATGGCGTCCAACATGGTGTCAGAAAATGATAAATATTAGGTAAAATGATGACATCTTTATTATTTCTGCTTTCAACATAGATTGTGGGTACTCGTTTGAACCGCCTCAATGAGGCGGTTCTAACGAGTACCCACAATGTATGTTTTTGAAAAAATAAGGCAGACAATGTATACCCCCGTAAACCCCATTTTTGTCTATATAAAGTAGGGTTATGGGGGGGTCTTCGTTTCACGGACTTGTTATCGTGATGGTAAGAAAACCACCAAAATTTCAACAAGTCACAAACTTATACAGAAATTAGAAATACCATATGGCCAAGAAACACTATGCTACAGAAATGGGCAAATACAAATATAACAAGAGGGTCACGATGGCCTTGTATCGCTCACTTGAGCCTATGTTGCATCTGCATACATTGGGATACAATGCTCTTTTTAACAATATCTCGGATATATTATGGTCAGTAACCGGAGTGCATGGATCAACTCAGCTACCGATTGCATGGCTTTTATGAGCTTGAATTAGCCAGGGATGATCAATTACTCATGTAATGATTGACCAGTCAAAACCGGAAGCCACCCTTTCTTTCTCTTTCTTTCTTTCTTTTTCTTTCTTTCTTTCAATATGTTTTCACCTCCGCGGAGGACATCAGACACTCTCCAGATTTGCAGGATGAAAGCAATCATAGTAATATAGTAATCATGTAATTAACCTACACAAGGGATGTCTTTTCCCTGCACGGGGGGGGGGGGGGGGGGGGGGGGGGGATGCTCCAGTTAACGTCCCGATCCGAAGGACGGAGTATTTTATGACATTCATTCATGCAAATGAGCATGAAGCAAAACAAAAAAGGTGCCATAATAGTTATTCATGCACACCAGACAAGGAAATCCGTGATTTTACCCTGGGATAGAAATTTATGTTCTGACCTTGGTGTTCCCACCTAAAATCGAATATAATCGTGTGTTTGATAAATGCACTGGTTGATTACGACCTCGTATGCGCCGTCGTTAAGGTTGACGTCACAGCAACGTCACTAAACATATGCAGTGTCAACACAATATGGCGGACGTTGGTAACCGAAGTGACTGCAGCATTAAAAATCCGCTTTAAGAAATGGAAGGTATGCAAGAAAAAGACTCCAATATGGGTGTGAGGGGTGGAAAGAAAAATCCGACCCTCGGGATCACTGTCCGGCATCACTCGGCAAGCCTCGTGATGCCGGACAGTGTCCCTCGGGACGGATTTTTCCATCCAGCCCTCACACGCATATAAGATTCTTTAGCAATTCGTTAGATGTTACGTATTGCTGATGTACTGGTTAACCGCTTACGTATAAGCCTGCCTTGGAAAGTGTGGATAGGTAAACTGACCGGCTCAAAATGACCTAAATAGTGTTGACTGGGCCGTTAAACTCCAATACAAACAAACAAACAAACGTATTGTTGATATACAAGGCAGTGAAATATTACAGAGCACTAAAGAACGGTAAGACCTTATGAAAAATAAGCATTTTTGGGGATTTTCACATTTTCACATATTCTGTTTTGTATCACAAGATGCTAATCATTCTGTACTGTTTGCTGTGTTTGAATGCCCTGCTGTTGCCAATAAACAACACAGTGGGGTCACATGATATCATTGACAGGATATGCTGAGAAGCCTTTGCAAGTCAGAGAGTACATTCAGCCAACATGATGCTGAAGGTTGGTTTAAACATATTTTATTCAGACTAGTTTACAACACAACAAGATGTGTTTGCGAAACACAAACATGTCCCCGGGCATGGTCATTTTTTTGAAGTTGGTCACAGTTCAAGGACAAGGTCAAAGGTCAAGTTGTTTGTTGGATATCTACAAGGAACGTACATGCCAAATATGAATGCTCTATCTTAAACGGTTCAAAAGTTGTGAACAAGAAAAAAATCTTTAAAGAAGGTCAAGGTCACAGGTCAAAAAAGTCTGCATGAAAGTAAATCTCTGGTCACAAGGAACCTACATGCCAAATATGAAGGCTGTATCTTAAACGGTTAAAAAGTTATGAACACTTTTATTTTTTATTTTAAGTAGGTCAAGGTCATGGTCAAAATATTTTTTTCAAAATATGAATGTAAAGCTCTTATCACAGGGAACCTACATTCCAAATATGAAGGCTCTATCCGAAACTGTTCAAAAGTTATGACCAAAATGTTATTTTTTTTCTTTTAAATAGGTCAAAAGTCAATGTCACAGGTCAAACATTTTGTATGAATGTAAAGCTCTTGTCACAAGGAACATACATGCCAAATATGAAGGCTGTATCTCAGACGGTTCAAAAGTTATGACTAATGTTAACTTTTTATTTTATGTAGGTCAAAGGTCAAGGTCACAGGTAATTTTTTGTGTGAATGTAAAGCTCTTGTCACAAGGAACCTACATGTATAATATGAAGGCTCTATCTCAAACGATTCAAAAGTTCTGACCAAAATGTTATTTTTTATTTTAAGTAGGTCAAAGGTCAAGGTCAAAGGTCAATTTTTTTTTGCATGAATGTAAAGCTTTTGTCACAAGGAACATACATGCCAAATATGAAGGCTGTATCCCAAGCGGTTCGAAAGTTAAGACCAATGTTTTTGTTTTCTTTTAAGTAGGTCAAAGGTCAAGGTCACGTGTCAAAATTTTATAGGAATGGGAAGCTCTTGTCACAAGGAATCTTCATGCCAAATATGAATGCTCTATCTCAAACGGTTCAAAAGTTATGACCAACGTTGAAGTTGTCCACGTACAAACAAACAAACCAACAAACAAACAAACCAACAAACAGACAGGGCAAAAACAATATGTCCCCGCTATCGCTACCGGGGACATAAAAAGTACACACATCACGACAACAAGTCCGTGAAACGCAGACCCTCTAAACCCTGGTTTATATAGAGAAAATTGAGGTTTATGGGGGTATACAAGTTCTCCCGTATTTTTGCCCAAAAACATGGATTGTGGGTACTCGTCAGAACCGCCTCAATGAGACGGTTCTAACGAGCACCCACAATCTATGTTGAAAGCAGAAATAATAAAGATGTTATGATTTTTGCATAAAATTTTCTGACACAATGTTGAACGCCATTATTTCACACGGAGATGTTTTCTTAATGTTTACAAACAGTGAAACAATGAAAGGATTAGAACGGATGCAGCGGCTTATAAAGTTCTTCTTATTTATGGGGTGCCGTTTTACTATTTAATCGATATTTATAGGTTATTGACTTTATATTGTGAAATATGCGGCACGAGTTCATATGGCGAAGGACGCACAAGCTTGCGAGTGCGTCTTCGCCATATGAACGAGTGCCGAATATTTCACAATATAAAGTCAATAACCTTTTTATTATATACCCAAAATTTGAACTGTCTACTAGAATTCAGCATTACGTGGTAAAGAAATCTGAACGTAAAATCAACTTATATATACTTTTAAGTGGTTTGAAATGGAAAACAATGAAGGTCGTTAAGTGTCTCCCTACACGTTGAAAATCACGCCCAATGGCGCCAAAGCAAAGACGACGTTAACGTTGGTGGATATGACGTCATTAAAAACATTGACGTTACCCAAAGCACGACGCCATTTTTCCCGAAGCGTCGGTTATATTTCTTTCAAAATACTCCTGATTTCTTAGAAGAAAGTATGAAAATTCATAAACAGATTGCAGGTAGGTCATATTGGACAGCACCAAATGCGCTTTATGCACTTTGTCAGAACCTATACTCGTTTTGTTTTGCGTTCTTTCTGTCGATGCGTACGACAAGATGGCTGCCGATGTTTCATCTTGAATTACATAGATTTGAAAGTAGTTCTATTGAGAACGAGACTGCTTGTCTACGGGCAATATGAACTTGACTACGGGAAATATGGAAAAAATATTGACCGGTAACTTCTGTACAAAGTAAACGGAACATTTTCTGGGTATATAATAGTTATAGGTTATTGCCTTTATATTGTGAAATATTCGGCAAGAGTTCATATGGCGAAGGACACACGAGCTTGCGAGTGCGTCTCCGCCATATGAACGAGTGCCGAATATATCACAATATAAAGTAAATAACCTTTTTATTAAATACCCAAAACTTGAACTGTCTACTAAAATTCTGGATAGCCTGGTTTGGAAATCTGAACGTAAAATCAGATTATATATCGCCAAGTGGTTTGAAATGGAAAATAATGAAGGTCGTTAAGTGTTTCCCTACACGCTGAAAAACCAGGCCCAGCGCCACCAAAGTGAAGACGCCTTTAAGGTTGTGGATGTGACGTCATTAAAAACATTGATGTTTCCCAACAGAGGACGCCATTTTTTCCGAAGCGTAGGTTAAATTTCTTTCAAATACTCCTGATTTCATAGAAGAAAGTATTGAAAATCTAAACAGATTGCAGGTAGGTCATATTTTACAGCATAAAATGCGCTTTATGCACTTTGTAAGAAACTATATTCGTTTTTGTTTTACGTTCTTTCAGTCGATACGCACGACAAGATGGCTGCCGATGTTTCGTCTTGAAATGCATAGATTTGAAAGTAGTTCTATTGTGAACGAGACTGCTTATCTACGGGCAATTTGAACTTGACTACGGGCAATATGGAAAAATATTGACCGGTAACTTCTGTACAAAGTAAACGGGACATTTTCTGGGTATATAATAATTATAGTTATCACATACTCAGTACTATATTTAACACGATAACCCACGTGTTGCATGTGTGATAATTAGAGATTATCACATGGGATTTTGGTTATCGCCCGATGTATCAACCCGAGACCCCATTATCTGCCCGAAGACTTTAGCCTGAGGGCAGATAATGGTCGAGGGTACTATATTTAACACGATAACACATGTTTTGCATGTGTGATAATGCTTGTTTCCATTTCCGGTTATCAGCCCGCCCGGTCTGATAACCGGAAACAGTGTATTTTGAACGGACAGGGGTTATCAGCCCACTCATGACGTTATTGTGACGTTGCCAATTACATGACGTAACGCGAATAGTTAGGCGTGACGTTACGCGCTTTTTTGCTTGAATCACGCTTTTTATCACATTTTTTTTTCAATTTATGAACGTCAAACACAGTAGGAAATTATCTGAATATGTGATAAACAAATTATAACATGGGGTTTTGGTTATCGCCCTCTGTATCAACCCTCGACCATTATCTGCCCTCAGGCTAAAGCCTTCGGGCAGATAATGGGGTCTCGGGTTGATACATCGGGCGATAACCAAAATCCCATGTGATAATCTCTAAATATCCATAATTCGACTTATGGATATCCATAAATCAGCCGAATCCATAATTCACCGCATAAGCATTTGGTTTCAGTCATTATTCATTGTATTTATTTGCCAAATCGAATTATGGATACCCATAAATAATTATGGATATCTATAAATAGGGAATAAATAGTAAAAGGGTGCCCCATACTCATTAACAGCATGCAATTGTCTCCTTTATGGCGTCTTTCACTGGTTTAATATACTGAATGAATACAGAGATAAAGCGAATACATGTATTGTAAGATACAAGTTGGATGCGAGTTTGGGCATACAGGTACACAGTTTAGCCAGAGTCATTGGATGTAAATGAATTCTCAATAATACCGCAACGACAAAGTGATCAATCTACAATATTTTTCATGAAAAGTTCTAGATTCAATGAGATACATCCCGTGCGTAGGCGTGGGTGATAATTTTTTCATCCTCTACAAAGCATGTTGTGGGTACTTGTTAGAATCGATTCTCACCAGTTCACGCAATATGTCTTTTACAAAAAGAAATATACATGTATATCCACAATTGTCCACGTTACTCCTTAATAGCTGTAACAAACTTGTAAGGATATTCGATTAATTTTTTATGTAATTTAGGAGTGGAGAGTGGACTGGACCCACCTTTTTATTACCACCCTTGTGGTTTCCTAGACACTGTGGAGATTTCATCAACTCATTCAAGGTTAAGAACTTGTACTCTTGTTTGTACCGCACACCACGTGATATTGGCAGGGTCTTTACCAGACCGCTCTAGTTCTATAATATTCGGACACCCTGGCCCGTTAGAGTCAGCAGTTTTAAAGTCATCGACAGTTACAACTGGCAGCTAGTTCTGCGCTCTCTTGAACCTATAGTAGATCTAGATAGGGCTCAAATTCCAAGCTTTCATACCGATGTTCCGGGTATTGGCGAACAATATTACCGTGTCCGCACTTGCGTCACTGATACATGTATTCATTTCATGAATGTCAAAAAAATGTGAATGAAATGTAAAAATGATTACACATGCGACAATGGTCAAAACTTTTCTTTCCTTCTTATATTATGCACGTTCAATCTTTCTTTTTTTTCTTTCTTTCTTTTTTGTTCGGACGCAGTAAAGGATAGAAGCGTTTACTCAGAAAAAATGTTACTGAGCGCCATCAGTTTTATTAAGTTCGTCCGTGCGCAATATAAGATAGAAGGGTTTACAGCATAAAAAAGAAAGAAAGGAAGAAAAAGAAATGGAGGATGCATTGATTGGTCTTTAATTAAAGTCTCATAGACAATCGAGGGACCATGCTACGTGAAACTATAGGCAGCTATCTTTTCTATCTTTTTTCTCCCTTTCTCCGGGAGACGACACAAAATGACCCACAAGGGTTGACGTGTCGTTAACCCCCCCCCCCCTCACACACACAAACACACCAAAATAATAAAAATAATAATTATAATAATATAATAATAATGATAGTAAGACAGATACCAAGCTATATCCGATCTGGCCCTTTATTATAATCGATTGACCAGGAGTAGACCTGATGTTGTGATTTTTTTTTTCATTTCATTTTTTTTTTTTTTTTCAGTTTAGTTTGAGCTTTCATTTTTTCATTTTGATGTTTGATGGACTTCATCTTACCAGTTTAGATACAAGAGTTTTACCTACAGGGCCTGCTGAAGTGTCTGTTATACAACCTCATGGAATGTAGACAGTTTTCTGGCAAAGAATCCGGCCCGCGTGTTCTGCATGGTCGTCAGATAACAGTACATCAACACCTTAAGGTAGTGTTTAATATTCAGGGAAGGCAACTCGTTCAAAACTATTTCGTCTCCCTTATAAATAGGGGTCTGCTCTGAGAGGAAAGAATTTGCTCCTACGGAGCAAATCCTTTCCTCTCAGAGTAAACCCCCTTGCACATCAGGAGCAATTCCTTTCTGTTAACAGACCCCCTTGCTCCTTAGGAGCAAATTCTTTCCTTTTAGAGTAGAACCCCTTGCTGCAAATTCTTTCCTTTCGGAGTAGACCCTAGACCCCTTTCTTTAATAGACCCCCTTGCTCCCCAGGAGAGAATTCTTTCCTCATAGGACAAGGAGCAGATTCTTTCCTTTCAGAGTAGACCCCCCTTGCTCCTCGGGAGCAATTGTGCTTTCCTTTCAGAATATACCCTCTTGCTTCTCAGAAGCAAATTCTTTCCTTTCAGAAGAACTGGATTTATCGGTAAGCAATCTGAAAGTCACAAAGTTGACTCCATGGCATAAATGGCAGAAAAGATCCCAGTCGTACCCAAACCCCTTAATTTGTGTGCCAATCAATTCTTTGATGTATTGTTTCATGTTCACCTCAGTAAGAAACATATCATAGCCAAATCTCATAGCCACGACAGTATCTGTATCTATCAATGTAACATGTTAAAAATATTTTTATATACTATAAGGCCCCGATTTACGAAAGCCTACTAGGGTCAAAATAAGATGAGAAAAAATATATTTTTCTCGTACAAACGAGAAAATTTCTCGTACAAACGAGAAACTTTCTCGTACAAACGAGAAATTTTCTCGTACAAACGAGAAATTTTCTCGTTCAAACGAGAAAAAATCTCGTACAAACGAGAAACTTTCGCGTAGGAACGAGAAAAATTCTCGTACAGACGAGAATTTTTTCTCGTTCCTACGAAAAATTCTCTCGTACAAACGAGAAAAAATCTCGTACGAACGAGAATATTTGGTCAAGGTAATGACTCAATTACTCCTAAGGCTTGTAAAGTCGAGGATGGAAAACCATTATGTAGACAACCCATCATTATTATAATAACAGTTTTTGGGTCGATTGTTTTGTCAGTTGACCCAACGTTTAGCAAAGTAGTTGCTGTCCACGTGACTATTACTGATCTGTAGAAAATCCAGGTAACGGCAATTTATAGAATAAAGCTGCACTATTCTCATCGCTGTGATATCATTGTGTTGCGTACTAGGGTTATCTATAGAATCTGGTCAAGAATCATGTGTTAGGTTTGGCAAACAATGTAGACCCAGATTATGTGTTGCAGAACGCGATGTTTGATCAATGTCTACAGTATTTGCTTACAGTACAGAAATATAAAGTTAAACGAAATGGGCCAGGATCATTTTTACAGTTACATTTATTTATTTTATGCTTCCCCTTAAGAAGGGAAGAAACAAAAATAAATGAAACGTTGCTTCCAATTTTGTGGAATTTTTACCCGACATTGAGATGAAATGACTTCTCAAGCCCTGTCACCCAATGAAACCAAAATGCTTTATAAGCATGGACTCGCACCGCTTTGTCTAGGCTGGCTTAGATCCCCTGAGCGGTTTACCAGTGCTTGTGTGCGGCCGGTTTCTGCTCTGCGTGGAAGCATCATGCAGCCCATCTATTTCTTCAAGCCCCGATGAGCGGGGGCGAATATAAATAAATTATTAAATAATGTTACAGATTCAGTATGAACAAATGCAATCTTCTATTAGGGCTTTTTTATTTATTTATTTATTTATTTATTTATTTATTTATTGGAAAATTTCTTGACATATATACACACATTGCAAAAAGCAGGTACCATCTGCGGGCCTTTAACCCTTTCAACCCTGTAGATCGGTACAGATACCTTTGCAAACAGTGTAGATCCAGAAAAGACGGTCATAATGAGCCGTCTTACTAGCACGGCCACCATTTGAGGTGAAAGAGTCAATTAACTTCTACCCGGCGCAAAACACCACGTTGTTCAATACACGTGTTATGATGAGTTTCCAGATTCTTGTTATGAACAAGAAAAATGTCGAACAAACGAGAAACTTTCTCGCACAAACGAGAATATTTCTCGTTCCTACGAGAAAATTCTCGTACAAACGAGAATATTTCTCGTTCCTACGAGAAACTTTCTCGTACGAACGAGAAAAATTATCGTACGAACGAGAATTGTTCTCGTTCCTACGAGAAAGTTTCTCGTTCCTATGACATTTGTTTCTTGTTCGAGAAATTTACCATCTTCTTAATTTAATTATCCCTTATCACCTCCTTTGAAGTGGCCATTGATTCGATGCTAGGCTTAGGAATCGGGGTCATTTGTATAATCCCTCTTTTGATACATACCTTTTCTGTTCAAACTGTTGTTTGTAGCCATTGCCTATGTGTACCTTTAACTGCCAAACTGCTGTTTGCTTGTTTTGTTTGTTTGAGCTGAGGTATAACGTCCCCGTCAACACTGTAAAGGTCATTTTGGAGACGTTGCTTCCAATTTTGTGGGATTTTTACCGGACATTGAGATTAAATGACATCTCAAGCCCTGGTGCCGAATGAAACCAATAGGGTTTATAAGCATGGACGATCCGACTCGTGCGCACCGCTTTGCCTGGGCAGGCTTAGATCCTCTAAGCGGTTTACCATTACTCGTGTGCGGGTCGGATTCAGCTCTGCGTGGAAGCATCATGCAGCCCATATATTTCTTCAAGCCCCGATGGGCGGGACCGAACTGCTGTTTGTAGCCATTGCTTATATGTACGTAATATCTGGCATGCGAACACTCTGTTTCTTGGCGGAGATACCATAGCAAAAGAAGTCTTCGTGCATATGCACCCAGCGAAGTCTACCTCAGTTATTAAACCTTAGTCTGCCAATCACAACAATTGTAGTCTGCTTTGTTGTCTGCTTGTTACTTGTTGTAAACAGTGTTGAGCAAGATACTGAAACTGTAGTGGTGGTAGGAGTCCATACTGTTTGCCGGTATGCTTTGTTTTACGTACTCGTCATCTTTGAAGACAATGCTTTCATTTTGTGGGACCGTGACCCGACACTGAGATGAAATGACCTGTCAAGTTCTACCGCCCAAAGGAACCGCTAGGCTTTTCGTTTGAATTGAGGCTTAACGTCCCCGTCAACAATAGTTAGGTCATTTTGAAGACGTTTCCGGTTTTGTGGGACTTTTACCCGACATTGAGATGAAATGACTTCTCAAGCCCTGTAGCCCATGGAAACCAATATGTTTATTGAATAGACGGTCCAACTCGCAACGTGCACCCTAAACTATTTCACCAAACTCCGATGGGCGGGGACCACCGCTAGGACGGTCCGACTCGCACCAAAAAGTTTGCAAGATGAACCAGCAGACGACATTTTCACATGAAATTTATCATGGCATCTTAACTGTCAAACATGGGCCAAGTAACATCCATATACCGCAGAGAAAATTTCTCATTACTGCGAAACATATTCTCGTTCGTACGAGATTTTTTTTTCTCGTTCATACGAGAAAAGTTCTCGTTCGAACGAGAAAGTTTCTCGTTCGTACGAGATTTTCTCACAACAGCTGTCGACTGCGTTATTTAAAAAGCCATTGTTGCAAACAGTGTGTCCCTACTGTTTGTCTATATAATTTGTCTGTATGTTGAGGTTTTACATCCCCGTCAGCACTATTTAGGTCATTTTCACGACACTGCTTCCATTTTGTGGGACTTTTACCCGACACTGAGGTGAAATGAAATCTCCTGCCCTACCGCCCGAAGGAACCACTAGGCTAGGGTTTAACGTCCTCGTTAACAATATTTAAGTCATTTCGGAGATATTGCTTCCAATTTTATGGGACTTTTACCCGACATTGGGATGAAATGACATGTCAAGATTTTCCGGACAATGAAACCAGTAGGGATTATATGCACGGACGTTCCGACTTGCACTAATTTACCTTGGCAGGCTTAGACTTTCTAAGCGGTTTTCCAGTACTCATGTACGGTCGGTCTCAGCTCAGTGTTGAAGCACCTTGCAGCCCAATCTATTTCTCTAAGCTCTGATGGCGGGGGCCACCGCAAGGGTTTAAGGAGCTGCCCGGCATGTACCAAAAAGTTGCAAGATGAAACAGCAGACGACATTTTCACATGCAGTTTATCTCAGCATCTTAAGGGTCAAACATGGGCCAAGTGGCATCCATGTACCACAGCGAAAGTTTCTCGTTCGTACGAGATTTTTTCTCGTTTGTACGAGAAAGTTTCTCGTTCCTACGAGATTTTTTGTCTTAATAAGTGTCGCCTGTTTGTTGTCTGTTACTTTAAAAGCCATTGTTGCAAACAGTGTGGAGCAAGATACTGCTCATGTACAAATGTAGTGGCAGTCTGGTATGGGTTCATACTGTTTGCCTGTTTGCTTTGTCTTTGTGTTGAGGTTTTGCGTTTGTTTGTTTGTTTGTTTGTATTGAAGATTAACGGCCCAGTCAACACTATTTTATGTCATTTTTGAGCCGGTCAGTTTACCAATCTACACTTTTCCTGAACTGGCTTATACGTAAGCGGTTAACCAGTACAGCGCACATTCTTTCGCCAGAAACTGCCCTTCTTGAATAGTTTGATTTGATTTAAGGTTTAACGTCCCCGTCACCTCTTTGTAGGTCATTTTGGAGACGTCACCCTTTTTTAATCAGTGGAAGGTAGAGAATGACCGTAGAAAAATCTCCACGAAAGAATGTTGCCGACCTCGGCAGGAATCGAACCCGCGTCCTACTGATCACCAGACCGACGAGCATCCGACTGAGCTACCGAGGCCGGCTTGAGGTTTTACGTACCCATCATTTTATGAAGACACTGCTTCCATACTGTGGGACTTTTATCCGACACTGACATGAAATGACATGTCAAGCCCTACCGCACAAAGGAACCGCTAGGCTTTTCATTTGAACTGAGGCCGTCAAGACTGTTTAGGAAATTTTGGAGACGTTGCTTCCAATTTTGTGGGACTTTTATCCGACATTGAGCTGAAATGACTTCTCAAGCCCTGCCGCCCAATGAAACCAATAGGGGTTAAATGCATGGCCGTTCCGACCCGCAACACTTTACCTGGACATGCTTAAATCTTCTAAGCGGTTTTCACTACTCATTTGCGGTCAGTTTCAGCTCTGCGTGGAAGCACCTTGCAGCCTCATCTATTTCTCCAAGCTCCGGTGGGCTGGGTTTAAAAAGCGGTCTGACTCACACCAGAAAGTTAACAGACAACAATTTCATATGTAATTTATCTTAGCATCACTATGGGCCAAGTGGCATCCATGTCCCATAGAGAAAAGCCTCTGATCAGACTGCGCAAATGCATAGACTGATCTGAGTCTTCACTGGATGCACATGTACAACAAAATTTCTATGAGAAATATTCTCGTTCGTACGAGATTTTTTTCTCGTTTGTACGGGAAAGTTTCTCGTTCGTACGAGATTTTTTCTCGTACGTACGAGATTTTTTTTCGTTTGTACGAGAAAGTTTCTCGTTCGAACGAGATTTTTTCTCGTACCTACGACATTTTGTCTTGTCATAACACCAACACGGGTATTGATTAACGTGGCGTTTTACAACGGGTATAGAAGTTAATTGACTCTTTCACCTCTGAGTTTCTGCGGTGAATTCTTCCATCTTTGTACATGTATTTGGAATCGTTCGTCCATACTTGTATATAGGAGGTTGAGATGAGACCAATAGCAGGATAGCAACTGGTGTTCGTACTGGTAAGACGGCTCATTATGAGCGTCTTATCTGGATCTACACTGTTTGCAAAAGTATCTGTACTGATATACAGGGTTGAAAGGGTTAAAGGTCGGTAGATGTAATGAAAGCATGCGTACGTGTGTATATGTTTCAAGAAATTTCTAATAATAAATAAATAAATAAATAAATAAATAAATAAATAAATGTGATGACAGCATATGTACCAGCCCTTTGTTAAATCTAAAATAGAAAATTGCATTTGTTCATACTGAATCTACAACGCTATTTATTTATTTATTTATTTATTTATTTATTTATTTTTGTTTGTATAAGCATAAAATAAATAACTGTAGAAGAGCCGATAGCTCAAGTTTCATATTGATCACTAGCGGCAGGGTCAGTTTTATCCACTGCAACTTAATTTTTTATAACCAAAGCATTGACAGCACTGGTGGGTCGATTGTTTTTTTTTTTTTTTTTTTTTTTTTTTTAAGGGTAGGCTGGAAAAATGATCCTGACCCATTTCGTTTAACCCTTAAATTCCTGTACTGTAAGCAAAAAGTGTAGACATTGATGAGACATCGCGTTCTTCGACACATATTCTGGGTCTACATTGTTTGCCAAACCTGACACATGATTCCAGTCCAGATTCTATAGATAACCCTCGTACGCAACACAATGATATCACAGCGGTAAGAATAGCGCAGCTATTTTCTATAAATTACCATTTTCTACAGATAAGTAATAGTCATGTGGACAGCAACTACTTCTGACAAATCAGTCGACCCAAACACTGTTATCATAATAATGAGGAGTTATCTACAAAATGGTTTTCCATCATCGACTTTACAAGCCTTAAGAGTAATTGAGTCATTACTTTGACCAAATATTCTCGTTCGTACGAGATTTTTTTCTCGTTTGTACGAGAAAATTTCTCGTTTGTACGCGAAAATTTCTCGTTTGTACGAGAATATTTCTCGTTTGTACGAGAAAATTTCTCGTTTGTACGAGAATATTTCTCGTTTGTACGAGAAAATTTCTCGTAGGAACGAGAAAAAATTCTCGTTCGTACCAGAATTTTTCTCGTTCCTACGCGAAAGTTTCTCGTTCGTACGAGATTTTTTCTCGTTTGAACGAGAAAGTTTCTCGTTTGTACGCGAAAATTTCTCGTTTGTACGAAAATATTTCTCGTTTGTACGAGAAAGTTTCTCGTTTGTACGAGAAAATATTTTTTTTTTCTCAACTTATTTTGACCCTAGTAGGCTTTCGTACCGATTAATGCATTCTTTCTTAATGAAATACCTAAATATTTTCTGTGAGAAAAACTCTGTTCGAATTCCTCAAAATTATTAAGACAATGGAATAAATAAAGGTTTAATAACGCGAGTTTATCATCAGTCCATAGTTTGCTAGCAAAAAAATAGGATCCGAATTCTCTTCAGTAGTCGGTTTACGGATCAAAGAGAAAGGAACATAAGATTTCTCACACATGAGAGATACTATCACATGAGAGATACTATCACATGAGAGGCATCTATGACAGACAGAAGTTTCTAAAGCAGGAGGATGACTGACTGGTCCTAACTGAGGCTCTGTCGAGGTGTGAGACTGTCGACTGCATCACGAAAACACGCCTATATAATTTTGACCCCCTTGAACCCCACTTTTATATAGTAAAACTGGGGTTTGCAGGGTAAACCTTATTTTCCTAATTACTGCTCTAAAATATAGATTTTGGGTACTCGTTAGAACCGCCTCGACGAGGCGGTTCTAACGAGTATCCACAATCTATATTTTGAGCAGCAATAAGAAAAATATCACATTTTTTCATCTTAAAATTTTCGTTTTTTTCGGCGATTAAGGTTACAATGTATTTGTATAGGCGTGTTTTCGTAATGGTCTCGGAATAACTGGCAAATCGGAAAGGGGCCAAAGAAAAGTTTCTGATCAGCTGGAAATCCGCAGCGTTGAAACCCCCTATCCAACATCTTCTACCCCCCCCCCCCCCCCTTCCCAAACCAATTACGTATTATCGCGTGCTAATCTTAACCTATTTGAGGAAGTTCCTGTCAACTTTCTACAGAGATTTGTCACTATGGATGAAACATGGGTCAATCATTCAGAGGCCAATCAACATTCGAAACAATGGTAGCACCCTGGCTCACCCCGCCAAAGAAGGCAAAGACTGTTCCATCAGCTGAGAAGGTTATGGCCTCGGTATTCTGCGATGCAGATGGTATTCTGCTGATAGATTACCTCCAAAAGGGACAAACAATCAATTGCACATACAATGCTTCAGTCCTGACGCAGTTACGGAAAAATATTAAACTTAAGCGCCGCGGAAAGCTCACTAAAGGTGTGTTGTTCCATTAGGACAATGCTCCTTTTCACAAGTCTGTCATTGCTATGGTTGCCATTCACGATTGTTGCTTTAAATTGATTGAGTGTCCGCCTTATTCACCGTGCTGATCTCGCTGCATCAGAAATTCATCTATTCCAAAACTGAAAACGGCTATTTAGGAACCCACTTTCAGTCCGATGATTACGTCATATATGCACTGGATGACTTTCTGAACAGCTATATAAAAGTGGAATTTAGGCCCTTAAACACCGCTGGCAAAAGTGTATAGATACTGAAGAGGATTATGTTGAAAAATAATACAATATGCCCGACAACACTTAACCCTTGTCCTGCTGAGCCCGGAAATGCCTTATCTTTGAAACAATGTAGATCCAGATCAGATGGCTTCTGAAGAAGCCATCTGATCAGGATCTTCATTGTTTGCCATCCAGTTTATAAATTTGTTGCAATAATTTGCATCAAGTAATCTGATTGGCTGATAATCAGTGGTGGGTGTGACATATTTAAATATTCAGCAGGACAAGTGTTAAATCCTTCAATATGAGCTCACAGCGTATCACATCACGGTAACACATCGTCGACATAGTGCAATTTTGCACATTTCCAAAATGGCTACTTTTCTGATGAAAATCCGAGATTTTTTTATTATTTATACCTTATATATAGGTTGTGGGTGCTCGTTAGAACGGGTTCTAACGTGTACTCACAACCCGAGTATGCCTTGGAGCAGAAATATAAACAGCCCCGTAAACCCCAGTTCTCTCTATATTAAGTGGGGTTAGGCGGGTGGGGTGTTCATTTCACGGACTTGTTCCTGTTTTAGTGGTTCCCATTTTTTAAGCGATAGTATGGGGCTATATTTATTGCATTGTCTTTGTTTTTTTCTCCTCGCTACATCACCGTTTTATCAGTAATTCTAACACGGCAATGGATAATAACTGTTTTATTCTACAACAAATCACGGCAAGGAAGATCGTGACGAGTGACGTCATTAAAACTGCCAATTTATGACGTCACTAGTCGATTTCCTTGACGTTGAACGGTGTAACGTCATTTTCTTGCATCGAAAACGTTAAAAAAGGATATAAATTCCTGTTTCAGTCGATAATTTCAGCGGGATTTCTTCAAACAATGACGAAAAATTGTGAGATTTTGAAGGAAACAACAGCATTATTGCCGATTTTCAGCCTGTAAGAATCGAAATAGTAGCGCTCGTGATTTGATCTACTTTACAACTGACCTACAAACTGTGATTTATTACTCAACAAATCACAGTTAGAGCATATATATTTCTTAATTTTAACACAGCGGACGTATAGAAACAGTGATTTATTCAGCGATAAATCACAGGGCGGAAGAACGTGACGCGAATAGCCGCCGTTTCATGACGTCTCTCGTAGATTCTTTGACGTTAGACGGCGAAAAGTCATTTCTCGCATCAAAAACGTTGATAATGCCGAAAGGTCGGGAGAATTTGAAGGCCACAACAACTTCTTTTCGATTTTAAGTGTGTCAGAATCGAAATACATGTAGATCAGCTCTAGTGTTTGAATTGAGTTTTATTTTATACTCTGCAGTGAAATCAATGCATATCTGAAACAAATAAAAATTATATTTTCACACTGTGAAAAATAAAATGACCTTGTTATTTTCACAGTAGCAGCCCGGACTACATTTTCCCGCCAAAAGTCATATGTTATCGACAAAATAATTCTGTAAAATGCCATGAAAAGCACTCTTTGAATTGTAAAAATGCTGTATTCAAAATGGCGATCTGTTTATGTTTTGAAACTGACAGTTGTGACGCCATAGCCAGGTCAAAATTGTGACGTAGATACGCTTGCTCAATTACTGTAAATATCCGCATAAAAATATAAAATAAAAAGAAAATTTCCCTTTTTTATCGGCGGATTCCAAAAATATTTCATCTCGTGTGTTCGCGCTCGTGAATAATTGGATTTTTTTTTCAACACACTCGATGAAATAGTTTTGATATCCACCTCAAAAAAGTAAATATCCTCTATTTATTGCATCAGTAGCCTACATGGAATGGGGTAAGGTCACAAGTTCTCACAACATTAGTTAGATATATTCCGCTTATATTACTTAAATCACTGCCAGAACTGATCTATTTTGTGACATAGTACTCGATTGTATGCACGTCCTTTTACTTTCTCCATCCTCGGTGTATTGTTTGTTTGAGTTGAGGTTTAACGTCCCCGTCAACACTGTAAAGGTCATTTTGGAGACGTTGCTTCAAATCCATCCTCGGTGTACCTAAACGTTTGGTTTCTATGGTAACTTGCAGTATCGGTAATGGACCTTGTGCCGTTGGTTTGCCTTTGTATTGCTTTCCAATACTTCAAGATCTTGTTTTCGAATATTGGCAACTATATCAGACTTGCATCTGGCTTCTGTTCGACGTTTGGCCATTATGGCTGGATTATTTAAATGCTTTCATCGGCTTATTCAACAGGTGTGTTCAGACGTAAATGCGGTAGTTCCAGAGAGATAAGACAAGCATCTGTCAGACAGATAGCTACCTGTTTTTGACTGTATATAGGTAGGAAATATACAAACACAGGTGTACAGTCGTAGAAAAAGAAAACAGATTCTATCTCCGTCGGATTACAGGACATTGCCAAGTCTTAGTACGTTTGCTATAATACTAGTCATTGTGATAAAAGTATTCTTGCATACCAGACATGGTTTTGAGGGATTTCACCAGTATACTGCATACATTATCCGAACCGAGGGACAGATTAAATACGAAATTTGCTGGGTCCCACCGGGAAGCTGTTTGAACACGAGGTCGGCTGCGAGTCGGCCAGTCCATGCTTATAAACCCTATTGGTTTTATTGGGCGGCAGGGATTGAGATGTCATTTCATCTCAATGTCGGGTAAAAGTCCCACAAAATTGGAAGCAATGTCTCCAAAATGACCTTTACAGTGTTGACGGGGACGTTAAACCTCAAACCAAACAAACAAAGACTGCAAATTTTGACGAAAACGCCCAAAATCTCCATATAAATTCCATATAAACTCTTCAAATGCGACAGGCAAACAAAAATGGCGGCCAGTTCAGAATGTTACTTACAATGACGTTGTCATCCAGTAACCGTCTGACGTCATCATAGAACCATAAAACGCTACGTTCAGGGCGATAACGTTACGTCGCTCAACGTAAAGGAAACAAAGCAAGGCCCGTCTTATGATATCAAAAGCTCAAAATCCATGTTCAAAAAGCACGCGAATTTCATGATTTGAACATGGTTTTTGCTGTTAGAGCACGGCCTTCGGTCCATTTGACAATGGCTTCAAACAGCCATGCGCAAGAACATAGCTTTAATCATTGAGTTCATTTAGAATCATTTTGAAAATAGAGTTCTGCTTAAGTCGGTGCTAGAGGGCGTGGGCGAGGTTGCACATTTAAGTCATGAACAGACTCAATAAAACCGAGTCTGCTATTTTCGTTTATTTGATGTATTCTTTGCTTCCAGAGGATCTAACTATTCAGAACTTTTTTTATGCAAGAACTGTACTTCACAACCATGAACAAAAATCTTAAAGAGATAACGTTACCAGTATGGAAGCATGATACATAGAGAATACAATGTTCGTGTCTTTTGATATCAAGTTTATCGGGCAAGGCTTTGAGAATGCTTGTTGAATCGCGAGGCTTGCCGAGCGATTCTACATGCGTTCTCGAAGCTGAGCCTGATAAACTTAATATCAAAAAACACGAATCTGGTATTCTATTTATTGCAACTTCTTTATTGACAATTTTCGATCATTTATCGATTTAGCATTCCAGCGCGGGATATAATCGGTCAGTATAGTTACTATCGATATTTTTTAATGTAATTATAACATTTAGCCATTTTTTGCCGGTAGTCCGCTTCATTCAGAAAAGTGCAATGTTACATTGACGTGATAAAGCTCACTTGTCCTGAGATAGCAAATCTTTATCAAGTCAATGCCTTACAATGCAATCTATATGGGGGTAACTGATAAAGATGTATAAAAGCTGGTTAACCACATTTTTTCTTTGAGGTGTCCTTCAACACTATTTCTGTCATGTCGATTCGGTCAGTTGAAGTGAAGAAAAGTGAAGAGTAAAAGTTCAAGTAAATTTAAAACATCACGAAAACACGCCTATATAATTTTGACCCCCTTGAACCCCACTTTTATAAAGTAAAACTGGGGTTGCCAGGGTTAAACCTTATTTTTCTTATTTCTTCTCTCAACTAATCAGGGTCCACATTGTTTTCATGTATGCAAAATATGTTTGAAACCAATGATGCCAATCACAACAATTGTCGTCTGCTTTTTGTCTGCGCTTTACTTTCAAAGTAATTGTCGCAAAACAGTGTGTATCAAGATCAGACTGCTCCACTAGGAGCAGTCTGATCAGCGTCCACACTGCTTTCCTGTATGCAAAATATGTTTAAAGAATTTGCAAGATATTTAAACAGACAACAGTTTTTGTTGACTTTTATGGGTTAAGAGTTAAACGACTTTGTGTTTTATGTGTCTTTCCAAAGCTAAAGAGCTTTAACCTTTTTCTCTGACTTCCATGCAATGCTTGGAACTAGGATGGAACTAGATTTATTACAATGCATTACATTAGATTTCTGTGAAAATAGGATAATAAGATCATTTTACGAGGTACAGGTGCGAGGTTTATTAAAAGTGCGGCATTCTACAGGGTTACACATTAGCCCCGTATTTGTTTAAACAAATTTACATTAATTGGGCCCCGTCAAGCGATTTTGGTACTTATCGCATATGCGAGCAGCGAAGGTTCAGGCGAGCCTGCGCATCCGCGCAGTCTCGCCAGAACCTTCGCTGCTCGCTCATACAAGCAGTGAATCAAGAGGAACCTTCAGACAGAAAGCCATATCCCTGGCCCCTCTGAATGGCTGGGCATGCGCAGTTAAAATTTGTCATGACGGAATGCTCGAAGACCCAAATTCGCTTGGCGGGGCTTAATTAGGTTCTTGGAGTAGGATAAGACAATAACTTAGTATTCTCTAATAGATATTTAGATCTGGTTTTTACACCTGGAGGGTAATGCTTACGCTAACACGACTCTAGCCAGATGCTATGGAGTATTTTTCTGGCTGTCTGCACTATGTAAAGATCGTATCTTCAGAGAATATACTGAACTGCGACATTAATGCAGTTCAAATAGCTTCCAGGAATACTAAGCGTGACTCGAAGGCTAAATCTGTACCTGTTTACAGAAAATATGATGAGAATAAAGTGATTTAAAGATCTTCCGACAAAACCAATTAGCTCAATATTTTCATTTGTGCATGAGAATGGTTTGTCGTTTGCTAAATGATCTGATGTATGATAAAATATGTCCATGTAAGGCTATGTCCACTAGGTCAGATTTTGTCGATGTGTTGAATTAGACAAAGATTGATCTTCTGGACAGGCTATATAACAGATTTGTTGTTGTTATGGTTGATGTTGCTCTTCTTCTTGCGGTCGTTTCATATGAATTCTAACATTTCAACAAAGTTCTACAAAGTTCTTTAATATTAAATGATACTCCATTTTAGTCATTTGTCATTAGAAAGAAAAAAAAACTTTTAAAAACAGGGAAGGCGAAAATTTGGAGTATCTGTCAAGGAGAAGAGAGCTGACCCCGCCCATCGGGGCTTGAAGAAAAAGATGGGCTGCATGGGGCTTCCAGGCAGATCTGAAACCGATCGCACATAAGTACTGGTAAACCGCTTAGAGGATCTAAGCATGCCCATGCAAAGCGGGGCGAGTCCATGCTTATAAACCTTATTGGTTTCATTGGGCATCAGGGCTTGAGGTGTCTTTTCATCTCAGTGTCGGGTAAAAGTCCCACAAAATTGGAAGCAACCTCTCCAAAATGACTTATACAGTGTTGGCGGGAACGTTAAACCTCAAACCAACCCCATGCAGCTTATCTTTTTCTTCAAGCCCCGATGGGCGGGGGTCGGCTCTCTTCTCCTTGACGGATACTCCAAATTTTCGCCGTCCCCGTTTTTTAAAGGTTCAAGGCTTGAGGTGTCTTTTCGTCTCAGTGTCGGGTAAAAGTCCCACAAAATTGGAAGCAACGTCACCAAAATGACCTATACAGTGTTGACGGGAACGTTAAACCTTAAATCAAACAAACAAACAAAACAAGGAGAAGAGACAGTAGGCTCAGGTCTAAAGGATGCTGCCATCATTCCAATAGGTGACATTGTTCCACCAGCTTGGCACTGTAGAAATCACCATTCAATGGCCTTTGCAAGATCTGACATTTATAAAGATTATTTGTTCCCGCGGGCCATTAGAGATTGAAATGCCCAGGTGCCGAGGATTGAGTAACTAAGTTTAACTAGGGACAAATTTCCTATAATCACAGGTCCTTGTGTATGAATGTCGTTGCTAGGTGTATCCAGGTTAGTAATTTTTAGTCCCTTATCATAGCAATTGGCTATATTTGGTATACCTATGTTCTATAATCCGAGGTTTAGCATTGTGCTTCTCTACATGACAAATTAAACAGAAAAATACAATATATTTTTCAAGATTTTCTAATATTTATTCAACTCTCGGTATAAAACCTTTGTAATTTAAAACCAAAACAAGGCAATGGAATCATTATTCTAAAACTGTAAGTGTTGATTTACACTATTTGCCATAACACATCTACAATTTGGCAGTATATCAGTCGTTAAAACTCAAACCATTCAAATTTTTGGACAATTACCACGACAATTTCAGGTGCCCATAACTTTTATCCTTTCCATTTGTTTTTATCCCCCGACCGATACGTTCGGCGGATATTGCGACCACCTGGGCGTCCGTCCGTCTTTAGACGAAAGCTTGTGCGGCCCATAAACCCCTAAACCTTTGAGCTATTTAAATCAAATTTTGTCAGGTTGTAGAGGGCATTAGGTAGAAGTGTCGAGGGCCAGAATGGTAATTCTAACTGGTCTGGCTCATCAGTTATCTCCTAAAGTCTCCCAAAATTGTAAAATTTAGTGCGGACTATAACCCTGAAACACTTTAAACTATTTTCATGATATTTCGCTAGTATGTATTAAGCGGGACGGATACACCTTCAGGAGAGGCAACTCCTGCAAAAGTAGTTCTGTGTCCCATATCAATAGGGCTCAACTCTTAGAGAAAAGAATTTGCCCATAAGGAGCAAATTCTTTTCTTTAAGAGTGGACCCCTTTTTCAGTGGGATTGAACCTATAGAAAAGCGAACAGGAAGCCCCGAAAGTTGTCTCCCCTTGAAAAATGGCGGAAAAATATGCTAGGTGTCCCAATTCCCCTTCAAAGAGTATTCGTTTAAGAATGACAGCTCTAGTGACTCCATTCTAGAGTTATCTTCAATAGTTGTAAAGAAGCCTCCGTGGTGCAGTGGTTACGCTACTTGCCTTGTAAACCAGGGATCGCAGGATCGATCCCAGGCTTCTCCAGACTTTCGGATGAGTCTTTAAACCGAGGTCCCGTCTCCGTTTGACCTTAGCTGTTGGTGGGACGTAAATCTAAAACTCACTCACTCACTCAATAGTTGTAAAATCTTGTGAAGGACATAACTCTAAAATCGTTCAAGATATTTTCATGATACTTTATCAATATGTTTAGGACATTGAGTAGGTGTGTCCCATAAAAGTATAACAACTCTGACTTCGTTCTGGAGTTACCTATCATAGTTGTAAAATTTTATGCAGGCCATAGCTCAATACCACAGAGATATTTGCATGATACGTTGTCAAGTTGTGAGTGTGTCACATACAATAGTGACAACTTTAATTCGATTCTGGAGTTATCTCCCATAGTTGCAAAATCTGGTACAGGCCAAAACTTTTGAACCCCTCGAGATATTTTATGGGTAGAGGGCATTGAGTAGCGTGGGCTTACTCTATTAATTTTCAGTTATCTCCCCTGGTAGTAAAAATCTTCTGCAAGCCATAACTTTTTAACAAGTGAAGACATTTAATAGTTGGCAGAGATGCTAAGAAAATAAACAAAGTGTGTCACAATATGTAAGGCCAACTCTGACCTACTGCATGGTTTTTCTCATGATTTTGACGGCAATCACTTACTAGCAAACACAAAAATTGGGTTTCTCACACTAATGGCTTAAGAGTTACAGGCTTTTCAGGCAAAGGGCCTTTTATTTCTCATTATTTGTATTCTTTTTGAAATCAGTTTCTAGCGAACCGAAAATCCAGGTTCGATGACAGGGTTTCAAAGAGCAACAGGCCTTATTTTTCTCATTACTTTTTGAACTTAGCGAACACAAAATCCAATCATCAAGTTCCACAACATAGATGTATGGTTTCAGAGTAATACGTCTGATTCACAGTTGTGGAGTTATCCACCAGTTCATTACGAAAACCCGCCTATACAAATGCATGGTAAACTTTACCGCCGAAGTAAATGAAATTTTAAGCTGAAAAAAAAATGTGATATTTTTCTTATTTCTGCTCAAAATATAGATTGTTGGTACTCGTTAGAACTGCCTCGTCGAGGCGGTTCTAACGACCACCGACAATCTATATTTTAGATCAGAAATAAGAAACATAAGGTTTGCCCCTGTAACCCCCAGTTTTACAATATAAAAGTGGGATTCAAGGGTGTCAAAATTATATAGGCGTGTTTTTGTGACGTGCAGGATTAAATAAGTGTATCCCTTGATACATCTACATCTCTGATGCCCTAGGTTGAAAAACACAGCCATTTGCGATGCAAATGTGGGGTTTACCAAGCTTCACGGTGTATCTTAGCTAACCTGAGTGAAAGATCCGCAATGTGAGCTTATAGTAAACCAACGATCTGTCGTTGTCATCAGTCATTGTCGTCCGTCCACACTTCCTAAAAGTCAGAGGTCCGATTGAAGTCAGATTCTACATGGTACATCTGTTACTCAAAAGTTCATAGAATGCATCATGAAAACATGCCTATATAATTTTTACCCCTTTGAACCCTACTTTTATAAAATAAAACTGGGGTTTACAGGGGTAAGCCTTATTTGTCCTATTTCTGCTCAAAATATAGATATATTTTGAGCAGAAATTAGAAAAATATCACAATTTTTCATCTTAAAATTTTCATTTTTCGGCGGTAAAGTGTGCAGTGTATTTGTATAAACTCCGTTCAGAAAATCTGAATCATCGATTTTTTCGATTCTCGCGTTTTATACTCATTTTAGCCCATACATCACTATGGGAAAGTTTTAGACCTCACCCTCCGCCGATTTCTCCAGCAAGTCGTATGCCTCTGCGACAGCCAGGAAAGGCTGTGATTATTTGGAGAAAAGTGCAAAATCTAAATTTTCTTCCACAGACTGAGACATTCTGACAGGTTTGACACACCCTTTTAAACCATATATAGAAGTGGTCACTGCTCTTGTAAATTACAAGGGCGTCTATGTTTTATTTGCACGATCACTTCATGGGAATTCATTAGCTGTGACACCACATCCGATATCGGTATATTTCTTTTGACCACTGTTGACAGCACATTGCGCTAGTGGCTCCCCGTTTCTAGTAAGCCTCTATCTAGACACTCGAATGTAAGGTGTGTCGTAACTAAAGTGCATTATATGGATTTGAATATTTATTATTTTACATGACAATCATCGTCAAATGGACTTTGTCTGCGGTCTCATTTCTTTGTTTTGCACTTTTCTCCAAATAATCACATCCTTTCCTGGCTGTCGCAGAGGCATACGACTTGCTGGAGAAATCGGCGGAGGGTCAGGTCTAAAACTTTCCCATAGTGATGTATGGGCTAAAATGTGTATTAAACGGAAGAAACGAAAAAATCGATGATTCAGATTTACTGAACGGGTTTTTTTTTTTTTTTGGGGGGGGGGGGGGGGGGGTGGGGGGTGGGGGGGGGGGGGGTTTCGTAATGGTATCATGATCATATGACCAAAAGGCTGCAAAACCATTTTGATTTTTTTTTTGTTGGCTTAAAACTAGGTACCTTGTATTAGCTATTTCTACAATTTTGTATTCATCATTTTGAACCTTCACATGTGCTTTAGTCATGGGCTGTAGGTGTGCATGTGGTTTTGACTAAATTTGTCCTTATATGTGCAACAAAAGTTTTGAAGATCGGTCGAAAAATAACCAAGTAATCCACCAAAATATTCTAGATTACAGCATTTTCTATGGTAAAATGACAATGAACGAAAATAATTATTTTCCATCCAAACTAAAAATCTTCCTGTTTGCTCATATCTGTCAAATGAAAAATGTTAACCAAACTTAATTCAAGTAAATGATAACATAAAAAAATAAAAGCAAAGAAACAAGGATTATCTTCATTGCCAATACAAAATCCATATGCCATAAAAAATCTGTGTCTGTAATCCATTTTCAAAATTCTTACCGAACATATGACAAAGTCACTGCTAACTATTATCAAAAATATTTTCTCTACATCTAAATAAACTATGATTACCCCAAAATTTCATTCTCAAAAGTGAACACGACTAGATCTTTTGTGTCTCTTAAAGAGTGCTATCCCTTTCTTTTCAAAGTTATTTTTGTAAAGTTAATAGTGTATAAAAATAAAACAAAACTGTAATGTATATTCAATCCTTATAATTACAGTTTAATTACAGACGAATCGATTAAGTCAAACATTCTAGATTCTTTTTGTATGATGTAGTGCCATGTTAATCCTTGCAAAACATTAATACTAATATTGTAGTACTTCCGCAGTGCTAATTTCTTTGCTGCTTTTGCAGCAACTATGCACTTGTTGAAAGTTCAAATTGGTTCAGTCATATACAGTGTACAATTCCTATATATACAGTCCTATATTAAGACCACCTTTGGGAATGTTCAAAAGTGGTCTTTAAGACCACTTTTGAACATTCCCAAAGGTGGTCCCTTATTAGGAGACACTGGCTGTAGAAAAGACAAAGAAAGAATATCTGAAACCTTCTCAATAAGCTTTCAAAAGCAGATTAAGTCTTAATTTTAGATGGTCCTAATAGCAGAATTTACTGTACTTCCGCAGTGCTAATTTCTCTGCTGCTTTTGCAGCAACTTTGTACTTGTTGAAAGTTCAAGTTGGTTCTGTCATAAACAGTAAAGTTCCTATATTAAGACCACCTTTTGAACATTCTCAAAGGTGGTCTGTTATAGGAGACACTGTGTAGAAAAGACAAAGAAAGAATAACTTAACGCTTCTCAATAAGCATTTAAAAGCAGATTTAGTCTTAATTTAAGGGTGGTCCTAATTTTGTTTTGTTTTGTTTGATTTGAGGTTTAACGTCCCCTTCAACACTGTAAAGGTCATTTTGGAGACGTTGCTTCCAATTTTGTGGGACTTTTACCCGACATTGAGATGAAATGACATCTCAAGCCCTGTCGCCCAATGAAACCAATAGGGTTTATTAGCATGGACGGTCCGCCTCGCACCGCGGTTCCTGGACAGGCTTAGATCCTCTAAGCGGTTTACCAGTACTAGTGTGCGGGCCGGATTCAGCTCTGAGTGGAAGCATCATGCAGCCCATATATTTCTTCAAGCCCCTATGGGCGGGGGCCGAGGGTGTCCTAATAGCGGAATTTTACTGTATTTCCGCTTATTTCTCTGCTGCTTTGCAGCAACTTTGTACTTGTTGAAAGTTCAAGTTGGTTCAAGCATATACAGTAAAATTCCTATATTAAGACCACCTTTGAGAATGTTCAAAAGTGGTCTTTTAGACCACTTTTGAACATTCTCAAAGGTGTTCTGTTATAGGAGACACTGTGTAGAAAAGACAATGAAAGAATAAACATTTAAAAGCAGATTTAGTCTTAATTTTAGGTGGTCTTAATAGCAGAATTTTACTGTACACTCAACCCAAACTGTATGAAAAATGAAAAAGAAAACAAGATTTGAAAACAGAGCCAAAATTAAAGGTCGTGTTGGTCTGAATGTTTCAATTTCAGAGATATTTGTGAAATGTGTCATACCATGGGACATCTGTTGTCTCTAAAACGTCAATTTTGAGGTGACATAATAATTTAAAGGTGGTAAAACTGACCTGAAATATGAGCCCCGTCCCGGCCAGCCAAGAAAAGCTGCTGCAAAAGCTAATGTTGCTGCTGTGGCAGATTTGGTCAATCAAGATGCAAGGTTCACGGTGTAAGAAATTGCTGATAATGGTCGTGTTTCACCAGGGACAGTTCACGGGGTCAGTTCATAAGATTTTGACTCAGGAGTTGAAACTTAGAAATGTGTGCATGATGGGTACCCATGTTTTGACACAAAAAGACCACCCGTGTAAAAATGGCGAAATATCTTTGAAAAAAAAATACAAAAAAAAAATGACAAACGTAAAAGATCGGGACTGTTTACAGGTGATGAGATCTGGATCTGTTTTTTTTTTTTTTTTGAGCCGCAGTGACGTAACAATAAAAGAGAATGGCTCCGAAAAGACAAAGCAAAGCCCGTGATTGCCAAAAGAATCATAAGCCCGGCAGTAATCAATTGCGATGGGCCCATTGTTCACGTACCAAATGGCAAAACAATCACAGGTACATTTTATAAGAATGGTGTGTTGTCCAAAGTAAAGGCACACTTTCAAAACGTGGACCTGCAACTGGTTTAAGTGGTCTGTGTCTTATCCATGAGAATGCATGTGTTCTCACACGGGGTATTCGACTACCTGGAACGCAGACGGATACCAAAAACGCCGACGGAAAAACAACAACAAACATTCGTGGTGAGTTGAACAAATCGCATTTTACGGGCATATATCAAATAGATGCCCACAGATGTTGATAGCAATCTGTTTCGCAGTGTCTCGGAATACTTTCAACGAACTGTGGATGCAAATCCTTCTGTCAATGACGAATTATGACCTATTTTATTCGGCAAAATATAGATGCTTGATGCAAGTCGACAGTTTTTTTTAGTTTTACAGCAATAATTCGTATATAATTTCCAATGTTTCCTGACTAGCATAAAATACTAATGTATTGAGTACCTGCCATGCGTTATTAGAATTAGCAAAAAGCAGGATTTTAGAATTATAGATGTGAATTTCTTGATGAGGGTGTTCGAATAAGGATACCAATGACGACCGGCACAGATACCACGCAATGCAGACGGCACAAAGTTATGGTTACCATTGACGTGGAAACCACAAGCGTGGAAAAATAAAAAAGGAGTAAAATACATTCTGTTTTCGTTTAATTGGAAAGTTAATCTAGACACTGAGTCTTACCACAGTGTACCTCGACAAAAGAGGGTATTCTCGATGTAGAAGGGAAGGCAATGACCAGGAATCGATACGATTGCCTTTCGCTTTTCGCCAAAAGACACCAACGTGACGGTTTGTCTTAATACCACATGTGGGCCATACTCGCGCATATGACTTTATGTAGCGCACATGACCCGTCAATTCTTATTAGGTGTCATAAATCTGTGATTTCATAATGTTAGATACTTTTACGATCAAATAGGCACGATTTGTAAATTTCCTTAGGTATATTAATAGCGTAGTCCCACAAAACATCCACGGACATGAATTCAGTCCTTCTCGCTACCTTTAGTCAACGCAGAGTACTTTTAAATTCATTATTTTGACAGATAAATATGAATATACAGTCGAATTTCAATGGCTCGAACACTTTTGGGACCAAGAAAATTTGTTCGAGACCACGGTGGTTCGAGCCACAGGGGGTTGATCTTGGAGCTAGGGGAGGAGGCCGAATACGGACATATTTTCAGTTTTCTTCAAAATAAATGCATATTGTGTGTACTCATTAGAATCGCCTCATCGAGGCGATTCTTGTGAGTAGACAAAACATACATTTTCAAGATCAAATCAGACAATTATACAAACTATATTTATATCTAGGGACTCAAGAAAGAGTTTGACTCGGCCGTAGTAAATGGGCCATCAGTGTTTGAGCCATCGAAGTTTCACTGTACATTAAATTTCAAAACAGATCGTTTTTTTTTTTTTTTTTTTTTTTGGTTTTGGTTTTACGGCCCTTTCAAGATTATTTCACTCATGTCGAGCCGATCGTTAATCAGAGGTGGGCGAAAACCGGAGAAAAACGACCTGACCTTCCGTTGCAGAACTTGGCGTCTCACATGTGACCCGAGCCAGGCTCGAACTCAAAACAGATCGTATTAGAACTGTACGAGTTTGTTTCATTATTTTGACAGATGAATATGATTATACATTATTGCAATGCCCATAGGGGCTTGAAGAAATATATGGGCTGCATGATGCGTCCACACAGAGCTGAATCCGGTCCGCCCAGACAAAGCAGTGCTAGTCGGACCGTCCATGCTTATAAACCCTATTGGTTTCATTGGGCGACAGGGCTTGAGATGTCATTTCATCTCAATGTCGGGTAGAAGTCCCACAAAATTAGAAGCAATGTCTCCAAAATGACCTTTACAGTGTTGACGTGGACGTGAAACCTCAAATCAAACAAACATTATTGCAACGACGTTGATATGGCGTTGTTCCAGTGTGTGGTACGTGTTGGTAGGATCGGGTCCTACGAAATTACGAATCGGTCTTATTAGATAAACAATGTGAAATTTATAGAAACAATTCGGGAAAGAATGACGCACCTGAACGAATGGCAATATAATTAACCCATATATGCCCTCTTCTGGGATATTAGCAAACAGTGCCGATCCAGATCAGACACGGCGTCTGATCTGGGTCTACATTGTTTGCTTAAAGAAAATTCATTTTTGTAAAATTTGCCACAAATAAAAACAAACCTGACACCCTAATAATAGGAAGTGACAACTCCAAACTTACTAGGCGGAAGACTCCGTGTCACATATGGATTAAAACATACGAAGAATAGTTTGTTTCCCTCACCCCACCCCCTTTAGCAGAAAAGAATGAATGCCCAAACAGTTGTCCAAAATTAAATATTGCCAGGATATTTGTTTGTTTGAATTGAGGTTTAACGTTCCCGTCAACACTATTTAGGTCATTTTGGAGATGCTGCTTCCAATGTTTTGGAACTTTTACCCGACATTGAGATGAAATGGCAACTCAAGCCCTGTCGCCCAATGAAATCAATTGGGTTTATACATCATAGTGTAGATTATATTTTGGATCATTGATTCCATTGTGGAATTTTGAAAATATCTGAGGGTCACTGATGAGGCCTAATTGGCCGAAACTAGCTAGTCTGGCCCAGAAAACATGTACACTCCATATTTTTCACTTCTGTGGTGTATTCCTTGCTTCCAAAGGATAACCCTTTTATAGAACATATTTAACTTCACTACAGCTGGTGTGTGGGAATGTGTGGCGGCGGTAAAACGTCTCCCTGCCCTACATCATAGTGTAGATTATATTTTCTTGTCCTTTGGGATCATTGATTCCATTGTGGAATTTTGAAAATATCTGGTGGTCACTGATGAGGCCTAATTGGCCGAAACTAGCTAGTCTGGCCCAGAAAACATGTACACTCCATATTTTTCACTTCTGTGGTGTATTCCTTGCTTCCAAAGGATAACCCTTTTATAGAACATTTATAAGCATGGACGGTCCGACTCGTATCACTTTGCCTGGGCATGCTTAGATCCTCTAAGCGGTTTACCAGTGCTCGTGTGCGGTCGGTTTCAGCTCTGCGTGGATGCATCATGCAGCCCATCTATCTCTTCAAACCCCGATAGGCGATTGCGTTTGAGGTTTACGTCCCCATCACCAACAAGATCATATGGAGACAGAACCTCTGTTTAAAAACTCGCCCGAAATTCTGGTGAAGCCCGGAATCGATCACACGACCACTGGTTTGCGAGGCGAGTAGATTATTCTCTGCACCACGGAGGGTTCTAATTGACATATATGGGATATAATACCGAAACGGAATGAATACAAAGTACCTGCATGTAAAACATGGTGTTTTTACAGATGCCTATGCACAGTATGCCGAGATGAGACCTCTCATTGGGAGCTGTCTATATCTCGCATTTTGATGATTTTAATTGAAGCATCTTTACGGAACCCGGTGTAACAGGCAGTTTCTTCCCCACCCAGTCAGTTTCTTCCCCACCTGAAATTGTTTTAGAAGCATAGAGAACGAGTAATTTATGCCTCACAAATTGTTAAAAATTAAAAAAGAAACCATTCTGAATTAGTTTTGAGTCTTTACAGCTTGATTGGCAAAATTTTCTCTATACCATACAATATATGGAGATCCAAGGAAATTTTCATCCCAATTCCAGTATGATTAATTTTCTTAGCTTTTTATGACATTAATTGGTATTAACTAAACAGATATAATAAGCAACAACCTTTTAGTGCTCCAACCTAAATATAATTTGGAAAGTGGGGGTGGGGAAGAACTGGGCCGGCCCATTTCTTCCCCGGGGAAGAACTGGGCTGGCCCATTTCTTCCCCACCCCAGATTTTTCTTTTTTACTAAAAATATTTGTGATAAATGTTCTTCACTTTTAAAGACATAAATTGGAATTAACTACAGAGTTATAATAAGCAACAAATGTTTGGCCCTTAAATTTCAATAGAATTCGGAGACTGGGGGGTGGGGAAGAACTGGGCCGGCCCAGATGTTTGTGTTTACTAATGATTCTTGTGATAAATTTCCTTTGCTTTTTAGGACAAAAATTGGTATAAACTACAAAGATATAATAAGCAAAAAATGTATGGAGCTTTATTATCAAGAGAATTTGGAGGCTGGGGTGGGGAAGAACTGGGCCGGCCCAGTTTGACATATAGAGCTTGGGAAGTTGTGCGAACAAAATATTATCTTGTGCGCACAACTTATAAAATAATAATAAAAAAATCATGTCCCTTCCAGGGTTCCGTACATCTAACATAATAGCAACTATGCATTTTTTTCGCAAAATTCAAAGATGAAAGTGGCAGAAACTCAGGGCGTAAGTGTAAATATTTGGTCAGCTGTCTGAGCGATTAAGCTGTGTAGTATGAGATCATTTGTTTGTTTGTTTTGGGGTTTTACGGCCCAGTCAACACTTTTTATGTCATTTTTGAGCCGGTCAGTTTACCTATCAACACTTTCCTGGGCAGGCTTATACGTAAGCGGTTAACCAGTACAGTGCACATTCTTTCGCCAGAAACTGACAACTGCCCTTCTTGAATCAGCGGAAGGGAGAGAATGACCGTAGAAAAGATTTCATGATCAATCTCCACGAAAGAATGTTGCCGACCCCGGCGGGAGTCGAACCCGCGTCCTCCTGATCACCAGGCAGACGCGCATCCGACTGAGCCACTGAGGCCGGCCAGTATGAGATCAATTTTTGTCAAATATGACAATGCAGATCAAGTTGAGGCGCCGCAAAATCGGTGATTTGTCTACGTACACCGTTTGCTTAAACGGCCAGTCTATTTGAAAAAACTTACAACAAATAAAACAAAGGAGAAACCCGCCTGTCAAGTATTGTTATGTGGAAGATTCTGGTTGTCATATATGGGTACATGCATCATGAAAGGCGCCTGCGACCAGGTAAGAATCATATCAACATGTGTAGCTGTACAATCTGCTTTCAGATGCATCTCGCTGCAGAAATGATTTAATATGACATGTGATGGATTGAATGCGCAACATGTCTAAATATTTCGAACAAACAGTGTCATGAATGTCTAGAGTTTGCTAAGAATGACAGAAATTAAGAAGTATCACGCATTTTGTGCAATAGCCTGCAGATGCACAACAGTTTTTAAACATGAACAGGTTGGAGCAACATCTATCCGTCAGCAGTTGAAACCTGCTTTCTCACGAACAGTTTTGACGGATTGTATTCACATTTCCTATACACGATCGTCTCGGATAAAATCCGCCACTTTTATTTGTGTAGCGGTTCTTCTTCTTCTTCTTCTTACTACTACTACTACTACTACTACTACTACTACTACTACTACTACTACTGACAATCCGTTGCAGAACTTGGCGTCTCAAATGTGACCCGCGCGAGGTTAGAACCCACAGCAGTGAGAGACGATATGGTTAAGATAGACTATCTGAACGAAACCGCCAACAAATGCGGACCTTTAGAAGTTTAAATGCGCATATACATATATTTGCACAAGAACCACCACTGTCGATCAGACTTTTTTAGTTCCCTGCCTCTTCAGTTTTCTGCCCTTCACAAACATCCGAAGAAAAAACGTGCTTGGGTCTAGAGACAGACTTCTAAATAGAATAACGGAATGAAACGTCAAACATTAGAAGTACTTGCATGAAACCTCGAACATTTATCAGCCGATTTGTGGTCTATCTGGAAAATCCTTTATGAATGATTTATCTGGAAAATCCTCTGTGAGTTGTAATTTCTCTTTTTATCTCCCGACCGAATAGGTACGGGGGATATAGCGATCAGCCTGGCGTCCGTCCGTCCGTCGCCGTCCGTAGACGCAACCTTGTGATGGCCATAACTCCTATACCCTTTGCGATTCATTGATGGTTCTTGGCACAATTGTTCACAAGGCTGAGACGGCGTGTCATGCGCAAGAACCAGAACTCTTGATGCCATACTTTTTGAGTTATCTCCCTTTTTAATAAAATAGAATGATTACTTTGTGGTGGCCATAACTCCAATATCCTTTGAGATATATTGATGACACCTGGCACAGCTGTTCACAAGGCTGAGACAGCGTGTCATGCACAAGAACAACAACTCGGGTTGCCATGGTTTTTGAGTTATCACCCCTTCCAATAAAATAGAGTGAATACCTTGTGATGGCCATAACTCCAATACCCTTTAAGATATATTAATGATACCTGGCACAGTTGTTCACAAGGCCAAGACGGTGTGTCATGCATAAGAACCACAACTATGGGTGCCATGGTTTTTGAGTTATCTCCCCTTCCAATAATATAGAATCACTACCTTGTGATGGCCACATATTGATGGTACTTGGTACAGTTATAAATGAGTTTAAGCAGGTGTGTCACGTGCCAGAACCACAACTCTGGGTGCCCTGGTTTTTTAATTATCTCCCCTGACAATATAACTTTGTGATGACCACTTGTATGCAAGGTTGAGACGGCGCTTCATGCCTAAGAACCACAACTCTGGGTGCTATGATATTTGAGTTATCTCCCCTTCCAATATAACAGTCTGATTACCTTGTGATCACTGTACCTCCAATACCATTTGACATATATTGGTGGTACTTGATGCAGATGTACATGAGGTTAAGCAAGTGTGTCATGCTCAAGAATTACAACTCTGGGTGCTCTGGCTTTTGAGTATTCTCCCCTGCCAATATAACCTTGTGATGACCATAGCTCCAACCCCCTTTGAGATATAGTCAAGGAACTTGGCGCAATTGTATACAAGGTACAGAAGGGGTGTCATGTGCAAGAAACACAACAGTTGGTGCTGTGGTATTTGAGTTACCTACTTTTCCAATATAACAGTATGACCAGCTTTGATCATCATATCTCAAATACCCTTTGAGATATATTGATGGTTCTTTGTACAGAAATACATGAGCTTAAGCAGGCAAGTCATGCGCAAGAACCACAATTCCGAGTGCCCTGGTTTTTTAGTTATCTCACCTGACAGTATAATCTTGTGAATGCCATAACTGCAGTAACTTTTGTGATATATTGCTGGTTTAATTCTGGTGCACTTTCTATTGGTGAACAATCTTCTGAAGGCCATATTGGCTTTTGGTCGGGGGGATTTGCCATCTCTTCGATGGCTATTTTTTATTATTTTATTCAATAAAATGTGGAACTATAATAGTAAAAAAATATTAGAACCAAGGAAAGGCTCCCTGACTGTTCCACTTCACCAGTTATCTTCTGAAGACACTTATGTAAGTATAGGAAACATGAACTATCCAAACATTTCCTGAAATGGAAGTCGTTGAAATTCATAATCCCTATATCAGACACATGCAGAGAGAGAGAGAGAGAGAGAGAGAGAGAGAGAGAGAGAGAGAGAGAGAGAGAGAGAGAGAGAGAGAGAGAGAGAGAGAGAGAGAGAGAAGGAGAGAGAGAGAGAGAGAGTAACCATTTACTCGTCTTACGCTATTTTCACCATCGTTGTTTATATACGGCATGGGAAATATTCAACACTGTTCATAACCGTGCTTTTTGGACCTCAAAATTAAGGAGATATGGAAGTAGGCATTGATTGAGCCATTAATTGTAAATCCGTCATTGCTATCCATAGTCTGCGTTTCATGGTAACATCAAAGAAATCCGTCTGTCGTAAATATTATCTTCTTTCAGCATGGTGCACTCAAGTCCATGCTTATTGCTGCCCGAGCAACGTATGGCACAAGTATATAGGAGTTTATTTTTGAACAAGAACTATTTCTCTTTCAAGCTACAATGACATCTTTGGATAAATCGGTTTCATTTGTGGTACTTACACTAATTCTTTTAGAAATTGTGCATGTTTTGCATTTTAGTTGTCTGTAAAGACGCTTTCATGTAATCTATCGAAGCTAAAAGCACCATTACGAAACAGCTGTGACAGTTCCAGAAGAATACAGCAAAAAATCAAAACTGATTTTTTTGATAGGGTCGCAAAAAACATGATTTTATCGACTCACCCTCTTTCAAATCCAAGGTAAACAGTCGGCGTTTTTGGTATCCGTCTGCGTTCCAAGTAGTCGAATACCCCGTGTGGTTCTTGTCTAAGACTTCTTGACAAAGGACCTTAGTCTCTGCGACTTTTTCCTGTTTCGTTCTCTAAAGGAATTTAGAAAATATTTGAGGGTCACTGATGAGGCCTTATTGGTCGAAACTAGCTAATCTTACCCAGAAAAGTGGTGTACACTCAATAGGTTTCAGTTCTGTGCTGTAGCCCTAGCTTCCAAAGGGTTGTCCCTTTTTCAGAACATTCATCACGTGAACAAGTCCGTGAAATAACCCCCCCCCCGCTAAACCCCACTTTATACAGAGCAAATTGGGGTTTAGGGGGTAAACATTATCTTCCTTATTTCTGCTCCTAGACATGGGTTGTGGGTACTCGTTAGAACCGCCTCAATGAGGCGGTTCTAACGAGCACCCAAAACCTATGTTTGGTATTTAAATAAGAAAAACCATTACCAATTTTCATCAGAAAAATAACCTTTTTTTGAGGTTTGTGAAATGCACTATATCACACGGATGTGTTATCGTAATGTAACTTCACCACAGCTGGTGTTAAGGGAATGTGTGGCGGCCGTAAAAAGTCCCCTCTCAACAATTACTTGGTTTATTATCACCTTTATATCAAATTAAAGGTAAGCAAATTAGGTTAAAATACTCATATTTTGGCAAAAATATTAGAATGTTTTCCATATTAAAAGAAAATTTTAACTATACTTTAACTAATGCAGTCGTTAGTTTTGAAACCGGGCCCTGTTCCACTAATGTTTGAGATAATCATTTCAAAAATACCGCCGAAAAAAAACCCCGAAACTTTTAAGATGAAAATTTGTGATATTTTTCTTATATCAGCAGAAACAAAAAAAATAGGTTTTCCCCTGTTATCCCCAGTTTTACTATATAAAAATGGGGTTCAAGGGGGTCATAATTATATAGTTGTGTTTTCGAGATGGACAAATGTAACGGATCCTGCATGCATCATAATTAGGTAACCAAACATGCGCACTGTTATGTTTCTTTCATTGCTCTGGCTGACAACTTTTGTACTTGCCCCCGCCCATAGGGGCTTGGAGAAACAGATTGGTCTGCATGGTGTTTCCGCGCGGAGTTGAAACCGACCGAGTTTGAGTACTGGTAAACCGTTTAGAAGGTATAAGCCTGTCCAGAAAAAGTGGTGCGAGTCGGGTCGTTCCTAACACCATAGCGGTTTCTTTGGCAGGTAGGGCTTGAGATGTCATTTCATCTCAATGTTTGGTAAACGTCCCATAAAATTGGAAGCAACGTGTCCAAATGACCTAAATAGTGTTGATGGGGACGTAAAACCTCACCACAAATAATTCCTCTTTCTTTATGTTAAGTCCCCGTAAAACCTCAACACAAACAAATCCTCTTTCTTTATATTTAATGCAAATCTTTGACTTTCGGGAAACATGTTTATTCCAGTGATACCTTGTTTACAAACCTCTCTAAGATCAGTGCCTGCTCGATTCATAATCATTCTTATTTCTGGTAAAACATTTAACCTCCCCAAAGACACATTTTACACACAATTAATTCTCATACCGATGGAATCTTCTCAACAAAACATGGGGGCTAGGCCACACAAAAATCCACCGGACTACATATTCGACCAGTGAAGACTCAGATCAGACTGCGCATGCGCGCAGTCTGATCAGAGTCTTCGCTGTTTGTTTGACCCTCCTTTAGTCACAAGGCTATCGAAAGAAGCCGAATAGTCAATGTGGAGGCATAAGCTTATCTTAGCCGTCACAGGTTATGCATTTTATCTTGTATTTTTTATCCTGCACAAGCTCGCTCGTACATCAACGATATCTTGACAGACAACTAAATATTCAAGAACGCAGCAAAGCCGCAAAACGCATTCACACTGTTTGATCAGAGTCTTCACTTGTTGTCTGAAGATAGCCAAGGCTCCTTAGGTGACTCTCGGTGATGCCGAACTGTGTTGGCCAGGCGCTTGGTGTGACCTGAGCCAATCACCAGGCGCACGTGTCAACCATAGGCAGGCTTTTCAATCATCCGGCTAAACTTCAAATGCTGCACTGACAATGAGTACCAATCAATCAAGCTGTTACGTAATATGGACACACACGTACGCACGTTCACAGGTACAGGGAAACTTCCATGGCTCTAACACCGATGGCTCGTTTACCATGGCTGAGTCGAACCTGCTCTTAAGTCCCTAGAGAATTCCTCTCATAGATCCAGGTGCAAATTCGGGGTGGGGGGGGGGGGTATCTTCTTTTATCTCGCCAGCGTTTCCTTTTCAACCGTAAGGCCGTTGACGCTAATGCACGCCCAAACCATGACTGAACTCCTCGCTATAGCGATCGTGTTCTGTAACAGTCAAGACATGAACTCTCTCTTTTGACATTTTGCGTAATGACTGACAAAATCTTGACTTATCAGTGAGCAACATTGCCGTTCAATCTGCATGAGTTTTGGCAAGGCGCATGTTGTCCCGTAAACAGAACGCGTATAGCGTGCCTTCTAGCGCACAGAGCCTGTTCCGACATTTGTTTGTGTGTTTGTTTGTTTGATTTGAAGTTTAACGTCCCCGTCAACACTATTTCCTCGGCTTTTTAACGACTGTTAACTGTTCCTTGTTTAGAAATCAAATGATTCCCTTGGCAGGCTTAAACTGACAATTCGGAAGTTCGGGTTGGAATGCAGGGTAACGCATAGTTTTGAGGGTGCATTGGTCATCTGCAAAGTGGGCAGAGTATGAAATTTCATGAGTTCTATGAAGCAGATGAGTTGAAGAAAAAGATAATATGCAATGTAGGGAGTATAAATTTTTTCATAGATTTCTGAGTTTTCAAAGAAAAATTTGATGTGAAAAGGGATGCCTTCAATTTTTAGTTGAGTATATTCCGCCTTGTGTATAGCAGGAGTCAATTTCAAACTACATATGTCTGTAGCGGTGTCTGGTTGGGTTCATAATTGGTTTCTCTCTTATAGAATGAATAATAAGTGTATCACTAGATACTAATGCACTTATTATAATAAGTGTATCAATATATACACTAGATACGAATACACTTATCATAATAAGTGTATCAATATGTTCACTAGATACTAATACACTTATTATAATAAGCGTTTCAATATATTCCCTAGACACTAATACACTTATTATAATAAGTGCATCAATATTATTCACTATATACTAATACACTTGTTATGATAAGTGTATTAATATATGTTCACTAGATACTAATACTCTTATTATAATAAGTGTATCAATTTAAACGCTAGATACTAATATACTTATCATAATAAGTGTATCAATATATTCACTAGATAGTAATACACTTGTTATAATAAGTGTATTAATATATGCACATTAGATACTAATACACTTATTATAATAAGTGCATCAATTTAAACGCTAGATACTGATATACAGTAAAATTCCGCTATTAAGACCACCTAAAATTAAGACAAAATCTGTTTTTTGAAACTTATTGAGACTCAAAGGTTTCAGTTATTATTTCTTTGCGTTTTCTACACGTGGTGTCTCCTGATAGAAGACCACATTTGGGACTTTCAAAAGTGATCTTAAAGACCACTTTTGACCAGTCCCAAAGGTGGTCTTAATATAGGAATGTTACTGTACTTATTATAATAAGTAATAAGTGTACTTATTATTCATTCTAGAATAGTAAAATCTATATGGGCCGTGTTTTTACGGTAGGATCAGTTTTAAAAGTATTTAGAATATGACAGATTTTTTTTTTGCCAACAGTGAATGCCCTAATCAGACATGACAGTTTGCAAGTGCCCGGGTTTCGGGTTTTCCCTATAAAATGGATTGCATGTGCATAAAGTTACTATATCTGAGATCCCGCCTCAAAATCCAAGAGTTTTGTCAAATTCATGAGTTTAGAAATGTTTCTGCTGTCTAATTCGTAGGATATGCTCGCCAGTCCAGCTCTGGAGGTGTGTGTGTGAGAATCAATGAAAGTTCTCTTCAAACTTACTGAACAAAGAGCTCCGGAAATTCGACTAACAGTTTTTGAAAGTAAGTAGTTTTTAAGATAAAAATGTTTTGCTATTACTGTAACTTGAAATTGTCAATTTCCTTGGATGCTCTTCCTGAAAAACTGATTTATTTTACCTGAATACAAGTACCATTGTTAAAAGGATTTAACAAACCTTAAACGGCATCTTAAAGACATAGAGGTCTTACATGAGTGTTAATGTATTATTGAATTTATTAAACTAGTTGAGGAAAAGGGATAAAAAGCGAGGCTTTGCCGAGCATTTTATCCCTTTTCCTCAACTCGTTTAATAAATTCAATAAAACATGAGCACGAATGCAAGATTCTATTTATCATATGGCATTTAAATAAAAATCAAAAATGAGTTCCTTTAAGAGCAATGAAAACATTCATTAGAAAGAAGATGGGTCATACTACGTAGTTTCGGCTAATAAAGCCTCATCAGTGACCCTGTAATGATCCGGCAAAGAAAGCCAGAGGAAGCATACTGCAATTTTGCGAATTTCGAATAGGCAGTCGATTCAAAGACTGATATAAATCAAAATGGGGTCCAAATAATTAAAAACCTGTCTAGAATATGAGTCTAAACCAATAATCTATTTCCGATTTCTCAGAATATTCACGCTGATCTCAAAGGACCAAAAGTAAAATATAAACTGCACTATGGTTGATGAACGGGGAGACTTTTTACGGCCGCCACACGGCACAACACCAACTGCAGTGAAGGCAAAAAAAAAACATTTATCCACGATTGCTTAACGAAAACGTCAATATTCCGTCACTAGTAAACGCGACGTCGTTAAGGACGTCAAACATGTAACGTTACGGGTGTATCTAACTAATTTGCATATTTAATCCACTAGTGGATTATCGAATTTATTACATGGCGTTATTACACACTCAGACGCGACGTCATACGATAAATATGAATAAGACACTTTTGTTAAGTATGCAACAGGTGCATGATGCAAGGTTTAGTCTAAGCAGTTTGGCAAGAATTTGACATTTTGCCGTTTCTAAAAGAACATTTGTCACTTTCGCTCGTATTGCCGAGACAGGTCTGTCACAAGAAGCTAAGTTATTCCTTGAGAACTCTGGCAAATAATTTCGGCAGATGTTACTTTGGCCATTTGACAAGCACCATGTATCACCTGTCATTTATCAATACGTTCTGATACTTTAGCTTGTTACGAACACATACTTGTTAATACAATATATATAGTTAATCAGAACAGGCCTGACTAAATTATCTCATCAATTTGACCTGAAATTCCTGGTGTGCTACTATGATTCCTTTGACAGCTTACATGACGGTTCACAGGTGTATCTCATATGGGTTGTAATTTCTAGGCATACCCCAAATTACAAACGTTTCCGAGGATTTGACCAATGAGGATTACAGACAGATCGTGCAATGACAACACACCAGTGTGCTCAAAATGGCATCTTTCATATATCCAGAACATGACAATTTGTAAACCTTCTTCTTTTTAACACTTAAAGCATAGGTTGTAGGTGCTCGTTAGAACCACCTTATTGAAGCGGTTCTAACGAGTGCTCACAACCCATGTCTCTGCTTGTCTTTGAGCACTCGGACCCATCAAATATCCGGACTTGAATCTATCCTTTTCCGATAACTGCTGAAATTGCTTACGTCACTTCCTATGTCAATTTGGAGTTGCTGAAAATCAGTCGAGTAGAAAGCGATAATTATCCGCGATAAACAACCGCAAATATGAGTCATCTGTGAACAATACATCATTCATCATTAAGAATAAGTATTATAACAATAGTTTTTTATTATATTTGTTGAATTGGTATATTTATTCAGAATTTAGAAACACTGTTTCGTGAATGTAACAGGTCGTGGAAGAAAAATGGTGACGATTTCTGAACAGTACTCGCATTTGTAAAGTATTTTGTTGCATTTCCACATTAAAATCAATTGTAAACCCAACTTATTCAGAATTAACTGGTTTTGTTTAAATGCTTTATGAACACAGTGATTCAAACCTTCAATTAGAAAATGAAATCTTGTCTGTTGAAAATACCGATTTTTTCGAACTTGACCCACAAATGGTGACTTTTTCGTCAAGTTTGACGATTAGCTATGTTATTTGGAGTCAGGTGACTCAATTAAGGCGTAACTATACCACATTTAGTGACACAGATGCCTTTCTGATATTCAATCTTCATCAGTGTGTCTCAACCCCAAAGTTCTGAAACCGAAACGGATGATGGACAAGTCCCGAGCACACACCGTCCGACGTAGCTCATGAGACAGGTCAAACGTTATTAAAAAATAAAGGACCCAAGATGATATTATTGCTTTATGATATTTTAACTGGGTTATTCAAAATAACTAGTGTTTAATATGGACCAAGTTTGGCTTTTAGACTTCATTTTCAGATCATTAATCATAGAAAATAGAAATCATTACGCAAACACGCCTATACAAATACATTGCCACCTTTATCGCCGAAAAAATGAAAATTTTATGATGAAAAATTGCGATATTTTTCTTATTTCTGCTCAAAATATAGATTGTGGGCATTCGTTAGAACCGCCTCATCGATACGGTACTCGCTGAAACTTGTCAGTGGTGTCTACAGAAAAGATATAAACTCTCACTCTGGCGGTGGGTGATGTTGCTCATTCAAAGAGACATCTCTCACATGCCATTGATAAAAATGGAAAATGACTCAGAATAGGTATTGGTTAAGGTTTTGCAAACAAAACTTCTCACTTTATAACAAGTTAGTATCGACCACCAAATGACACGGTCGTAAACTTCCAGTTATTTATAGGTCAGCTTGAAACAAGAGTAAAAAACTTCCCGCAGTACATGTTCTCGGTGACTTCAACTTCAGAGACATTGTTTGGCCCATCAGGAGAAGTATACAAGGCACGATGCTGAGTCAGTCAGCGAAGGACAAATATTAATTGGCATTATGAATGATCATGGCTTAGAATAAATAGTTAACTTCCCCACTCGTGATAAGAATACTTTGGATTTGATTCTTACAACTTTACCAGGACAATTTGATGATATTCAGTCTCCAAAATAAAGTGATCATGGTATTGTTTCCCGATTTTTAAGAATCTTCATTCCATCTGTAAAGAATCCTCGGACTGTACACACGTCAAAGTGGTGACTATGTTACTATGAGGAAGGATGCTCTAAGACTTGCAAAGAAGAGATACTTTAAGGTCATTCAGCTGTTCGGTCTATCCAGGAGAACTTTGATTTGATAACTTCTTTCATTCAAACTTCGGCCGAAAATCTTATCCCCTCAAAATCTAGTAGGGCTGTATCTTTGATTCCCTGGAACACACCAGAGATAGGAAGAAAGATTCGCAGAAGGAATAGGATTCATGCTAAGGCAAAAACGTTTGGAAGTGGTAAACTCCGGACACACTTGAAAACTTGTGACAAGTTGTTACGACCTACATCAGAACTAAGCATGGTTTGTATGTAAATAACTTGGTAGTTGATGTAAAGGCAAATCATAGAGACTTTTACAGGTCCGTTAATAGCCAGAAAAAGATAAACAAGATATCCAGCCTCTAAATAAAAGAGGAGGGAATGGAGTTGCTGGATCTGACTCTGAAAGGGCAGAGGAACAACTGGTTGGGCAATGTAATGATGCCAAAGAATGGCTTCTGGTGAATATTTTTCCACTCTTTTAAAAAGGAGATAGGGCTCTTGCTCGTTATTATCGCCCTGTATCTCTGACTTTTGCTCCATGTAAATTGTTTGAACTTATAGTCTGCTCAAACATCATGGCCAACTTGGATGAACATAAAACTTATATCTGACGGACAACATGCATTCGAAAAAAGGCATAGTGCTATTTAATGACTCAGTAAAAACAAAGGGGGGGGGGGGGGGCAGGTGAACACGTTTATTCTTGACTTCGAGAAAACTTTTGACCCCTCCCCCCCCCCCCCTCATGATCTACTGAAATCCAAAGTTTTTGGTTACAGCATCGGGGGTGGGAGAGAGAGAAAGAGAGAGAGAGAGACTCTCAAATGGATAGATTCCTTTCTTTGCTACAGAAACTAGCAAGTTGTCGTTGATATTGAATTTTCTGAGTGGGTTCCAGTTTTATCGGAGGTCCTAAAACGGACTGTTCTTGACCCACTATTATTCTCCATGTACATTAATAATATTTCCACTGGTATTGACTCAGAAATAACAGTGTTCGCAGACGACTGTGTTTGCTGCCTGGAAATTAGAGTTCAGTGGTTTCTTGCTGTCGAGTCCTCACCGTTGTTTCATCTCTGTGGTTTTTTTTATTATTTGTGTTCACGGAGATGTTGCACTGATGAGTTAGGAGGCCTCATGCGGACTGCACAATTTTTTTGTCTAAATCGCCACGGAAGTAAGGGCGAGGATTGTGGCCACGTAAAATCGATTTAAGCCCCCCAATGGAATTCGTTTCCGCTGACCGTTCCAAGGCGGTTTTTCTGTCGCGGTTTATTTGTGTTATGGTTTGTCTTTAGGTGTTTGAGTCGCTTATATTATTTTATTTTGGATAGCCTATTGGCCATTTTGTGAGAAAGTAACTGCCCTTTTGACTTTCCGCTATTGATGTTTCCATAAGGGTATGTTGTTTCATGTTTGTATTTCCTTCCCTTTGGTGTCTCTAATGGGAGCTGTGGGTTGATTGTATCGACTCCTGATCACTGCCTCTACTTCTATTTTGCAGAGGGCTCACTGAATAGACATACTAGGATGTTGGGCACGAAAATCGGACATGGGATTTAACCCGATTAATGTAATATTATACAGATAACTGGGAAGATACCCAATAAAATTGAGACTTCTAGCACCTTAGAGGGAACGGTCCTCGAAAATGTGGATTTCATTATATATCATGGTGTGATAATCACATTCGATTTCAGATGGAATACACAGATTAGCAATATGTGCATATGTACTAAGGCAAATTGTCTAACGCTTGATTTACTGTGGCGTAATCTTCAATTAGTGTCACCAAGATGTAAAAGAGGCAGCATATAAAGGACTTGTTCGCCCAGTCTTGGAATATGGTAGTTGTATCTGGGACCCTAATATAATGGTGCTTAATGAAGCAATTGAAAACGTCCAGAATAGATAACAAGCAACTATTGCTTTGAAACTTGGAGTAAGACTGGAACACAAGGAAAATTAAGATGGGAGTCTCCGAGTCTCCCAGTCTCTAAAGAAAAGGAGAAGAGACTGTAGGCTCATACTCTTATACAAAGGTCTAAAGGGTGCTGCCAGCATTGCGACAGATGACCTTGTTCCCCAAGCTAGGCGCTATAGAAATCAACATTCATTGGCGTTTCAGACACCTACCGCAAGAACTGATATTTACAAAGATTCCTTCTGTTCTCGGGCCATTAGAAATTGGAATGCCCTTCCCGATTCGATCATTTCCATGGCTGAAGATGCTGAGGACAGTCGGGCTAAGTGTACACCTTTGGTGAGAGCTAGGGACTAACTTCCCATATCACAGGCCCTGTTGTATGAATGCCATTTAAAAACTCTGAATCTGATTCTCGCCTCATAAACCAGGGGTCCTGGGTTCGACTACGGGATACTCTAGACTTTTGAATGAGTCTTTAAACAGAGGTCCCGTCTCCGTTAGACCTTATTTTTTGGTAGGGCGTCAAACTAAAACATACACATACACACATGCACCAACAGACATAATGCGCAACGGAGCGACTGGCTTCGGAATATCAGTCATAGCAAGTCAAGTAGTAAACAACAAGGGATATTTTTCTTACTTTACCCTAATCAGGCGATTTGAATGAACCAAAGAACAACCTTTTATTTAACAGGATAATCCTCATTCTAATGCACTTGCATTTGTAACGCGACGTCTGATTGGATAACCTAAAAAATGCGACAGTATATTCTGCGATATACTGTCGGAAACCGACGTCATCGCGTAACGTCGCTTTTCATTGGCTGGCATTTGGTTTTACGCAGCTCACAGCGCTAGTCGTTTTGAGCAAAATAGTACAGTTATTTACAAAACAACCGTATACGTGCATTAGAATGGGGATACCTGTATTGCAAAACTTTAATTTGGGGAGGTAAATCGTCGGTTTTACGGTCGCAAATTACGTTTTACGGCTCCGCTGACGCGTCGCCGTAAAACGAAATTTCCGACCGTAAAATCTCCGATTTACCTCCCCAAATCACAATTTTGAGTACAGTTATCCCCTAATTTTGTCTCCTGTGCTATGATAAGAACTCCAGAACACACTTCTCAATGTGTTTCACGAATTAAAGAAGATAACTAAACAACTGTTGAAGAAAAAGAAAGAGAAATCCGGAAAGACCGATATTATCGTAAAGACAAAAAACGGGCGGCCTTCATAATGAAAATTTAGATTGTGGTCAATATAGTCGTAGTCTCGAGTCCGGGTTGCCATTGTGCATATGAAGAGCGAAGCTGCATGCAAATCTATCCTATCCGATGAAAAGGGTCGACAGAGGAGCATGTTTTCTGTCTCATAACATCCATGATTATAGCAACCTGAATTAACTTTAACATTATGACGATGATTTCGTGTTTAAAGACTCGTCAACCCTAGCGTCAAACGATTTATCATAAAAATGTATTTTGTAGAGGATGTTGAGAGTAAAAATATTAGAAAGGTAGTGTCTAAAAATCTGAATAATTAAATCCTATGAAAGAGTCCTATTTTTAAGAATGAGGTAATATTATCAGAAGGTACATCTTGAAACAGTTGTGGTATACTGTTAGAATTAAAATATAAGCTTCGTGATAGTGAAAAGTCAACACAGTCAAATAAGGTATGATGAACAGTGGAAGTCTGCATACAGCCTACACAAGTATTGCTGATCATCATGATTTGAAAGGTAAGAATGAGTAACTCTAGTATGACCAATTCGCAGTCGGGTAAAGACATCAACCTCTTTTCTGGAAAATCGTGGAGGAGAGCATTTTGTTCCAACCTCACGTTTAATGCTTTGGAGTTTGTTATATATTTAACCGTCCATTCGCTTTGTTGATAAATGGTTAAAACTGTTAAAAGGGATTTAAAAAAAAAGACGGACCAAGATTGTGTGATTCTTTCTTGTCAGCATATTCGAAAATGGCTCGGGAGCCAACAAAGTAAGATAAGTTGCGTTTTTGAAATTTCGTAATATTTTTCGATCATTTTTTTATTTTTATGGATTTTTGGATGATGCAATTATCTTAAAAATTGGAGAAATTTTAAAGACAGGTAAGGAGCACTTTTAAAACTGATCCATATCTGACAGCAGTGCATTAAACATCTTGCACTGGACCATAATCACGGTTCTGTTAAACATAGGTAATATTTGACCAATGAACATCAGCTGATTAACACGTCACTCCTTACACTTTAAAGCATGGGTTTCCCCACAAAACATGTTGCGATCGATTTGAAAATACTCCGTGTTTTTGTCAGGTACATGCACCTATGAGAGAAAATGGTATCATTTACGACTGTCTGATATTTGTCAGTGGAACATTCATGATTATTTTGCAATACGGTACGCATATTTACTCTTTTACATCTTGATGATATTTGGGATATTAAGCCCCCCACCCCACCCACCTCTGGAGAAATAAATTTGGCTGCACGATGCTTCCACGTAGAGTTGTAACCGATGGTAAATCGCTCATAAGGTCTAAATAGAAGTGAAGGCAATGGTCCGGACTCGATTCAATTAACCCACAACTCCCATCAGAGACACCAAAGGAAAAGAAACACAAACATGATATAACTAGACCCTAATGGAAACATCAGTAGTAGAAAGCCAAAAGGACAGTTACTTTCCCACAAAATAGCTAATTGGCTATCCAAACGATACACACAATCAACGACAAACCATAACAAAAATAAACTGCGACTGAAGAACCGCCTTGGAACGGTCAGTGAAAAGAATTTCACTTGGGGCTTTAATCGATTTTACGCGGCCGCAAGCCTCGCTCTTACTTCCGTCGCAATTTTGACAAATAATTTGTTCAGTTCGCATGAAGGCCTCCTAACTCATCGAGAACACAAAAATCAAACAACCACAGAGATGAAACAACGGTGAGAACTCGACAGCAAGAAACCATTGAAATGCTGGAGCAAATGAAAACCAACAGTTAGACTCCGATGGGCCCGACCAGAGCATCAGGCACCAACCAACATCACATAAAATTAAATTCTAATTCGCAGTAAGCCTTTACGCTGAAACTAAGCATGCCCAGGCAAAGTTTGCGAGAAGGACCGCCCTTCATATACGTAAACCCTATTATTTATTTTTTTTGCGTTAGCGCTTGAAATGTTATTTCATCTCAGTGTCGGGTAGAAGTCTCACGAAATTGAAAGCATCGTCTCCAAAATGAACAAGATAGTGTTGACGGGGACATAAAACCTCAGTTCTGGATAATAAGACCGTATACAACAAAAAGTCTATATTGACCGCAAACGTGACCCTGAGACGGATCTTGCTTCAAGAAGAAGTGAAGAGTGTTCAAATACTGAACAGCAAATTCCATTACTGAACACCAAGAGTTTTGTGGTATACCACAACAAAGATGCGAAGGGGCGTCTACAACGCATACACGAAAATATTGTTTTAAGGATCGCAACCAACCTGGAAAAACTATTGCCTGTATTCAGTTCGTACCGTCATGTAGTTTTGGCAAATATACAGAATAATTTGCAACCAACAACAAGGGTGGGCTGTGTTCTATCTCAACTTTGGAAATTTAAGCTGTTGCAAATCATCTCGTCAGTGCGTAACATTTGTTCCATAGCTATTATCGAATAACTTTTTCTGGTTTATGTTATGATTCCTTTGCTGTAGTATATCTGAAAACATGTAGTATCTACAGCAAAACATGATGCACAGACGAGACGGATTACAAGCACTGCAAGAGAATCTCTTAATTAGCTGCTAAACGCTTTGTTAATGGTGCCTGCCTGGTGTCTAATTCTGTACATCAGATAATGAGGAATACTGTCTTTGCTGTCATTAGTTTTGGGTTTGGAGTTTGCCAGTGTACGCAGCAAGCTGCTTCAAGAAAAGCATTACACTTTTGATTGTTTGTTTGGAGTTAACCGGCCCAGTAAATACTGTTAAGGCCATATCGAGCCAGTCAGTTTACCTAACAACATATTACCTGGGCAGGCTTTTCTACTAGATAGCTAGTCTGGCCCAGAAACATGTACACTCCATATTTTCCAGTTCTGTGGTGTATTCCTGGCTTCCAAAGGATAAACCTTTCTAGAACATATTTTACATAAGCTCTAAAAATATCCTGGACATTTGAAAGTTTTTACGGGCTCATTGACTGAACAAACTGAAATGGTACGAAATGACTTATGTACGAAATGACTAGAAACAGGCTGAGACCGAAAAAGTTTCATGCGAAAGCGAGGGTTTGTTCCTGGCTCGTGTGTATATATACATATATAAACCGTCAGCCCTCTTTATACCGACATTCGATTCAACGACAAAAATTTCGTATTATGAAAGTTTCAATGGAACGAATCCTTAGCGCAAAATGAGACGAAATGACGGCGTTGTATTTAATACGCAAAAAAAGACATTGCAGGTGATTCCAACAAATGTCCTCAACATTTGCCTCTTGGAGTAATTAAGAAATAAAAAAGTTTCTTAACACTTGTTTATTGTATCAGAGCTTTAGCGGAAAATTCTGTATAACGGCAAAACGTTAGGTAACAAATACTGTCGTCCCCAGAATGGTCTGTCGGACGGTTCATGATATATCTGGAACAAGCAGTCGCATACTTCTGATAATTAAGTACATTAAATGATTGTTGATAGCGGACATTTTTATGAAATGTAAATGATTATATAAAGGACACATTATCTGTTATACAATTAGGTATCAGATTAGGAATAAGGTTCTTTTTTCATGATTTGTATCATGATTGATTTGCAATCATTTTTTTTCAGGGTAGTAGCATTATTTACGCAAAACGCATTTGCGTATAATTTGCAAAATAAGACGACGACGAAGAAGACGATCATTAAGCACAATCATTTATTGACCTACGCCTCGCTTTACGCAAAATGCTATTAACGTTAACAAGTCAATGTGATGAAACCCCTCTAAAGCCCACTTAATACAGAGAAAACCGGGATTTAAAAAGGGTATCCATTTCTTTTCTTATTTCTGTTTCAAGACATAGGTTGTCGGAACTCGTCACGAGCACCCACAACATGTGTTTAAAGTATAATTAAGAAAACACACACGCACACGCACACACACACACACACACACACACCATAACGAAAACACGCCCATATAATTTTGACCCCAATGAACCCCACTTTTATATAATAAAACTGGGTTTTGCAGGGGTAAACCTTATTTTTCTTATTTCTGCTCCAAATTATACATTGTGGGTACCCGGTAGAACCGCCCCATCGATGCGTTTCTAACGAATACCGACAATCTATATTTTGAGCAGAATTAAGAACAATATCACAATTTTTCATCTTAAAATTTTCCTTTTTCCGGCGATAAAATAAACAATGTATTTGTACAGGCGTGTTTTCGTAATGCTTTATTCAGAATGGTAACGATTGTGAAGATTGGAAAGAATGCACTATTGCATATGGTGTGTTGTCCTGTAATGCGCCACAAGGAACTTTCCAATGCATAGCAGCTGTCGTATTTTACAGTCAATCCGTAAAATGCCAATCACGACAATTGCCGTCTGCTTTGCCGTCTGCCGGTTACCTTAAAAACAGTTTTTTTTTTTGCAAACAGTGTGGTCCAAGATCAGACTGTGCCTGTATGCAAAAATATTTTTAAAAAGTTTGCAAGAAGATTCAGCAGATGACATAAGCAGACGACATTTTCAGATGTAGATTTTCTCGGCGTCTTAAGGGTTACTTGTGAGGAATGGAATTAGAATCCAGTTTTATTAAAATTCTCCATGTTTACCCTATAAAAGTTAATTCAACAGATCACAACACATTAGCATTTTCTAAAAGATATATGTCCCTATTCCACACAGACAACGAATCCCACGAATCGTCACGAATTGATGAATTTTAGGATTCGTGAAATTTTGTTAATTTTCTGTTTCAGTTCGTGATGTTCGACGATTCAGTTACGATGCAGGTACGATATTGTTACGAATATTTGTGGGATTCGACTGGATTCGGGTGGAATCGCACGAATATTGTCAAAATTCACTACGATTTACAAGATTCTTTGAGAAATGCCGCACGAACGTTGGGAATCAGGTACGAATCAGTTAAAAATACGCCGAATGCATGTACGAATCCGGTACGAATAAAAATGAATTCGTGATAATTCTTGATAATTCTTGGGATTTTCCGTCACAGATGTTCTTACTTGCTTCGTAACTGCTTCGCCATGTATTACGAAAACACGCCTATACAAATACATTGCCACCTTAATCGCCGAAAAACTGAAGATTTTAAGATGAAAAATTACGATATTTTTCTTATTTCTGCTCAAAATATAGATTGTTGGTACTCGTTAGAACCGCCTCATCAACAATCTATATTTTAGAGGAGAAATAAGAAAAATAAGGTTTACCCCTGTAAATCCCAGTTTTATTATATAAAAGTGGGGTTCGAGGGGGTCAAAATTATATAGGCATGTTTTCGTGATGCATTCGTCGGATTCGTGGCAGATTCGTATAGACGACTCGTGGCAGATTCGTATAGACGACTCGTGGTCAAGCCACACATTCACAAATTCCCGAAAGAGTTGAGAATACCTACAAATGCCTTCGAATCGATCACGATTCAGTTTCGATGCCTAAGAATGCATTACGAATTTGTTACGAATTAACTACAATTTTTTGTTTTCGGGAGTTCGTGGCCAAATTTTTGAACAGCTCAAAACTTTTGCCACGAATTCCCGACTGCTGAAGAATTGCAAGAATATGATTCAGATAAGAACTTCAAGAACTGATTACAATACAGCTACGAATCCTAAACTTTATCAATTCGCGGCGATTCGTGGGATTCGTGGTCTGTGTGGAGTAGGGACACAAGGCGTACACGCAATTTTTAAAGAGTATTCCAGTTTACTAAGGTAATGAAATTGCCATTGACTATCCAGAGGGTCACCAATGCCTGTTTGAGCGTTAATATTCTGTGTGTCCCATCTGAGACAACTGATAGCTTGCACTTGCGCATAATAGAGCGTTTACTGTCAACGGAGTCCAAATATTTTAAGAACGCCATGTTTGATTCAGAATAGGAAATATAAACTTCACTTACCAATTTGAAGCTATTGACAGCCTCCCAGATCATCTCGTGCATGCCTGTCATCATCTCGCGTATGTCTGTCAAACACGTTATGTTATCTGTGTAAAATCCAGAAAAGATAACATTTTCACAAGCGACTTTTTGTAAAAAATTGTCAGATCAGTATCATAACGTTTGAAAACCTTAAGTTACGGAATTTCTGCGAATATGAATGAAATCGTTATATTTTTTCTGTAACCCTTATCATAATAATCTGAACGTCGAAGCGCTAAGGGAAATATTTAATTACTTTTGACGATTTTTTTCCAGTTCTTCGCTATGAAACATCGGTTGTAGGTACTCGTTAGAATCGCCTCTGTGAGGCGATTCTAACGAATACCCACAACATATGTATATTTGGAGAAATAAGGAAAAATAAAAATGACTTGCAAGCATAAGATAACCCTCATCTGCTTTGCTATCAACATAGAGTCAATGAAAACCAGGCATTACGAAAACACGCCAATATAATTATGATCCACTTGAATCCCACTTTTTTACAGTAAAACTAGGGTTTACAGGGGTAAACCTTATTTGTCTTATTTCTGCTCTAAAACATAGATTGTTGGTACTCGTTAGAACCGCCTCGATGAGGCGGTTCCAACGTGTACCAACAATCTATATTTTAGAGCAGAAATAAGAAACTGTCCCAACGTGTACCAAAAAATCTATATTTTAGAGCAAAAAGAACATTTTCTTACTTATGCTCTAAAATATGGATTGTTGGTACACGTACGAACCGCCTCATCAAGACGGTTCTAACGAGTACCAACAATGTATATTTTAGAGCAGAGATAAGAAAAATATCACAATTTTTCAGCTAAAAATTTTCATTTTTTTTTCTGCAGTAAAGTTTACAAGGTATTTATATTGGTGTGTTTTCGTAATGTAAGTCCTCACTTTTCTCTAGCAGTACGCTTGCAGATTTTCTTACAAATTGAGGATGTTAGCTATGTTTAAGATTACTAAGTAGTAGTAATGAACGTCGTGTCAGCAAGGAAATTTTGAGGTTATAACTCTTGTCGTCAGCCAAATTTCCGTCAGACCACGCCTGCGTTGGCCACGGAAAAGCACAGGTGTGCTAGAACACGTAACATGTCTGAAAGAATGTTATAGGATGCACATCGCTATTAACATTTAGTAGAAAGAAATGCATTTTCTTGAAAAATGGGAAATGCGCAGACTGAAAAAAGCTATCTACAGTGTCGTGAGAAATGGGTACAGCGTGAATAAATATAGTCCGCCTTGCATAAGGTCTAAAACGTGGGTCACTGTCCGGCATCACAAGGCTTGCCGAATGATGCCGGACAGTGAACCCGAGGGACGGATTTTTCTATCCACCCCTAACACTCATATAGGATTCTTTTTCTTGCATACCTTCCATTTCTTTGCGCGGATTTTTAATGCTGCAGTCACTTCGGTTACCGACGTCCGCCATACTGTGACGACACTACAAGAATGTTTAGTGTCGTCACGTAACTCGTTGTGAGATCAACCTTAACGACGGTGCATATGAGGTCGTATTCAACCAGTGTTTTTACCAAACACGCGAGAGCATTCGATTTTGGGTAAGAACACCAGGGTTAGAACAGAATAAAACTATGGATTTCCTGATCCGGTGTGCAAGAAAAAAAACGCCTCATACCTCATCTGCTGCAAGCACAACAGGCCCTTGTCCTATTGAAGCCAAAGCAGTAGACACACCCCGACTCTGGAAGCTACACAGCACCTTCACGACGACCCAACCTCCCACCACAGCGGTTTAATGTCGCAAAATAAACAAGGTATGACTAAGCGTACGAAGAAAATGTGACTTCGAGCACGTGCGCCCAGCGAAGACTCAGGTCAGCCTCCAATGATCTGAGCCTTTGCGGTGAGCTATACGGATGGTCTTTGACATATAGCTTCTTCGTACAGTCGGGGAAAGGTTTTATTCTGCCTAAACTAATTCTATCAAAGGGTTAAACATTGGAAACAAGGAATACACCGTAGAACTGAATATTATGGAGTGGTCAATTTTTTTCTGGACCGGATTGGCTAGTTTCGGCCAATTAGGCATCATCAGTGATCCTCAGATATTTTCAAAATTCCACAATGGAATCAATGATCCCAAAGGACAAGAAAATATAAAGTACACTATGATGTAGGGCAGGGAGACTTTTCACGGCCGCCACGCATTCCCAGACACCAGCTTTAGTGATGTTAAATATGTTCTATAAAAGGGTTATCCTGTTGCAGCAAGGAATACACCGTAAAACTGAAAAAGTATGGAGTGTACAAGTTTTTTTCTAGTAGGCCTTATCAGTAACCCTCATATATTTTCAAAATTCCAATGGAATCAATAATCCCAAAGGACAAGAAAATTTATACTACACTATGATGAAGGGCAGAGAGACTTATTTTTGGCCGCCACACATTCCCTTAACACCAGCTGTAGTTGTGTACAGGCTATGCTGAGCGCATGTTCGAAATCTTGTCGGGATTCTTGTGGTTATTGTTGACTATCTTAAAGTAGTGAATGGTGTTTTCAAAGTTGAGTTTTAAAAATAACAACAGCGGTAGTTATGCCGGGTGGTGGTCAAAACATCAGGGCACATTGTTTAAAGCATTTTCATCTCAACAAGCTCGTTAGTGGTCACATCGTTAACCGTTCTAGCAAGTACAATATTTAAACTTTTGTTTTTTTTTTTGCTGAAAAAAAATGTGAGTAGCTTTTGCATATGCAAAAGCTACTCACATTTTTTTTCAGCAAAAATATTAGCATGTTTGCCATATTACATGACCAGAGTTTTAACGATTTGTTAACTAACGACGTCGTTAGTTTTGAATAACTGGCCCCATGGTTCAGTTGTTAAAAACATTTTCAGCTTAAAGAAATCGTTAGTGAACAAAACGTTAACTGTTCTAGCAGGTATCACATCTAATACTCTGGTATTTTGCTGAAAAAAAAAAAGTGAGCAGTTTTTGCATTTGCAAAAGCTACTCATATTATTTCCAGCAAAAATCTAAGTATATTAGCCATGTTAAACAAGCAAGGTTTTAATGATACGTTAACTGACGACATCGTTAGTTTTGAACAATATTGGCTACGAGAAAGCATGTGCGATAGTGGAACTTTCTTGTTGCGAAAATGGCCTTTTTCTGGAGAAAGTCTGTGTTTTGTTTCTTATTTTCTGTTTCAAACAAAAGCTGTGGGTGGGTTCTCGTTAAAACCACCCCATCCAGGTTGTTCTAACAAGGACACACAGTTTATGTTGTTAAACAAAAATAAGCAAAATAATACAAATCTCATTTATTCCTATTTTAAGTGGGAATTATGGAGGTATTTGTGTCACAGACTTGTTAACATGATGAGAGGTATACCCGGTATACTGTTTCTACTTTGTTCGGGTCTGATCCTTCATTGTATCCAAAATATAAAGGATGGTCTGGTCTCGTGTGATACATAATTACGACATACGCTCTTTAGCAAAATCTAAGAATCTTTGTTTTAAAAGTTCCAGATCGCCATCCATTAAACATTTTGAAAACTCTAAAAAGGTTGTTTATAAATAACGTCGACTCTGAGAACATTCAGACGCAATCAGAATGAACACGCACCTAAAACACTGTACTGGGTACCAAAAATGTCTCAGCAGTAGACCACATGTGTGATAAGTCTTGTAAACTCAAATTTACACAGAGAAAAGTGTTAATCTACAGGGGGTTAACCCTTGTCCTGCTGAATAAATTAATTTAGCTACACCCATTGCTGACTATCACGCATTCAAATTACTCAGTATAATTTATTCATTCAGTTCACAAACTACATGACAAACAGGGTAGATCCTGATCAGATGACCATTGTTCTATTTCCAGTTTACTTTGCCTTTTCTGGCAGTTGTCACCTAGCTGAGAAAGAATGATGTCCGTCGGAAGCTTTGTTTCCACTGCCATCATATAGCGCGCAGCGAAGATTCGCCTGAGATTTGTAGAATACAGTGTAATTCATATATTAAGACCACCTTTGCGGTAGTTTAAAAGTGGTCTTAAAGAGCCCCAAAGGTTGTCCCTTTCCAGGGGGCACTGTATGCAGAAAAACAAAGAAACAATAACGGTGGCCTGCTGTATAATCTTTTTAAAGCAGAATTAGTCTTAGTTTTAGGTGGTCTTAATAGCGGAATTTCACTGTATTCTGTTGTGTCCATGTGACTGAAAGTTGCTGGAAAAGAGCCTGCAATTAACCACTCGAATGATGTAGAGGGTAGATATTCTGATGTGACCATGTGATTGACAGTATGTATAACAAAGCCTGCAAGCAACAACTCGCTTGATTTCGGTAAAACACGTGATTGACTATGTGTGCAACCAAGCCTGTAGTTAACTCGCTTGATATCTGTAGAACATGTGATTGACTACGTGTACAACCAAGCCTGTAGTTAACTCGCTTCATATCGGTAAACTATTCTGATGCGAGCATGTGATTGGCAGCTTGTGCAACCAACCCTGGACTTAACGCCTCGCCTGATATCGGTAGAATATTTGGAGGTGACCATCTGATTGACAGTTTGTACAACCGGGCCAGTACTTAGTTTGATAGCTGTCATATGAGCCCCGCCAAGCGAATTTGTGTCTTCGAGCATTCCGTCGTGACAAATTTTAACTGCGCATGCCCAGCCATTCAGAGGGGCCAGGGATATGGCTTTCTGTCTGAAGGTTCCTCTTGTTTCACTGCTTGTATGAGTGAGCAGCGAAGGTTCTGGCGAGACTGCGCGGATGCGCAGGCTCGCCTGAACCTTCGCTGCTCGCATAGGCGATAAGTACCAAAATCGCTTGACGGAGCCCATATATTCTGGTGTTACCATGTGACTGACTGTGAGTGCAACCAACCTTGCAATTATTCACTCCTCGTCTGATATCGGTAGAATTTCTGATACGACAATTGTCCAAGCAAGTCTGCAATTTACCGGCAAAATATTTCTGATTTGACCATATGATTGACAGTGCGAGGAACCACGCTTGCAATTCACCAATCGCCTGTTCTGATGTCCCAAAATCCGTGCAGCAGGCAGGAAGATAATCCGTCGAAACAAAAATACCAGTGCATAATGGAAGTGAGGGCAATGACAACGAATCGATACAATTAACCCACAGCTCCGATCAGAGAAACCAAAGGGAAAGAAATACAAACATGAAATAACAAGACCCTAATGGAAACATCAATAGCGGAAAGTCAAAAGCGCTTCCCACAAAATTGCCCATCGGCTATCCAAAAGAATAAGATGCAAGCGATACACACATTCATGACGAACAATAACAAAAATAAATCGCAACAGAAGAGCCCCGCCTTGCCATATCTTCGAAAACTCAAAGGCTAGAAATAACTGTAATGCTGGAGCAAAAGAAAACCAACAGGTAGACTTTTAATTCTAAGGAAGCCTTTACGCTGGGACCGCCAGAGAATCTGAGACCTGACCCACCGGCATGCAATTAAAGAGAGAAGAAAAGTTGTCAACCGTGATTGGGCTAACTACCATGTATGCAGTCTGTTGTATAACATTTATGTTGTTCCCAATCTTTTTATATCGAAAAATGATATCACGAAATTGTGTGTGTGTGTGTGTGTGTGTGTGTGTGTGTGTGTGTGTGTGAATTCGGGTTTAACGTCGCTTTCAACAATTTTTCAGTCATATCACGACGGTGTCTGGTTGCGACAGGGAGCTCAATGCTAACTTTTTTGTGCTGCCTCACTGAAGTATCATGTCCCAGACACATTACATGATACCACACCCAGTCACATTATCCTGACACTGGGTCGACCAGTCCTAGCTCTACCCCGTAAATCAGAGTGCCAAGCGAGGAGCAGCTAGTACCATTTTTAACGACTTTGGTATGTCGCGGCCCGGGATCGAACCCGTGACCTCCCGTTCCCCGGCGCGGACACTCTACCAACTGAGCTATCGGGGCCGGTCACGAAATTGGGTACTGAAGTCATTGCAAGTATAAATTTTTCTTAATTTATATACTAAGTTACCATAAAATTTGGGTTCCGAGAGACCCATCTTTCAGAACAGAAACCCATTTTAGTATCTCAGTGCTACAGAATTCAATAACATGTCGAAAAAGGCCTGCTACCCACTCCACCCTTCACAAAAGGGAAAACAAGGAAACAGATACGCTGAACTCGAAAACAGAAGTATGGCATTAATTAATTAACTTAATAAGTTTGGTTTTTAATAAAATCAAAAAGAACCCCCCCCCCCTCCAACAACAAGAAAAAAAAAAATAAATAAATAAATAAATTGCCCACTCTGAGAATTTATCTCTCAACAAGTCCGTGAAAAGAACACCCACGCAAATCTCATTTTATATAAAAAAAAAACTGGGTTTACAGGGGTAAACATAATTTTTTCTTATTTTTGCCCCGAGGCATGCGCTGTGGGTACTCGTACTTTAACCCGACCTTGAGATTGCCTCGCAATGAAACCGAACGACTTTGCCTGGGCAGGCTTAATAGAAGTGGAGGCAATGATCAGGAATCGATACAATCAACTCACAGCTCCCATCAGAGACACCAAAGGGACAAAACTACAAACATGAAACAACATACCCTAATGGAAAATAGCGGAAAGCCAAAAGGACAGTTACTTTCCCACAAATTGGCCAAAGGACTATCCAAAATAAAATGATATAAGCGACACAAACACCCAAAGACAAACCATAAACCGCGACAGAAGAACCGCCTTGGAACGGTCAGCGGAAACAAATTCCATTGGGGACTTAAATCGATTTTACGTGGCCACAATCCTCGCCCTTACTTCGTCGCGATTAAGACAAATAATTTGTTCACTAAGTGGTTTACTTGTATTCATGTCTGGTCGGTTTCAGCCCTGTGTGGAAGCACCGTGCAGCCGAAGCTATTTCCCTCAGCCCCGATCGGCGGGGCCCCAAGTTTCATCGAATTTCTTCTGAAGTGAGTGGATGAAAGCCAGTCTGCTATTAACCGGTAGGGTATATTGGTTAGTACAGAGGCCCCGCGTTATAACGACAGTATTTTTTCCCTATTATTGTGCCGTTATTATGAATTTGCCGTTATAAAGAATCCCAGTCATGAGTATGATAGCTTATAAAAGGTATTTTGCACATCATTACTCCAAATTACAAGTGTTATAGACATTTGTTAGAATCGCCTCGATGAGGCGATTCTAACAAATATCTATAACATTTGTTTCTTGGAGTATTAAATAACAAGAATCTTTCATGACTATGAATTCGATTTGATTATTTCCAACCCAAGGGAAGACCAAGCCGCTCGGAATCGAGGCTAAACATTGAGCTAAGAATATATTCCATTGAAATTGTCGTTATAACGAGTTTTGCCGTTACAACGAATGTCGTTATAACGCGGGTCCTCTGTACCTGGATGGATAACTGGGTTACTTGATATCGTGGACGGCCCGACAAACACTAATGTGTTTGTAACTGGCAATGAGAAGGTCATGGTTTTGGAATCAAGAAACTAAAAAATGACACCATATAGAAACCATGCGAACAGGTGTCATTTGATGTTTCCTGATTGCTCATTCCAGCATTTATTGGTCAGATATCAAAATGATAAATTGTCCAGCATGTTTTGTACGTAAATGTCACGCGTTTCATCAGTTTTACTTTTTTTCTTAAGCACACGTGTGTTGTTTCACCCGGAAGTAACATTTAAATTACAACTGTCTGTTGACAAGAACAGTTGTTCCAAGCCAAAAACAACGAATTGAGAAATATGAACATTAACAATGACATGAGTGACCTATACGAAGGGAAAATTACGTGTTACATACATCACGTTGTTTATATTTGGTGTCCATGCACGTTCGAAGCATGACATGTGCTTAAAATCTCGTTGAATTTCTGAATAACTCAGAATCAGATTGCACGGATCTGAAAGGCATATACAAATTAATCGTGTCTTTTTTCCGTTTCGGTTTTACGGCCCTTTCAGGATTATTTCACTCATATCGAGTCAATCGTTGATCAGAGGTGGGCGAAAACTGGAGTACCCGGAGAAAAACCACGTGACATTCCGTTGCAGATTATTTAATGAATAAACCATATTTCGGAAACAGAGACTTTTATAGCTCAAAATATTCCATTTATAGAAAAAACCCAGTATCTGAACAAACTATATTTTTTAAACGGAGAGTTTTGAAATTATTCGTTCAAGAATGTGCAGTCGTTCATCAGAGATGGGTAAAAACGAAGTATCGAAAATAACAATAATATTAATAATACGAAGAAGAAGAAGAAGAAGAAGAAGAAGAAGAAGAAGAAGAAGAAGAAGAAGAAGAAGAAATATCCGTTCCTGAATCTGATACAGAGACGAAAAAGTAAAAAAAAAAAGTGAAAAGTGAAAAACACTTTATTTTCACGAGAACACAAAAGCCAAATCGTGTTTGGCTAGTAGAAGATAATAAATACTATAATTTCCATTTGCTGTCTGATGTTTCGATCACATTGTCTGCTATTTTCATCATCTTATTTCTACGATAGGTAAGTCAGACACAACCAACGTATAAAGATGTTTTATTGTTTAATTACACAAACATCTGGGTAAGAAAAAGATAAATGAGTAGAAATTTCGTAAGAATTAGACTGCACACGAAAACAGAAGAGCTCCTACTCGTAGCTGCCCTTGCAACATGAAATTTAAAGTGAATGAACAACGCCTCATAAGAATAAGAACGCACACAAAAATAGAGAGCTGGAACTCATAGCTGGCCTTGCTACATGAAGTTTAAGCTTAACAGGCACTAAACGTTGAATCAACGTTGAAACAACGTTGTAAACGTTATTTCAACGTCGATTCAATGTTGAGTCAACGGTTTGTGCCTACAGGGAGGTGACTGATCAACATTTCATAAAAAGAGGACTGCACGCGAAAATAAAGGAGCATACACTAGTAGCTGTCTTTGATACATGAATGTAAGGTGAATGATCAACATTTCATAAGAAGGGGACTGCACTCGAAAATAGAGGCGCATACACTAGTAGCTGGCCTTGCTACATGAATGTAAGGCGAATGGTCAACAGTACTGCACCCGAAAATAAAGGAGCATATACTAGAAGCTGGCCTTGCTACATGAATGTTAGGTGAATGGTCAAAAGTACTGCACCCGAAAAGAAAGGAGCATACACTAGAAGCTGGCCTTGCTACATGAATGTAAGGTGAATGGTCAAAAGTACTCCACCCGAAAATAAAGGAGCATATACTAGAAGCTGGCCTTGCTACATGAATGTAAGGTGAATGGTCAAAAGTACTCCACCCGAAAATAAAGGAGCATATACTAGTAGCTGGCCTTGCTACATGAATGTAAGGTGAATGGTCAAAAGTACTCCACCCGAAAATAAAGGAGCATATACTAGAAGCTGGCCTTGCTACATGAATGTAAGGTGAATGGTCAAAAGTACTCCACCCGAAAATAAAGGAGCATATACTAGAAGCTGGCCTTGCTACATGAATGTAAGGTGAATGGTCAAAAGTACTCCACCCGAAAATAAAGGAGCATATACTAGTAGCTGGCCTTGCTACATGAATGTTAGGTGAATGGTCAAAAGTACTCCACCCGAAAAGAAAGGAGCATACACTAGAAGCTGGCCTTGCTACATGAATGTAAGGTGAATGGTCAAAAGTACTCCACCCGAAAATAAAGGAGCATATACTAGAAGCTGGCCTTGCTACATGAATGTAAGGTGAATGGTCAAAAGTACTCCACCCGAAAATAAAGGAGCATATACTAGTAGCTGGCCTTGCTACATGAATGTAAGGTGAATGGTCAAAAGTACTCCACCCGAAAATAAAGGAGCATATACTAGAAGCTGGCCTTGCTACATGAATGTAAGGTGAATGGTCGAAAGTACTCCACCCGAAAATAAAGGAGCATATACTAGAAGCTGGCCTTGCTACATGAATGTAAGGTGAATGGTCAAAAGTACTCCACCCGAAAATAAAGGAGCATATTCTAGAAGCTGGCCTTGCTACATGAATTTAAGGTAAATGGTCAAAAGTACTCCACCCGAAAATAAAGGAGCATATACTAGAAGCTGGCCTTGCTACATGAATGTAAGGTGAATGGTCAAAAGTACTCCACCCGAAAATAAAGGAGCATATACTAGAAGCTGGCCTTGCTACATGAATTTAAGGTAAATGGTCAAAAGTACTCCACCCGAAAATAAAGGAGCATATACTAGAAGCTGGCCTTGCTACATGAATGTAAGGTGAATGGTCAAAAGTACTCCACCCGAAAATAAAGGAGCATATACTAGAAGCTGGCCTTGCTACATGAATGTAAGGTGAATGGTCAAAAGTACTCCACCCGAAAATAAAGGAGCATATACTAGAAGCTGGCCTTGCTACATGAATTTAAGGTGAATGGTCAAAAGTACTGCACCCGAAAATAAAGGAGCATATACTAGAAGCTGGCCTTGCTACATGAATGTAAGGTGAATGGTCAAAAGTACTCCACCCGAAAATAAAGGAGCATATACTAGTAGCTGGCCTTGCTACATGAATGTAAGGTGAATGGTCAAAAGTACTCCACCCGAAAATAAAGGAGCATATACTAGAAGCTGGCCTTGCTACATGAATGTAAGGTGAATGGTCGAAAGTACTCCACCCGAAAATAAAGGAGCATATACTAGAAGCTGGCCTTGCTACATGAATGTAAGGTGAATGGTCAAAAGTACTCCACCCGAAAATAAAGGAGCATATACTAGAAGCTGGCCTTGCTACATGAATTTAAGGTGAATGGTCAAAAGTACTCCACCCGAAAATAAAGGAGCATATACTAGAAGCTGGCCTTGCTACATGAATGTAAGGTGAATGGTCAAAAGTACTCCACCCGAAAATAAAGGAGCATATACTAGAAGCTGGCCTTGCTACATGAATTTAAGGTGAATGGTCAAAAGTACTGCACCCGAAAATAAAGGAGCATATACTAGAAGCTGGCCTTGCTACATGAATGTAAGGTGAATGGTCAAAAGTACTCCACCCGAAAATAAAGGAGCATATACTAGTAGCTGGCCTTGCTACATGAATGTAAGGTGAATGGTCAAAAGTACTCCACCCGAAAATAAAGGAGCATATACTAGAAGCTGGCCTTGCTACATGAATGTAAGGTGAATGGTCGAAAGTACTCCACCCGAAAATAAAGGAGCATATACTAGAAGCTGGCCTTGCTACATGAATGTAAGGTGAATGGTCAAAAGTACTCCACCCGAAAATAAAGGAGCATATACTAGAAGCTGGCCTTGCTACATGAATTTAAGGTGAATGGTCAAAAGTACTGCACCCGAAAATAAAGGAGCATATACTAGAAGCTGGCCTTGCTACATGAATGTAAGGTAAATGGTCAAAAGTACTGCACCCGAAAATAAAGGAGCATATACTAGAAGCTGGCCTTGCTACATGAATTTAAGGTGAATGGTCGAAAGTACTCCACCCGAAAATAAAGGAGCATATACTAGAAGCTGGCCTTGCTACATGAATTTAAGGTGAATGGTCAAAAGTACTGCACCCGAAAATAAAGGAGCATATACTAGAAGCTGGCCTTGCTACATGAATTTAAGGTGAATGGTCAAAAGTACTGCACCCGAAAATAAAGGAGCATATACTAGAAGCTGGCCTTGCTACATGAATTTAAGATGAATGGTCAAAAGTACTCCACCCGAAAATAAAGGAGCATATACTAGAAGCTGGCCTTGCTACATGAATTTAAGATGAATGGTCAACATTTCATAAGAAGAGTACTGCGAAAATAGAAAAGCATATTCTAGAAGCTGTCCTTGCTGCATGAAATTTATGCTGAATGATCAACATTTCATTAGTAGCGGACTGCACGCATATATATAAGGTGAATTAACAACACTCCATAAGACTAAGGATGCACTCGAATATAGAGGAGCATATATAAGGTGAATTAACAACACTTCATAAGACTAAGATGCACTCGAAAAAAGAGGAGCATATATAAGGTGAATTAACAAAACTTCATAAGACTAAGGATGCACACGAAATTAGAGGAGCTGATACTCGTAGCTGGCCATGCCACATGAAATTTAAGGTGAATGATTTACATATCATAAGGAGAGGACTGCACGCGAAAATAGAGGATTTAGTAGCTAGCCTTGGCACATGAATGTAAATTGAATGAACAGCATCGCTTTTCAAAAGAATAAGAATGTACACAAAAGCAGAGGACCCATACTCGTAGCTGACCTTACAACATGAAATTTAAGGTGAATGAACAACACTTCAAAAGAATAGAAATGCACACAAAACACAGAGGAGCTCATACTCGTATCTTGTCTTGTTACATGAAATTTAAAGTGAATGAAGAACACTTCATAAGAATAAGGATGCACACAACAGAGGAGTTCATACTCATATCTAGCCTTGTCACATGAAAAGGTAAATAAACAACATTTCATAAGACGAGGAATGCCCACAAAAAGTCATAGCTGGTCTAGCCACATAAATGTAAGGTGAACGAACAATATAACGTTTCAAAAAGAATAAGAATGCTCCCAAAAATAGATTAGCTCATACTCATAGCCGACCTTGCTACATGAATGTAAGGTGAATGAACAAAATAACGTTTAAAAGAACAAGAAAACATAAAAATAGAGTTTCCTTAAAAAAAGTGGAATTTAAGGGTTAAACGAAACAGTTTAACTCTTATCCTTCTGTTTACGACAACTCCTATCTCTGGAAACAGTGTAGATCCAGATCAGATGGCTCTGACCAGGATCTACACTGTTTGACATTCAGTTTATGTATTTGTAAGAATAAAATTACATCAAGTAATCTGATTGGTTCAAAGTCAGAAATGGGCGTGGCTAAACTGAATATTCAGCAGGATAAGGCTTAAGTCTCCGTTCCGGGGATCATTTTCTCAGCCTACACTCAGAGACAGTCGACCCACCAGTTGTGTCAGTGCTTTGATCTAAAGGAGGCCGACAAAGACCAGAAAAACAACCTTTAACCCTTGTCCTGCTGAATATTTAAATGTGTCACACCCACTACTTATTATCAACCAATCAGATTACTTGATACATTTCATAAACTGAATGACAAACAATGAAGATCCTGATCAGATGGCTTCTTCAGAAGCCATCTGATCTGGATCTGCATTGTTTGAAAGATAAGACATATCCCGGCTCAGCAGGACAAGGGTTAATAGCAGTTAAAATTTATTACCATTTTATAGCACTCGCTTTGCTGATGATAACTGGTTTAATACCTGTATGTTGTCTGCTTCCTAAGTTAATTTCATGTAATGATCTGATCTCATTTGATCAATTGATCTTCCGAATTTCTGGGATTCTTTCCGTCTTTCCTATGTCTAACTGTTGGTTTTCTTTTGCTCCAGCATGCTGTCGAGTCCTCACCGTTGTTTCATCTCTGTGGTTGTTTGATTATTTGTGTTCACGGAGATGTTGCACTGATGAGTTAGGAGGCCTTCATGCGGACAACAAATTATTTGTCTAAATCGCGACGGAAGTAAGGGCGAGGATTGTGGCCACGTAAAATCGATTTAAGCCCGCCCCCCTCCACCCCCAGTGGAATTCGTTTCCGCTGACCGTTCCAAGGCAGTTCTTCTGTCGCGATTTATTTTTGTTATGGTTTGTCTTTGGGTATTTGTGTCGCTTATATTATTTTATTTTGGATAGCCTATTGGCCATTTTGTGGGAAAGTAACTGTCCTTTTGGCTTACCGCTATTGATGTTTCCATTAGGTCTGTTGTTTCATGTTTGTGTTTCTTTTGGTGTCTCTGATGGGAGCTTCGGGTTGATTGTATCGATTCTTGATCATTGCCTCCACTTCTATTTTCCTGATGCGCCTGTTGGTGAAGTCTAAAGATGCTGCTATGGCAAAAGGTTTTATCAAGAAACGAGCTTGGTTTTCAGTTTGTCAGTTAAAGAGACGCAGAGCTGTTACAACCAATTAAGGGTTAACTGAAAAGAACACGTACTGAATAAGATGTAAAAGAAAATATGTTTCCATCTGCAGAGCAAATTATCAAACTGTGTGAAGGTTAGAACATAATGTCAAAGCAAATAGAATGAAATCGAAATTTTCAGATATACTGAGTGGAATCTTCCGCCTCGTTTATGTTTGTTTTGTTTGCTTTGAAGTTTTACGCCCCAGGTTATTTTGGAGACGTCCATTTTGTGGGACTTTTACTCGACCTTGAAATGAAATGACATCTCAAGGCCCAACAAAACCGCTTAGGATTTAAGGAGCGGTCCGACTTGCATATAAAGCAGACGTCCATTTTGAAATTTAAGTTTTTTTTTGTACGTTTTATTTAAATAGAAAAACAAAAACAGTGAAGCGTCTCATCTAAGCATGCACTATTTGACACGAGATTTGACAGTGTGTTGTTTTTGGATTTCCTGTGTAAGCTAGGATAACAGATGCAAAGTATGACACCAAAGTGTTGGAAGTAGGAAGTTGGAAGTTGGAAGTTTGAAACCCCTTATATTGATATTTTGGCACTGAGGAACAAAAAAATTCAAACATCTGACATCGGAATTAAGTCCGCAGAAACCAAACGCAAACGTTGCAGGATCAAACAGAAGGTTAGAAAATAACTTTGCAACATTAAGGGTTAAAGATTGGCTATGCCAACTGAGTAACCCTCTATAAATAAAGTCTACTTACTCACCTTACTTACTTAAAGGAATTTGAGAAGGTATTGACAAAAGCATTGGAGTTCGTTCTGATATTTGCGTTTTCTGGACGTCGCCTAGCATTGCAAGTTCTGGACGTGTTACCGGTTGCGCTACTGTGGCATACTTAAAACTGTATGCTTAGAGTAGTGCATAAAAAGGTATTTGACACCGCAGTGGACTATGTGCATAGGGGGTTTTATTTGACATTACTCGGGTATTTTTCCTAAATATTGTTATTTCCCTCGGCCTACGGGCCTCCGTGGCCTAGTGGATACGAGCGCTGACTCTTAATCATTAGGTCTCTCACCGCTGTGGGTGCGAGCCTCGCTCGGGTCACACGTGAGACGCCAAGTTCTGCAACGAAAGGTCAGGTGGTTTTTCTCCGGGTACTCCGGTTTTCGCCCACCTCTGATTAACGATCGATATGATATGAGTGAAATAATCTTGAAAGGGCCGTAAAACCCAAACAAAACAAAAAAATTCGCTCAGCCATGAAAGCAACATTCTGACCTAAAAACCACATGAAAGCAAAACGTCACGTCATTACGAAAACACGACTATAAAATACATTGTAAATTTTACCGACAAAACATTGAAAATTTTAAGCTGAAAAATTGTGATATTTTTCTTATTTCTGCTCTAAAATATAGATTGTGGGTACACGTTAGAACCGCCTCATCACTGGAGATCGCAAGACTCATAATGTACCATGGACAGAACTCTAATTATGGGTTTGCATCTACAGAGAACTGGTATCCATGGTTTGCAAGGTGTTTAACCCTTGTCCTGCTGAGCCCGGATATGCCTTATCTTCAAAACAATTAAGATCCAGATCAGATGGCTTCTGACGAAGCCAGTTGATTAGGATCTACATTGTTTGCCATTCAGATTGTGAATGTGTTGCAATAATTTGCACGACATAATCTGATTGGTTGATAATCGGTAGTGGGCGTGGCATATATGAATATTCAGCAGGACAAGGGTTAAAAGAATTGCAAGTGCATCTGCATTAAACTTTATATTAGTGCATAGCTGATTGTTGATCATTTTAGCTCGCCTGTACGAAGTACATGGAGAGCTATTGGTGTCACCTCGGTTGTGCACGTTTGCGTTTGTGTGCGTGTGCGTTCCCGTCACACTGATTTAAAGTTTTTCAAAATCTAGGATACATTTGTAATTTGTTATATACGTTTCCATTATGCTATTAAGTTAAAAACACAATCGGCCAACCATGTGACAATGGCTCAAGCGTAAAAGGGTGAAGGTCATGGTGATCTACATTTCACGGTCCAGTGATTTTGCCTTATATCTTGAAGACTATTGTTTGGAGAAATGCCATACCTGGGATATTAGTGCCGTGTGACCCCATGATTGACCTCAAAATATATCTAGGTCAATGTGACCTATATTCCATGGTTCAGTGATTTAGCCTTTTATCTTGAAGACTTTTTGTTGGAGAAATTTCATACCTGGGATATTAGTGCCATGTGACCCCATGATTGACCTCATAATACATCTCGGTCACTGTGACATATATTTCATGGTTCAGTGACTTTGCCTATTATCTTGAATACTATTTGTAGGAGAAATGTCATACCTGGATTATTAGTTCCATGTGACCCGATAATTGACCACCAAATATATATAAGTCACTGTGACCTATATTTTATGGTTCAGTGATTTTGCCTATTATTTTGAATACTATTTGATGGAGAAATGTCATACCTGGATTATTAGTTCCATGTGACCTGCTGATTGACCTCAAAATATATCTAAGTCAGTGTGACCTATATTTCATGGTTCAGTGATTTTGCCTATTATCTTGAATTCTATTTGATAAGGAAACGTCATACCTTGATTATTAGTTCCATGTGACCTGCTGATTGACCTCAAAATATATCTAGGTCAGTGTGACCTATATTTCATGGTTGAGTGATTTTGCCTATTATCTTGAATAATATTTTGATAATGAAATGTTATAGCTGGGATATAACTTCAATGCAACCAGATGATTGACCTCAAATATATGTAGGTCAGTGTGACCTATATTACATGGTTCAGTGACTTTGACTTATATTTTGAATACTCTTGGATGGAGAAACTTCATATCTGAATTATCAATTCCATGTGACCAGATGATTGACATAGAAATATATCTCTAGGTCAGTGTGACCTATTTTCATGGTTCAATGATTTTTCCTCATAATTCAGACACAATTTGATTCTGGAATGTGATATCTGGAATATATGTTCAATGTGATCTGATGATTGACCTCAAAATATACAATGTATGAAGAAGAGTGTGATCTATATTTCATGGTTCAATAGTTTTACCTTATATCTTGAAGGCGCGAAAAAGGCAGCTATGCTGTCATGCAACAGCTCTTGTTCTGTTTTATAACAATGTTTTTGCCACTGTCGGTGTTTTTTTTTAGTTCAGTCCGGACAGCTGTAGTTCTCTTGTAATCATTTTGACTGACAAATAGACTAGCTAATAGACTGATTTGTTTAATAATTTTCTAATTATATATATTTATATACTTTCCACTTCTTGTCCATGGCTAGTTTCAAGCTATCTTTGGTCAATATTATTGGTAGCCAACCCATAGAATCTTGACAATTAATATAAAAGATAAACAACTGATGATCCTTTTTATTACGTTGCTAAGCCTTGGACAAGGCTATACATACACCATCTCACGGAAAGCGACTGCGCTATTTCTTTCAAAGTCGCACACGCGGTGGCCATTTACGAGCCTTACAAATCGAAAACCCGTTTCGCCTTTTGCGAACAACAAAGGTGCATCAGCGCAGTCTGATCAGCCCCTTGGTAATCGCTGCTTGGATGGTCTTGCACTCCAAATAAGGAAATCCATAGTTTTAGCTTGGGATACAAATTCTGTTCTAACCCTGGTGTTCTTACCCAAAATCGAATATTCTCGCGTGTTTGATAAATGCACTGGTTGAATACGACCTCATATCCGCAGTCGTTAAGGTTGACGCTACAGCACGTAATGTGACGTCACTAATAAACACAATATGGCGGACGTCGGCAACCGAACTAACTGCAGTATTAAAAATCCACGCTCACAAATGGAGGGTATGCAAGAAAAAGAATCCTACATGGGTGTGAGGGGTGGATAGAAAAATCCGTCCCTCGGGATCATGTGTCCGGCAAGCCTCTTGATGCCGGACAGTGACCCTCGTGGCGGATTTTTCCATCCACACCCTCACACCCATATAAGATTCTTACAGTACAACACCTCTTGTCGGGCCCATCGGAGGCGAGATGTTGGTTTTCTTTTAACTTCAATTCAGTTATTTCATGCTGCCGAGTCCTCAGCGTTGTTTGATCTCTGTATTTGTTTGATTTCTATGTCCTTGGAGAGGTTGCCCTGATGTATGCACACTGAACAAATTATATGTTTAAACCACAACAGAACCAAAGGCGAGGATTGTGGCCAAGTAAAATCGATTTAAGCACCCCCTCCTCTTCTGTTGTGATTTATTTTTGTTATAGGTCGTCTTTGCGTGTATGTATTGTTAATACTTTTTTATTTTGGATAGCCATTTGGCCATTTTTGGGAAAGTAACTGTCCTTTTGGCTTTCCGCTTGTGATGTTTTTTTATTATTTTGTTTCTTTCCCCTTGGTGACCTTGATGGAGGTGTGTATGGGGTGCCCTTTTACTATTTATTCCCTATTTATACATATCCATAATTATTTATGGATATCCATAATTCGAATTATGGATATCCATAATTATTTATGGATATCAATAATTATTTATAGATATCCATAATTCGAATTAATGATATCCATAATTCGAATTATGGATATCCATAATTATTTATGGAAATCAATAAGTATTTATGGATATCCATAATTCGAGTAATGATATCCATAATTCGAATGATGGATATCCATAAATCGAATTATGGATATCCATAATCAAATTATGGATATCCAAAAATCAGTCGAATTATGGATATCCATAATCGAATTATGGATATCCATACTTTGAATTATGGCTATCCATAAATCGAATAATGGATATCATTTATTCGAATTATGGATATCCATAATTCGGTCTATTTATGGATATCCATAATTCGATTTATGGACACCCATAGTTCGTTTTGGCAAATAAATACAACAAATAATGACTGAAACCAGACTTTAGCGGTGAATTATGGATATTAATAATTCGAAATATGGATATCCATAATTTAGCCCGATTTATAGATACCTTTAATTCGATTTATGGATATCCATAATTCGAATTATGGATACCCAGAAATCAGCGGAATAATTGATATCCATATTTTGATATCCATAATTGGAATTATGGATATCTATAAACATGGATTAAATAGTAAAAAGGCACCCCATAGGTGTGTAATTGAATCGATTCCTGTGGCGTCTCATCTGGGTATCCACTGTTTGCTCAGGCCTGTCTGTCCGAATAGATACGGTAAATACGTAGTTTAATTACATTCGCCTCTGTCTGCTTGAGGTTTCGTCCAAGCCAGTGCTACGGGTGTATTCCGAGCTGTTTAATTTTTGTCATACCGTTCATAAGTGTGCGGTTCAGCGTGACTTCTTATCACGCCGGGGCTCAAAGATACTTTGGTTTTTGTGACATCAAAGCTCCTGTTTTTCCCTTTTTATCTAATAGCATATTTTTACCATAGTTTTCGCTTCGGGATGTCAGTTTTCTGATGAATTCTTTCCTGGTACAGTTCTCATTTCCCTAACACACCTTTCGAAAACCACTGTTTATGCGAATGTCGAAGATTAAGAAATTTCCGTTTTTTTTGTTTTTTTTTTCATGTTTGCATTGGTTTCGTTGTTTTGTTGTTGCTTTTGGCCTTTATGTATTGTTTTTCCTTTACACAATCGAAGTCCACAGCCGTTGTTTTGTTTGTTTGTTAGAACAGCTTTCTCAAAGAAATTCAATAAGAACCCTTCAAGAAGAACCCTTAACCAGAACTTTAACTACGTACACTTATGTCGAAGGGCCCCGTTAGCTGTTATCGCCAGCCACCCTAAACAAGATGGTTCACAAGAGATCCTATGTCTGCTTGAGCGGTAGGTTTTCTTTTTCACTATCTAGGGTCATTTCCTTGGGCTTTTTAACCTTCAAGAATCTATCCCAGCTGTTGTCTTATCATTGGAATTCCGTCTGCTAATTTTGGCAGTAAGCCTAGTCTTGTCTCTTCAAGAAAGAGTAGGTGATGACGTATTGCTTTATTTTACGTAAATCTTCAAAATCGCATTTCACCAAATGTTTTTATACACTCAGTAGGTGATCCAGCCAAGAGTGTTTTTTCTTGCACACCAGACAAGCAAATCCGTGATTTTACCCTGGGAAATTTATGTCCTGACCCTGGTGTTCCGACCCAAAATCGAATATAATCGCATGCTTGATAAATGCACTGGTAGATTACGATCTTGTATGTGCCGTCGTTAAGGTTGACGTCACAGCACGTTACGTGACGCCACTAAACATTCCTACAGTGTCATCGCAATATGGCGGACGTTGGTAACCGAAGTGACTGCAGCATTAAAAATCCGCGCTAAGAAATGGACGGTATGCAAGAAAAAAGAATCCTATATGGGTGTGAGGGGCAGATGGAAAAATCCGTCCCTCGGGATCACTGTCCGGCATCACTCGGCAAGCCTCGTGATGCCGAACAGTGACCCTCGGGACGGATTTTTCCATCCACCCTTCACAGCCATATAAGATTCTTATATTCTTCATCTTCCGTACTTTCTTTTTCAGCCCCATCACATGAACAAGTCCGTGAAATAAAGACCCCCTAAACCCCATTTTGTATAGAGAAAACTGGGGTTTACGGGGTCAACATTATTTTCCTTATTTCTGCTCCAACACATAGGCTGTGGGTACTCGTTAGAACCGCCTCAATGAGGCGGTTCTAACGAACACCCAAAACCTATGATAAGAAAAATATCACAAATTTTTATCAGAAACATGACCTTTTTTTGAGGTTTGAAAAATGCACTATATCACACGGGTGTGTTATCGAAATGCTCTGCAAAATATTGGATCTTCCGTAGGATGGCATATTTATATCAGATAATCACATATTTTATGGCTCTAGGAGATCCCGTTTTCTGAAGAACATTGCGATACTTTTCTCACGCTCTTCATATAAATTGTGGCTGCTCATAGGAACCACACCATAATTGAGTTCTTACGAGCATAGGAACTCTTACATCCCTAAGATATTCTTCTTTAAGCTCAACACATCCATATACAGTAAAATTCCGCTTTTAAGACAAGTTCAAGACGACTTTTGAACATTCCCAAAGGTGGTCTCACCAGAGGACGCTTTATGCAGAAAACACAAAGAAAGAATGTCTGTAGCCTATTAAATAAGCCTTCTGAAGTAGAATTAATCTTAATTTTTTTCTTAATAGCGGAATTTCACTGTATGTAAAAGGTTTCAGGAGTTTTTTATTTAATTTTTCTTGCAAAGGTATTTTGCGTGTTCACATAGAGGTGGTATTAACGGGCACCAACAATCTATGGATGATCTACGTACCTGTCTGAGTAATCGCCCCCGCCAATCGGGGCTGGAAGAAATAGATTGACTGCATGATGCTTCCACGCAGAGTTGAAACCGACCGCACATGAATACTGGTAAACCCTTTAAGAGGTTCTAAGTAGAAGTAAAACAAAGATCAGGAATCGATACAATTAACTTACTCCACCCATCAACGACACCAAAGGGAAAGAAACACAAACCTTAGGCGACCAGACCATAATGGAAACCTAAACAAAGGAAGGCCATAAGGACAGTCACTTTCTCACAAAATGGCCATATGGCCATCCAAAATAAAAAGACACAAGTGATACACACAGTAAGTAACAAACAACAACATAAATAAACAGCCAGAGAAGAACCGCCTTGGAACGGTCAGTGGAAAGATTTCCACTGGGTGGCTTAAATCGATTTTACGTGGCCACAATCCTCGCCCTTACTTCTGTCGCGATTTAGACAAATAATTTGTTCAGTCCGCATGAAGGCCTCCTAACTCATCAGTGCAACATCTCTGTGAACACAAATAATCAAAGAACCACAGAGGTGAGACAACGGTGTGGACTCGACAGCAAGCAACCACTGAAATGCTGGAGCAAAAGAAAACCAACAGTTAGACTCCGATGGGCCCGACCAGAGACAGAGCATCAGGCACCAATCAACATTACCTTGAATTAGATCTCTCTAATTCTCAATAAGCCTTTACGTCGGAACCGTCATAGAATCTGAGGCCTGACCCACCGGCGTGCAATTAAAGAGGGAAGCAAAGTTGCCAACCGTGATTGGGTTAACTACCATGCATGCAGTCTGTCGTATAACATCCATGTTGTACCCAATCTTTTTATATCGAAGAGTGATTTTACGAAATTGGGTGCTGAAGTCATTGCGGTTATATATTTTTCTGAATTTATATAATAAGTCACCATAAAATTCGGGTTCCGATAGACCGTGTTGCAGAAGAGATTTAAGTCCAATATTGAATTTTGAAATTAAATCAGAATGGCGTCTATAAAATTTTGAAAAGGCTTTGCGTAGTTTATGGTACCGATAACCCTGATTAAGAAGTTTAGCCGTGAATAATTTATTACGAGTGTTGAAGTCAGTTACATGACTACACATTCTAGCAAATCGAATTAACTGCGAAATATAAACGCCATAGGATGGCGCACGAGGAACATCACCATCCAAAAAAAGGAAAATTTACAACCTCAAAATCAAAGTCATCGCGTTTATCATAAATTTTGCACGAAACAAACCCATCTACAATAGATAGATGTAAATCCAAAAACGGGGCCTCGGTATCAGAAGAATTTGCTTTATTTAACTGAAGTTCTGGGGGGTAAATCTGACTGATCAAACCATCGAAATAGGTATTATCAATATTTAATAAATCATCTAAATATCTAGAAGTGGAGCTAAAAGCTTCAATAATTTCAGATTGGTTATCAATGGACAGCGACAGCATGAAGTCTCTTTCATAACAATACAAGAACAGATCAGCCACAAGAGGTGCGCAATTCGTACCCATCGGAATACCCACAATTTATCCAAATAACTTAGTACCGAATCTAATATAAATATTGTCAAGTAGAAAGGTGAGGGCATCACAGACTTTCTGACATGACCAAGGTGTATAATTCTTTTGCTCTTTAGAAGTGAAAAATGCATTTTCTGACATTACATGCAAGATGAGAGAATCTTCTCTGTGAAAAGCCCATTCAATTAAATCATTAAGCTTTTCTTTTATAAGATTATGAGGAAGTGTAGTGAAAAGAGTGGAAAAATCGTAAGTAGACAGACTTGAAGCACGAAAATGTCTGGATTTCAAAGTATTTAAAGTAGAAGTAAAACAAAGATCAGGAATTGATACAATTAACTTACTCCACCCATAAAAGACACCAAAGGGAAAGAAATACAAATATTAAGCGACCAGACCATAATGGAAACCTAAACAAAGGAAGGCCATAAGGACAGTTACTTTCCAACAAAATGGCCATATGGCCATCCAAAATCAAAAGACATAAGCGACACACACAGTAAGTAACAAACAACAACATAAATAAATCGCCACAGAAGAGCCGCCTTGGAACGGTCAGTGGAAGATTTCCACTGGGGGGGCTTAAATCGATTTTACGTGGCCACAATCCTCGCCCTTACTTCCGTCGCGATTTAGACAAATAATTTGTTCAGTCCGCGTGAAGGCCTCCTAACTCATCAGTGCAACATCTCCTTGAACACAAAAATCAAAGAACCACAGAGGTGAGACAACGGTGAGAACTCGACAGCAAGAAACCACTGAAATGCTGGAGCAAAAGAAAACCAACAGTTAGAGTAGAAGTAAAACAAAGATCAGGAATTGATACAATTAACTTACTCCACCCATAAAAGACACCAAAGGGAAAGAAATACAAACATTAAGCGACCAGACCATAATGGAAACCTAAACAAAGGAAGGCCATAAGGACAGTTTCTTTCCCACAAAATGGCCATATGGCCATCCAAAACCAAAAGACACAAGTGATACACACAGTAAGTAACAAACAACAACATAAATAAATCGCCGATGAGCCCGACCAGAGACAGAGCATAAGGCACCAACCAACATTATCTCTCGAATTCTCAATAAGCCTTTACGTTGGAGCCGTCATAGAATCTGAGGCCTGACCCACCGGCGTGCAATTAAAGAGGGAAGCAAAGTTGCCAACCGTGATTGGGTTAACTACCATGCATGCAGTCTGTCGTATAATATCCATGTTGTACCCAATCTTTTTATATCGAAGAATGATTTTACGAAATTGGGTGCTTAAGTCATTGCGGTTATATATTTTTCTGAATTTATATACTAAGTCACCATAAAATTCGGGTTCCGATAGACCTTGTTGCAGAAGAGATTTAAGTCCAATATTAAAACCTCATTCGAATTTTTATAGACCAAAACCGATTTCATCCTGATCTTTCAAAGACTTTATCACAATATTTAATCACATGCGTTTTAATAGCAGTAAGACATGAAGTTGACAATTTAGAAAGTTAAGTGGTAGTGCAAGAGCTAGAATTTGCAATAAACCGTGCTTTGTAAGGTCTTTTATGAAGTTTTGGTAACCAGTATAGCGTAGGAAGCTTGTCTAGGCTCTCGATAACACACACAGCAAACTTGGTGGCTGAATGACAAATACGTTATCTACTATAGCTCTCTCTTCAGCTAAAGGCTGAAGTTCATAGGCCTTAGTACCACCAAGCTCCTGCTTAAGCGTGTTAACATAGTGGAGCCGTCACACAACGACGACGTTGTTAGCGGCCTTGTCTGCAGGGGCCAAAACAAACTTCTTATGAAATTCTTGAATACCTAGTTTAAGATGACGTAAAGACGTCTTAGGCTTAGGCGGTAATAAGTTAGTATTTTGAGAATAGAAAGAAATGCGTTTATTCACTAGTTTTAAAATGCTAAGTTTCCAGTCCATAAGGGCTTTATGCTCAACATACTCTCGCTTACACCATCGATTACCGAATTCATTGAAGGAAGCAGCGATTTCATCTCTACATTTACTGTAATCAATTTTAGAAGGAAACCGATATTTCGGTCCTTTACAATCCAAGAAAAGTGGTGTGAGTCCGACCGTCCATGCATATAAAACCTATTGGTTATTAGGCGACAGGGCTTGAGAAGTCATTTCATCTCAATGCCGGGTAAAAGTCCCACAAAAATGGAAGCAACGTCTCCATAATGACCTATACAGTGTTGACGGGGACGTTAAACCTCAAATCAAACAAACAAACAAACAAAACAATATTTATTTTAGAGAAAAAATACGTAAGGAAATCACCAACATTTTCGTCTGAAAAATACTAGTTCTTGAGATGAGAAAGGCGTCATTTTAGCGGACGGGTGTGTTAGAGATATGAGCGGGGAAAAATCAAAATATAACGACAGAAAACATCACGAGAACACGCCTATAAATTTTTGACCCACATGAACCCCTCTTTTATATAGTAAAACTGGCGATTTACAGGGGTAAACCTTCTTTTTCTTATTTCTGCTCTAAAATATAGATTGTGGGTACACGTTAGAACCGCCTCATCGAGGCGGTTCTAACGTGTACCCACAATCTATATTTTGAGCAGAAATAGGAAAAATATCACAATTTTTCATCTTAAATTTTTCATTTTTACGGCGGTAAAATTTACAGTGAGTTTGTATAGGCGTGTTTTCGTAATGCATTTTTGTGGTTGGTTGGTTGATTTGTGATTTAACGTCCCCGTCAACACTGTAAAGGTCATTTTGGTGACGTTGCTTCCAATTTTGTGGGACTTTTACCCGACATTGAGATGAAATGACATCTCAAGCCCTGTCGGGCAATGAAACCAATAGGGTTTATTAGCATGGACGGTCCGCCTCGCACCGCTGTTCCTGGACAGGCTTAGATCCTCTATGCGGTTTACCAGTACTAGTGTGCGGGCCGGATTCAGCTCTGCGTGGAAGCATCATGCAGCCCATATATTTCTTCAAGCCCCTATGGGCGGGGGCCGGCATTTTGGTGGTATTTTATTCTCGTACCGTGTACAGGCAATCGCTTTTGATGTAAGACACCATGGTACAGGCAAACCTTTTTAGATGTGTATCAATAATTAAACAACGTTTGTTTAGTTTAGGATTACAGTAATCTGTCACAGTTGTCACATCTAACGAGAGTCAAGAGATTTTTAAAACACCTGGTCTTTTACACTTGTTTACGAAAAGCACAGCAATAATAATGCCAAAAGTTGTCGACGTTGCCAAGAAGGCACCGCCGATATTTAAAGCAATGTACTTAGAGTGCAAATGAGACGATTGTTTGTGACAGTACGAAAACACGCTTATTCCAATACATTGGAAATTTGGCCGCCGAAAAAACCCCGAATATTTTCGGATGAAAAATTGTGATATTTTTCTTATTCCTGCTCAAAATTTTAGAGCAGAAATATGAAAAATAAGGTTTACCCATGTAGACCCCAGTTTTACTATATAAAGTGGGGTTCAAGGAGGTCAAAATTATATAGACATGTTTTCGTGACGAACTTTGGATAGCGTGCGGAAACTTTTGAATCTGGCTGACTGTTCGAAACAGGCTTATTTTTTATTTGCCTTCACTGCAGCTGGTGTTGTGCCGTGTGGCGGCCGTAAAACGTCTCCCCGTACATCAACCACAGTGCAGTTTATATTTTACTTTTGGTCCTTTGAGATCAGCGTGAATATTCTGAGAAATCAGAAATAAATTATTGGTTAAGACTCATATTCTAGACAGGTTTTTAATTATTTGGACCCCATTTTGATTTATATCAGTCTTTGTATCGACTGCCTATTCGATATTCGCAAAATTGCAGTATGTTTCCTCTGGCTTTCTTTGCCGGATCATTACAGGGTCACTGATGAGGCTTTATTAGCTGAAACTACGTAGTATGGTCCATCTTCTTTCTTATGAATGTTTTCACTGCTCTTAAAGGAACTCATTTTTGATTTTTATTAAAGAGTATAATAGTTTAAATCGGGCTTGAATATATTGTAGGGTCACTGATGAGACCTAATCGGACGAAACTTGCTAGTCTGGTCCGGAATATTTGTTCAGTTCTTCCGTTTTCAGTTCTTTGGTGTATTCCTTGCTTCGAAAAAAAATAAGCTAAAAAAATCAAGGGGGCGTTTGGTCAGTGTAAAAGGTATTCCTGTATTTGATCATATTGTAGATATTTTAAGTCTTTTGGGATAGTTGTTTTCATTGCGGAACTTTGAAAATATTTGAGGATCACTGATGTCAGAGGGATTGATTGATCTGGCCCAGATCCGTTGTCTTTCTACACTCTAGTAATAATAGAACGTGTAACTGCAGGGTATATTGTGTTTATAGAACTCTTTTTCTTTTATAACCACAGAAGCAGTCTAGGCCTTCATGCGGACTGAACAAATTATTTGTCTTAATCGCGACGGAAGTGGGGGCGGGGATTGTTGCCACGTAAAGTCGGTTTAAGCCCCCCCCGGTGGAATTCGTTTCCGCTGACCGTTCCAATGCGGTTCTTCTGTCGCGGTTTATTTTTGTTATGGTTTGTCTTATGGTGTTTGTGTCGCTTATATTGTTTTGTTTTGGGTGGCCTGTTGGCCATTTTGTGGGAAAGTAACGGTCATTTTGGCTTTCCGCTATTGATATTTCATTAGGGTCTGTTGTCTCATGTTTGTGTTCCTTTCCCTTTGGTGTCTCTGATGGGAGCTGTGGGTTAATTGTATCGATTCCTGATCATTGCCCCTCCACTTCTACTTCGACTAATAATTATAATGGCAGTTAGAACTCTCAGTCCAAGCCTAATTAGTCTCAAACCTCCTCTACCAGATGCTCAGACACCCCCCCCCCCCCCCCCCTGTTCATTGGAATTATTTCAATTGTAGTTATGTGGCAATACACGGTCTCTAGGTCTAATGTCAATAGTTTTAAAGTGACATCAATAGTGTATCTATAAACAAGACAGCAAGAGGCAAGCAATCACCCATGACATCTGCAGCAGACTAGATGCAATGGAATTCAGTTCAGATGATCCAGAAGATAACTGGGCAGTCTTCAGAGATACTGTTCACTCTTCATCAATGGATTCCCTAGGTACAGTATCTCGCAAACATCAAGACTGGTTTGACGAGAATGATGAAGAAATCCAGGGACTCCTTGAAGAGAAGCACAAAAAGCACAGGGATATGCCAAAGTGATACCAGCTCACTATCTTGCAAGGCGGCCTATTCAGATATATGCAAGACAGTCCAAACAGAACTCAAAGACATACAAGGCTCCTGGCTAAGCAACAAGGCTGATGAAATCCAGTCCGTTGCAGACAGAAAGGATATGATGAAGTTCTTTGATGCACTTCATGGTCCCCAGAGCTCAGAAACTACTCCTCTCCTCAGTTCAGATGGAACTAGTCTCCTGACTGACAAAGAGGCTATCTTGAAAAGATGAGCTGAGCACTTTGATAGTGTTCTTAATCGGCCATCCTCTATTAATGATACTGTTGTAAACAGACGACCACAGGTTGAATGTAATCTGCTGCTTGACAAGTTCCCAACCGTTACTGAAACACTGAAAGCAACAAAACTTCTGGCATCTGGCAAGCCCCCAGAACCAGATGCAATACCTGTTGAGATTTACAAAGCATGAGGTACTCTAGTTGCAAAGAAGACAGATTTATTTCACATTATGTGGAGAAAAGTAACCATCCCTCAAGAATTCAATAATGCGTCAATTACCCACCTATTCAAATGGAAAGGGAACCTTCAGATCTGTGACAATCTTAAAAGTCCTTGCAAGATTCCTACTTATCCGACTAAATGAACACCTTGAGCAGTCAGGGCTTCTACCAGAAAGCCAGCGTGGGTTTAGGAAAGACAGCGGAACAATTGACATGATCTTCACAGCAAGGCAGCTGCAAGAAAAATGCCAGGAACAGAGCATGACCTTTATTAACCTCACCAAAGCATTGGTACAGTCAGTCGTGAGGGCCTTTGGAAGATCATGGTGAAGTTTAGATGTCCAACCAAGTTCATAGCAGTGGTGAGACAGTTCCACGATAGTATGCTTGCATGGGTCCAAAATGATGGTGAGTTGTCGGTCTTATTGGCCGAAACTATCTAGTCTGGCCCAGAAAACATACACACTCCATATTTTTATGTTCTGTGGTGTATTCCTTGCTTCCAAAGGATAACCCTTTTATAGAACATATTTAACGTCAATACCGCTGGTGTCTGGAAATGTGTGGCGGCCGTAAAGTCTCCCTGTCGTACACCATAGTTTATATTTGCTTGTCTTTTGGGATCATTGATTCTATTGGGGAATTTTGAAAATATTTGAGGGTCACTGATGAGGCCTAATTAGCCGAAACTAGCTAGTCTGGCCCAGAAAACATGCACACTCCATATGTTTCAGTTCTGTGGTGTATTCCTTGCTTCCAAAGGATGACCCTTTTATCGAACACATTCAGATCCATTCCCTGTGACAAACGGAGTCAAGCAAGGCTGTGTGTTAGCCCCAACACTGTTCAACATGCTGTTTTCTGCCATGCTCACAGATGCTTTCCAGGATGGTGTCAATGTCATACCTATTAGGTGTCGCTTTGATGGGAAGCTTTCCAATCTCAGAAGGTTGCAAGCCTAATCCAAGGTGCAGACTGAGGTGTTAGATGAGTTCCTCTTTGCTGACGACATGGCAAAAGGTGTTCCAACAGAAGACGTGGTAGTGTCTGTGATCGAATTGGAATCAGAGCTGACACAAAACTGAACGTCTACAGAGCTGTGGTGCTGTCAACACTTTTGTATGCATGTGAAACATTGACAGTTTACCAACGGCACGCCAAAAGACTGAATCACTTCCATACAAGCTGTCTTAGAAAGCTCTTAAAGATTAAGTGGCAAGACAGGATTCCAGACAAGAAAGTTCTGAACAGGGCACGGATGCAAAGTGTAGATAATCTTCTGAAATTAGCACAGTTAGGATGGACAGGCCATGTTACCAGAATGCCTGAGGAACGTTTGCCAAAAAAATTCTCTAACGAGAACTAGAAATGGGCAAACGAGGCGGTCATAAGAAGCGCTACAAGGATACCCTCAAAGCCTCCCTTAGGGAGTTCAATATCCCAACAGAGTCGTGGGAACAAATTGCACAGGACAGGGCAAAGTGGCGAGGTCTCATCAGATGGTTACCAGTGAATACGAGGTAAAAAGAATCAGTGAGGCTGAGCAGAAATGGGCACAGCGCGAAACCAGAGCTAAGGCACCACCAACAGAGCTGTCTTCCTCTAGCCTCTATTGCTCTTTCTGCAACAGACAGTTCAGAGCAAGAATCGTTCTCATCAGCTATCTCAGAACACACAAACAGTAACATTTAGGTTGGTCATTGTCTGTAATGTCAGTCGAACTATTATTATCTATAAAATGTTTGTCACTTGATTCTCCGTTTCCTCTCCCAACTTGGAACGCCTACATAGAATAATTGCGGGATGAAATGTCCAGGGACGAACCGTTCCGGTTTTGATACCGGTTTTGGGGCGAAATGTTCTTGGCGAGAATTGCCCCGTTATCGCGTAAGTAACACATTTTACCCTCGACGTGGCTTAATTGTATTTATCCTAAGTCATTGGTGGTTTTCATTAATAAATCTCGTACACGGAGATTTTTTGTGTAACATTTGTAATTATTGAAAGGAAAACAAGAGCACATGTGCGTTGATGAAATAAATTGATAAAAAACACACGTATTGTAATATTTTTATAGTTTCATCGACAGTTTCATTTTTTAGATATGTAGAACTTTCGAAACCGTTTTGAACTTTTGAATATGGAGCACGGATGTCTCGTGGCTGTGATAAGGCAGTTTGTAGTAAGAAAAAAAACACACACTCTCCTGTTCACTATGGCCCGACAAAACCATTAATACAAATCTGTGACTGTAGGAGATGTTTGTCAGCCGTCGTTACCGCAAATTTTGAAGGTTAATCATATGTGATGACATCACGAAAACACGCCTATATAATTTTGACCCCCTTGAACCCCACTTTTGTATAGTAAAACTGGGGTTTCCGGGGGTATACCTTATTTTTCTAATTTCTGCTCTAAAATATAGATTGTGGGTACTCGTTAGAACCGCCTCGATGAGGCGGTTCTAACGAGTGCCCACAACTATATTTTGAGCAGAAATAAGAAAAATATCACAATTTTTCATCTTAAAATTTTCGGCGATAAAGGTGGCAATGTATTTGTATAGGTGTGTTTGCGTAATGTTTTGAAGGTTAATTATCTGTGATGATATTGAAAAGCACACTTACACTCACATTGAGCTGGTGGTGGTTTCTAATATAAATAAGCAGCTCACACTTTTTGGCTTGTTCGAATATTGCAAAACTATGATCTGTTGCAAAACGAAATCAAAGACCTGACAGGATTTTGTATTTGCATCAGTTGTTCTTTCTTTTCGGTGTTTGAAGGTCGTTACTTTTTACTTTTATCAGGGTCGGACTTGATTCGCCGTCTTCGTGGTCTTTCGGGATATTCAGAAGGCTCTCGATAAATCAATTGACTTTAGGCAGAAAGAATCTTCCAGGATAAAAATACCGCAACGATGTTCTTAAAACATTATTTTTGTCAAAATAAAAACATTTAATAAATACCATGTACTTTTCATTATAATGAAACAAACTATATAAAAACGAAAGCCATTAAAAATGTTACTAAAATACATACACTGTAACATTCTTGCGAATTAATTTGGACAGAAACTGTTTATAGTGAATAACACAATTATTAAAGCAGATGGTTTATTTTAAAATCGAGAAAATTGCAGATGTATACCTTTTTGATGTTTCACTTTGTGCATTTGACTTAGATGTGTCAAGATTATGTTCAAGGCTATCGAATTTTAATGCATTTGGCGACTTTTCTAATTCTTTCCGCCATTCACCTTATTTGCGTTATCTGCTGATTCCTAGTCTGAAGTTTATCAGTGTTGGAAAAACAGGTAACCAGACCCCCCTGACCTTTCACCTTGAAAGGTCAGGGGGGTCTGGTTACCTGTTTTTCCAATATTGACAATGTGCAAGCTGAAAGCAAGCAAATAATGCAAAAATGGTGAATACTTTTCTAATTCTTTCCGCCATATTGAATCACGTGATCCTCCCAATCACCCCGTGCATTTGAAAAACAGGTTTGGAAGGGCCTTCCGGACGATCTTCGGCGCCACTTGATTTAAAATTTCCCACTTCAGAAGATTCTTGAGGTCGAATCAATCTTCATTTTTAACTTTTCTTGTTTTAATGCGGTAAAATCGTTTAAAACTGTGGATGGCCTCGTTCTGAACGCACTGTAGCGCTCAGATAATTTTAAGAATAAGTGTGAATGTGCATTAAGGCGTTCGAAATATATATCATCAAATGAACAAGTCCGTCAAATGAACACTCCCGAAACCCAACTTTAGTTAGGAAGCCTTCATGCGGACTAAACAAAATAAGTGTATACCGCGACAGAGGTAAGAACGAGGATTATGGCCATGTATAATTGATTTAAGCCCCCCCCCCCCCCCTCCCCGCCCCCAAGTGGAATTCTTTCCACTGACCATTCCAATGCGGTTCTTCTGTGGCGGTTTATTAATGTTGTTGTTTGTTCCTTACTGTGTGTTTCACTTGTGTCTTTTTGTTTTGGATGGCCATTTTGCCATTTTGTGGGAAAGGAACTGTCCTTATGGCCTTCCTTTGTTTAGGTTTCCATTATGGTCTGGTCGCTTCATGTTTGTGTTTCTTCCCCTTTGGTGTCTTTGATGGGTGGAGTACGTTAATTGTATCGATTCCTGATCTTTGTTTTATTTCTACCTTACATAGAGAAAACTTGGGTTTACGGGGGAATACATTATTTTACTTATTTCTGCTCCAAGACATAGGTTGTGGGTACTCGTTAGAATCGCCTCACTAATGCGGTTCTAACTATCACCCACAACCTATGTGTGGAGTAAATTTTAGAAAAAATATTACAATAAAGTAGCAATTTCTCGTATATGTGTGAAATTTCACGCAGCTTTTCTATATAGTCGAATATGCTTTTCTGCATGATGCTTCCACGCAGAGTTGAAACCGACCCGCAAACGAGTACTGGTAAAAACCGCTTAGAGGATCTAAGCCTGCCCAGGCAAAGCAGTGCGAGTCGGCCCGTCCATGCTTATAAACCCTATTGCTTTCATTGGGCGACAGGGCTTGAGACGTCATTTCATCTCAATGTCGGGTAAAAGTCCCACAAAATTGGAAGCAACGTCTCCAAAATTACCTTTACAGTGTTGACGGGGACGTTAAACCTCAAATCAAACAAATCAAATTATTAGAATCGATTCATTGAGGCGATTCTAATAAGAACACACAGCATACATTTGCAAGATAAAAGACGAAAATATCCTAAATTCTCTCTCACTATTTCTTATGTAGGAATCCTCAAGAACGGGTTCGACTCATCCACAGTAAACGAGACATCATTGTTCGAGCCATCGAAGGTCCAGTGTAACAGCGAGATTTTATGGCGATATTCCATATATAATAATGGAGGTACAGGCACAGGCCAAACACCATTCATTATCTGTTTCAGATTCAACAAAAAGAACCCTACAATGGGAAACGTCAGAATAGAATGTGAAACTAGTTCGTTTGATTTTGTTTTATTTTTAGGTTTAACGTCCCCGTCAACACTGTATAAAATAGATAAAATAGAAATGAAGGCAATGATCAGGAATCGGTACAATTAGCACCAAAGGGAAAAGAAACATAAACATGAAATAACTAGAACCTAAATGGAAACATCAATAGCGGAAAGCCAAACGGACAGTTACTTGCCCACAAAATGGCCAATTGGCTATCTAAAACAAACAAATATAAGCGATACACACACTCAAAGACAAACCACAACAAAAATAAACCGCGACAGAAGAACTGCCTTGGAACAGTCATTGAAACGAATTCCACTTGGGGGCTTAAATTGATTTTACGCGGCCGCAATCCTCGCCCCTTACTTCCGTCGCGATTTAGACAAATAATTTGTTCAGTCCGCATAAATATGTTCTATAAAAGGGTTATCCTTTGGAGGCAAGGAATACACCACAGAAGTGAAACATATAGAGTGTACATGTTTTCTGGGCTAGACTAGCTAGTTTCGGCCAATTAGGCCTCATAAAGTCTGCTTCGGTAGCAGGGGCGGAAGAAATCATTTCCCTGATTCAACGGCCCAAACGGCGATGTAGCAACATGTTGTAGAGCATGGAGAGCATGACGAGGCACCAAAGAGGTCATGGTGATCCACTGCATCCGGGCTTAGCTACAGATCTCTTGACACTGTCTTGCCTCTGAATCCAGCTAAGTAAGGACGAGAGAGTGAGGTTGACTCTGTGCACCTCTCTCTCACTACAATCCAATTATCAGCGCATGTCATCTTAATCATATACACACAGCCATAGCAAGCAAAAAGCCTGTATATACCTTTTAGGTATCGCTTTTATGGGAAACGTTTCAACCTTAGAAGGTTGCAAGCCAAATCCAAGGTGCAGACAGGGGAGCTTGATGAGTTCCTCTACGCTGATGGCATGGCAAAGGTTGCTGCAACAGAAGGAAAGATGCAATAAAGGTGTAGATCAAGTATCTGACTCCTGTGACAGCTATGACCTCACAATCAGCATCAAAAAGACTGAGCTGGTCGCACCTGTCAAGCCCTAAAAGGAGCTAACCATCACAGTGAACGGTCAAAGACTGCAAGTGGTAGATAAATTCACCTATGTCAAGAGCCGTGCATATTGATGACGAAGTCAGTGCCAGTATTGCCAAAGCAATGTTAGTGCATCATTTGGCCGACTACGGGGTAGCGTTTGGGATCGTAGTGGAATCAATATTTACACAAAGCTGAAAGTCTACAGAGCTGTGGTGCTGCCAACACTATTATATGCATGTAAAACACGGACAATTTACCAAGGACACGCGAAAACACTGAACCACTGTCATACAAGCTGTCTTAGAAAACTCTTAAAGATTAAGTGGCCAGAGAGGATTCAAGACATCGAAGTCCTGAAAAGGACAGGGTGCCGAGTGTACATATTCTTCTGAAACTGGCACAGTTAAGATGGCCAGGCCATGTTAACAGAATGCCTGGGGAACGTTTTCCAAAGAAAATCCTCTATGGGGAATTAGAAACAGGCAAACGCTCCCATGGTGGTCAGAAGAAGCGTTACAAGGACACTCTCAAAGCCTCTCTAAGGACTTCAACATACCAACAGTCGTGGGAACAAATTGTACTGGATCGAGCAAAGTGGCGAGACCTCATTAGAAGGGGCGCTAGTGAATATGAAGCAAAAAGAATCAGCGAAGCCGAACAGAAACGTGCACAGCGCAAAGTCAGAGCTAAGGCATCACCAACAGAGCTGTTTTCCTCTAACCTCTGTTGAAACTTGGTATGCAGCATCGGGGACTCGGACCCTACCAAGTTTGTTCAAAATATGGCCTTCGGTTGACCTTCGCCTGTTTTACGCCAAGGTCAAATTTGGTCATTAGACATTTGTATAGAAAAAAGGCACAACTGTGGATTTTTCTGATACTAGTGTAGCCTGTGGCATCAGAACTGATAATTGCAATCAGCTGAATGGGCCTTTATCAACTCCAAGCCTCACGGTCATATACTGACATCTGTCCTGGATGGCAGTTTCAGTATTTTTATCTTCTCTTTTCAAACTGCCGGGCTGATTGAAACCAAATTACATGTGGAACCACCATGGGGTGGGGTGGTGGTGGGGTTAAAAGTATCTTCATGGGATCTTGTTCCATATATGGCAGAAACCTTCAAAAGAAATCTACTTTTCAGGAAGCAAATGGTCGATGGCCTTGAAACTTGGAATGCAGCATCGAGGCTCGGGCCATACCAAGTTTGTTCAATGATGACCTTCAGTTTACCTTGACCTGTTTTACGTCAAGGTCAAATTGGTCACTTAGACATTGTACGAAAAAAAAAACTGGATTTTTCTTAGACAAAATTTTTCTGATTCTATTGTGACATGCACGTTTATTGAATTTATTTACAATATTTAGATCATTTTGGATACGTTGTTTCCGATTTTGTGGGACTTTTACCCGACATTGAGATGAAAAGTACAACTTAAGCCCAACGCCCAAAGAAACCGCTAGTCCACTTTTCTTGGGCATGCGTAGAGCGAGTCCGAAGTAATAACCTCGGTCACTAAACTGTGCCTAAAGTAAGATCGGGCTGTCTTTGGTCAGAGGAAATGACGTCGGTTTAATTTCTACGGTTCAACCAACGAGGTTATGGCCATATTTGACTGAGAAGTTTCGTGAATTTCCGTGAAATTCCACGCAGGAGTGTGCTGTCTTTCTTGTAATAGCCGATCACATGGTCCAATCAAATATGAGTTATTTTTCAAATACATAAGCGATCGTGGAGCACGATTCTATTCGAAGGAAAAGTCGAACCTTTCGTGCACCACGGTCACTTTTGAGCGATACACAAATAAAAGATTTGATTGGACCATGTGACCAGCTATTACAAGAAAGGCACCACACTCCTGTGTGGAATTTCACGAAACCTACCAGTCGAATAACGTCTATGGTTGTTCGGCCGTGTTTGACTGGTTCCAAGTTTTCCATAAAGCACTTCAGAACACTGGAACCAGTAATTTATTTCGTAGGCATTGATTGGTTGTCATACGTACACGGGGAGAAGATGCACTAAAAGTAAGAGCAGCCAAACTAAAGTCTAAGACTTAAGCGGAGCATCAGTACCCAAGTTCAGTCGGTTTCAGCTCTGCGCGGAATCATCATGCAGCCCAATCTATTTCTCCAAGCTCTAGTGGGCAGGGGACTGGTACGAAGCAAAACTCCATGTACTTTATGGCTCATTTCACAATATGGTCAACTTTTATAGTCTATTTCTAAAGACGTTTCAAAACAGACGACAGTTGTTTTCTCGTAATATACGCTTAAACAGGTGTTCAAATTGGTATAATCTGTTTAAACTCTTTGATCAGATATTTTCCAGTGGGAAAATATAACCGACATTAACTTTATGATCCGTGCGGTCAGTAGCTACAACACATATAAAACAAATCTGTTGAAAATAAAACGATATAATACGATTTTTGTGACAAAGGCTTGAGCTCATAAAATGTGCACGAGTGAATTTTCATAGTGATCAAAAACGTGCATACAGAAAGTTTGTGAAGGGATACAGACTTGGGATTACACCCAGGCGGAGAAAATTTAACCCTTTTTGTACTAAATGGAATCTTCCACCTTATATATAGCAGGCGTTCATATCAAAATTTAGGGGTGTCAGGTTGTGTTTTCTTCAAAATTTATTTGGAAAATAGCTTAACATTTTGCAAACAGTGTAGGTCCTGATCAGACGCCGCATTCTGTGGTGTCTTATCTGGGCCTGCACTGTTTGCCACTTACCCCTTTTGAAGTTTCCGGTACAAAATGGCTCAAGTTGAAGCTATTAGGTTTGTTTAGGGTTTATCGTTCCCGTCACCGTCAACAATTTTTTAAGTCATTTTGGCGACGAGGCTTCCAGTTTTGTGCGTTGTGATGATTTTGTTTGTTGGATTTGAGGTTTGACGTCCCCGTCAACACTATAAAGGTCATTTTGGAGACGTTGCTTCTAATTTTGTGGGACTTTTACCCAAATTAGTACTCGTGTGCGGGTCGGTTTCAGCTCTGCGTGGAAGCATCGGATGAAATGCCATCTCAAGCCCTACCGTCCAAACAAACCAATAGAGTTTATATGAAGGGCTGGTCCGACTTGCACCACTTTGCCTGGGCCAGGGCAGGCTTAGACCTTCTAAGCACTTTACCAGTATTCATATGCGGTCGGTTTCAGCTCTGCGTGGAAGCACCATGCGGCCAAGCCCCGATTGGCTACCAACAAACAGCGTGTAATGAATATCATTTAAGGGGAATGGGAACACCTTCAGGGGAGGCAACCCTTGCAAAAGAATTTTTGTCTCCCATGTCAATAGGGGTCATCTCTTAAAGTAAAGAATTTGATCCCGAGGAGCAATTTCTTTCCTTTAAGATTAGAACCGTTTTTCAATGACGGCCCCCGCCCATCGGGACTTGAAGAAATATATTGGCTGCATGATGCTTCCACGCAGAGCTGAATCCGACCGCACACGAGTACTGGTAAACCGCCTAGAGGATCCAAGCCTGTCCAGGCAAAGCGGGGTGAGTCGGATGCTTATAAACCCTATTGGTTTCATTGGGCGACAGGGCTTGAGATGTCATTTCATCTCAATGCCGGGTAAAAGTCCCACAAAATTGGAAGCAACGTCTCTAAAATGACCTATACAGTATTGACGGGAACGTTAAACCTTAAATCAAACAAACAAAACTTTTTCAATGAAACAGGGCTTATAGAAAAGCGAACAGGAAGTCCCAAAAGTTGTCTCCCTTTGAAAAATGGCGGAAACATCTGCCAGGTGTTCCGATTCCTATTAAACCCCATATTATATAATGAAAAGAGACGCTTACAGGGGTATACATTAATTCCCATTACGAAAACACATCCGTGTAAAATGATGCATTGTTCATATCTTCAAAACTGTTAAATTACGAAAACACGCCTATACAAATACATTGTAAACTTTATCGCCGAAAAAAGGAGAAAATTTTAAGATGAAAAATGGTGATATTTTTCTTATTTCTGCTTAAAATAGAGGTTGTGGGTACTCGTTAGAACCGCCTCATCGAGGCGGTTCTAACGAGTACCCACAATCTTTATTTCAGAGCAGAAATAAGAAAAATAAGGTTTACACCTGTTAACCTCAGTTTTACTTTATAAAACTGATGTTCAAGGGGGTCAAAATTATATAGGCGTGTTTTCGTGACGTTTTTCCTAAACAAGTATACTTCAAACATAGGCTGTGGGTACTCGTCTAGGCGGTTGTAACGGGTACCATAACCTATGTATTGGTGTAGAAACTAGAGCTGTCAGTGAAACTGACTAGGGCCCCGGCAGCGCTATCAGAAATTTGTGGACGGACAGACGGACGGACAGACAGACAGACAGACGGACGGACAGAGTGATTACTATAGGGCACCCACACTTTCAGTGCGGGGCCCTAATAAGAAAAATAATGAATACCCCCGTAAATCCCAGTATTCTCTATATAAAGTGGTGTTTATGGGATGTCCATTACACGGACTTGTTGACATGATGCTTTATGGCCCCGCCCATAGGGGCTTGAAGAAATATATGGGCTGCATGATGCTTCCACGCAGAGCTGAATCCGGCCCGCACACTAGTATTGGCAAACCGCTTAAAGGATCTAAGCCTGTCCAGGAACCGCGGTGCGAAGCGGACCGTCCATGCTAATAAACCCTATTGGTTTCATTGGGCGACAGGGCTTGAAATGTCATTTCATTTCAAGGTCGGGTAAAAGTCCCACAAAACCCATTAGCAACGTCTCCAAAATGACCTTTACAGTGTTGACGGGGATGTTGAACCTCAAATCAAACAAAGACATGATGCTTTGTTCGAAGTAAAAGTAAGAACAAGAAAAGATATGACACAAAGTGCCGTGTCAAGTGACTGTGATTGCATTGCACTATTTTGGAAAGTTTTTTGTTTGCTTGTTTGATTTGAAGTTTAACATCCCCGTCAACACTGTAAAGATCATTTTGGAGACGTTGCTTCAAGTTTTGTGGGACTTTGACCCGACATTGAGATGACATGACTTCTCAAGCCCTGCCGCCAAATGAAACCAATAGGGTTTATAAGCATGGACGGGCCGACTCACACCGCATTGATTGGGCAGGCTTACATCCTCTAAGCGGTTTATCAGTTGCGGGTCGGTTTCAGCTCTGCTTGGAAGAAACATGCTGCCCATCTATTTTTTCAAGCCCCGATGAGCGGGGTTCACTATTTTGGAAAGAAACAGGCAATAAAATCTTACTATTTCACCGTTCAGTCATAACATTATAAACTAGAATTATTTGACCGTGTCGACATGAACACTGAATTTGCAGTATCAAAATCAACAAGACCGGTTGTCTTGTCAGTTTGATCATGTTTGTGTAAAACCGTGTTGAATTTTACAGTGTAACAGAGTTGAATTCGACAATGACTGATCAAAAGGCCCAGCCTTAGGGACATTACAAACTGACAAACGTAACCAGCATAGAGACTGGTCTTCTTTATGCATCTACTTAGTACCCTCCTTTTCAACACCAAGAACAACACGAGTCCATTAATGCTGTGCGTGTTTATACATTGTTATTATTATTATTATCAAACGTATCATCGTTTTCTACATTTATTATTATTACTGATGAATTTTCAGCAAGTGTTTATTCATTTTTTCCAACACATATATTATAAGTATAATAATCAAAATCATAATACTTGTTTAGAAGTAACAGTAGCAGTTGAAGTAATAGTGGAAATAGTAGTAAGTATAATTATTATAATCATCGTTTTGATTATTGAAATTATTATTATTATTATAGTAGTAGTAGCAGTAGTAGTAGAAGTAGTGGGAGTATTAATAAGTGTAGTATTGTTTGTTTGATTTGAGATTTAACGTCCTCGACAACACTATTTAGGTCATTTTGGAGACGATGCTTCTAATTTCTGTGGGAGTTTTACCCTACATTGAGATGAAATGACATCTCAAGTCCTGCCGCCTTATGAAACCAATACACGAATAGGGTCTATCTGCACGGACGGTCCGGTCCGACTCGCGCCACTTTGCATGAGCAGGCTAGTAGTAAGAGTTGTAGTTATAGTTTAACTATTATTATTGTTGTTGTTTTTAGTATTAAAGTTATATAACTAGTAGTAGAAGTTTGTTTGAATCCCCGTCAACACTATTTTGATCATTTTAGAGACGTTGCTTCAAATTTCGTGGAGCTTTTATCCCGCATTGAGATGAAATGTCATCTCAAGCCCTGACGCCCAAACAAACCAAAATGTTTGTATGTAGGGGCTGTCCGACTCGCACAATGTTGCCTGGGCAGGCTTAGATCAATCCCTTTGGTGTCTCTGATGGGAGCTGTGGGTAAATTGTATCGATTCCTGATCATTGCCTCCACTCCTATTTTAGATCTTTTAAGCGGTTTACCAGTACTCATGTGCGCTCGGTTTCAGCTCTGCATGGAAACATTATGCAGCCCAGTTTATTTCTGCAAACCCCGATGGGCAGGGGCCCATGTAGTCGTAGTAGTAGTTTAATTATTATCATCATCGTTTTCATTAACATTATTGTCAGTAGTAATAGTTGTGTTCTTGTTGTGATATTATTATTATTATGTACATTCCTACAAACAATATTGGCTAGTGTTTATCAAATTTCATTTTCATTACGTAAACATGCTCTTGTAGTGCCCTTATAAATCCGATTTTATGCCATTTACATTACCCACAACCTGCAATTGAATTGTTAGAAAAATGCAATTCAAGAAACAAAACATTATTATGGATGAATTGTAAATGTTTTCTGTCCTTATGAACTTCATTTGAATCAAATGAGAAACATAATAAAACGATATCTTGTGGACAGCTTTATATTAATCTTTGTGACTAAAGTGCTTCTAGCAGTTATACGTCTTCTAAGTGATTGTGTATATCCACAGTCGGGGCACAGCAAACTGTACAAGTTGGCAAGTTAAACACAACTTCCCATACAAAGTGTTCACTGTTCCTTACGCAACCTTATTATATTCATCAACTGATCTTTTTATATGGTACCCGAGTGAGTCAATCTTTATGCTATCAATCAAAATGTGATGTGCAACCTTTTCTTGCTGAACTGCTAGAAGATCATGTAAAACCTTCGTATAAGTATTGCTGTATTTCAAGAACTACTTGTGTAAGGAAAATGTGTAAGAATTGCCGTGTTGAAGTCATAAACAATCATGTGAACAGTTTAGGTCAATCAAAAGTTCGAGTCACAAAAATACAACAAAGTTCCAAACAAAAATGCCATTTGAATACAGATACGTGTCGTACTCGAAACAAGGTCCATGGAAATTAATATTGCACACATTCATCGCGTATGCCAGATGTCATCACCAGAGATGTTTGATCCAGTATGAGACTGGGACCCCGGGCATAAAAAAATTGGCCCAGCGTGATCCAAGAAGATTCGGTATCATATCGTAACCGAATGATTTCTGTCACAATATTATATTGAACGATTTCTCAAGATATAAATTTAATATTGTTCGAACACCTGGTGAATGTGACAAATGTTTACTACTTCAATGTGTGTTACCTGTCATTAAAAGGCGATAAACTTTGGTATTTTACAATAAATCGTATTGTTCTCCTTGTCCAGCAGGTTTTTGAAGGATGATTTGATTAGTCTTATTTGAAATTTTATCTATCGGCCTTTAGGGAGGCCTAATATTCGCAACACCAATCAATTTATTTCCTTTTTTTTTGCCTACCTCTACCTTGAACAATTGAGCCGGGACACCACATTTCCTACATCTTACATGTGCACCCAGCGAAGATTCAGATCAGCCTGCGCATCCGCGCAGCCTGATCAGAGTCTTCCTTGTTAGCTCTGAGGATACCTTTGGGCCCAATGCTAATTCGTGCAGCATGGCTGCAGAAGTTAACAGTGAATCTTCGGAGAGGGCTCCAGTTTGGTCTGGGTTCCCACAAGGGACTGGTATTCTCCATGCATCAATAATATTTCCACTGATTTTGACTCCAAAATAAGACTGTTCGCAGACGACTGCGTTTGCTATCGGGAAATTCAGAATGGTATAGATAGACTAGGATGTTGGGCACGAAAACGGGGTACGAGATTTCAGCCTGTTAAATGCAATATTATGCAGGTAACTAGAAAGAGACCAATAAAATTGAAGCTCAGCTTTTTATGCCTTAGAGGGAACGGTCCTCGAAAATGTTAATTCCATTAAAAACCTTGGAGTGACAGTCACACAAGATTTGAGATGGAATACATACATTAGCAACATGTGTTGTAAGGCAAATAAAACGCTTGGTCCTGAGGACATAAAAGAGGCAGCATATAAAGGACTTGTTCGCCCAATCTTGGAATATGGTAGCAATTGTATCTGGGGCCCAAAACTGAAAAAAGTTCAGAATACTGCTACATCTGTTACAAGCAATTACTGCTTTGAGACTGGAGCTAACTTTCCATATCACAGGTCCTAGTGTATGGGTGTCATTTGACGTGTCACCAGTAATTAAGAGTTCTGACTCTGATCTCTTCTATCTTTCTTTGACGACACAAAATGACCCACAAGGGTTGAGGCGTCGTTAAACCCCCAAAATCAATGAAAGTTGTACGAGCCTTGAAGTTCAACTTCCAGGCGTCTTTAAAGGGCTGTTCGGACCAGCTTTGCTTTTCGCTATGGACCATACCGGTCCACTGCTACCAAGATACGTGTGACGTTTAAACTTAACCCTTATCTTGCTGTTCACGACAACCCCTATCTTTGCAAACAGTGTAGATCCAGATCAGATGGCTTCTGAAGAAGCCATCTGATCAGGATCTGCACTGTTTAGCATTCAGTTTATGAATTTGTAGCAATAAATTACATCAAGTATTTTGATTGGTTGATAGACAGAAATGGGTGTGGCTTAAATGAATATTCAGCAAGATAAGGGTTAAACGCAATAAGTAACCAAAATAAAACAGTAAAACCCAAGTGCAGCAATTTAAAAGTCAAATGCTGTAATGTACCCGAAATACTGTAACCGGATAACTTAATTTAAACTGAAGTAACACTTAAATAAACCGCAAGCTCTTCTCTGTACCTCGCAGTGCTCACGAGCAGTAACCGAAGATGACAAACACTAAATAATTTATGACGGTGAAATCCGTCTCGGTAAATATAACTAAACCACCAGAATATGAGCAATACACGATGTCAAAAAAAAATCAAAAAAGAGTTCTGAAAAATCTGAATCGTGCATCGGAACCGAGAAAGGGCTGGACTGGCTCTGAGGAGCCCTAAACAAGCCCTGGTGTATGAATGTCATTTGACGTGTCACCAGTAATAATTCTGATTCTGAAACAACAGATTTGTCTTATTTCATATTCTAATGTACTTGCGTATGTAACGCGATGTTTGATTGGATAACGTCAAAAATTTGAGACGGTATATCCTGCGATCGGAACCACGTCATTTTCATTGCGTAGTATTTGGTTTTACGCAGCTCACAGCGCTTGCCGCTTTGAGCAAATAGTACAATTTTTTAACAAAACAACTTTAAGTCCATTACAATGGGATAATTGAATTGAAAATTGTCATTTGGGACAGGTTTGTTTGTTTGATTTGAAGTTCAACGTCACCGTCAGCACTGTATATGTCATTTTGGAGACGTTACTTCCAATTTTGTGGGACTTTTACCCGACATTGAGATGAAATGACATCCCAAGCCCTGTCGCCCAATGAAACCAATAGTGTTTGGGGCAGGTAAATCGTCGGTTTTACGGTCGAAACTTCCGTTTTATGGCTCCACTGACGCTTCGCCGTAAAACCGCTGGCGTCGCCATAGATAAATTTTCCTACCATAAATGGTATTTTTCATTTCATACCCCAATCAGCATGATATAAGTCGAGGGCTGATATGGGGTATGATATGCAAAATGCCATATCATAATCTATTTATCATATACTTCTCAACCTTTGTCCTTTTAAAAATTGTTGAATTATGGTTTAATGTTTATGTTCTAGTTTTAGGTGAAACTAAGGAATGGTTGGCTTCATTTATGCTTTTTTCTTAGTTACAAGACATTTCTGTGTGTACCGTATTTAACAAGAAGCGCCATTAAAAAAGTTTAAAAGAGACAAAGAGACACGGCACAGGTTAGTTGTTGCAGAATGTGACATCTGGTCAAGGCATTCACTGGTCGCGAAAAATGTGATGTGAAGTCAGCCGAGTATTCCGATGCTTGTAATGTCAGGGCGTGTGATATGGGTTTTTGTATGTGATATGCCATCACGTGCTACCCATTCAGCAAACATGATATGCACACGATATCACCAAAACCGAAGTATTTCGTAGTGAATATGTGATAAAACCGCGGAATTACCTCCCCAAATAAAAATTTTGAATGTGCAGTTATCACGTAGATAGGACGAACACGGATATTTGGTTTACTATTGTTAATTCGAACTCGCCCTTGAGTCACCTGAGGGCTCTTCCCATAGCTCCATATACTAGAGAATACCAGGTCAGTGTCATTTGATATCAAGTTTATATCAGGCAAGGCTTCGAAATGCTTGTAGAATCGCGAGGCTTGCCGAATCTGGTATTCTCTGTATCTAGGATAATTCAGGGGCCCTCAGCTGTGTTATGGGTCCCAGTTCCTCTCTCCAAGTGTTTACCTTGGTAGCTTATAGGTTTATCACCACTCTCTGACAACGGCGTCAGAGTCGATTCTTTGGCTCAGTGTTTACAACATTACGGGCTGGGTTCGAATCCCACCATAGGCAGGATTTTTCATCAGCTATATATGCTTCATACCTTTGTTACGGCTTTCATGTCGCAAATCGGACGATCCCATTCCTGAGACGTAACCTGAGCATTGGTGCGACATCCATCAAGGAAAGGGCATACTTCACCCTTGTGAGGCCTTTAGTGGAGTACGCTAGCACAGTATGGGATCCTCACACCCAGACAAACGTACAGAAACTAGAGATGGTACAACGGAGGGCAGCCAGATATGTCAAGAATAGACACAGAAACGCCTCCAGTGTATCGGATATGCTCAGCAGCTTGCACTGGCTAAGTCTACAGGAAAGGAGGAGAGATGCCAGGCTGTGTATGGTGTACAAGGTAGACAGAAGATTGGTTGCCATCGACAAAGACAAGAGATTGTTACCACCTAAGAAGAGAAACACCAGGCTTTCTCACCCCAGAGCCTACCAAGTTCCCGGCTGTAAAACAGAAAGAAGAAAGATGACATTCTTTCCCAGGACAGTTCGGGACTGGAATGCGCTGCCTTCAGCTACCGTTGAAGCAGGGTCACTGGACGCCTTTAAGGCTATGGTGACACTCTGATCCACTGACCAATACCAGATGATTTTAATTGTACATAGAGACTTCTTTTTAACTTTTCAACGGATGTATTGTTCCTTCCCGGATGTGTCACGACATTGCATAATCTTCAGAACGTTAAAGGAGGCTATTAACTGGCAGAAGCAGAAGCAGAAGTGTAGTTCGAACTATTCCTATATACGAGGGATGTTCGAAAAGAATTGCTTATTTTCTATTTGGAGACTTCAAATTTCAAGTAAGCCCAAAAGTGCTCATTTCATGCCCTCGAAGTACTCCCCGTGGCTAGAAATGCAAATTTTCAGCCGATGTATCCTCTTCTTGAAGGCGTCACCGTACGTTGATTTGGGCACAGTAATAAGGTACTGATAAATGGCAGATCCAAGCCGCAAAGCCATATATGGTCTGTCTGTCTGTCCGTCCATAACCCGTTTGTGAAAATTGGTGATAGTGACTTAACCGCTTGGAATATTTAAACAATTTTTGGCATACTGATAGATATCAATGAGATCTAACCAATGAACTTGCGAAATATTACATTTCATTTAGTATAGCCCCGCCGAGGCGAAAAATGTGAAAATTTTCGAACTGCTTCTCCTCGGAAACCGTTGGGCCGATTGAAGTCAAATTTCATATGGAGCCTCTGTGGGATGGGAAAAACCAAAATTTGCTCATGGGGTCCAGGTCACATGACCAAAATGGCCGCCAAGCCATATATGGTAAAAACCCTTCAAAAATAGTCTTCTCCAGAACCACTGGGCAGATTTCCGCAAAACTTGATAAATAGGATCTGGGACGTAGGCCCATCATAAATTGCTAAAATGGTGACCCTGGGTTGACCTTGACCTTCTTTGTGCCTAGGTCAAACTTTGACACATATGCTTTTGTATTGGAAAAGTGAGAATGCATTTTATCCTGCAAACGATTCAGAATACAGTACTAAAGTATAAGATATATTTTTGCTCCTTACGATAAGGTGCATTTATTGGGGGAACCGTTTTAGGTCCTGGTCACATGACCAAAATGGCCGCCATACCCATATATGGTAACACTCATAAAGCTAAAAGCATCCCGCGGGTCGTGCACTTCATTCTCTCTAATTCTCAGCATTTCTCAGCCCTGGATAGCTATGTTTGCTTGAGAGATAAGTTGCCCTAAAAAGTGACTTTTTCACGTGGCTCCCCGCTAAAAATATCCTTTAAGGGGTTTGAAGGGGAGGGGGAAGGGGGGAATTGTGGGGTATGGCCTAACCAACCGCTGAAAATAAATCTGTGGATGCCTGGTGTCAAAAATTCCCTAAATTGTTGCTGGCAAAACATGTTGGAAACAGTGAGTCGCCAGTGTGAAACCCCTTAATTGTTGCCTTGTCAGCTGTGTGAAAATGAAGATTTGGTAAAAAAATACATGTGAAATCACACTTTTTGCCAACTTTGAGATGCCCTCTCGTTTCCATGGCAACAATAATTTAGCTGAGAAAGGCTGCATTTAAAATGCTACTGCCCAGTGAACATTCATGCAGGGTTTGGTGTAAAGCAGACTATCTGTTATGAAATAATGGCTATTTAAATTTGCTGTCAGGCTCAACACTGTGAGAAGTCTGCATGTGGGAATGGATTAATGAAGATCGAAACAGATAGAATTGATGGTTTTTTTTTCTCATCTTTTTATTGTAAGAAATAGTTTTTTAGATATAATCAATAATGCATTTTAGACTAAAATGTTTTTCAAGGTTCCAGTTAACCCTTTCCTACTCAGATACGTTTTTACGTGTCAGCACCCCACCCCTTTGTTAAGCCCCAGAACCACCTAAAATCTGCATTTCTCACCCCTCTTTGCATGAGAAATAAGTTACCCTAAAAAGTGATCTGTTTTTTCACGTGGCTCCCCACTAAAATATACCTTTGAGGGGTTTGAAGGGTATGGCCCAACCCGCGGCTAAAAATAAATCCGAGGGTGTCTGGGGTCAAAAGTATCCCTAAATTGATGCTGGCAAAACATGCTGGAAACAGTGAAAGTCGCCAGTGCGAAACACCTTAATTGTTGCCTTGACAGCTGTATGAAAATGAAGATTTGGTCAAAAGTACATGTGAAATCACACTTTATGCCAACTTTGAGATGCCCCCTCATTTCCATGGCAACAAGTATTAGCTGAGAAAGGCTGCATTTAAAAGGCTACTGCCAAGTGAACATTCATGCAGGGTTTGGTGTAAAACAGACCACAGTATTCGCCCTAATTACCGCACATGCTCCTATAAGCGCACACCAAAGCTATTTTTGAAAAGGAAATGCATAAGCGCACACTTTAAGATAATCTCCCCTTGAAGCTCTCATAGTAAATTTATAAAAACTTAACCATTATTTCTTTCAACAGTGAATGCAATGCTTAAGTATCTTTTTCTGTCCCATTAAATATCAGTATGCATCATCTTGGAAGCTGTTGTTTTCGTATCAAGTGGGCGCTAATAAGGTTGATTTTCAACCATGATTTTATGACACGATTTTGAAAAAACTAAGCGCACGGTGCGGTAATTAGGGGGAATACTGTATTTATTGTGAACAAGAGGCCCAAGAGAGCCTGTCGCTCCACCGGCTAACTTCAGACAATTGTCATATTTATTACATTAACCAATTGTATACTGGTGGACTCTTCTATTGCTATATGTTGGACCATTCCATTTGTCATATAAGGGGTGTCAGGCCTATTTTTTTCTATTTTTGATGGAAAATTCTGTTAGCAAATAGTGCAGGCCCTGATCAGACATGGTGTTCTGTGGGGTCTGATCTGGGCCAGCACTGTTTGCCAAGATACCCATTTAGGGTTTTCCCGCATGCAATGGGTAAAAAAGAAACAAGTGATCCACCCAAGGAATGTCCATTCTATATTTTTTGGACCCTAGAGCCATGGTTGGCAGGATTTATGTGAGTGACCATTTGGCATTGCTCCGTTCTAAATATCTAAAGCTCTGGGCCTTATGGTTTCAGAGAAGAAGACTTTTTTTTAAGTTTTTCCTATTATAAGTCTACGGGAACTAATATGCCTCTGGGCGTGACCAATTTTTTACCCCAGGGGCATTGTTGGCAGAATTTATTTGAGTGACCACTTGACGTTGCTGCATACTTAATATCTAAGCTCTGGGCACTGATGGTTTCAGAGAAGATTTTTGTCAGTTTTTCCCAGTATAAGTCTATGGGAGCTTATGGGCCTCAGGGTGTGGCCAATTTGGACCCCAGGGGCATAGTTGGCAGGATTTATGCAGTTGAATACTTCAAGTTGCTACATACTAAGCTCTTGGCATTATGGTTTCAGAGGAGAAAAGTTTCAAGATTTTGTCATTATTAGTCTATGGGAGCTACTAAGCACCGGGGCGTTGCCAATTTGGACTCAAGAGTCATAGTTCGCAGGACTTAGTAGGTGACCACATAACTTTGCTACATACTACAGTTCAACCTGTATTAAGCAAGTGCCTAAGGGATAGTCAAAATATGCTTGCTTAAGACAGGTTCTTGCTATAAACAGGTGAAATTTAACACATCTGCCTTACTTGGGAACTGAATGCCTGCTTGCTTAAGACAGACTGCTTGCTTCATAGAGGTCGCCACTATTGAAATTGGTGAAAAAATGTAAGCACTAGAGCAATGACAAAGTTTTTCTAAAAATAGCCACAGTGACCTTGACCTTGAAAGTCAAACTCGCTCGAGGTATTGTCATAAGGAACATTTGTGTGAAGTTATATTGAAATGGGCAAAGAAATGTAAGCGCTAGAGCCATGACAAAGTTTTTTCTAAAAATAGCCACAGTGACCTTGACCTTGAAAGTGGAACTCACTAGAGATATTGTTATAAGGAACATTTGTGTGAAGTAATATTGAAATTGGTGAAAAAAATGAAAGCGCTAGAGCAATGACAAAGTTTTTCTAAAAATAGCCACAGTGACCTTGACCTTGAAAGTCGGACTCGTTCGAGGTATTGTCATAAGCAACATTTGTGTGAAGTTATATTGAAATCAGAGATGAAATGTAGGCACTAGAGCGATGACAAAGTTTTCTAAAAATAGCCATTATGACCTTGACCTTGAAAGTCGAAATGGCGAGATATTGTCATAAGGAACATTTGTGTGAAGTTATATTGAAATGGGTGAAGAAATGTAAGCGCTAGAGGGATGACGAAGTTTTTCTAAAAATAGACACAGTGACCTTGACCTTGAAAGTGGAACACACTAGAGATAATGTCATAAGGAACATTTGTATGAAGTTATATTGAAATTGGTGAAGAAATGTAAGCGCTAGAGCGATGACAAAGTATTTCTAAAAAATAGCCACAGTGACCTTGACCTTGAGGCCTTGACCTTGATAGTCGAACCCGCTTGAGATATTGTCATAAGGAACATTTGTGTGAAGTTATATTGAAATCAGTGAAGATATATAGGCGATAGAGCGATGACAAAGTTTTTTTCTAAAAATAGCCAGTGACCTTGATCTTGAGGTCATGAGTTGGAAAGTCGAACTCGCTGGAGATATTTTTATAAGGAACATTTGTGTGAAGTTATATTGAAATTGGTGAAGAAATGTAGGCGCTAGAGCGATGAAAAAGTTTTTCTAAAAATAGCCAGTGACCTTGACCTTGAGGTCATGACCTTGAAAGTCCAACTCGCTCAAGATATTGTCATACGGAACATTTGTGTGAAGTTATATTGAAATCAGTGAAGAAATGTAGGAGCTAGGGCGATGACAAAGTTTTTCTAAAAATAGCCACTGTGACCTTGACCTTGAAGCCATGACCTTGAAAGTGGAACTCGCTCGAGATATTTTTATAAGGATCATTTGTGTGAAGATATCGAAATTGGTGAAGAAATGTAAGCGCTAGAGCGATGACAATGTTTTTCTAAAAATAGCCACAGTGACCTTGACCTTGAGGTCATGACCTTGAAAGTCAAACTCGCTCGAGATATTTTTATAAGGATCATTTGTTTGAAGTTATATTGAAATTGGGGGACAAATGTAGGGACTAGAGCCATGACAAAGTTTTTCAAAAAGTAGCCAGAGTGACCTTGACCTTGAGGTCATGACCTTGAAAGTCGATCTTGCTCCAGATATTGTCGTAAGGAACGTTCCTGTGAAGTTATATTAAAATCGGTCAAGAAATGTAGGGGCTAGAGTGATGACAGAAGTATGTACGTACGTGGCGCTAGAGCGATGACAAAAGTACGTACGTGGCACTAGAGCGATGACAAAAGTACGTACGTACGTACGAACGGGACAAATGCAATATCCCCCCTCACAACTATGTTGTGCGAGGGGATAATGAAATCCAACAGGTGGGTTTGGAGGAGAAGATTTTTAAAGATTTTTAATTTTTTGTGTGGTTTTGTTGCCATGGCAACCAGAGTTCTGGGTGTAACAAAATTCTTTGAAGGAATTTAGAAGAGGACTAAGTAAGGAACATTCCTGTGAAGTTTGGTTACAATTGGCCCAGTAGTTTAGGAGGAGAAGATGTTTTAGCATTACACTATATGTTAAATAGGGAAAATAAGCCCCACCCATGGCGGCCATGTTTTTTGTCGGATCAAAATTTCTTCAAGGAATCTGAAAGAGGTCCACCCAAGGAACATTCATGCAAAATAAAAATGAAATCCAACAGGTGGTTTTGGAGGAGAAGATTTTTAAAGATTTTTAATTTTTTGTGTTGTTTTGTTGCCATGGCAACCAGAGTTCTGGGTGTAACAAAATTCTTTGAAGGAATTTAGAAGAGGACTAAGTAAGGAACATTCCTGTGAAGTTTGGTTACAATGGGCCCAATAGTTTAGGAGGAGAAGATGTTTTAGCATTACACTATATGTTAAATAGGGAAAATAAGCCCCGCCCATGGCGGCCATGTTTTTTGTCGGATCAAAATTTCTTCAAGGAATCTGAAAGAGGTCAACCCAAGGAACAGTCATGCAAAATAAAAATGAAATCCAACAGGTGGTTTTGGAGGAGAAGATTTTTAAAGATTTTTATTTTTTTGTGGTTTTGTTGCCATGGCAACCAGAGTTCTGGGTGTAACAAAATTCTTTGAAGGAATTTAGAAGAGGACTATGTAAGGAACATTCCTGTGAAGTTTGGTTACAATTGGCCCAGTAGTTTAGGAGGAGAAGATGTTTAAAGAAAAAGTTAACGCACGGACGCACAAACGCACGACGGACACAGGGCCATGACAATAGCCCCGCTGGCCTTCGGCCAGTGGAGCTAAAAAATGGCTAGTTGAAGTTGCTGTCAGGCTCAACCCTGTGAGAATCAGCAATATTCTCAAAGTCTACATGTGGGAATGGGTTAAAGAGCTCATGTTTTCGAATAATGTGATGGAATTGGTTCATATTTGATATGATGGTAAATACAGGTCCAAGGTCTCATTAGAATGATCCCCATAGATGCCCATGCCCTAAAGGATAAGGTCACGGACTTATAAATTTTGAATGTTAAAATTTTAAAGAGGTCATATTTTCCAAACCATGTGATAGGTTTGGATCAATATTTGGTATGATGATAGATACAGGTCCAAGATCCCATTCAGCAAAACCTCTCCCCTTGCCCTAAAGGTCAAGGTTACACAATAATAATATCTATAGTGTTTTTTAAGAGCTCATTTTCCAAACCATGTGGTGGGTTTGCTTCATATTTGGTATGATGATACTGGTCCACAGTTTTTTTTCAACGATTCCCCCGCCCATGCCTCTGACCTCAAGGTCAAGGTCACAGACTTAGAAGTTTTTTCAAAAGTGTGCATTTTCCAAATAATGTGATGGCTTTGATTTCTATTTGGTATGATGATAGATATTAGTTCAAAGCTTTATTGGCACTAAACCCAGCTATACCCATGACCTCAAGTACATTTTAAAAATATAATCTTTTTTTTCTGTATAATCTATATATTTTTGTTTGGATGTAACATAGTTGCTTGGCTTTTGATCCCACAGAGGTTCTGGTGTACATGTATATTAACCCTTACAGTGCTGAATATTCATTTAAGCCACACCCATTTCTGTCTATCAACCAATCAAATTACTTGATATAATTTATTGCTACAAATTCATAAACTGAATGCCAAACAGTGTAGATCCTGATCAGATGGCTTCTTCAGAAGCCATCTGATCTGGATCTACACTGTTTCCAAAGATAGGGGTTGTCGTGAACAGCAAGATAAGGGTTAAGGCATTAGGCAATACAACAAAAGACAAATATATATTTTTATTCTATTTTATTCAAAAACTAGTAAATAAGTTTAAAAGCAAGCTTTAAGCTTATTTGTAACCAATACAGACCTATCACAGACACAATCTCAAGAATAAAAACAAACCCCGACCCAATTTTTCAGAACAAACCCGGACCCAATTTTTCAGAGCAGGTAGCAAGCTCACTGTCTTTTGTGAAAGCAATACTAGAGCCATCATGAAATAATTACAGATATGAAATTTGCATATAAATTTCATATTCACATGTATGATTTTTATGCAGTGACGTACATATATCCCAGTAGTCTTTATAACTTTAACCTTTACCATGCTCATGGCTAATTCAGCAGACAACAAATTGTTGGCATCTTTTCCAGAAAACAGATGACATCTCAAACAAATTGTCTCTGACAATTTGCATGCAATGTCAAATTCATTTTTTCTGGGAAAATAAGAAAAATATTTCAAAGTGTCATCTGCTGAAAAACTAAATACCCAGCATGTAGATGGTTAATTAGGACATGTAAAGAAGAACTCTACAAATTCTATTTTTAACAGCTGCTTTCCCAGGTCATTTTGGATATGCTGATTTTGACTTTTTTACCTGACACTGAAACCACTGGTGTTTAAGGGAGAGACAACTTTTCCTGGGCAAGCTTAACCTTTACCCTGCTGTAGGCGACAAGCCCTATCTTTGCAAACAGTGTAGATCCAGATCAGATGGCTTCTGAAGAAGCCATCTGATCTGGATCTACACTGTTTGGCATTTAGTTTATGAATTTGTAGCAGTAAATTACATCAAGTAATTTGATTGGTTGATAGACAGAAATGGGTGTGGCTTAATTGAATATTCAGCAGGTTAAAGGTTAAATATTCTAATCATTTTACCAGTCTTCATTCTTATTCAGTTGGTTTCAGCTCTGCCCCATGGGCAGCAGTGCTGAAAACTAAAATGATTTATTTTCTTTTAAACAACACTATGATATATGAAATATCACTCAAATTTAATGAGCTCCACAAACCAAATGAACATTGAACATCTGTGGGTCCATATATAAATCCATTTTTATTGAAACAAGCTCATTATCAGTGCAAGAAAAAAATTCAAACCCTTATTAAATATAAGTGAACAGTTCTGTCATCCTTATGATTATTACATTTCTGCATATTGGTTAAAAGTAACACTAAACAGTCAGTATAAACCTCAACTCTACAGATATTCTGTTTTTAACACTGTTCATTGTAACATGCTTTTTATAAACATGGTTTAAAGGTGAATCCCCAAATACATAGATAGAAAAATGACAATTTATGGTCAGTTTTCTATATAAGTTACATATTTATGTTGTATATAAAATTGTTGTTAAAGTAAAGGGCTGTTTACAGAGCTGTCTTGGAATGCAGGTTTTAGACTTTCGGGTCAAAACCTGTGTATAAGCCCTGGTATTTTTAATTAATGGCCCAACCAGCTAAGACCTAAGGAATAGAACCTGTTCTACTTGCTATGTCTAAGACACAGAGCATACCTGCCAACTTTCACCCATTAGGAGTGAGTTTCACGATTTTTCCATGCATTTTGACCTCACGCTCGTGTTGCCAAAATAAGGCAAAAATCACGTTTTTTCCACCTCCTCATGCTTGGTATTTTTATCAGCCATATTGTTTGTGGATAGTCATTTGGAATATCTTGGATTTCTTCACTATCTATTTTGGAGATGGAAAACCCTGAGTATATTTTTAGCTGTATTGACCATTTTTAATCCAATGATAGATTACGCAGTACCCACAAACAAATGCAAGTTGCCAACAGTTTTCTATCTGTATGAGCATGAACAGGGATGCCCTTTGCTGATCTTTTCATGTAATTATGTTTGAACAATTATTTAATCTCTCCCAGATGTAATGAAAGTAAATATTTACCTATGAATGAGCAATGTCACATATTTTCGTGACTACGAAAATCGTAGTTTTTATCTCTCAAACTAAGAATTGTATTGTTATTTGGTAATGAGTGTTCTAACACTTCAGAAACAATTGTTTTGCAAAATAAAGGCTGTTATAGTCAGACATTAAGCATTCCTTGCAATTGCATGAAAACTGTTTCTGAGTAAAAGAACCTAATTTCAGACAGATCATATATTCAGACAATCTTTAGTTATTGCAAATACTGTTAATTATTGAAGCTTAAGTATTATACCAGTGATTTATTGGATAATACATAAAATGTAAACATGCAATTTTTCTGATTGTACTAGTGGACTTGAGTGTGTCTACTAGTTTGAAAAAAAATCTCCTCCATGGAAATATTGGGGAAAATATTCACCGCGCTTTATTCCATCGAAAAATGACGTGACACGCAGAATCTCCCCCATGAAAATTTTGAAAAGTTGGCAGGTATGACAGAGAACCTGGAACCTGGCAGAATCAGCCAATCAGAACTGGTTCCTTTGATTTTATTGCCCAAGTTAATGGTTTCTTTAGGAAAAAGCAACATAAGGTCACTCTGTTCCAAGTACCTTCTAATAAGAAAAACAACAAAAAATGCCAGCAGAACATAACATTTATTTCATTAAGCGTCAGGTTCTAAGGCTCTGTGAGTAATACCAAGAGATGGACAATCTCTGGAACATTACTCCACCAGGACAAGCAGAATGCTGCACTAGCAATTATTATCAAGCACAAAGAAGTTGTTACATTGTTAGCTTGCATTTTGTACCACTTTATTCAATACTGTATGGTGGCAGGCAATAAAAGAAGCAGAACAAAGACATTGTTTAACATTAATAGCCTTGCAGGTCTGAAACATGAATGTCTGACATTAATTAAAAAACAGTTTTTATTTTCAATTGTTGGTAGAAACTGAAGGAAAAGTTACATTGACAACACACCAGAATATCATGCTAAATGCATTTCCTGGAAAATACATGAAAGCAGACAAAAAATAAATATGTATACCAATATATAACAACAAAAGTAATTGTGGTTAGAATCTACAGTGATATCTATTATAAATAAACGACCTTAGCTGTGGCATAGTGATGAGTCCAAATCATGTACATGCATGTGTGCTAAGTGAATATTAATGTTTTGTCTGTCATCTCTGACAATGACCAATCTTAAACAAAGGGGAAGGGGAACACCTTCAGGGGAGGTAACTCATGCAAAAATATTTTTGGAGACATTGCCTCCAATTTTATGGGATTTTTATTCCCCATTGAGACGAAATGACTTAATTCTCAAGCCCTACCACTGAAACAAATCAATAGGGTTTATTTACATGGATGGTCTGACTCGCACCACTCTGCCAGGGCAGGCTTAGATCTTCTAAGTGGTTTATCAGTACTCATGTGCAGTTGGTTTCAGCTCTGCGTGCAAGCACCATGCAGCCCAATCTATTTCGTATCAAACAGGTCAGAGTGGGAATCTCTCTTGATGTTAATAATAGAGAAACACATGATAGGCCCAGTTCACCAAATTATTTTAAGGTCACTGAGCTTGTTAGCCCTTGTCCTGCCAAACATGTTAAACCCCATACTTTGCAAATAGTGTAGATCCTGATCAGATGGCTTCTGAAGAAGCCATCTGATCAAGATCTACACTGTTTGTCGTGCAGTTTGTGAATTTCAATAAGTACATTATATCAAGTAATTTGGTTGCCTGTGAGTCAGAAATGGGTGTGACAAAAATTAATTTATTCAGCAAGACAAGGGTAAGTAGTCAAAATGTGAACTGTTCTAGAAAATGTAACATCAAATGCAATAGTATTTTAGGTTGAAAAAAAAAATTGCAGAGCTTTTGCTTCAAACATTTTTTTTCAGTAAAAATATTAGGGTATTTACCATATTCAATCATCAAAAGTGCCAGCCTCAGTAGCTCAATCGGATGTGCGTCTGACTGGTGATCAGGAGGATGCAGGTTCGATACCTGCTGAGGGCGGCAACATTCTTTCTTGGAGATTGATCATAATACCTTTTCTACGGTCGTTCTCTCCCTTCCGCTGATTCAAGAAGGTAGTTGTCAGTTTCTGGCAATGAATTTACACTGTACTGGTTAACCGCTTACGTATAAGCCTGTCCAGGAAAAGCTCAAGAATGACCTAAGTAGTGTTGACTGGGTTGTTTAACTCCAATACAAACATACAAAACCATATAAAATCATCAAAACACTAAAATTACGTTAAGTAACAACATCAAAATTTTTACATTATGTTAAGTAACAACATCATTAATTTCAAACAACTGATCCCAAGTGTATAGATTCACCTAAGCACCAATCACATTCCTTGGATGCAGTCAAAAATATCTGGGCAATGAAGCATCTTCGGCAAGACAACGTTTTTTAATAGAACATCATTACACTGAACTCACGTTAAGGGCATAGAGCAATAGGATAGTCTTACAAATCTGAATAATCTTCCGCCGCATCTCATCACTACTGTTTTTCTTACAAGGTAAGTAAGTTATATCCCTTTATCTGCCATCTTTTATCTTTAAATAACAAAAAGGACAAGCAAAAATAACCATTCAACATGGTTTATTTTAATGATCTGTGAGTAAGCACTTTTCATCACATGCTTATCACAAATAGACAACTATTTTATCAAACAAAACTTTCAATAACAGCCTAATATTGTGTTTCAGTATTGTTTTTATTCAACCTCAAAAGATGCCAGTCACGACAAATGACGTCTGCTTTGTCGTCTGCTGGTTACTTTAAAAATGATTTTTTTGGCAAACAGTGTGGACCCAGATCAGACTGCTCCTGTAGGAGCCTTCTGATCGGGGTCCACACTGTTTGCCTGTATGCAAAAATATTTTTTGAAAGTTTACAAGAAGATTCAGCAGACAGCATAAGCAGACGACATTTTCAAATGTAATGTTTCTCGGTATATTAAGGGTTAAGGCAGGACATGCTCTAACTTTGCAAACAGTGTAGATATGGATCATTTGGCTTCTAAAGAAGACATCTGATCAGTATCTACACTCTTTGAAATTCATTATCTCAATTTGAAATTGAATTTGTGAATTATAACAAGTACTCGGATTGGCAGAATGTCAGACATGGGTGTGACTTAAGTCATTTATTCAGCTGTACAAGTAATTTGATTGGCTGATAGACAGAAATGGGTGTGGCTAAAATAATTTATTAAGCAGGGGCCGGTTGTTCAAAACTAACGATGTTGTTTGTTAACAAACCGTTAAAACTTTGATTGTTTAATATGGCAAGTATACTAATATCTTTACAGAAAAATTGTGAGCAGCTTTTGCAAATGCAAAAGCTACTCACATTTTTCAGCAAAAAAAAAAACACAAAAAACATGAAATTTTAGATATTGTACTTGTCAGAACAGTTAACACTTTGACAACGAATGGGCTTGTTAAGCTAACAAGACTTTGAACAGTGGACTCAGGTAAACAGTTAATGATCAGTTAGTTAATGACATCAGTTTTGAACAACTGGACCAATATCTTATTTCTATTCTAAACATAGATTGTGGGTGCTTGTTTGAACTGCCTCGCTAAGGGGCTTCTAACAAGCACACACAATCTATGTTTAGATAAAAACACAAGAAAAATAATGCATACTCATGTAACCTCCACTTTTCACTGTAAGTGGTGTCTGTACCCAAGAAACCTCCACTTTTCGCTATAAGTGGGGACTGTAATGCTATCAAAAAACTGACACCAACACCAAACTGAAGAGAACATTACAAAAACACGCCTACTGAAATACACTTGAAAATCTTACCACCGAAAAAGGAAAACTTTCAGATAAAAAATTCTGATATTTTTCATATTCATCATGTGAACTTGTCCATGTAATGTACACCCCTCTAAAGACCATTTTATATAGAGAAAACTGGGGTTTAAGGGGGGATATATTATTTTTCTTATTTCTGCTCAAAGATATAGGTTGTGGGTGCTCATTAGAACTGCCTCATCACTTCAATGAGACGGTTCTAATGAGCACCCACAACCTATGTTTGCAGTATAAATAAAACTAGAGCTGCCGCCTAACGGGCGCCAATTATACCCCCGCATGCGTTGTCAGACAAATTTTTACAAGTATTTGACCTTGAGGAAGGTCAACGTAAAGGTCAAGGTCAGGTTTGTGTATATCAATCTTAAGTACTAGTGGCAAGGTGTGTGGTGTGTGAATATTAAAGAAATCGGTCAAAGAATAAGGAAGTTATGAGCAATGTTAAAGTTTTTTGTAACGGACCGACGACGACAGACGACGACAAGCTGACTCCTATATACCCCCTTCAAACTTCGTTTGCGGGGGTATAAAAATATCACGGATTTTCATCAGAAAAGTAGCCATTTTGGAGATATGGAAAAATACACTATGTCACACGGTTGTGTTATCATAATGTCTGCTCCAAACATGGATTGTGGGAACGCTTTGGAACCGCCTCAGTGAGGTGGTTCTAATGAATACCTATTACATTTTTGAGCAGAAATAACAAAAATAAAGTATACCTCTGTAAACCCCAGTCTTACAATATAGAAGTGATGGGGTTTAAGGGGGTCAAAATTATATAGACCTGTTTTCGTGATGAACTACGCTGTAAACAAATACACTATTACGTAACATTCAAATACTGAAAAGAAAATATTATATTTGGCACATGAATTGAAATATAAAATTTAAATATATAAATATTCTTTAATAGTTACAAATACAATGTTCCTCTATAAACATTCACAGTAATTATGCACTCAGATGGTATTAGTAATTAAAAATCGAACATCAAACGCAATATAAATCATCAGTATGAATTTAAACTGTCAAACAAATGCATGAATGAATAGCTTTTAACCCATTAGGTACCAGAAACCCCTAAAGGGGTACCTTGGCAAACAGTGCAGGCCCAGATCAGACGCCGCAGAAGGCGGCGTCTGATCAGGGCCTACACTGTTTGCAAAAAGTTAAGCCATTTTCCAAATCAATTTTGAAGAAAACACAGCCTGAAACTCCTAAATTTCTAAATGAACTCCTGCTATATATAAGGAGGAAGATTCCATTTGGTACAAAAAGGGTTAATATAATTCAAACTTAATAAGCTCTACACCTGACATAGATAAAATGTGATCAACACTAAAAGCGGGCAACAGACGTAGTACAACTTGGCAATATGGGCCCCTGCCTATCTGGGCTTGGAGAAATGGTGCTTCTGCACAGAGATGAAACCTACTGCACACAGCTTAGAGGGTCTAAGCCTGCCCAGGCAAAGTGATGCGAGCAGGACCATCCATGCATATAAACCCTATTGGTTTCATTAGGCCGCACAGAAAGCGGCTTTCTGTGGCATCTGATCAGACAGTCTCATAGTCTCACAGTGCAGACTCTGAACAGATGACACAGGAAGCAGCTTTCTGCGGCATATGATCAGAGTCTGCACTGTTTGCCAGTGCCCCAATTTGAGGTCTCATATTAAAAATACTTTACGAAAACACGCCTATACAAATACATTGTAAACTTTACTACCAGAAAAAAAGAAAATTTTAAGATGAAAAATTTTTGATATTTTTCTTATTTCTGCTCAAAATATAGATTGTGGATACTTGCTAGAACTGCCAATCTGTATTTTAGAGCAGAAATAAGAAAAATAAGGTTTACCCCTGTAAACCCCAATTTTAGTATATAAAAGTGGGATTCAAGGGGGTCAAAATTAAATAGGCTTGTTTTCGTAATGAGGTTACCTGTAAATGAATGGTGTCACTTGGCCTTAATAGTGTTGACTAGGCTGTGAACTCCGAAAACAAAAAGATTCAAATAACACTATATGAACAACAAATAAAATGTCTATCTATGGAAATACGGACAGACAAACATGCTAGAAAAATACTTCACTATTTGAAATGTATATCTATAAAAATAGCAACATAATACTGATGAAAAATCCTGACATGCTAAAAAAAGCAAAGCAAAGATAAAAATAAATAATAAAAAAAAATGTTTTGATTTTTTAATCTCATAATACTGAGATTCAAACGTAACACTGTTATAAACCCCCCTGTGAAATGGAGTTCTTAACTTAAGAACTGTTCTTGAACTGCTCTTAAGAGTTCTTAATCTGTTCATGAAGGTTTTCAAGAACACTTGTACTTGAACTATTCAAGAACACATTCTGGGAACAGTTCAATAACTTTTTAAGAATTTGTGATATTCTTGAACTATTCTTAGACTTTTCTTGAATGCTTTAAAGACTTTTCTTGAACAACATGATGACTTTGATGTTCTTGAACTGTTCTTAAATTTGTTCTTGTTTACTTCAAAGACTTTTCTTGAACAAAGTGTCTTGAAAGGCATTCTTAAATCTGTTCTTGTCTATTTCAGAGACATTTCTTGAACAAATTGTAATGACAGGTGTTCTGAAACTGTTCTTGAATTTGTTCTTGATTATTTCAAAGACTTTTCTTGAAATTGTGTTCTTAGAATGTTCTGAAACTTTTCTTGAGTTTTTTTTCAATAACACTTTATGAACAGTTTCAGAACTTTGTCACATGATTTAAGTCACATGATTGATGATGTCATTCAGATGTCAGCTTTCATTGGCCAGTTTTCAAACTTTCCTTTTCAAAATGGCTTCTACTTAGATATATTATTAGGGTTAGCAAAATGATTTTGGTTTTCAAATATTGTTTTTATTTCTAATTATTGATCAGCCTCTTTTTGCCAAAGACTTCTTTCTGACAATTTCCAAGATTTGTAGGTGTTTTTGTCAAATATGGTTGAGCAATGTTTAAATCTACTGCTGTCCACATGACAGCACCATTTATCTGATGTGTGGGTGGGGTATAATTTCTTCCTGCAGCACAAGATGAGCCCATTAAGACACAGAGTCTGATCAGAGCCTTTGCTGTGTCATCAGTGTGTAAAAAAATGCTCTAATTTTCTTCATGTAGACAGCTAAATGTGCAAAGACTCTGATCAGCATGGGCAGTGCCAAGGCTTATCTGAGTCTGGGATGGACACACATGCCATTTATGTCAGTTTAATTTGTCACATTCGTTAGCCCATAAAATATAATGTTTTGTATTGTAAAGTGAAATCTGTCCAACTCTATAGATGGATTCAACATGATTGGACGACGTTTAATGCAAAAGAATGACAACTCTAACTTGCTGTATATATGAGTTACCTGTCCTTGCCAAAATTTTGTGCCCGGGCTGAAACTCTTTGACCATTTGACTGATTTGAGTTATGATCTAGAACATCACAGGTGGATTAAACACCACGGGACAATATGACTTACACAAGAATGGCAACTCTACCTTCCTTAATTGATAAGTTATCTGCCCTTGCCAAACCTTCGTGTCTACTGTTTAGACCTACTTCTCATAAAAAGTATGCAATGGCATATATTGGTTAAGAGCAGTTCTTGAGCAGTTCAAAATGTGAAGAACAGTTCAAGAACACCTGTTCTCAAAGTGGTTGAAACATGTTCTTGAAGTATGTAAGAACTATAATGTTCTGGAACAGTTCTTGATCAGTTGAAGAACTAATGTTTCTCTTGAACTGTTCAAGAAATGTACATGGGCTACTCTTGAAGTGTTCAAGAACAGTGCAAGAGCATTTTAAGAAGAAATGTTAAATTGGACAATTTTTAAGAACATGTGTTCTTGAATTTTTAAGAACACTGTCGTCTTGAATTTTTAAGAACACTGTATTCTTGAAAAGTTCTTAAAGACTGTTCCTGAATAGTTCAAGAACAAAAGTTCTTTAAAGAGTTCAAGGTTTATATTGAGAAATAAGACAAGCTATCCTTCAATTATCACAAAATACCCACCTTATCAATACAGTAGCCAAACAAAACATGAAAACCTTCTCTTGTGCACTTCACACATGTAATGACTTCCTTACTTTAGACAGAGGCTTACTAAATGTACCCAAATTTAATTTTTGACAATAATTTTTATGCCTAAAATAAAAACTGATACCTCCATCATCCAAACCAAGAATTTTCATACAAATCATATAATTATATGTTTCCAAATATCTGCTTTTAGTCTGCATTGTCCAAACCAAGCATTTTCATACAAATTATATATAGGTTTTCAAATTCATGTTTCTGCTTTTTCTTATATGACATGTATCTTTTAAAGCTTTTCTGTATAAAGTGGGGTTTACAGGCGTGTTCATTACATAGCTTGTTGACATAGTTAGTTAGGGACACAAAAGATGTTTTTTTCTTGCACACCAGACAAGGAAATCCGTGATTTTACCCTGGGATAGAAATTTATGTTCTGACCCTGGTGTTCCGACCCAGGCAACTAACATAAATGCGCTTCAATTCTATTCAACTGCCGGAACTACTTCCGCATTACTTTTATTTTGTAAGCAATATACATGTGCGAGCTGTCAAAACTAACCGGAGGTGTTGTGCAAGAAAAAGAATCCAATATGGGGTTCTGTTGTAGATGGGCATTTCCAACCCTCGGGATGACCGTACTGAGCGGAACCTCGGCGTAGCCTCGGTGTCGCTCAGCACGGTCATCCCTCGGGTTGGAAACGCGTAGCCTCGGTGTCGCTCAGCACGGTCATCCCTCGGGTTGGAAACGCTCATCTACAATAGAACCCCATATCAGATTCTTATAATCTCATATAGGCATGTTATCCTTATGAGAGATCAAACTTGGTATAACCATGGTCTGTCCAGTTTTAACCATGTTTAGTCATGGTGTAACTGTCGTATCTGCATATCAATTGTAGTTTTCTTCCTTGGATCAAAGAGATCCCAGATTCTGATGCTCCCATCATCACTGCAGGACACAATTCTGTCATGGGAAACCTAAAAAGGAGAAATAAAAAATACTTATAGATCTATCAAACCGTAAAATCCTAAAAATTCGGACAGGTTGAGAACTTGCGGAAATTCTCCAAAAAATTTAACAAATTTGTTTCATGATCCAACAAGGAGTCCAAAAAGTCCAGACAGAATAGCAAACAGTGTAGATCCTGATAGTACTGCTCCTTCAGAAGCAGTCTGATCTGGGTCTGCACTGTTTGCTTAGGCCTGTCTGTCCCAACACTAAGGATCATTATGGTGTAATATTCTGTTTCACTTAGTGAAGTACAGGACACCTACAGGTATTGACCATACCCAAAGCGTTACTTTGTCTGCAGCAGCATAAAAAATGCAAAATGTTTTGAGATATCCTTCCAGTGGCTTAACTGCATATCTTTTACTGCTTCAATGTATTATTTTGTGCCAAAGCCTAGCTGCCTTCCAGTTTCTTTTGTTTCTCTTTCATTCATTTTCCTTTACCACAATTCCTTTCACCAGACTCCTCCTCCCCCTCCCTGCACCCCTTGCCTGCCTATATGGTCCTCTCTGTCACTATAAGTAAGATCAATGCACCCTACCCTACCCTACCCCTACCCCAACCTACCCTACCCTTTAAACCCTCAGAGCTACAATCACAGCTTAAAAGCTGTTTTTTCTTTCTTCCGGTACGTCTAAACCCCCGAGGGGGAGGTAAGACAGGTTTTTCATGGGGTTCCTGATTGATTCAGTGATTGTGTATGCTGTTTGAAGCATTGTATCTCCAGAACAATTGGATGCATTCTTACCAAACTAGCCTGGTTACACCATGCACTAGGATGGGGAAATAGTTATTAGGTTTCCAAGGCTTCATCAGGAAAACACGCCTTGAACCCAACTTTTATATAGTTAAACTGGGGTTTACAGGGGTGTACACAGTCATGATTTGTTAGTACATGTGTGGTCATATCATTTTTATGACATTGCTATCCACTCAGTTGTTCAAAGCCTTGTTAGCTTAACAAGCTCGTGAGTGGTCAAATTGTAAACTGTTCTAGCCAGTACAATATCTAAAATTTGTAATTTTTGCAAAAAAATGTGAGTAGCTTTTGCATAGGCAAAAGCTACTCACATTTTTTCAGCAAAAATATTAGTACATTTGCTTTATTAAATGATCAAAGTTTTAACAATTCGTCAAACAATGATGTCATTAGTTTTGAACAACCTGCCAAACTATGACAGAATAAGCTAACTAATGAAGTTGTTAGTTTTGAATAACTGGCACCACTGCAGCAAGTGAAGACCAGGATCAGCCTCTGCATCAAGCCAGTTGTGCAAGACTCTGTTGGTTACTCACTGGATTGCAAAAAAGCTATAAACCCTTTTTGTACCTCCTTATACATAGCAGAAGTCCATTTCAAAATTTAGGGGTGTCAGGTTGTGCTTTCTTCAAAATTTATTAGGAAAATGGCTGAACGTTTTGCAAACAGTGTAGGCCTTAATCAGACGCCGCATTCTGCGGCGTCTGATCTGGGCCTGCACTGTTTGCCCTGGTACCCGTTTTTGGGTTTCCAGTACTAAATGAATTAAGGGTTCATTTTAAGTTTGTTTTGTTTGAACTGAGGTTTTACGTCCCAATCAACACTATTTAGGTCAATTTGGAGATGTTGCTTCCAATTTTGTGGGACTTTTACCCGATACTGAGATGCAATGAGATCTCAAGCCCTGCTGCCCAAACAGACCAAAAGGGTTACTATGTAGGGGCGCTTCAACTCACACCACTTTGGCTGGGCATGCTTAGATCCCCTAAGCAGTTTACCAGTACTCATGTGTGGTTGGTTTCAGCTCTGCGTGGAAGCATCATGCATATAAAGCACATGGGCACCATCTTTTATGGTAGTTGGCTATAACAGAACAGTCCTATATGCATATGGACTGATCTTGAACTCAAACAAGTTTAACCCTTATCCCTCTGAACATGACACACGCTACGGCCCCCGCCCATCAGGGCTTGAAGAAATAGATGGGCTGCATGATGCTTCCATGCAGAGCTGAAACCGACCGCACACAAGTACTGGTAAACTGCTTTAATAGAGGATCTAAGCCTCCCCAGTCAAAGTAGTGCGAGTCAGACTGTCCATTCTTATAAACCTGTTTGGTTTCATTGGGCTGTCATTTCATCTCAATGTAGGGTAAAAGTCCCACAAAATTGGAAGCAATGCCTCCAAAATGACCTTTACAGTGTTGACGGGGATGTTAAATCTCAAATCAAACAAACAAACATGACACACCCTAATTTTTGCAAATAGTGTAGAAGCCATCTGATCAAGATATACACTCTTTGTCATTCAGTTTGTGGATTTGAATGAATACATTATATCAAGTAATTTGAATGGCTGATAGTCAGAAATCAGTGTTGCAAAATTAATTTATTCAGCAGGATAAGGGTGAAGAAAGGATTCAAAAATGTCAGGTTGAAAGTGGAGATAAAGTTTTGCAGGGGAATAAAAATGTGGGCATGTGTGAGAAAAGAAAATACCTGTTCAAATAAATTAATGATCTAAGGTAAGGTAGGTTACATATCATGCACATGATATGCAGTTAAGGGTCAAAGGTGATTTCCCACTGTGACAATTGATGTCTCCCTGAGCTAGGACAAGGCAAAATAAACATTACTGGTTCAGTGCTTGAGGTTATATATCACTTTTTTTTCCATGGTCAACTAAGTTAAAGCCCGTAAAACAATTTCTTAATATTAGACTGGTTGATTGAGTTGTGTCAACCCTTGTATCAGTTCCCTGGAGTGTATTTTTTTTTTTTTGGTTTTGGTTTTATGGCCCTAAAAAGATTATTTCACTCATATCAAGCTAATAGTTAATCGGATGTGGGCGAAAACTGGAGTACCCGGAAATAAACTACTTGACCTTCCTTTGCAGAACTTGGCGTCTCACATTGGCCCGAACCCACAGTGGTAAGAGACCTAAAGATAAAGAGTCAGCACTCTTATCCACCAGGCCACGAAGACCCGTTCCCGGTGTGTGTGTGTGTGTGTGTTTGAGTTTTGTGTCCCACCAACATCTAAGGTCATATGAAGATGACACCCTAAACCATTTGAAAAAAACTTTTGTTTATCCATCCCAAAAAGGCTTCATATGTAAATCTGGCCTAAACATGCCCAGCTGTTTCTTTTTATACGTTATTTTGATATCTGAGTGGCTCTGGACCAAGGTCAATGACTAACATTGACGTTCAGTACTCATGCAGCTTCATTAACCCATTTAGTACCAGAAACCCCAAAACGGGTACCCTGGCAAACAGTGAAGGCCCAGATCAGACGCCGCAGAACGCGGCATCTGATCAGGGCCTACACAGTTTGCAAAAAGTTCAGTCATTTTCCAAATCAATTTTGAAGATAACACATTCTGACACCCCTTAACTTTAAAATGGACTCCTGCTATATATAAGCAGGAAGATTCCATTTGGTACAAAAAGGGTTAACTTGTTAAGCTGATCACATATACCATCTAAGTTCACGGACAATGGCAGTTTCGAAAAAGTATTAATTTCCACTTAAAGCTTCAAGCTACCTTCATCTACAAATTTTCAGATCTCAAGCTGCTATTGTTTCCGAAAAATACACACTTTTGACTTTTTCACATAGGTTTAAAGCCCATGCAACCAAAGTTGACCTTGGCCTAAATTTGGTCAATGTCATCCAGGGATCATCATTTGAACAAATTATGGTTGGCTTGAGTCCCCAATGCCACATACCAAGTTTCATGAAAATCAAACAACTGGTTCCGAAGAAAAAGATTTTTCATTTAGCTACATCTACCAATTTTCAGATCACAGGCTGCAATTGTTTCTGAAAAATACATAGTTTTAACTTTTTCCCATATAAAAAGTCTGTGACCAAATTTGTCCTTGTTGTAATGTAGATCAAGGTCATCCAAGGGTCATCATTTGAACAAATTATAATGGGTCCTGAGTCCCCAATGCTACAAACCAAGTTTCATGACAATCAGACTACTGCTTTGAGAGAAAAAGATTTTTGAAGGGCTTTTACCTTATATGGGCATGGTGGCCAGATGGGCCATGTGACAAAACTCAAATTAACCTGTTTTTCATTTCCTTGTTCCTAAAAGCTTTCATATGAAATTTGGTTACAAATGACCCAGCAGTTTCTGGAAAACAAGTTTTAATTTTCATAACTGAATGACCTTGGGCCAAGGTTAAGGCATGACGCACTAGTAGATGTCTTAAAAAGTCTCTACAAAAATACAGGCTGTACACAATTACCGGTACCTCATTATAGTATGGTTTGTGATTATAGCATAGTTAAACAGTGGATCCAAAAAATGTATAGATCATATACAAAAATGAACATGGTCATTTTTCTATATAATATATACATTATTGTTTGGATATAACATGGTAATTGTTTAACTATAATGGTTTCTGCTTTTGGTCTGCACAACAGTGTCATAATCATAAAGAGGTTGTGGTGTAGGTTACTTTGCTTTATACAGTGAAAAGTGCGATACATTTCATTACGATAACACACCCGTGCAACATAGTGCATTTTTCACATCTCCAAAATACAGTCAAACCTGTCTTAGTGGCCACCTCTATTAAGCAAGCAACCTGTCATTCAGTTCCCCAAAAAGGAAAATGCATTAAAATTCACATGTGTTAAGCAAGCACCTGCCTTAAGCAAGCACTTTTTGAATATCCCATAGGTGCTTGCTTAATACAGGTTGGACTGTAGCTACTTTTCTGATGAAAATCCTTGATATTTTTGTTATAAATGTTCAAAACATGGGTTGTTGGTGCTCGTTAGAACCTATGTCTTAGAGCAGAAATAGGAAAAATGATGTTTACCCCCGTGGACCCCAGTTTTCTCTATATAAAGTGGGGTTTGTTGGGGTCTTCATTTCACGGACTTGTTCACGTGATGTGAATTTACATTACCATAAATGGGCTGAGACCCACTTTACAAAGTTCAGTAGCCATCTTTTCCTCATGAGAAATTAGACAATTTAATTAGGTCAAATTAGTTTAACAGGCCATGCAGAAATGTTCCGGTAGGCAGCACAGTTCTGATTTTGTATGCTTCTGGTATCGATTTGTTCGATTTGAGGTTTAACATCCCCGTCAACACTGTAAAGGTCATTTTGGTTGCTTCCAATTTTGTGGGACTTTTACCCGACATTGAGATGAAATGACATCTCAAGCCCTGCCGCCCAATGAAACCAATAGGGTTTATAAGCATGGACGGTCCGACACTCGCACCGCTTTGCCTGGGCAGGCTTAGATCCTCTAAGCGGTTTACCAGTACTCGTGTGTGGGTTGGTTTCAGCTCTGCATGAAAGCATCATGCAGCCCATCTATTTCTTCAAGCCCCGATGGTGGGGGGGGGGGGGGGCCTGGTATACATGCATCAATGTTACATCCTTTTCAAAGATGAACTTAATGTGAAAAATTCATGACAGACAGGTCATCAGACACCTGATCAATGTCAAGAATTTTGATGATGATTTAGCAATGTCACATAAATGCTTATAGAACATCACTGGGATAGATGGTTCAGGAATATTGAACAGCATGATGATGTTCCACTGATGTCAAGGTAACTGTGCCTACTTCTTCAGTGCCCGATTGAAGAATATCTAGGGTAATTTATGTATAACATATTTACCCGAACTTTTCACACACCAAAGTGATGGAAACAACAGTCCTGAGCAAACAGTGTAGATCCAGATCAGACTGCTCCTTTAGGAGCAGTCTGATCTGGATCTACACTGTTTGCCAATGAGCAAAATCATTTGCCGCCAATATATCTAATAAACAATTGATGGCAGCTAGTATAAAGCTCATTAAAAGTGCCGATTATTTATGTTAATTAACGAATATTTAGGTAAATTAACGTATGTGCAGCTGTGCTTCTCTTCCTGTCAGAGGTATGCCTGTAATACAAGAAATCTTTGTATACCTCCTGGGTTAGACTTATTGACACTGCTTTACAATTGCAAATTTATCTCCCGCTTGTTAAATTATGAATGACAAAAGGCACTAATTAATCACTCGATTAGTCATTGACTTTTGAAGTGCAGAAATTGCTATCAAGATACACTTTTTTAAACTTTCAAAGATTGCTGTAGTTACCTTAAGTATTGGAGGAAACCACTAAAGGAGCAGTCTGATATGAGTCTACAGTGTTTGCCTCCCTTTACCCGTCCCCTGCCATATAGCAAAGTCCTTGGAATAAAATTTTAGCACTTTTTTATAGCAAGAGTGTTAACAAGGTTTTTGTATGATTTGACCTACTGACCTCCTTTTTAACCCGACATGGTCCATATTCAAACCTGACCTAGATATTGTCATGATGATTTTTCTGAGCAAGTTTGATGATGATTGGACCAAAACTGTAGCCTCTAGAGTGTTAACAAGGGTTTTCTATGATATGACCTACTAACCTTCTTTTTGATATGACATGACCCATCCTAGATATTGTCAAGATGATCGTTCTTAGTAAGTTTAATGATGATTGGACCAAAATTGCGCCTCTAGAGTCTAAACAAGGTTTTTCTATGAGTTGACCTACTGACCTACTTTCTGACCCAACATAACCCATATTCATTCTTGACCTAGATATTGTAGATATGATCAATCTGAGAAAGTTTGATGATGATTGGACTGAAATTGCAGCCTCTAGAGTGTTAACAAAGTCTTTCTATTATTTGACCTACTAATCTACTTTTTGACCTGACATGACCCATATTCAAACTTGACTTAGATATTGTTGAGATGATGAATCTGAGCCTCTACAGTGTTCACAAGGCTTTTCTATGATTTGACCTACTGGCCTCCTTTTTGACCCAACATGACCCATATTTGAATCTGAACTAGATTTTGTCAAGGTGACCATTCTGAGCAAGTTTGATGATGATTGGACCAAAACTGTGGCCTCTTAGAGTGTTAACAAGGTTTTTCTATGATTTGACTTACTGACCTACTTTTTGAACCGACATGACCCATATTCAAACTCGACTGAGATATTGTCATGATGGTCAATCTAACCAAGTTTGATGATGATTCGACGCAGCCTGTGGCTTCTATAGTGTTAACAACGGAAGTTTACGCATGCACAACACCAGGCATCTCTAGGTCAAAAAAGCTCACCATGACCTTCAGTCAGGTTAGCTAAAAAGTATCAACATGTTCCAGTTTTTAAAGAAACCAGGAATTGTTTATACCAACCACCATTTTACATCAAATTTCAAGGTCTGGCAACATTGATCATGAAATATTTTCTGTGATCATTCTCTTCCCTTCCGCTGATTCAAGAAGGGTAGTTTCTAGCAAAAGAATATGTACTGTACTGGTTAACCGCTTAGGTATAAGCCTGGCAGGAACTATAGTAGTGTTGATTGGACTGCAGAGCAACTTTAGAATCTATTACCTAACCTAATCCTTACCGTGAGCCTCACCCAAATGACTGGACTAGCTTAATCTAACCCTAATCTAACCCTAACCATCAATGACTTAGCTACTCCTAACAAACTGAAGTCAGAAAACAGTGGCAGACAGATTCTAAAGTCTTGGACTGCTGGACTCCGTAACTTCAAGGCTGTATCAAATATAGAAGTGAAAGCAATGATCAGAACCAACACCTCCCATTAAAGACACCAAAGGGAAAGAAACATGAACATGAAATAACTTTATCATATGACGTTGCGTCTGAGAGAGTAATAACGTCATGTATTATTTTCGATAATCCACTAGTGGATTAAATATGCAAATTAGCTAGATACGTCCCGTAGCGTTACATGTATGACGTCCTTAACGATGTCGCGTTTACTAACAGGGGAATATTGACATTTTTGTAAACAATCGTGAATAAAATGAGTTTAAAATGTCATATGATAAATAGAATCTTGCATTCGTGCTCATGTATTATTGAATTTATAAAACTCGTTGAGGAAAAGGTATAAAATGCTCGGCAAAGCCTCGCATTTTATCCCTTTTCCTCAACTCGTTTAATAAATTCAATAAAACATGAACACTCATGTAAGATCCTCTATAAACCCTAATGAAAACATCACAAGCGGAAAGCCAAAAGGACAGTTACTTTCCCACGAAATGGCCAAACAGCTATCCAAAATAGCAAGATATCTGTACCAATCTACAGGGTTTAAAGGGGGTAAACAGCAGCCATCTCATCTGGATAGCAAACATATCTGTACCAGTCTACAGGGTTTAAAGGGGTAAACAGCAGCCATCTCATCTGGATAGCAAACATATCTGTACCAGTCTACAGGGTTTAAAGGGGTAAACAGCAGCCATCTCATCTGGATAGCAAACATATCTGTACCAGTCTACAGGGTTTAAAGGGGTTAAACAGCAGCCATCTCATCTGGATAGCAAACATATCTGTACCAGTCTACAGGGTTTAAAGGGGTTAAACAGCAGCCATCTCATCTGGATAGCAAACATATCTGTACCAGTCTACAGGGTTTAAAGGGGTTAAACAGCAGCCATCTCATCTGGATAGCAAACATATCTGTACCAGTCTACAGGGTTTAAAGGGGTAAACAGCAGCCATTTCACATTGATCCACACTGTTTGCAGACATATCTGTATCAATCTACAGGGTTTAAAGGGGTAAACAGCAGCCATCTCATCTGGATAGCAAACATCTGTACCAGTCTACAGGGTTTAAAGGGGTAAACAGCAGCCATCTCATCTGGATAGCAAACATATCTGTACCAGTCTACAGGGTTTAAAGGGGTAAACAGCAGCCATTTTACATTGATCCACACTGTTTGCAGACATATCTGTATCAATCTACAGGGTTTAAAGGTGTAAACAGCAGCCATTTCATCTGGATCCACACTGTTTGCAGACATATCTGTATTAGTTTACAGGGTTTAAAGGGGTAAACAGTAGCCATCTTATCTGGATCTACACTGTTTTCAAGCTACAGGGTTTAAAGGGGTAAACAGTAGCCATCTTATCTGGATCAACACTGTTTTCAAGCTACAGGGTTTAAAGGGGTAAACAGTAGCCATCTTATCTGGATCAACACTGTTTTCAAGCTACAGGGTTTAAAGGGGTAAACAGTAAAGTCTACCGCAGGTATGTCAAGTCTAAATAATGGTAGCTCTCCTGATGTGTTATCTTATGCCTCCATAAATCATAAGCAAAATATTCAGGTGTTAACTTTCACTACTATTTTTCATCCTTCTAAGGCAGAGATAACTAAAATGTAGGCTTGAAAAAATAATTGTAAACACACCTGTTTCCCACCAAAAGGTCAGGCCATGTAGCAAAATTACAAGGATAATGAATAATGATGGGGCTACTTGACTTCACACTTTTTACCAGTTTTTGACAATAGACTGTAGAAATTCACTTAATTTCGTGACAATCAAGGTAATTTTTGAACACCTGGAGACGATGTTACAGCAGTATCCTGTAAAGTAAAAACAAGATTTGACAGACAGCGAACTCAATTTTCCTCTGTAAACTTGAAGGTAGATGAAGGTATCAAAGCTTGTTTATCACACCACTATTGCTGGGATACAATTTAACAATTGTCGTCTGCTTTGTCATCTGCTGGTTACTTTAAAAGTCATTTTTGCAAACAGTGTGGACCAAAATCAGACTGCTACTCTAGGAGCAACCAGCCCCGATAGCTTAGTTGGTAGAGTGTCTGCTCCGGGGAACGGGAGGTCACAGGTTCGATCCCGGGCCGCGACATACCAAAGTCGTTATGAATGGTACTAGCTGTTCCTCGCTTGGCACTCAGATTTACGGGGTAGAGCTAGGACTGGTCGACCCAGTGTAAGGATAATGTGACTGGGTGTGGTATCATGTAATGTGTCTGGGACATGATACTTCAGTGAGGCAGCACTATAAAAGTGAGCATTGAGCTCCCTGTCACACACTCCTCTAGGAGCAGTCTGATCTGGGTCCAAATTGTTTTCCTGTATGAAAAAAATATTTCTAAAATGTCTGCAAGAAGATTCAGCAGACAACATAAGCAGACTACATTTTCTGATGTAGTTTTTCTCGGCAGCTAAAGGGTTAATAATAACTGGGTTTTGTCTGATTTGTTTGTCTGAGTTGAGGATTTGCATCACCATCAACACAATTTATAAGTCATTTTGGAGACATTGCTTCCAATTTTGTAGGACTTTTACCTGACATTTAGATGAAATAACATCCAGTGATATTTAGACACAATTTTGGGTGGTAAATTTTAATTGTTCAAATTTTAGAACAAGTATGGTAAGGAGTTGAGGTGTCCTAATATTTAGGGTATATACAGTACTTGACAATGCTCAATCATACCATTTACAGCCAGTATCTCTCACAGCTTCTACTCCCCTGTCATTAAAGGGTAATTCACAGTAGTTGCTCTTCATTAACCCATTTAGTACTGGAAACCCCAAAACGGGGTACCAGGGCAAACAGTGCAGGCCCAGATCAGACGCCCGCAGAACGCGGCCTACAATGTTTGCGAAAAGTTCGGCTATTTTCCTAATCAATTTTGAAGAAAACACAACCTGACACCCCTAAATTTTGAAATGGACTCCTGGTATATATAAGGAGGAAGATTCCATTTGGTACAAAAAGGGTTAATCTATTCAACAGGTAAGATTATTACTCTTAACTAATACACTAGTTTCCAAGTATACCCCTCCCCCAGGTTAAATGATTTTATCTAAATACTACCTAGTTTCAAAGTGGTATTTATCAACCTTAATGTGTGACCATAACCTGAGAAAATTGTGCCATATATTCCTTCCTACTTTCTCTCACATTTTTATTATCCATGAAAACTCTACTTTATACATGTACCTCACTAATTTAGAGTACTTAATCTTTCAAAGCTACAAGAATGATACATTTCATACTAAAGTTAACACAATAGCATTAAAATTAAACCTTAACTCTTTGACTGCTAATCCCAACTAGCAGATGGCATTTTCAATGTGTACTTTTCTCTTTTTTCAGTGAAATTGAAAAAAATGAATAAGCACTGCTTATAAGATACCCCCATATAGTAATGTGCAAAAAACAAATAAAAAACAACACAAAAAACAATTGTTATGGACACTGAAGAATTACTAAGGGGAATAACTATAACAGTACTGATCCCTTGACCCTTCTTTTTTGAGGCAGCATCATCTCATGAATATCCACATTTATATCCACATTTATGAAAAGATTCCTAATATTATCAATCATGATATGCAGGACTGCATACTAGAGTACTTATTATACTCCAATTAAAGTTTTACTGCATAGCAGAGTAATATACTCCTAGTAATATACTGCATACTATAGTATTATACTCTCAATAACATTTTATTGCATTATAGAGTACTATACTCCAATTAACATTTCACTGCATACTAGAGTACCTTTACTGCATACAAGAGTATTATATTATATAACTACATACCTGTGATACCTCCCTCATCAGGAGGCAGACTCCCTCATTTTGGTGCTAATTTTTGCCCAATATCTGCTAAATTTTAGTAAAATTTTGGAGTCTCCCTCATTTGAACTAAGAATTTCCCTAGATATTCTTTACATCTCCCTCACCACAATGGCAAATCTCCCTCATACAGTTAAAAAAATTATCACAGGTATGTAACTAATGATTTACCGGGTACTTAATTCTACAGTATTATACTCTGCTTAATGTTTTACTGCATAGTAGAGATTTTGTTCGTTTGTTTGATTGAGGTTTAATGTAATATGCTCCTGCATACTAAAGAATTATACTCTTAATAACATTTTACTGCATTAGAGAGTGCTAACTCCAAAACCATTTTACTGCATTCGAGAGTGCTAACTCCATATAACATTTTACTGCAGATGAGAGTACTATACTCCAAATAACATTTTACTGCAGATGAGAGTACTATACTCCAAATAACATTTTACTGCAGACTAGAGTATTATATTGTTAATAAAATTTTACTGCGTAGTAGAATATTATATTCAAAATAACATTTTACTGCATGCTAGCGTATTAAACTCCAAATAAAATTTGACTGCAAACAAGAGTATTACACTTCAAATAACAATTTACTGCCTACTAGAGGCTAGTGCAGTATAAACCAGTGGGTCACGTATACCCCGGCCAGCGCCACCCTCTGATATATCTTTCGAGCTTGTATGTAATATGAATGAAGAAATGAAGAAGCTATAAGAATCTATAAATATGCTTGTAAAAGCTAAACCAAACATAAAATTTGTAAATGGACCAAGGGAGTGAGGGCATCAAAGTTACTGAAGGGGTGGGGGCATCAATATTACTGAAGCAGCAGGGTGGGGATGCATCAATGAAATATTTGGACTGGTATGCAACATCGATGCAAGTATCAATTGAATTTGTCTTAGAGTTTAGAACAAACAGGCATCTATAAACTTTGTCATAAATCTTTAACCAAATGTAAAATTTCTAAGTCTGTGACCTTGACCTCAAGGTCACTGTGGGGGGTGGGACATGCATCAATGAAATCTTTAGATCAGTATGTAACTTCAGTGTAAGTATCAACTAAATCTATCAAAGGGTTCAGAAGATACAATCTCTTAGAAACTTTAACACAAAACTTTAACCAAAATGTTAACAGATGGAGGGAAGAACAGACGAACGGATGGAAGGACAGCCACACGGATAGATGGATGAACGGCATGACGAAAACTATATACCCCCATAGCTAAGGGTGACACGATTAATTGTATAATCGATCTATAAGTTCAACAAGAACGATTATCATTTCTGATTTGCTTTTAATCGATTACTTGATAGGTACAATTTACTATCCAAAGTTATGCCTAAAATAGCTGGATGAGTGGCAAACAGTGCAGACCATGATGAGACGCCGCATTCTGCATACTGCATACTATAGTATTAGTATGGAGGATATTCATGACAGATGGCCTGTCTGTTCAAATATACATATGGTAAAGTGCAACATATGGTGAGTGTCATGCTCAGAAGAAAGCCAGACAGGTAAAATTATGACAAAAACCTTAGCGATTACTAATCGATTATCGATCCCAATGACGGGACTGATAATCGATTATCTTTTCAGCTCCGATTAGCCAGCCCTACCCATAGCATACTTCGAATGCCGGGGTACAAACAAACATTTATTTCAATGGGCTCAATCCACATTATACTTATCTTATTGTCATCTGTAACTTAATCATTATTTTACATGAGACAGGTTTACCTTAAAGTATGAAAATAATAATAGTGCCATAATTTCTGGGTCAGGAAATTTATTGCAGCTTGGACCACCTCAGAACATTAGTTTCCCTATTTTCATGTTCTTGTTTATTGTAGCAATTCAATTCAACACCTGTTTCATGCTTAAACTGAATATGAATATGTTTTTAAGAAAACTAATAAAAAACATTATTTCAGTATAATCGGTGAGACAGCAACAGTGGTAGGCCTAAGAAATTCATGAACTAGAGAAAGCAGTCGATGGCAAGCCATCGCAAATCCCCACGCTTTTGCCACATAGCAGACGTGACCTTTTGACCCCTTGAGATGGCCCCTTTGGGCGGAGCCAACTTTAATGTCCCTCTTGCACGCCCTCACCATGTAAGGAAGTCATGTAGCAAATATGGTTGCATTCCGGCCAGTGGTTAAGGAGGAGATAACATGACAGACAGACAGATGGACAGACAGATAGGGGCGTTCACAATATCGAGATATTGTCATAAGGAACATTTGTGTGAAGTTATATTGAAATAAATCAAGAAATGTAGGCGCTAGAGTGATGACAAAGTTTTTCTAAAAATAGGCACAGTGACCTTGACCTTGAAAGTCTAACTCGCTTAAGATATTGTCATAAGGAACATTTGTGTGTAGTTATATTGAAATCGAACAAGAAATGTAGGCACTACAGCGATGACAAAGTTTTTCTAAAAATAGGCGCAGTGACCTTGACCTTGAAAGTCGAACTCCCTCAAGATATTGTCAAAAGGAACATTTGTGTGAAGTTATATTTGAATCGGACAAGAAATGTAGGCGCTAGAGCGATGACAGTTTTTTCTAAAAATAGGCAAAGTGACCTTGACCTTGAAAGTCCAACTCGCTCAAGATATTGTCATAAGGAACATTTGTGTGAAGTTATATTGAAATCGGACAAGAAATGTAGGCGCTAGAGCGATGACAAAGCTTTTCTAAAAATGGCCACAGTGACCTTGACCTTGAAAGTCAAACACACTCGAGATATTGTCAAAAGGAATGTTTGTGTGAAATTATATTGAAATCGGACAAGAAATGTAGGCGCTAGAGCGATTGCAAACTTTTTCTAAAAATAGTCACAGTGACCTTGACCTTGAAGGCAAAACACACTTGAGATATTGTTAAAAGGAACATTTGTGTGATATTATATTGAAATTGGTAAAGAAATGAAGGCGCTAGAGCGATTACAAAGTTTTTCTAAAAATAGCCACGGTGACCTTGACCTTGAAAGTCAAACACACTCGAGATTTTGTCAAAAGGAACATTTGTGTGAAATTATATTGAAATTGGTCAAGAAATGTAGGCGCTACAGCGATTACAAGTTTTTCTAAAAATAGCCACAGTGACCTTGACCTTAAGGCCATGACCTTGAAAATCAAACTTGCTCGAGATATTTTCATAAGGAACATTTGTGAGAAGTTATATTGAAATCGGTGGACAAATAAAGGCGCTAGAGCGATGACAAAGTTTTTCTAAAAATAGGCACAGTGACCTTGACCTTGAGGCCACGAGCTTGAAAGTCGAACTCACTTGAGATATTGTCATAAGGATCATTTGTGTGAAGTTGTATTGAAATCGGTGAAGAAATGTAGGCGCTAGGGGCGATAGCGTGACTTTTATAGCAACTGTGACCTTTTGACCCCTTGAGCTTGCCCCTTTGGGCAGAGCCAACTGTAATGTCCCTCTCGCGCGCCCTCACCATGTAAGGAAGTCATGTAGCAAATATGGTTGAATTCCGGCCAGCGGTTAAGGAGCAGATAGTGCGACGGACGGACGGAGAGACAGACGGACGGAGGCGTTCACAATTTCCCTGAACGCTTTTTTTTAAAAGCATGGGGATAATAAGTTTCGTTTGTTTGTTTGAATTGAGGTTTAATGTCCCCATCAACACTATTTAGGTCATTTTGGAGACATTGCTTCCAGTTTTGTTGGACTTTAACCCGACATTGAGATGAAATGACATCTCAAGCCCTGCCGCCCAATGGAAATCGAAAGACTGCATGATTGGACAGTCTGGCTCACATCAATTTTTCTGGGCAGGCCTTCTAAGCAGTTTACCAGTACTCATTTGTGTTCATTTCAGCTCTGTCTGGAAGCACCATGCAACCTGATCTATTTCTCGAAGCCCCGATGGGTGCGGGCGAATGAATAAATTTAAACCCTATGCAAACAATGTTGATCTTAATGAGATGGCTCAGCATGAAGCATCTGATCAGGAGCCACACTGTTTACAATTTCATTTTATCTGTTTGGAGTGAAAGCCCTGTCAAAAAAGATGTGTCGAAGTTCAAAGAGATATGTTTGTTTGGAATTTAATCCCCCAGTCAACACTACATGTATGGTCAAACTTCAATCGCTCAAACACCTTTTAGACCTCAAAAATCTGTTTGTGACAGGGGTAGTTCCAGCCACTGAGGGTTACTGCCAGTAGGCATAACGAGATAATTTTGGACATCTTTTTGGTGTTCTATAATAAGAACATTGAGGTGATTCTAATGAGTACACACAGCATACATTTGCAAGATAAAAGACAACCAGAGGACCAGTGGTCCTGTAAACGCTCACCTGACACCTGGTTCTGGTGTACATTTTAATGTTTTTATATATGTATATAGCCTCAGAGCAGGGGTACACAACTTGTGGGGACAAAATTTTGATGTCTAACAATGTGATAAAACTTTCCACCTATTCCTACCTTTCTGACAGTTCGAAGGCCATGCTTTCATTATGGTTTATTCCATTTGTCATATTTTTTTTAACTTTTCATGTTACCATATGATATATGCCAAGTTTTAAAGCCATTGGCCTTACGGTTCTGGAGAAGAAAACTTTTGAAGGCTTTTTACCATATATGGGCGTGGCGGCCATCTTGGTCATGTGATCTAGACCGTACTGGCAACTTTTCATTTGTTCAACTCACAAAAGCTCCATATTGAATTTCACTTAAATTGGCTCAGTAGCTTCTGAGAAAAAATGTTTTTTTTTGAAATATGAAATCGGAGTGACCTTGGTCTAAGGTCAATGAATGACCTTGACCTTTCTTACCCATAGATCTTCATGTATTCAGTTACTTTACCTAATCTACAAATTTTGGTGACACTGTCTTCAATGGTTTCCCGAAATATCCATTATTTTCACTTTTTCCTATGCAAAAGCCTAAGTCAGCAAATTTGACATTACTGTAAAATAGGTCAAGATCAACCCAGGGCCACCATTTGAACAAATTATGATAGGCCCGAGTACCATATGCTACATGCCAAGTTTCAAGGCCATTGGCCTTACGGTTCTTGAGAGGAAGAATTTCGAAGTTTCTTTACCATATATGGGCGTGGTGGCCATCTTGGTCATGTGATCTAGACCATGTTGGCAGCTTTTCATTTGTTCAACTCCCAAAGGCTCCATATCGAATTTCACTTCAATTGGCTCAGTAGTTTCTGAGAAAAAAATGTTTGAAATATGGAACCTGCGTGACCTTGGTCTAAGGTCAATTAATGACCTTGACCTTTCTTACACATAGATCTTCATGTATTCAGCTACTTTACCTTATCTACTAATTTTGGTGACACTGTCTTCAATGGTTTCCTAAAAATCCATTATTTTCACTTTTTCCCATGCAAAAGCCTAAGTCGGCAAATTTGAGATTGCTGTAAAATAGGTCAAGGTCAACTCGGGGTCACCATTTGTACAAACTATGATGGTCCTGAGTACCATATGCTACATGCCAAGTTTCAAGGCCATTGGCCTTACGGTTCTGGAGAAGAAGAATTTTTAAGGCTTTTTACCATATATATAGGCGTGACGGCCATCTTGGTCATGTGATCTAGACCGTATTGGCATTTTTTCATTTGTTCAACTCACAAAGGCTCCATATTAAATTTCACTTAAATTGGCTCAGCAGTTTTGGAGAAAAAATGTTTGAAATATGGATCCTGAATGACTTTGGTCTAAGGCCAATGAATGACCTTAACCTTTCTGACCCATAGATCTTCATGTATTCAGTTACTTTACCTGATCTACAAATTTTGGTGACACTGTCTTCAATGGTTTTCCTATAAATCCATTATTTTCACTTTGCCCCATGCAAAAGCCTACTTCGGCAAATTTGACATTGCTGTAAAATAGGTCAAGGTCAACCCGGGGTCACCATTTGTACAAACCATGATGGGCCCGAGTACCATATGCTACATGCCAAGTTTCAAGGCCACTGGCCTTATGGTTCTGGAGAAGAAGATTTTTGAAGGCTTTTTACCATATATGGGCATGGCTGCCATCTTGGTCATGTGATCCAGACCCCGCGAACAAACTTTCGTTCCCCCATCCCACTGAGGCTCCATATGAAATTTGGCTTTGATTGGCCCTGCAGTATAGGAGAAGAAGATCTTTGAAAATGGTGGACGGACGGACGGACGACGGACCATGGCTATACTATAAGCTCACCTATGAGCCTAAAGGCTCAGGTGAGCTAAAAATAGATCCTTCATGTATTCAGTTACTTTACCTGATCTACAAATTTTGGTGACACTGTCTTCAATGGTTTTCCTATAAATCCATTATTTTCACTTTGCCCCATGCAAAAGCCTACTTCGGCAAATTTGACATTGCTGTAAAATAGGTCAAGGTCAACCTGGGGTCACCATTTGTACAAACCATGATGGGCCCGAGTACCATATGCTACATGCCAAGTTTCAAGGCCACTGGCCTTATGGTTCTGGAGAAGAAGATTTTTGAAGGCTTTTTACCATATATGGGCATGGCGGCCATCTTGGTCATGTGATCCAGACCCCGCGAACAAACTTTCGTTCCCCCATCCCACTGAGGCTCCATATGAAATTTGGCTTTGATTGGCCCTGCAGTATAGGAGAAGAAGATCTTTGAAAATGGTGGATGGACGGACGGACGACGGACCATGGCTATACTATAAGCTCACCTATGAGCCTAAAGGCTCAGGTGAGCTAAAAATAGATCCTTCATGTATTCAGTTACTTTACCTGATCTACAAATTTTGGTGACACTGTCTTCAATGGTTTTCCTATAAATCCATTATTTTCACTTTGCCCCATGCAAAAGCCTACTTCGGCAAATTTGACATTGCTGTAAAATAGGTCAAGGTCAACCCCGGGTCACCATTTGTACAAACCATGATGGGCCCGAGTACCATATGCTACATGCCAAGTTTCAAGGCCACTGGCCTTATGGTTCTGGAGAAGAAGATTTTTGAAGGCTTTTTACCATATATGGGCATGGCGGCCATCTTGGTCATGTGATCCAGACCCCGCGAACAAACTTTCATTCCCCCATCCCACTGAGGCTCCATATGAAATTTGGCTTTGATTGGCCCTTCAGTATAGGAGAAGAAGATCTTTGAAAATGGTGGACGGACGGACGGATGGACGACGGACGGACGGACGGACGGACGGACGGACGGACGGACCATGGCTATACTGTAAGCTCACCTATGAGCCTAAAGGCTCATGTGAGCTAAAAATCTCCTAACTGATCCCCCACTGTGTCTTATATAGATGATTTTCCTGGGGGCTCAAGAACGGGTTTGACTCAGCTATGGTAAACTAGCCATCCGTGTTGGAGCCATCGAAGTTCTACTGTATTCAGGCTGGCAGGGAGCCAGAGAATTTCCCTAACAACACTTTTCCAGGGCATATAAAGAAGTTTACACAGGAGCAGAATACAGTGCACATTCTTTTGCCAGAAACTGACAACTGCCCTTCTTGAATCAGTAGAAGAGAGGGAATAACTGTGAAAAAGATTCATGATAAATCTCCATGAAAAATATTGCTGACCTGGCAGGTATTGTGCCTGCGACTACCTGATCACCAATTAAACATGCAATTAGTGAAATTAAAGTATGAATTTGTTTGTTTGATTGGCGGTTTAACATCCCCATCAACACTATTTAGGTCATTTTAGAGATGTTGCTTCCAATTAAGTGGGACTTTTACCTGACATCGAGATGAACTGACATCTCAATCCTTGCCATCCAATGAACCAATAGTAATGTATGTGTGTTGCATGAACTGCTGTGCTCAGGATTACTTATTGTACATTGCCACTGAGGATCTAAGCCTGTCCAGGAACCGCGGTGCGAGGCGGACCGTCCATGCTAATAAACCCTATTGGTTTCATTGGGCGACAGGGCTTGAGATGTCATTTCATCTCAGTGTCGGGTAAAAGTCCCACAAAATTGGAAGCAACGTCTCCAAAATGACCTTTACAGTGTTGACTGGGACGTTAAACCTCAAATCAAACAAACAAAACTTATTTTTGTGCAACGTCGCTGGCGTGGCGCACCACATCATATTATCTTTTCGTGCGTGACTTCATCTATGACTATTGTTTATAACATCCTGAAGAAGCCAAGATGGCAAAATGTTGATGTTAATATACAATAAAGATTATTTCGTGTCGGTGTTGATTTACTATACACAATTATATACAAACATGATAATGTAATGAGCTTTGTAAAGTACTGTCAACCCTCTTAATAACTATAAAAAGTAGAAGTGAAACAAAGATCAGGAATCAATACAATTAACAAGATAATATCTTGTTCACACAACTTCCCAAGATCTATGTTTTGCACCCATCAAAGACACCAAAGGGAAAGAAACACAAACATGAAGCGACCAGACCATAATGGAAACCTAAACAAAAGAAGGCCATAAGGACAGTTATTTTCCCACAAATGGCCATCCAAAATAAAAAGACACAAGTGATACACACAGTAAGTAACAAACAACAACATAAATAAACCACCACAGAAGAACCGCCTTGGAACAGTCAGTGGAAAGAATTCCACTGGGGGGCTTAAATAGATTTTACATGGCCATAATCCTCGCCCTTACCTCTCTCGCGGTATACACTAATTTTGTTTAGTCCGCATGAAGACCGAGAACATACAAATCAAAAAGCTACAGAGATGAAACAAGGTTGAGAACTCGACAGCATACAACAACAGAATAGCTGGAGCAAAAGAAAACCAACAGTTAGACTCCGAGGGGCCCGACCAAAGACAGAGCATCAGGCGCCAACCAACATAAAGAATACTAAAATAAAATAAAATTCCATTTATGCTTTTACACTGGAACCGTCATATAATCTTAAGCCTGACCCACCACCAATCAAATAGGGAAACAAAGTTGCCAACCGTGATTGGGTTAACCACCATGCATGCAGTCTGTTTTATAACATTTATGTTACTCATTATAACAACAATTTCAATGGAATTAATCCATAACTCAAGGCTTAGCCTTTGTTCTAATTGGCCAGGCATCCCTGGGGTTGGAAAAGCCTATATCAAATCCATTATCATGAAAGATTCTTGTAGTCTAATACTCCAAGAAACAAATGTTATAGGTATTTGTTAGAATCACCTCACTGAGGTGATTCTAACAAATCTCTATAACACTTCTTTCTTGGATTTTGATTTGATTTGAGGTTTAATGTCCCCGTCAACACTGTAAAGGTCATTTTGGAGACGTTGCTTCCAATTTTGTGGGACTTTTACCCGACATTGAGATGAAATGACATCTCAAGCCCTGTCGCCCAAAGAAACCAATAGGGTTTATTAGCATGGACGGTCTGCCTCGCACCGCGGTTCCTGGACAGGCTTAGATCCTCTAAGCGGTTTACCAGTACTAGTGTGCGGGCCGGATTCAGCTCTGCGTGGAAGCATCATGCAGCCCATATATTTCTTCAAGCCCCTATGGGCGAGGGCGAAATTGTTTCTTGGAGTAATTAAAGGAAAAATCTTATCGGGATTCTTTACAACAGCAAATTCTTTATAAAGGCACAATGATAGGAAACAAATACTGTGGTTATAACGAAGGGAATTCCTCTTTGCTACCTTATACACCACTTCAAAACTTCCCTTTTAATAAATATTTATTACACATTATAACCAGTGTTAAATTAAATATCATTTTATTGCTTCCAACCTTTTATGTACAAAATATACCTGTCAAAACACAAATCATAAATCTTGCTATCTTGACACTGCTAAACAGTGAAAAAAGAAACAAACCCGAGACTTTACAATGCTGTCAGATACACATCAGATAAAACTTGCTTTGAAAATATGTTTATATTCTTAAATACTGATTTAAAATTTTAAACCTCAACGCTTCATTGTCGGCGAACTGCAAAGATCCAGATCAGGCTGTTTTTGCAGTCTCATCACGAAAACACGCCTATATAATTTTGACCCCCTTGAACCCCACTTTTATTTAGTAAAACTTAGGTTTACAGGGGTAAACCATATTTTTCACATTTCTGCTCTGAAATATTGATTGTGGGTACTCGTTAGAACCGCCTCATCGAGGTGGTTCTAACGAGTACTAACTTAAATATAGATTGTGGGTACTCATTTGAGCCGCCTCCATGAGGCAGTTCTAACCAGTACCTTTTAACCAGTACCCACAATCCATATTTTGAGCAGAAATAAGAAAAATATCCTAACGTTTCATCTCAAAATTTTCGTTTTTTTTTCAGCGGTAAGGTTTACAATGCATTTATAATGTGAAGGCTATTTATGCAGCCTGCTCTGCATGTGTGCTGTTTCCAGCGATACTACATTCCAGGGGCCAGTTGTTCAAAACTAACGACGTTGTTAGTTAACGTATCGTTAAAACTTTGGTCATTTAATATGGCAACTATGCTAACATTTTTGCTGAAAAAATGTGAGCAGCTTTTGCGGACGCAAAAGCTGCTCCCATTTTTTCAGCAAAAATACCAAAATTTACGATATTGTACTTGCTAGAAGAGTTAACAATATGACCACTAACGAGCTCGTTAAGCTAACGATGCTTTGAACAACTGGCCCCAGGTGTGCATCAAATATTTCAGAATGTGCATCAGGTAGTTCAGACAAACCAGTCCAATAAATGTAAAGCGTTGCAATTTTGTTTAATAACTTGCTGCAATGTAAGTTTTACCAAGCTCCCACTCAAAATTTCAACAGAAGATGACAGAATTTTATCAACATTTCATAATCTGGTATATCTTTTGCATTAAAAGTTTATTAACAAAAAGCATCATAAATAAGCGTATAATGCAATACCTTTAATGCTTTCCTTAAGATGGCAAAAAATTATGTACTAAAAGCAATTTTCACATAACTTTGATGCAAAGTAAAACATCAGACAAGTGACAAACTTTAAAAAAAAAAAATACTGATATTAACCCTTTTTGTACCAAATGGAATCTTCCTCCTTATGTATAGCAGGAGTCCATTTCAAGATTTAGGAGTGTCAGGCTGTGACTTCTTCAAAATTGATTAGGAAAATGGCTGAACCTTTTGCCAACTGTGTAGGCCCTGATCAGACGCCGCATTCTGTGGCATCTGATCTGGGCCTGCACCCAACTGTGTAGGCCCTGATCAGACGCCGCATTCTACACTGTTTGCCAGGGTACCCGTTTTGGGGTTTCTGGTACTAAATGGGTTAAAGTAACACAGTCAACTTCTACACCAAACCCAAAATAAGAAAAAAACAAGAGGGCCATGATGGCCCTGGATCGCTCACCTGATCCATAGTGTAACAAGTGGGCCCCAGGGAGGGCCATTATTGGCCGAAGGTTGAGGGAGGCCTTAAAGGTGAAGCTTCATACCAAACAAAAACAAAGGCTATAATTTGAACAATCTTGGCCAAGGTCCACTAGATGAAGTTACACACCAAATATCAAAGACCTGGGCCTTCTGGTTTCAGACAAGAAGAGATTTAAAGGTTTTCCCAATATAAGCCTATGTAAAACCAGTGGGCCCCGGGGCGGGGCCGGCCCCGGGGCGGGGCCGGTTTTGGCCCGAGGGCTATAATTTGAACAATCTTGGTAGAGGTCCACTAGATGAAGCTTCATACCAAATATCAAAGACCTGGGCCTTCTGGTTTCAGACAAGAAGATTTTTAAAGGTTTTCCATAAAAAAACCTATGTAAAACCAGTGGGCCCCGGGGCGGGCTGTTTTTAGCACCAGGGCTATAATTTGAACAATCTTGGTAGCGATCCACTAGATGAAGCTACATACCAAATATCAAAGACCTGGACCTTCTGGTTCATGATAAGAAGATTTTTAAAGGTTTTTCCTATATAAGCCTATGTAAAACCAGTGGGCCCCGGGGCGGGGCCGTTTGGCCCCAGGGCTATTAATCCATCCACTGGTTGAGCAGGAGAAGCTCTGGTGGCCATTTTGTTTGCCCGAGCAGAACAGTATGAGCACTTTTGGTAGAGGGACACCAAACGAACATTCCTGTGAAATAATTTCAAAATCCATCCACTGGTTAAGGAGAAGAAATCGTTTAAAGGTTTTTCTATTTTTAGCTCTGGCGGCCATTTTGTTCACCCGAGCGGAACAGTATGAGCAATTTTGGTAGAGATTCACCAAAGGAACATTCCTGTGAAATAATTTCAAAATCCATCCACTGGTTAAGGAGAAGAAGTCCTTTAAAGGTTTTTCTATTTTTAGCTCTGGCGGCCATTTTGTTCATCCGAGCGGAACGGTTTGAGCAATTTTGGTAGAGGGGCACCCAAGGAACATTCCAGTGAAATAATTTCAAAATCCATCCACTGGTTAAGGAGAAGAAGTCGTTTAAAGGTTTTTCTATTTTTAGCTCTGGTGGCCATTTTGTTCACCCTAGCGGAACGGTTTGAGCAATTTTGGTAGTGGGTCACCCAAGGAACATTCCAGTGAAATAATTTCAAAATTCATCCCCTGGTTAAGGAGAAAAAGTTGTTTAAAGGTTATTCTATTTTCAGCTCTGGCGGCCATCTTGTTCACCCGAGCGAAACGGTTTGAGCAATTTTGGTAGAGGGTCACCCAAGGAACATTCCTGTGAAGTAATTTCATAATCCATCCACTAGTTAAGGAGAAGAAGTCGTTTAAAGGGTTTTCTATTTTTAGCTCTGGTGGCCATCTTGTTCACTCGAGCGGAATGGTTTGAGCAATTTTGGTAGAGACTCACCCAAGGAACATTCCTGTGAAGTAATTTCAAAATCCATCCACTGGTTAAGGAGAAGAAATCCTTTAAAGGTTTTTCTATTTTTAGCTCTGGCGGCCATTTTGTTCACCCGAGCAGAACTGTTTGAGCAATTTTAGTAGAGGGGCACCCAAGGAACATTCCTGTGCAAAAATTTCAAAATCCATCCACTGGTTAATGAGAAGAAGTCGTTTAAAGGTTTTTCTATTTTTAGCTCTGGCGGCCATTTTGTTCACCCGAGCGGAACGGTTTGAGCAATTTTGGTAGAAGGTCATCTAAGGAACATTCCAATGAAATAATTTCAAAATCCATCCACTGGTTAAGCAGGAGAAGTCGTTTATAGGTTTTTCTATTTTTAGCTCTGGCGGCCATCTTGTTCACCCCAGCGGAACAGTTTGAGCAATTTTGGTAGAGGATCACCCAAGGAGCATTCCTGTGAAATTAGATCAAAATCTGTCCAGCAGTTTTGGAGAAGAAGTTGTTTAAAGCAAAAGTTGACGACGGACGCACGGACGACGGACAAAGACCGATCCCAAAAGCTCACCTTGAGCACTTCGTGCTCAGGTGAGCTAAAAACACTAAATTTAATTAAATAGTAAATTTACAAGAAACAACTGTCACCAAATGGCAAGAAAGAAACCCGAAACTTGTCAAAAGAAAATATGTGTGGCGAGACTTAAATGGGTTCAAACTGCACGTGTGTGTGTGTTGGGGGGTTGAGGTTCAACACTTTTAAGGTCATTTTGGAGACGTTGTTTCCAGTTTTGTGGGACTTTTACCTGACACTGATATGAAATGACATCTTAAAGCCATAGAACTCAAAGAAACTCAAAGAAACCGCTTAAGTTTGAGGGACGGTCTGACTCGCACCACTTTGTCTGGGCAGGCAGAGACCTTCTAAGTGGTTTACCAGTATTTAAAAGTTTGGTCAGTTTCAGCTCTGTGCAGACTGATCTATGAAAAACATGAAAATTTGTTTGAATCTGTAAGGGGTAATTCGAGCCACTGAGGGTTTTTCAGGAGGCATAATTTTATTATAGCCACACCCATTTCTGACTTTGAACCAATCAGAATACTTGATCTAATTTATTCCTACAAATTCATAAATTGATTGGCAAAGAGTGTAGATCCTGATCAGATGGTTCAGAAGCCATCTGATCTGGATCTACACTGTTTGCAAAGACAGGATAAGAGTTAATACAATGTATAAAGGTATACGGGGTATACTCATTAGAATCTCCTCATTGAGGCGATTTTAATGAGTACAAACAACATACTTTCATGACAAAATATTTTCTTAATTTCCTATCAATATTGCCCCAAGAAATCAAATATCACCAGAAAATTACAACAACAAAATACCAATTCTATAAAATAAATGAAAAATTAATATTTTAAAATATAATTATGTAACAATTAAAAGACTCACTTTAAGACTTGAAATCTAGAATATAATGATTTTTTTTTTTTTAAAAATGTAAGTAACTGGATATCTAGTAATTATAAGGTATCTACTAGCTATATGCATGCAAACTTTGCATGTGTAGTTTTTTAATGGAAGACCATAATTTAAATAACAAAAAAGCCTAGATTAGCAATTCATGTTGTTTTGTACTGTTTGTTTTTGTGTTACCTTCAGTTCACAGACTTTCTCCCCTTTCCTTGGCTTAATGCTTTAAAAGCCAATCACAACAATTGTCATCTGCTTTGTCATATGCTGATCACTTTAAAAGTTTTTTGTTTGTTTGTATTGGAGTTTAACAGCCCAGTCAACACTATTTAAGGTCATTTTAGAGCTGGTCAGTTTACCTATCCACACTTTTCCTGGATTGGCTTACACATAAGCAGTTAACCAGTACAGTGCTCATTCTTTCGCTAGAAACAGATAAAGGTTCCTTTTAAAAGGAAAGGCTTGCCTGGTTTTAAGGTACTGTTCCTGGTGTAAATGTAGCCATGGATGTACGAGTTGATGTAGATGAAAGTACTGGTGAGGAAGCAAGTTGCACTGTTCTTGTTAATGGGACATAGACTTTTGATGCAGTGTACTCAAAGGCAATATATGGTTTATCTACACATTGGACTGGACAAACCCATGAGGTGTCAATGTTCTATGTGGCACTACCCTGACATTTATTGGAAGAAATATTTCAATGTTAAGGTAACTGAGGCATTGAAATGTGACCCAATGATCACATTCTCACTTTTGACCAACTATGATAGTAAGGGATCATTGTGATGGCCGTGTTTTATTGAAATTTGCTCAGTAGTATCTAAATAGTAGTTGGAAGAAGACATTGTTAACAGACAGACAGGAGGAATAATGCACTTATGGAGCACGGACAATTTGCGATCTGGCAAGTAGAAATGGACAAACAAAACAAAATAAACGTCCCTAACATATTTTTAAGAGACAATAATGTGGTAGAACACATCATACATTCTGTTTGTTTTGTTAGGTTTTACGCCCGTTCAACAATCTTTCAGTCATATACAGGCGGGTAGTTTCCTAACCATCGTTCCTGGAAAGTACCAGAACTAGAATCCGATCCTCCGACACAAACTACCAAATGTTCTCACATAAACGATCATGGCCGGTAGCGGGACTCGAACCCATGACCCTCCAGTGATTACGAGTCAGCGACCTCAATCATTGGATCACGGAGGCGGTCTTCCATACATACTGAGTATACATTCATGTCATGTGGCCAGTAAACATGTAATTGTTAGGTGACGACACAAATATACATACAAGGGAGTATAAGATTCTAAAATCAATCCAGGAATAAGAAAGATATTGATCGCACACGATAAAAAGACGTGTTTTTTTACCTTTCACCTCTAAGTATGACCTTGACCTTTGAAGTACGGACCTGGGTTTTGCGCGTGACACACTGTCACCTTATGGTTAATATTTCTGCTAAGTAATATTTCAATCCATCCAGGTATAAGAAAGTTGTAGATTGGACACTATAAAAAAGACGCTTTTTTGACCTTTTATCTCTAAGTATGACCTTGACCTTTGAGGTACGGATGTGGGTATTGCGCGAGACACTCTGTCACATTATGGTTAACATTTCTGCCAAGCAATATTTAAATCCTTCCAGGAATAACAAAGTTATTGATTGGACACGACAAAGACCCTTTTTTGACCTTTAACCTCTAAGTATGACCTTGACCTTTGAGGTACGGACCTGAGTCTTGCGCGCAACACTCCATCACATTATGGTTAACATTTCTGCCAAGTATATATTTAAATCCATCCAGGAATAAGAAAGTTATGGAGGATAAAAAAATTGTGGACGGACAGACAGACGAACGGACAGAGTGATTATTATAGAGCACCCACACTTTCAGTGCGGGGCCCTAATAAGTTTGTACATATACATTATGATTCAATGGAGGTTTCAGGCAGGTAAATCATAATTTTGAGTAAATGCTATTATTCTTATTTCTCACATGAAATTATTCAATTTCATTCGTGCAGGTAATTGAAAATGTGGAAAATATAATATTCACCTTTATGTCCAATATGTACTCGCACATGTTATTGAAGGTAAACTGTATTGACGTTAGTGCTGAGTAGACCGTGGCCTAGTGGATAAATTTGCTTCGGTGTTTAGTTAAATTTTCGTACAGAAACGATAGCTCTGTCACTAGACCATCTCTCACTAAACTGGTACCCTGTATTCTATTAAAATATGCGAAAGCTATTGAGCTATAGGGTGCGGGAACCAGAACACCGGAAAAAGCTGACTGTATCTCTGATTTTTGTTTAAAAAAACACCTGAGGATCCAAGCTAACATAGAAAGAGAAGTCTAAAACCGGAACCACCTTTCCAATCTAACTGGCTTGCAGCCGTTGCTGCAAGCCAAAAACTGCCCTTCTTGAATCAGCAAAAGGGAGAGAATGCTGGTAGAAAAGATTTCATGATCAATCTTCACAAAAGAATGCTGGTCCTTCTGATCACAAGTCAGACGCGCATCTGACTGAGCTACCGAGGGCTCCTTTAGGAGCAGTCTGATCTGGGTCCACACTGTTTGCCTGTATTCAAAAATTCGCAGGATGATTCAGCAGACGACATAAACAGATGAGATTTTCAGATGTAGTTTTTCCCTACATCTGATCTTAATTGTTAAAATCGTCTTTGTCTGCCACTTTTCCTGAGTAACTGTTTGGTTCAACTGGTTGTCAGTGGGCCCAAAGTTACTAAGCACAATGGCTTTACGGTGTTTATGTTCACATGACTGTCACTGATTTGTACAGAATCCAGGTAAAGGTTATTTATAGCCATGCCATTACGAAAACAAGCCTATACAAATACATTGTAAACTTTACAGACAGAAAAAACAAAAATTTAAGATGAAAAATTGTGATATTTTTCTTCTTTCTGTTGAAAATAGAGATTGAGGCGGTTCTAACGAGTACCCACAATCTATATTTTATAGCACAAATAAGAAAAATAAAGGTTTACCCCATGAAACCCCAGTTTTACTATATAAATGTGGGGTTGAAGGGAGTAAGAATTATATATGCATGCCGTGAGATCAGAGTGTTGTGTAAAGTGGGCTACCTTTAGTGATCAGAGTGTTGTGTAAAGTGGGCTACCTTTAGTGATCAGAGTGTTGTGTAAAGTGGGCTACCTTTAGTGATCAAAGTGTTGTGTAAAGTGGGCTACCATTAGTGATCAGAGTGTTGTGTAAAGTGGGCTACCTTTAGTGATCAGTGTTGTGTAAAGTGGGCTACCTTTAGTGATCAGTGTGTTGAGAAAAGTGGGCTACCTTTAGTGATCAAAGTGTTGTGTAAAGTGGGCTACCATTAGTGATCAGAGTGTTGTGTAAAGTGGGCTACCTTTAGTGATCAGTGTGTTGTGTAAAGGGGGCTACCTTTAGTGATAAGTGTTGTGTAAAGTGGGCTACCTTTAGTAATCAGTGTGTTGTGTAAAGGGGGCTACCTTTAGTGATAAGTGTTGTGTAAAGTGGGCTACCTTTAATGGCCAGAGAGTTGTGTAAAGTGGGCTAATTTAAGTATCAATCTGTACTGGACTCGTTTGTGAAATTTCAGGGTTAACGACTACCCCTATCTTTGCAAACAGTGTAGATCCAGATCAGATGGCTTCTGAAGAAGCCATCTGATCAGGATCTACACTGTTTGGTATTCAGTTTATGAATTTGTAGCAATCAATTACATCAAGTAATTTAATTGGTTGATAGACAGAAATGGGTGTGGCTTAAATGAATATTCAGCAAGATAAGGGTTAAACATAATAGTCACAAGTTTGAGTACATGTAGTTTTAAGACACTTTTGACAGCCTACACGGGCCTCCTTGGCCTAGTGGATAAGACCCTGGACTCTTAATCATTAGGTCTCTCACCGCTGTGGGTTCGAGCCTGGCTCGGGTCACGAGAGACGCCAAGTTTTGCAATGGAAGGTCGGGTGTTTTTTCCCCCGGGTACTCCAGTTTTCGTCCACCTCTGATTAACGATCGGCTCGATGTGAGTGAAATAATCTTGAAAAGGTCAGAAAACCAATAAATAAAAAACCAGAGGACCAGTGGTCCTGTAAATGCTCACCTGACACCTGGTCCTGGTGTACATTTTAATGTTTTTATATATGTATATAGCCTAAAATAGGTAAAGGTCAACCCAGGGTCTCCATTTGAACAAATTATGATAGGCCCGTGTACCAGATGCTTCCTGCCAAGTTTCAAGGTCAATTGCCTTACGGTTCTGGAGAAGAATAATTTCGAAGTGTTTTTACCATATATGGGCATGGCCACCATCTTGGTCATGTGACCTGGACCATATGAGCAAATTTTCATTTGTTCATCATATAAAGGATCCATATCAAATTCCACTTGAATTGGGCCAGCGGTTTCTGAGAAAAAACTGTTTGAAATATGGAACCTGGTTAATCTTGGTCCCAGGTCACTGAATGATTACTTTTCTTACCCATGAATCTTCATGTATTCATTTACTTTACCTGATCTACCAATTTGGTGACATTGTCTTCAATGGTTTCCTAAAAATCCATTATTTTCACTTTTTCCCATGCAAAAGCCTAAGTTGACAAATTTGACACTGCCATAAAATAGGTCAAGGTCAACCCAGGGTCAGCATTTGTAAAAACTATGACGAGCCCGAGTACCTTATGATATATGCCAAGTTTCAAAGCCATTGGTCTTACGGTTCTGGAGAAGAAAATTTTTGAAGGCTTTTTACCATATATGGGCGTGGCGGCCATCTTGGTCATGTGATCTAGACCGTACTGGCAACTTTTCATTTGTTCAACTCACAAAAGCTCCATATTGAATTTCACTTAAATTGGCTCAGTAGTTTCTGAGAAAAAATGTTTTTTTTGAAATATGAAATCGGAGTGATCTTGGTCTAAGGTCAATGAATGACCTTGACCTTTCTTACCCATAGATCTTCATGTATTCAGTTACTTTACCTAATCTACAAATTTTGGTGACACTGTCTTCAATGGTTTCCCTAAATATCCATTATTTTCACTTTTTCCTATGCAAAAGCCTAAGTCAGCAAATTTGACATTACTGTAAAATAGGTCAAGATCAACCCAGGGTCACCATTTGAACAAATTATGATAGGCCCGAGTACCATATGCTACATGCCAAGTTTCAAGGCCATTGGCCTTACGGTTCTTGAGAAGAAGAATTTCGAAGTTTCTTTACTATATATGGGCGTGGTGGCCATCTTGGTCATGTGATCTAGACCATGTTGGCAGCTTTTCATTTGTTCAACTCCCAAAGGCTCCATATTGAATTTCACTTCAATTGGCTCAGTAGTTTCTGAGAAATAATGTTTGAAATATGGAACCTGCGTGACCTTGGTCTAAGGTCAATTAATGACCTTGACCTTTCTTACACATAGATCTTCATGTATTCAGCTTCTTTACCTTATCTACTAATTTTGGTGACACTGTCTTCAATGGTTTCCTAAAAATCCATTATTTTCACTTTTTCCCATGCAAAAGCCTAAGTCGGCAAATTTGACATTGCTGTAAAATAGGTCAAGGTCAACTCGGGGTCACCATTTGTACAAACTATGATGGGCCTGAGTACCATATGCTACATGCCAAGTTTCAAGGCCATTGGCCTTACGGTTCTGGAGAAGAAGAATTTTTAAGGCTTTTTACCATATATATAGGCGTGACGGCCATCTTGGTCATGTGATCTAGACCGTATTGGCATTTTTTCATTTGTTCAACTCACAAAGGCTCCATATTAAATTTCACTTAAATTGGCTCAGCAGTTTTGGAGAAAAAAATGTTTGAAATATGGATCCTGAATGACCTTGGTCTAAGGCCAATGAATGACCTTGACCTTTCTGACCCATAGATCTTTATGTATTCAGTTACTTTACCTGATCTACAAATTTTGGTGACACTGTCTTCAATGGTTTTCCTATAAATCCATTATTTTCACTTTGCCCCATGCAAAAGCCTACTTCGGCAAATTTGACATTGCTGTAAAATAGGTCAAGGTCAACCCGGGGTCACCATTTGTACAAACCATGATGGGCCCGAGTACCATATGCTACATGCCAAGTTTCAAGGCCACTGGCCTTATGGTTCTGGAGAAGAAGATTTTTGAAGGCTTTTTACCATATATGGGCATGGTGGCCATCTTGGTCATGTGATCCAGACCCCGCGAACAAACTTTCGTTCCCTCATCCCACTGAGGCTCCATATGAAATTTGGCTTTGATTGGCCCTGCAGTATAGGAGAAGAAGATCTTTGAAAATGGTGGACGGACGGACGACGAACGGACGGACGGACGACGGACCATGGCTATACTATAAGCTCACCTATGAGCCTAAAGGCTCAGGTGAGCTAAAAATTTCCAAGCCTACATTCAGAGACAATCAACCCACCAGTGCTGTTGTTACTTTGATTTTTTCCTTTCTTCAGTTACTGCAATTGGTCACTTTTGACCATTACTCACGCGTGTACATTAAATACACTCCAGTGACCATTACTCACAGGTGTACATTAAATACACTCCAGTGACCATTACTCACAGGTGTACATTAAATACACTCCAGTGACAATTACTCACAGGTGTACATTAAATACACTCCAGTGACCATTATTCACAGGTGTACATTATATACACTGCAGATTTGTAGGATGAAAGCCTCCAATCAGTAATCACCTAATTACGGTAAGGATCTTTCTTTTCTTACCTGAGACAGGTTATTTACCAAAACAAAGAAGTTAATTCAGGGGAATAATATGCCTCATATTGTTATGTCACGATAATGAAGGAGAGGTGTTTAGTACCATTTAACCCTTAAGATGCCGAGAAAAACTACATCTGAAAATGTCGTCTGCTTATGTCGTCTGCTGAATCTTTTTGCGAACTTTTTAAAAGTATTATTGCATACAGGCAAACAGTGTGGGCCCAGATCAGACTGCTCCTATAGGAGCAGTCTGATCTGGGTCCACACTGTTTGCAAAAAAAAATACTTTTAAGGTAACCGGCAGATGGGCACAGCAGACGACAATTGTCGTGATTGGCGTTTTATGGGTTAAACATTATTTGTCTATGAATTGGCATACATGCTCTGTAATAATACCTGTAATATCAACATACATTATCGTTAAGTAGAGCTGTCATATTGCTTACAACTATTTTGCTTGTATCCTCTACATGTAATGTGCGGCAATAATGACCTGTCTGAGAGCATATTTATGTAATGGCCTAATAATGGCCTAATTAATAATATACTAATACATGTTACAGTCCTTGATTTTGCAATGAATAAATTATTACTGTGAAAATCGTAAAAATTGGGACACCTTGTGGACTTGCTGTAATTCTCTTAAAATTTTAACAAATTTGTTTCAGGATCAGCAATGAGTCAAAAAGGTAGCAAACCGTGTAGACCCTGATCACTCTTCCTTCAAGCCTGATTTGTGTTTGCACTGAACATTGTAGACCCTGATCAGTCTGATTTGTGTCTGCACTGTTTGCTTAGGCCTATTTGTCCCAATACTAAGGATCATTATGGTATGCCTTCATGCCCAAGCAAATATTTTCTACTTTTATCTGAATATGTTTGGATTTTGCTTTAACCCTTTACCACTCAGAAAATTATCCAATACAGCATCTTAACAGAACACTGATATAGGTAAATCAATAACCAATATTCCATTTATGGCTGATAGGCCTGACAGTCTTATCTGAACAGAGATATTGGCATTTTTGTGTGATTTTCACCCTTATGTTACAAAAATGATTATTTTAGTATTTTCTGTACATTTGACAATATTTATGTAAATGTAAAGTTTCTAGGAAATTAAATTTTCTTTCCAATGGTACTAAATTTATTATAGTTTCTCTTTGCGTTTTGAAAATATGAAGTGTCAAAGTAAGCAAAATATTTTCGTTAGCAAAAATTTCTGTTTTGGGTTGGTCAGAGAAAGTATTTTTAACCACCATAGCCCCAGAAAAGAGGGGGTATCCACGTATTATTTTTCTTATTTCCGCACAAAAACGTATTTGTAGGTAATCATTAGGGCATGTCACTGAGGGTCTTCCAACAAGTTTCCATAACATACTTTTTATGCAGAAATAAGATCATGTTCATAAGTCTGTGAAATGAACATCTATCTGAACCCGGTATACATTATTTTACTTATTTCTGCACCAAGACCAAGGTTGTGGGTACTCGTTAGAACTGCCTCAATCGGCACCCACGACCTATGTTCTGAGAATAAATAAGAAAAATATAAAAGTTTTCAATGGAAAAGTAGCCATTTTGGAGAAATTAAAGAATGTGCTATGACACATGGGTGTGTTTTGTTTATGAAAAAATCAGTACTTTTGCATAAGATTAAAATAACTATTACAGCCTATCTATCCTTTTTTGAACCCCCATCCCCAACTTTACCTTTTTTTTTTTTTTTAATAAATGTATCAACCAGCCCATAGCCAGCTCACCCCAAAGAGCCGTCTCTGTATTTTTTTTTTTTTTTTTATAAATAAGATTTGTTTGTTTGATTAGAGGTATAACATCCCCATCAACACTATTTAGGACATTTTGGAGATATTGCTTCCAATTTGGTGGGACTTTTACCCAACACTGAGGTGCAATGACATCTGATGCGCATGGTTATTGTACAGCGTCTGGTCTGGGTCTGTGCCATCGCATGTGCTGTCTACAACCCTGTAGACCCTGATCAGACGCCTTATAATATCTGTCTGGGCTCTGATACCGATCTGCACTGTTTGCACCTTTGTGTTCTGTCTATTGTCATACAGACTAACGGGTGGATGACGTCAGGTTGATAGCTACTGGTCTGGATCTGTGCCGTCTTCAAACCTGTAGACCCTGATCGGATGCCTTATAATAATTTTCTGGGCTCTGATCCCGAACTGCGCTGTTTGCACCTTTATTTTCCGTCTATAGTTATACACACAGACGGGTGGATGATGCCAGGCTGATCGCTATATCCCCCGAACATGTTCAGACTAGGGATAAAAAACACCACCGTTGGCAATGAGTCCCTGATCAGACGCCGTATTACCTTTGTGCAGCGTCTTGTCCGGGTCTGCGCCGACCCATATGCCGTCTACAAACCTGTAGACCCTCATCAGACGCCGTTTAATAATTGTTAAAGTCTGATTCGAATCTGCATTGCTTCTGTTGTGTCTACGGACGGACGGACATGTGAACGGACGCCAGACTCAATTTTGTTTGCGGACGGACGGACGCCAGGCTGATTGTTATATCCCCGAACCTATTTGGTCAGGGGATAAAAAATAAAAGGCACCGGCGGCGGTCAGACCATGATCAGACGTCGCATGGTCTGTGTCGTCGCATATGCCATCTTCAAACCTGTAGACCCTATCCAGACGCCTTATAATCATTGTATGGCGTCTGATTCAAATCTGCACTGTTTGCACCTTTGTGTTCTGTCTATTGTTATACAGACGGTTGAGTGGATGACGCCAGGCTGATCGCTATATCCCCCGAACATGTTCAGACTAGGGATAAAAACACCACCGTCGGCAATTAGTCCCTGATCAGACGCCGCATTATTGTTGTGTAGCGTCTTGTCCGGGTCTGCGCCGACCCATTTGCCGTCTACAAACCTGTAGACCCTCATCAGACGCCGTTTAATAATTGTACAGGTCTGATTCTTATCTGCATTGCTTGCATCTGTCTGTTGTGTCTACGGACGAACGGACGGACATGTGAACGGACGCCAGACTCATAATTTTGTTTGCGGACGGACGGACGGACGCCAGGCTGATAGTTATATCCCCGAACCTATTTGGTCAGGGGATAAAGATAAAACGCACCGGCGGCGGTCAGACCATGATCAGATGCCGCATGATCATTGTACAGCGTCTGGTCTGGGTCTGTGCCGTCGTATATTCCGTCTACAAACTTGTAGACCCTATCCAGACGCCGTATAATAATTGTATGGCGTCTGATTCAAATCTGCACTGTTTGCACCTTTGTGTTCTGTCTTTTGTTATACAGACGGTTGGGTGAATGACGCCACGCTGATCGCTATATCCCCCGAACCTGTTCAGACTAGGGTTAAAAAAAAACCACCACCGTTGGTGATAAGACCCTGATCAGACGCCGCGTCGTTGCGCAACGTATTGTCCGGGTCTGCGGCATCTCAGATACCGTCTACATACATGTAGACCCTCATCAGACGCCGTTTAATAATTGTACATCTGATCCGGATCTGCATTGTTTTCATATGTCTATTGCGTCTACGGACGGACGTTTGAACGGACGCCAGGCTCCGAACCTGTTCAGACTAGGGATAAAAAACACCACCGTCGCCGATAAGACCCTGATCAGACGCCGCATAACCGTTGCGCAGCGTCTTGTCACTCATAACTTTGTGTCTACGAACGGGCGAATGAACGGACGCCAGGCTCCGAACCTGTTTAGACTAGGGATAAAAAACACCACCGTCGCCGATAAGACCGGCATAACCGTTGCGCAGCTTCTTGTCTGGGTCTGCGCCGTCTCAGATGCCTTCTACAAACATGCTGACCCTCATCAGACGCCGTTCAATAATAGTACGGCGTCTGATCCGAGTCTGCATTGTTTGCATCTGTCTGTTGTGTCTACGGACGGACGGACATTTGGACGGTCGCTATATCCTCCAAACCTATTCGGTCGCGGAAAATAAAATAAAATGAACCGTCGGCGGTTGGAGCTGAATCAGTCGTCGCGGCAGTAATTGTGGAGGGTCTGATCCGGGTGCCGTAGCATTATAAGGTCCAAAAACCTGAAGACCCTGATCAGGTGCCGCTTAATAATTGCATCTGTTTGTCTGTTAACGTGTTGGCGGTGAGACCCTGATCAGACGTCGCATATTTTTTTTTTTAGAAATTAATATTCATTAAAGGGGCTGAAACTATTGACCAATGAAAGGCCTTCTACCCATCTGTGGGTTTTATTGCCCTTCCGATGACCACCTGGGTACACTTTTGGGTACTGTTACGTAATTTATTGCGGCTCAAAGCTCGGCACGCTCCGGGTGGCATCCGCTGTATAAACATTCCTAGGGTATCATAATCCCCAATTAACTAATTATCTTGAACCATAAATCCCTTGAATCTAACTGATTATACAGCGCTAATTGTCTCTACCTAAATCATGCAAATCATGCGCGACCGACACACAAATATTGCGTCATTCAGTAACTCAACCCAGTAATTCGCCATTACGGTCAGGCAAGGTCATCGTGATTCAGTAGAAGAAACCCCTGGTGTGTTTGGTTGTAAATTACACAAAAACTTTGTATAGAAACATATTTGTTTTTTTCGCAAATATTGTTGGCAAAAGACCAAACTTAACATTAATAAACATCCGGCGTTTTTATATTTAGGAAAAAGGTAAAAATGACGCGATTGATTTTGAGACACGGGAAAACACGTATTTGTTCAAATGGCCGATATACGGGAAAATACGGATCGGAGTGGTAATGGATAGACACGTAAATATACGGGTCGGTGTGGTAATGGATAGATACGGGGAAACACGGGTCTGAGTGGTAAAGGGTTAAATGCTAAAAGATGTGACAACCAATTTTAAAGTAAAAATTAAACTAGAATCGTGCAGTCGATGGCAAGCCATCGCATATCCCCATGCTTCCCCGCGGGCCCCACCCCCTGGGCCATCCCCTAGGGGTGTTTGACCCGAGGAGTAAAATTTTGATTGTGATGTATTCTACTCATCATGCCGTTCGATTTAATATGCTACACGACCATGTTCTGAAAACTTTGATTTTTTATCCCTAAGGTGCCCCACCCCTGGCCCCACTCCCAGGGGTAGGATCAAAATTCCGAAAGTGTTATGCACTCCCCAGACCAAAGTTTTATCAGTTCCCAAAGTTTCAAGTTTCTATCTATAACGGTCTAGGAGGAGTTATCCGGTAACAGTAATGTATGGGGGTAAAGGGGTCGAAATCAGTTTTTGACCTCTGGTGACCTCAAAATTGACCCCAGGAGTCAAATTGTGGTTGTAATGTTTGTTACTCATCATGCCGTTCGCTTTGATATATTACACGACCATGTTCTGGAAATTTTTATTTTTGACCCCCACGGGCCCCACCCCCTGGGCCAACCCGTAGGGGTGTGATCAAAATTCTGAAAGTGTCATGCACTCCCCAGACCAAAGATCTATCAGTTCCCAAAGTTTCGAGTTTCTATCTATAACCGTCTAGGAGGAGTTATCCGGTAAAGGGGTCAAAATCAGTTTTGACCTCTGGTGACCTCAAAATTGACCCCAGGGGTCAAATTTTGGTTGTAATGTTTTCTACTCATCATGCCGTTCGCTTTGATATATTACACGACCATGTTCTGGAAATTTTGATTTTTGCCCCATGCAGGCCCCACCCCCTGGGCCCACCCGTAGGGGGTGTGCTCAAAATTCCGAAAGTGTCATGCACTCCCCAGACCAAAGATCTATGAGTTCCCAAAGTTTCAAGTTTCTATCTATAACCGTCTAGGAGGAGTTATCCGGTAAAGGGGTCAAAATCAGTTTTGACCTCTGGTGACCTCAAAATTGACCCCAGGGGTCAAATTGTGGTTGTAGTGTTTGGTACTCATCATGCCGTTCGCTTTGATATATTACACGACCATGTTCTGGAAATTTTGATTTTTGACCCCCGCGGGCCCCACCCCCTGGGCCCACCCGTAGGAGTGTGATCAAAATTCCGAAAAAGTCATGCACTCCCCAGACCAAAGATCTATCAGTTCCCAAAGTTTCAAGTTTCTATCTATAACAGTCTAGGAGGAGTTATCCGGTAAGACGGACGTACGGACGACGAAGACCATTACAATATCCCCACTTTTTCTTCGAAAAGCGTGGGGATAAAAAAAAAAAACATATCACACACATACCAGGTCTAACATAATGCATTAAAGCATTGATATCACTTGTGGGTTGTATTTCTGAGTGTAGGCTGGGAAAATAGTCCTGAACATAGACTTTCACTGCCTCTTTTAACCCTTAAATTCCTGTACTTTAAGCAAACAGTGCATCTGTTCTGGGTCTACACTGTTTGCTAAATCCAACAGGAGTCCAGTTCAGACCAGTTCGACAGGTAACCCTCTAACCTCACAACACTCTGACATCACAATGATAAGAATAGCTTGGGCTTGAGTCTCCAATGCTACATACCAAATGACAACAGGCCCACAGGCCCAGTGGTTCTAGAGAAGATTTTTGAAGGGTTTTTACCTTATATGGGCATGACGGCCACCTTGGTCACATGGACCTGGACCCTGCAAACAAACTTTCATTCCCGCATCCCATGGATCCTTCATATGAAATTTGACTTCAATAGGTCCGGTGATTTCAGAGGAAATGTTTGAAAATGTTGACGACATAGATGCAAACACAGATGCAGACAATGGACGACTGCCTATCCTATAGGCTCCCCTGGAGCCTTTGGCTCTGGTGAGCTAAAAATCAGTGATAGTCACATGGACATTGGCAACATAAAGCTACTGTGCTCAGTAACTTTGGGTTGATTGACAAAGCTAGTTTAAAACATGAAGTCCATCTTGTATTTGTCTGGTATTAACCCTCACCATGCTAAACCAAGATTTATCCTTTTTATAAAAACAGAACAGATCCTGATCAGCTGGCTTCCCAGGACCTATTCTGTTTTTCTTCCTGCTTCTGAATCCATGCATGGTAACTAGAAATGCGTCCATAGGACATGGATGCCCCCGCCTGAAAATATGTCTATGTTCGTATTCATCCATAGAAAGTTATTGACCGTTTTTAAGTTTTGGACTCTTTTTTCACATGTGACCTCTAAGTATGACCTTGACCTTAGAGGTAAGGACCTTGGTTTTGTGTGAGGCAGATTGTCTCATGATGACCAACATTTCTGCCAGGTAATTTCAAAATCCATCCAGAGATAAGAAAGTTACTGACTGCATTCAAGTTTCGGACCATTTTTTGACCTTTGACCTCTAAGTATGACCATGACCTTAGAGGTACGGATCTGGGTTTGCACGTGACCCATCGTCTCATGATGGTTAACATTTCTTCAAAGTAATTTCAAAATCCATCAAGAAATAAGTAAGTTATTGACTGCGTTTAAGTTTCGGACCCTTTTTTGACCTTTGATCTCTAAGTATGACGTTGACCTTGGAGGTACGGACCTGGGTTTGCATGTGACACCTCGACTCATGATGGTTATCATTTCTGCCGAGTAATTTTAAAATCCATCAAGAAATAAGTAAGTTATTGACAGCGTTTAAGTTTTGGACGCAGGGACGGACGGACGCATGGACGGACGAACAGACGGACGGACAGGGGCAACGCTATATGCGTTTTCCACCATTCTTCGAATAGCGGGGGCATAAAAAAGGAAATAATGCAACACAAATGGCTGGAAAATACTGGGAGAAGTGTAGCATTTTGAATTACTAAGCCTTATCCTGCTGAACCCAACAACCCCTACCATTGAAAACAGTGCAGATCCAGATCAGATAGCTTCTAAAGAAGCCATCTGATCAGCATCTTCACTGTTTTCCATGCAGTTTGTGAACTGACAAAATACATTATATCATTTAATTTGAATGGTGGCGAGTCAGCAATGGGTGTGGCTAACTTAATTTATTCAACAGTATAAGGGTTAAGTATGGTAAAAGTGAAATATGTCAAGTTTGCTATCCCTGTTACTGACAAAGACACCTATACAGGCATCTGAGCCGGCCTCGGTAGCTCAGTTGGACACGTGTCTGACTGGTGATCATGAGGATGCGGGTTCAATACCTGCCAAGATCGGCAACATTCTTTTGTGGAGATTGATCATGTAATCATTTCTACAGTCATTCTCTCCCTTCCGCTGATTCAAGAAAGGCAGTTGTCAGTTTCTGGCAAAAGACTGGTTACCCACTAAAGTATAAGCCTGCCCAGGAAAAGTGTGGATAGGTAAACGGACAGGCTCAAAAATAACCTAAAGTAGTTTTGACTGGGCCGTTAAACTCCAATACAAACAAGCAAAATAGAGGCATCTGATCTTTTTGTTAATGTCAGTTTTGTAGGATGCTAGGCATATACGGGTTACAAAAGCACACAAGGACCATAACATCATGCTCTGTACACTTTGTTTCTTACCTTTATATCTCTGACTGGTCCCTTGTGACCATGTAGAACTCTAACACTTGTCATTGTCACTAAATCCCATTCTCTGATAGTGCCATCCCTGGAAATAAATGCAATACTGTGCATTGCAACTGAGGTAACTGTACTTGGAAATGTTCCCCACCCCTCCCACACACACCATCAGAACATGGAGAAATAGAATGGTAGGGACGCATGGTGCTTCCACGCAGAGCTGAAACCGTCTAAACTTGAGAAATGGTAAACAGCTTAGGTCTAAGCCTGCCCAGGAAAAGTGATGTGAGTCGGACCGCTCCTAAAACCCTAGTGGTTTTATGGGTGGTATGGCTTGAGATGTTATTTCATCTGAATGTCGGGTAAAAGTCACACAAAATCAGAAGTAACATCTCCAACATAACCTAAATGGTGTTGATGGGCCGTAAAACCTTAACTCAAACAAACAAACAAAACTTTAAAATATTAGTGTAAAAATGTGCTAGGCATTCAGATGTCAAATAACCCAGAAAATTTAAGGAGCATTATTGAGCTACCGGGTCTCAAAATTTTTTTTCTGGTTTTTATCTTCAACTCATACTCCTGTGTCATGTGTACACTTTTGGAGCCAAATACAGCTTCAGAACTTTGTGAAAGATGGTCGTTTTCATTCGTGTTTACCCATCGCTCTGAACATGTGTTCGGAATTTCTGTTCTAAAAATAAATCTGTCACTTTACAGATACATGGCGACAGTATCGTCTCTGGGTGTCGTTACTTATGGCATGGTATTCAGCATCATATTTTTTCCGATTCAGGCATGGCCTAAGCAAACAAGGCCAAAAATGAACGTCGCATAACGTCATATATGGGGATTCTATTTTTGTCACAAACTAAAAATAGATCTAACTAGTGTTCGAAACCTAGTTAGGGAATCCCTCTCAAACTCGTTTACCTGTCATCATAATTGTTCGCATTTTTGCATAAAATGCATTCTTTTGTATTGTTTTAAAGAAAAATACCGGCTATATGTATTTTATTTTTGGAAGCATTTTTTCCAGATAGCTCAATAATGCACCTTTAAAGAAAGTTAGAAATGTTTTCAGGAGAAAACTATTCTTCGCTTTACATTAATTTTTGTAATATGTGTAATGTGCAACACATATTATTGGCATAGCCAGAGGAAGACTAGAGGCCCAGGTAGGCCAGAAATCGCTCACCTGGATGAGGCTGATCACAATATGATAAACTTTGCTATGATGGCTATCTTAGATGTCAGATCAGATTGCCTTTGCAATTCTGAATATGCATGTTACCTTAACCCATTTGTACCAGAAACCCCAAAACGTGTAGTTAGCAAACGGTGCAGGCCAAGATCAGACACCGCAGAAATGTTTGCAAAAAAAACAGCCATTTTCCAAATAAATTTTGATAACAACACAACCTGACACCCCTAAATTTTGAAATGGGCTCGTGCCAAATATAAGGAGGAAGATTCCATGTGGTATAAAAAGGGTTACCGGTAATGTCTCTGATTAAATTTCTGAACAGCTCACTCAAACTTAGGATTCAGGAGATGATGTTGGTACAGAATGGAGGCTTTAGATGTCCTTTGAAATTTTAATTTCAAGATGGCCACCATGGTGGCCTGAAGTTTGAATTTCAAGATGGAGGACATTTTGGATATCAGAATGGAACAATTTTAGCAACTCTGAGTCATCAATGTCTACAATCAAGTTTCAGCTCAATGCAATTTTTGGTTCGGTAGAGATGTTGTTTGCCAAATTTCAAGATGGCCATCATCATGGATCGGCATGATTTTAGCAATTCTGATTAATCATGTAGCCCTGATGTTCCCAGTAAAGTTTAAGCTAAATTCAACTTATCATTCAACAGCAGATGTTGTTTAAGCCCTAAAAAGCCAACCATGACATTTGTCATCTGCTTTGCCGTCTGCCGGTTACCTTAAAAGTAATTTTTTGCGAACAGTGTGGAACCAGATCAGACTACTCCTGTAGGAGCAGTCTGATCTAGGCCCACAATGTTTGCCTGTATGCAAAAATATTTTTAAAAAGTTTGCAAAACAATTCAGCAGACGACATAAGCAGACAACATTAATTTTTCAGATGTAGTTTTTCTTGGTGTCTAAAGGGATAAAGATTTTCAAGATAGCGTCTCTGGTGGCCATCCTGGACATTGGGTGAGAATGATTTTAACAGGTCTGAATCTTCATGTGGCCCAATGCAGACCACTTAGTTTTGGCTCAACTACACAATCATTTGGGAGCAGATGTTGTTTGAAGATTTTCAAAATGGCTAGCATGGAAGCCATCATCGATATTGTAATGGAACAATTTTGGTAATTCTGAATCTCGATGCCTCCCAACAAGCTTTATCTCAATCAGACTAAAGTTTTGGGAGAAAAGTTTTGAAGAATTTCAATATAGCCACAGTGGATATCAGAATGCAACCATTTAAGCAATTCTGAATTTCCATGTCACCCTAATGCCTCCCAGGAAGTTTAGGCTCAATCTGATTTATGGTTCATGAAAAGCTGTGGTTTGAAGATTTTCAGAATGGCCACCATTGCAGCTATCTTGGATATCAGAACGGAACCATTTTAGCAAGTCAGATTTTCCATGTAGCCCAAATGCCTCCCATCAAGTTTCAGCTCAATCAGACCAGGTTATTTGAAGAATGTCAAGATGGTGGCCATGGGGGCCATCTTGAATAAAATAATGAAAGGATTTCAACAATTCTGAATCTCTTCATTGCTCAAATGCCTTCCATCAACTCTCAGTTTAATCCAACTTTTGGTTTGGGAGGATATGCCACTTAACCGTTTTCGTACCAAATGGAATCTTCTACCTTATATATGGCAGGAGTCCATTTCGAAATTGAGGGGTGTCAGGTTGTATTTTCTTCAACATTTATTCGGGAACTAGCTTAAATTTTTGCAAACAGTGTAGGCCCTGATCAGACGCCGCATTCTGTGGTGTCTGATCCGGGCCTGCGCTGTTTGCCAACTACCCGTTTTGGAGTTTCTGGTACTAAATGGGTTAAAGCATTTCAAGGCAGCCCCTTTGGCAGCCATCTTGTACATCAGAGTAAAACAATTTTATAAATTCTGAGTCTCCACGTTGCTCTGATGCATTCCATCAAATTTCAACCCAATCTGACTTTCAGTTTGGGCAGAGATGTCCTTTGAAGAAATTCCAGATGGTCCCCATGGAAGCCATCTTGGATACAGGAATTAATAATGGAAGGAGTTTAGCAATTCTGAATCTCCATGTCACCCAGATGCCTTCCATCAAATTTCAGCTCAATCCAATGTATGATTCTGGAGGAGATGTTGTTTAAAGAATTTCAAGATGGCTCCCATGACGGCCATCTAAGCTACTGGATGCAATGGTTTAAGCAATTCTGAATCTCCATGTTGAACAAATGCCTCCCATCAAGTACAGTTCAATCAAAAGAAAATGTGACAAGCTGAGCTAATGATGGACAGACAACAGACAAATGAGGGACAGACTGATGGACAACAGGCAACAGCATAAGCTTGACTGAAGCTTTGCTCCAGGTGAGCTAACTAATATTACACACAACCTTACTGAAGAAGGGATTTACTGACTTGCCATTTTAGGAGAGCAAATTCTTTCCTTAAAAGCAGCACCTTTGATATCTAAAAAAATTGTTTCATACGACACTGCATTATTGTTTCATCAAGCACTCACATACAGTCGGACTTAACCCTTATCTTGCTGTTCACGACAACCCCTATCTTTGGAAACAGTGTAGATCCAGATCAGATGTCTCCTGAAGAAGCCATCTGATCAGGATCTACACTGTTTGACATTCAGTTTATGAGTTTGTAGGAATAAATCACATCAAATAATCAAATTGGTTCAGAGTCAGAAATGGGTGTGGCTAAATTGAATATTCAGCATGACTTGAACACCTGAGACAGGGGTTCTTCGAGCAATTGAGAATTAATCATATGGCCAGGTCGGGAAGCATAATAGGGATAACAGAAAAAGCTCATCACATGAACAAGTCCATGAAATGAACACCCCCCTAAACCCCGCTTTATACAGAGAACACTGGGGTTTACAGGGGTATACATTATTTTGATTTATTTTTGCTCCAAGATATAGGTTGTGGGTACACGTTAGAACTGCCCCAGTGAGACGGTTCTAAGCAGCATACACAACTTAAGTTTGCACTATAAATAAGAAAAACATCACAGATTTTCACCAAAATAGAAGCCATTTTGGAGATGTGAAAAAAATATGCACTATGTCGCATGGAAGTGTTATTGTAATGTTTCCATTTTCTTTAATAAAAAGGTTTGTTGAGGAGATTGAAATGAGCATATGCAACATACATTTATTTTAGATGAAACAAGAAAATTCTCCCAAATTATCCAAAACATAATAAATCATGGTATCTACAGTCGTAGGAATGTTTGTCAAGGAACCCTGCACGAGTTTGAAGCAGTCATGGTAAACGAGCCACCAGTGGTTTCCCTGTAGTTTGCATAATGAAAGCTACTCCTATGCCTGTGGAACTTAAAATAGAATAATACCTATCGGAAGATGAGGAACAACTGGAGCAACAAACAATACATTAGATCAATGTTAACCCAATCATCTTTGACACCAGGCATACACCGGTTGATCATCTGCACTTTCAATCAAGTGAGCTAAAAATGAATCCTGAGTGGCTATATTTCACGTCTATTATGATGTTATCACTATCTGATGGGAGTGCAATTGATAATGCCAAAGGTAGGTACATCCAAAATAGCTTACAGCATGCTAAAACCTCCCTTCAACAATGTCAATCCTACAAAACATGAAATGGAGCCTGTTACAAGGAACAGTGTATTTGGGTTAACTTTTCAAAGTTTTGATAGTTTAACAAACTCGTTAAGGGTCAAATTGTTAACTGCTCATTACGATAACACACCAGTATGGCATAATGCATTTTTTCACATCTCCAAAATGGCTACTTTTCTGATGAAAATATGTGATATTTTTCTTATTTTTACTCTAAACATAGGTTGTGGGTGCTCTTTAGAACCGCCTCATTGAGGCGGTTCTAACGAATACCCACAACCTATGTCTTGGAATAAAAATAAGAAAAAATAATGTTTACCCCCATAAACCCCAGTTTTCTCTATATAAAGTGGGGTTTAGGGGGGTGTTCATTTCACGGAGTTGTTCATGTGATGTTTAGTAAGTGCAATATCTGATACAATGGTATTTTTGCTGAAAAAATGTGAGCAGCTTTTGCAGATGCAAAAGTACACAAGTACTGGTAAACCGCTTGGAGAATCTAAGCCCGCCCAGGCAAAGCGGTGCAAGTTGGACTGTCCATGCTTATAAACCCTATTGGTTTCATTGGGTGGCAGGGCTTGAGATATCATTTCATCTCAATGTGGGCTAAAAGTCCCACAAAATTGGAAGCAACATCTCCAAAATGACCTTTTCAGTGTTGACGGGGACGTTAAACCTCAAATCAAACAAACAAACAAACAAAAATATTAGCATGTTTACCATATCAAAAGATCGAAATTTTAACAATACATGTACAGTTTTGAACAACAGATATGATACAAAAACCTGCTTGCTCAATTGCACACAAGCAATACATATACAGTGAAATTCCGCTATTAAGACCCGGGTATTAAGGCCAGCTAAAATTAAGACTAATTCTTTTTTATACCCCCAGCATACGAAGTATGCTATTTATACCCCCGGCATACTAAGTATGCTATAGGGGTATAATGTTTTCGTCCTGCCGTTCGTCCGTCCATGTGTCCGTCTTTCCGTCCGTTAACATTTTGGTTAAAGTTTTGCGTCAAAGTTTCTAAGAGATTATATCTTCTGAACCCTTTGATAGATTTAGTTGATACTTACACTTAAGTTACATACTGGTCTAAAGATTTCATCAATGCATTCAGTTGATACTTGCATCAATGTTCCATACCAGTCCAAAGGTTTTGTTATGTATTTCCCTTCCCCACCCACGGTGATCTTGACCTCAAGGTCACAGCTTTAGAAATTTTACATTTGGTTAAAAGTTTTATGACACAGTTTATAGAAACCTGTATATTCTAAACTCTAAGACAAATTCAATTGATACTTGCATCGAGTTTGCATACCAGTCCAAAGATTTCATTGATGCATATCCCTCCCTGCTGCTTCAGTAACATTGATGCCCCTACCCCTTCAGTACCTTTAATGCCCTCACTCCCTTGGTCCATTTAGAAATTTTATGTTTGGCTTAGCTTTTACAAGCACATTTATAGATTCTTATAGCTTCTTGACTGCTTCATTCATATTACATACAAGCTCAAAAGATATATCAGAGGGTGGCACTGGCCGGGGGTATACGTGACCCACTGGTCGCTTTCTCTAGTTTTAAAAACATATTTGAAAGGTTTTATCTGTTCCTTCGTGTTTTCTAAACATAAGATCCTGTTGTAAGAGACCACCTTTGGGACTGTTCAAAAGTGGTCTTAAAGACCACTTTTGAACAGTCCCAAAGGTGGTCTTAATATAGGAATTTTACTGTATGTGTGTACTATCCAAGCTGCAAGGTGCTAACGTGCTGATAAGACTGCACACAGATGCCCTGTCAGATCTGCACCATTGTTTTTCGCAAATAACAAAAACACGCTTTCCCATGACACCACTCATATAGTATTAAGCATACTGCATTTGCAAGAAATATTCTATTGAGCCGAACTTTTTCCATAGACATCTTAACAAAAAAGTTGTATTCTGACATCAGAAAAAAGGATTTATCAGTGCAAAAAGGTGATAACCACAGCTGGAAAGCTAAAAGAAATGACAAATTTAAACACAGTTTTCTAGAGCTTGCCAAGTAAAACTGTGTCTGAAAACCTTGTCTGCTGTTTCTTCTTGCAAACCTTTCAAACATATTTTGTATACAGGCAAACAGTGTGGACCCTGATCAGATTTATTCCTAGCAGGGTCCACACTGAATGCAACAATGACTTTTTAATTGACCAGCAGACAAGAAAGTAGATGACAATTGTTGTGATTGACATTTGAAGGGTTACATGTATATACACAAAATGAGGAAGAAGAAGCCATCTCCCTGGTAGAAATGGGGAAAAGCAGAAACGCTGTTTGTCAAACATCTATGTTATAACCAAACAAAAATGTAAAGAATTATACATTACACCAATTATGGTAATTTTTCTATATAATCCATACATTTCTGGGATCTAATTTTAAAATGTTTTTTTTTGAAAATCATGTTATAGTGAAGGCTGTTATAGTGAGCATAAGGTTTATTTTCTTAATGAAATTCTCTCAAAATTTAATATATTTTGTAATTAATGAAATTTTCCCGCATATTTACATTTCAAAATTAAGGGGTGTCAATCTGATTTTTTTTATTTTAATTTTTTAAGTAGAAAAAGGCTGAACTTTTTACAAACAGATAAGATCCTAAACAGACACTGCATTCTGTTGACTTGTGTTCCATTTGGGGGTTTCTTGCATAAAACAGGTTGAAGAAACAGCAACTGAATGAAATCATGCCTGCAGAATGATAAGCAGTCTTTACCTGTTTTTTATACAAAGATTGTTAGCTGGTTTGTTTACCATAGCTTATTCATGACACAAACAAGGTCAGATTGTTTACGATGGCATATGCATGACACAAACACATGACACAAACATGGTTGGCTTGTTTACCATGGCTTATTCATGACACAAACATGGTTGGCTTGTTTACAATGGCTAATTCATGAGACAAACATGATTGGCTTGTTTACTATGGCTTATTCACGACACAAACATAGTTAGCATGTTTACGATGGCTTATTCAAGACACAAACATGGTTGTGCTTGTTTATGATGACATATTCATGACACAAACATGGCTGGCTTGTTTACCATGGCATATTCATGACACAAACATGGTTGGCTTGTTTATCATGGTTTATTCATGACACAAACATGGTTGGCATTTTTACCATGGCTTATTCATGACACAAACATGGTTAGCTTGTTTACGATGGCTTATTCATGACACACACATGGTTGGCTTGTTAATGATGGTTTACTCATGACACAAACATGGTTGGCTTGTTTACCATGGCTAATTCATGACACAAAAAGGATTGGTTATGGTTAATTCAGGACTTGAACATGGATGACTTGTTTACAATGGCTAATTTATGACACAAGCAAGGCTGGCTTGTTTATGATGGCTTATTCATGACACAAACATGGTTGGATTGTTTACCATGATTAATTCAGGACACAGACATGGTTGGCTTGTTTACCATGGCTAATTCATGACACAAAACATGGTTGTCTTGTTTACCATGGCTAATTCATGACACAAACATGGATGGCTTGTTTACAATGGTTATATCAAGACACAAACAATGATGGCTTGTTTACCATAGTAAATTCATGGCTGGCTTGTTTACAATACATAATTCATGACACAAACAAGGTTGGCTTGTTTATCATGGTAAATTCATGACACAAACATGATTGGCTTATTTACCATGGCTACTTCATGATACAAACATGGTTTGCTTATTTACCATAGCTAATTCATGGCACAAACATGGTTGGCTTGTTTACCATGGCTAATTCATGGCCCAAACATAGTTGGCTTGTTTACCATGGCTAAATCATGACACAAACATGGATGGCTTGTTTACAATGGCTACTTCATGGCACTAACATAGTTGGCTTGTTTACCATGGCTAATTCATGACACAAACATGGTTGGCTTGTTTACAATGGCTACTTCATGACAAACATAGCTGGTTTGTTTACCATGGCTAATTCATGACACAAACATGGTTGGCTTGTTTACCATGGTTAATTCATGACACAAACATGGTTGGCTTGTTTACCATGGCTACTTCATGATACAAACATAGCTGGCTTGTTTACCATGGCTAATTCATTACACAAACATAGTTACTTGTTAATAATGGCTAATTCATAGCACAAACATAGTTGGCTTATTTACCATGGTTTATTCATGACACAAACATGGTTGGCTTGTTTACCGTGGCTACTTCATGACACAAACATGGCTGACTTGTTTACCGAGGCTACTTCATGACACAAACATGGCTAAATTGTTTACCATAGCAAATTCAAACTCTCTCTTGAGTGCCTAGTGAATTCTTCCAATAGCCCAAAATATCAATATATTTGGGACAATTTAAGGTTATCTTAAAAATATATGTCTAGTATACTCATCAGAATTACCTCAATGAGGCGATTCTAATGAGTACACACAATATACCTTCATTTTGTAGACCAATGAAAAGTCATCCTGAAGGGGAGTGGGAACACGTGGAAGATTTTTCCGCCATTTTTCAAAGGGAGACAATTTTTGGAACTTCCTGTTCACTTTTATATAAGCCCTGTCCAACTGAAAAAGAGGTCAACTCTTAAAGGAAAGAATTTGCTCCTCAGGAGCAAATTCTTTTCTTTAAGAGTTTTCTTTAAGAGTTGACCCCTATTGACATGGGAAACAAAAATGCTTTTGCAGGAGATGCCTCCCCTGAAGGTGTTCCCATTATACCTCCCGACCTGGTGATAAGTGGCTCAAACTATCCTCACCTCAAACGAATTTTCATGGTCCAAAATGTGTTCCAGCCATGGAAGTTTGACTACACACCACACAGCCTCATTATAACATGGGTCGTTATAACACTGTTTTGGATATAACGCAGTTTCAAGATGGATCCCAAAATGTGTAGATTATATAGAAAAATTACCACCTGAGCCAAACAATATATAGATTATATAGAACAAGAATTCTGCCGAAGGCTATGTCACGCTTGTGGGGGCACAAAGTCACCCAACCATGACATCTAGGCAAAGGTCAAACATAGATGCTTGTATAAAGGTTGCCATTCTCAAATGCAGGCTTTTACTAAGTATCATTAATGAAGCTCTAATAATTCTTGAGAAATGAACTTACCATTAGGTTGGTTGCAATATTTTACAAAGTCAGTGAAACATAAACTTAGTAGGTAATATAGTAATGGAGTAATATAGGTCAAATATGGATGCTTGCATTTAAAGTTTCCATCTCCAGATACAAGTTTGTACCAAGTATTACTAATGAAGCTCTGATAGTTCTTGAGAAATTAACTTGACCATTAGGGTGAACGCTAAGGTGGTTGCAATATTTTACAAAGTCAGTGAACCATAAAATGTAGGTCAAGGTCAAATATGGATGCTTGCATTTAAGTTGCCATCCCCAGATACAAGTTTGTACCAAGTATCATTAATAAAGCTCTTATAGTTCTTGTGAAATTAACTTGACCATTAGGGTGAATGCTAGGGTGGTTGCAATCTTTTACAAAGTCAGTGAACCATGAAATTTAGGTCAAGGTCAAATATGGATGCTTACAATGGAGTTGCCATCCCCAGATACGAGTTTGTACCAAGTATCATTAATAAAGCTCTTATAGTTCTTGAGGAATAACTTTGACCATTAGGGTAATGCTAGGGTGGTAGCAATATTTTACAAAGTCTGTGAACCATAAAATTTAGGTCAGTGTCAAATATGGATGCTTGCATTTAAGTTGCCATCCCCACCAAGTATCATTAATGAAGCTCTTATAGTTCTTGAGAAATAAACTTTACCATTAGTAATAATGTTGACGCCTGAACAAACGGATGGACGGACAGACGACCAAATGGATGAAAACCGGACGCCTACATCGCACCATGCTAATAGCAGGCGTGACAAAAAAAGTCACTTTTCTATATAATCTACACATTTTTGTCGACTCCCGCCCATCGGGGCTTGAAGAAATAGATGGGCTGCATGATGCTTCCACGCAGAGCTGAAACCAACCCCACACGAGTACTGATAAACTACTTAGAGGATCTAAGCCTGCCTAGACAAAGCGGTGCGAGTCAGACCATACATGCTTATAAACCCTATTAGTTTCATTGGGGACAGGGCTTGAGATGTCATTTCATCTCAATGTCGGGTAAAAGTCCCACAAAACTGGAAGCAACATCTCCGAAATGACCTTTACAGTGTTTTGACGGGGATGTCAAACCTCAAATCAAGCGTTTTGTTTGGATTATAACACAGTTGTTTAATTAACACAGTTTCTGCTTTGGACCCAATGAACAGTGTTATAAAGAGCTTGTAGTATATTTTCTTTGCAATTCTGATCAAATTATGAAATTGCACCAACAACAAAGATGGGAAAGTCAGTTTCAAATATTTAAGGACCATTATGTATACTGATATCTGATCAAACAATACCCACGATGCTTTGCCTTTCCCTAACACGCAAAAGCTTAATAATGTCTTAGAAATGTTAAAATTCTCTCAAGGGGTAAGATTGTTTTTCATGAAACAAGGCCTAAATACCTGTCTACCTGCTAGTAGCAAACAGGTGTTCACATTCAGTAAGTCTGTCAGGACATACCTTGAATACCTGACATCTACTAATTACAGCTTTAATTAAATATAATATTCATAATCAAGCCAGCATCATGAAACCACTGACGAAGGCATTCTAATTATGCCTACCTGTAGATTTCTTTGGAACAGTTTTGGTGTTACAATCTATGACAGATCTGCTACTTATTTTCACAGATTCTAGCTGTTAACACCTGGAGCCAGTTGTTCAAAGTATCTGTTAGCTTAAGGAGCTCATTTGTGGTCAAATCGTTAACTGTTCTAGTAAGTACAAAATCTGATACTTTAGTGGTTTTGCTGAAAAAATGTGAGCAGCTTTTGCATTTGCAAAAGCTGCTCACATTTTTTTCTGCAAAAGTATGAGTATATTTGCCAAATTTAATGATCAAAGTTTTAACCATACATTAATTAATGATGTCTCTAGTTTTGATCAATTGGGCCGTGGAAAGTTTAGCAGACAACCTCTTTTGCATGTCCAGCATCAAAAGAGATCCACAAAATCTGCAATCCAGTGAAATCTGCTGGTGCTGGATATAATCTGACAAAGTCACAGAACCATGAAATACAGGTTAAAGGCATCTACCCCATTTTATACGGAAAAAATGTTGGCAAACTGAATACAAATATGGGGCCGGCCTCGGTAGCTCAGTCAGATGCGTGTCTAACTGGTGATCAGGAGGACACCGGTTCAATACCTGCTGGAGTCGGCAACATTCTTTCGTGGAGATCTCTCCCTTCCGCTGATTCAAGAAGGGCAGTTGTCAGTTTCTGGCGAAAGAATGTGCACTGTACTAGTTAACCGCTTACGTATAAGCCTGCCCAGGAAAGTGTGGATAGGAAAACTGAATGGCTCAAAAATGACCTAAATAGTGTTGACTGGGCTATTAAACTTCAATACAAACAAACAAAGAATACAAATATGGAACAGGAACAGTTGCTGGACAGGGCAGCTTGCCTGCTCATGCCTCTTGGAGAGCGAATTCTTTCCTTCAAGAGCAGCCCCTCAGCTTTAAGAAAGGCTTCAACCATCAACTGGACTGATCTGAAACCTTAGCCCTTATCCTGCTGAATATTTAAATTAGCCACCCCCCTTCCTGACCATCAGCCAATCAGATTACATGATGTAATATTTTCCTTCCAATTTGCTAACTGAATGACAAACAGTGTAGATCCTGATCAGATGGCTTCTTCAGAAGCCATCTGATCTGGATCTACACTGTTTGCAAAGATACAGGTTGTCATGAACAGCAGGATAAGGGTTAAGTAAGCCTTGAAATACCATCAATTAGACTGATCTGAAGCCTTAGCCCTTATCCTGCTGAATATTTAAATTAGCCACCCCCTTCCTGACCATCAGCCAATCAGATTACATGATGATATATTTTCCTTCCAATTTGCTAACTGAATGACAAACAGTGTAGATCCTGATCAGATGGCTTCTTCAGAAGCCATCTGATCTGGATCTACACTGTTTGCAAAGATACAGGTTGTCGGGAACAGCAGGATAAGGGTTAGAATATCAATCTTCGCTTACCCCGAAGCAGTATAAAATCTACCATCCAGGAACACCACTTTGTGGACAGCATCAGGATGGGCTTGAATGGCAGCCTCACAATCTCCTGTGGTCTTGTTCCAGAAATGTACCCGGCCAAGGGGATCACCACTAATGATCAGACTGCCTTTCATCTGAAACAAATTGTGCAATTAAAACTTTACTCAACTGGAAGTACAGTCCCAGCAGGCACGGGTCGCTATGGCAACGTCAAATCAACATCAGTGCAACGCCATAACACCATGACGTTAAACCGATGTAGATGTGATGTTGTATAAACATCATGACCTTGTACCGACGTTGATGTGACGTCAGAATTACGTCATGTGCCTGCTGGGTCATACCAGTAAAGAACACCTGTTGGACTGATCGAAAATGGTCTTAGAGACCACTTTTGAACAGTCCCAAGGGTGGTCTTACTATAGGTCTTATACTGAATATTATTTATACCGATAACACAAGAATTCTGTTGAAGACAATGTCATGTCTGTGGTGGTGCAAAGTCACCAAACCATGATATCCAGGTCGAGGTTATACATGGATGCTTTCAAAAAAGTTGCCATTACTATGAGCTATCATTAATAAAGCTCTTATTATTCTTGAGAAATGAACTTTTTCTTTATGGGGTTGATACAGTAGTTCACTGAGTCAGTGACCCAGGAAATGTAGGTCAAGGTCAAATATAGATGCTTGCATTATAGTTGTCATTCCTAGACACAAGTTTGTGATGATTACCATTAATGAAGTTTTTGAGAAATGAGCCTAACCAGGATACAGGTATATACCAAATATCATTTATGAAGCCCATATAAATACACCATAACCTCACTATTAACACAATTCGTTATAACACTGTTATGGATATACCACAAACTCAAGATAGATCCCAAAAATGTACAGATTATATAGAAAAATGACCATAAATGGTCATTTTTCTATATAATCTACACATTTTTGTTTGGATATAACACAGTTGTTTAACAAACACGGTTTCTGCTTTGGCACCCATTAATAGTGTTATAAAGAAGTTAGGGTGTTACAAGTTCTTGAGAAATGGACTTGACCATTAGGATGAATGCCAAGGCTGTGTGTGTGTGTGTGTGTGAATTCGACTTAACGTCGCTTTCAACAATTTTTCAGTCATATCACGACGGTGTCTGGTTGCGACAGGGAGCTCAATGCTCACTTTTATAGTGCTGCCTCACTGAAGTATCATGTCCCAGACACATTACATAATACCACACCCAGTCACATTATCCTGACACTGGGTCGACCAGTCCCAGCTCTACCCTGTAAATCTGAGTGCCAAGCGAGGAGCAGCTAGTACCATTGTTAACGACTTTGGTATGTCGCGGCCCGAGATCGAACCCGTGACCTCCCGTTCCCCGGAGCGGACACTCTACCAACTGAGCTATCGGGGCTATCATAAATGTTGCATATCTGTGATACCTCCCCCATCAGGAGGGAGACTCATTTTGATGCTAATTTTTGCCTAATTTATGCAAAATTTTAGTGAAATTTTGGAGTCTCCCTCTACATATTCTTTACATCTCCCTCATCACAGTGACAAATCTCATACTGTTGAAAATTATCACAGGTATGATGTTGACGGCTTAACAAATGGACAGACAGATGGATGAACAAAATGATGGAAAATCATTATGAAAACAGGCCTATACATCGTGAACTTTACCGCCGAAAAAACGAAAATTTTAAGACGAAAAATACCCATCGGAAGTGATGGCAAATCCCCAGACCAAAAGCCAATATGGCCTTCAGAAAATTGTTCACCAGTAGAAAGTGCACCAGAATTAAACCAGCAATATATCACAAAAGTATTGCAGTTATGGCCATCACAAGATTATACTTCAGGAGAGATAACTAAACAAGCAAATTCCACAGAGATTTTATGTCCCCCGCCTTATTTTCATTTGAGCTGTTAAAAAATAAGTGAGTTACCCAGGCAACCATTGGTATCACTTAACGTGGGTTCGATACCTACCGGGTTTGGCAACATTCCTTCATAAAGAATGAATGTTCATTAATAAATTTTTTCTACGGTCATTCTCTCCCTTCAACTGATTCAAGAAGGGCAGTTGTCAGTTTCTGGCGAAAGAATGTGCTCAGTACTGGTTAAATCATTTACGTATAAGCAATCACAATGTACCTCCTACATATATAGTTTCATATTCTAGATGCGAAAAAACCCCAAAAACTCTAAAGTTAAAAATGTGAAAAAAGTGAAAAGAATTATTTTAAGATTCTGTAAAAAAGCACATGCATATCTTCAGACCATAATTCAAGCAACTTTTAAGTTTTGGAAGGATTGGTATTAAACTGTAGGAGGAGTTGCGCTCACAAGGTACCTACTACATTATACTCTTTCATAGAATTGATACATGAAAAAAGTCTAAGTTAAAAATGTGAAAAAAGTGAAAACAATTAATTAAAGAATTCTGAAAAAAGCATATGCACAACTTCAAACCATATTAAAGACACCTGTAAAATTTCAGAAAGATCGGTATAAAACTGTAGGAGGAGTTGCGCTCACAAGGTACCTACTATGAATTCGGAACAATGTAAAAAAAGTCTAAGTTAAAAAGGTGAAAAAAGTGAAAAAAATTAATTAAAAAATTCTGAAAAAAGCATATGCACAACTTCAAACCATGATAAAGACACCTGTAAAATTTCAGAAGGATGGATATAAAACTGTAGGAGGAGTTACGCTCACAAGGTACCTACTACATTATACTTTTCATAGAATTGATGCATGAAAAAAGTCTAAGTTAAAAATGTGAAAAAAGTGAAAAAAATAAATTAGAGAATTCTGAAGAAAGCATATGCACAACTTCAAATCATGATAAAGACACCTGTAAAATTACAGAAAGATTGGTATAAAACTGTAGGAAGAGTTGCGCTCACAAGGTACCTACTATGAATTCAGAACCATGCAAAAAAAAAAAAGTCTAAGTTAAAAAAGTGAAAAAAATTAATTCAAGGATTCTGAAAAAAGCACATGCACAACATCAAACCATGATAAAGAAACCTGTAAAATTTCAGAAGGATCGGTTAAAAACTATAGGAGGAGTTGCGCTCACAAGGTACCTACTACAAGCTCGGAACCACGCACCATGCCCCACAGAAAGCCGAATACTATATCCCCTCGCTTTTCTTCGAAAAGGTGGAGGACAAAAACCAGGGTACTCAGAACTGTGGTTCTTGCGCATGACATGCCTGCTTAAGCTCATGCATTTCTGTACAAAGTACCATTTATATATGTCTCAAAGGGTATTTGAGATCACAAGCTGGTCATACTGTTATATTGGAAGGGTAGATAACTCAAATATTTATCATAGCACCCAGAATTGTGGTTCTTAGGCATGAAGCGCCGTCTCAACCTTGTATACAATTGTGCCAAGTACCATCAACATATCTCAAAGGGTATTGGAGTTATGGCCATCAAAAGGTTATATTGTCAGGGGAGATAATTAAAAAACCAGGGCACCCAGAGTTGTGGTTCTTGCACGTGACACACCTGCTTAACCTCATGTACAACTGTACCAAGTACCATCAATATATCTCAAAGAGTATTGGAGATGTGGCCATCACAAGGTAGTGATTCTATATTATTGGAAGGGGAGATAACTAAAAAATCATGGCACCCAGAGTTGTGGTTCTTGTACATGACACACCGTCTCCGCCTTGTGAACCACTGTGCTAGGTATCATCAAAATATCTTAAAGGGTATTGGAGTTATGGCCATCACAAGGTAGTCACTCTATTTTATTGGAAGGGGAGATAACTCAAAAACCATGGCAGCCAGAGTTGTGGTTCTTGTGCATGATACACCATCTAAGCCTTGTGAACAACTGTGCCAGGTATCATCAATATATCTTAAAGGGTATTGGAGTTATGGCCATCACAAGGTAGTCACTCTATTTTATTGGAAGGGGGATAACTCAAAAACCATGGCAGCCAGAGTTGTGGTTCTTGTGCATGACACACCATCTCGGCCTTGTGTACAACTGTGCCAGGTATCATCAATATATCTTAAAGGGTATTGGAGTTATTGCCATCACAAGGTAGTCACACTATTTTATTGGAAGGGGAGATAACTCAAAAACCATGGCAGCCAGAGTTGTGGTTCTTGTGCATGACACGCTGTCTCAGCCTTGTGAACAACTGTGCCAGGTATCATCAATATATCTTAAAGGGTATTGGAGTTATGGCCATCACAAAGTAGTCATTCTATTTTATTGGAAGGGGAGATAACTAAAAAAGTATGGCATCCAGAGTTCTGGTTCTTGCCCATGACACGCCATCTCAGTCTTGTGAACAATTGTGCCAAGAACTATCAATGAATCTCAAAGGGTATAGGAGTTATGGCCATCACAAAGTTGCATCTACGGGGGACGGACGGACCCCAGGCTGATTGCTATATCCCCCAAACCTATTCGGTCGGGGGATAAAAATTGTAATATTTTTCTTATTTCTGCTCAAAATATAGATTGTGGGTACTGGTTAGAGCACCCTCATCCAGGCGGTTCTATCTAGTAACCACAATCTACGAGGGTAGGCTGAAAAGTTCTGAGCCTGACCAAGATCCAATGGTTTGTCCATGCTGAAAGTGCCTTATTTTTCAACATAGTCTCCCTTCCTGTCCACACACTTCCTCCAGCGATGCTGGAGTCCTTGGATCCCAGTGGTATAGAAGGTCTCATCTTGGTCCCTGAAAAACTCCTCCACAGCAGCTATCACCTCCTCGTCTGACCGATAATGCTGCCCAGCCAAGTGCTTTTTCATGTTTGGAAACAGGAAATAATCTGATGGAGCTAGATCAGGTGAATACGGAGGGTGATCGACAAGTGTGAAGCCATAGTCATGCACAGCAGCCATTCCGACAACCGATTTATCAGCAGGCGCATTGTCCTGATGGAACAAGACCCCTTTTGTCAATTTTCCGGGTCGTTTAGCGTTAAATGCTTTTCGCAATTGTTTTAGCAGATCTGCATAATACTCCCCATTAATTGTTCTGCCCTTTTGAAGGTAATCTATGAAATATATTGGCATCCCAGAACACTGATGCCATCACCTTCCCTGCAGAGGAGACGACCTTTGCCTTCTTTGGAGGGGGTGAGCCAGGGTGCTTCCATTGCATGGATTGTCTTTTGGTCTCTGGCTCAAAGTGATGAACCCAACACTCATCCTGAGTGACAAAACGGTCAAGAAAACCATCTTGGTCTGCTTCAAAAATAGCCAAGTTGGCTTGTGACAGGTTCAGTTTGGTCAGGCGTCAAAAGCCGTAGTACCCATCTGGCAGAAACCTTCGACATTCCTTATTCACTGTGTAGAATGTTCTCTACTCGTTCACGGGAGATGCCAACAGTGTTAGCTAACTGATTCACAGTTAAACGCCTGTCATCCATCACGGCCCTGTGCACTTGGCTGATGGTTTCCTCAGTTGTTGCCGTTGTGGGTTGTCCACACTGGTCATCATCTTCAAGGCTGTCCTTGCCCATCTTAAAATTTGCTGCCCACCTTTTCACGGTTGCATACGAAGGAGCATCATCCCCTAATGTAGCAACCATACCGGCATGAATGTCCTTAGGAGCTAACCCCTTTTTATGGAGGTACTTGATGACACCACAATGCCAGATTTTGTCCATTTTCTCAAAAAAGTGCTAGTATCAATTTTCAAAGTCTAGAATTTCTATGTTATTACAGGTAAACTTGAACTCATTTGAGTCAAATCAAGTAATAAAGGTTTGGATTTAATGAATACAAAATTTCATGGCTGTTCGATGCCTGCTTCTTGGTCAGGCTAAGAACTTTTCAGCTTACCCCCGTATGTTTTGAGCAGAAATAAGAAAAACAAGTAAACCCCAGTTTTACCATATAAAAGTGAGGTTCAAGGGGGTCAAAATTATATAGGTTTGTCTTTGTGATGTATATCATGCCATGCTCAAAGCAGGCAAGATAAAAATTTGCAAGGCAAAAGAAATTACTTCCAGTTTTAGGCTATTAATTTAATCCTGCATGCTGTCTGGAGAATTGTGGTGGCTGTGCAAGGGAGTTTAAATATCAAGTGAAATGCTTTGAGGGAATGATTGAGGCTGCAGAAGGGAGTAGTGTCTTTAAGTGGTGGTTTTCCAGTGTAAAAACTGTCTGATTTTAACAATTTGTTTGTGATCTGTGACATTCTTGCACACCAGACAAGGAAATCCGTGATTTTACCCTGGGATGGAAATTTATGTTCTGACCCTGCTGTTCCGACCCAAAATCGAATATAATCGCGTGTTTGAAAAATGCACTGGTTGATTACGACCTCGTATGCGCCGTCGTTAAAGCCCCTGTCACACTATGCTGTGTTTTCACTGCGATGGGACGGCGTTGTTTAATTTTTCAGAACGCCGCGAGATCGCAAGAAATATGGGATATTTTTGTGAACATGGACCTGTCATGGCGTCCTTACAGCGACCAAGACGTTGCTAAGGAGCTTACATGGAGATCTATCGCGATCCTGCGGCGTTCTTGATGGCGATTGTACGCGCTCTCACGGCGCTTCCTCTGCGCTTTTACGGCGCTCTCAATGCGTGCACTGCGCTTTTACGGCGCTCACATGTTGAAGACGTTTTCAAAGTGTAAACAGACATCTTCATCAGTCAAACAGTTTTGTTTGATTTGAGGTTTAACGTCCCATCAACACATTATAGGTCATTTTGGGGACGTTGCTTCTAATTTTGTGGGACTTTTACCCGACATTGAGATGAAATGACATCTCAATCTCTGTCACCGTATGAAACTAATAGGGTTAATAAGCACGGATGGTCCGACTCGCGCCCCTTTGCCTGGGCAAGCTTAGATCCCCTAAGCGGTTTACCAGTACTCCTGTGCCGTCGGAAGCAACTCCACCGCATTCACCGCAAGCAGGAGCAAGTCCACCGCCATTACCTTAACCGGAATGAGTTACCTCAGAAGTAGGTTTTTCGGGACAGGACACAATCAAACTCTACTGTAGCCACTGTTTATACAAGCGGGCGGCCCCCTCCCATCGGGACTGGAAGAAATAGATGGGCTGCATGATGCTTCCACGCAGAGCTGAAACCGACCTCAAACGAGTACTGGTAAACCGCTTAGAGGATCTAAGCCTACCCAGGCAAAGCGTTGCGAGATACGAGTAAACTCTATTGGTGTAAACGTGCTTATACGTGTAAACTCTATTGGTTTCATTGGGCGACAGGGCTTAAGATGTCATTTCATCTCAAAGTCGGGTAAAAGTCCCACAAAATTGGAAGCAACGTCTCCAAAATGACCTATACAGTGTTGACTGGGACGTCACGTTAAACATCAAATTAATCAATCAGTTAATCAATTATACAAGCGGAGCTTATATGGCGTTGTAGGAGACCTCTGTGCGCCCCTGCCGAGCTCCTATAGCGTTGTAGGAGACCTTACTGCGCTGCTATGGCAACCTTACGGCGACCTCACTGCGCTCTGATCAAAACGCCGAGCGACGGCGTTTGTTTTGAGCATGCTCAAAATGCGCGCCGTCGCTTGGCGTTCTATGCGATCCCAATGCGTCCACTGGCGACGCCACTGCGTTGCTACGGCGATGTTCGCAATCGTACTGCGCGCATCTCGGCGTTCTGCATTTTTCTTGGACGCCGTGAGAACGCAGCCCTGGTGTGACAGGGGTTTTCCGTTGACGTCACAGCATGTTACGTGATGTCACTAAACATTCCTGCAGTGTCAACACAATATGGCGAACGTTGGTAACCGAAGGTACTGCAGCATTAAAATCCGCACTAAGAAATGGAAGGTATGCAAGAAAAAGAACCCAATATGGATGTGAGGGGTGGATAGAAAAATCCGTCCCTCGGGATCACTGTCAGGCATCACTCGGCAAGCCTCGTGATGCTGGACAGTGTCCCTCGGGACGGATTTTTCCATCACTCCCTCACACCCATATAAGATTCTTATATTCTCTCAAACATACCTAATCTCAACTTTGGCTGAATCTGTAGCCTGTCACTTCGGAGTCCAGATACTTGAAATCCAAGACTTGAAATTACCATATTACCCTATGTATGCCGACAGACAGGGCTGGGCAAACAGTGTAGACCCAGATGAGACACAGCAGAATGTGGTGTCTCATCAGGGTTTATACTGTTTGCCACTCATCCAGCTCTTTTTAGGCTCAATATCAGGTAATAAATTGTACTTGTTCAAATTTTACAGAAAGTATGATAACTGGGTGTCCAAATATGGTAAGATGCACATGTGTTCTGGCCTACATATATTTATTGTTAGCCCTTGGAACACCATGGAAATGTTAGAGCAGACAACAATTTTATTATTTGAATTAGTTTTCAGAGAAAACAAGGCTTGTATTTTTATGTGAACCTAGCTGATGATTCATGTGATTCACATGCAATGTCCATCATTTTCACTGGAAAATGAAAATAAAACTAGAGCTGCAGTTGATGGTGCACCATCGAAAATACCTGCTTTTTCCAAATTTGACGTTGGACCTAGGGATCATGTTGAGGTCAATGTCACACAAAAAGTAGCCCAGTGCCATCTACAGAAGTTTCAGAAGTGTAACACCAATAGTTTAGAAGATATGGCAAAGTCAGACTTTTTGACCTTTGACCTTGGGATCATGTTGAGGTGAATGTAACACAAAAAGTAGTCCAGTACCATCTACATCCCAGGTACAATTCACATGCAAAGTTTCAGAAGTGTAACTCCTATAGTTTAGAAGATATGGCAAAGTAATATTTTTTACCTTTGACCTTGGGTTCATGTTGAGGTCGAGGTCACACAAAAAAGTAGCCCAGTGCCATCTACATCCAATATAAAATCCACATGCAAAGTTTCAGAAGTGTAACTCCAATAGTTTCGAAGATATGACAAAGTCATACTTTTTGACCTTTGACCTTGGGTCATATTGCAGTAATGGTCATACAAAAAGTATCCCAGTGCCATCTAAATCCCATATACATGTACAATCCACATGCAACGTTTCAGATGTGTAACTCCAATAGTTAAGAAGATATCGGCAAAGTGATACTTTTTGACCTTTGACCTTGGGGTCATGTTGAGGCCAAGGTCACACCAAAAGTAGCCCAGTGCCATCTACATCCCATATGCTATCCACATGCAAAGTTTCAAAAGTGTAACTTTACTGGTGGCAGAGGAGATCCATTTACAAGATATGACAGACAGACAGACACATGGAAAAGCGGGTATAAAAATATTTAAAAATGGTGCATGTCATGATTCGCAATTTACAAGGCTAAACTCTGATGACAAAAACTTTACAAATCCACAACAGACAGCTGTTTTAGGGCCTTGTCCATCAGCACTTGGAGAAATAGACTGGGCTGCATGGTGCTTCCATGCAGAGCTGAAATCGACCAGACATGGGTACTGGTAAACTGCTTAGAAAGTCTAAGCTTGCCCAGGCAAAGTGGTTGCGATCAGACCTATGCATATACTCTATTGGTTTGATTGGGCAGCAGGGCTTGAGATGTCATTACATCTCAATGTCAAGTAAAAGTTCCAAAAAAATGGGAGCAACATCTCCAAAATAACCAATGTTTCAAAAATGACCTAAATATAGTGTTGATGGGGACATTAAACCTCAAATCAAACAAACAACCGGCTGTATTATTTAGAATGGGCTGATTTGCATCTGCTCAAAGTATTTTTGTATTCATTAATAAGACTAATGGCTGTCATCAACCTTACAAACAACAAAACAGCCAAAACTGATGTTTTGGAAAAGTGAACAATAAAAGGATGTTGCAAACAGTGTGGACCCAGATCAGACTGCTCCTACAGGAGCAGTCTGATCTGGGCCCACACTGTTTGCAAAAATAGACTTTTTAAGTAACCAACAGACAAAAATTGTTGTGATTGGCAGTTTAAGGTCCCTGATGACAAAAATTTTACAAATCAAAACAGACAGGTGTTTTATTAGAATGGACTGATTTGCATCAAACTAAAAAGTATTTTTGTGTTCATTAATAATTCTACTGGATGACATCAACCTTACAACCTATAACACGACAGCCATAACAGATGTTACAATAAAAGCATGTTAAATCGGTTTTCAATCACTATTTCTGTCACAATTAACTCTTGTCCTCGGACCCCGCCCATCGGGGCTTGAAGAAATAGTTGGGCCATGATGCTTCCACGCAGAGCTGAAACTGACCGCACAAGAGTACTGGTAAACCCCTTAGAGGATCTAAGCCTGCCCAGGCAAAGCTGTGCGAGTCGGACCGGCCATGCTTTTAAACCCTATTAGTTTCATTGGGCAGCAGGGCTTGAGATGTCATTTCATCTCAATGTCGGGTAAAAGTCCCACAAAATTGGAAGCAACATCTCCAAAATGACCTATACAGTGTTGATGGGGACGTTAAACCTCAAATCAAACAAATAACCCTTGTCCTGTTGCACACACCAAACCCTGCCTTTTTTTAAGTGGGGTGTGTAGGTTTCTGACCGGAGAAAAGGTCCCATATTGCCTCGGGCTACCCACATGCCCAGTTAGTGGAGTAGACCCGGATAGTCTCCCCCCGAGTGTTTTTCTGCGCGTTTCTTTGTTCTCAGATTGTTGCATGTTATGTTGTATGCTTGTGGGTCCAGAGTATTTGCCGACAGGTGGAATGTTCTTAATTGTCGCACAGTGTTTAATACTGAGAACTACACTTTATTTCTTTGTGTATTGGTGCTAGTTTCTACACCTTAGTATATCTGTATATGAGCGATGTTGATATACTTGTTACTATAATTCTATTTGCTCGCATATGTCCTTACTCCAGCAGACAATAGCTGGATTAAGTAAAAACTCATTTTCGAGAAGTAGACATCTCTTCGTCAGTTGCAAATAAAGACACAACAACTTTTTCAGTTCAATGTTGTTTTGTTTCCTTTATAGTGACAAGGCACATAACATACACACTTGTAAGATCGCAGTTTTAAAGATAAGGTTTGCACCTATCTGTTTGTACCAACACAATATACGAGAGAGGATGTGCCGTGTAGAATAAACTACATATAGTGGTTAAAACCACTGGCAGATCCGTGGTGAGTCAGAAACTCTGCTCACTCGACTGTATTCTGTGTTGTCTGTACGTTGTGTACGTTGTACTTAACCTGGAGAGCAAGGTCGGGCTGGTACCGCTGTGAGTATTGCTCTTTTTATTTAGGTTATATAGGTGACCTCAGCGAGGCAAAATGGGACTTCTTTTCTGAACCCATATAATTACGCGCCCAAAAATGCTAAGAAGAGAGATAATCAGTTAATATTTTGATTAAACACGCATCTTTTATCTTCAACTAAACTGTTCACTGCCGTTCTTCTTGCCAGGGAGAAAAAAGCTTAAACAAGAGGGCCATGATGGCCCTGGATCGCTCACCTGATCCATAGTGTAACAAGTGGGCCCCAGAGAGGGCCATTATTGGCCCCAGGGCTTTAATGTACATAATGTTGAGGGAGGTCTTAAAGGTGAAGCTTCATACCAAACATCAACAAAGGCTAAAATTTGAACAATCTTGTCAAAGGTCCACTAGATGAAGCTACACATCAAATATCAAAGACCTGGGCCTAGCGGTTTCAGAGAAGAAGATTTTTAAAGATTTTGCCTATATAAGCCTATGTAAAATCAAAGGGCCCCGGGACAGGGGCATTTTTTGCCCCAGCACTATAGTTTGAACAATCTTGGTAGGGGTCCACTAGATGAAGCTTCATACCAAATATCAAAGTTCTGGGCCTTGTGGTTTCAGAGAAGAAGATTTTTAAAGATTTTCCCTATATAAGCCTATGTAAAACCAAAGGGCCCCGTGGCAGGGGGGGATTTTTTGTCCCAGCACTATAATTTGAACAATCTTGGTAGGGGTCCACTAGACGAAGCTTCATACCAAATATCAAAGTCCTGGGCCTTGTGGTTTCAGAGAAGAAGATTTTTAAAGATTTTCCCTATATAAGCCTATGTAAAACCAAAGGGCCCCGGGGCAGGGGCATTTTTGGCCCCAGCACTAAAATTGGAACAATCTTGGTAGGGGTCCACTAGATGAAGCTTCATACCAAATATCAAAGTCCTGGGCCTTGTGGTTTTAGAGAAGAAAATTTTTAAAGATTTTCCCTATATAAGCCTATGTAAAACCAAAGGGCCCCGTGGCGGGGGCATTTTTGGCCCCAGCACTATAATTTGAACAATCTTGGTAGGGGTCCACTAGATGAAGCTTCATACCAAATATATAAGACCTGGGCCTTGTGGTTTCAGAGAAGAAGATTTTTAAAAATTTTCCCTATATAAGCCAATGTAAAAGCAAAGGGCCCCGTGGCGGGGGCATTTTTGTCCCAGCACTAAAATTTGAACAATCTTGGTAGGGGTCCACTAGATGAAGCTTCATACCAAATATCAAAGTCCTGGGCCTTGTGGTTTCAGAAAAGAAAATTTTTAAAGATTTTCCCTATATAAGCCCATGTAAAACCAAAGGGCCCCGTGGCGGGGGCATTTTTTGTCCCAGCACTAAAATTTGAACAATCTTGGTAGGGGTCCACTAGATGAAGCTTCATACCAAATATCAAAGACCTGGGCCTTGTGGTTTCAGAGAAGAAGATTTTTTAAGATTTTCCCTATATAAGCCTATGTAAAACCAAAGGGCCCCGGGGCGGGGGCATTTTTGGCCCCAGCACTGTAATTTGAACAATCTTGGTAGGGGTCAACTAGATGAAGCTTCATACCAAATATCAAAGACCTGGGCCTTGTGGTTTCAGAGAAGAAGATTTTTAAAGATTTTCCCTATATAAGCCAATGTAAAACCAAAGGGCCCCGTGGCGGGGGCATTTTTTGTCCCAGCACTATAATTTGAACAATCTTGGTAGGGGTCCACTAGATGAAGCTTCATACCAAATATCAAAGTCCTGGGCCTTGTGGTTTCAGAGTAGAAGATTTTTGAAGATTTTCCCTATATAAGCCTATGTAAAACCAAAGGGCCCTGGGGCGGGGGCATTTTTGGCCCCAGCACTATAATTTGAACAATCTTGGTAGGGGTCCACTAGATGAAGCTTCATACCAAATATCAAAGACCTGGGCCTTGTGGTTTCAGAGAAGAAGATTTTTAAAGATTTTCCCTATATAAGCCAATGTAAAACCAAAGGGCCCCGTGGCGGGGGCATTTTTCGTCCCAGCACTCAAATTTGAACAATCTTGGTAGGGGTCCACTAGATGAAGCTTCATACCAAATATCAAAGTCCTGGGCCTTGTGGTTTCAGAGAAGAAGATTTTTAAAGATTTTCCCTATATAAGCCTATGTAAAACCAAAGGGCCCCCGTGCGGGGGCATTTTTGGCCCCAGCACTATAATTTGAACAATCTTGGTAGGGGTCCACTAGATGAAGCTTCATACCAAATAACAAAGACCTGGGCCTTGTGGTTTCAGAGAAGAAGATTTTTTAAGTTTTTGGTGAAAAAAATCTGTTTTTGGCTCCTGTGACCTAGATGTGCAACGGACCGGAACCATTTGACCCATATTCAAACTTGACCGAGATATTGTCATGATGATCATTCTGAGCAAGTTTGATTAAGATTGGACCAAAATTGTGGCCCCTAGGGTGTTCACAAGGTTTTTATATGATTTGACCCGCTGACCTACTTTTTAACCCGATATGACCCATATTTGAACTGGACTGAAATATTGTCACAATGGTCATTCTGAGCAAGTTTCATGATAATTGGACCAAAACAGTGGCCTTCAGAGTGTTCACAAGGTTTTTCTATGATTTGACCTACTGACCTACTTTTTGACCGGACATGACCCATATTCGAACTTGACCAAGATATTGTCATGATGATCATTCTGAGCAAGTTTGATTATGATTGGACCAAAATTGTGGCCTCTAGGGTGTTCACAAGGTTTTTCTATGATTTGACCCGCTGACCTACTTTTTAAGCCGACATGATCCATATTCAAACTTCACTAAAATATTGTCACAATGATCATTCTGAGCAAGTTTGATGATGATTGGACCAAAATTGTGGCCTCTCGAGTGTTCACAAGGTTTTTCTATGATTTGACCTACTGACCTACTTTTTTACCCGACATGACCCAAATTCGAACTTGACCGAGATATTGTCATGATTATCATTCTGAGCAAGTTTGATGATAATTGGACCAAAACTGTGGCCTCTAGTGTGTTCACAAGAAAAAGTTTACGCACGACGGACGACGGACGACGGACGACGACGCCGGACATCTTACTGTCACAAAAGCTCACCATGACCTTCGGTCAGGTGAGCTAAAAAAAAAATTAAATAAATAAAAAAAAAGTCGCGCCTTTTAAAAGGAAAACCACTATCCCTGTAAACTATCCGAATATTTACCAGTGATTCAGGTCTAGTTCAGAAGACTCGCTACTTCAAAGAGATATGGCTGATGGGTCTGTTTTACCCTGGGTATAATTACCTGCATTGTTACACACAAGAACAAAGAGTGTACACGCGGACTTACTACTTAAACACACTTTGAGGAGCGGTATCTAGGTGAATGCCAGTCGAAGTTGAGACTTTGACTGATGCAGACACATTTTTCTTGCAGAAGAGTGTGGTAAAAAAAGCGTCAAAGTATGAACTTTGGCTAACGCACACGCATCTTTCCTCTTGGAAATTTGCCATTAAAAAGAGCAATATTCACTGCGGTACCAACCCGACCTTGCTCAAAAGTACTTAAGCAATACTAAGGAAACAAACAGGTACCAACCCTGTACTATATATATTAATAGAGCAATATTCACGGCAGTACCAACCCGACCAAACTCAGTTAAGTACAACGTACATAAAGTACGGACAACACATTATACAATCGTGTGAGTAGATTTGCTGCTTCACCACGGATCTGCCAGTGGTTTTAACCACTATATGTAGTTTAATTTACAGGGCACACGAGATCTGGTATATTGTGTTGTTATATATAAAAACAATATACATGTATGTGCAAGCCATACCTTTAACACTGCTATCTTACAAGTGTGTATGTTATGTGCCTTGTCACGATAAAGAAAAACATCACTGAGCTGGAAAAAAAATCTTTGTGTCTTTATTTGCAACTGATGAAGAGAAGCCTACTTCTCTAAAACGCGTTCTTGCTTAATTCAGCTATTGTCGGCTGGTGTAAGGACATATATGAACCTACAGGGTAATAAACGTTCGCTCAATACAAAATTTAAGAAGCATGTATCTTCTTCATATACAGATAAACTAAAGTGCGAAAACACAGCACAAATGCACAAAAGAAACACAAAATGGCTGCCATAAAATAAGTGAATATTCTGTGCTACACTGAAGGTGTTCAGTTATCGGCTAATCTTCTAAGCATATGAGCATGCAACAATCCGAAAACAGAGAAACGCGCAGAAAAAAAACACTCGGGGTGAGACTATCTGGGGTCTACATCACTAACTGGGCATGTGAGGTGCCTGAGGCAAAGTTGGACCTCTTCTCCGGTCAGAAACCTACACACACCCACTTAAAAAAAGGGCAAAAGTCACATGAGCCACATTCAGAACCTAGTTATTAAATAGGTAAATTTCATTCTTAGCAGTTGATAGTTGATGTAAAATGTGTCAAAGTCACTTGACCGAAAAATATAGGCTATGGTCCGGTCCCCAGGTCAAGGTACGTGCCAAATCAGTACATCAAGGAGAAGCACTATGCAAGGTTTGGTGGCCGTATGCCATTTATTTTAGGACATATTGAACATTGACGTAAAATGTGTTCAAGTCACTAGAGTGCATAATACAGGTCAAGGTCACCAGGTCAAGGTACCCGCAGAGTCAGTAAATGTAGGAGAAGCACTATGCAAGGTTTGGTGGTTGTAGATCTTATAGTTAAGAAGATATGGAATGTCAACCTAAAATGTGTTTAAAAGTCGATGGAGTGCGAAAAATAGGTTAAAGTCACCAAGTCAAGGCACCTGCACAGTCAGTACATCTAGGAGAACCACAATGCAAGATTTGGTGGTCACTGGCCTTTTATTTGAGAAAATCTGGAACATTGACGTAAATTGTGTCAAAGTCACTGGAGCATAAAACATAGGTCAAGGTACCTGCAGAGTAAGTACATCTAGGAGCAGCATTATGCAAGATTTGATGGAAGTAGACCTTTTGTTTGCGGAGATCTGGAACTGCAGAGTCAGTAAATCTAGGAGAAGCACTATGCAAGATTTGATGGTTGTGGGCCTTTTATTTGAGGAGATCTGAAACTTCGACGTAAAATGTGTCAAAGTCAGTGAAGCATAAAATATAGGTCAAGGCCACCATGTCAAGGTACCTGCAGAGTCAGTACATCTAGGAGAAGCACTATGCAAGATTTTATGGTAGCTGAGGTTTGTAGTTGACTTAAATAAAAACTTTGACGTAAATGTAGAACATCGACGTAAATATTAACAGACAGACGGATGGACAAATGGACAGACGCACAGTCACCTGGTCAAGGTGCTTGCCTAGTCAGGAGCTCAGGGAGATGTTTCATGAAAGGTTTGATGGTTATTTAGCCTTATAGTTGATTACAATACAAACTTCGACATAAATGTCAAACTTCGACATTATGATCAAATTCACTGGAGCGCAAAAAATAGGTCAAAGTTACCAGGTCAAGGTGCCTACACAGTCACAAGGTCATGGAGATGTTTCATGTAAGGTTTGATGGTAGCTGAGGTTTGTAGTTGACTTACCGCATTCGACCTATTTACCGCACTGTGCGCTTAGTTTTTTCACTATTGTATGAAAATATTGTGGTGAAAAATCTACCTAATAAGCGCACACTCAATACGAAAAAAATACGAAAAAAAGGCTTCCGATTTGATTATTTTATAGAGTTGAAATTCAGCATAGTGATTCACCACATATACATATGATTGTCTGGGTCAAAGATGCAGCAAAACTCAATATGAATTTGTTGGGATATTACTGTAAAGTGTGCTCCTGTGTATTTTTTCCAGAAAAAGCTTGGGTGTGCGCTTATAGGAGCATGTGCGGTAAATAGGTCGAATACGGTAATAAAAAACTTTGACGTAAATGTCGAACTTCGACATAAATGTTAACAGACAGACGAATGCACGCACGGACGGACGGACGACTGAACGGACGGAAAATCGGACACCTATGTCGCACCCTGCTACAAGCAGGTGCGACAAAAAGTGACCATAAACTGCAATGTTTTACCTTTTCCCCATTCAAATGCCATAGGACCAAATTTGATCTTGCGATAAAATAGGTCATGGTCAACTTTATACCATTTTTGTAGGGCTTAAGTCCTTTTTACTGTCTGCTGAGTTTCAAGGTCATGATTGCCAAGAAAATTTTTAAAGTTTCTACCATATATGGATATGGTGGCCATCTTGGTCATGCAACCAGGACCAAATATGTAATCTTTTGTTCCTGTGAGGCACTGATCTTACACCAACTAGCCTTCAAGATGAATTTGTCGGAGAAGATAATTGAAGTTTTGATGAACATTCAATCCTTGTGATCTTGACCCAAGGTCACTGGGCTCACTGTCACTGAATGACCTTGACCTTTGACATTCAGGGAAGTTCATACATACATACTTTACAGTACACTAATTTCTATACTGTAAGATACATATGAAACCTTTAAAAAGCACATTTTTATCTAAGACACAAGATACTGCCTCACTTTAAAGAATTTATGAGTCTTTGTAATTTAACCCTTTGACTGCTAATCACAATAATTGTTGTCTAGCTGCTTTGTCATCTACTGTTAACTTGATAAGAGTCTTTTTTGCAAACATTGTGGATCCATATCAGACTGCTCCTCTAGGAGCAGTCTGATCAGGGTCCACACTGTTTGCCTTCATGCAAAAATATTTTCAACTAGAAATGCGTCCATAGGACACGGATGCCCCCGCCCAAAAATATGTCTATGTTCGTATTCATCCATAGAAAGTTATTGACAGTGTTTAAGTTTTGGACCCTTTTTATACCATTTGACCTCCAAGTATGACCTTGGAGGTACGGATCTGGGTTTGCACGTGACACATTGTCTCATGATGGTTAACATTTCTTCAAAATAACTTCAAAATCCATCCAAAAATAAGTAAGTTATTGGCTGCGTTTAAGTTTCGGACCCTTTTTTTGACCTTTGACCTCCAAGTATGACCTTGACCTTGGAGGTACGGACCTGGATTTTGCATGTGACACATCGACTGATGATGGTTAACATTTCTACAAAGTAATTTCAAAATCCATCCAAAATTAAGAAAGTTATTGACTGCGTTTAAGTTTCAGACCCTTTTTTTTACCTTTGACCTCCAAGTATGACCTTGACCTTGGAGGTACGGACCTGGGTTTTGCCTGACCTTGGAGGTACGGACCTGGGTTTTGCAGGTGATACATTGACTCATGATGGTTAACGTTTCTCCAAAGTAATTTGAAAATCCATCCAGAAATAAACAAGAGGCCCATGGGCCACTATGCTCACCAGAGCTCAGGTGGGCACTGCCAAATTGCAGCCATGTATTTTAACATGATATCATTTTAATCTGCCAAATGAACCCCCATATCCAAATGAGCATCAATGTGGAATCAGTATATGAAACATTAGGCCTTTTATGAAGTAGAGGGGGTGGGGCATGGACCCAATGGAGCCCTGGTTGGTATCACTAAATGTGTCTTATCACAAAGAACAAGAATATATATGGTTTAGCAGTGGGGATCTGCATGGCTGGAGATATAAGTGGAGGGGTTGGAGCATGCCCTGTCGTTCCCAGGAAAGCCCAAGATTGTTGTCCCTAAATGTGTCTCATCATAAGGACCAAGTATATATATGGTTTAGGGGTGGGAATCTGAACGGTTTCCAAGATATCCTTTCATGAAGTGGAAAGGAGAGGACTGGCCCCTGCGGACAACCCTACAGTAGGTGTGCTAATAATAAGGAACAAGAACATATATGAATATGGGGTGGGGGTTTGAATGGTTTCTGAAAAATATGGCCTTTTATGAAGTGGAAGGGCGGGGCACATTGCCTCAGCACAAAGAGACCCCCAAGTTGGTGTGACTGAATGAGTCTTATCATAAGGAACAAGAATATATATGGTTTAGGGGTGGGGATCTGAACTATTTCTGAGATATGTGGCTTTTAATGAAGTCAAGCGGTGGAGCAAGGCCCGGGCATGCCCCGGGGACTCACAAGCTGGTGTCAATGAATGTGCCTTATCATAAGGAAGATGAATATATATGGTTTAGGGGTGGGGCTCTGAACAGTTTCTGAGATATAAGGCCTTTTGTGAAGTGCAGGGGTGGGGCAAGGCCCAGGGAGGCCCCCAGGTTGGTGTCAATGAAAGTGTCTTATTATAAGGTACAAGAATACATATGGTTTAGGGGTGGGGATCTGTAAGGTTTCCGAGATATTGTGATATTATGAAATGGAGGGGGTGGGGCATGGCCCCAGCACATCCCTGGGGACCCCCAGGTTGGTGTCACTGAATGTGTCTCATCATAATGAACAAGAACATATATGGTTTAGGGGTGGGGATCTGAACAGTTTCTGAGATATATGCCCTTTTGTGAAGTGAAGGGGTGGGGCATGGCACCCCGGAAGGCCCCCAATTTGGGGTAAATGAATGCGTCTTATCATAAGGAGCAAGAATTAATATGGTTTAGGGGTGGGGATCTGTAAGGTTTCCGAGATATTGGGCCTTTTATGAAATGGAGGGGCGGGACATGGCCCCGGCGCATCCCGGGGGACCCCCAGTTTGATGTCACTGAATGCGTCTTATCATAAGGAACAAGAGTATATAGGGTTCAGGGGTGGGGATCTGAATGGTTTCCGAGATATTGGGCCTTTTATGAAGTGGAGGGGGTGGGGCATTGCCTCGGCACATCCCGGAGGACCTCCAGGTTGGTGTCACTGAATGCGTCTTATCAATAGGAACAAGAATATATATGGTTTAGGGGTGGGGATCTGTAAGGTTTCTGAGATATATGTCATTTTATGAAGTACTGGGGGCGGGGCATGGCCCCGGCACAACCTACTGGACCCCCAGGTTGACATAAAAGCATATGGCTGAGAGAAGTTTACTAAAGGAACATTTCTATGAAAGTTTTGTCAAAATATCTGCAAAGGCTTTGTAGTTAATGCCATTTTTCAATTTTCCCCATTATAAGTCTATGGAAAATCTAAGTTGCCATAGCAACCAAACTAAAGAGACGAATTTCATAAAAAACACAAAACCTGTAAAGGCAAATATGGTGAATATTTCCATAAACTTTCAGCCTCATAGAGCATACGGTTTCTGAGGAGATGATTTTTTAAGTATTTTTTTTTTCTATTTTTTCATTTTGGTTTCCATGGCAACCAATACAAATGAGCAGTAGGCCTAAAATCATATGGCAGATAGTAGATTGCCTAAGGAATATTTCTATGAAAGTTTTGTCCAAATATCTGCAGTGGCTTGGCAGTAAATGCCATTTTTCAATTTTCCCCATTATAAGTCTATGGAAGCTCTAAGTTGCTATAGCAACCAAACTAATGGGCCAATTTTCATAAAAAAAAACAAACTTTCAATCCCCCAGCCCAAGGATGCTACAGATAAAATTTGGGCTGAATCGGTCCAGTGGCTTCAGAGAAGAAGATGTTTGAAAGTGTTGACGTCAGACGACGACGACGAAGACGCCGGACAACTGCCTATCCTATAAGCTCCCCCGGAGCCTTCGGCTCTGGTGAGCTAAAAAGTTATTGACTGCATTTAAGTTTCGGGCCCTTTTTTTGACCTTTGACCTCTAAGTATGGCCTTGACCTTGGAGGTACGGACCTGGGTTTTGCACGTGACACGTCGTCTCATGATGGTTAACATTTCTGCCGAGTAATGTTAAAATCCATCGAGAAATAATAAGGAAGTTATTGACTGCGTTTAAGTTTCGGACGCACGGACGGACGCACGGACAGACAAGGGCAACGCTATATGCCCTTTCCACCATTCTTCGAATGGCGGGGGCATAAAAAGTTTACAAGAAGATGTAGTATTCGGATGACATAAACAGAAATTTTCAGATGCAGTTTTTCATGGCTACTAAACACATTTTGTACCAGAAACCCCAATACGGGTACCCTGGCAAACAGTGCAGGCCCAGATCAGATGCTGCAGAATGCAGCGTCTGATCAGGGCCTACACTGTTTGCTGAACTTCCCAAATAAATAAATTATGAAGAACAAGAGGGCCAAGATGGCCCTGAATTCAAGATGTCACATAGCTTTGGAAAGTCATGTGGATTACTGCCAGTCATTGAAGGAAATTGCCCCAAGGTGGCATTTAGAGCAAATTGTTGACATTTTTTGTATTTTTAGCTCAGGTGGCCATCTTGCTCATTGGTGTGCAGGGAATTCTTGGCCTACCGAGTATGCCCCATTCTGGCGGACATCTTGTTCAACCAAGCAGGAAGATTTTAGATATTTTGGAAGAGGGTCATACAACTTACATTCCTATAAAGTTTGATTTAAATTGGCCAAATGGTTCAGAAAGAGTTTACATTTAAAGCAAAATGTTTATGTTTTTCTATTTTTAGCTCTGTTGGCCACCTTGCTCATCAGAGAAGAATGGCTTTATAAATTCCAGTAAAGGGTCATCTGAGCAACATTCCTATGAAGTTTGAATGAAATTGGCCAAAGGGTACAGGAGAGATTTTTTTATTTTTAGCTCTGGGGGCCATCTTGTTCATCAAAGCTGAACGATTTTAGCTAAAGCAACATTCCTATGAAGTTCGATTGGAATTGGCTTTAGGGTTTAGGATGAGTTGACATTTAAAGCCAGTTGCTATTTTTAGCTCTGGTGGCCATCTTGCACATTATAGCAGACCTATTTTTGCTAGTCTGGTAGAGATTTTTCTATTTTTAGCTCTGGTGGCCATCTTGCACATTATAGCAGACCTATTTTAGCTAGTCTGGTAGAGATTTTTCTATTTTTAGCTCTGGCAGCCATCTTGCTCATCCGAGTGGAAAGATTTTTATTTTGGTAGAGGGTCACATGTACAGAAGCAACATTCCTATCAAGTTTGATTGTAATTTGCCCAAAGGTTCAGGAGGAGTTGGCATTTAAAGTGAATTGTTGATGTTTTTCTATTTATAGTTCTGAAGGCCATCTTGCTCAGTGGAGCAGAACCATTTTAGCTAGTTTCATAGAGGGTCACTTAATGAGCATTCCTATGAAGTTTGAAGGATATTCCTGCAAGCATATAGGAGTTGTGGTTTAAAGATTCTTCTGTTTTTAGCTCTGACTGGTATCTTGTTCATCCGAGCAGAACAATTTCAGCTACTTTGGTAGCGGGTCACCAAAGCAACATTCCTATGCAGTTTGATTGAAATTTGTTGGCTTTTAAAGCCAATTGTTGATGTTTCTATCTTTAGCTCTGGTGGCCATCTTACTCATCGGAGCAGAATGGCTTTAGCTAGTTTGGTAGAGGGCCACCTAAGCAACATTTCTATAAAGTTTGAATGAAATTGGCCCAATGATGTAAGAGAAGTTGTGTTTACAGATTTTTCTATTTTAAGCTCTGTTGGCCATCTTGTTCATCCGAGTGGAGCAATTTTAGCTATTTTGGTAGAGGGTCACCTCAGAAACATTCCTATCAAGATTGATTGAAATTAGCTTTAGGGTTCAGGAGGGGTTGGCATTTAAAGCCAAATGTTGACCTTTTTCTATTTTTAGCTCTGGCAGCCATCTTGCTCATCAGAGTGAGACTGTTTTAGCTACTTGGCAGAGGGTCACCTAAGCAACATTCTTGTGAAGTTTGAATGAAATTGGCCCAAGGGTAAGGAGGAGTTGTTGTTTAAAGATTTTTCTATATTTAGCTCTGGTGGCCATCTTGTTGATCTGAGTGAAACGATTTTAGCTATTTTGGTAGAGGGCCACCTAAGCAACATTCCTATGAAGTTTGATTGAAATTGGCCTTAGGGTTCAGGAGGAGTTGGCATTTAAAGCCAACTATTAATGTTTTTCTATTTTAGCTCTGGTGGTCATCTTGCTCATTGGAGTGGAATCATTTTAGCTAGTTTGGTAGAGGGTCACCTAAGTGACATTCCTATGAAGATTGAATGAAATTAGCGGTGTAGGAGGAGTTGTCATTTATATTTTTTTTTAACTTTAGCTCTGGTGGCCATCCTGATCATCGGAGTGCAACGATTTTAGCTATTTTGGAAGAGGGTCACCTAAGCAACATTCCTATAAAGTTTGAATGAAATTGGCCCAAGGGTATAGGAGAAGTTGTCGTTTAAAGATTTTTTTTTGTTTAGTTTTGGTGGCCATCTTGTTCATCCAAGCAGAACGATATTAGCTATTTTGGTAAAGGGTCACCTAAACAACATTCCTATGAAGTTTGATTGAAATTGGCCCAAGGGTTCAGGAGGAGTTAGCATTTAAAGCAAATTATTGACGCCACACGATGGATGACGCACGACAGACACTGACCAATCACAATAGCTCACCATGAGCACGGAAGTGAGCTAAAAACAAAACCTGTCAGCCCTAAATTTTGAAATGAACTCCTGCTATTTATAAGGAGGAAGATTCCATTTGGTGCAAAAAGGGCTAAGGGTTAATATTAGCATCAACGTGAAGGGTCCCATTTTTGGAGCGTAGCTGTTGCAGCGTAGCTCCAGTGAGATGAGAAGTGATTTCGGCACTACTTTCGGTGTTAATGCATATGACCTGAGAATATAGTACCCCTTGTTAACGTAGTAGATTATTACGCCATGCGGTATCTTCTTATAGACTGCTTCACAGACCACCTATTTCAAACGGAAAAGATGAATATTTTTAATAGATGAACTGTGTAGCAGTCTAATCGTTTATTGTTCAGTTCATATAACCCAGTTTACAGCCCATTTGTACCATAAAATCCCAAACCTGGCAACTTGCAAACAGGACAAACCCAGATCAGATACCACACAACGCGGAGTCTCATTATGCCCTTCACTGCATACTTACAAAAAAAGGTTCAGCCATTTTTTGCCAAATATTTCGTGGAAGCCACAACCTGACATCCCTGATTTTAAAATGAACTCATCCCATACTGATATAAGGCGTTGAGGATTCCATTTGTTTAAAATGGGTTAAAAGTACGCAGTGTGGGTCGATAATGTATTACCAAAATAAGACAGTTGGAATGAGATTGGACAGGTGCACGTCAAGGCTTATATTGAAAGGAGTAACTTTTGCAGTTTAGACACAGATGAGGCGCCACTTGTTGTAGCGTCTGATTTGGGTCTGCTATGTTTGTCCCTAAAAAGACTGCTAGACATATACTCAGAGTATGGGTTAATGTGTGTGTGTGTGGGGGGGGGGGGGGGGGGGGGGTTACTTTTTTAAAGCGACCTGTCTGCGTCCTAGGCACGTGACCATAAATAAAGCAAATTTTCAGCTCAGACGCAAGTTCGATACCTGCCGGGTTCGGCAACATTCTTTCCAGGAGATTGATCGTGAAATCTGTTCCACGGTGATTCTATCCCTTTCGCTGATCCAAGAAGGGCAGTTGTTGGTTTCCGGTAAAAGACTGTGTACTGTGCTGTATTGACAATATCTAACCAAAGAAATTGCCTTAATGCCAGATCATTTCATAAATGGCCTCGTCGAGGCAATTTATTTTTATATAATAATAACGAAGTATAATGTCTAAACCTCTTCAAATATTCCTATGGATTGATATTGACAATAACTAACCCAAGAAACTGTCGTATGCAAGATCACTTCATAAATGGCCTCACCGATGCAATATATATTTAGAAAAATGTTAACAGAGTATAATGTTCAAACCTCTCTGAATATTCCGATCATTTTTGGCATTCGGGTTGATATTGACAATACCTAACCCGTGAGGCTGTTTTATGCAAGATTACTTTATGAAGGGCCTCGCCGAGGCAAAATAATATAAACAAGAGGGCCATGATGGCCCTGGATCGCTCACCTGACCCATATGATAGAGTAACAAGTGGGCCTCGGGGAGGGCCATTATTGACCCCAGGGCTACAATGTGCATAATGTTGAGGGAGGTCTAAAAAGGTGAAGCTTCATACCAAATATCAACAAAGCTTATAATTTGAACAATCTTGGCAAAGGTCCACTAGATGAAGCTACACACCAAATATCCAAGACCTGGGCCTTGGGGTTTCAGAGAAAAAGATTTTTTAAAGATATTCCCTACATTAGCCTATGTAAAACCAAATGGCCCCGGGGCGGGGGCATTTTTGGCCTCAGGGCTATAACTTAAACAATCTCGATAGAGGTCCACTAGATGAAGCTTCACACCAAATATCAAAGACCTGGGCCTTGCTGTTTCAGAGAAGAAGATTTTCAAAGATTATCTCTATATATAAAACTATGCAAAACCAAAGGGCCGCGGGGCAGGGGCTATAATTTGAACAATCTTGGTAGAGGTCCACTAGATGAAGCTCCATACCAAATATCAAAGACATGGGCCTTGTGGTTTCAGAGAAGATTTTTAAAGATTTCCCTATATAAGTCTATGAAAAACCAAAGGGTCTCGAGGTAGGGGCATTTTTGGCCCCAGGGCTATAATTTGAACAATCTTGATAGAGGTCCACTAGATGAAATTTCACACCAAATATCAAAGACCTAGGCCTTGTGGTTTCACAGAAGAAGATTTTTAAAGATATTCCCTATATAAGTCTATGTAAAACCAAAGGGCCCCCGAGACAGGGGTGTTTTTGGTCTCAGGGCTACAATTTGAACAATCTTGGTAGAAGTCCACTAGATGAAGCTTCATACCAAATATCAAAGACCTAGGTCTTCTGGTTTCAGAGAAGAATATTTTTCAAGATTTTCCCTATATATAAGTCTATGTAATACCAAAGGGCCCAAGTGGGGGCATTTTTGGCCCAAGGGCTATAATTTGAACAATCTTGGTAGGGGTCCACAAGATTAAGCTTCATACCAAATATCAAAGACCTAGCCCTTGTGGTTTCAGAGAAAAAGATTTTTCAAGATTTTCCCTAAATAAGTCTATGTAAAACCAAAGGGCCCTGGAGCGGGAGCATTTTTGTCCCCAGGGCTATAATTTGAACAATCTTAGTAGGGGTCCACTAGGTGAAGCTTCATACCAAATATCAAAGACCTGGGCCTTGTGGTTTCAGGGAAGAAGATTTTTAAAGATTTTCCCTATAGAAGCCTATGTAAAACCAAAGGGTCCCAGAGCGGGGGCATTTCTGGCCCCAGCACTATAATTTGAACAATCTTGGTAGGAGTCCACTAGGTGAAGCTTCATACTAAATATCAAAGACCTGGGCCTTGCGGTTTCAGAGAAGATTTTTAAAGATTTTCCCTATATAAGCCTATGTAAAACCAAAAGGGGGGGGGGGGGGACCTGGGCCTTGTGGGGTGAAGCTTCATACCAAATATCAAAGACATGGGCCTTACAGTTTCAGGGAAGAAAATTTTTAAAGATTGTCCCTATATAAGCCCATGTAAAACCAAAGGGCCCCGGAACGGGGGCATATTTGACCCCAGCACTATAATTTGAACAATCTTGGTAGGGGTCCACTAGATGAAGCTTCATACCAAATATCAAAGACCTGGGCCGTGTGGTTTCAGAGAAGATTTTTAAAGATTTTCCCTATATACGCCAATGTAAAACCAAAGGGCCCCCTGGCGGGGGCATTTTTTGTCCCAGCATTAAAATTTGAACAATCTTGGTAGGGGTCCACTAGATGAAGCTTCAGACCAAATATCAAAGTCCTGGGCCTTGTGGTTTCAGAGAAGAAGATTTTTAAAGATTTTTTACTATATAAGCCTATGTAAAACAAAAGGGCCCCGGGGCGGGGGCATTTTTGGCCCCAGCACTATAATTTGAACAATCTTGGTAGGGGTCCACTAGATGAAGCTTCATACCACATATCAAAGACCTGGGCCTTGCGGTTTCAGACAAGAAGATTTTTAAAGATTTTCCCTATATGAGCCCATGTAAAACCAAAGGGCCCCGGGATGGGGGCATTTTTGGCCCAAGCACTATAATTTGAACAATCTTGGTAGGGGTCCCCTAGATGAAGCTTCATACCAAATAACAAAGACCTGGGTCTTACGGTTTCAGAGAAGAAGATTTTTAAAGCTCTTCCCTATATACATGTAAGCCCATGCAAAACCAAAGGGCCCCGGAGCGGGGGCATTTTTGGCCCCAGCACTATAATTTGAACAATCTCTGTAGGGGTCCACTAGATGAAGCTTCATACCAAATATCAAAGACCTGGGCCTTGTGGTTTCAGAGAAGAAGATTTTATTTTTAAAGATTTTCCTTATATAAGCCTATGTAAAACCAAAGGGCCCCGGGGCGGGGGCTTTTTTGGCCCCAGCACTATAATTTGAACAATCTTGGTAGGGGTCCACTAGATGAAGCTTCATACCAAATATCAAAGTCCTGGGCCTTGTGGTTTCAGAGAAGTTTGATCATGATTGGTCTAACGCTGTGGCGTCTAGAGTGTTCACAAGGTTCGTATATAATTTGACCTACTAACCTACTTTTTGACCTGATATGACCCATATTCAAACTTGACCGAGATATTGTCATGATGATCATTCTGAGCAAGTTTGATTATGACTGGACCAAAATTGTGGCCTCTTGAGTGTTCACAAGGTTTTTCTATGATTTGACCGGCTGACCTACTTTTTAACCTGACATAACCTATATTCGAACCTGACCAGATATTGTCACAATGACCATTCTGAGCAAGATTAATGATGATTGGACCAAAACTGTGGCCTTCAGAGTGTTCACAAGGTTTTTCTATGATTTGACCTACTGGCCTACTTTTTGACCTGACATGACCCATATTCAAACTTGACCGAGATATGTCATGATGATCATTCTGAGTAAGTTTGATTATAATTGGACAAAATTGTGTCAGGATGATCATTCTGAGCAAGTTTGATTATAATTTGACCAAAATTGTGGCCTCTAAGGTGTTCACAAGGTTTTTCTATGATTTGACCTGCTGAACTACTTTTTAACCCTACATGACCCATATTCAAACCTGAATGAGATATTGACACAATGATCAAACTGAGCAAAGTTGATGATGATTGGATCAAAAGTGTTGCCTCTAGTGTTCACAAAGTTTTTCTATGATTTGAACCACTGACCTATTTTTGACTCGAATTGACCCATATTCGAACTTGACCGAGATATTGTCATGATGATCATTCTGAGCAAGTTTAATTATGATTGGATAAAAAATTGTGGCCTCTTGAGTGTTCACAAGATTTTTCTACGATTTGACCGGCTGACCTACTTTTTTACCCGACATGGCCCCTATTCGAATTTGACTGAGACATTGTCACAATGACCATTGTGAGCAAGATTAATGATGATTGGACCAAAACTGTGGCCTTCTGAGTGTTCACAAGGTTCTTATATGATTTGACCTACTGACCTACTTTTTGACCTGACATGACCCATATTCAACCATGACCGAGATATTGTCAGGATGATCATTTCTGAGCATGTTTGATTATGATTGGACCAAAAATGTGGCCTCTAGGGGGTTCACAAGGTTTTTCTATGATTTGACTCGCTGACCTACTTTTTAACCCGACATGACCCATATTCCAACTTGACTGAAATATTGTCGCAATGATAATTCTGAGCAAGTTTGATCATGATTGGACCAAAACTGTGGCATCCAGAGTGTTCACAAGGTTTTTCTATGCTTTGACCTACTGACCTACTTTTTGACCCGACATGACCCATATTAAAACTTGACCAAGATATTGTCATGATGATCATTCTTAGCAAGTTTGTTTATAATTGGACCAAAACTGGCCTCTAGTGTTCACAAGGTTTTTCTATGATTTGACCCGCTGACCTACTTTTTGACCCGACATGACCCATATTCATTCTTAAGCAAGATATTGTCACAATGATCATTCTGAGCAAGTTTGATGATGATTGGACCAAAATTGTGGCCTCTAGAGTGTTCACAAGTTTTTTCTTTAATTTGACCTACTGACCTACTTTTTGACCCGAAAAGACCTTTATTCAAACTTAAGCCAAGATATTGTCACAATGACCATTCTGAGCAAGATTAATGATTTAACCAAACTTGTGGCCTCCTGAGTATTCACAAGGTTTTTCTATGATTTGACCTACTGACCTACTTTTCAACCGGACATGACCCATATTCAAACTTGACCGAGATATTGTCATGATGATCATTCTGAGCAAGTTTGATTATGATTGGACCAAAATTGTGGCCCCTAGGGTGTTCACAAGGTTTTTATATGATTTGACCCGCTGACCTACTTTTTAACCCGATATGACCCATATTCGAACTGGACTGAAATATTGTCACAATGGTCATTCTGAGCAAGTTTCATGATAATTGGACCAAAACAGTGGCCTTCAGAGTGTTCACAAGGTTTTTCTATGATTTGACCTACTGACCTACTTTTTGACAAGACATGACCCATATTCGAACTTGACCAAGATATTGTCATGATGATCATTCTGAGCAAGTTTGATGATAATTGAACCATAACTGTGCCCTCTAGAGTGTTCACAAGGACTATCTATGGTTTGACCTACTGACCTACTTTTTGACCCTACATGATCCATATTCGAACCTGACCGAGATATTGTCATGATAATTATTCTGAGCAAGTTTGATGATGATTGGACCAAAACTGTGCCCTCTAGAGTGTTCACAAGGTTTTTCTATGATTTGACCTACTGACCTACTTTTTCACCCGACATGACCCATATTCGAACTTGACCGAGATATTGTCATGATGATCATTCTGAGCAAGTTTGATGATGATTGGACCAAAACTGTGGCCTCTAGTTTGTTCACAAGAAAAAGTTTACGCACGACGGACGACGGACGACGCACGACGACGCCGGACATCTTACGGTCACAAAAGCTCACCATGACCTTCGGTCAGGTGAGCTAAAAATGAATACAGAGTATAACATCTAAACCCGGCTTTGATCATTTTCGGCATACAGGTTGATATTGACAATACATAACCCGCAAAATTGTCTTATGCCAAATTACTTTACAAACGGCCTCGCCTAGGCAAACTGAAAAATTATTTCGAAGTGTAACTTCTAATCTACTTGGAATATTTTTGACAACTGTTAGCATGCAGAGAGATAATGTACAGATCTAACCAATGCGATTCCTGAATGCCCAATTTCTTTATTTTAGCCTCGGCAAGGTAAAAAATTCACCCACTGACACGGTCTTATAACTTTCAACCCGACGGGTATATTTTTATAATGTTTTGCATGCAGATGTAAATTGACAAGATCAAGCTAATGGTATTGTCTAATGCCAGATAGCTTTATAAACAGCCTCACCGAGGCAATTTTTAAAGACTGATTGCGGATGTATAACTTATAAACTGCTGGGAAAAGTATGATAATTTTTCACAATCAAGTCGTAACCAAGAAGAATGTCTAATGCAAGATAAATAACCTCCCAAAGGTAATTTTTCAAAAACTGATTCCATAAAATAACTTTAAAGCCGCCAAACAATTGCACAAGCCGCAGTTATTGCACGAACTATAGCTCAGCAGAAATCTTCAAGTAAACTGTTGAACTGCATGGTTGCTGTATTGCTCAAAAACATTGATTGTGGGTTCTTGATAAAACTGCCTCGCCAAGGCGGTTCAATCAAGTCCCCGCAATCAATGTTTTGAGCAGAGATAAGAAAATATCACAATTTTGTATCTTAAAATTTCCATTTTATTTTTATTTTTTTATTTTTTTTTTGCCCAAAAAAAATGACAATGTATTTGTACAGGCGTGTTTTCGTGATGGTTGTTGCGGGGTCTACACCTTAGCGTGAGTTAATTTCAATATTGGTCTTGTTGCTTTAACACGACTTCTGGCCCAGAATAGCTTCAAACAGCTATGTTCATTGGATCAATATGAGCCTGAATTAAAATACCAATCAGACGCTAAATCAAATTATCAAAGCTACGCTCCATCAGCACTCTCAGTGCTTTGATTTTAATAATTTCCCAATTCAAAACACTGCATTAATTTCATGTCTTAATTAAAACCTTTGTCTTTAACTTATTTATATGTTTCTTTTTCACAGATGTTATTTAGTACTTACCAAAAGTTACGAAGTGCAAACAGAAATCTACATAATGATTGGCATCAACAGCACTGATCTCCCATTATTACTCGAAATAATAACAGTATGTAGCTGCAAGAAGGAGATTGATGCATTTGAACTTTGCCCCTCACATTGCTGAATATTTAATATGCCACATTCCTCCCTGATTTTCAACCATCTGTGATTTCAAATTTTACGAGGGTCTTTCAAAAAGTTTTGTCACTAATAGGCTTCCTTTGTTTTATTGTATGTATTTCTGATAACAACTCATTGCACTTGAATAGCCTTTCAATTAGCTACCATTATAACAGTTTATTTTGTGCAAATTACTTTCATAATGACCGAGATATATCAAATTGAAATACATGCAGTCATTACACTGGACAATTTACAAGTTACATTGTAAAATGGACAAAAAGGCTGGAATTCGCAGCTACATTAAATGCTGTTAGGCTTGACATAGGTTCACGTCAGATATTTTATGAATTGTGCGGCATATATGAACCTCTTGCCATTTCTAAGCCCACAGTTTACCGGTGAGTCAAACCTCTTAAAGCTGGTAACTCATCAGTCAAAGATGATGCCCGTGTTGGTAGGCCCAAGACCTCCATCACCAATGCAACAATCGCTAATGTAAAGACAGCCGTCGAAGAGGAAGAGTGACTGTCAGTGAAAGAGATAGCTAAATGCACTGGCATATCAGAAGGCAGCATGCATACCGTTCTGACAAAGTACTTGGACTTGAGAAAGATTTGTGCTAGGTGGGTGCCCCATGTGCTCACTGAGGAGCAAAAGAAGCAATGTCTTAACCCTTGTCCTGCTGAATATTTAAATATGTCACACCCAATACTGATTATCAGCCAATCAGATTACATGATGCAAATTATTGCAACAAATTCATAAACTGGATGGCAAACAATGAAGATCCTGATCAGATGGCTTCTTCAGAAGCCATCTGATCTGGATCTACATTGTTTCAAAGGTAAGGCATATCCAGGCTCAGCAGGACAAGGGTTAAAAACACCCAACAGCTCTTGAAAAAAAAAAAAAAATTTTGACACCCCAAGTTATTTCTAACTTGCTAACAGATGACAAAAACAGGGTGCACATGTTTGAGCCACAGAGAAAAGCTGATAACAAACTGTGCAAGTGCAAACCCTGTATTGCCAAGAGAACCATCAGCTCCATGAAGATGCTGTATGCAAACTTCTAGTGGGCCAGTGGTTCAAGTGGCTTGTCCTGGTCATACAGTCTAAGAACGCTGTACTAAAGAAGGTCAAAGGGTTCTGCAATAAGAAGCTGGTCAGGAGTGCACCTGATCCATGATATCAACCAATCAGATTACTTGATGCAAATTATTGCAACAAATTCACAATCTGAATGGCAAACAATGTAGATCCTGATCAGATGGCTTCGTCAGAAGCCATCTGATCTGGATCTTCATTGTTTGGAAAAAGGGCATATCCGGGCTCAGCAGGACAAGGGTTAAAATTTGTTTGTTTGATTTGAGGTTTAACGTCCCCGTCAACACTGTAAAGGTCATTTTGGAGACGTTGCTTCCAATTTTGTGGGACTTTTACCCGACATTGAGATGAAATAACATCTCAAGCCCTGTCGCCCAATGAAACCAATAGGGTTTATTAGCATGGACGGTCCACCTCGCACCGCGGTTCCTGGACAGGCTTAGATCCTCTAAGCGGTTTACCAGTACTAGTGTGCGGGCCGGATTCAGCTCTGCGTGGAAGCATCATGCAGCCCATATATTTCTTCAAGCCCCTATGGGCGGGGGCTTACAAGGGTTAAAAGTCTGAGATTGTGATTGTGAGGTCGTGTTTGGCTGTTGAAAAGGTGGAGGTTGTAAATCATCCTCCCTGTTCTCCTGACCTGAGCCCATGCGACTTTTTCTTGTTTCCAAGGCTAAAGAACATGTTTCCTGGAAAAAACAAGAATTCTGCCGAAGGCTTGTGGGGGCGCAAAGTCACCCAACCATGATATGCAGGTCAAGGTCAAACATAGATGCTTGCACAAAAGTTTCCATTCTCAAATGCAAGCTTGTACTGAGTATCAGTAAGCTCTAATAATTCTTGAGAAATGAACTTAACCATGAGGGTGAACGCTAGGGTTGTCGCAATATTTTACAATGTCGGTGAACCATGAAATGTAGGTCAAGGTCAAATATGGATGCTTGCATTTAAATTGCCATCCACATATACAAGTTTGTACCAAGTATCATTAATGAAGCTCTTATAGTTCTTGAGAAATAAACTTGACCATTAGAGCGAACGCAAGGGTGGTCGCAACATTTTACAAAGTCAGTGAACCATGAAATATAGGTCAAGGTCAAATATGGATGCTTGCATGTAAGTTATCATCCCCAGATACAAGTTTGTACCAAGTATCATTAATGAAGCTCTTATAGTTCTTGAGAAATAAGCTTGACCATTAGGGTGAACGCTAGGGTGGTCGCAAAATGTTGACGTCTTGACAAGCCGAGGGACGAACGAACGAACGGACGGAAAACGGACAGAAAACCGGGTGCCTATATCACGCCATGCTAATAGCAGGCGCTACAAAAATAAGTCCAGAAGTGCACTATCAGTGCCTCCAACAGATAACCAAAGAAGACTACAAAACAGCTTTTAGAAATTGGATCCGAACGCGGCTTCTGATCAGGGCCTGCACTATTTGCTGACAGAATTTTCCGTCAAAAATGGAATAAGAACAAAAAAATAGGTATGACACCCTTATATAACAAATGGACTTGTCCCACATATAGCAATGGAAGAGTCCACTAGCATACAGTGGGTTAATAGCGAATTAACATAACTATTGCCATAACTCAAAGTAATACTATATTAGGTAGGAGATTTAATTAACCCTTAATTATCTTGCTTAATATTCATTTAAGTCACACCCATTTCTGTCTATCAACCAATCAAATTTTTTGATGTAATTTATTGCTACAAATTCATAAACTGAATGCCAAACAGTGTAGATCCTGATCAGATGGCTTCTTGCAAAGGTAGGGGTTGTAGGGAACAGCAAGATAATGCGTGTGTGTGTGAATTTGGGTTTAACGTCGCTTTCAACAATTTTTCAGTCATATCACAACGGTGTCTGGTTGCGACAGGGAGCTCAATGCTCACTTTTATAGCCTAACTGAAGTATCATGTCCCAGACACATTACATGATACCACACCCAATCACATTATCCTGACACTGGGTCAACCAGTCCTAGCTCTACCCCGTAAATCTGAGTGCCAAGCGAGGAGCAGCTAGTACCATTTTTTAACGACTTTGGTATGTCACGGCTCGGGATCGAACCCATGACCTCCCGTTCTCCGGAGCAGACACTCTACCAACTGAGCTATCGGGGCCGGTACAGCAAGATAAGGGCTAATTCAAAGTTTATTTCTGAAGCATCTTTCATATATCACAACAATGCTTCAAATTAATTTGTAAAATCTAGCAGAACAGAACTGGGTTGTGTATGTGTGGTTTTAACATTCCACCCACAGCTAAGGCCATAAGGAGATGGGACCTCTGTTTAAAGACTCATCCTGAAGTCTGGAGAAGCCTGAGATCAAACTAAAGATTCCTCGTTTATGAGGTCAGTAGCGCAGCCACTACATCACAGGCTTCTAGAACAGGGTTGTCAGCTCCAGCCCATCGGGGCTTGAAGAAATAGATGTGCTGCATGATGCTTCGATCGATCTACACAGAGCTGAAACCGACCGCACACTAGTACTCGTAAACCGCTTGGAGGATCTAAGCCTGCCAAGGCAAAGCGGTGCGCGTGGGCCCGTCCATGCTTATAAACCCTATTGGTTTCATTGGGCAACAGGGTTTGAGCTGTCATTTCATCTCAATATTGGGTAAAAGTCCCAGAAAATTGGAAGCAATGTCTCCAAAATGACCTATACAGTGTTGATGGGGACGTTAAACCTCAAAGCAAGCAAACACAGAACAGGGTTGTACAATACAGCATAATAATAATGAAATACATATTGATCAAATATAGAACTCCAAGTTGTACAAGCGTTGCTGTTAAACTTATTGTACTTCCGTATTCAGACTGAAAGGCTTATGCAAACAGTGAAAACCCTGATGAGATGCCGCAGAATGCGGCATCTCATTCTGCGGCATCTCATCAGGGTTTACACTGTTTGCTACTCTGACATACAGCTATTTTTTGACACAAGTATGTGTATCACAAGGAGCAGGAGCAGAGTAATATTTAAGAAAAATACGGTAGTACATTTATCAGGTATCAAAAACAACCATGTTTTTAGAACATAGGGTTCTTTTCCACACATTTACTTCAACAAAGCTTTTGACTGACACCAAAGAACAAAAATATTATTTATGATCTCGGAGTCATTTGCGTTCATTTTGCCCATTGCGAATTCATACACCTGTTAATTATAGGACTCTGACAACCATCTTCAGGTGTAAAACACATCAATGTAATCACATATAATTAGATACAAATTAGCCGTGTTGCAAGAAAGACTATTTTACAACACGTATGTCTATAAAGGTTCAATCACCTGCTACATTCACACAGTCTGATGTGTCTTTTAACCCATAAAATGCCAATCACGACAAATGTCGTCTGCTTTGTCGTCTGCCGGATACTTTAAAAGTCATTGTTGCAAACAGTGTGCACCCAGATCAGACTGCTCCTCTAGGAGCAGTCAGATCTGGGTCCACACTGTTTGCAAAAAAATACTTTATTCAGTAATGCCTGAATAACGACAATTGTCGTCTGCTTTGTCATCTGCTCGTTACTTTAAAAGTCATTTTTGCAAACAGTGTGGACCCAGATCAGACTGCTCCTCTAGGAGCAGTCTGATCTGGGTCCATATTGTTTGTCTGTATGCATTTTTTTTTTAAAAAGTTGCAAAAAGACTAGCAGACGACATAAGCAGACGACATTTTCAAATGTAGTTTTTCTCGGTGTCTTAAAAAGTAAATCTTCCACATATCCTAGCAAAAAATGATGTGTAATTTTTTTTCTTTACTGGTTGAATGATCCTTTGTTTGTTTGTTTGATTTCAAGTTTAACGTCCCCGTAAACACTGTAAAGGTCATTTTGGAGATGTTGCTTCCAATTTTGTGGGACTTTTATCTGATCTTGAGATGAAATGACATCTCAAGCCCTGCCGCCTAATGAAACAGAAGGGTTTATAAGCATGGACGGGCCGACTCGCACCGCATTGCCTGGGCAGTCTTAGATCCTCTAAGCAGTTTACCAGTACACGTGTGCGAGTCAGTTTAAGCTCTGCATGGAAGCATCATGCAGCCCATCTATTTCTTCAAGCCCTGATGGGCGGGGGCGTTTGAATGATCCTATCAATAGATATGGTGGGCATATGCTGATAATTGAAGAACATCTTTCCTTCTTTCTCAAAAACTCCTATGTTGTGGGTATTCATTAGAACTATGAAAACCCCAAACATAGGTTTCAATGGAATCTACGTTGTGGGTTTGTTTCGATTTGAAGTTTAGCGTCTTCGGTCATTTTGGAGAAGTTGCTTCCAATTTCGAGGGACTTTTACCCACACTGAGATGAAATGACATCTCAAGCCCTGCCGCCCAATGAAACAAATAGGATTTATAAGCACGGACGGTCAGACCCGCACCGCTTTGCCTGGGCAGGCTTCGATCCTCTAAGCGGTTTTCCAATACTCGTATGTGGGCCGTTTTCAGCTCTGCGTGGAAGCATCATGCAGCCCATGTATTTCTTCAAGCCCCGATGAGCGGGGGTCATCTACGTTGTGGTTATCAATTAGAACCATCTAAATACGTCTTAGGCGGTTCTAATGAATACCCACAACATAGGTTTCAATGGAACCTTTGTTGTGGGTATTCATTCTATCTATCTATCTTTATTTTCTGAGTTTGGCCCCCGCCCACAGGGGCTTGAAGAAATATATGGGCTGCATGATGCTTCCACGCAGAGCTGAATCCGGCCCGCACGCTAGTACTGGTAAACCGCTTAGAGGATCTAAGCCTGTCCAGGAACCGCGGTGCGAGGCAGACCGTCCATGCTAATAAACCCTATTGGTTTCATTGGGTGACAGGGCTTGAGATGTCATTTCATCTCAATGTCAGGTAAAAGTCCCACAAAATTGGAAGCAACGTATCCAAAATGACCTTTACAGTGTTGACGGGGACTTTAAACCTTAAATCAAACAAACAAACAAAATTTTCTGAGTTGGCCACATTTTGCCAATACCTTAAATTTAAAATTTAGCTAAAAAAGAAAAATCATCATATATGCTGCACCTTATCAGTTTCTATGCCTAAGACAGGTTTGTTCTTGTGACAATGCCCATACTATCAACAGTATACTTTCTTGCCTTCAGCTATCTAATAATCACTTAAAAAGAAATTTAAACTATTCAAAATTGCCTTCTTCAGAGACTTTTCTTTGTGATTGAAGCAAGCTTATCAGTGAAATGTTTATGGAAAAATACTTCTTCAATGAAATGATGCAACATGCCGTATTCGACCTATTTACCGCACATGCTCCTATAAGCGCACACCCAAGATTTTTCTGGAAAAAATACACAAGCTCACACTTTACAGTAACCTCCCAACAAATTCGTATTGAGTTTTGCTGCATCTTTGACCCAGACAATCATATGTATATGTGGTGAATCCCTATGCTTAAATTCAACTCTATAAAATAATCATATCGGAAGCTTTTTTTTCGTATTTTTTTCGTACTGAGTGAGCGCTTATTAGGTAGATTTTTCACCACAGTATTTTCATACAATTTTGAAAAAACTAAGCGCACGGTGCGGTAAATAGATCGAATACGGTATGTTTTAACTCTTATCCTGCTGTTCACGACAACCCCTATCTTTGGAAACAGTGTAGATCCTTCTGAAGAAGCCATCTGATCAGGATCTACACTGTTTGGCATTCAGTTTATGAATTTGTAGCAATAAATTACATCAAGTAATTTGATTGGTTGATAGACAGAAATGGGTGTGGCTTAAATGAATATTCAGCAAGATAAGGGTTAATAAGGGGAAAAGATACAGCACAAGTCTTCTTTCTTTCTTTCTTTCTTTTTCGTGATGCATAGTCTTCCTCTGTTAGGTATTGAACAATTGGTTCGAGTCCTCAATGTTACATACCAAGTTTCATGACAATCAACCAATTAGTTCTGTAGAAGAAGATTTCTGAAGGCTTTTTGCCTTATATGGGCATGGCAGCTATTTTGGTCATGTGACCTGTATCCCGTGAACAAATTTTCATTCCCCTATTGCATGGATGCTCAATATGAATTTGACTTCAATTGGACCGGAAAAGTTTGAAAATGTTGGCAGATAACAGACAACAGATGACTGGTGCTATAAGCTCACTATTGAGCCTTCGGCTCAGGTGAACCAACAAAGCCAGAGTTATGGTTCTTGTCTTCTAATGGTACTCTAAAGTTCCATGAAAACATCTCAAACAGTTTTCAAGTAATAGAGTGGATATTGGTAAATGCCAAAAATCACCATTTCCAATATTGAAAATGCTGTAACTCCACAAATAGCTAAACCAGAGTTATGATATTGTCTTCTGCATGGTCTCTCATGGTGCTTTACATTTCTGTAAAAGTTCAAGAAAATATCTTGTACAGTTTTCAAGTTACATAGCTGACATGAATAAATAATCCAAATCACTATTTTCAATGTTCAAAGGCATTAAGCCAGATACAGTAAAATTCCGCTATTAAGATCGCCTAAAATTAAGACTATTTTTCGTATAAAAAGCTTATTTAGTAGGTTGCAGTCATTCTTTCTTTGTGTTTTCTACATACAAGGTCCCCTGGTCAGAGACCACCTTTGTGACTGTTTCAAGACCACTTTTGAACAGTCCCAAAGGTGGTCTTAATATAGGAATTTTATTGTATATGGTTCTTGACTTCTGCACATCATCTATATGAAGCTGTACATTTAAAAACATCTTACACGGTTTTCAAGTTGCACACCAGACAAAATCACTATTTTCAATAATCAAAGGGCCATAACTCCCAAAGTAGGAAAGCCATAGTTATGATTCTTGTCTTCTGCACATCATTTAATTCTGCAAAGTTTCTTGAAAATATCATATATGATTGTCAGTTATGGAAGAGACAAGAAACATGGCGGACAGACAGACAGACAGACCAACAGACAGAAAGAGGGAAAAACAATTATGTCTCCCGACCCTATCAGGGTGAGACATAATAAAGCAAGAGTGGTGTCCTATGTTTGCGACAAAGCATCTCAAGTTTATGCTTTTACCTAAATCTTCAGAAAGGTTTATGAGTGATGGCCTGGACATGACAGATGAATGGACAGATGCATAGACAATTTCAGGATGAAATGGTTTAACTCTTAAGATGAAAAAAAAAATGCATCTGAAAAAGTTGTTTGACGGTTTATGCCGTCTGCTGCGAAATTGGTCTTGCAAACTGTTCAAACATATTTTGCATACATGCAATACTGTGGACCCTGATCATACAGCTCCTAAAGGACATTTAACCCTTCTCTTGCTGACTATTCAGTTTAGCCACACCCATTTCTGACTTTGAACCAATCAGATAACTTGATGTAATTTATTGCTACAAATTCATAAATTTGAATGTCAAAGAGTGTAGATCCAGATCAGATAGCTTCTGAAGCCATCTGATCAGGATCTACACTGTTTGCAAAGAAAAGGGTTGTTGTGAAAAGCAGGATAAGAGTTAAACAGACCAACAAATGACAAAGCAGATGACAATTGTTGTGATTGGCACGAAATGGGTTAAAGATAGCCTACTGATGCTATAGCAGGTGGTTTTGACTGCAATATTTGTCTTTCAAATGAAATTTATATTCTTTAACAATTTTCCTTCAAGCTCCTAATTTAAAACTGCTTTGTGGATATGGATATTCAATTTCTCAAATTTACAAAATGATGTTATAACCAACTCGTATAGTTCCCAATAGTAGTGAAACCTTAATTGACCACATTTATTCTAACTTTTCAGAAAATATTCAGCATGTTGATGTACCTAACATAGGTCTAAGTGATCATTACCCAGTGTTCTTTACTCGCAAAACAAACTTTAATCAACCAAAGGGGACCCATCATACTATAAAATATAGGTCCTTCAAAAATTTTAATGAAACAAAATTCATAGAAGATTTAAAATTGGTACCCTGGGACATCATTAAAATTTTTGACAATGTTGATGATGCATTGGAGGCATGGTATTCCTTGTTTAAAGATGTAGTAGACAAGCATGTTCCCTTGAAACAACATAGGGTAAAAAAAATCAATCAGCCAGACTGGTTAACCCCAGAAATTATTGATGGCATAAAAATGAGAGATAGGCATAAATCATTTGGCAATAATGATCAATACAAAATTTGGAGAAATAAAGTTGTCAGCTTAATCAGACAATCTAAAAAAGCACACTACCAAACTTTAATTGAAGAAGGTAAAAACCAGCCTTGCACTATATGGAAAATATTCAGTCAATTAGGTGCAGGTAAACAAAAATCCGATGATTCATCTAATGTTAATTCAATTAAAATAGGGAATATGGAAATGGACAATCCCATAGATGTTGCAAATGCCTTTAATAATTATTTTGTCACTATAGCTGAAAATATTAAAGAGCCTATCATACCATCAGACCATGAAAAACTTAGCGAATTCTGTGGTCGTAAAATTCCAAATGAAGTAACATTTGAAATGCCCCTTTTAAGTAATGAAAAAGTGCTAAAATACCTGAATGGATTGGATGTAAATAAATCAACTGGAACAGATGAATTAGGTCCAAGGTTACTGAAAATTGCATCCCCTTCCATTTCTGAAAGTTTAACGTACATATGCAATTTAAGTATTCAAAAAGGTGTCTTTCCCGAAAAATGGAAGGAAGCGAAAGTGAAACCTCTACATAAGGGAGGTCCTTCTAATGAGCCAAATAACTTTCGTCCAATATGCATTCTGCCTGTTCTTTCTAAACTCTTTGAGAAGCATGTTCACGAAACACTTATGGTTTTTCTTGTAAAGTATGACTTACTTTATAATGCACAGTCTGGATTTAGAACTAATCATTCCTGTGAAACAGCTCTAATTCACATGGTAGACAAATGGCTAAGGGCTCTTGACAAAGGAGAAATAATTGGTGCCGTCCTTGTGGACTTCCGCAAAGCTTTTGATCTTGTTGATCATAATATCTTATTGAAAAAATTGAAACTGTACAAGTTTAACCAAACATCATTAAATTGGTTCAATTCATATTTAACATATAGACCTCAAAAGGTGTCTTTCAATAATCTATTTTCGGATGAAAGATATCTTAAACATGGAGTACCTCAAGGCTCTATTTTAGGACCACTCTTATTTCTCCTTTTCATAAATGATCTCCCTTTATATACTGATGTCAGTACTGATCTTTATGCAGACGATGCCACAATATATGAAGCTAATTCATCCCTAAAAGAAATTGAAATCAAATTACAGAAGGCTCTGTCAAATATAGCAGAATGGTGTAAACAAAACGGTATGGTGATTAACTTTGATAAGACAAAAGCAATGTTAATAACAACAAGACAACGGAGAAACAGGTTGGAGAGAGATATAAGTGTAATCTTCAATGGCATCCCTCTAACTACAGTATCTAATGAGAAAGTCCTGGGAGTACATATTGACAACAATCTCTTGTGGGGGGATCACATCAGCAAAGTTACAAAAAAAATGTCTACTCATATATGGCTACTCTCAAAAATTAAGTGCTATTTATCTTTAGAACATAGACTTATGTTCTATAAGGGTTATATCCAACCTCATTTGGATTATGCAAACACTGTTTGGGGAAGCACAGCAAAATCTAATATATCAAAAATTGAAAGGCTTCAAAGGAGGGCATGTAGAGTAATTTTGGATTATAATGTAGACAATATATACCAGTCAATGTGTGATTTGAAAATAATGACATTATCTGAAAGGATATTCTTTAGGAAAGCAAAATTTATGTTTAAAGTTTCCAATGCTATGACACCTGAATATATCAATGACCTTTTTTCAAGGCGCCCTCAACTTAATCTTGATGGTACAGAAATGCACATATTGCGCTCAATGGCAGCTGATAATTTTGTTCTACCCAAACCCAAGACAGAGTTGTACAAGGGCAGTATGGCTTTTTCAGGGCCCATCATTTGGGGCAGTCTCCCTACCCAAGTTAAAAATGCACCCTCTGTTGAATCCTTTCATTCGAGGTGCATCAAATGGATGAAAAGTTAACGATATTCCAGGCAACTATAAGCTGAATCTAAGAGATCACTGTATATTTTGGTGTGTGTTCGTGAGTGAGGTATGCATGCATTTTGTGTTTCATTCCATTTATTTGATCATTCATCAGTTCCTTGAAATCTTTGTCTCTTGTATATATTTAATGACTCACTCACTCCACTCCACTCCACTCCACTCCACTCCACTCACTCACTCACTCACTCACTCACTCACTCACTCACTCACTCACTCACTCACTCACTCACTCACTCACTCACTCACTCACTCACTCACACACTCACTCACTATTATCTACTTTGGTGTGTATGCATTTGTGTATGCTTTTATACAGTATGAGTGTCACTTATTCTTGTTTTCCTTGTAGATTTGTAAATATTTGAGGGCCACAAGGGAGATTAGTTTTGTACTAATTGTGTTACCCTCTTGAAATAAAGACTTTATTATTATTATTATTATTATTATTATTATCAACTTTTTGATCTTCCAACCTATTTATTAGTGGCAATTACCAATATTACACTTCCCCTTTCACCCCCTTTGTACTAAATGTAATCTCCCAACTTATACTGTAAAAATCCTAAAAATTCACACACCTTGAGAACTTGCTGTAATTCTCCTAAAATTTTAACCCTTGTCCTGCTGAGCCCAGATATGTCTGATCTTTCAAACAATGCAGATCCAGATCAGATGGCTTCTGAAGAAGCCATCTGATCAGGATCTTCATTGTTTGCCATTCATTTTATGAATTTGTTGCAATGATTTGCATCAAGTAATCTGATTGGTTGATAATCAGTAGTGGGTGTGGCATATATGAATATCCAGCAGGACAAGGGTTAACAATTTGTTTCATGATACAGCAAGGAGTCCAAAAAGTGCAGATGGAATGGCAAACAGTGTAGATCATGATCAGACTGCTCCTAGTTATGATAAAGACCTACTGACCTACTTTTTGACCTGGCATGACCCATATTCGAACTCAACACAGACACTGAAAAGATGATCATTCTGAGCAAGTTTGATGATGATTGGTCCAAAACTGTGGCCTAAAGAATGCTCTCAAGGTTTTTCTATGATTTGACCTACATTCTGACCCAACATGATCCATATTTGAACTTGACCCAGATATTTTAATTATGATCATTCTGATCAAGTTTGATGATGACTGGACCAAAACTGTGGCCTCTAGTGGGCTCACAAGGTTTTTCGATGATTTGACCTACTGATCAACCTTCTGACCCACAACCCAGATTCAAACTTGACCAAGAAAATGCCAAGATGATCATTCTGAGCAAGATTGATGATGACTGATGGTTGGTTGGTTGATTTGAGGTTTAACATCCCCATCAACACTGTAAAGGTCATTTTGGAGACGTTGCTTCCAATTTTGTGGGACTTTTACCCGACATTGAGATGAAATGACATCTCAAGCCCTGTCTCCCAATGAAACCAATAGGGTTTATCAGCATCGACGGTCAGCCTCGCACAGCGGTTCCTGGACAGGCTTAGATCCTCTAAGTGGTTTACCAGTACTAGTGTGCGGGCCGGATTCAGCTCTGCGTGGAAGCATCATGATGATGACTGAACCGACACTGAAGCCTCTAGAGTGCTTACAAGGTCTTTCTATGATCTGACCTACTGACCTACTTTTTGACCTGACATGATCCATACTTGATCCAGATGTTGTCATGATGACCAAGTTTAATGATGATTGGACCAAAACGGTGGCCCCTTGAGTGCTCACAGGGTTTTTCCATGATTTGACCCACTGACCTACATTTTAACCTGACATGACCCATATTCGAACTTGACCAAGATATTGTCAAGCTGATCATTCTGACCAAGTTTGATGATGATTGGACCAAAACTGTGGCCTCTAGTGCTCACAATGGATCTACTGACCTACTTTTTGACCGAACATGACCAGTATTTAAACTTGACCTAGATATGGTCATGATGATCATTCTAGGCAAGTCTGATGATGATTGGACCAAAACTGTGGCCTCTAGTGTGCTCACAAGAAAAAGTTTATGCACCTACAAGGCACGCCACTGCTGGACATCTAACGGTCACAAAAGCTCACCAGGTCAGGTGAGCTAAAAATAGCCATCAGTGGAGATGGCAAATCCCCCAACTTGTTATGGCCATCATAAGGTTGTGTCTACCGACGGACAGATGGATGGATGGACGTCCAGACAGACGCCAGGCTGATCGCTATTCGGTCGGGGGATAAAAAGTGCATCATGGTGTCATCAGAATATATGTTGTCTCGGCATCTTCTCGTAAACTTTTCAAGCACTATTTTCATATGAACCTCTCATACTGCTCCCAGAAATAAAAAATTACCTCGTAAAGCCAATTTGCTTAGTAACTTTAGGTAGAATGACCCAAAAAGCTGTGGTATATGTAAGAAACTTGAAAGATTTGCCACCAACTTTAGTTAATCTCTATGTGAGGTACAATCAAATATTATTAGACATGCTAGATGAAAATAGTAGCAGTTTTATGTCATAAATATTATTTTATTATAAACTGATCCAACAGAATGCCTTGTTATTAAACATGTTGCAGTAAAAACTGCCCTTTTTAAGGTGTAACTCTTTTAACCCATTTTGTACTGGATGGAATCTTCCACTTTACATATAATGAAGAATGCATTTTGAAATTAACCCTTTTTGAACCTTATATAATCTTCCACCTTTAATATAGCACAAATCCATTTCAAAACTTCAAGTGTCAGGTTGCGTTTTCTTCAAATTTTAATCGGAAAATGGCCAACTTTTTGCCAACAGTGAAGGCTCCGATCAGATGCCGCGTTCTGCGCCTGGGTAGTCGTTTGGGGTTTCTGGTACAAAATGAGTTAAAGGGTGTTTGGTTATATTATTTTTAGAAATTCACATCAAATGAACAAGTCTGTGAAATGAACACCCTTAAACCCCATTTTATATTGAGAAAACTGGGGTTCATGGGGGTATAAAATGTTTCAATTATCCTCTGTTTGTGTGTTTTCCTCTTGCTCCCCTGTCTCTTACTTTCATCTCCTCTACTATCTCTTCTATCTCGGTGAAGTGCCGGTCTCGGTAGCTCAGTTGGATGCACGTCTGACTGGTGATCAGGAGGATGCGGGTTTGATACCTGCCTGGGTCGGCAACATTCTTTGGTGGAGATCGATCATGAAATCTTTTCTACGGTCATTCTCTCCCTTCCACTGATTCAAGAAGGACAGTTGTCAGTTTCTGGTGAAAGAATGTGCACTGTACTGGTTAACCGCTTAGGTATAAGCCTGCCCATGAAAAGTGTGGATAAGTAAACTGACCGGCTCAAAAATAAGCTAAAATAGTGTTGACTGGGCCATTAAACTCCAAAACAAACAAACAAACAAAATCTCTTCTATCTCTTTTCTCTCCATCCCTGGGAGACAACACAAAAAACCCTAAAGGGCTAATGTATCCTGAAACCCTAACACAACTAGAGCTATCACTAAAGGTGATGAATACCCCCCCCCCCCCCCCCACAAAAACTGCCTTGATAGTACAACAGCGGCATTTTGCAATTTTTTCACTTGAAAGGGGCCATAACTATGTCGAAAATTGACGAACTGCAGTGGAAATCGAACTTGACCTGTATTTTATGATGTTACATCAGTGTACCAAAAATTATAAAAATCGGTGAATCGCTTTTTGAGTTATCGTCTGGAAACCAAGTCAACAGACCGACCGACTGACCGACAGACCGACAAGCTCACTCCTATATACCCCCCAAATTTCATTTGTGGGGGTATAATAAAAATCCTAGGAAGCCAGTCCCCTTAACTATTACGAAAATACGCCTATACAAATACATTGCCACCTTTATCGCCGAAAAAATGAAAATTTTATGGTAAAAAATTGTGATATTTTTCTTATTTCTGCTCAAAATATAGATTGTGGGCACTCGTTAGAACCACCTCATCGAGAGGGTTCTAACGAGTACCCACAATCTATATTTTAGAGCAGAAATAAGAAAAATAAGGTATACCCCCGGAAACCCCAGTTTTACTATATAAAAGGGGGGTTCAAGGGGGTCAAAACTATGTTGGCGTGTTTTCGTGATGCCCATTTTTATGGAATCTTTGACAGGTTACGTTATTCTTATAACTACATTGTATTTGGAAAATGGGTGATTTTTTTTTGCAGTGTAGACCCTGTTCATGTGCCAAGTTCTGCAGGGTCTGATCTAGGCCTGCACTGTTTGCCAGTATCGCATGTTGGTGCTTCTGGTATAAAAGGCTTAAGAAATTTATTCAGAAACTGACTGTATCTTCTTCAAACAGTGAAAGCCCTGGTCTGTTTGCCTATGACCCGTTTTGGGTTTTCCCATATAAAATGGGTTAAAAATGCGGTCAAAAAGACAGAAGAAGTACAAATAGTCTGATTCTTCACATTTTGGGTCAATACAAAAATAAGATCTTTGAAGCCACCTGTCATATTTTTATGAATACGTATCACATTCAACAGAAATGGTCCAACCTCAATTACGATGACTTACCCCCACTTTTGACATGAAAACCACAAAACGGTACATCGGCGAACAGTGCAGGAGCAGATAAAGACGCCACAGAATGTGGCTTCTAATCAAGCAAGGACTGTGTTCACCCATTTTTTAAAATCAATTTCTATACATAACTCAGTCTACATAACTCAATCCTAAAATTTCAAAATGGCTTCCTGCTTAAGATGCTATTTAGCATAACCCTTCGAATGCTATCTTGACTAGCAGACGGAATTTTTAAAATGTATTTTTCTTATTTTTCAGTGAAAATAAGGCTTGTCATTACATGTGAATCGTCTGCTAAGCAGACAATTCACATGTAATGTCAAGCCTTATGTTCTAGGAAAAATATTTTGAAAAATCAGGTTGTCGTCTGCTCAAGAAATTAAGGATAAAATGGGTAAAAATCATTTACAATCACATACAAATAAAGATAATTTGATTTATCATCACAATAACCTGTAAAAATTGTCAGAATTTTTTACAGATGTGACACTTGTGTCTTCATCATCAAGTTTAGAAGTGCATAAAATTGCCGAATAATAGAAAATTGCCAAAAACTACCAACAATTTTTACAGGGTGAACCGGTGTAGAAGAATAAAAGTTTTTGAATATCATTTTCGTAACGTTGTTTGCTGAAAACAGCACTAAATTAGAAACAGTTCACAGACGTGATATTTCCCATACTGAGCTTTTGAAAGGTAAAACTTCTTGAGAAGATAGTTGAAGCCAAACCAAACCTTATAAATCAGAGGCAAAAATAACAGCAAATGTTTCCATGCATCTGGCAAAATATCTGGGCCTAGCTTAGCATAACCTTTGCCATTCTCTAGGCGAATTCAGCAGACGACAAATTGTTGCTATTTTTCTTATTCTTTCCAGAAAAAGGACTTGAAAAGGGTAGGGTAGGGTAGGATAGGGTGGGGTGGGGTGGGGCAGGCAGGTTGGGGTAGGGTAAGGTAGGTAGGTAGGTAGGTAGGTAGGTAGGTAGGTAGGTAGGTAGGTAGGTAGGTAGGTAGGTAGGTAGGTAGGTAGGTAGGTAGGTAGGTAGGTAGGTAAGTAAACAAGAGCCCATGGGCCACTACCCTCACCAGAGGTCATGTGGTTTATACCATATATAGGCATGGTGCCCATCTTGGTCATGTGAAAACAATCCCACAAATAACTTGTCATTGCCTCATCCCATGGAGGCTTTTCATGTAATTTAGTTTCAATCAGCACAGCAGTTTCAGTGGAGAAGATGAAAATACTGAATCTGAGCCATCCAAAACAAAGGTCAGTGATGACCTTGACTTTGGAATTGATTAAATTCCATTCAGCTGATTGTAAATAATATTTCTGATGCGCCCAGGCTACCATGCAATCAGTAAACTCCACTTGCTTGCCTTTTTTCCATACAAGTGTCTAAGTGACCAAATTTGACCTTGATATAAAGAAGATCAAGGTCCACCAAAGGTCATCATTAGAACAAATTCGGTAGCCCCATTTGGTTCTGGAGGAGAAAATTTTTTAATTTTTTTTACCATATATTAGCATGGTGGCCATATTGGTCATGTGACCAAGTCCTTATAAACAAATTTCATTTCCCTTACCCCATAGAGGTGCCACATGTAATTTGGTTTCAATCAACCCACCAGTTTAAGTGGAGAAGAAGATTAAAAAAAAATGATTCTGAGGCATTCATGACAAAGGTCAGTAAATGACCTTGACCTTTGGAATTGATTAACTTCCATTCAGCTGACTGCAAATAGTATTTCTGATGCCACAGCCTACCAGGCAATCAGAACTAGAGCTATCACTAAAGGTGATGAATACCCCACAAAAACTGCCTTGATAGTACAACAGCGGCATTTTGCATTTTTTTCACTTGAAAGGGGCCATAACTATGTCGAAAATTGACGAATTGTAGTGGAAATCGAACTTGACCTGTATTTTATGATGTTACATCAGTGTACAAAAAATTATAAAAATCGGTGAAGCGCTTTTTGAGTTATCGTCTGGCAACCAAGTCAACAGACCGACCGACCGACCGACAAGCTCACTCCTATATACCTCCCAAATTTCATTTGTGGGGGTATAAATATCCACTATTTTATCTGTTTTCCATACAAATGTCTAAGTAACCAAATTCGACCTTGATGTAAAACTGGTCCAGATCAACCAAAGGTCAGCATTAAAAAAAATGATTCTGAGGCATTCATGACAAAGGTCTGTAAAATGACCTTGACCTTTGGAATTGATTAACTTCCATTCAGCTGACTGCAAATAGTATTTCTGATGCCACAGCCCACGAGGCAATCATAAATATCCACTATTTTGCCAGTTTTCTATACAAATGTCTAAGTAACCAAATTTGACCTTGATGTAAAACAGGTCCAGATCAACCAAAGGTCATCATTTGAGCAAATTTGGCAGAGCCTGAGCCCCTGATGCTGCATACCAAGTTCCAAGGTCATCGTATATTTGGTTCTTGAGAAGAAGATTTTTAAAGGTTTTTACCATATGGGCATGGCGGCTATATTGTTTATGTGACCAAGACCTTACAAACAAATTTTCGTTCCCCCCTTTCCATAGAGGCTTTTCATGTAATTTGGTTTCACTCAACCCAGCAGTTTAAGTGAAGAAGAAGATAAAAATACTTAATCTGAGCCACCCAGGACAAAGTCAGTATATGACCTTGACCTTTGGAATTGATAAACTTCTATTCCCCTGATTGCAAATAACATTTCTGATGACACACGCCATCACGCAAACAGATAAGTCCACTGTTATGCATTTTTTTCCATACAAATGTCTGACCAAATTTGACCCGTTTTCCATACAAATGTCTAAGTAACCAAATTCGACCTTGACGTAAAACAGGTCAAGATCAACCAAAGGTCATCATTTGAACAAACTTGGAAGGACCTGAGCCCCCAATGCTGCATACCACGTTTCAAGGTCATCAGCCATTCGGTTCATAAGAAGATTATTAAAGGTTTTACCATATATGGGCATGACGGCCATATTGGTCATGTGACCCAGTCCTCATGAACAAACTTTCGTTCCCCCTTCCCATACAGGCTCCACATATATTTTGATTTCAAATGGCCAAATAGTTTCAGAGGAGATGTTGTTTGAAAATGTTGACAACGCAGACACAGACGCAGCCAACAATGACTGACCAGTGCCTATACTATAAGCTGCCCCGGAGCTGTCGGCTCTGATGAGCTAAAAACATCAGCACAAGCAAAAATACATTTAATAGCTAATCTTCCATGAGGCCCTCAAGAGGCATCCATGTTTCAAAATGCCATCTTGTTCAGATTATTTTGGCTACAATAAACCACTATGCCACAGGAGCAAAGCTCTCAGACATTAACCCTTTTTGTACCAAATGGAATCTTCCTCCATATATTAGCAGGAGTCCATTTCAAAATTTAGGGGTGTCAGGTTGTGTTTACATTGTACTTCAAAATTTATTTGGAAAATGGCTAAATTTTTTGCAAACGGTGTAGGCCCTAATCTGGGCCTGCACTGTTTGCCAGGGTACCCGTTTTGGGGTTTCTGGTACTTAATGGGTTAACGAGTGAGTGAGTGAGTGAGTGTTGAGTTTTATGTCTCACCAACAGCTAAGGTCATACGTACAGAGATGGGACCTTGGGTAAAGACTCATCCGAAAGTCTGGAGAAGCCTGGGATCGATCCTGCGACCCTGGGTTTACAAAGGGAGTAGCATAACCACTACACCACGGAGGCTTCTAAGACATTAATGAAGAAAGTATGGCCAACTTACTGTAACTGAAAGGATGGGTTCATTAGCACCTTCAAACACTCGTACACATTCAGCTGTCAGGATATTGCTCAGTCTCAGAGTCCTGCGAATAGACAAGAAAATTATCTGCATATGAAACAATACAATGGTCAACCTCTATATTACACTACTGTTTGGGTCTAAAGCAAAAACTGCATCAGTTAACCCTTTTTGTACCAAATGCCATCTTCCTCCTTATATATAGCAGGAGTCTATTTCAAAATTTAGGGGTGTCAGGCTGTGTTTTCTTCACAATTGATTTGGAAAATGGCTGAACTTTATGCAAATAGTGTAGGGCCGGATCAGACGCCGCGTTCTGCGGCGTCTGATCTGGGCCTGCACTGTTTGCCAGGGTACTCGTTTTGGGGTTTCCGGTACTAAATGGGTTAAACAATCATGTTACTACCCATTTTAATTTAACTGCAACATTCTCTTTATTCAACTAAAACAACTGATTTCCTAATTGCCAGATCAAAATATTTCCATTTACCTCTGTCTTTGATGGCATGAATGTACAAGGATTGTCACCAAGCACTTGGGAGACAAGTCAATCATGTTTGACACACAGACAGTCAAGTATGACAACTTTGCTTCTGTGACCTCAAAACAGTACAGCATATGATGTAAATTTGAACATGTGTCATCATGACACAACACTTTGACCATCACATGGTCATCACTAACATGTGGGTGGGCTTTTGATCTAGTTGGGTGCACCTTGTGATGGTGAAAACTATTAAATGTCTTTGATCTGTACATAAAAAAGGAACATTTGACAGCACTGCCAGAGTTAGACTGTCGCAGCTAAAGGAAAATTTGTAGTACGGTACATTCAAAGAAAAATGTGTAGATTATATTGAAAAAATGACCAAAAATGGTATTTTTTCCATATAATCTATACCTTTTTGTGCGAATATAAGGGTATATCCAGGTTCAGCATGGTAAGGCCTTAAAGAGATAAGGGCAATGGATTCATTTGCCAGATTTTTCTGCTATTTTTCAAAGGGAGCTTAGATGATCTAAGCCTGTCCAGGAACCGCGGTGCAAGGTGCCGTCCATGCTTATAAACCCTATTGGTTTCATTGGACGACAGGGCTTGAGATGTCATTTCATCTCAGTGTCAGGTAAAAGTCCCACAAAATTGAAAGCAACGTCTCCAAAATGACCTATATTGTGTTGACGGGGATGTTAAACCTCAAATCAAACAAACAAACAAATCAAAGGGAGACAACTTTTGTGACTTCCTGTAAGTTACTGGAAGGCTATGTGTGTGTGTGAATTCGGGTTTAACGTTGCTTTCAACAATTTTTCAGTCAGGGAGCTCAATGCTCACTTTTATAGTGCTGCCTCACTGAAGTATCATGTCCCAGACACATTATATGATACCACACCCAGTCACATTATCCTGACGCTGGGTCGACCAGTCCTAGCTCTACCCTATAAATCTGAGTGCCAAGCGAGGAGCAGCTAGTACTATTCTTAACGACTTTGGTATGTCGCCGCCCGGGATGGAACCCATGACCTCCCGTTCCCCGGAGCGGTCACTCTACCAACTGAGCTATCGGGGCTGGTGGAAGGCTATGTCACACACCTGTGGGGGCAAAAAGTCAATCAACCATGAAATGAAGGTCAATGTCAAATATTGGTACTTGCATAAAGTTGTCATTCCTAGATTCAAGTTTGTACCAAGAATCATTAATGAAGCTCTTGTGAAACGAACACTTTTGAGAAAAGGACTTAAAAAGAAGGGTGAAGCCAGGTTAAAACACAATGAACACATGAAATCTAGGTCAAAGTCTAATTTGGATGCTTGCATTAAAGGTGCCATCCCAGATGCAAGTTTGTACCAAGTTTCATTAATGAGACTGTTATAGTTCTTGAAAAATGGACTTGAATCCTATGGGGAACGTTAGGGTTGATGGCTTGATGCAATAGTCCACAAACACAGTGAACCATAAAATCATTTTAAAATTTGAAAAACTATCAAGGGACATAACTCAAAGAGTTGTAGGCCCTTGGTCACTATTCTGCTGCTACATCTTTCTTTCCTTAATATACGTTTCATTGATGAAGGTCCATAAACATAAAAGTTGTAAAGGAAAATGCATTTTAACCCTTATCTTGCTGTTCACCACAACCCCTATTTTTGCAAACAGTGTAGATCCCGATCAGATGGCTTCTGAAGAAGCCATCTGATCAGGATCCACACTGTTTGGCATTTAGTTTACGAATTTTTAGCAATAAGTTACATCAAGTAATTTGATTGGTTGATAGACAGAAATGGGTGTGGCTTGAATGAATATTCAGCAAGATAAGGGTTAAAATTTGAAACACTATCAAGGGACTTAACTCTTAGAATTATGGGCTCTTGGTCACTATTCTGCTGGTACACCTTCCCTACCTTAGAGACCAAGTGTAGTATAAGTTTCACTGAAAAAGTTATAAACCCTTGCCCTGCTGAGCCCAGATATGCCTTATTTCCCAAACAATGAAGATCCAGATCAGATGGCTTCTGACGAAGCCATCTGATCAGGATCTACATTGTTTGCTATTCAGATTGTGAATTTTTTGCAATAATTTGCATCAAGTAACCTGATTGGTTGATAATCAGTAGTGGGTGTGGCATATATGAATATAAGTATAACAATGGCATATATATGAATATATGAATATTCAGCAGAAGCCTCCGTGGTGCAGTGGTTACGCTACTCGCCTTGTAAACCAGGGATCGCAGGATCGATCCCGGGCTTCTCCAGACTTTCGGATGAGTCTTTAAACCGAGGTCCCGTCTCCGTATGACCTTAGCTGTTGGTGGGACGTAAAACTAAAACTCACTCACTCACTCACTGAATATTCAGCAGGACAAGGGTTAAGCAAAAAGTATTTTAATTTTGCAGTCACAGAATCATGGAATGAAGATAAGGTAAATACAGTATAGCCCCATATTTTTGTGTAAACCCTGACAGAACCAAGGGTGAGGATTGTGGCCACATAAAATTGATTAACCCTTGTCCTGCTGAATATTTTAATCTGCCACACCTACTACTGATTATAAACCAATCAGATTACTTGATGCAAATTATTGCAACAAATTCACAATCTGAATCGCAAACAATGCAGATCCTGATCAGATGGCTTCGTCAGAAGCCATCTGATCTGGATCTTCATTGTTTGGAAAATAAGGCATATCCGGGCTCAGCAGGACAAGGGTTAAAGCTCCCCACTAAAAAACTTTTACTGACGGTTCCAAGGCTGTTTTTCTGTTGTGGTTTACTATTTTATAGTTCATCTTTGCACATAGGTTTTGGCAATTTGCTAATATCTTTTTAATTCAGATATCGTTTGGCCATTTTGCGGGAAAGTAACTGTCCTTTTGGCTTTCAGTTTGTGAAGTTTTCATAATGATGAATATGTTCTAGAAAGGGTTATCCTTTGGAAGCAAGGACTACACCACAGAACGGGAAAATAAGGAGTGTACATGTTTTCTGGGCCAGACTAGCTAGTTGTTTTATGTTTGTGTTTCTTTCCCTTTGGTGTCTTGTATGGGAGGTTTGAGCTAATTGTATTCAATCGGATTCCTGGTCATTGCTTTCACTTCTGTTTTGTCATGCACCAGCCATTACTAACTTTATCATATTTATAATTACAGGCAATAATTGTTTTGGCAAATTAAGTACAAAGAGGTCTCAAAATGACATATAGATCATATTATGAGCTATTCTCAATAAGTATAACGATGAATTCTGCTAATGAATGGGCCAGGTCACAAAACAAAAGTTCTTATTGCCCAGCCAACACATTGATCTTATTCGAGTATATCATACTGGTAGGTCTTATGCAAAGGTCTAAGATGATTTTGAGCTTCAGAAAGAAAGAGACAGAGACTATGTATACATTCTACAGGTACTTTTAGGGGCCCTTAATTATACAGCGTTAAAATTACTTTTCTTGATGGCCCACTCCAAAGTACTGTTAATGTATTTATAATGAGGTACTCTTTCAATATGATGAGATTCACTTGTAAAAACTTGCAAAGTAGTAAAGATAAAGAGGCTAATGTTAACACCTGTTCGGATGGTACGATAGGCAAGGACAATAATTAAGGATTTATTTTCCCTATTTCTCTACAACATCATATATTGTGTGTACTCATTAGAATCGCCTCGATGAGGCGATTCTAATGAGTACCCACAATATATGTTTTGGTGAAGAAATAAGAAAAATTGTCCCAAATTCATCTTCATCACTCCATTTTATCCCGTTTTATCCCGAGCTTAGGCCTGTTACGACTCAATACTGTAGTGTTTTCCGATACAATCTTCGAAAATAAATAAGAAACTGTCTTCCGTGAAAATTGCCAGTTTGTTTCTAATAATTCTTCTGCCATAAAGTGCAAGCATCAATCAGCTGGAAGATAGACAGATGTAATCAAACCAAAATATTTGAAATTTGTCAGTGTTAGAAAAACTCAGCCATATTTATCATTAATAATCTGTCATTTTATCTACACATGGCAATTATCCTCAACAGAGGCAGAGCGCCCTTTTGCACACAAAAAAACAACAACCCAAAAAAATAACCACTTCAAATGAAGAAGTAGTGTGTGTGTGAATTCGGGTTTAACGTCGCTTTCAACAATTTTTCAGTCATATCACGACGGTGTCTGGTTGCGACAGGGAGCTCAATGCTCACTTTTATAGTGCTGCCTCACTGAAGTATCATGTCCCAGACACATTACATGATACCACACCCAGTCACATTATCCTGACACTGGGTCGACCAGTCCTAGCTCTACCCCGTAAATCTGAGTGCCAAGCGAGGAGCAGCTAGTACCATTTTTAACGACTTTGGTATGTCACGGCCTGGGATTGAACCCGTGACCTCCCGTTCCCCGGAGCGGACACTCTACCAACTGAGCTATCTGGACTGGTATGAAGAAGTAGTACTTGCAAAATACGCATGTGTGTCTACCAGTATATTTATAATAAATACATAAATATAAACGGCAGATCACCTTTAAACTTATTTTTCTTCTTTCATCACATGGATCACTCTTAAAGGAAAGAATTTGCTCCTTTAAAGTGATCTTTTAATAGCACTGTCATTACCATCACACACTCGTGCGACATAGAACATTTTTTCCACATCTCCAGAATGGCTACTTTTTTGATGAAAATCCGTGATATTTTTCTTATTTTTACTGCAAACATAGGTTGTGGGTACTGCTCGTTAGAGCAGTCTCAATGATGTTGTTCTGAGTACCCACAACCCGCCTCGTATGTCTTCAAACAGAAATAAGAAATATAATGTTTACCCCTATAAACCCCAGTTTTCTCTATATAAAGTGGGGTTCAGCGGGGTGTTCGTTTCGCAGACTCATTTATGTGATGTTTTTGAGTCGGCATGGTTCATTTATGGGTTCTGCACATCAACTCACTGAGGGGGAGAATTGACCAAAGTTTAATGAAAATCCTTTGAGGGGTAAAGGAAATAAAGGAGATAAGGAACGGACAAAAAAATTCAAAGTTTTAAACTTGTGACCTTCAAATGTGACCTTAACCTTGAGTCGGCATGGTTCATTTATAAATTCTGCACACCAGCTCACTGAGACGAATAACTGACCAAAGTTTAATGAAAATCTATCAAAGGGTTCAGGAGATATGGAGTGGACAAGAAAGTGTTAAGGACAGACAGACAGACGGACGGATGGACTGACAGACGGATGGACATGGGTTCTGCACATCAGCTCACTGAGAAGAATATTTGACCAAAGTTTAATGAAAATCCTTCAAAGGGTAAAGGCAATATGGAACGGACACAAAATTGCAAGTTTCAAACTCATGACCTTCAACCGTGACTTTGACCTTGAGTCGGCATGGTTCATTTATGGGTTCTGCACACCAGCTCACTGAGACGAACAATTGACCAAAGATTAATGAAAATCTGTCAAAGGGTTCAGGAGATATGGAGCGGACAAGAAAGTGGTAAGGACAGACAGACAGATGGACAGACAGATGGATGGACGGACAGACGAAGGCCATTCCTATAATCCCCGCTCCGCTTCCTGGCGGGGGATTAAAAATCAATAGACAACAAAAAAGCATGCAAAATTCCCCAGCATGCAAAGTGTTAAAAAAAAAGCCATCAGAAGAGATGGCAAATCCCCCGACCAAAAGCCAATATGGCCTTCAGAAGATTGTTCACCAATAGAAAGTGCATCAGAATTAAACCAGCAATATATCACAAAAGTATTCGAGTTATGGCCATCACAAGAATATACTGTCAGGGGAGATAACTAAAAAACCAGGGCACTCAGAATTGTGGTTCTTGCACATGACATGCCTGCTTAAGCTCATGTATTTCTGTACGAAGTACCATCAATACGTCTCAAAGGGTATTGGAGATATGGTGATCACAAGCTGGTCATACTGTTATATTGGAAGGGTAGATAACTCAAATACCACAGCACCAACATTTGTGGTTCTTGCACATGACAACCCTTCTGTACCTTGTATACAATTGTGCTAAGTTCCTTCAATATATCTCCAAGGGTGTTGGAGTTATGGCGACCACAAGGTTATACAGTATAGCTCCGTTACACAGGGTAGACTATGATGAGGCACCATGTTTTCTGGCATCTCATCTAGGTCTACACTGTTTGCTCAGGCCTGTCTGTCTGAATACATACAGTTAACCCATTTTGTACTGGAAATCCCAAAACAGGGGTACCCTGGCAAACAGTGCAGGCCCAGATCAGACGCCGCAGAATGCGGGGTCTGATCAGGGCCTACACTGTTTGCAAAATGTTCAGCCAATTTCCATACAGTTTTTGAAGAAAACACAACCTGACACCCCTAAATCTTGAAATGGACTCCTGCTGTACATAAGGAGGAAGATTCCATTAGGCACAAAAAGGGTTAACCCTTGTCCTGCTGAGCCCGAATATATCTTATCTTTCAAACAATGAAGATCCAGATCAGATGGCTTCTTCAGTCTGAAGAAGCCATCTGATCAGGATCTTCATTGTTTGTCATTCAGCTCATGAATTTGTTGCAATGATTTGCATCAAGTAATCTGATTGGTTGATAATCAGCAGTGGGTGTGGCATATTTGAATACTTAGCAGGACAAGGGTTAATAGGGTATAAAGCAATGTGACGTACTATGCATTATACTGTGACGCAGCAAAACTAAAAGTGCATACATTGTAATACATTCAGTCAAAACAGAAAACCCATGCCAAAAATAAAATTGAAACATTCTTTGCATGTGCTTAAAAAAGGAAAAAAGAAAAAAATTCAGTTTCAACAAACAGTGTAATAAACTATTTTTCACTCAATGCCCTATGTCAGTGGATAATTTACAGCCTCTTAATATTACCAGAACTATCAATTTTCTTTCTTGTTAACTTATTATTATGGGGAGTAAGCTCGCAAAACATAATGTCATTATCTGTCATTTGGCATCTTTTCCCATTACTTCAGGAATAATTTTCAAATTTGTCTTCTTCAATAAAACACCTGTGCTGTATATGAGCCTGATCAGGGACAAAAAGCCCTGCCAGCAAAGAATGTCGGGCCAACGTTGGGCAAACAGCGATACGACGTATCGTCGTATCGCTGTCTGCCCAACGTTGGCCTGCTGTCTCCTGCTATCGGGTGTAACAAAATTGTAAAACACCACAACCTCTTTATAACTACTGTTGGGGTCCATTATATGCAGAAACAGTGTTTTTTTTTATTGTTTTGGATAGCCAAATGCCGATGTTCCAGAGGGTCTGTTGGTTTATATTTGAGTTGTTTCGTGTTGTATTTGTCTCAATCCCGACAGAAGTAAGGGCGAGGATTGCGGCCATGTAAAATCAATTTAAACACCAATTGAATTCGCTTGACTGACTGTAACAAGGCGGTTCTTCTGTCATGGTTTATTTTTATTATGGTTTGTCTTTGAGTGTGTGTATCGCTTATATTTTTTGTTAGCCATTTTGTGGGAAAGTAACTTTCCACTATTGATGTGTCCATTAGGATCTAGTTATTTCAAGTTTATGTTTCTTCCCCTTTGGTATCTCTGATGGAGGTGTGGGTTAATTGTTTTGGTTCCTGATCATTGCCTTCACTTCTATTTAGTTAAATAAGCTTGTTATAACCAACTTCAAGAGGAACATAGGCCACTACTCTCACCTGAGGTCAAGTGGGAAAAACTGGCCCTGGTCCCTGAATGCCACCTAAACCCATTTAGTACCAGAAACCCCAAGACCGGTACCCTGGCAAACAGTGTAGGCCCAGATTAGAGGCTGCAAAAGGCCTACACTGTTTGCAAAAAGTTCAGCCATTTTCCTAATCAATTTTGAAGAAAACACAACCTGACACCCCTAAATTTTGAAATGGACTCATGCTATATATAAGAAGGAAGATTCCATTTGGTACAAAATGGGTTAAATAAACCATGGTGGGTTGAAAAATCTAAGTAGATGGTCCACCCAAGGAGTGCCTTCATTTTTTTTCAATGTTTTGTTTGTTTGATTTGAGGTTTAACGTCCCCGTCAACACTGTGTAGGTCATTTTGGAGACATTGCTTCCAATTTTGCATGACTTTTACCCAACATTGAGATGAAATGACATCTCAAGTCCTGTTGCCCAATGAAACCAAGAGGGTTTATAAGCATGAACAGTCTGACTCACACCGCTTTGCCTGGGCAGGCTTAGTTCCTCTAAGTGACTTGTGTGCGGTCGGTTTCAGCTCTGCGTGAAAGCAGCATGGGCGGGGGCCTTTTTTTTTTCAATGTAGTTCTATAAATACTCTCAACCTGATGCTCAGCCCCTAAATTTCAAAAGCAGACTTCCGGGGCCAGTTGTTCAAAGCATTGTTAGCTTAACGAGCTCTTTAGTGGTCATATTGTTAACTGTTCTAACAAGTACAATATCAAAAATTTTTCAGCAAGCATTTTAGCATATTTTCCATATTTAGCAATCAAAGTTTAACGATATGTTAACCAATGCCCCTGGCCTGAATATTTTGAAATTTTCTGGCCTGCACACATGTTTGTTTGTTCTTTTTGTATTTAAGTTTAATGGTCCAGTCAACACTATTTTAGGTCATTTTTGAGCCGGTCAGTTTACCTATCCACACTATTCCTAAGCAGGCTTATACAAAAGTGGTTAATCAGTACAGTGCACATTCTTTCACCAGAAACTGACAACTGCCCTTCTTGAATCAGAGGAAGGGAGAGAATGACCGTAGAAAAGATCTCATGATCAATCTCCACAAAAGAATGTTGCCAACCCTGGCAGGTATCGAACCCGTGTCCTCCTGATCACCAGTCAGACGAGCATCCGTCTGAGCTACCGAGGCCAGCCCTGCATACATGTATCATGAAGGCCTACAAATCGTTTTAAACCATATCCTGCTGTTAATGACAACCCCTATCTTTGAAAACAGTGTAGATCCATATCAGATGGCTTTTCTAGCCATCTGATCAGGATCTACACTGTTTGATATTCAGTTTATGAATTTGTAGGAATAAATTACATTAAGTACTCTGATTGGTTCAAAGTCAGAAATGGGTGTGGCTAAACTGAATATTCAGCAGGATAAGGGTTAACTCATCAATGGCCTCAGTGTTTTGAATGACTTTATTGCCTGTAATTAAGGTATCCATTAAGCCTAATGGCCTTATCATTTAATCTCCAAAACAATTTCAGTGTAACAATTAGCAAAGGATACCATAAAACTCCTATAGTAACACATCAAAATAATATAATCCAACTTTTATGTTGTTAAAATTGGGCTTTTATCTGAAGAAATTAAAGTTTTTGAATTTTCCTTATTTATTCTGCAAATAAAGATTGTGGGTGCTCATTAGAACTGCCTCAGTGAGGCAGTTCTAATGAGCATCCACAATCTATGTTTTGGAACAAAAAATAAGAAAAGTAATACATATGGTTACAAACCCCTCTTTTACCCTAAATATTCAGTCATAACAATACCCGCACTTGTTCTAAAATTTGACCAAGGTGCAATTACTACCGGATGTTGTGTCTAAGAATAGAGAGATGAGTGGAAAATGGTGCAGACCCTGATAAGATGCTGTGTTTGGTATCACATCTTGGTTTTTTCACTGCTTAGGCCTATGTGTCCAAATACACACATAAGATGGGGTTAACAAGGAATATTTTCCCAGCCTACATTCATACATCATGTGAACAAGTCTGTGAAATTAACATCCCCATAAACCCCACTTTATATAGGAAAAACTGGGGTTTACGGGGGTATACATTATTTTTCTTATTTCTGCTGCAAGACAAAGGATCTGGGTGCTTGTTAGAACCGCCTCATTTGTTGGTACTCCTTAGAACCACCTCAATGAGGAGGTTCTAACGAGAACCAACATCCTATGTTTGCAATGTAAATAAGAAAAATATGGATTTTCATCAGAAAAGTAGTTATTTGGTGTTATGAAAAAATGCACTATGTTGCATGGGTGTGTGTTCGTAATGAAGAGTCGACCCCACCAGAGCTCCAGGTTTTTCTGATTTCCTTGGCTGATTTCATATAATGCCAGATGTCCAGTGTTGCGGTGAATCTCATGATTGGATGAGTACCAGGAAGAGGGTGGGGATAACCACAACTATAATATGTTGAAAGCTTCACCAGGTACATTTCATTAATTTTATTGAATCACAGAAAACATGTTGCTTGTTCGGACTGAATCACTATGAAATATTCCCTTTGTACCTTATTAACCTCAAAGTGGCAAAAATTTCATCACATGAACAAGTCCATGAAATGAACACCCCCTTATACCCCACTTTATTTAGAGAAAACTGGGGTTTACGGGGTATACATTATTTTTCTTATTTTTGCTCCAAGACATAGGCTGTGGGTACTCGTTAGAACTGCCTCATTTAGGCGGTTCTTATGAGCACCCACAACCTATGTTTGGTGTAAAAATAAGGAAAATAACATCAATTTTCATCAGAAAAATAGCCATTTTGGAGATGTGAAAAAATGCACTATGGCGCACGGGTGTGTTATCGTAATGTGAAGCGAACATGTACAAGATATCATACAGAGGAAGTTCTAGCTTGGTTAGTGTTACTTTTATTGCACCTTCCCCCACCAATCAATGCCTACAAAACAAATTACTGGTTCAAGTACTAGTATTCTGCAGCGCTTTAGGGAAAACTTGGAACCATTTAACCCTAGTCGAACCATCCTATCCTCCTAGAAACTAAACTGACATCATTTCTTCTAACCATAGATTAGCCCCCTCTCATAGGGGCTTGAAGAAATAGATGAAACCGTGCTGCACACGAGTACTGGTAAATCGCTAAAGAGGATCTAAGCCTGCCCAGGCAATGTGTTGCATCAATTAAATGTAATAATGTAAACAAAAGCAGGTTAATAATAAACCTGCAAGCCCCGATTTATATAAACAATATATAGGTGCTTACATGAGAATACATTATACTCCATTTTTTTGCTACAAAGCACATGTTGTGGGTGCCAAAGAATATCAAAATCTTTGTTTGCTGTTGAAATGCAAAAAAAATCCCATATTTTTATCAGACAAACAAACAAACAAACACATTTTTGGCGACAATAGAAAGTATGTATATATCTGACATGGGTGTTTTTCATTATTATGTAGACAGTCGGCGGAATGGTCCATCAGGCATTAATGGCCGTATAAAAAAAATAAAATCATCCCTTCAACACTATCGACATACTCATCATTATCTTGATAGGCAATTTCTGAACCATTACAATAACTCACCCGTACGATATAGTGCATTTTCACATCTCCAAATTGGCTACTTTTCTGATGAAAATCCTTGATATTTTTCTTATAAATGTTCAAAACATAGGTTGTGGGTGCTCATTAGAACCGCCTCATTGAGGCGGTTCTAACGAGTACCCACAACCTATGCCTTGGAGTAGAAATAAGAAAAATAATGTATACCCCCGTAAACCCCATTTTTCTCTATATAAAGTGGGGTTGAGGGCGGTCTTCATTTCACGGACTTGTTCATGATTTGCTTGAACCATGACAGGACTGTACCATACTGTGTGTGAGTAAAACTACACTAGCCCAATCTGAACTTGGTCCCGTATTTTAAAAAATAAAGAATTTTACCCACAGGAACCAAATTCTTTCCTTTTTGAGTAGACACAAAATGACAAGGAGCAAGTTTGAAATGATCCTGTTACTTCCCTTAAAAATGATCCAGTTGCTTTCCTTAGAAATATTCCTATCCCTTTACCTCTTATCCTGCTGTTCACGACAACCCTTTTCTTTGCAAACAGTGTAGATCCAGATCAGATGGCTTCTGAAGAAGCCATCTGATCAGGATCTACACTGTTTGACATTTGTAGGAATAAATTACATCAAGTAATCTGATTGGTTCAAAGACAGAAATGGGTGTGGCTAAACTGAATATTCAGCAAGAGAAGGGTTAACACATTTTGTACCCAATGGAATCTTCTGCCTTATTTATAGCAGGAACCTATTTCCAAATTTAGCGGTGTCATCTGAAAAAGTCTATTTGGAAAATGGCTGAACTTTTTTTGCAAGTATTGTTTGATTTGAGGTTTAACCTCCCCGTCAACACTGTATAGGTCATTTTGGAGATGTTGCTTCCAATTTTGTGCGGCTTTTACCCAACATTGAGATGAAATGACATCTCAATCCCTGCCGCCCAATGAAACCAATTGGGTTTATAAGCATGGACCGGCCTGCTCGCACCGCTTTGCCTGGGCAGGCTTAGATCCTCAAAGCCGTTTACCAGTACTCGTGTGCGGGTCGGTTTCAGCTCTGCGTGGAAGCATCATGCCGCCCATCTATTTCTTCAAGCCCCGATGGGCGGGGCCAAAACTTTTTGCAAGTGATCTGCAGCCAGATCTGGGCATGCTTGCACTGTTTGCTAGTATCCCTTTTTGGTGTCTCCGTATAAAATGTGTTAACCCATTGTATGCTAGTGGACTCTTTCATTGCTATATGCGGCCCCCGCCCATCGGGGCTTGAAGAAATATATGGGCTGCATGATGCTTCCACGCAGAGCTGAATCTGACCCGCACACTAGTACTGGTAAACCGCTTAGAGAATCTAAGCCTGCCCAGGCAAAGCGGTGCGCACGAGTCGGACCGTCCATGCTGATAAACCCTATTGGTTTCATTGGGCGACAGGGCTTGAGATGTCATTTCATCTCAATGTTGGGTAAAAGTCCCACAAAATTGGAAGCAACGTCTCCAAAATGACCTTTACAGTGTTGAGAGGGACGTTAAACCTCAAATCAAACAAATTCATTGCTATATGTTGGACAAGTCCATTTGTCATATAACGGGTGTCAGGCCTAATTTTTCGTTTTTTTATTCTATTTTTGACAGAAAATTCTGTTAGCAAATAGTGCAGGCCCTGATCAGACACTGCATTCTGTGGTGTCTGATCTGGGCCTGCACTGTTTGCCAAGGTAGCCCTTGAGGGGTTTCCCCCGCATACAATGGGTTAAATAAATTTTGAATTAGATGTTAAATGTTTAGAACTGGTAACATGGTAAATCCTGATTGAAATGTTGGCATGTGTGCAACAAATATAGAAAAACAAGGGCATATGGTTTGTATTGGTAACCAAGCACACCTATCCTCTTTCTTGACTAACACTGGGCCCCGTCAAGCGATTTTGGTACTTATCGCCTATGCGAGCAGCGAAGGTTCAGGCGAGCCTGCGCATCCACGCAGTCTCGCCAGAACCTTCGCTGCTCGCTCATACAAGCAGTGAATCAAGAGGAACCTTCAGACAGAAAGCCATATCCCTGGCCCCTCTGAATGGCTGGGCATGCGCAGTTAAAATTTGTCATGACGGAATGCTCGATGACACAAATTCGCTTGGCGGGGCTCACACTGGTACTGATTCAGGGGCCAACAACTAGAACTTGCCAACTAAGTTTTAGATCGTCTATGATTCAGAGGGCAGCAGGATTCAAGAAGGGCAGTTGTCAATTTCTGGCGAAAGAATGTGCACTGTAAGGTTGACATTTTGTGATAAATGAAGGATAGTTTTTTTCAATTCTCCATAAAAAACCTATGTTGTGGGCATTCATTAGAACCGCCTCGACCAAGATTTATAAGGAGAAACCAGTGCTTCAGCTGAAGTGCACGACCCGCTGGATGCTTTTAGCTTTATGAGTGTTACCATATATGGGTATGGCGGCCATTTTGGTCATGTGACCTGGACCTAAAACGGATCCCCCAATAAATGCGCCTTATCGTAAGGAGCAAAAATATATCTTATACTTTAGTACTGTATTCTGAATCGTTTGCAGGATAAAATGCATTCTCACTTTTCCAATACAAAAGCATATGTGTCAAAGTTTGACCTAGGCACAAAGAAGGTCAAGGTCAACCCAGGGTCACCATTTTAGCAATTTATGATGGGCCTACGTCTCAGATGCTATTTATCAAGTTTCGTGGAAATCTGCCCAGTGATTCTGGAGAAGACTATTTTTGAAGGGTTTTTACCATATATGGCTTGGGGCCATTTTGGTCATGTGACCTGGACCCCATGAGCAAATTTTGGTTTTCCCCCATCCCATAGAGGCTCCATATGAAATTTGACTTCAATCGGCCCAACGGTTTCCGAGGAGAAGCAGTTCGAAAATTTTCACATTTTTCGCCTCGGCGAGGCTATATTAAATAGAATGTAATATTTCGCAAGTTCATTGGTCAGATCTCATTGATATCTATCAGTATGCCAAAAATTGTTTAAATATTCCAAGTGGTTAACTCACTATCACCAATTTTCACAAACGGGTTACTGACGGACAGACAGACAGACCATATATGGCTTGGCGGCCATTTTGGTCATGTGACCTGGACACCATGAGCAAATTTTGGTTTCCCCCTTCCCATACAGGCTCCATATGAAATTTGACTTCAACCGGCCCAATGGTTTCCGAGGAGAAGCAGTTTGAAAATGTTCACATTTTTCGCCTCGGCGAGGCTATACTAAATGGAATGTAATATATCGCAAGTTCATTGGTTAGATCTCATTGATATCTATCAATATGCCAAAAATTGTTTAAATATTCCAAGCGGTTAAGTCACTATCACCAATTTTCACAAATGGGTTACGGACGGACAGACAGACTGACAGAATCACCGAATGACAGAATGACACGGTGATTTTAGGGCACTCTAGAAAATCAACCGACTTCAGTCGGTCGCTTTTTCTGCGGGTCGTGCAATAAGGAAAACCATCCTTCAAGTGTCACAAAATACCAACCTTATATGTTGCTATGCATCTGATCTAACAAAGGCAGAGCATATCCTGGTTCAGCAGTATAAGGGTTAAATAATTCGCAGCTTTGTTTGTTTGAACTGAGGTTTTACATCCCAGTCAACACTATTTACTAATTTTGGAGACATTGCTTCCAATTTTGTGGGACTTCTACCCATCATCAAGATAAAATGAAATGTCAAGCCGTACTGCCCAACAAAACTGTTAGGGTATATAACTAGGGAAGATCTCACTCACATCACTTTGCCTGGGCTGGCTTAGACCTTAGCAGTTTACCAGAACTAGTGTACGGTCAGTTTCAGCTCTAGACGGAAGTACCATCATCATCATCATCATCATCAGAGTTTTGATTAACATGCAGGTACAGGAGCAACAGCCACATAAATAGGGCCCCTTCCATTGGCTGGCTTGCTGCACGCATGCCAGATCTCACACCAGATCTCCAGGGACCATGCACCATTCAGCCCAATCTATTCCTCCAAGCCCCGGAGGGTGGGAGCCCAAATTTGCGCCTTTAAACTATTTTGAAAGATTTGCCTTCCCTAGGAATTTTATCTATTCTCCATAACCCTTGTCCTGCTGAATAAATCAATTTTGCCACACTCATTTCTGACTATCAACCAATCAAATTACTTGATACAATGTATGCATTCAGATTTGCAAATTATGACTAGAAGCCCCCCGTGGTGTAGTGGATAAGCTACTCACCTCATAAACCAGGGGTAATGTGTTCGATTCCAGGCTTCTCCAGACTTTCGGACGAGTCTTTAAACTGAGGTCCCATCTCCCTACGACCTTTGCTGTTGGTGGGACATAAAACTCAAAAAAACACAAATTACATGACAAACAGTGTAGATCCTGATCAGATGGCTTCTTGAGAAGCCATCTGATCAGGATGTACACTGTTTGAAAAGGAAGGGGTTATCATGGGCCAGCAGGTCAATAGTTAAGAGTAGAGGGCTTCACATCTCAAAGAATTTGCGTATAAGGAGGCATTTTTTCTGACTGAGATGGTCAAAATATTCTGTATTTGCCCAGATAGCAATAACAAACTCTACAAGGCAATAATGAATCATTGGATAATCAGACACCTTTGTTCAGGTTATGGTTTATTTGTAAAACATCTTTTGGGTTCAATTTTTGTAAGAACTAACTTGAACATGTGGTGTTTTCACACATACATGACATGTTTAAATGTGACTCCTCCCTCTTGTTTAACATGTTTCTGTCCAATGTATTTGTACAAAGCAATTAAATAATCTTTTTATGTTTCAGCAAACTAAACAACAATAGGCATAGCATCCATGATGGTCCTGAATCACTCATCTGAGCCCATTACTAAAACATGCCCAAAACATACAAATGAATTGTAGACGTTACTGCCGAAAAAACAAAAATTTTCAGATGAAAAATGGTGATATTTTTCATATTTCTGCATAAAATTATAGCAGAAATAAGAAAAATAATGTATACCCTGGTAAACCCCAGTTTTACTATATAAAAGTGGGGTTCAAGGGGGTCAAAATTATGCGTATTTTCGTGATGCTACTGTTCATAAACTTACACATTAACATTTTTAATATTGAAGGTGACAAAACTTCAAGCATTAAATGAGGCCTGCTTTGAAGAAATGTCTGAAAATCAATGTCTGTCCTAGTCTTCTGCAAGAGTTGTGACAAATATTTCCACATTACGATAACACACCTGTGTGACATGAATAATTTTTATGTCCAAAATGGCAACTTATCTGATGAAAATTTGTGATATTTTTCTTATTTATACTGCAAACATAGGTTGTGGGTGCTCGCTAGCACCCCCACATTGAGGTAGTTCTAACAAGTACCCACAACCTATGTCTTTGAGCAGAAATAAGAAAAAATAATGTATACCCCCATACATCCCATTTTTCTCTATATAAAGTGGTTCATTTTAAGGACTTGTTCACGTGATGATTTTCAGCACTAATGGAGCATAACTTTAACTGGTAGATACAGAACCCGGGAAGGGACATGATTTTTTATTTTTATTATGTTGTGCGGACAAGATATTATCTTGTTCGGACAACATATTATCTTGTGCGGACAAGATATTATCTTGTGCGCACAAGATCTATGTTGTGCAGACAAGATATTATCTTGTGCGGACAAGATAATATCTTGTTCGCACAACTTAATATCTTGTGCGGACAAGATAATATCTTGTCTGCACAGGATAATATGTTGTCCGCACAAGATAATTTCTTGTGCGGACAAGATATTATGTTGTGCGGACAAGATATTACGTTGTGCGGACAAGATAATATCTTGTCCGCACAACATAATATGTTGTTCGCACAAGGTAATATCTTGTCCGAACAAGATATTATCTTGTGCGCACAACTTATAAAATAAAAAAAAAATCATGTCCCTTCCCGGGTTCCGTAGGTAGATCCAAAATGTTTTCAAACTCATACCAGGTTTAACAGTGGAATAGCTAGAAGAAAACTGTTGTTACACACAAAAAGAGGAATATAGCACAAATGACTTTTCTGGAAGAGGCTTCTCTCGAGCCTTTATCCCTTATCCCAATGACTGCAGCAAGTCCTAACTTTGCAAACAGTATAGATCAAGATCAGACGGCTTCTGAAGGAGTCTTCTGATCAGGCTCTACACTGTTTGTCATTCAGTTTATGAATTTGAATTAATACATTATATCAAGTAATTTGATTGGTTGATAATCAGAAATAGGAGTGGATAAATTAATTTATTCAGCAGGACAAGGGTTAAGGAAAGAATTTATTCCCATGGGAAGCAATTTTTTTCCTTTGACAGTGGCCCCTAAGGTATGGAAGAAAACAGTTTTATAGTTAAGCTGCTTCCCTTTATTGTACTTTTTTTTCTATACATACATACAAAATGTGGGTAATGAGTGCTATGCCTGTGTTTATTTGTTTGTTTGTTTGTATTGGAGTTTAACTGCCAAGTCAACACTTTTTTAGGTCACTTTGAGCTGGTCAGTTTACCTATCCACACTTTTCCTAGGCAGTCTTATACGTAAGCGGTTACCCGTCTCTAAAAATGCCATGCCATTTCTTGATTTTCCACAGAATCCACAGATTTCTACAGAAATCGCCATGGAATTTTCAAAAACAGGCTGATTTTTCGTGGAATTCCACGGAATTAGCAGGTGGCAGTTTCTCTATCTTTTTCTTTACCAATGATATCCGTGGAATCCAATAATATTCTATGGAAACAAGGAAATCATTGACCACTTTCCGTGGATTTATGAAGTAGATGCCACGGAAAGTTGAACTTAGTCAATTCTGAAGACAGAAAAATGATGGCAAAATAAGATAGCCAATTGCAGGGACGGAAATTGGCGGCACTTGGAAATTTTAAGACCAGATGAGAACATAGATTATATAAACAACTCCCAGCAGAATTTGTTGTCATAAATACAAGATGGTATCTGTTATAACTGAAATCTCTTTATTGCTTTGGAACCAAAAATTTTAGTCCTTTATAGCATCTGTAAGGAAGCAGACAGGCAGTATTAGACATAATTGTGAATTTAAATTATGGAATAGACATACATGTGCTACATTTTTGTGTTTTACATGTAAATGGAATATTCTAAAAGACATATATGTATTGCATGGAAATGCCATGACAGATCTTAGTTGTTCGAACATAAGGTTGGTGGTCACTTTCACTATTTCTGTAGATTATAAGCAAGTTGAATAACATATACTACTGTAAAGGTTCTTGGTTTTTGGACAGATTGATCTATTTTATGTCAAGGACAAATTTGGTCACATAGGCTCTGTGTTTTTCAAACACCAGGTGATGCAGCCTGTGATCTGTAAATTGGTAGATGCAGATAGCTTAATGAGTACATGCAACATGTACATGAGTATTTAAGGTCTTGACCTTAGCACAATGTCATTCAGCTATATAAACTGTAAACTTTTTTCCTCAGAAACACCTAGGTAATTTGTAACCGAATTTCATATATGAAAACTTAGATATCATGATAAAAATTCTGTGAAGTCAACACCCTCAAAACCCCAATTTATATAAAGAACATTGGGGTTTACAGGGTAATACATTATTTATCTTATTTCTGCTTCAAGACATAGGTTGAGGGTACTCATTAGAATTGTTTCAATGGGGCAGTTCTAACAAGCACCCACAATCTATGTTTGCAGTATAAATAAGAAAAATGTCGAAAAGTACTCATTTTGGAGATGTGAAAAATGCAGTATGTTGCACAGTTGTGTAATCAAAATGGTTTTTTCAAATGATGACGTCAGGTTGACCTAGACCAGAACTGAAATAAACAGGTCAGCACAAGAACATTATTTGAACATGGGCTTCAAGGAATACAAGGGATTTTCTATGGAAATCTGCGGCTTTTTCCGGAAAACCACGGATTTTGGCGGCATGTTTCTACGGATTCCATCCAAATACTCCATAGAAATGCCATGAAAGTCTACAGAACCTGTATAAATCCACGGAATTGTATCAGTTTGACGGCATTTGGTGGCACATTTCCATAGAATGCCGCGGATTTTTTACATCATTTCATCTCCAATATTTTGCCGCCAGTTTTCATGGAATTCCATGGATTTACTGAAAAATTCCGTCCGAATACTCCACGGAACTAATTCACGGATTCCGCCAATATCCACAGCATATCTAGAGATGGGAAACTAGTACAGTGCACATTCTTTCGCCAGAAACTGAGCACTGCCCTTCTTGAATCAGCGGAAAAGATTTCATAATCAATGTCCACGAAAGAATGTTGGCGACCAGGGCAGGTAGCGACCCCACCTCCTGCTGATCACCAGTCAGATGCGCATTCAACCGAGCTACCGAGGCCGGCTTTGCCTGTATTTAATGCATGTTCTTATTATCTTCAAGTTTCATGAAAGTCCCATCAAAAGAGAAGAAGTTTCACTGAACACAGGCATTTTTAGCTCACCTGAGCCGAAGGCTCATGTGAGGTATTAGTATACCACGAGCCGGCGTCCGTCGTCCGTCGTCCACACTTTCAAAGAAGTATATCTCCGGAACCAGTGGGCCAATCTTGATCAAATTTCATGTGAAGCATTATCAGGTAGGGAGAAAGGCTGCATACTGTTTTCGGGCAGATCGGATTGGAACTCTGGTTGCCATGGCAACAAATAGCTCCCATAGACTTAACATAGGAAAAAGTTTGTCATCACTCTAGCTCCGTCAATTTTTTTCTGATTGTCTTCATTCTTGCAGATAACGAGGACAGGCATGAAATCTCGATCAAGTTCGATTTTGGGCTGAATCGGATTATTCACTCAGGAGTTACGTGCCCTTGAGCGTTGAAAAAATTGCCTATTGACTTAACATGGAAAGAATGTTGTCATCACAGTAGCTGCTTCAATTATTTTCAGATTGGCTTTATTCTTGCAGATAACCAGCACAGCCATGAAATCTCGGTCAAGTTCGATGACTGGCAGAATCGGATCATTCACTTAGGAGTTACCTGCCCTTGTGTGTTTTTGCATTAGGGTTAATGGGAATTAGGAAAAAGCTTGTCATCACTCTAGCTCCGTCAATTTTTTTCTGATCGACTTCATTCTTGCAGATAACGAGGACAGGCATGAAATCTCGATCAAGTTCGATTTTGGGCTGAATCGGATTATTCACTCAGGAGTTACGTGCCCTTGAGCGTTGAAAAAATTGCCTATTGACTTAACATGGGGAGAATGTTGTCATCACCGTAGCTGCTTCAATTATTTTCAGATTGGCTTTATTCTTGCAGATAACCAGCACAGCCATGAAATCTCGGTCAAGTTCGATAACTGGCAGAATCGGATCATTCACTTAGGAGTTACCTGCCCTTGTGTGTTTTTGCATAGGGTTAATGGGAATTTCAAAAATGTATATCTTAAAGACTACTTGGCCAACTTTGATCAAATTTCATGTGTCACATTATTGGGCAAGTGGAAAGGCTTCATTAGGTTTTCAGGCAGATCTGAGTGGAACTCTGGTTGCCATGGCAACATCTAGCTCCCATAGACTTCACATAGGAAAAAGCTTGTCATCACTCTAGCTCCGTCAATTTTTTTCTGATCGACTTCATTCTTGCAGATAACCAGTACAGGCATAAAATCTCGGTCAAGTTCGATTTTTGGCCCAATCAGATAATTCACTCAAGAGTTACGTCCCCTTGAGCGCCCGAAAAATTGCCTATCGACTTAACATGGGGAAAATGTTGTCATCACTGTAGCTGCTTCAAATTTGTTCGGATTGGCTTCATTCTTACAGATAACCAGCACAGCCATGAAATCTCGGCCAAGTTCGATAATTGGCAGAATTGGATCATACACTTAGGAGTTACCTGCCCTTGTGCATTTTTAGCTCACCTGAGCCGAAGGCTCATGTGAGGTATTAGTATACCACGAGCCGGCGTCCGTCGTCCGTTGTCCACACTTTCAACGAAGTATATCTCTGGAACCAGTGGGCCGGCCTTGATCAAATTTCCTATGAACCATCATCAGGTAGGGGGAAAGGCTGTATTAGGTTTTCGTGCAGATCGGATGAGAACTCTGGTTGCCACAGCAACAAAGAGCTCCCATAGGCTTAACATAGGAAAAAGCTTGTCATCACTCTAGCTCCGTCAATTTTTTTCTGATCGACTTCATTCTTGCAGATAACGAGGACAGGCATGAAATCTCGATCAAGTTCGATTTTGGGCTGAATCGGATTATTCACTCAGGAGTTACGTGCCCTTGAGCGTTCTTAACATAGGAAAAAGCTTGTCATCTCTCTAGCTCCGTCAATTTTTTTCTGATCGACTTCATTCTTGCAGATAACGAGGACAGGCATGAAATCTCGATCAAGTTCGATTTTGGGCTGAATCGGATTATTCACTCAGGAGTTACGTGCCCTTGAGCATTGAAAAAATTGCCTATTGACTTAACATGGGGAGAATGTTGTCATCACCGTAGCTGCTTCAATTATTTTCAGATTGGCTTTAATTCTTGCAGATAACCAGCACAGCCATGAAATCTCGGTCAAGTTCGATAACTGGCAGAATCGGATCATTCACTTAGGAGTTACCTGCCCTTGTGTGTTTTTGCATTAGGGTTAATGGGAATTTCAAAAATGTATATCTTAAAGACTACTTGGCCAACTTTGATCAAATTTCATGTGTCGCATTATTGGGCAAGTGGAAAGGCTTCATTAGGTTTTCAGGCAGATCTGAGTGGAATTCTGGTTGCCATGGCAACATCTAGCTCCCATAGACTTCACATAGGAAAAAGCTTGTCATCACTCTAGCTCCGTCAATTTTTTTCTGATCGACTTCATTCTTGCAGATAACCAGTACAGGCATAAAATCTCGGTCAAGTTCGATTTTGGGCCGAATCGGATTATTTGCCTTGGAGTTACCTGCCCTTGAGCATAAAAAAATACGTTGTGACCACGATAGCAACTTTATTTTTATTCAGATCAGCTTCAAACTTGCAGGTAAAGTGGACAGGCATAAAATCTCAGTTAAGTTCGAATCGGAATATTGACCTCGGAGTTACATGACCTTGAGCGACAAAAAATTTGCCCATAGACTTTACATAGGGAAAATGTTGTGACTACGATAGCGACTTGAATTTTTTTCAGATCAGCTTCAAACTTGCAGGTAACTAGGACAGACATAAAATCTCGGTTAAGTTCGATTTTGGGCCGAATCGGATTATTTGCCTTGGAGTTACCTGCCCTTGAGCATAAAAAAATACGTTGTGACCACAATAGCAACTTTATTTTTATTCATATCAGCTTCAAACTTGCAGGTAACGAGGACAGGCATTAAATCTCGGTTAAGTTCAATTTTGGGCCGAATCGGAATATTGACCTCGGAGTTACGTGACCTTGAGCGACAAAAAATTTGCCCATAGACTTAATTAGGGAAAATGTTGCAACTACGATAGCGACTTGAATTTTTTCAGATCAGCATCAAACTTGCAGGTAACGAGGACAGACATAAAATCTCGGTTAAGTTCGATTTTGGGCCGAATCGGAATATTTGCCTTGGAGTTACCTGCCCTTGAGCATAAAAAAATACGTTGTGACCACGATAGCAACTTTATTTTTATTCATATCAGCTTCAAACTTGCAGGTAACGAGGACAGGCATAAAATCTCGGTTAAGTTCGATTTTGGGCCGAATCGGAATATTGACCTCGGAGTTACGTGACCTTGAGAGACAAAAAAATTTGCCCATAGACTTAACGTAGGGACAATGTTGTGACAGAAATAGCGACTTGAATTTTTAGCTCACCTGAGCCAAAGGCTCCAGTGAGCTGATAGTATACCAAGGCTCCGGAGTCTGTCGTCTGTCGTCCGTCCATCCGTCGTCCACACTTTCAATGAAGCATATCTCAGAATGCAGTCGACCAATCTTGTTTAAATTTTATGTGTAGCACCATTGGGCAAGGGGAAAGGCTGCATTAGGTTTTGGAGCTAGTCTGGTTCATTTGTTCCTTCATTCTTCTTTCTCTCCATATAGAGATAATAGACCAATGTTAAATTTTTAATCAAAGATTTCTCAGGAACTATAAAAGCTAGAAGCATCAAATTTGGTATTCAATAGAATAATGATGACTTATTTTGTGTAAGAGACATTGGGCTTTCTCAGCTTATTTGTTCATCTGTTCTTTCATTCTTCTTTCTCTCCATTTTGACCAATGTTAAATTTTCGTCAAAGATTTCTCAGGAACTATAGAAGCTAGAAGTCTCAAACTTGGAATGCAATGCAATAATGATGACTTATATCCTGTAAGGGTCAATGGGCTGGATTCTATTAGCAGATTTAGTAGTCAAGTCTGTGAATTGTTAAAACTTAAGTTCCTCAGGTGAGCGGTTTAGGCTCATTGAGCCTCTTGTTATGAACAAGGAAGCAAAATTCCAACATAACCTGTCAGGGGCCAGTTGTTCAAAACTAATGACGTCATTAGTTAATGCATCGTTAAAACTTTGATCATATAACTCTTATCCTGCTGTTCACGACAACCCCTATCTTTGGAAACAGTGTAGATCCAGATCTGAAGAAGCCATCTGATCAGGATCTACAATTTAGGAATTTGTTGGAATAAATTACATCAAGTAATCTGACTGGTTTAAAGTCAGAAATGGGTGTGGTTAAACTGAATATTCAGCAAGAGAAGGGTTAATATGGCAGATATGCTAATATTTCTGCTGAAAAAAATGTGAGCTTATGCATCTGCAAAGCTGCTTATATTTTTTTCAGCAAAAATACCACTGTATTAGACAGTGTACTTACTAGAACAGTTACTAAAGATGCTTTGAACAGCTGGGCCCTGTTTTAGAAAAATTTCCGGACCTGAGATTTTAATTTTTTTTCTGATTTCCAGGAACTATTGTCAGACTCAAAGAAATGATCAACACTCTTCAAGTTCTAGGAAAATTCTAAAGCAGGTTACATTTTTTTATTATTATTATTATTATTTTTCAGTGAAAAATGTCTGGACATTTGATGCGAATTGTCTGCTGGGATTAACATTACATGTGAATTGTCTGGAATTGTCTTTTGTCAAGCCTTATTTTTCAGGTATGCATAATTCGGCTAATATTTGGTGGCCTGTAGCCTCAAAACAACATCATGGTGTTTCTTCTATTTACTAAGTTTTACCTTGATTAGACATAAACTGTTGGAGGAATTAGCTGGAAACGAAAAGCCTACAGAAATTTTCATAGGGGCAAAACTCTGCTAATCTTTGGTGGACTGTAACCGGAAAGTAGTATGTGCTACTCTGGATCATGGTGTAACTATTTACTGTTTCAGCTTGACATGATGTTAACTATAGAAATGGAAAGTTTACAGAAATTTTCAAAGAGGGATAACTATCTTACTATCTGGTAGACTGCAATCTTGAAACAATATGCACTATTCCACACCATGGTCTATCAATGAAACATGTTTCAGCTTGATTGGATGTAATCCATAGGTGTTAGCCGGAAATGAACAGTTTACTGGACTTTTCAAAGAGACATAACTCTGCTATTATTCTGTGAATTGTAACCTAGAAACAATATGCACTGCTTCAAATCATGGTGTTATTTATCATGTGTCAGCTTTGTTGGATGTAAACTATCGGAGGAGTTATAAGGAAAAAATAAATAAAATAAGAAATTTTCAAAGGGTTATAACATTGCTATTACATTTGGTGGACTGTAACCTTGAAACTATGTGCTGGTGATGCTTATGTGATGATGGGCTAACTATAAATGAAGTACATGCTTGATCAACTGTTTGTTTGATTTGAGGTTTACACTATACAGGTCATTTTGGAGATGTTGCTTCCAATTTTGTGGGCCTTTTACCTGACACTGAGATGAAACGAAATCTCAAGCCCTGCCGCCAAATAAAACCAAAAAGCATGGACTTGCACCACTTTACCTGAGCAGGCTTAGACCCATAAGCAGTTTACCAATACTCATGTGCAGTTGGTTTCAGCTCTGCAGCCCAATCTATTTCTTCATGCCTTGATCAGTTGTAAACTGTAGAAGTTGGGGAGAAACCAAATTGTTTTTGGATGAGCCAAGATACTGGGGAATGGATGTCATGCACACTCCCACCCCATTCCCCTCCACGGCAACATACTCCATTTTTCAAATGGTCTTATAAAACGATTCGAAAATGCCATCTGCTGATTGTGACTAGTGCCTGAAAGGTGAAGTGTCTTGGTTTCTTTGAACCTCAGAATACAGTCTATGCATTAGGATAGCAAGTCCATGAAATGAACTCAGGCCTCATACTGATCAAGCTTTCCCATGCCTGAAAGGCAGGATTTTACTGGCTTAACCCTTATCCTGCCGAACACAACAAACATTACCTTTTCAATCAGTGTACATCCAGATCAGATGGCTTCTGAAAGCCATCTGATCAGGATCTACACTGTTTGAAATGCAGTTTGTAAATTGAATGAATACATTATTATCATAAGATCAAGTAATTTGATTGGGTGACAGTCAGAAATGGGTATTGCTAAATAAATTTAGGGTGTGGCTAAATAAATTTAGTCATTTTAAACAGAATATAGGCGGGAAAATCAAAATCTAAAAGCCTGAAATCAAAAAAAAAAAAAATCAAGCCCTAAAAGCCTGAAATTCTGCAAATGCCTGAAAAATCTGAGGCCTGTAAACTCCACTTAAGATGGAGAAAAAAGGGGTATTATTTTCTTTATTTTCACTCAAAAACATAGATTACAGGTACTCATTGGAACCACGTCATTGAGGCGGTTCTAACGAGCATCCATAATCTATATTTGAACAAGGAATAAGAAAAATAGCACACATTTTCATCTCAAAAATATAATTCTAGAAATAGCAGAGGTGCCATTTTAGCACATGGCTATGTTATCGCAATTGGCTGAGAAAAACCAACATCACCAATGTATTAAAAGTTGGTAACATATCTGTCAAACACGGTACATGATATATTTTTACCATTTGCTGACAGATTTATGACTTTAAACAAGTAAGAGCAGAAAAAGGACAGATCTGACCTTTTTAGAATATTGACAAATTAGATAGTTTGACAAAGAAAGCCTCTGAAACTAATCGTTTTCAATATGATAAATGAATAATTACTTAATTTCTAACATGTTGCATAAAAACGTAACAGCATTTTCTCAAATTAAGTAGTTTGATATGAAATTAGATGATAGTTATGACAATGTGAAGGAAATGTTATAGATGTTTCCTGAAGTTTCATCTGTCAAAACAAAAATGTAGTAGCAAATCAATTTGATATGATGTTTTATAGTGATATAACCATGGTGGGGAAAAAAATAAAATAAAATAAAAGCCACAGAAAATGCTCTAGTATAGCAAGGGGAAAGACTCAACTACAACAGTTAATAACAGAAACATGCAGTAACTCCACTTTAACACATGGTGCAAATGTTGGACAAGTCCATTTGTCATGTACTGGGTGGTGGGCCTATTTTTTCATTCTTATTCTACTTTTGAGGGAAAATTCTGTTAGTAAATAGTGCAGGCCCTGATCAGACACTACGTTTTGTGGCATCTGATCTATTTCCCAAGGAACCCCATTATGGACTTTCCCGCATGCAATGGGTTAATCCAGCTCTACTTGTTTGTGTTTGTTTGCGTGTGAGTTGAATGTGTGTGGGTGTTTTGAGTTTTATGTCCCACCAACAGCTAAGGTCATATGGAGATGAGACCTTGTTTTTCATCTTGTAAATCAGTTCAGCATTTGCCAGGATATTTTGGATTATACACCACAGCCTCATTATAACACAGTTCATTATAACATGGTTATGGATATAACAGAGTTTCAAGATGGATCCCAAAAAATGTATAGATTATATAGAAAAATGACCATTTATGGTCATTTTTCTATATAATCTTTACATTTTTGTTTGGATATAACACGGCTGTTTAACTGCTTTGGACCACATTAATAGTGTTATAAAGAGGTTTGGATATAACACGGTTGTTTAACTGCTTTGGACCACATTAATAGTGTTATAAAGAGGTTTGGATATAACACGGTTGTTTAACTGCTTTGGACCACATTAATAGTGTTATAAAGAGGTTTTGGATTATACTGTGAATAATTTGCATAAAGTTTCATAAATTACACAATGTCTCTCATGGTGTTCATGCATTCAACAAATACATTGCATTAAGATATAGTGAAATTCCGCTATTAAGACCGCCTAAAATTAAGACTAATTCTACTATAGAAAACATATTTGTAAGCATTCCGTCATTTTTCCTGTGTTTTTTTCTGCACCCAATGTCTTCTAGAAAGAGACCACCTTTGGAACTGTTCAAAAGTGGTCTTAAAGACCACTTTTGAACAGTCCCAAAGGTGGTCTTATTATTCACCTTTTTTGCATTATCTGCTGATTCCTAGTCTGAAGGTTATCAGTGTTGGAAAAACAGGTAACCAGACCCCCCTGACCTTTCAAGGTCAGGGGGGTCTGGTTACATGTTTTTCCAATATTGACAATGTGCAAGCTGGTAGCCAGCAAATAATGCAAATATGGTGAATAGGAATTTTACTGTATTTGATTGGTGGTTGGAAATGGTGGTAGCTAAATTAATTTATTACGCAGGAAAAGGGTTAACATGCTAGGGCTATAACAACAGATAAGAAGGGTACACTGGTGTTACGTGAAGGATAATTTTTCAGATTTCTCCATTTAATCAGTGCGGCAGCTCTAAGGAAAACCCACATCATAGGTACCAAAGATTCAAATGAAAACCCACATCATAGATTTTAATGGAAAACTGACAAAAATATCATTTACAATAATCACCAAACACCCACCTTATCTGTTTCTATAATTTTAACGTATACTCACGTGTCCATGGAAGCAGAGACAACATGGCTGCCATCAAAAGCAAGGCCAGTAACTGGAGCTGTGTGTCCTCGTATAACTTGGCAACACAGGTAGGAAATTCGGCGGTATACTCGTACTGTTTTGTCGTGGGAACCTGATACACTGTGAAAAGAAAACACAAGAGGGCCATGATGGCCCTGGATCGCTCACCTGATCCATAGTGTAACAAGTGGGCCCCAGAGAGGGCCATTATTGGCCCCAGGGCTTTAATGTACATAATGTTGAGGGAGGTCTTAAAGGTGAAGCTTCATACCAAACATCAACAAAGGCTAAAATTTGAACAATCTTGTCAAAGGTCCACTAGATGAAGCTACACATCAAATATCAAAGACCTGGGCCTAGCGGTTTCAGAGAAGAAGATTTTTAAAGATTTTCCCTATATAAGCCTATGTAAAATCAAAGGGCCCCGGGACAGGGGCATTTTTTGCCCCAGCACTATAGTTTGAACAATCTTGGTAGGGGTCCACTAGATGAAGCTTCATACCAAATATCAAAGTTCTGGGCCTTGTGGTTTCAGAGAAGAAGATTTTTAAAGATTTTCCCTATATAAGCCTATGTAAAACCAAAGGGCCCCGTGGCAGGGGGGGATTTTTTGTCCCAGCACTATAATTTGAACAATCTTGGTAGGGGTCCACTAGACGAAGCTTCATACCAAATATCAAAGTCCTGGGCCTTGTGGTTTCAGAGAAGAAGATTTTTAAAGATTTTCCCTATATAAGCCTATGTAAAATCAAAGGGCCCCGGGACAGGGGCATTTTTTGCCCCAGCACTATAGTTTGAACAATCTTGGTAGGGGTCCACTAGATGAAGCTTCATACCAAATATCAAAGTTCTGGGCCTTGTGGTTTCAGAGAAGAAGATTTTTAAAGATTTTCCCTATATAAGCCTATGTAAAACCAAAGGGCCCCGTGGCAGGGGGGGATTTTTTGTCCCAGCACTATAATTTGAACAATCTTGGTAGGGGTCCACTAGACGAAGCTTCATACCAAATATCAAAGTCCTGGGCCTTGTGGTTTCAGAGAAGAAGATTTTTAAAGATTTTCCCTATATAAGCCTATGTAAAACCAAAGGGCCCCGGGGCAGGGGCATTTTTGGCCCCAGCACTAAAATTGGAACAATCTTGGTAGGGGTCCACTAGATGAAGCTTCATACCAAATATCAAAGTCCTGGGCCTTGTGGTTTTAGAGAAGAAAATTTTTAAAGATTTTCCCTATATAAGCCTATGTAAAACCAAAGGGCCCCGTGGCGGGGGCATTTTTGGCCCCAGCACTATAATTTGAACAATCTTGGTAGGGGTCCACTAGATGAAGCTTCATACCAAATATATAAGACCTGGGCCTTGTGGTTTCAGTGAAGAAGATTTTTAAAAATTTTCCCTATATAAGCCAATGTAAAAGCAAAGGGCCTCGTGGCGGGGGCATTTTTGTCCCAGCACTAAAATTTGAACAATCTTGGTAGGGGTCCACTAGATGAAGCTTCATACCAAATATCAAAGTCCTGGGCCTTGTGGTTTCAGAAAAGAAAATTTTTAAAGATTTTCCCTATATAAGCCCATGTAAAACCAAAGGGCCCCGTGGCGGGGGCATTTTTTGTCCCAGCACTAAAATTTGAACAATCTTGGTAGGGGTCCACTAGATGAAGCTTCATACCAAATATCAAAGACCTGGGCCTTGTGGTTTCAGAGAAGAAGATTTTTTAAGATTTTCCCTATATAAGCCTATGTAAAACCAAAGGGCCCCGGGGCGGGGGCATTTTTGGCCCCAGCACTGTAATTTGAACAATCTTGGTAGGGGTCAACTAGATGAAGCTTCATACCAAATATCAAAGACCTGGGCCTTGTGGTTTCAGAGAAGAAGATTTTTAAAGATTTTCCCTATATAAGCCAATGTAAAACCAAAGGGCCCTGTGGCGGGGGCATTTTTTGTCCCAGCACTATAATTTGAACAATCTTGGTAGGGGTCCACTAGATGAAGCTTCATACCAAATATCAAAGTCCTGGGCCTTGTGGTTTCAGAGTAGAAGATTTTTGAAGATTTTCCCTATATAAGCCTATGTAAAACCAAAGGGCCCTGGGGCGGGGGCATTTTTGGCCCCAGCACTATAATTTGAACAATCTTGGTAGGGGTCCACTAGATGAAGCTTCATACCAAATATCAAAGACCTGGGCCTTGTGGTTTCAGAGAAGAAGATTTTTAAAGATTTTCCCTATATAAGCCAATGTAAAACCAAAGGGCCCCGTGGCGGGGGCATTTTTCGTCCCAGCACTCAAATTTGAACAATCTTGGTAGGGGTCCACTAGATGAAGCTTCATACCAAATATCAAAGTCCTGGGCCTTGTGGTTTCAGAGAAGAAGATTTTTAAAGATTTTCCCTATATAAGCCTATGTAAAACCAAAGGGCCCCCGTGCGGGGGCATTTTTGGCCCCAGCACTATAATTTGAACAATCTTGGTAGGGGTCCACTAGATGAAGCTTCATACCAAATAACAAAGACCTGGGCCTTGTGGTTTCAGAGAAGAAGATTTTTTAAGTTTTTGGTGAAAAAAATCTGTTTTTGGCTCCTGTGACCTAGATGTGCAACGGACCGGAACCATTTGACCCATATTCAAACTTGACCGAGATATTGTCATGATGATCATTCTGAGCAAGTTTGATTAAGATTGGACCAAAATTGTGGCCCCTAGGGTGTTCACAAGGTTTTTATATGATTTGACCCGCTGACCTACTTTTTAACCCGATATGACCCATATTCGAACTGGACTGAAATATTGTCACAATGGTCATTCTGAGCAAGTTTCATGATAATTGGACCAAAACAGTGGCCTTCAGAGTGTTCACAAGGTTTTTCTATGATTTGACCTACTGACCTACTTTTTGACCGGACATGACCCATATTCGAACTTGACCAAGATATTGTCATGATGATCATTCTGAGCAAGTTTGATTATGATTGGACCAAAATTGTGGCCTCTAGGGTGTTCACAAGGTTTTTCTATGATTTGACCCGCTGACCTACTTTTTAAGCCGACATGATCCATATTCAAACTTCACTAAAATATTGTCACAATGATCATTCTGAGCAAGTTTGATGATGATTGGACCAAAATTGTGGCCTCTCGAGTGTTCACAAGGTTTTTCTATGATTTGACCTACTGACTTACTTTTTTACCCGACATGACCCAAATTCGAACTTGACCGAGATATTGTCATGATTATCATTCTGAGCAAGTTTGATGATAATTGGACCAAAACTGTGGCCTCTAGTGTGTTCACAAGAAAAAGTTTACGCACGACGGACGACGGACGACGGACGACGCACGACGACGCCGGACATCTTACTGTCACAAAAGCTCACCATGACCTTCGGTCAGGTGAGCTAATAAAGGAATTAGACACAGTTTCCAGGGAGGTAACTTATGTTGGTCCTAGAGATCAAAACTTTACTTAACACTATGCATGCTGGGTATTATTTTCACTGCAGACGGCATTTTCAAATATTTTTCTAATTTTTAGGGAAAACAGGATTTGACATCCCATGCAAATTGTCTCCACAGGAGACAAGTTGCGTGAGATGTCAAGTCCTGTTTTCTGGGAAAAATAAGAAAACTATCAACAATTTGTCTTCTGCTGAATTCGCCTAGAGGGTGGTAAAGGTTAACAAGAGCACCGTATGTGGGTGCCAACGCTCGGCTGCAGTTTCTTTTAGAAAACAAAAATTCTAAGTCGAAAAAGGGGCATAACTGTGACAAAAAAATTTGGAGGGTTACCTCACCTATTGGTATGAGTTCCCCTATTCATAATGAACAACTAGTCCGAGTTTCAAGTAAATATGTTCAGTAATGACAGAGATATTACAAAATGTCCAAGTTTTTGCATGACGACGACGGAGATGACGCCAGAGCTACGGCAATACCTTGTCTTCGAAAACAGCCGAGCTAAAGATGAGCTCTGCATAGGAAGCATCAAGTTTACATTACATTAACACAACCTTATAGCAAAGTGCGTATTTCTATATCCCAAAACCTGACATGTTTCCCATAACAGTTTGTGATTTTTTTTGTCTTATTTCTACTCAAACACATGATACGAATACTCTTTAGAACCATCTCACTACATATGAATCATCTGTCCCACAGACAATTCATCTGTAATGTCAGACCTTATTTTTACTGAAAAATATTTTAAGCTAGAAAAGTGTCTAAGGGTAGTTGTGACACTAATGAAAAATTTTAAAACAAAAAGCTAACGCCATCTCGGAGAACATTAAATGCAAATTGCTAATGTCATCTTGGACATAAATGTTGACAGACGGATGAACGGACAGATGAGCGGATGGAAAAGCGGATGCCTATGTCGCGCCCTGTTGCAAGCAGGTGCGACAAAAATATTTTATAATCTCAGACCTGTGCAGTGAGAAAAGACTAAGATCAGCCAGTGCATCTAACCAGTCTGGCCAGAGATTTTGTATTTTGATTGTTGGATAGCCCAGTAGCTATAAAAGGCCCTTATGCATATGCTCAGGTAGATCTGAGTCTTTGCTTTTAGTTTTTTAAGCACCAGCTCTTATAAAGGTCAAACTTCAATGGCTCGATCACGAGGCATAATTTGGATATATTTTCAATTTTCTTTAAACTTTAGGTATGCTGTTTGTACTCAATAGAATCGCCTCTATGAGGTGAGTCGAATAAGTACACACAACATACATTTGGTGATTCTAATGAGTACACACAACATACATTTTAAAAAAAAAAAAAGAAGAAAATTCTCCCTTGGTTATCATACGAGGGTAGGCTGAAAAGTTCTGAGCCTGACCAAGATTCAATGGTTTGTCCATGCTGAAAGTGCCTAATTTTTCAACATAGTCTCCCTTCCTGTCCACACACCTCCTCCAGCGATGCTGGAGTCCTTGGATCCCAGTGGTATAGAAGGTCTCATCTTGGTCCCTGAAAAACTCCTCCACAGCAGCTATCACCTCCTCGTCTGACCGATAATGCTGCCCAGCCAAGTGCTTTTTCATGTTTGGAAACAGGAAATAATCTGATGGAGCTAGATCAGGTGAATATGGAGGGTGATCGACAAGTGTGAAGCCACAGTCATGCACAGCAGCCATTGCGACAACCGATTTATGAGCAGGCGCATTGTCCTGATGGAACAAGACCCCTTTTGTCAATTTTCCGGGTCGTTTAGCCTTAATTGCTTTTTGCAATTGTTTTAGCAGATCTGCATAATACTCCCCATTAATTGTTCTGCCCTTTTGAAGATAATCCATGCATATTATACCCTTGGCATCCCAGAACACTGATGCCATCACCTTCCCTGCAGAGGAGACGACCTTTGCCTTCTTTGGAGGGGGTGAGCCAGGGTGCTTCTGTTGCATGGATTGTCTTTTGGTCTCTGGCTCAAAGTGATGAACCCAACACTCATCTTGAGTGACAAAACGGTCAAGAAAACCATCTTGGTCTGCTTCAAAAATAGCCAAGTTGGCTTGTGACAGGTTCAGTCTGGTCAACTTTTGGTCAGGCGTCAAAAGCCGTGGCACCCATCTGGTGGAAACCTTCGACATTCCTAATTCACTGTGTAGAATGTTCTCTACTCGTTCACGGGAGATGCCAACAGTGTTAGCTAACTGATTCACAGTTAAACGCCTGTCATCCATCACGGCTCTGTGCACTTGGCTGATGGTTTCCTCAGTTGTTGCCGTTGTGGGTCGTCCACACCGGTCATTGTTTTCAAGGCTGTCCTTGCCCATCTTAAAATTTGCTGCCCACCTTTTCACAGTTGCATACGAAGGAGCATCATCCCCTAATGTAGCAACCATATAAGCATGAATGTCCTTAGGAGCTAACCCCTTTTTATGGAGGTACTTGACGACACCACGATGCCAGATTTTGTCCATTTTTTAAAAAAACGTGCTAGTATCAATTTTCAAAGTCTAGAATTTCTCCGTTATTGCAGGTAAACTTGAACTCATTTGAGTCAAATCAGGTAATAAAGGTTTGGATTTAATGAATACAAATTTTCATGGCTGTTCGATGCCTGCTTCTTGGTCAGGTTAAGAACTTTTCAGCCTACCCTCGTAAATATATCACAACCTTGTTATAACACTGTTTGTTACAACGCGGTTTTAAGATTGATCCCAAAAATTGTATAGATTAAATGGTCATTTTTCTATTTAATCTATACACAACAACCTCTTTATAACACTATTTTTGGGTCCCAAAGCAGAAGCCGTGTTAGTTAAACAACTGTATTATATCCAAACAAAAATGTATAGATCATATAGAAAAATGACCATTTATGGTCATTTTTCTATATCATCTATACATTTTTGGGCTCCACATTGAAGCCGTTATCGGGCCTCCGTGGCCTAGTGGTTAAGAGCGCTGACTCTTGATCATTAGGTCTCTCACCACTGTGGTTCGAGCCTCTCTCGGGTCACATGTGAGATGCCAAGTTCTGCAAGGGAAGGTCAGGTGGTTTTTCTCCGGGAACTTCGGTTTTCGCCCACCTCTGATTAACGATCGGCTCGATATGAGTGAAATAATCTTGAAAGGGCCGTAAAACCAAAAAAAAAACAAAACACAAAAAAAAACAACATTGAAACCGTGTTATATCCAAAACTGTGTTATAACAAACTGTGTTATAATGAAGTTGTGGTGTACATTTTTTTATATGAATATAGTGAGTGAGTGGGTTTTAGTTTTACGTCCCACCAACAGCTAAGGTCATACGGAGACGGGACCTCGTTTATATGAATATAACACAATTGTTTAACTAATATGCTTTCTGCTTTTGACCCCATTATTGGTGTTATAAAGAGGTTGTGATGTACGAGGGGTGATCAGAAAGAACGTGGACCAGTGCCTGTGTCGGATTATTGTTATAAAAATCAACTTGAAATGTTAACTGTCTTTTAAAGTAACCGCCTTTGTATTCTATGCACTTATTCATTCTTGAAACCCAGGCACGAGGCCGTTACCTGACATTACTCTCAACGACCCTGTCATAGCTTGGGTTAGTTCCTCGCGGTTCTCGTAGCACGTGCCTCAAAGAAAATCTTTCAAAACAGGAAATAGCCAGAAGTCACAAGGGGCCAGGTCTGGACTATAGGGAGGGGGAGATAGTGCTTCTATGTTTAATTTGTGCAAAATTCCCTGTACAATTTTGCCTTTGTGAGCTGGGGCATTATCTTGGTGTAAAATGATGCCTCTCTGTAGAAGATCTGGCTATTTCTTTCGTGTGGCCTTTATTTATTTATTTATTTTTTTTTAAATAATGCGGGTATAATACTCAGCATTTTTTTTTTTTTTTTTGGTTTTGGTTTTACGGCCCTTTCAGGATTATTTCACTCATATGGAGCCGATCATTAATCAGAGGTAGGCGAAAACTGGAGTACCTGGAGAAAAACCACCTGACCTTCCATTGTAGAACTTGGCGTCTCACATGTGACCTGAGCGAGGCTTGAACCACAGCGGTGAGGGACCTAATGATCAAAAGTCAGCGCTCTTAACCAATAGGCCACGAAGGCCCTTATACTCAGCATTGACTGTAGTATATAAAGGTACAACATTATATAGCAGAAAACATTGAGAAGAGAAAAATTTTGATGCACATATCTTTACCAACTAACTAAGAAAGTTTGACTTAAACAGGGTATGATGATGTTGGATGTTTCCATACACTGCTTTATTGCTTAGATTTTGGCTATGTTTCATTGCATGTTACAATACGATGACCCCTCTGCCCAAACACGTTCTAATAATTCTGAACAGATTTCAACCAGAACCCTCGTTTGCTCGGGCCTCAGTAGCCGAGGTACCCATCTTGGGCAAACACACAACATTCTAAGTTTATCAATTACATCTCCTGGGCACTTCCATATAAAATGCTAAATATATCCTCTATTTCCCTAACTGTAACTCAATCTTGCTTTACATGCTGCTCTACATTGGTGATGATTTTGTCTGTTACTGATGTTGATGGAGGGTATCGCGCCCTTCTCTAAATCATCTGATCCATTTACAAATACCCGATTTCTTGGGTGCAGAATCCTCATAAACTTGTTCTAAATTGGCTTTAATTTCTGATAAAAACTTTCCGAGTTTAACGTAAAACTTTATGATTACTCTGCCCAAAACATAAAACAACGTCTGACATTGTGGACCACTAAAGCAGTATGTTTTTTTTGGTTTTGTTTTTGGTTTTACGGCCCTTTCAAGATTATTTCACTCATATTGAGCCGATCGTTAATCAGAGGTGGGCGAAAACCATAAAGCAGTATGTGAGGTCATTAAAATGACGTCACATGGTGTCATTAAAATTATGTCACATTTTGCTAACTTGAGTTTGACGTCATTTAAAAGCTTGATACAGTTTACAGGTGATTAATGCTTATCTATGCAAATTTTTGTGATCTTATGTGAAATAGTTTTCAAAATAACGTGGCGGTCCACGTTCTTTTCGATCAACCCTCATACATTAATATCTGCAGATAGGCAAATTTTTCCTGGGGACTAAAGAAAGTGTTCAAAACAGCCACGGTAACCAAGACCGTTGGTGTTTGAGCCATCAACTTTTCACTGTACTTACAGAAAATCTCTATTAAACTGAAGGCAAGATACACTGTCATGGTGGTCTGTTAAGATGTACTTTCGACACAGGTTCCTCAAATCCCATACCTGAAACAGTGGAACAAAAATTGTAAATTAGAATGTTTCTAAATAAAGAATATAGGTGGATTTTCTGCAGTGGCTGCAATGCATATTATTACAGGATAACTGTGTTCAAAACTGTCATTAGGTGAGGTAAATCGGCAGTTTTACAGTCCGAAATTTTGTTTCATGGCGACACAGTTTTGCAAAGCAATGTTAACCTAAAGAGCAGAAGAGTTCTACAAAGCAATGTTGATAATTGCTCAAAATAATAAAAGGAACAGAGACTAGAATTATGTAACTTGCCATGAAATTATGTAATGATATTGTGACCTTATATTTAAGGTTTGAAGTGATGCATTTGATGGTTTGTAAGATATTAAGAAAAACATGAAAAATGTGGACAGACAGACGGATGGACAGACAGGGTGATTACTATAGGGCAACCAGCACCCACAAAAATTAGAGGCGCCCTGAATAATCGGACATAAACTACCAAATTGATGAAAGTTTTGTGCTTGTACATAGTTCATCTCTAATTTTGGTCAAGCCAACAAAAGGATAAGCTCTGGTCTTTGTCGCTTTCTGGACACTCTGAAAGGTACAGACTATCAGCCAATCAAATGACTGGTGCTTGATATAATTCATTTGTTCAACTCACAAACTACATGACAAATGGTGTAGATCCTGATCAGATGGCTTCTTTAGAAGCCATCTGATCAGGATCTAAACAGTTTGCAAAGGCAGGGGATATCTTATTCAGCGGAATAAGGGTTAACTATTGTACTATGAAACACTTACCATGATTGTAGTATCCCATGATCCTGTGATGAGATCATTTCCAGTGAACTGTAGACATCTTATACCACCCTGAAACAAATATTACAAAACCATGTTTAACAGTCATATAATTTCAACCATGTTCTTGCAGATCACATTAAATCTGTATCATGACTTTTCACACTCTTTGACAAAGCTTTCTTAATTAGTTTGTTTTGTGTTGAGTTTTTATGTCCCCGCCAACACTATTTAGGTCATTTTGGATACATTGCTTCCGATTTTGTGGTACTTTAATACAACAATGAGATGAAATGACATCTCAAGCCCTACTGCCCATAGAAACAGCTAGGGTTTCAGAAGCAGTCCAACTTGCAACATTTTTCCTGGGCAGGCTTAGACCTAAGCAGTTTATCAGTACTCAAGTTTGATTGGTTTCAGCTCTGTGCAGAAGCACCATGCAGCCAAATCTTTTTTTCCCAGTCCCAGTCGGCCGGAGTGCACAATACTTTCTTTACACTTATTTATGTGTGTAAACAGTGACTGACAACTCACTTGCAACTTTTTCTACATACAAGTTCCACCTCACATTTCCTATATGGACTTTAGACCCTTTGTGAGTGATATAGCCAACTCGTATAGCTCACTTACACTACTGCCTTATTTCTAGTTTGCAGCATGTCAATTTAAGGGGAATGGATAGACCTGCAGGGAAGGCAACTCCTGCAGAAGTATTTTTGTCTCTAATGTCAATAGGGGTCAACTCTTAAAGGAAACAATTTGCTCCTGAGGAGCAAATTCTTTCATTTAAGAGTAGACCCCTTTTTCAGCGGGACAGGGCTTATAGAAAAGCAAACAGGAAGTTCCGAAAGTTGTCTCCCTTTGAAAAATGGTGGAAAAATCTGCCAGGTATTCCCATTCCCCTTAAGACTGATATCATCTTATCTACAGTATCTGATCAAGGGTCAGCTGTCCAAAACTAACAATGTCGTTAGTTGGTTTAAACAATATTTATTTGCAAATAAATTACAAAGACATACGCATCTGACGGTAAGCATAGTGCTTATATGGAAGTCATTTCCAAGGTTCCTTAATGTCGTTAGTTAGCACATTGTTGAAACTTTGATCATTTAATATGACAAATATACTAATATTTTTGCAGGAAAAATGTGAGCAGCTTTTGCAATGCAAAAGCTGCTCACATTTTTTTTTGTTCTGCAAAAATACCACTGAATGTATCTAATAGAAAAGTTAACATTTGGCCAACTTACAAGCTCGTTAAGCTGACAGTTCTTTGAACAACTTGGCCTTTTTTATAATGCCATCACCAAGGCAAATTACAATGCAAATGTGACTGCAATGCCTGTCTGGGTCCAGTTGTCCAGAGCATCGTTATCTTAACGAGCTTGTTAGTGGTTAAAGTGTTAATAGTTCTAGAACTCAAAAGTACAATATCTAACACAGTGCTAATTTTGCTGTAAAATGTGAGTAGCTTTGCATTTGCAAAAACTCATTTTTAAGCAAAAGTATTTTGTACATTTGCCATATTGGATGATCAAAAATAACTAACAGCAGTGTTAGTTTTGAACAATTTGCTCCTGGTAGTTTTGTAGACGTGATTTAGAAAGTGTTTCCCAGTTCTTCCTACAATGATTCTGGAATCTCTCTTACCCCTTGTCCTGATGAATACATTAATTTTGCCACACCAATTTTGACCATCAGCCAGCCAAATTATCCCATATAATGTATTCATTCAAATTTTGCGAACTGAATGACAAACAGTGTGGATCTTGATCAGATGGCTCCTTCAGAAGATGGCTTCTTCAGAAAGAAGCCATCTGGTCTGAAGAAGCCATCTGGGCCCAGATGCTCAAAGCATCATTAGCTTAACGAGCTTGTTAGTGGTCAAATTGTTAACTGTTTGAGTAATTGCAATACCAAATACAATGGTATTTTTGCAGAAAAAATGTGAGCAGCTTTTGCGTTTGCAAAAGCTGCTCACATTTTGCTAGCAAAAATATCAATATATTTACCATATTAAATGATAAAAGTTTTAACGATATATTTACTAACAACATCGTTAGTTTTGAATAACTGGCCCATGATCAGGATCTATACATTTGCAAAGGTAGAGGTTCCTGTAATTCAGTAGTGCAAGAGCTAGTCTTCTTAGATTGTAATTATTAGGAACATTAAGTGCTGGCCTCGGTAGCTCAGTCGGATGCGCGTCTGACTGGTCATCAGAAGGACGCGGGTTTGATTCCTGCCGGGGTCGGCAACATTCTTTCGTGGAGATTGATCATGAAATTTTTTCTATGGTCATTCTCTCCCTTCCACTGATTCAAGAAGGGCAGTTGTCAGTTTCTTGCAAAAGAATGTGCACTGTACTGGTTAACCCCTTACGTATAAGCCTGCCCAGGAAAAGAGTGGATTGGTAAATTGACTGGCTCAAAAATGACCTAAACTAGTGTTGAATGGGCCGCTAAATTCCAATACAAACAAAGAAATATTAAGTAACAGATTGTTTATAAAGTATGATACACAACAAAAACATATGGCCAAAATTTAAATGAACACTGATCACTAAAACATGGGTGTTAACCCATTTCAGACATTTTCAAACATTTCTGTCTTGTCAACAACACAAATAGCCATACTCCTGTCCCTTCTCTGACCAAATCAAATCAGCCACTCATTGATTTTTGAAGGATGGGCTTTCCCTTCCCTGACTCTAAATGAGTTTTTTTTTTTTTTTTTGCTGCTGACAGCTTACAAGAACTGTCAATGTCAGCCAGGTTGTGGAAATAATACTGTGCATCAGTGGAAAAGAACTGGGTACCAGTAAATATTGCCTAACCACAACACAATGCAACACCATGACTGGTTATCTTTTTTAAACACACTGACAAATTTTTTCATCCTTATAAATCCATATCAGAATTGCCATACTACCATACTGACAGAATTTCATGGTTTTTCCATACAGCTATACAGGAAAAATGTCCTGTTAAACCTGTGTTAAAAACCACCTGTGAACAAAGACTACCCATCTAAATAGACCACCTTTGATTCCTCCCATCCTCCCATCCAAACATACTATATAATGCACCTGTGAACAGAGACCACCTGTGCCCTAGGCCCAAAGGACAGTCAAAATCCTTCCCAAATGCATATTTTTACCCTGAACAAAGATCACTTTTGCTTTGAATAGCATTGACCAAAGCTTTAAATTATGCAATTAATTATTTGTGGACATCTTTAAATGAGCCAAATTAAAATACTAAAACTGTTGCATAAAGGGGATTTAATCAGTTAATTAATCAGATGTAATTGGGGTTATCCAATACATATCTAAATAAATGCAGTGAAATAATCCTTATTTTCTCGAGGCAGAACAGTCAATGTAAAACTGACCCTCTGAATAAAGACCACCTGTGAACAAAGACCATATTTCCTGTTTCCCATGAGTGGTCTTTGTAGACAGGTTTAAGCCCCAAGTGGAATTCATTTCCGCTGACCGTTCCAAGGCGGTTCTTCTGTGGCGGTTTATTTTTGTTATGGTTGGTCTTTGGGTGTTTGTGTCGCTTATTTTATTTTATTTTGGATAGCCTATTGGCCATTTTGTGGGAAAGTAACTGTCCTTTTGGCTTTCCGCTGTTGGTGTTTCCATTAGGGTCTGTTCTTTCATGTTAGTGTTTCTTTCCCTTTGGTGTCTCTGATGGGAGCTGTGGGTTGATTGTATCGATTCCTGATCATTACCTTCACTTCTATTTTGTATAAGTTGACACTTATGCTAAAATGAAGCTGCTTGCATCAATGTGTTATAATGATGCCCTGTATAAATTACAGAGGACCCTCGTTATAATGACATTATTTGTTCCCTAATATTGTGCTGTTATAAAGAATTTGCTGTTATAAGAATCCCAATTAGGAGTATGATAGGTAATAAAAGGCCTTTTCCCCATTATTACTCCAAGAAACAAATGTTATAGACATTTGTTAGAATCGCCTCACTGAGGCGATTCTAACAAATATCTAACAAATATTTCTTGGATAATTAGGTTACTTGAATCTTTCATGACTATGGACTCGATTTGTGCATTTCCAACCCAAGGGAAGCCCACGCTGCTCGTAACCGAGGCTAAGCCTTTAGCTAAGAAGTTGTTCTATTGAAGTTGCTGTTATAACGAGTTTTGCCATTGCAGTTATAACGAATGCCGGTATAAAGTGGGTTGACTGTATAACACATCACAGCTCATATCTATTATGAATACATTTCACTGGTATCACTCATCCATACTGCACCTTTTCAAAATAAACATTACCTTATGCCCATAGAACTTGTGCAGACTTCTGCCACTGCGTATATCCCAAAGTCGTATCACCCTGTCAAGTCCTGCTGAGATCAGACGTCGATGATCAAACTGTACACATAATATCCCACTCATGTGGCCCTAAAAATATAAACAGAGTTTCAATGGCTTGCTTTGTTTTATTAATCCTTGTCCTACTGAGCCCGGATATGCCTTATCTTTGAAACGATGTAGATCCAGATCAGATGGCTTCTTCAGAAGCCATCTGATCAGGATCTTCATTGTTTGCCATCCAGTTTATGAATTTGTTGCAATAATTTGCATCAAGTAATTTGATTGGGTGTAGTGGGTGTGACATATTTAAATATTCAGCAGGACAAGGGTTAAGCAACATGAATACATCTGACAGGCAGAAAAATTCTTGCCTGTGATTTGCAGCCTCTGAATCTACTCTTGCCCTGGAATTGCAGCCACTCTTTAACTCTTATCCTGCTGAATATTCATTTTAGCCACACCCATCTCTGATTTTGACCCAATCAGATTACTTGATGTAACTTATTCCTACAAATTCATAAAAAGTGTAGATCCTGATCAGAAGGCTTCTTCAGAAGCCATCTGATCTGGATCTACGCTGTTTGCAAAGACAGGGGTTGTCGTGAACAGCAGAATAAGAGTTAAATCCAAGTATTATGACAAAACATATTCTCAGAATTCAGCTGATTAGCCTCTATACTATTTTCCATTCTTCTTCTGAATCTGGATCTACGCTGTTTGCAAAGACAGGGGTGGTCGTGAACAGCAGGATGAGAGTTAAATCCAAGTATTATGACACAAAATATTCTCAGAACTCAGCTGATCAGCCTCTATACTCTTTTCCATTCTGCTTCTGAATCCATGATTAAAATTGAAATCATGCAACACAAATGGAGTGTAGCAAATTGAAATATTCTGCATGGTTATGTTTGTTTGTTTGTTTGATTTTAGGTTTAAGGTCCCCATCAAAACTGTAAAGGTCATTTTGGAGACGTTGCTTCCAATTTTGTGGGACTTTTACCCGATACTGAGACGAAATGACATCTCAAGCCCTGTCGCCCAATGAAACCAATAGGGTTTATAAGCATGGACGGGCCGACTCGCAACGCTTTGCCAGGGCAGGCTTAAATCCTCTAAGCTGTTTACCAGTACTCGTGTGCGGGTTGGTTTCAGCTCTACAGCCCATCTATTTCTTCAAGCCCATTCAGCATGGTAAGGATTAGGCTGAGGATACTCCAGAACAGACTGATCTGAGTCTGCTCAATAACCCCAAATAGCAAGGACTCATTATCTTTGACCCATGTGTGAAATAGAATCTTCCAATCAAGACCTTTGGACAAGTCCATTTCCAATTTTGGGAGAGTCTGCTTTTTTGTTTTTCTAGTTGTTATCGTAAGTTCTACAACAATTCCATCATTTTCAACAAAAAATTTAATCCCGGACAAGACACTGCAGAAAGTGGCAGCTGACCCAAGCTTACACTGTTTGCTTATGTCCTTTTTGGGTCTATTGTTTATCAATCGTCCCAACGTTATAATGTGCTGTAGCCTTTCAAAACAACTATCACTGAATTGTTGGAAATCCAGGTATTGGTTATTTATTGAAAATGGCTCGCTATTCTAATCACTGTGAGGTCAGAGTGTTGATTAAGAGGATTATCTATAGAATCTGGACTGAAATAATGTGTTGGGTTTTGCAACCAGTGCAGACCCAGATCAGATGCTGCAGAATGCAGCATCTGATCAAGATCTACACTGTTTGCATACAGTTTAGAAATATGAGGGTGCAGCTAAGCAGAATAAAATCCCCACCCCCACAACATTCAGGACAATTTTTCAGCCTACACTCAGAGATAAACCCACACCTGATTAGGGTCTACACTGTTTGCATACAGAACAGGAATTTAAGGGTAAAGCGAAACAATCTATGTCCTCCCATTCAGCACCATTTTTTAGCTAACACTAAGAGATAAACCCACACCTGATTAAGGTCTACACTGTTTGCTTATGGTGCAGGAATTTATGGGCTAAAGAAAACAGTCTTAGACCCCTTTTTCAGCATACACTCATAGATTAGCCACCCACCAGTGCTGCCAGTGCTTTGTTATGTGATGTTAGGCATATATGGGTTAACCCTTAACCCATGACAATTGCCGTCTGCTTTGCCATCTGCTGGTTACCTTAAAAGTAATTTTTGGTAAACAGATCAGACTGCTGCTCTAGGAGCAGTCTGATCTGGACCCACACTGTTTGCCTGTATGCAAAATATTTTGGGAAAGTTTGCCAAAAAATTCAGCAGACGGCATAAGCAGACGACATTTTCAAATGTATTTTTTTTTGCGTCTTAAGGGTTAAGCTGCCGAGAAAATTGCATCTCAAAATGTCGACAGATTACGTCTTCTGCTGTATCTTCTTGCAAACTTTTAAAACACATTTCTGTATACAGGCAAACAGTTTGAACCCAGAACAGACTGCTCCTAAAGGAGCAGGCTGATCTAGCAAACAGTGTGAATCCAGATCAGACTAGGAGCAATCTGATCTGGATCACACTGTTGGCAACAATGACTTTTAAAGTAACCAGCAGACGACAAAGCAGATGACAAATGTTGTGATTGACATATATAAGTTAATAATACACGCACCTGTAATTTCCTTCCCCTGAGAACACTCTTAACAAAACCAGCAAAGTTAGGTTCTCTTCCATCACCATAGGGAGCTTCATCCTCTATCACCTCTTCTTTAGGCTGTTCCTTCTGCCATTCCAACTTCCTGTGGGAAGCTGTCTTACCCTAGGGAGGACAAATGAGTATGAATACACCAAACCTCCATATAACGCTATCTGATATGACACAGTTTAGGATGTAGCACAGTTTGAAAATGGAACCCAAAACTGTATAGATTATATTTAAAATGGTCATTTTCTATACTATAATGTTATTAATCAAGTAATTTCGTATTGGCCCAGGTACAGGTCCGAGGTCTGCTGTATTGGCACGAGGCCGAAGGCCGAGGCCAATACAGCTGACCGAGGACCTGTAACTGGGCCAATACGAAATTACTTGATTAATGACAATTTTATTAATTGACGCGATTAAAAACATGATTTATGATTTTTGAATATTGGTTGACCTTGTGTAATATAGGATAATCAATTAATAAAATCCATTACAATAACACACCCATGTGCTAAAATGGCATCCATCTTGTCTCTAGAACTAACATTTTCCAGATAAAAATGTTTGATATTTTCTTATTTCTGGTCCAAATATGAATTGGGAGTGCTCGTTAGAGGCTATTTTTACGAGTGAGTACCCACAATCTATGTTTATGAATAAAAATAAGGAAAATAATGAATGCCCCCGTAAACTTCTCTATATGGGCCCCGCCAAGCGATTTTGGTACTTATCGCCTATGCGAGCAGCGAAGGTTCAGGCGAGCCTGCGCATCCGCGCAGTCTCGCCAGAACCTTCGCTGCTCGCTCATACAAGCAGTGAATCAAGAGGAACCTTCAGACAGAAAGCCATATCCCTGGCCCCTCTGAATGGCTGGGCATGCGCAGTTAAAACTTGTCATGACGGAATGCTCGAAGACCCAAATTCGCTTGGCGGGGCTCATAGGGGGTGTGTGGGGGGGGGGGTCTTCATTTCACAGACTTGTTAACCTTATGCTATACATTTTTGTTCAATACAACATGGTAGTTTAACTAACATGGTTTCTGCCTTGGCTCCCCAACAAAGTTGTTATAAAGAGGCTGTGGTGTATTTCCATTCATAGAAAATCATGATAAAACAAGAGGACCAAGCTAGCTTGGTCCTGTATCGCTCACCTGAGCTAACAGATTCAAAGTTTAAGGAAGTGCCAACCTTTACTGAAGGCTTTATGGGAGGACATGGTGATGACAGGGTATGCATTTTCTGAAAATCAAGTAGAATTTAACTCTATGATAAACAGGCTGACCTCACCGGTTTTCAAACTCATTCAAGCTTTTATTCCTGACTTAATAAGAAGATCCTATCTAAACTGAAGTGGCTATGGTGATGACAAGTTCAAAAACAAGAGTTATCAAACTCCTCCAAGCTTTCTGCCTGACGTCCTTGTTTGTAAGTTTCATGAAGATCCGTTCAAAACTAAAGTGGCAGCAGTGATAACAATGTCCAAAATAGGCATTTTCAGCAATCAAAGGCACGTCACTCTATGATAAATGTGCCGACTTGGCCGGTATTCGAACTCACCTGAGGTTTTATTCCCAGCCACCTTACATGTAAGTTTCAGAAAGATCCGATCAGACTTGGCCAGTATTCAAACTCATCCAAGATTTTATTCCCAGCCACCTCACATATAAGTTTCAGAAAGATCCGATCAAAACTGAAGGGGCTACGGTGATGACTATGTCAAAATTTGGCATTTTTAGCAATCAAAGGGATTTTACTCTAAAATAAATGAGCCGACTTGGCCAGTTTTCGAACTCATCCGAGGTTTCATCCCCAGCCACCTTACATATAAGTTTCAGAAAAATCCGATCAAAACTGAAGGGGCTACAGTAATGACAAGGTCAAAAATCAACATTTTCAGCCATCAAAGGGACAGAACTCTACGATAAATGGGCTGACTTGGCCTGTTTTCAACTCATCCAAGATTTTATCCCCAGCCACCTTACATATAAGTTTCAGAAAGATCCAATCAAAACTGAAGGGGCTATGGTAATGACAAGGTCAAAAATCGGCATTTTCAGCAATCAAAGGGACGTATATCAATGATAAATGGGCCAACTTGGCCGGTATTCAAACTCATCCTAGGTTTTATCTCCAGTCACCTTACATATAGGTTTCAGAAAGATTCGATCAAAACTGAAGGGGCTACGGTGATGACAAGGTAAAAAATCAACATTTTCAGCCATCAAAGGGACATAACTATATAGTTAATGGGGCAACTTGGCCGGTTTTCGAACTCTTACGAGGTTTTATCCACAGCCACCTTACATATAAGTTTCAGAAAGATCCGATCAAAACTGAAGGGGCTACAGTGTGGACAAGGTCAAAAATCAACATTTTCAGCAATCAAAGGGACCAAAATCTATGATAAATAGGCCACCTTTGCCGGTATGCAAACTCATCCGAGGCTTTATCCCCAGCCACCTTGCATATAAGTTTCAGAAAGATCCGATCAAAACTGAAAGGGCTACGGTGATGACAAGGTCAAAAATTGGCATTTTCAGCCATCAAAGGGACGTTACTCTGTGATAAATGGACCAACTTGGCTGGTTTTCGAACTCATCCAAGATTTTATCCCCAGCCACTTTACATATAAGTTTCCGAAAGATTCGATCAAAACTAAAAGGGCTACAGTGATGACAAGGTCAAAAATCAGCATTTTCAGCAATCAAAGGGACGTTACTCTATGATAAAAGGGCCAACTTGGTCGGTTTTCGAACTCATCCGAGATTTTATCCACAGCCACCTTACATATAAGTTTCAGAAAGATCCGATCAAAACTGAAGGGGCTACGGTGATGACAAGGTCAAAAATCGGCATTTTCAGCAATCAAAGGGACGTAACTCTATGATAAATCGGCGGACTTGGCCGGTTTTCGAACTCATTCGAGGTTTTATCCCCAGCCACTTTACATATAAGTTTCAGAAAGATCCGATCAAAACTGAAGGGGCTACGGTGATGACAAGGTCGAAAATGGGCATTTTCAGCAATCAAAGGGACGTAACTCTATGATAAATGGGCCGACTTGGCCGGTTTTCGAACTCATCCGAGTTTTTATCCCCAGTCACCTTACATATAAGTTTCAGAAAGATCCGATCAAAACTGAAGGCGCTACGGTGATGACAAGCATTTTCCCATAGTAAGTCTATGGGACCTTGTGGTTGCCATAGGAACCAAAGTTTTAGAGCGATTTCAAAAAAAAGTTTATGTCATCAATGCCCCACCAGAGGCATGCTACAGGTGAGAAATGATTGAGATCAGCCTGTAGGATACAGAGATATAGCTGCTCAAAAGTGTGGACGGACGACAGACGGACGGACGGACGGACCCACATTTTGGGTTTGTGTGGCTGCACCTGTCCATATTTTATGGGGCTAAAATTTTTATGTGGCTAACGGTTTATGTGGCTATAAGACACACAAATCTGTACATCTAATGTGGCTATCCACACAAACTTTGGACATCAGCCACATAAAGGCTGTCTGTACGAAACCGTCTTTGTCTAAACTTATGTGGCTACCAGAGGTTGTGATATCTAGCCCTCTAAAGGTAGAACAGAACTTTCTTTATAGTGCACTGATACATCTTATGGGTCTAGCTCCTCACATAGAGGGACTTTTTCCTACTGCAACATTCAGCCCCAGGACAGCCAGTTAAATTTATGTGGCTCAGCCCCATAATCTCAAAGTTTAGCCTCATAATCCTGGACATCCATGTCCAAGGATGTCCAAGGTGATGGACATAAATTTATGTGTCTTTTTTTTATTTGATTTTTCTAGTCCCCCTGAACCCCTCTGTACTAACAGAAAAATGGGTTTGTGAGGCTAGCCACACAAACCCATTTTGCCACACAAAACCCTTCTGTACCTAAAAGAAGCCACATAAACCCATTTTGTAAGAACGGACGGACGACGGACGACGGAGGACCCACTACTATAAGCTCCCCTGGAGCCTTCGGCCCAGGTGAGCTAAAAAGTTCATTAACCCTTCTCTTGCTGAATATTCATTTCAGCCACACCCATTTCTGTCTATCTACCAATCAGATTACTTTATGTAATTTATTCTTACAAATCCATAAACTTCATGTCAAACAGTGTAGATCCTGATCAGATGGCTTCTTCAGAAGCCATCTGATCTGGATCTATACTGTTTCCAAAGATAGGGGTTGTCGTGAACAGCAAGATAAGGGTTAAGTGTGGGTTACATTTCCTAGTCCTTTGGGATCATTGATTCCATGGGGAAAAGTTGAAAATATTTGTGGGTCACTGATGAGACCTTACTGCTTGAAGGCCCAGGCCCATCAGGGCTGGAAGAAATAGATGGGTTGCATGATGCCTCCATGCAGAGCTGAAACTGACCCTACACTAGTACTGGTAAACTGTTTAGAAGATCTAAGCCTGCCCAGGCAAAGCGGTGCGAGTCAGACAGTCCATGCTTATAAACCCTACTGGTTTCATTGTGCGACAGGGTTTGAGATGTCATTTCATCTCAATGTCGGGTGATAGTCCCACAAAATTGGAAGCAACTTCTCCTCCCAAATTACCTACACAGTGTTGAAGGGGATGTTAAACCTCAATTCAAAGAAACAAACAATACAGCGAAATTCCGCTATTAAGACCACCTAAAATTAAGACTAATTCTGCTTTAAAAAGCTTATACAGTAGGCCGCAGTTGTTCTTTTTTCGTGTTTTCTGCACACAATGTCCTCTGGTCAGGGACCACCTTTGGGACTGTTCAAAAGTGGTCTTAAAGACCACTTTTGAACAGTCCCAAAGGTGGTCTTAATATAGGAATTTTACTGTATATAGAACCCACCAGTATGTCTTCGGCTGGAACAAGGGCTGGTCTGATGTCATAGGCCGCATCATCAACATCAGCATCATCTTTCATCATGGTCTTCTGCTGATGGACACTGGCCCTTAATGGCCTGTAAAATATAACAAATCGTGTCAAAGCAGCAATATTACACCCCAATTTGGTTGCCTAGAGTGTCAAATAATATGATATTGTAATTTATATGACGTCGCCTCAGAGAATGTAATAAGGCCATGTAATAAATTCCGTAATCCACTAGTGGATTAAATATGCAAATTAGTTAGAAACGCCTCTTAACGTCACATGTATGACGTCAATAATGACGTCGCGTTTACTAATGAAGGAATACCAATTTTTTGTCAACAAAGAGTGAATAAAATGTGATTTTAATGTCATATGATAAATAAAATCTTGCATTCATGCTCATGTTTTATTGAATTTATTAAACTTGTTGAGGAAAAGGCATAAAATGCTCGGCAAAGCCTCACATTTTATCCCTTTTCCTCAACTTGTTTAATAAATTCAATAATACATGAACACTCATGTAAGATCCTCTATATTAAAAATATTGTATTGCTAAATTTGGATAATCTAAGAAAATAAACACTGGCACCTTGACAGGCAAAAAAAGACTTGGGGCCAGTTGTTCAAAGCATCATTAGCTTAACAAGCTCGTTAGTGGTCAAATTGTTAACTGTTCTAGCAAGAACATTATCGACAATTTTGGTATTTTTGCGGATAAAATGTGAGCAGCTTTTACATTTGCAAAAGATGCTCACATTTTTTCATAAAATTTTTTAGCATATTTGCCATATTTAATGATCAAATATTTAATGATACGTTTTCTCATTTACTCCAGGAAACAAATGTTTTGGATATTTGTTACAATTGCCTGGGTGAGGCAATTCTAACAAACACCCAGAACATAAGCTTATTGGAGATTTTCATACAATGTTCTTGAATTTTAATTTCTCTTAGTATCCGTCTCATCGTTATTTATGGCTCTGTTCCATTCAAATTGTCCTTATAACAAGTTTTGTTGTCAAATAGAATGTTGATATAAAGACTCTATTGTTATCCCCACGCTTTTCGAAGAAAAAGTGGGGATATTGTAATTGTCTCCGTCATCCGTACGTCCGTCCGTCCGTCCGTCTTACCGGACAACTTCTCCCACACTTTTACAGCTAGAAACTTAAAACTTTGGGAACTGATAGGTCTTTGGTCTGAGGAGTGCATGACACTTTCAGAATTTTGATCCTACCCCTAGGGGCCAGGCCAGGGGGTGGGGTGCCCCGGGGGTAAAAAATCAAAGTTTTCAGAACCTGGTCGTGTGACATATCAAATCGAACGGCATAATGAGTAGAATACATAACAATCAAAATTTGACCCCTAGGGTCAGGTTTGAGGTCACCAGAGGTCAAAAACTTGGATTTTCACCCCCATAACCCACTTTTTAACGATTACCGGATAACTCCTCCCACACTTTTACAGCTAGAAACTTTAAACTTTGGGAACTGATAGGTCTTTGGTCTGAGGAGTGCATGACACTTTCGGAATTTTGATCCTACCCCTAGGGGCCAGGCCAGGGGGTGGGTGCCCCAGGGGTAAAAAATCAAAGTTTACAGAACCTGGTCGTGTGACATATCAAATCGAACGGCATAATGAGTAGAATACATAACAATCAAAATTTGACCCCTAGGGTCAGGTTTGAGGTCACCAAAAGGTCAAAAACTTGGATTTTCACCCCCATAAACCACTTTTTAACGATTACCGGATAACTCCTCCCACACTTTTATAGCTAGAAACTTTAAACTTTGGGAACTGATAGGTCTTTGGTCTGAGGAGTGCATGACACTTTAAGAATTTTGATCCTACCCCTAGGGGCCAGGCCAGGGTGTGGGGTGCCCCGGGGGTAAAAAATCAAAGTTTTCAGAACCTGGTCGTGTGACATATCAAATTGAACGGCATAATGAGTAGAATACATAACAATCAAAATTTGACCCCTAGGGTCAGGTTTGAGGTCAACAGAGGTCAAAAACTTGGATTTTCACACCCATAACCCCCTTTTTAACGATTACCGGATAACTCCTCCTACGCCATTTCAGATAGAAACATGAAACTTTGGGAACTGATAGGTCTTTGGTCTGAGGAGTGCATGACACTTTTGGAATTTTGATCTTAAGATTGGGTGGGAGTTGCAATTGAGAACTTATATAGTGGCGTATCTTTAAAAAAGCATGGGGATATGCGATGGCGTGCCATCGACTGCGCGATTCTAGTTTCTGTTTGATTTGATGTTTAACCTCCCCGTCAATACTATATAGGTCACTTTGGAGATGTTGCTTCCACTTTTGTGGGACTTTTACCCGGCATTGAGATGAAATGACATCTCAAGCCCTGTTGTCCAATGAAACCAATAGGGTTTATAAGCATGGACAGTCTGACGCACATCGCTTTGCCTGGGCAGGCTTAGATCCTCTAAGCAGTTTACCAGTACTCGTGTGCAGTCGGATTCAGCTCTGCCTGGAAGCATCATGCAGCCCATTTATTTCTTCAAGCCCCAATAGGCCGGGACCAGATATAAGAATGTTGATATAAAGAATGTTGACTGTATAATTAAGGTACTTACGTAGGTCCAGTATTGAGTCTCTGTAGCTTGTCAAACCTGGTCTCTGACCTTGAGAGTGGGTCCCTCGGAGTAGGTGTTGCCCTGGTGTAAGATCTCTGAAACCTTGCTCTCCTCTTCTCTGAAATATATAGACACCATTGATGAAAGAATTGTTCTCAATACTGTCATGGACAGATGGTTACATCTGAATGGTTGTGCCACTGGGGGTTTTGTAAAGGAATTAAAAGTGTAAACAAGAAAGATGTGTTTGTGAAACACAAACATGTCCCCAGGCAAGGCCTTTTTTATCGAAGTTGGTAACACATCAAGGCCAAGGTCACAGGTCAAAATTGTTTGCATGAATGTGAAACTCTTGTCCCAAGGAACCTACATGCCAAATATGAATGCTCTATCTCAAATGGTTCAAAAGTTCAAAAGTTATGACCAACGTTAAAGTTGTCCACGTACAAACAAACAAACCAACAAACAAACAGACAGGGCAAAAACAATATGTCCCAGCTATCGCTACCGGGGACATAAAAATGAATTTGCTATTCTATCATTTGAGTCTTTTTGAAAACTGAGGCTGTTCTAAGGAGCCAGAACATGACACCATGAAAGCAAAGTCTTTCCTTCACCAGAGAGTGACGTACTGCAAGTAAATTGACCTAATAACAAAACAAGAGCTGTCGCATGACAGCATAGCTCGCCTGTTTCGCGCCTTCAAGATATAAGGTAAAACTATTGAACCATGAAATATAGATCACACTCACCTACATATATTTTTAGGTCAATCATCAGGTCACATGGAACATATATTCCAGATATTACATTTCAGAATCAAATTGTGTCTGAATTATAAGGCTAATCATTGAACCTTGAAAATAGGTCACACTGACCTAGATATATTTCTATGCCAACCATCTGGTCACATGGAATTGAATATTCAGATATGAAGTTTCTCCATCTAATAGTATTCAAGATATAAGCCAAAGTCACTGAACCATGTTATATAGGTCACACTGACCTAGATGTATTTTCAGGTTAATCATCTAGTTGCATTGAAGTAATATCCCAGGTATAACATTTCGTTATAAAAATATTATTCAAGATAATAGGCAAAATCACTGAACCATGAAATGTAGGTCACAATGACCTACATATATTTTGAGGTCAATCAGCAGGTCACATGGAACTAATAATCAAGGTATGACATTTCTTTATCAAAAAGTCTTCAAGATAATAGGCAAAATCAGTGAACCATGAAATATAGGTCACACTGATCTAAATATATTTTGAGGTCAATCATGGGGTCACATGGAACTAATAATCCAGGTATGACATTTCTTCATCAAACAGTATTCAAGATAATAGGCAAAATAACTGAACCATGAAATATAGGTCACAGTGACTTAGATATATTTGGTGGTCAATTATCGGGTCACATGGAACTAATAATCCAGGTATAACATTTCTCCTTTGAATAGTATTCAAGATAATAGGCAAAGTCACTGAACCATGAAATATAGGTCACAGTGACCTAGATATATTTTGAGGTCAATCATGGGGTCACATGGTACTAATATCCCAGGTATGACATTTCTCCAACAAATAGTCTTCAAGATATAAGGCAAAATCACTGGACCGTGAAATGTAGGTCACCATGACCTTCACCCTTTTACACTTGAACCAATGTCACATGGTTGGCTGATATATAACCAATTGTGTTTATAACTTGTTAGCATAATGGAAACATCTATAACAAATTACAAAGGTGTCCTAGATTTTGACCCCTAGCCCCACCCCATCCGTCCTCCCAGGTATGAACCCAGGGGTGTGTTGTCTTGGAATCTCAGAAGAAACGCCCGGGTATCCAAGTTGTAAAATATGAACCTTTTGTGATAAGTGTCTGTTGAGATATAAGCAATTCAAAAGCTTTAACACAGTTTTACAGAGGTGTTCTAGATTTTGACCCCTAGCCCCACCCAGGGGCATGAACCCAGGGGTCTGTTGTCTTTGAACATCAGAAGACCCTCCCAGGTACTTAAGTTCCAAATATGAGTGCTCTGTGATGAGTGACTGTTGAGATATAAGCATTTGAAAAACTTTAACGCAGTGTGACGGGAACGCACACGCGCACAAATGAGGTGACAACAATAGCTCTCCTTGTACTTCGTACAGGCGAGCTAAAAAGGGTGTCAAATTTTTGAAATTATGCAGTTGAATAAATTATGCTTTTCTGCACCAATTCCCCTGCAGATTGAGTTTGACATTAATCCATAAAAGCCAATCACGACAATTGTCATCTGCTTTGTTGTCTGCCTGTTACTTTAAAAGTCATTTTTGCAAACAGTGTGAACCCAGATGCTCCTCTAGGAGCTGTCTGATCTGGGACCACACAGTTTGCCTGTTTGAAAAAATATTTCTAAAAAGTTTGCATAAAAATTCAGCAGACGACATAAGCAGACGACATTTTCAGATGTAGTTTTTCTGAGCATCTTGAGGGTTAAACATACAACCTAAAGGCTTGGTATACTAACTACCCAGTCAGAAGGTATGGAGTCTGGACAGCACTGACCATTGCTGCAGTCTGGCTTTAATCCCCAGATAACCTCGAACAGCTGGTAAACGGTCATCCCAAAAGACTTGCTCATGCACCCTACTGCTTACAATGCAGGTAAGACTATTACTCGAAGGTGTACACTCCAGATCTGCAGAATGAAAGCCTACACAGTAACTGTGATCTTTAACCTGCACAAGAGATGACTCTCCCTGCATAAGGGGCCTCCAGTTAAGGTTTCAATCCAAAAGATGGTGGTATCAAACCGGGAACCCCTAGAATCAGAGGCAGGTGCACTAACCAATGCACTTCAACAAGTCTTTCAAAGCAAAATTTGTTTGCTAAACTAAGCTGCGGTAGCCAAATGATGGTTCTATACTGTCTGGATATACTCTTTTTCGATTTATCAACAAACCATGTAAGAATATAACAAAACATCAAGCTCTCGATAGTTACCTTGGAAATAGTGCTACCAAGATGGTATCACAATAACAAGTCTGTGAAACGAAGCCCTCTCTACACCCAGCTTTATATGAAGAAAATTGGGGTTTACAGGGGTGTACATAATCTGCCTTACTTTTGCTCAAAAACATAGATTATTGGTTCTTGTTAGATGAGGCAGTTCTAACGAGCACCCGAAATCTATGTTGAAAGCAGAAAGATGTTATAATTTTTACCAAACATTTGTCATTTCTGACACCATGTTGGATGCCATTATTTCACATGGACATGTTTTCCTAATAGTACAGTGGCAATAGTAAAAGAATCAACAATAGTATTTTCACTATGATCACAATAATTGCAATGTTCTACAAATAGAAATAATAGGTGTATGAATAGCAATCAGAAAATATCTGCATGTAACCCTAAGGAGCAATGTACAGTAAAACCTGTCATAGTGGCCACCTCTATTAAGCAAGCAACCTGTCTTAAGCGGGCATTCCTTTGGTTCCCGAAATAGCAAAATGCATTAAAATTCACCTGTATCAAGCAAGCAACTGTCTTACGCAAGCACATTCTGATCATCCCTTAGGTGCTTGCTTAATACAGGTTGGACTGTACATGTACAGGGCAGTCCCTTTAGTACTCTACTCATTATAACACGGTTTTGGTTATAACATGGCCAGATCTTGCCTCCCAAATTGTCATTTTACTATAATTTCTATATAAAAATATCCCTTTATAACACGGTTCACTTATAACACAGTTCTGCACCCCAAACATAGCATTGCACCCCAAACATAGCATTATAAAGGGACTGCCCTGTATTAGGATTTGCTTACACGATAAGTGTAAGCATGTGCACAGTTCAACAAATATAACTGTAGCAGTGTGACTCAAAACTGGATGCGACCAAAACTAAAGTTACATGGAATTCTCTTTGGTCTTTTTTAATCAATTAATGTCCACACTAGTCCTCACATTAATATTACAAAAGGAACTTGCAATAGTAACAGTACTGCAACAGTGCTTTGGCAATAGAACATGTAATAGTATTGCAATAGTCATTTTGGCCTGCAGTAGTGAACCCTAAAACCATATTATATAACCATGTTAAAGTATAATGAAATCCAGAGGACCCTCTCTATTATGACAGTATTTGTTCCTTAACCCTTTTTGTTCCAAATGGAATCTTCCTCCTTATATAAAGCAGGAGTCCATTTCAAAATCGAGTGGTGTCAGGTTGTGCTTTCTTCAAAACTGATTTGGAAAATGGCTTAACTTTTTGTAAACAGTGTAAGCCCTGGTCAGACGTCGTTTTCTGCGGGGTCTGATCTGGGCCTGCACTGTTTGCCAATTACCCATCTTGGGGTTTCCGGTGCTACAGCAAATTGGCCACTATAAAGAATCTTAACCTTCAGCGTGCTGTAGCGCATTTATTTGCCCAAGGGGATAGTCCAACTTGAGCAACAGATCACGCTCATCAGATGAGGTTTTTCCACACAGGAGGGATGCGTCTTCATTACAAGGTAAAGGTTTTACCCACATAACTGGCTGTTGGATTTTACATCCGGAAATGACGTTAAAAACTGACCAATTTTTTAGATGCCAGTTTTCAACAGGTCCCCCTTACCTGTTTCATCACAATTTTGTGCATACTAGACCCAATCCCTCTAAACAACTACTGGTGATAAGTATGTAATCATAATATAGGTAGCTACACAAGCTATCATTTTTATCCTACAAAATACACTCTAAGCGCTATTGTCTTGTAGTTCTTTTTTTTTTAAGTGTCTTAAAAGGTCAGATCACATGACTGCCATATTTGGAAGCCACATGACCACAATACTGCTGGTAGAAATGGCGGAAGATGTTTTGCCAACAATATGTCAAAGTATTGAGCAGAATCGGTTCAGGTATAAGGAAATTATGGCTGCCGAAATAAGGTTCCCCCTCTAAAGAAGGAATATTAAATAAATCTCAGCATGCTAAAGGTTAATATTCGGAGAAGTTTTATAGGAAATAAAGGACTTTTTCCTTTAATTACTCCAAGAAACAAATGTTGTGGATATTTGTTAGAATCACCTCACTGAGGCGATTCTAATAAATAACCACAACATTTGCTTCTTGGAGTATTAAATAATTACAATATTCTTGATTATCTCCTTGTTTCCCCGAGTTTTTTTTTGATTTGAGGTTTAATGTCCCCGTCAACACTGTATTGGTAATTTTGGAGATGTTGCTTCCAATTTTGTGGGACTTTTACCCGACATTGAGATGAAATGACATCTCAAGCCCTGCCGCCCAATGAAACCAAAAGGGTTTATAAGCATGGACGGTCCGACTCGCACCGCTTTACCTGGGCAGGCTTAGATCCTCTAAGCGGTTTACCAGTACTTGTGAGCGGTTGGTTTCAGCTCTGTGTGGAAGCATCATGCAGCCAATTTATTTCTTCAAGCCCCAATGGTCGGGGACCAATCTAAGGATTTGTTTCATTGAAACTGTCGTAGTCAACCCAATTTATACTGACATTCGTTATAACGGCAAAACTCATTATAATGGCACTTTGAATGGAATGACTTCTTAGCTAAAGGCTTAGCCTCTGTTCCTAGCTGTGTAGGCTTCCCTCTGGGTCCGAAATGCCCAAATCGAGTCCATAGTCATAAAGGGTCTTGTAATCTAGTATTCCAAGAAACAAATGTTATAGGTATTTTTCCGGCCCACGCCCATTGGGGTTTGAAGAAATAAATGGGCTGCATGATCCTTCTATGCAGAGCTGAATCCAACTGCACACGACTACTGGTAAACCACTTAGAGGATCTAAGCCTGCCCAGGCAAAGCGGTGTGAGTCGGACCGTCCATGCTTATAAACCCTATTGGTTTCATTGGGCGACAGGGCTTGAGATGTCTCCAAAATTACCTATATTCTTACGACCTGAAAGCCGTAACAAAGGAAAGATACATAGCCTGAAAAAATCCCCGCCTATGGTGGGATTCGAACCCGGGCTGCTCGGGTGACAGTCCACTGCTCTTACCCCTGAGCCAAAGAGTCGACTCCCTGACGCAGTTGTCAGAGAGTGGTTATAAACCTAGAAGCTATGCATATGATCTACCAAGGTAGATAATGGAAGGGAGGTAACACACCCCCTCTTCAAGGAAGTCATCATTTATGATGACGTGAAGGATACCAACTTCGGCACAAGCCAATTCTGGCATTTCGGACGGGCCCCCATCTTACGACCTGAAAGCCGTAACAAAGGAAAGATGCATAGCCTGAAAAAATCCCCGCCTATGGTGGGATTCGAACCCGGGCCGCTCGGGTGACAGTCCACTGCTCTTACCCCTGAGCCAAAGAGTCGACTCCCTGACGCAGTTGTCAGAGAGTGGTTATAAACCTAGAAGCTATGCATATGATCTACCAAGGTAGATAATGGAAGGGAGGTAACAATATAGTGTTGATGGGGATGTTAAACATCAAATCAAACAAAACTTACAAGATATTTGTCAGAATCGCCTCACTGAGGCGATTCTAACAAATGTCTATAACATTTGATTCTTGGAGAAATAATGGGAAAAAGGCCTTTTATTACCTATCATACTCCTAACTGGGATTCTTTATAACAGCAAATTCTTTATAACGGCACAATGATAGGGAACAAATACTGTCTTTATAACGAGGGTCATCTGTATTAAATGTTATATTGAACGTCGGTATAAAGAGGGTTGATTGTAAATACTAACCAGGTAGTTCTTCCTTCTTGATTCCATATTCTTCATCATACTCTCTCAGGTCTTCTGATATTATACTGGCTGAGTCAGCTTCTACCAGTTCCTGTTTCCTCACTGCGGATACGGTACCACGGTGCACTGACAACTCAACTACAAGAAATAGAGGATATTCAATTTTTTCAGTGTACAATCGATTTTTATTTCACCGAATGAACACCAAAAGAAGTACTTCTTTTGGTGTTCATGAGTGAAATAATATAAGAATCTGATATGGGGTTCTGTTGTAGATGAGCGTTTCCAACCCAAGGGATGACCGTGCTGAGCGGAACCGAGGCTATGCTGACGTTCCGCTCAGCAAGGTCATCCCGAGGGTTGGAAACGCCCAACTACAACAGAACCCCATATTGGATTCTTTTTCTTGCACAACACCGGTTAGTTTTGACAGCTCGCACATGCATATTGTTTACAAAATAAAAGTAGTGTGGAAGTAGTTCCGGCAGTTGAATAGAATTGAAGCGCATTAATGTTAGTTGCCTGGGTCGGAACACCAGGGTCAGAACATAAATTTCTATCCCAGGGTAAAATCACGGATTTCCTTGTCTGGTGTGCATGAAAAATTTATCTTGCACTGAAAAATTTTCTGTTTCTTTTCATGCTTTAAATTGTAATTTGTAATGCAATTTTAAATTGTCAGAAAATCATCACAGAGAACCAACTTTTTCCGTGGCAATTTTGCATCGATTTAGAGGCGTTCAACATGTCAAGTGGGTAAAATATTGGGTGTGAACTGAAAGTTTGCACCTGGAAAACAGCTTGAAATGTAACTTTATCAAATGGTTCACTCGAAATTTGCATTCAAATAATGTCCGCAGTTGCTAAGCTTGTCTGGCGTCGTGTGCATTATTTACTTTGCATAGGTGCAAAAAGTGACATCATCAATGTCATATGATAATTTCTGTCACACATTAATAACCCTTACCTAATTGACAATTCACAAACACAGAATAGATCAATATGTTATTTTTTAGGATGCAACAAATTTACAAACACTGGAAAATAAAAATCATAATTTCACTACACTGAGAAATCTCTATCATTCATTGAAAAGCATGTAAGAAATGCATTTTTTTTATAACCCATATATTCACTTCGTAAGGATAAAAAGATAATGACGCCCCACCCATTGGGGCTTGGAGAAATAGAATGGGATGCATGGTGTTTCCAAGCACAGCTGAAACAGCTGACCAAGCATTGGAGTACTGGTAAACTTGTTGGAAGGTCTAAGCCTGTCCAAGCAAAGTGGTTTAAGTTGGACGATCCCTTAAATCCTAGTGGTTTCTTAGGGATATATAATCTTGCAATGTCATTTCAAGCTGATATCTGGTAAAAGTCTCACAAAATCAGAAGCAACCATCACGAAAACAAGCCTTTATAATTTTGACCCCCTTGAACCCCACTTTTATATAGTAAAACTGGGGTTTCAGGGGGGTATACCTTATTTTTCTCATTTCTGCTCTAAAATATAGATTGTGGGTACTCGTTAGAACCGCCTCTATGAGGAGGTTCTAACGAGTGCCCACAATCTATATTTTGAGCAGAAATAAGAAAAATATCACAATTTTTCATCATAAAATTGTCGTTTTTTCAGCGATAAAGGTGGCAATGTATTTGTATAGGAGTGTTTGCGTAATGTCTTCAAAATGACCTAAAAAGTTTTGACAGGGATAAAGGATAAAGTCTACAAAAAAGACACCCCGGTAATTAAAGAACATGAAGGACCAAATGTACTTAATATAGATCAGGGCCAAATTGTTTGAAGTACTATCCGCTGAAATATGAGCCCCGCCAAGCGAATCTGTGTCTTCAAGCATTCCGTCATAACAAATTTTTACTGCGTATGCCCAGCCATTCAGAGGGGCCAGGTATATGGCTTTCTGTCTGAAGGTTCCTCTTGATTCACTGCTTGTATGAGCGAGCAGCGAAGGTTCTGGCGAGACTGCGCGGATGCGCAGGCTCGCCTGAATCTTCGCTGCTCGCATAGACGATAAGTACCAAAATCGCTTGATGGGGCCCATATTATGGCATACCCTAAAGTGGCAAAACCTTTGACTGCCCTAGCAAGATTATTAACTAATACACTAACCTTTTTGTTGAAAAATAATGAGTAGCTTTTGCAATTGAAAAAGAGTAGACCCCTTTTTCAGTGGTACAGGGCTTATAAAAAAATGTTCAGGAAGTCCTGAAAGTTGTCTTTCGTTTAAAAATGGTGGCAAAAACTGCCAGATGTTCTCAGTCCCCTTAAGTCCATTTCCAAATTTAGGGGCTCCCGGTTGAGTTGATTTTAGAAATTGATTAAAAGATGGTTGAAGTTAATGCAGACAGTGAAGGCCCTAAACAGACGCTGCATGCCGCATCTGATCTGGAACTGCACTGTTTGCCAATGACCTGTTTGGGGGTTTACCATATAAAATGGGTTCAGCGATCATCCATTAAACAATGCCATGGTACCATTTACCATGAGTTTATTGAGAGGTACATAAAGAAGCTAGCATGAAGAACATTTAAGCAGGTACAATCCAGTAGAACTGGAGCTTCTATACATGAACAAGAGGCCCATGGGCCACTATGCTCACCAGAGCTCAGGGGAGGCACTGGCCACTGGGAGTCATGTATTTTAACAATTATATATATGATTTAGGGGTGGGGATCTGTAAGGTTTCCGAGATATTGGGCCTTTTATGAAGTGGAGGGGGTGGGGCAAGGCCCAGATGGATTCCGGGGCCCCCAGGTTGGTGTCCCTGAATGCATCTTATCATAAGGAACAAGAATATATATGGTTTTGGGGTGGGGATCTGAATGGCCTTTTATGAAGTGGAGGGGGAGGGGCAGAGCCACAGCGCATCCCAGGGGGATGCCAGCTTGGTGTCACTGAATGTGTCTTATCATAAGGAATAAGAATATATATGGTTTAGGGGTGGAGATCTGTAAGGTTTCCGAGATACTGGGCCTTTTATGAAGTGGAAGGGTTGGGCATGGCCCAGGGCATCCCAGGGAACCCCCATTTCAGTGTCAATGAATGTCCCTAATCATAAGGAACATGAATATACATGGTTTAGGGGTGGGGCTCTGAACAGTTTCTCGGATATATGACCTTTTGTGAAGTTGAGGGGTGGGACATGGCCCCGGCGCACCCAAGCAGACCCTTAGGTTGATGTCACTGGATGTGTCTTATCATAAGGAACAAGCGTATAATATATGGTTTAGGGGTGGGGATCTGTAAGGTTCCCAAGATATTTGGCCTTTTTATGAAATGGAGGGGTTGGGCAATGCCCCAGCACATCCCGGGGGCTGCCAGGTTGGTGCCACTGAATGGGTCTTATTGTAAGGAACAAGAACATAATATTATATGGTTAAAGGGTGGGGATCTTAATGGTTTCTGAGATATATGTCCTTTTATGAAGAAGAGGGGCTGGGGCAGGGCTCCAGCACATCCCAGGGGCCACCAGGTTGGTGTCACTGAATGTGTCTTATCATAAGGAACAAGAATATATAGGTTAAGTGGTGGGGAACTGTAAAGTTTCCGAGATATTGGGCCTTTTATGAAGTGGAGGGGCTGGGGCAAGGCCCCCAGCGCATCCTGGGGGCCCCCAGGTTGGGGTCACTGAATGCATCTAATCATAAGGAACAAGAATATATATGGTTTAGGGGTGGGGATCTGTAAGGTTGCAGAGATACTGGGCCTTTTTACGAAGTTTTACGAAGTAGGGGGGGGGGGGGGGGGTAGGGCAAAGCCCCGGCGCATCCCAGGGGCCCCCAGGTTGGTGTCACTGAATGCGTCTTATCATAAGGAACAAGAATATATATGGTTAAGGGGTGGGGATCTTAATGGTTTCTGAGATATATGGCCTTTTATGAAGTGGAGGGGGTGGGACAGGGCCCCTGCACATCCCAGGGGGCCCCAGGTTGGTGTCACTGAATGTGTCTTATTATAATAAGAATATATATGGTTTAGGGGTGGGGAACTGAAAGGTTTCTGAGATATTGGGCCCTTTATGAAGTGGAGGGGGTGGGGCAAAGCCCGGGCACATCCCAGGGGCCCCAGGTTGGTGTGTCTCACAGCATCTTATCGTAAGGAACAAGAATATATATGGTTTAGGGGTGGGGATCTTAATGGTTTCTGAGATGTATGACCTTTTATGAAGTAGAGGGGGTGGGGCAGGGCCCAAGCACAACCCCAGAACCCTCAGGTTGGCATAAAAGCATATGGCTGAGAGAAGTTTACTCAAGAAACATTTCTATAGAAGTTTTGTCAAAATATCTGCAAAGGCTTAGCAGTAAATGCCATTTCCAATTTTCCTCATTATAAGTCTATAGAAACTCTAAGTTGCCATAGCAACAAAACTAATGAGCCGATTTTCATTAAAAATAAAAACTTTTAATCCCCCAGCCCAAGGATGCTACAGATGAAATTTGGGCTGAATCGACCCAGTGGCTTCAAAGGAGATGTCGTTTGAAAGTGTTGAAGTCACACAACATACGTCAGACAACAACGACGGACAACTGCCTATCCTATAAGCTCCCCCATAGCCTTCGGCTCTGGTGAGCTAAAAATACAAACACATACAGGATAATAGACATATGGGGCCAGTTGTTTAAAACTAACAACATTGTTCCTTAATGTCATTTAATATGGCAAATATACTAATATTTTTTGCTGAAAAATTTGAGTAGCTTTTGCATATGCTAGAATAGTTAACAATTTAACCATTAACAAGCTTGTTAAGCTATAGTTTATCAACGACCTTTGAGAGTTCAATGGTGATAAGACTATTCCATGTTTTAGGGGAAGCAGGTTTCGGATTTCTTTTTTCACAGGATTTTAAAATTATAAATAAGTTTTTTGATAATGTCATTATGTAGAATTCATGGCCAGGTGGTTAATATGATGCAGTACGATCCTCAGTAAAACTATATCGCCCAATATAAAATCCCACCTGAAAGCCATTTACCTAAAACCTGGACTAGTCAAAAATTAAAAGTGCATTCACGTCTCACTGCGTTTTGAAAGACTATAACAAGGCTTTGAACAACTGGACCCGCTATTATACACAAAGAAAGCCACAAACATACGTATATATGATATGTTATCTTGTGATCACATCATTGCTGATATACTGTATAGGTATGTTACATGACAGTGACTGTGACAGCTGCTGTTACTTATTACACTTGCCACACTTGCTCTAGACACTTCCTGAAACAACTTGCCCAAGCTTAAACAGCAAATTATGTCTGAACAATACATTAAGTAAGCAATATTGCCACACTTGCTCTACCGGTAGACACTTCCTGAAACAACTTGCCCAAGCTTGAACAGCAAATTATGTCTGAACAATACATACAGTTAGCAATATTGTCACACTTGCTCTACAGACACTTTCTGAAACAACTTGTCCAAGCTTGAACAGCAATTTATGTCTGAACAAAACATACAGTAAGCAATCTGGCAAGAGCATGCACATATTATTTCATACAGGACAGTTTAATTTGAAGCTTTTAAAACTGATACTAAGTGGATGGCTGTATTCAAAACTGTCATTTGGGAAGGCACTATGTTGGTTTTGTATGGTTTTAATCAATATTTTTTTTGCAATAATATTTAATGACACTGACTGCTTAAATTACCCACAGTATAGCTAATAATGCTTTAAACAAACCAGACCTGTAGTTAAAATACTTATACATGCTCTTGCAAGAAATTGAATATACCATAACCTCATTATAACATTATTGTTGGCATCCAAAGCAGAAGGAGTTTTAGTTAATCAACAATGTTATATCCAAACAAAATGTTTAGATTGTAGAGAAAATGACCATTTTTCTATACAATCTATACATTTGTAGGAACTATCTTTAAAATGTGTTATATCCAAAACCATGTTATAATGAACATGTTGTAAAAACGTTAATGTGTATGCATACACAATGGCCGATATTTTATCTATTAGCATCCTGTGTATCCAAAAAAAAAAAAAAATCAGATCAGATCATGAGCCAATGAATAATATTTCCCCATCACGAAAACACGCCTATATAATTTTGACCCCTTTGAACCCCAGTTTTAAATAGTAAAACTGGGGTTTACAGGGGTAAACCTTATTTTTCTTATTTCTGCTCTAACATATAGATTGTGGGTACTCGTTAGCTCCGTCTTGATGAGGCGGTTCTAACGAGTGCCCACAATCTATATTTTGACCAGAAATAAGAAAAATATTGCAATTTTTCATCTTAAAAGTTTCATTTTTTCGGCGATAAATGTGACAATCTATTTGTGTGTTTTCCACATGCAAAACTGTCTTTTATGCAATTGCCAGCAATAAAATATTACAAGACCTATCATGGGAAAGAAGGTTGCAAACACACATTTTTACATTAAAACATAAAACTGCTGTCTGTGACCTTGACCTCAAAGACAAAACTAGAGCCAGTGTTTATGAAACACAATGCCCCCAACTGCTTGACCCTAACACTGCTTGTCCCTAACAGTAATTGAGATATCTTGTAAAGTTGCAGGGCAATCGCTCAAACAATTATTGAGATATCTTGCTTACAAGCTGAAAACACGAAAAAAATCTAAGGGCCATAACTCAAGAAAAAAAATCGGATTTTTTTCAAAAGTTGATCAGTTCATCTACTCATCATCCCCGACAAGTCTGTGAAGTTTCGGGGAAAAACCTCAAATAGTTTTTTAGATATCTTGCTTACAAACTTAAAACACGAAAAATTTCAAAGGGCCATAACGCAAGAAAAAAATTTCGGATTTTTTTCAAAAGTTATTCAGTTCATCTACTCATCATCCCCAACCAGCATGTAAAGTTTCAGGGCAATAGCTCAAACAGTTTTTGAGATATCTTGCTTACAAGATTTCATAGTATTTTTTGCAAAGGGGCATAACTCAAAAAAGGGGCATAATCCTGACGAGAAAAAAAACACGGGTCAATTATTTTTTCATGAGGAATCCATATATGAAATTTCAAAAACCTAGCACCCATGGTTCTAAAGTTATGCTATGCAGTAAAAAGTGGGACAGACGTAAGGACGGAAGGACGGAAGGACGGACGGATGAACAGGGCAAAACCAATATGCCAAAACGCGAAAAATTTCAAAGGGCCATAACTCAAGAAAAAAATTTCGGATTTTTTTCAAAAGTTAATCAGTTCATCTACTCATCATCCCCAACCAGCCTGTAAAGTTTCAGGGCAATAGCTCAAACAATTTTTGAGATATCTTGCTTACAAGCTGAAAACACGAAAAAAATCAAAGGGCCATAACTCAAGAAAAAAAAATTGGATTTTTTCAAAAGTTAATCAGTTCATCTACTCATCATACCCAACCAGTCTGTGAAGTTTTGGGGAAAAACCTCATATAGTTTTTGAGATATCTTGCTTACAAACTTAAAACGCGAAAAATTTCAAAGGGCCATAACTCAAGAAAAAAATATAGGATTTTTTTTCAACAGTTAATCAGTTCATCTACACATCATCCCAAACCAGCTTGTAAAGTTGCAGGGCAATCGCTCAAACAATTATTGAGATATCTTGCTTACAAGCTGAAAACACGAAAAAAATCTAAGGGCCATAACTCAAGAAAAAAAAATCGGATTTTTTTCAAAAGTTGATCAGTTCATCTACTCATCATCCCCGACAAGTCTGTGAAGTTTCGGGGAAAAACCTCAAATAGTTTTTTTAGATATCTTGCTTACAAACTTAAAACGCGAAAAATTTCAAAGGGCCATAACGCAAGAAAAAAATTTCGGATTTTTTTCAAAAGTTAATCAGTTCATCTACTCATCATCCCCAACCAGCATGTAAAGTTTCAGGGCAATAGCTCAAACAGTTTTTGAGATATCTTGCTTACAAGATTTCATAGTATTTTTTGCAAAGGGGCATAACTCAAAAAAGGGGCATAATCCTGACGAGAAAAAAAACACGGGTCAATTATTTTTTCATGAGGAATCCATATATGAAATTTCAAAAACCTAGCACCCATGGTTCTAAAGTTATGCTATGCAGTAAAAAGTGGGACGGACGTAAGGACGGAAGGACGGAAGGACGCCAAAACGCGAAAAATTTCAAAGGGCCATAACTCAAGAAAAAAATTTCGGATTTTTTTCAAAAGTTAATCAGTTCATCTACTCATCATCCCCAACCAGCCTGTAAAGTTTCAGGGCAATAGCTCAAACAATTTTTGAGATATCTTGCTTACAAGCTGAAAACACGAAAAAAATCAAAGGGCCATAACTCAAGAAAAAAAAATTGGATTTTTTTCAAAAGTTAATCAGTTCATCTACTCATCATACCCAACCAGTCTGTGAAGTTTTGGGGAAAAACCTCATATAGTTTTTGAGATATCTTGCTTACAAACTTAAAACGCGAAAAATTTCAAAGGGCCATAACTCAAGAAAAAAATATAGGATTTTTTTTCAACAGTTAATCAGTTCATCTACACATCATCCCAAACCAGCTTGTAAAGTTGCAGGGCAATCGCTCCAACAATTATTGAGATATCTTGCTTACAAGCTGAAAACACGAAAAAAACCTAAGGGCCATAACTCAAGAAAAAAAAATCGGATTTTTTTCAAAAGTTGATCAGTTCATCTACTCATCATCCCCGACAAGTCTGTGAAGTTTCGGGGAAAAACCTCAAATAGTTTTTTTAGATATCTTGCTTACAAACTTAAAACGCGAAAAATTTCAAAGGGCCATAACTCAAGAAAAAAATTTCGGATTTTTTTCAAAAGTTAATCAGTTCATCTACTCATCATCCCCAACCAGCATGTAAAGTTTCAGGGCAATAGCTCAAACAGTTTTTGAGATATCTTGCTTACAAGATTTCATAGTATTTTTTGCAAAGGGGCATAACTCAAAAAAGGGGCATAATCCTGACGAGAAAAAAAACACGGGTCAATTATTTTTTCATGAGGAATCCATATATGAAATTTCAAAAACCTAGCACCCATGGTTCTAAAGTTATGCTATGCAGTAAAAAGTGGGACGGACGTAAGGACGGAAGGACGGACGGACGAACAGGGCAAAACCAATATGCCCCCACAACTTCTTCGAAGTTGGGGGCATAATGAGATTTAAAAGCTGTTAGCATAAATTTTGCGGACACAAAATTTAAGAAATTTATTCAGAAAATGGCTTATCTTTTTCAAAACAGTAAATGCTGATAAGACGCCCATTCTGTGGTTCCTGGTCTGCCCATGCACTGTTTGCCAGTGTTCAGTAGCAGTTTCCATTAACCCTTTTTGTACCAAATGGAATCTTCCTCTATATATATAGCAGGAGTCCATTTCAATATTTAGGGGTATCATGTTGTGTTTTCTTCAAATTTTATTTGAAAAAAAAAGCTGAAATTTATGCAAACAGTGTAGGTCCTGGTCAGACGCCGCATTCTGCGGCGTCTGATCTGGACCTGCACTGTTTGCCAATTACCGGTTTTGGGGTTTCCTGTACAAAATGGGTTAAAAATAAACAAATCTGAATATTATAGACTCCACAAACATACTGTTAAATAACAGAGCTGCGTCAACATATATAGCAATACAATAAAGCTTAACTGCTCCACCACACAATTTGATAACCACCTACAGCTATAATAGGGGTGGCTATCATATTACCTATTTGTGGTGTCCCTCTTCTAGAAGCCTGTGCCACTGCTAATACAGATAATAACAAATCACATTTCAAATTTTTGTAGCATATATTATCACAATTTATCATATGCGTCTGAGAGTGTAATAACTCCATGTAATATATTCGATAATCCATTAGTCCATTTCTAAATTTAAGGGTTTCAGGCAGGGCTACTTTCGGAAATCTATTTAGAATGAAGCTGAATTTTTTGCAAACAGTGAAAGAATTGATCAGATACTGTGTTCTGCAGTTCTGATCTGGGCCTGAAACCTTTTGTCATTGTACCCATTCTGGGGTTTCCATTATAAATTTAGTTAAATAGTAGAAAGATTGCACAGAGAATAACTGACATTTGAAAATAGGAATGTAATCAGAAAATATTAATTCAGTAGCAAAAACAGAACTAAACTTAGAAAAGAAGAAATAAATTCATTTTTATGTTGGCAAATGTGCTCTGTATTTGTTGGAAATTATGGTCACTCCACTTTATACCTGCCCATGGATACATATTTAGTAAATATTTGGTATAGCTACAGTCATTTCTACATTTATAACAAATATGTTCCTTTAGAAGCAAGGAATACATCACAGAACTGGTAAGTAAGGAGTATACATGTACTCTGGACTAGCTAGTTTCAAATAGGCCTCATCAGTGACCCTCAAATATTCTCATAATTACAAAAAAGATTTTTCTTCTCCCTTTTTATCAGACAGCAGCACAATCCAACATTAACCCTTGTCCTGCTGAGTCTGGATATGCCTTATTTTCCAAACAATGAAGATCCAGATCAGATGGCTTCTGATGAAGCCATCTGATCAGGATCTACATTGTTTGCCATTCAGATTGTGAATTTGTTGCAATAATTTGCATCAAGTTATCTGAATGGTTGATAATCAGTAGTGGGTGTGGCATATATAAATATTCAGCAGGACAAGGGTTAAGTATAATCATTTTAGACAGTATCACAAAAATAAACAAAGCGTAGCATCCCCTGACAACTGCAAACCATTCATCAACATCTAGAATATGTTAGCCATATTAGACTATTTGTGAAAGGTTTGATGCTTCTACGATCGTAACCGTGTCTTCTTTCCTGTTGAAAAGGTTTTTAAGGTCAAGGCCATTGTGACCTTGACCTCTGAACTTGAAAGTCATCAGGGTTCATCATGGTCTTTCCATGGGGAACATTTGTGGAAGGTTTGAAACTTCTACAATGATAACTGTGTCACAAAGTTTTTAAGGTCAAGTCCATTGTGACCTTGACTTCTGACCCCTGAAGTTGAAAGTCATTAGGGTTCATGGTCTTTCCATGGGGAACTTTTGTGGAAGGTTTGAAGCTTCTACACTGATAACTGTATTCTCTCCTGTTAGTAAGGTTTTTAAGGTCAAGTCCATTGTGACCTTCACCTCTGACCCCTGACCTTGAAAGTCAATAGGGTCCATCGTCTCGCCATGGGGAACATTTGTGGAAGCTTTGAAGCTTCTATGATGATAACTGTGTCTTCTATCCTGTTCACAAGGTTTTTAAGGTCAAGTTCATTGTGACCTTGACCTTTGACACTTGACCTTGAAAATCAACAGGGTTCATCATCTTTCAATGGGGAACATTTGTGCAAGGTTTGAAGCTTCTACGAGGATAACTGTCTTCCATCCTGTTCACAAGGTTTTTAAGGTCGTTCATTGTGACCTTGACCTTTGACCTTGAAAATCAATAGGGTTCATCGTCTTTCCATGGGGAACATTTGTGGAAGGTTTGAAGCTTCTACAATGAAAACATTGTCTTCTATCGTTTTCACAAGGTTCCGGATGGACACACACACTAACACACAAACGGATGCACAGCACTGATGCTATATCCCCGTCACAACATTGTTGCGAGGGGATAACAAAGTCTGGAAATATGAGTGAGAACATGTTAATGTAATGAAAACTGGTAGGCTCCATAGAAAGCTGGTAGAACAGCTCAATACACAACATTGGCGTGCATATTCAAATCTTGTCCAAACACATAGTTTTATGGAGACTGATCATAAAATATTTCCCATTGCCATTTTCTACCTTCATCTCACACATGGTTTTTCATGCATTAATTGTCAGTAAGTGTCAGGTCATTACAGCAAAGCTACATTTCCAAATATGAAATCAATGTACATCAACACTATCAGACAGGACAGACACGAGATATGGATGCCTAGAAACAGGTGTGCAAGCAAATGCCTATACACCTCAGTACTGGTTAAGGTATGTTCGTCTGGCCATAAACACATTATGTTGTTTAAATGGCCGGCCGACTGGACGTGACTATAGTAGTGTTGACTGGGCTTGCTGCCACATGAATATATAACAGAAAACTAGAAAGTCAGACACACTATTAATCTTGGCACTTATACTACCATCCCATAGTATGTGCAAATTTTATTCTTATCAAAACTACATGTATGTGAGTCTAGGATCTAAAGAATACTGATGCTACTGTTTCCAAATCTAATCTGATAACGTCTAATTTTTTCATAATTAAAATATGAAAAATGTCAATGTCATGAAGTTTTATCCACATAAGGAAAGTATTTCCATTTATTTGAATAGGAAAAAAACACAGGAAAATGCATCCAATAAGGGTATTTTAATTTATACCACAGTAAACTTCACTTTTCAGTGTCATTTCAACCATCATAAAATGTATATACTCCATTAAGGAATTTTCTTCGGAAGCATGATGTGTCAACTCTCTTTGTGGGTCATAAGCGTCAAAAAGTTGATGATCAAAAGTATATGTTACATGTAATGACTAAATATTAACAAGAGGGCCATGATGGCCCTGGATCGCTCACCTGATCCATAGTGTAACAAGTGGGCCCCAGAGAGGGCCATTATTGGCCCCAGGGCTTTAATGTGCATAATGTTGAGGGAGGTCTTAAAGGTGAAGCTTCATACCAAACATCAACAAAGGCTATAATTTGAACAATCTTGGCAAAGATCCACTAGATGAAGCTACACATCAAATATCAAAAACCTGGGCCTTGCGGTTTCAGAGAAGAAGATTTTTTTTAAAGATATTCCCTACATAAGCCTATGCAAAACCAAATGGCCCCGGGGCTATATAAATCTACGTAAAACCAAAGGGCCCCAGGGCTATAATTTGAACAATCTTGGTAGAGGTCCACTAGATAAAGCTCCATACTAAATATCAAAGGCCTTGGCCCTGCAGTTTCAGAGAAGATTTTTAAAGATTTCCCTATATAAGTCTATGTAAAACCAAAGGGCCCCGGAGCGGGGACATTTTTGGTATCAGGGCTATAGTTTGAATAATCTTGATAGAGGTCCACTAGATGCAGCTTCATACCAAAAATCAAAGACCCAGGCCTTGTGGTTTCAGAGAAGAAGATTTTTAAAGATTTTCCCTATATTAGTCTATGTATAACCATAGGGCCCCAGAGCGGGGGCATTTCTGGTCACAGGGCTATAATTTGAACAATCTTGGTAGAGGGCCATTAGATGAAGCTTCATACCAAATATCAAAGTCCTGGGCCTTGTGGTTTCAGAGAAGAAGATTTTTAAAGATTATCCCTATATTAGCCTATGTAAAACCAAAGGGCCCCAGGGCGGGGCCACTTTTGGCCCCAGCACTATAATTTGAATCATCTTGGTAGGGGTCCTTTAGAAGAAGCTTAATACCAAATATAAAAGACCTAGGCCTTGTGGTTTCAGAGAAGAAGATTTTTAAAGATTTTCCCTAGATAAGCCAATGTAAAACCAAAGGGCCCGGGGGCGGGGGCATTTTTTGCCCCAGCACTTTAATTTGAACAATCTTGGTAGGGGTCCACTAGATGAAGCTTCATACTAAATATCAAAGTCCTGGGCCTTGCGGTTTCAGAGAAGAAGATTTTTAAAGATTTTCCCTATATAAGCCTATGTTAAACCAAAGGGCCCCGGGGCGGGGACATTTTTGGCCTCAGCACTATAATTTGAATAATCTTGTTAGGGGTCCTTTAGATGAAGCTTCATACCAAATATAAAAGACCTAGGCCTTGTGGTTTCAGAGAAGATGCTTTTCAACAATTTTCCCTATATAAGTCTATGTTAAACCAAAGGGCCCCGGGGCGGGGTAATTTTTGGCCCAAGGGCTATAATTTGAACAATCTTGGCAGAGGTCCATTAGATGAAGCTTCATTCTAAATATCAAAGTCCTGGGCATTGCGGTTTCAGAGAAGAAGATTTTTAAAGATTTTCCCTAGATAAGCCTATGTAAAACCAAAGGGCCCCGGGACGGGGGCATTTTTTGCCCCAGCACTATAATTTTAACAATCTTGGTAGGGGTCCACTAGATGAAGCATCATACCAAATATCAAAGTCCTGGGCCTTGTGGTTTCAGAGAAGAAGATTTTTAAAGATTTTCCCTATATAAGCCTATGTAAAACCAAAGGGCCCCAGGGCGGGTGCATTTTTGGCCCCAGCACTATAATTTGAACAATCTTAATAGGGGTCCACTAGTTGAAGCTTCATACCAAATAGCAAAGACCTGGGCCTTGTGGTTTCAGAGAAGAAGATTTTTAAAGATTTTCCCTATATAAGCCAATGTAAAACCAAAGGGCCCCGTGGCGGGGGCATTTTTTGTCCCAGCACTATAATTTGAACAACCTTGGTAGGGGTCCACTAGATGAAGCTTCATACCAAATATCAAAGACCTGGGCCTTGTGGTTTCAGAGAAGAAGATTTTTAAAGATTTTCCCTATATAAGCCAATGTAAAACCAAAGGGCCCCGTGGCGGGGGCATTTTTTGTCCCAGCACTATAATTTGAACAACCTTGGTAGGGGTCCACTAGATGAAGCTTCATACCAAATATCAAAGTCCTGGACCTTGTGGTTTCAGAGAAGAAGATTTTTAAAGATTTTCCCTATATAAGCCTATGTAAAACCAAAGGGCCCCGGGGCGGGGGCATTTTTGGCCCCAGCACTATAATTTGAACAATCTTGGTAGGGGTCCACTAGATGAAGCTTCATACCAAATATCAAAGACCTGGGCATTGTGGTTTCAGAGAAGAAGATTTTTTAAGTTTTTGGTGAAAAAAAATCTATTTTCGGCTCCTGTGACCACCTAAGGATCATTCCTGTGAAGTTTGGTCAAAATCCGCTCAGTGGTTTAGGAGGAGATGTCGTTTAAAGAAATTGTTTACGCACGCACGCACGGACGCACGCTTACAAAAAGTGATCCCAAAAGCTCGACTCGTCACTACGTGACGGTGAGCTAAAAAAAAAAATACACTTACAATGTTAGTTTAATGATAAATTTATGCTGAAAAATACAATCAAACTCCAATGGCTCAAACACCTCTGCCACTATGATTTTTTTCCAGACAATTACAGTTCTAGTCACTGCATGTTAAATATAGCATCAGTAAGGATGCATAATGGTGATAATCAAGTACCGTAATGATCCTAATTATTGGGACAGATAGGCCTAAGCAAACAGTGCAGACCCAGATCAGACTGCTCCTGAAGGAGCAGTCTGATCAGGGTCTACACTGTTTGCCATTCCTTCTGCACCTTTTGGACTCCTTGCTGGAGCATGTAACAAATTTGTTAAAATTTTAGGAGAATTACGGCAAGTCCTCAACATGTCCGAATTCTTAGGATATTTACGGTAATATCTTTTTGATCTTTTGTGAAACAATGCATCCTGAAAGTACCATAGTTCCAATCAGGAATGAGCAATCGACATTCAAGCCAATTTAAGTCCTAGTTGAGATATATGGTAAGCTTGCTGATACATTCTCTAAATGAATTTAAAACATCAGCATTCATACAAAAAAAGAGCAGAAAGCAAAAACAAAATGTCACTGGAAAGAAGTTTTTTTCTTACATGCTTTTCAATGAATGATAGAGATTTATCAGTGAAATATAAATCGATATTTTCACTGTTTCAAACAGTGAAAATACGATTTTTTATTTTTCACTGTTTGGGACTACTTTTTTCTTCAAATCTAACTCTAATTTCAATTTTATCTTTTTCAGATAACTGATTAATACTGAAATGTGTTCTAATTGACGCATAGCCCGTTCATGTGTGACGGGGACGTTACTGACGTCATGTATGACGCTGACGTCACGACTTTTGTCGCGCGACGTTAGACTTGCCAGCAACTTCTTTGGAAAACTACTCTCTCAATTATTTCATTAATCATTCATAATAATACCATCCCAGGCCATTTCTCAGGTGCAAACTTTCAGTTTACACCCAATAGTATACCCACTAAACACGATGGACACCACTAAATTGACGCGAAACGAACAGGAACAAAGATAATTTTCTCCGAATGTGAGCGACACCATTAAAGACGCTAAATATTGCCTTTTGAAGCATGTAAGAAACAGAAAATTTGATTTTTTCAGTGCAAGATCAAATTTTATTTCACTCATGAACACCAAAACTGCTATTTTCACTCGTGGCTACGCCACTCGTGAAAATAACAGTTTTGGTGTTCATTCGATGAAATAAAATTCGATCTTACACTGAAAAAATCAAATATCCTCTATTTGTTACAAGGTACTACACTCTATAGTAATATTGCTAGTAGTCTGATTATATCACAGTTTTCAGTTTACAGTAAAGTCTCATTATAACGCTACACATTATAACGCGGTTTGGATATAACGCTATCATGAAATGCCTCCTGTAGGCCAAGTTTCCTACATACAGTCAACCTTACTTATATCGACATTTGTTGGAGCCACAAAACTCGTTATGAAGACAAATTGAATAGAATTAATCCTTAGCTCAAGGCTGATGTTTGTTAGACTTGCCTTCCACAACATTTGTTTCCTGAATTAATTAAGATGAAAAAAGCCCTTTATTCCCTATTATACTACAATGTACATCTCATTGGGCTTCTTTTGTTTGTTTGTATTGGAGTTTAATGGCCCAGTCAACACTAATTTAGGTCATTTTGACCTGGTAGGCTTCTTTACAGCACTTGGTAAATTCTTAAGAATGATAAAATGTGAGGTAACAAATTCTGTTTTAATGACAAGGGTCGTCTGTTTTGAACAATCCCAAAGGTGGTCCCTGACCAGAGGACATTGTGTGCAGAAAGCATCAAGAAGAATAACTGCACCCTTCTAAATAAGCTTTTTAAGGCAGAATTAGTCATAATTCTGAAATATTGTTGAAATAAGACTTAATAGCAGAATTTCACTGTATTTTGCCCGACTCCCAACTAAGTTGTTATAAGGAGACTGTACTATAGTTATTGTTTGTGCAGTTGAAAGTGAAAGCTCAAACTTGTATGGCTTGTGAATACACAGTTATCCTGAAAAAAAAAATCAAACAAAACTGTTACAGTTACTACCCTATAAATAAAATGCATTTGCAAATTGGTTGCAATTGTCAAACACGAACAAGCAGATTTTATCCAAATATATAGAGTGATGCATCAAAACTGTGCAAGAGGCATTGACCTGATGAATTGAGCATGTAAATAAGTTAATGGCACTGGCCCCTGGGCATCATTTATCCAGTGCTCATGAAGAAAGACCTGATGACGTCAAGAAGCTATTCTGTGCTTTAGGATAGTACGACATTTAAAATGGGTTTCTAAACTGCAGTGATCTTGCTTAAGAGGAATGGATACACCTTCAGGGGACTCAACTCCTGCAAAATTATTTTTGTCTCCCATGTCAATAGGGGTCAACTCTTAAAGGAAAGAATTTGCTCCTGAGGAGCAAATTCTTTCCTTTAAGAGTAGACCCCTTTTTCAGTGGGACAAGGCTTATTGAAAAGAGAACAGGAAGTCCCAAAATTTGTTTCCCTTTGAAAAATGGTGGAAAAATATGCCAGGTGTTCCCATTCCCCTTAAATGCACTTAATCGTCTCAAACAGATTAAAAACTAACACTATGAAATACAATGCATGCCGTCACTTATATTTGAAAAGCATTCTTTGTTTGTGCAATATAAATATCTTTATGAGAAAAATGGCTACCTAGCATGTTAACAATCCATAAGTGCACATTCAGTTTGAAGTCATAGAACTGAAAGTAACAAAATCAATGCAAAAAAGCAGAAGTAGGACAGTTTGGTATACTGCTTAACTCTTATGCTGTTCACGACAACCCATATCTTTGGAAAAAGTGTAGATCCAGTGTAGATCTAAAGAAGCCATCTGATCAGGATCTATACTGTTTGGCATTCAGTTTATGAATTTGTAGCAATAAATTACATCAAGTAATTTGATTGGTTGATAGACAGAAATGGGTGTGGCTTAGATGAATATTCAGCAAAATAAGGGTTAAACTAGAGTGGCATAAGCCAAAAATACATGAACAATGAATATGAATAAGAGTTTGACAGCAAGCAAGTTAGGAAAGATCATTTTAATTCAGGAAAAACCTTTGGGTGCTTTAAAACCTGCCAAGTGGCATTACAATACAAGGGCTGATTGACATGTTGTGAGCCTCATATTGAAGGATTTGAATTTTGGCGGACATATTGTATTATTTTTCAACAAAATCCCCTTCAGTATCTATACATTTAAGCCATCGGTGTTTAAGGGCCTTAATGCCACTTTTATAGAACTCCTTTTCTTGGCTGTTCAGAAAGTCATCCACTGCATATATATGACGTCATCATCGGACAGGTGCCTGAAATAGCCGTTTTCAGTTTTGGAAACAGATGAAAGTCTGATGGAGTGAGAGTCTGATGGAGTGGCATCAGGTGAATAAGGCAGCTGCTCAATCAATTTAAAGCCACAATCTTGAATGGCAGCCATAGCACAGACTTGTGAATAGGAGCATTGTCCTAATGGAACAACACACCTTTAGTGAGCCTTCCGCAGCACTTAAGTTTAATATTTTCCAGTAACTGAGTCAGAAGTGAAGCATAGTATGTGCCTTTGATTGTTTGTGTCTTTTAGAGATAATCTATCAGCAGAATAGCATCAGCATCCCAGAAAAACAAGGCCATAATCTTCCCAGCTGATGGAACAGTCTTTGCCTTCTTTGACGGGGGTGAGCCAGGGTTTTTCCACTGTTTTGATAGTTGTTTGGCCTCTGGGGTAAAATGATGGACCAATGTTTCAGAGTGACAAATCTCTGAAGAAAGTTGGCAGGATCTTCCTCAAAAAGTTTAAGATTAGCATGCGATAATGTGCGCCTGGTGTGCTTCTGATCAACTGTCAGAAGTCTTGGTACCCATCGGGCCAAAAGCTTTCTCATGTCAAGATCCTCTGTCAGAATGGAATGTACTCCTTCCTGTGAAATGCCAATTCCACTGGCTATTTATCTTTCTGTGACTTGTCTGTCAGTCATAACAATATCATGGACTTTATTGACCATTTCTGGTCTCTTTGCCTTCAAGAGCATACAATCAGACTTATCCAAATTAAAGGAATGCAAATATGATGTAAAACATAGTGAAAAAAATACACTTAACCTTTACTACTCTCTATGTAAATTCAGTGTACGAAAAATTGTTAATATTTTTCTTATTTTTCCCTGAAAACAGGATCTGACATTCAGGCCTCATACTGACCATGCTTTTCCATGCCTGAAAGGCCCAATTTCTTAGCCTTAACCCTTATGCGGCTGAACATGACAACCATTTGATAAGTTAAATAAAGCGTAACAGCGATAGGAAATAAGTTTGAAAAAGGTTACTACGGTGGACCGAGTTTGACAGCAAGCAAGTTAGGAAAGATCATTTTAATTCAGGAAAAACCTTTGGGTGCTTTAAAACCTGCCAAGTGGCATTACAATACAAGGGCTGATTGACATGTTGTGAGCCTCATATTGAAGGATTTGAATTTTGGCGGACATATTGTATTATTTTTCAACAAAATCCCCTTCAGTATCTATACATTTAAGCCATCGGTGTTTAAGGGCCTTAATGCCACTTTTATAGAACTCCTTTTCTTGGCTGTTCAGAAAGTCATCCACTGCATATATATGACGTCATCATCGGACAGGTGCCTGAAATAGCCGTTTTCAGTTTTGGAAACAGATGAAAGTCTGATGGAGTGAGAGTCTGATGGAGTGGCATCAGGTGAATAAGGCAGCTGCTCAATCAATTTAAAGCCACAATCTTGAATGGCAGCCATAGCACAGACTTGTGAATAGGAGCATTGTCCTAATGGAACAACACACCTTTAGTGAGCCTTCCGCAGCACTTAAGTTTAATATTTTCCAGTAACTGAGTCAGAAGTGAAGCATAGTATGTGCCTTTGATTGTTTGTGTCTTTTAGAGATAATCTATCAGCAGAATAGCATCAGCATCCCAGAAAAACAAGGCCATAATCTTCCCAGCTGATGGAACAGTCTTTGCCTTCTTTGACGGGGGTGAGCCAGGGTTTTTCCACTGTTTTGATAGTTGTTTGGCCTCTGGGGTAAAATGATGGACCAATGTTTCAGAGTGACAAATCTCTGAAGAAAGTTGGCAGGATCTTCCTCAAAAAGTTTAAGATTAGCATGCGATAATGTGCGCCTGGTGTGCTTCTGATCAACTGTCAGAAGTCTTGGTACCCATCGGGCCAAAAGCTTTCTCATGTCAAGATCCTCTGTCAGAATGGAATGTACTCCTTCCTGTGAAATGCCAATTCCACTGGCTATTTATCTTTCTGTGACTTGTCTGTCAGTCATAACAATATCATGGACTTTATTGACCATTTCTGGTCTCTTTGCCTTCAAGAGCATACAATCAGACTTATCCAAATTAAAGGAATGCAAATATGATGTAAAACATAGTGAAAAAAATACACTTAACCTTTACTACTCTCTATGTAAATTCAGTGTACGAAAAATTGTTAATATTTTTCTTATTTTTCCCTGAAAACAGGATCTGACATTCAGGCCTCATACTGACCATGCTTTTCCATGCCTGAAAGGCCCAATTTCTTAGCCTTAACCCTTATGCGGCTGAACATGACAACCATTTGATAAGTTAAATAAAGCGTAACAGCGATAGGAAATAAGTTTGAAAAAGGTTACTACGGTGGACCGAACATCCCAGCAATAGTCTTATGACAAAGTTTGACCAGTCGAGCCGAACATCTTCCATTCATTCTGCTTTATTCTGCATAAATGATAATAAGTAGGAGAAGCGAAAAAGAAGAAAAAGATTATTTTATTTTTTAACACTGTTTCATGTCAGTGCTTGCGGTGCAAATCGTTTACCATGCTGGGTGTAGGGACACAGCCATCTAGTCTTATGTATGTAACCTGTTCTTGAGTTTACCTTTGCATAGTAAGCGATTTGTCACGTGAAAATTCATATGGCTCATTTATTTATTTATTTATTTATTTATTTATTTTAAATAATTGTCTAAAACGAGAATTTGAAGAACCATTTTAAGAACCCCGAGCCTTACTAATGAGAGGTCGTCTTAGCGGTAGAGAAAAAGGACACACGCGCAAAAGAATAATACTGATTTGTATTATGTGCATCAACAATGGAGCAGAAAAAGCACTAATATGATACCTTTTTCTCCTCCATGGTGATTGGTAAAAAAATAGTTTAAAAATCGTGTAATAAGAATACCATGCTCTATAGGTTTAGAAAACTTAAAAGACATGTTGTAATGATTTTCTTTTTCAACGTCATGGCGACGGATTAGGTAGGTATTTGCGATGATGATTTTTTCTGCCGCCTTTTGAACAGCATGGAAACACGCCAGTGTAATTTTGACCCCCCCCCCCCCCCCCCCATGAACACCACGTTTATAGAGTAAAATGGGGTTTACGGGGGTTAATATAGGGATCAGCCATGGTTTTTCATGCATTAGCATTTGCCGGATCCTGAGGAAGCTGTTTGGACACGAGGCCGCTAGGCCGAATGTTCAAATATCTTCCGAGGGATCCGGCAAATGTTGATGCAATGAGATGATCATGGATGATCGTTGTTCTTGCATAACTTACGAATCCGACAGCAAATTTTGACGAAAACGCCCAAAAGCGCCATATAAATTCCATATAAACAGTTTAAATGCGATAGGCAAACCAAAATGGCGGACAGTTCAGAATGTTGTTAACAATGACGTTGTCATGCAGTGACGTCATCATAGAACTCTAAAACGCTACGTTCAGGGCGATAACGTTACGTCGCTCAACATAACGTAAACACAGCAAGGCCCGTCTTGTGATATCTAAATCTCAAAATCTATGTTCAAACAGCACGCGAATTTCATGATTTGAACATGGTTTTTGCTGTATGAGCACGGCTTTCGGTCCATTTGACAATGGCTTCAAACAGCCATGCGCGTAGGTATATATGCAAGAACATTGTTTTCCTTGTTTCTGCTCAGGGGCGGTGGGGGCTGTTGATACCCGCCGAGGCGCCTCGGCTCTGGCGGGTCCCCGCAGCCTGTGTTTTGGACGGAAATCTAAACAAGAGGGCCATGATGGCCCTGGATCGCTCACCTGATCCATAGTGTAACAAGTGGGCCCCAGAGAGGGCCATTATTGGCCCCAGGGCTTTAATGTACATAATGTTGAGGGAGGTCGTAAAGGTGAAGCTTCATACCAAACATCAACAAAGGCTAAAATTTGAACAATCTTGTCAAAGGTCCACTAGATGAAGCTACACATCAAATATCAAAGACCTGGGCCTAGCGGTTTCAGAGAAGAAGATTTTTAAAGATTTTGCCTATATAAGCCTATGTAAAATCAAAGGGCCCCGGGACAGGGGCATTTTTTGCCCCAGCACTATAGTTTGAACAATCTTGGTAGGGGTCCACTAGATGAAGCTTCATACCAAATATCAAAGTTCTGGGCCTTGTGGTTTCAGAGAAGAAGATTTTTAAAGATTTTCCCTATATAAGCCTATGTAAAACCAAAGGGCCCCGTGGCAGGGGGGGATTTTTTGTCCCAGCACTATAATTTGAACAATCTTGGTAGGGGTCCACTAGACGAAGCTTCATACCAAATATCAAAGTCCTGGGCCTTGTGGTTTCAGAGAAGAAGATTTTTAAAGATTTTCCCTATATAAGCCTATGTAAAACCAAAGGGCCCCGGGGCAGGGCATTTTTGGCCCCAGCACTAAAATTGGAACAATCTTGGTAGGGGTCCACTAGATGAAGCTTCATACCAAATATCAAAGTCCTGGGCCTTGTGGTTTTAGAGAAGAAAATTTTTAAAGATTTTCCCTATATAAGCCTATGTAAAACCAAAGGGCCCCGTGGCGGGGGCATTTTTGGCCCCAGCACTATAATTTGAACAATCTTGGTAGGGGTCCACTAGATGAAGCTTCATACCAAATATATAAGACCTGGGCCTTGTGGTTTCAGAGAAGAAGATTTTTAAAAATTTTCCCTATATAAGCCTATGTAAAACCAAAGGGCCCCGTGGCAGGGGGGGATTTTTTGTCCCAGCACTATAATTTGAACAATCTTGGTAGGGGTCCACTAGATGAAGCTTCATACCAAATATCAAAGTCCTGGGCCTTGTGGTTTCAGAAAAGAAAATTTTTAAAGATTTTCCCTATATAAGCCCATGTAAAACCAAAGGGCCCCGTGGCGGGGGCATTTTTTGTCCCAGCACTAAAATTTGAACAATCTTGGTAGGGGTCCACTAGATGAAGCTTCATACCAAATATCAAAGACCTGGGCATTGTGGTTTCAGAGAAGAAGATTTTTTAAGATTTTCCCTATATAAGCCTATGTAAAACCAAAGGGCCCCGGGGCGGGGGCATTTTTGGCCCCAGCACTGTAATTTGAACAATCTTGGTAGGGGTCAACTAGATGAAGCTTCATACCAAATATCAAAGACCTGGGCCTTGTGGTTTCAGAGAAGAAGATTTTTAAAGATTTTCCCTATATAAGCCAATGTAAAACCAAAGGGCCCCGTGGCGGGGGCATTTTTTGTCCCAGCACTATAATTTGAACAATCTTGGTAGGGGTCCACTAGATGAAGCTTCATACCAAATATCAAAGTCCTGGGCCTTGTGGTTTCAGAGTAGAAGAGTTTTGAAGATTTTCCCTATATAAGCCTATGTAAAACCAAAGGGCCCTGGGGCGGGGGCATTTTTGGCCCCAGCACTATAATTTGAACAATCTTGGTAGGGGTCCACTAGATGAAGCTTCATACCAAATATCAAAGACCTGGGCCTTGTGGTTTCAGAGAAGAAGATTTTTAAAGATTTTCCCTATATAAGCCAATGTAAAACCAAAGGGCCCCGTGGCGGGGGCATTTTTCGTCCCAGCACTCAAATTTGAACAATCTTGGTAGGGGTCCACTAGATGAAGCTTCATACCAAATATCAAAGTCCTGGGCCTTGTGGTTTCAGAGAAGAAGATTTTTAAAGATTTTCCCTATATAAGCCTATGTAAAACCAAAGGGCCCCCGTGCGGGGGCATTTTTGGCCCCAGCACTATAATTTGAACAATCTTGGTAGGGGTCCACTAGATGAAGCTTCATACCAAATAACAAAGACCTGGGCCTTGTGGTTTCAGAGAAGAAGATTTTTTAAGTTTTTGGTGAAAAAAATCTGTTTTTGGCTCCTGTGACCTAGATGTGCAACGGACCGGAACCATTTGACCCATATTCAAACTTGACCGAGATATTGTCATGATGATCATTCTGAGCAAGTTTGATTAAGATTGGACCAAAATTGTGGCCCCTAGGGTGTTCACAAGGTTTTTATATGATTTGACCCGCTGACCTACTTTTTAACCCGATATGACCCATATTCGAACTGGACTGAAATATTGTCACAATGGTCATTCTGAGCAAGTTTCATGATAATTGGACCAAAACAGTGGCCTTCAGAGTGTTCACAAGGTTTTTCTATGATTTGACCTACTGACCTACTTTTTGACCGGACATGACCCATATTCGAACTTGACCAAGATATTGTCATGATGATCATTCTGAGCAAGTTTGATTATGATTGGACCAAAATTGTGGCCTCTAGGGTGTTCACAAGGTTTTTCTATGATTTGACCCGCTGACCTACTTTTTAAGCCGACATGATCCATATTCAAACTTCACTAAAATATTGTCACAATGATCATTCTGAGCAAGTTTGATGATGATTGGACCAAAATTGTGGCCTCTCGAGTGTTCACAAGGTTTTTCTATGATTTGACCTACTGACCTACTTTTTTACCCGACATGACCCAAATTCGAACTTGACCGAGATATTGTCATGATTATCATTCTGAGCAAGTTTGATGATAATTGGACCAAAACTGTGGCCTCTAGTGTGTTCACAAGAAAAAGTTTACGCACGGACGACGCACGACGGACGACGCACGACTACGCCGGACATCTTACTGTCACAAAAGCTCACCATGACCTTCGGTCAGGTGAGCTAAAAATATCGGAATTTTTATCTGGGTTTTTTTTTTTTCTTTATTTTTATTTTTGGATGAAAATTTCTCCAATATATTTATATGCCTTTCGTGATGAAGGGATTTGTGGTTAATGTATATTATTCTGAAGCAGATGTATACTCACGTTATAATAATGCTCTATGAAAAGAGGCGATGGATCCAGATAATTAATATATCGCTAAGCGTCTATATAGTCCGGTGCCATGGTACTATAGCATATAAGACTTAGTTAAAAATCTTGTTTAAGTATTTAATAATATAAAACATGTATAGGAATAGTCATCAATGTTCTGTAAACGTATTTGTTTAAGTTGAAAAATAAAATTACAAACAAGAGGGCCATGATGGCCCTGGATCGCTCACCTGATCCATAGTGTAACAAGTGGGCCCCAGAGAGGGCCATTATTGGCCCCAGGGCTTTAATGTACATAATGTTGAGGGAGGTCTTAAAGGTGAAGCTTCATACCAAACATCAACAAAGGCTAAAATTTGAACAATCTTGTCAAAGGTCCACTAGATGAAGCTACACATCAAATATCAAAGACCTGGGCCTAGCGGTTTCAGAGAAGAAGATTTTTAAAGATTTTCCCTATATAAGCCTATGTAAAATCAAAGGGGCCCCGGGACAGGGGCATTTTTTGCCCCAGCACTATAGTTTGAACAATCTTGGTAGGGGTCCACTAGATGAAGCTTCATACCAAATATCAAAGTTCTGGGCCTTGTGGTTTCAGAGAAGAAGATTTTTAAAGATTTTTCCCTATATAAGCCTATGTAAAACCAAAGGGCCCCGTGGCAGGGGGGGGATTTTTTGTCCCAGCACTATAATTTGAACAATCTTGGTAGGGGTCCACTAGACGAAGCTTCATACCAAATATCAAAGTCCTGGCCTTGTGGTTTCAGAGAAGAAGATTTTTAAAGATTTTCCCTATATAAGCCTATGTAAAATCAAAGGGCCCCGGTGTCATATAATATTTTGACCCGCCTAAAAAGTGACCCGCGGGTCATAATATTATGACCCGCGGGTCAATATATTATTATAATCTTTTGACCCCCCCTATAATATTTTGACCCCCCTCCCTACACAAAAGTTACATTTAAATGACCAAATATGGTGAGGTAACTGTTAAGCAGTAAAACCTATGACAATTGTGGTGGTTTTTCCTGCTGATTTTTACACTTGGGCAGTGTCTGAGGGGTGGGGTGGGATAGTTCTAGATCTGAAAATCTACAGCAAGAATAATGACTATAATATATAAGAAAGGGCAATCATGTTTAAAGGGAAATGGCTAAAGCAGCAAAAAAGATAAAAAATAACAGAAAAAAACCACATGACTAAAATGGTATTGAGAGAACCAGCCTATGCACGTGGGGGGGGGGTTAAATTATTATAGCTATAATAAAATGACCCACCCTTTTTATCTGCTATTGATATACTGGTATTTGAGTTCATTCAATTAATTAAACTTTTCATTGAATTAGATGGCTTGTAATACACTAGATTCAGTAAGGTTCAGTATGTGGGAGGGGGTTGTAACTTAATGACTTGAAATAAGGGGGGGGGGGGTCAAATTATTATAGCTATAATAAAATGACCCACCCTTACTATTTGTAATTAGTGTACTGGTATTTGAGTTCACACAGTTAAATTAAAACTTAAATTGCTTTATATGGCTAGAAATAGACTATATTCAGTAAGGTTCAGTATGTGGGAGGGGTTGTTACTTAATGACTTGAAATTGGCGGGGGGGGGTGGGGGGGGGGGGGGGGGGGGGGGGGTCAAATTATTATAGCTATAATAAAATGACCCACCCTTACTATTTGTAATTAGTGTAACTGGTATTTGAGTTCACACAGTTAAATTAAAACTTATATTGCTTTATATGGCTAGAAATAGACTATATTCAGTAAGGTTCAGTATGTGGGAGGGGTTGTTACTTAATGACTTGAAATTGGGGGGAGGGTCAAATTATTATAGCTATAATAAAATGACCCACCCTTATTATCTGTTATTGATATACTGGCATTTGAGTTCACTCAATAGATTAAACTTTTAATTGAATTAGATGGCTTGTAATACACTAGATTCAGTAAGGTTCAGTATGTGGGAGGGGTTGTAACTTAATGACCTGAAATGGGGGGGGGGGGGGCATTTTATTATGGGTATAATATTTTGACCCCCCCCCCCCCCCCCCCCCCCCTTCTAAGCAGCAACACCCATTTCAAATGAGAATATTATTCTTCATTATCTTGTTAAATGTGATATAATGATGATAATGATATTATTGTCCAGTACTTTGTAAATTGTACTGGGGGGGGGGGGGGGTCATTTTATTATAGCTATAATATTTTGACCCCCCCCCCCCTTCTTGGCAGCAACACCCATTTCAAAAGAGAATATTATTCTGCATTAATTTTGTCAAATGGGAAATAATCTATTGATATTATTGTCCAGTACTATTATTTTGAGTCCATTTCCTTAGTTGACAAAAGATATGTATTGGGGGGGGGGGGGGGTCATTTTATTATAGCTATAATATTTTGACCCCCCTACCAATGTTGTCAGATCTGCAATAGACTCCTTGCAATACCCATTTCTTATCTTGTCAATACCTATTTATCGATAAAAGTCCACTTCTGATTTATTTTGCTGAAGTTTTAGGGGCGGGTCAAAATATTATAGGGGGGGTCAAAATATTACTGTAATATATTGACCCGCGGGTCAAAATATTACACGGGTCAAAATATTATCTGACACCGGGACAGGGGCATTTTTTGCCCCAGCACTATAGTTTGAACAATCTTGGTAGGGGTCCACTAGATGAAGCTTCATACCAAATATCAAAGTTCTGGGCCTTGTGGTTTCAGAGAAGAAGATTTTTAAAGATTTTCCCTATATAAGCCTATGTAAAACCAAAGGGCCCCGTGGCAGGGGGGGATTTTTTGTCCCAGCACTATAATTTGAACAATCTTGGTAGGGGTCCACTAGACGAAGCTTCATACCAAATATCAAAGTCCTGGGCCTTGTGGTTTCAGAGAAGAAGATTTTTAAAGATTTTCCCTATATAAGCCTATGTAAAACCAAAGGGCCCCGGGGCAGGGGCATTTTTGGCCCCAGCACTAAAATTGGAACAATCTTGGTAGGGGTCCACTAGATGAAGCTTCATACCAAATATCAAAGTCCTGGGCCTTGTGGTTTTAGAGAAGAAAATTTTTAAAGATTTTCCCTATATAAGCCTATGTAAAACCAAAGGGCCCCGTGGCGGGGGCATTTTTGGCCCCAGCACTATAATTTGAACACTCTTGGTAGGGGTCCACTAGATGAAGCTTCATACCAAATATATAAGACCTGGGCCTTGTGGTTTCAGAGAAGAAGATTTTTAAAAATTTTCCCTATATAAGCCAATGTAAAAGCAAAGGGCCCCGTGGCGGGGGCATTTTTGTCCCAGCACTAAAATTTGAACAATCTTGGTAGGGGTCCACTAGATGAAGCTTCATACCAAATATCAAAGTCCTGGGCCTTGTGGTTTCAGAAAAGAAAATTTTTAAAGATTTTCCCTATATAAGCCCATGTAAAACCAAAGGGCCCCGTGGCGGGGGCATTTTTTGTCCCAGCACTAAAATTTGAACAATCTTGGTAGGGGTCCACTAGATGAAGCTTCATACCAAATATCAAAGACCTGGGCCTTGTGGTTTCAGAGAAGAAGATTTTTTAAGATTTTCCCTATATAAGCCTATGTAAAACCAAAGGGCCCCGGGGCGGGGGCATTTTTGGCCCCAGCACTGTAATTTGAACAATCTTGGTAGGGGTCAACTAGATGAAGCTTCATACCAAATATCAAAGACCTGGGCCTTGTGGTTTCAGAGAAGAAGATTTTTAAAGATTTTCCCTATATAAGCCAATGTAAAACCAAAGGGCCCTGTGGCGGGGGCATTTTTTGTCCCAGCACTATAATTTGAACAATCTTGGTAGGGGTCCACTAGATGAAGCTTCATACCAAATATCAAAGTCCTGGGCCTTGTGGTTTCAGAGTAGAAGATTTTTGAAGATTTTCCCTATATAAGCCTATGTAAAACCAAAGGGCCCTGGGGCGGGGGCATTTTTGGCCCCAGCACTATAATTTGAACAATCTTGGTAGGGGTCCACTAGATGAAGCTTCATACCAAATATCAAAGACCTGGACCTTGTGGTTTCAGAGAAGAAGATTTTTAAAGATTTTCCCTATATAAGCCAATGTAAAACCAAAGGGCCCCGTGGCGGGGGCATTTTTCGTCCCAGCACTCAAATTTGAACAATCTTGGTAGGGGTCCACTAGATGAAGCTTCATACCAAATATCAAAGTCCTGGGCCTTGTGGTTTCAGAGAAGAAGATTTTTAAAGATTTTCCCTATATAAGCCTATGTAAAACCAAAGGGCCCCCATGCGGGGGCATTTTTGGCCCCAGCACTATAATTTGAACAATCTTGGTAGGGGTCCACTAGATGAAGCTTCATACCAAATAACAAAGACCTGGGCCTTGTGGTTTCAGAGAAGAAGATTTTTTAAGTTTTTGGTGAAAAAAATCTGTTTTTGGCTCCTGTGACCTAGATGTGCAACGGACCGGAACCATTTGACCCATATTCAAACTTGACCGAGATATTGTCATGATGATCATTCTGAGCAAGTTTGATTAAGACTGGACCAAAATTGTGGCCCCTAGGGTGTTCACAAGGTTTTTATATGATTTGACCCGCTGACCTACTTTTTAACCCGATATGACCCATATTCGAACTGGACTGAAATATTGTCACAATGGTCATTCTGAGCAAGTTTCATGATAATTGGACCAAAACAGTGGCCTTCAGAGTGTTCACAAGGTTTTTCTATGATTTGACCTACTGACCTTCTTTTTGACCGGACATGACCCATATTCGAACTTGACCAAGATATTGTCATGATGATCATTCTGAGCAAGTTTGATTATGATTGGACCAAAATTGTGGCCTCTAGGGTGTTCACAAGGTTTTTCTATGATTTGACCCGCTGACCTACTTTTTAAGCCGACATGATCCATATTCAAACTTCACTAAAATATTGTCACAATGATCATTCTGAGCAAGTTTGATGATGATTGGACCAAAATTGTGGCCTCTCGAGTGTTCACAAGGTTTTTCTATGATTTGACCTACTGACCTACTTTTTTACCCGACATGACCCAAATTCGAACTTGACCGAGATATTGTCATGATTATCATTCTGAGCAAGTTTGATGATAATTGGACCAAAACTGTGGCCTCTAGTGTGTTCACAAGAAAAAGTTTACGCACGACGGACGACGGACGACGCACGACGACGCCGGACATCTTACTGTCACAAAAGCTCACCATGACCTTCGGTCAGGTGAGCTAAAAAAAAACAAAAAAACATGACAACCATTACATTTGAAAACAGTGTAGATCCAGATCAGATGGCTTCTGAAGAAGCCATATGATCAGGATCTACACTGTTTGTAATGCAGTTTGCGAACTGAATGAATACATTATATCAAGTTATTTGAGGGCTGATAGTAAGAAATGGGTGTGGCTAAATAAATTTATGCAGCAGGATAAGGGTTAAATAGTCATTTTAAAACAGAATATAGGAGAAAAAATCAAGCTCTAAAAGCCTGAAATCCTGCAAATGCCTGAAAAATATGAGGCCTGGACATTTCATACAAATTGTCTCCATACTGTTTTCTGGGGAAATTAGAAAAATATTTCAAAATGTCGTCTGCTTCACAAAAAAAAACCCAGCACGCAGAGCGTTAAACCTTTTGTTTATTTTATTTGAAGTTTAACATCCCCATCAACACTGTATAGGTCATTTTGGAGACATTGCTTCCAGTTTTGTGGGACTTTTAACTGACACGGAGATAAAATGACAGCTCAAGCCCTGTCGCCCAATGAAACCAATAGGGTTTATAAGCATGGATGGTCCGACTCGCACCCCTTTACCTTGGAAGGCTTAGATCCTCTAAATGGTTTACCAATACTCATGTGCAGTCTGTTTCAGCTCTGCATGGAAGCAACATGCAGCTTATCTATTTCTTCAAGCCCCGATGGGTGGGGACCTGAGCGTTAAACCTCTTTTTAACAGCCTGTCCATATTTTTTCTGCTTCTTCTTTTTTTTTTTTTTTTTGATATAACACAATTTAAAGCTGGATTCCAAAATTATACAGGTTAGATGAAATAATGACCATGAATGATCACTTTTCTACATAATGATACTCCATATATTTTTGTTTCGATACTACAGTTGTTTAACTTACATGGTTTCTGCAATGGACCCAAACAAGTGTTGTAGAGGGATTATGCTGTATCTCAAGTTATGGATATACCTGCCATACTTTCTGCCATTTTTACAAAAAGACCCATTTTGAGACTTATGTTATTTTCCTACAATTTGAATCCTTCTGCTTTAAGATACTGATATGGGAAACTAATATTTTTGAGAGACTTTCCTACAAATTGAACCCTTCTGAACACATTCTTTCCTTTAAAGCACTGCCTGCTGGGCATTTTTTGTCAGCAGACGACATTTTGAAATATTTTTTCTTGTTTTTCCAAGAAACAGTTCTCTGGGAAAAATAAGAAAAATACTGAGAATTTGTCGTCTGCTTAATTAGCCTAGAGAGTGGTAAAGGTTAAGATATTATAATTATGGGAAAAAGACATATTTTTACGAGTAACTGACCACCCTACCAGCCCCCACATGAAGATTGGCAGTATAATTCATACCCCTTAAATGAGAAAGTGTGTGTCTAAAGAGTCATTCCAATATAAGTAGAGAGCTAAAAATAAAAAAAATGAACATTTTCAACTCAGAGAAAAAGCCAGACATTCTGTAGTTCATAACTAAGAATTTTCACCTAGAACCAGTCAATGCATTGCATCAAGGTGAACTAGAGAACAGTATGTCAAAATTCTGCAAGATCAATATGATTAAAATATAATTATAATCCACAACAAATTGCAACCTCCTTATAACACGGTTCATTATAATATAGGAATCAGCCATGGTTTTTCATGCATTGTGATATCAAAAGCTCAAAATCCATGTTCAAACAGCAAGCCAATTTCATGATTTGAACATGGGTTTTGCTGTTTGAACACTGCTTCAGGTCCATTTGACAATGGCTTCAAACAGCCATGCACATAGATATTTATGCAAGAATACAGTTTTGGATATAACACGTTTTCAAGATGGATCCGTAAAATGTGTAGATTATATAGAAAAATGACCATAAATGGTCATTTTTCTTTATAGTCTATTCATTTTTGTTTGTATATAACATGGTTGTTTAACTAATGTGGTTTCCGCTTTGGACCCCATTAATAGTGTTATCAAGAGATTATGGTGTTTTCTGTTTTTCACACAGTCCAAAAATCATTTCGACCATAGGGATTATCAAAACTGAAAGGGAAGGAGCTTGTGAATTTTAGAGAAAAACAATTGATAGTTACATCATATGAACAAGTCTGTGAAATGAACACTCCCCTACACCCCACTTTATATTGAGAAAACTGGGGTTTACGGGGTATACATTGTTTTTCTTATTTCTGCTCCCAGACATAGATTGTAGGTACTTGTTAGAACTGCCTCAATGAGGCGGTTCTAACGAGAACCCACAACCTATATTTGCAGTATAAATAAAAAAATATCACAGTTTTCATCAGAAAAATAGTCATTTTGGAGATGTGAAAAATGCACTTTGTCGCACGGGTTTGTTATCGTAATGAAGCTGTAAATACATATGAAGGAAGATTATATATGTGTGCTGCAATAAGCCAGGGTGCAAGTTATTCATATTTTCAAAATCTGTACCTTCAGGCTCAAACAGTATTCTTTTCAAAACAGTTTGCAGTTGTTCTCGAGTTAAGATACTATCAGGTTGCTCAGTGTTAACTGTCACCTGATTTCTGAACTCAAACCTTGGATGAAATGATTCAATACTAGAGTCTGAGAAACTCTCAGAAAGCTTGGGAGGAGCTGAAACTGAAACAAAAATTATGAAGTAAAAAACGTGAACTAATACAAATGAATAACCAGAGGACCAATGGTCCTGAGCCACTCACCTGAGTGCTGAGAGTTTATGGAGCCAATTGTTTGTTACTCAGTTTGCAAAATTTGGAACAAGCTCTTCATTAACCCTTGCCCTGCTGACCCCGGATATGTCTTATCTTTCAAACAATGTAGATCCAGAGCAGATGGCTTCTGAAGAAGCCATCTGATCAGGATCTACATTGTTTGTTATTCAGATTGTGAATTGGTTGCAAAAGTTTAGATCAAGTAATCTGACCGGCTGATAATCGGTAGTTGGTGTGACAGATTAAATTATTCAGCAGGACAAGGGTCAATTATTGTAAAACCAATCTGTGTATTTCACTACATTATCTTTCTGAGACTGGATATATCTGATATATGATATAAAATTTTAAAAGGGTGGCCAATTTCATGACTTCCAGTTTTCTTCCCCATAAAACAAATTCCCTCCAAATAATTGCATCTATTTTCACCCCACAACATGATGAATACTCAATTTGCTACACTCCTCCCTAATTTTTAGCCTTTTCTGTTTCCTGATTTCAATTTTTACCAAGGATTCAGAAGCAGAAAAGGTCACACTCTAAATCCAGATCAGCCGGCTTCTTGGTTGGAAACCAGCTGATCTGGATACATACTGCTTATTAACTCTTATCTTGCTGTTCATGACAACCCCTACCTTTGCAAACAGTTTAGATCCAGATCAGATGGCTTCTTCAGAAGCCATCTGATCAGGATCTACACTGTTTGTCATTCACTTTGTGAATTTGAATGAAAGCATTATATCATGTAATCTGATTGGCTGATTACCGTCAGAAATGGGTGTGGCTTATTAAAATATTCAGCACGATAAAGGTTAAAAAGGATACATGGTAAGGTTAATGGAAGAAATCGCTCCTCACAAAAGATTTATTACCTTTCAGAGCAGACCCGCATTGATTTTTTTGGGGGTTTTTGGTTTTATTATTTCATTTATACCGAGCCAATCTTTAATCAGAGCTGTCCAAAAACCAGAGTACGTGGAGAAAAACCACCTGACCTTCCGTTGCAGAACTTGGCATCCCATATATGACCTAAGCCAGGCTGGAACCACATCTGTGAGAGACCTAATAGTGATTAAGCATCAGCACTAGGCCACTACTGATAAAGGAAACAATAACATTAACGCTTTTTGTACCACATTAAATCTTCCTCCTTATATATAGCAGGAGTCCATTTCAAAATTTAGGGGTGTCAGATTGTGTTTTCTTCAAAACTGATTTGGAAAATGACTGAACTTTTAGCAAACAGTGGAGGCCCTGATCAGACGCCGCATTCTGCGGCGTCTGATCTGGGCCTTCACTGTTTGCTAGGGTACCCGTTTTGGGTTTTCCGGTACAAAATGGGTTAATTCTTGATAGAGTTGTCTTCTCTTGTTGCCCCCACAAAAAGTGAATTCATTCCCTCCTAAATCAAACAAATAATAACACTGTGTAACTATAGGGATATCTAGCAACAAAAAATTCAACAGTTACTGGAAAAAGAAAGTGATAAAAAGAATGAGTATACAGAAACAACAAACAGGCAAGAAACAATGGATCATACTAACAAAATAAAACAAAATATTTACCGTAAAAATCCAAAAAATTTGGACACCTTGAGGACTTGCTATAATTCTCCTAAAATTCTAACAAATTTGATTCACAATCGAGCAAGGAGTCCAAAAGGTTCAGACAGAATTGCAAATTGTGTAGACCCTGATCAGACTGCTCCTTCAGGAGTAGTCTGATCTTGGTCTACACTGTTTGTTTAGGCCTGACTGTCCCAATACTTAGGATCATTACAGTAGTATCTATGGAAAACATATTACTAGCAAATGCTACAACAGAAAATAATATGGAGATACCATGTATATGTATATGTAGTAGCTGTTAGACGTAAGTAGAAGGACTCACTAGTGACATAGCAGTAGAGATTAGTATCAACAAAATCATGGCACTCTGAAAAATCATTTGGCAAGTATCACATAACATGACCAAAGACAAGTTGTTCAAAGTATTATTCACATATCAACTTTTAATGCTTTTTGTACCAAATGGAATCTTCCTCCTTACACCTGTGGACACAAAAGTGTTCAAACTCTGATGAAGTACCTTTCAATGAATCTCTTTGCATCAAGTTAGTTTGACAAGCAAACGTCATTCATCAAAGTAGTCAAAAACTGGATCAAGCAATATACATTGATTGGTCTTATTGTACCAAGCACTTTTTTTCCATTTTTAGATCTGATTAACATTCGAGATGTATTCTGATTGGACAGTGCAGGATCTACAATGAAATATTCAACACTTTGTGTTTTGAATTTATTCCTGTCTTGCACTTGACTGACAGGATGTTAGGAAATATTGAATGAAACATCAGATCAAAATGAAATGTATCTCATAAAAGTTTGAACGGATTTATGTCCACAGGTGTATAACAGGAATCCATTTCAAAATTTAGGGGTGACAAGTTGTGCTTTTTTCTAAATTCACTTGGAAAATGGCTGAACTTTATGCAAACAGTGTAGGCCCTGATCAGTTCTGCAGCATCTGATCTGGGCCTGCACTGTTTGCCAGGGTAGCCGTTTGGGGTTTCCGGTACAAAATAGGTTAATTGGTCATAACCTTATCTGTTCTAGTAGGCGTAATATCTATACAACAATATTTTTGCTGAAAAAAATGTGAGTAGTTTTCACAATGCAAAAATCCTTCACAAATTTTTCATCAAATATATCTGTGCTTTTTGCAGTATTGAGTGAATAAAGTTCTTAAATCCTGATAACTACAAATTCATTAGCTTTGAAACAACTGGAACCAGAGGTGCATTCAACAAAGCGGGCGCTGGCTGAGCCCTCACTTTGTTGCAAGACCTATACAGTCACAACCAAAACCACTAATATGCATGTTCTGTCATCCAATGGGCAAAGTACATGATCCAACAGAAATGAAATTTGTCTCCCTTGAATGAAACTCAAACCTGAAGATCCTGAATGGGAGTCAGTACTCCTAGCTATAAGGTGAAGCATTTCTGTTTTAAAGTGTTTTAGAGTTTTGACTATGAATAGGCATGTTCCCCATCTTGTTTGGTTGAGGGACTAGAACCATCTGAACAAAATTTCATTTCTCCTACCCGAAGAGATTAGATGCAATTCAGGGACTGACTTGTTTTGAAAATGTATACAAGGAGGCTAAAATCAGCTCAGTTTTGGGAAAAAAAGTTCTTTGAAAATGTAGATAATGAATATTCAAGCCTGACACCTTGTAAGAATTTACTAAAGGAAGCCTGTGTTCTCTGTAAAAAAAAATCTCAATATACAGTCAAACTTCAATGGCTCAAACACCTCCAGGACCTCAAAAATCTGTTCCAGACGGGAGTAGTTCGAGCCACTGACGGTTACTATCAGGAGTTATAATGTGACATCTTTTCAGTGTTCTTTAAGGAAAATGTATGCTGTGTGTACTCATTAGTGAGTGCACACAGAATACATTTCCAAGACAAAAGACTAAAATCTCCTATATTATCCCGACTTTTTCTTTTGTAGAACAGGAAAGCTTTGTTTATGTTTTTCTGTTTCAATTTTAGTTCTCATGCCAAACTAATAACAAAATTATGTAAAGAAAAGATTGTTAACAAACACAATGTATTTAATTTTTCTAATATTTATCAAATTTGGCATTTGCAAATACTCTGTATATGATATTAATACCTTGAAAAACATATTCATTAGGAAAATGCAAAAAGGTGTGCAACTTTAAAAATCTAGTGTGTCAGGCTTTAAGGGGAATGGATACACCTTCAGGGCAGACAACTCCTGCAAAAGTATTTTTGTCTCCCATGTCAATAGGGGTCAACTCTTAAAGGAAAGAATTTGCTCCTGAGGAGCAAATTCTTTCCTTTAAGAACAGACCCCTTTTTCAGTGAAACAGGGCTTATAGAAAAGCAAACAGGAAGTCCCGAAAATTGTCTCCCTTTGAAAAATGGGGGAAAATTCTGCCAGGTGTGTTCCCATTCCTGTTAAGATTAGAAGTGACACAGCAAACAAAAGATATCCAAATTTTCAACTCACCATCTGTAACTGAAATATTCATGTAAATAGAATTAGTTAGTACAAAGCGATGAAAGCAAAACATCTGATATAGATTTTACAAAACAATACAGAAAAAAAATCTGACCCCAAAGAATTAAAGAGTTAATGTTGCTGAAAGCTAAACAACTCGATACTGTGTATTGCAAGCATTATGATAATACATCCATGTGACATAGTGCATTCTATAGAGCATCATTTGTTTCGGACCACTGGACCCTTATGCTAGCTTCCAATAATCTGACGGATGTTGTCTTCATTTCTACCGGACCTACTGTGAACCAGATGATAGTTCGAGACAGCATTTAAACTTGAAAATTCATCTAGTAAGCATGCAAACCTTTATTTCTCCATCTAAATACCAATGGCTAAACTTTATCTACAGTAGAACTTTGATGGCTCGAACACCGATGGCTTGTTTACATACATGTGATATCTCCCGATTTCGTCGGGATACCCCGATTTCGAACCCCATCTCCCGGTCTCCCGTCCGACGGCCCTAATCTCCCGACACGACAATTTTCCTATAGTAGTTTTCCGCCGACCGACCAATTTAGTGTTAACCACTGTAAAATACCTATGCGGTTAACCGTCAGTGTATTTATGCTAGGCGGTATGCAGGTAAATTGCAATACACACCTGCACAAGTTTAATATCGCAATATGAAAAGAACGTACCGGTAAATACAATTATTAAAATGCAACCCGTAAACAAGCCGCAAACAATGTGATAAAAAGCGAGAAATTCAATAAGGAAGAAATGTGATGTTTGCATACATTTATTACTGATCACCGATTTGCTCAAGTTGCCAACGCTATTAAACCGTTTACACCCGAGGCGGGCCTTATTGATAAGCCGACAATTAACAATGTGACAAGGTGTGAAAACTAGTCAATCAAGATATACCAGTTATAGCTTATTTAATCCCTTTGTAATTGACACGTGTAGACGCTAAATATTATTCCCGCCAAAACAGAGCAAAGCAGACGCTGTTTTTTTTTTACTACGCGTCTGTAAACCGTTATTCTTTTATTAATCATAGGACTGGGTAATTACTTAGTGACATTTTCTATTTAAACCCGAGAAAAATATTTTTGCCGTTTTTAACGGAAGAAAGAAATATGCCCCACGTGACACCAATGAAAATTCGTGCATGCTTTTTGGTCTTTGACAGGTGAACACGCTAAATATTTTTCCCGCCAAAACAGAGCAGAGCAGACGCTGGTATTTTTCTAAGCATCTGTATGTAGTTTTTCATTTATTAATAAACATAGAACCGGAGTTTTGCAGGGTGAAATTTTCTATTCAAACCTGTTTAATTTTTAGGTTGCGAGAAAAAATATTTTTGCCGTGTTTTTAATGAATCTTTTATGAAAAAAATATGCCCCCATGTTAAATCAATAAAAATCATGCATGCTTATTAGTTCGACTAAGTTCCGAGGCACGTTTTGGGGATGATAAGAGAAGGGGTGTAAGAGTATGAGTAATTTTTTTGCTATGCGGGTATTCTGAACGTTGTTTTTTTTCTGCCAGGTGCTAGGTGGGTATTTAACACCGATCTATTGGTCAGTGCTTGTTCTTTGATCGTTCTTCCGAGAAATTGTTTCTCTATTAAAATACAAAATGGAAGTTTGTCGTCTGCTGCTTTATTTGTCCAAGCTTTTATAACATATTTTTGCAGAAAGGCAAACAGTGTGGACCGTCATCAGAATGCTCTGCAGTCTGATCTGGGCCCACACTGTTTTCAAAAAAGATTTTTAATGCAGATGACAAAGCAGACAACAATTGTCGTGTTGGCATGTTATGGATGAAAAAGTGTTTCAGACGTAAATTTTAACCAAAAATAACATCACTTTTTACCGCGGAAAAATCTCCCGATTTGGGACCCCAATCTCCCTATCTGAAAATCAAAATCTCCCTATTTGGGTCCAAGAAAATATCACATGTATGTGTTTACCATGGCTGAGTCGAACCAGTTCTTGAGTCCCTAGTGAACTCCTCAACAAAAGAAATAGTGGGGGATAACTAAGGGGATTTTAGTCTTTTATCTTGCAAATGTATGCTGTGTGTACTCATTAGAATCATTAGATCAGCATACATTTTAATTATAGAACACCGGAAAGGTGTCTAAAAGTATCTCGTTATGCCTCCTGAGAGTTAGCTCAGTGGCTCGAACTACCCCTGTCTCGAACAGATTTTTGAGGTCCCAAAGGTGTTCGAGCCATTGAAATTTGACTGTATTTTGTTGGCGAAATCACAAAAATACCGCAGCATGTTTGAACTGGGACATGAAAAACATAATGATGACCTATATGTATGACCAGCAAAGATTGTTTAGACTGTACATCTTCACATCTATAAACAGTCAAACATCAACTGCTCGTATACTTTTAGGATGATGACAATTTGTTGGAGATAAGGATAGTTCGAGACACTGATGGTAAATGATAGCACACACCCCGTGGCATAAAATTATTAAGGTATATATCTTCTATCTTACATAAATTTAAGGTATGCTGTGTGTGCTCATTAGAATTGCCTCATTGAGGCAATTCTAATGAGTACACACAACAAACATATTTAAGGTATGCTGTGTATGCTCCTTAGAACTGCCTGATAGAGGCAATTCTAATGAGTGTACACAACATACATTTTCAAGATAAATACAAAATTTCTCTCTTATTTATCCCAAATATATTTATATCTCAAATTATGGGAAAATTTTCCCAGGGACTAAAGAATGACTTTCAAACAGCCATAGTGAACAAGCAATAGGTACTAGAGTCATTCAAGTTTCATTTGTCAGATCAGAGTTTCAGCTCACTATTCTTTAAGCTAGCCTCGGTAACTCGGTCAGATGCGCGTTGGCTGGTGATCAGGAGGTGACAGGTTTGATACCTGCCAGGGTTGGCAACATTCTTTCATGTAAACTGATCATGAAATCTTTTCTATGGTCATTCTCACCCTTCTGCTGATTCAAGAAGGGTACCTGTCAATTTCTGGCAAAAGAATATGCACTGTACCAGTTGAATGCTTATGTATAAGCCTGCCCAGTGGTTAGGTGAATTGACTGACTTGATGTGATCTAAATAGTGTTGACTGGGCCATTATATAAAAAAAAATGTTCTTTTGATAGGTAAGAGCCATAGAAAGCTCAAACAATCAGTGGCAACTCTATCATACTGGTGGTAAGTACCAACTGATCTGAGCCTTTGTTGGCTGCACAGGTCCTATAGGTTTTGCCATGTGCCAACTCAAATATGAGCCAGGGCACAGCATTTCCTACAATTTACATGTGCCCCCAGCAAAGAATCAGATCAGCATGCACATCCATTTAGTCTGACCAGAGACTTCTCTTGCTGCATGAAGGAGCATTGGGCCCTATGCTATCCTCAGAGAGCACACAGAAGACTCTGATCAGACTGCACAGATGTGCAGGCTGATCTGATTCTTCATTGGGCGCATATGTAAATTGTAGGAAATGCTGTGCCCTGGCTCATTTTATATAAATGCATTTATCATCGCAATCTTACCTCTTCTTTTCAATTGCTCCATTTCTTCTTTGAAATCAATAGCTTTGCCTGAAACAAAAAAAGTAACTGTATGCATACAGACAAACTGTCTCTGGTCGGGCCCATCGGAGTCTAACTGTTGGTCTTCTTCAGTGGTTTCTTGCTGTCGAGTCCTCACCGTTGTTTCATCTCTGTGGTTGTTTGATTTTTGAGTTCACGGAGATGATGAGTTAGGAGGCTTTCATGCGGACAGAACAAATTATTTGTCTAAATTGTGACAGAAATAAGGGCGAGGATTGTGGCCCTGTAAAATCTATTTAAGCACTCCCCAGTGGAATTTGTTTCACTGACCATTCCAAGGTGGTTCTTCTGTAAGGTTTTATATTTGTTATGGTTTGTCTTTGAGTGTGTGTATAGCTTATATTATTTTGTTTTGGATAGCCAATTGGCCATTTTGTGGGAAAGTAACTGTCCTTTTGGCTTTCCCCTATTGATATTTCCACTAGGGTGTAGTTGTTTCAAGTTTGTGCTTCTTTCCCTTTGTTGTCTCTGATGGGAGCCGTGGTTTCATCAGGAACTGCACTGTTTAACACTCAGTTTGTGAATTTGCAGGAATAAATTACATCAAGTAATCTGAGAGGTTCAAAGTCAGAAATGGGTGTGGCTAAACTAATCATTCAGCAGGATGAGGATTAACAGATAATCACGAAAATCAATCAACAAGCTATTCTTATGCACTTGTTGACCTGTTAAAACCCAGGTTTCGGAAACTGACTCTTCTATCTTTGAATTCCGACACACCCAAAGTTGTGAACGGTGAGGGGGTGGGTTAGATAAAATCATTAGCCCATTTAGTACCAGAACCCCCAAAATGGGTACCCTGGCAAACAGTGCAGGCCCAGATCAGATGCCGCCGAACACGGCATCTGATCAGGGCCTCCACAGTTTGCTAAAAGTTTAGCCATTTTCCTAATCAATTTTGAAGAAAACACAACCTGACACCCCTAAATTTTGAACTGAACCCCTGCTATATATAAGGAGGAAGATTCACTGAGACAGTTCATTATCAGCCATCAGCCTTGAAATAAATGTTAATTCAAATACGGTTTTAGTGTAAAATCACTCGGAAACACTGCAATGATTGTGACCCTTTGTCTTATCTTTAATGCCATTATTCTCTCCCTTCCGCTGAGTCAACAAGGGCAGTTGTCAGTTTCTGGTTAAAGAATGTGCACTGCATTGGTTAACCGCTTACATATAAGCCTGCCCAGGAAAAGTGTGTATAGGTAAACTGACCGGCTAAAAAATGACCTAAATAGTGCTGACTGGGCCGTTAAAAATCCAATACAAACAAACAGACAAGAGGCCCATGGGCCACTACACTCACCAGAGGTCATGTAATTTATAACATATACAGGCAAGTGACAACAATCCCATGAATAACTTTTAAACCCCAAAGAGGCTTTACATGTAATTTGGTTTCAATAAGCACAGCTCTTTTAGTGGAGAAGAAGATAAAAGTACTGAATCTGAGCCATCCAAGACAAAGGTTAGTAATGACCTTGACCTTTGGAATTGATTAACTTCCATTCAGCTGATCGTAAATAATATTTCTGATGCGAAAAAGGCTACCATGCAATCAGTAAAATCCACTGTCTTGCCCTTTTTCGATACAAATGTCTAAGTGACCAAATTTGACCTTGATGTAAAACAGGTCACAGTCAACTAAAGGTCATCATTTGAACAAATTTGGTAGGGCCCCGGTCCCCAATGCTACATACCAAATTTCAAGGTCATCGGCTATTTGAATTCTGAGAAGTAAAGTTTTTTACCATATATGAGCATGGTGGCCATATTGGTCATGACCCAGTCTTTACAAACAAATTTCATTCCCCCTACCCATTGAGGCTCCACATGTAATTTGGTTTCAATCAACCCACCAGTTTAGAAGCCTCCGTGGTGCAGTGGTTAAGCTACTCGCCTTGTAAACCAGGGGTCGCAGAATCGATCCCGGGCGCTTCTCCAGACTTTCGGATGAGTCTTTAAACCGAGTTCCCGTCTCCGTATGACCTTAGCTGTTTGTGGGACATAAAACTCAAACACTCACTCATTCACTCAACCCACCAGTTTAAATGGAGAAGTTAAAAAAAAAACCTGAATCTGATGCATCCAGGATAAAGGTCAGTATATGACCTTGACCTTTGGATTTGATAAACATCCATTTAGCTAACTGAAAATATCGTTTTTGATGTCACAGCCTACCAGGTAATCAGAAATATCCACTACTTTGCCCTTTTTTTTTTTCCATACAAAAGTCTAAGTGACCAAATTTGACCATGACGTAAAACAGGTCAAGGTCAAACAAAAGTCATCATTTGAACAAACTTGGTAGGGCCCTGACTCCCTGATGCTGCATACCAAGTTTCAAGCTCATCTGATATTTGGTTCTGGAGAAGAAGATTTTGCAAAGGTTTCTACCATATATGGGCATGGCGGCCATGTTGGTTAGGTGACCCAGTCCTTACAAACAAATTTTCATTCCAACCTTCCCATAGAGGCTTTTCATGAAATTTGGATTCAATCAACGCAACAGTTTAAGTGAAGAAGAAGATAAAAATACTGAATCTGAGGCATCCAGGACAAAGGTCGGTAAATGACCGTGACCTTGGAACTGATAAACTTCCATTCAGGTGATTGCAAATATCATTTCTGATGCCACTTGCTACCATGTAATAAGAAAAATCCATGGTTTTGCCTTTTTTCCATACAAATGTCTAAGCGACCAAATTTGAGCTTGACTTAAAACACGGGCCCCGCCCATAGGGGCTTGAAGAAATATACGGGCTGCATGATGCTTCCACGCAGAGCTGAATCTGGCCCCCCACTAGTACTGGTAAACCCCTTAGAGGATCTAAGCCTGTCCAGGAACCGCAGTGCGAGGCGGACCGTCCATGCTAATAAACCCTATTGGTTTCATTGGGCAACAGGGCTTGAGATGTCATTTCATCTCAATGTCGGGTAAAAGTCCCACAAAATTGGAAGCAAGGTCTCCAAAATGCCCTTTACAGTGTTGACGGGGACGTTAAACCTCAAATCAAACAAACAAATTGACTTAAAACAGGTCAAGGTCAACCAAAGGTCATCATTTGAACAAACTTGGTAGGGCCTGGGTCCCCGATGCTGCATACCAAGTTTCAAGACGGCCATTGGGTTCTTGATAAGAAGATTTTTAAAGGTTTTTACCATATATGGGCATGGTGACCATATTGGTATTGGGACCCAGTCCTCACGAACAAACATTCGTTCCCCCTTCCCATAGAGGCTTCACATGTAATTTGGTTTCAATTGGCCAAGTAGTTTAAGTGAAGAAGAAGATAAAAATACTGAATCTGAGCCATCCTGGACAAAGGTTGGTGAATGACCCTGACCTTCGGAACTGACAAACTTCCATTCAGCTGATTGCAAATATCATTTCTGATGCCACTAGCTACCTACCATGCAATCAGAAAAATCCACAGTTTTGCCTTTTTTCCATACGAATGTCTAAATGACCAAATTTGACCTTGACGTATATCATGTCAAGGTCAACCAAAGGTTATCATTTAAACAAACTTGATAGGGCCCTGAGTCCCCGATGCTGCAAACCAAGTTTCAAGAACATCGGCCATTCGGTTCTTGAGAAGAAGATTTTTAAAGGTTTTTACCATATACAGGCATGGCGGCCATATTGGTCATGTGACCCAGTCCTCACAAACAAACTTTTTTTCCTCCTTCCCATAGAGGCTCCACATATAATTTGGTTTCAATTGGCCAAGTAGTTTCAGAGGAAATGTTGTTTGAAAATGTTGACGCAGACGACGACAGACCAATGCCTATACAATAAGCTCTCCCGGAGCCTTCGGCTCTAGTGAGCTAAAAATCTTTAATGCCAGCCTCGGTAGCTCAGTCTGATGGGCACCTGATTGGTGATCAGGAGGTCGCAGGTTCAATACCTGCCTGGTCAGCAACATTCTTAGTATTGATCAAAAAAAATTTCTATGCTCAATCCCTACCATCCACTAATATAAGAAGAACAGTTGTCAGATTCTTGCAAAAGAAATGTGCACTGTACTGGTTATCTGCTTATGTTTTGTTTGTTTGATTTGAGGTTTAATGTCCCTGTCAACACTCTAAAGGTCATTTTGGAGACATTGCTCCCAATTTTGTAGGACTTTTACCCGACCTTGAGATGAAATGACATCTAAAGCCCTGTCACCCAATGAAACCAATAGGGTTATAAGCATGTACGGGCCGACTCGCACCGCTTTGCCTGGGCAGGCTTAGATCCTCTAACTGTTTACCAGTACTCTTGTGCGGGTTGGTTTCAGCTCTGCATGGAAGCATCATGCAGCCCATATATGTCTTCAAGCCCGATGGGTGGGGGCCGCATCTGCTTATGTAAAAGCCTGCCCAGGAGAAGTGTGGTTAGGTTCTCCATATGGCCTTAATATTGTTAACTGGGCTGTCCAACTCTAATTAACTCAATTTGTACCGAAAACCCCAAAACGGGTACCCTGGCAAACAGTGCAGGCCCAGATCAGACGCCGCAAAATGTGGTGTCTGATCAGGGCCTACACTATTTGCATAAAGTTCAGACAATCTCCAAATGAACTTTGAAGAAAACACAACCTGAAACCCCTAAATTTTTAAATGGACTTGTGCTATATATAAGGTGGAAGATTCCATTTTGTACAAAAAGGGTACCTTTAGCAGCTTTTTTCTTCTTCTTCTTGCCTTTGGTGAGGCCTAATTTCATCATCTGTGTAATGCGGCGTAGTTCTTCATAAGCCAGGTGCCAGTCTATACCCATCTTCTTAGTGCTAGACTGTAGAATCATCATCTCTAGGTTCTTAATGCCTTCTTCTAAGCCTGGAATGTTCAAACCATCAAGCCCATGTAACTGTCATGTTAACCAGTCCATCAAGTAAACACTCTTGGAAACCCAAATTTGTATAAAGAAAAGTGAGTTTACAGGGGTTTACATTATTTTCTTTATTTTTCCTTTCTGACACTGTGCTAAGATTAACCCAAAGTAGCTTCAAATACCCCTGTCTCAGCCAAATTTCCATGACCCAAAGGTTTGTTGGAGCCACTAATGCTCACCTTTGCATTCACAGTTTCACTAGAAGCTTCCCTTTTGGAACATACAGTAAATTTTTCGGCTATAAAGAGCCCCAACCAAAATTGAGGCTAATTCTGCTTTAAAAAGCTTTAATAGTAAGTGTGTGTGGGAGGTGGGGGTGGGGTGGGGGGGTGGGGGGTTATACATTATCTGTCTTATTATTTCAAAAAACATTAATTGTGGGTACTTGTTAGAACCACCTCATTGAGGCGGTTCTTGCACATACTCATAATCCATGTTGAAAGCAGAAATAAGAAAGATGTTACAACTTTAACTTAATATTTGTCATTTCTGATACCATGTTGGACTCAAACCCTCAATCTGGTATACGAGGACTGTTCAAATATGAATGCAACTAAGCACATAAAAATGATTCCGTGATAGATTTGGATGAAAAATTTATTTTGTCCCCTCAAAGTATTCCCCTTTAACAGATATACAAACTTTCAGTCTTCTGATCCAATCATTGAATGCATTTTGGTAGTCTTTTCGAGGTATACTATGAAGGCACTGGAATATTGCAGAACCAAGCTGTTTGCGCTGTACAAATTTTTGACCAGAAAGGTATTTTTTCAGCCGCGGGAACAAAAAAAGGTCACACTGGGCAAGGTCAGGGGAATACGGGGGGTGAGGGAGTTCAACAACCATTTCCTGCTTCAGATAGTCTTGCACAATGAACGCCTTGTGCGATGACGCATTGTCATGTAGCAATCTGACATTGGCCAAACTAGTTGCGGGTCTTCGTTCTTTGAAATATTTCTTCAATTTTCGAAGAACTTTATTCTTGTAAAACTTCGCATTTACAGATATGCCTTTAGGCACAGCAACCTGAATAGCAGGGCCTTGATTTGGAAAGAATATGGCATACATTACCTTCTTGACGCTCATGGTCCGCTTTGCAATGCATGGTCTTTTGCAATACTTTGTTGCCCATATTTTGTTCTGAATCTTTCATTTTGGCTCAAAAAAGTGAACCCATGTCTCGTCACCTGTGATGACATTAGCGAAAGACCGTGCATTGTAATTTGGAAACTTTTTAAGCAACTTCTTGGCGCATTGAACGAGTGTCTTTTTCTGCTCATCTGTCAACAGATGGGGAATCCATCTAGCACAGATCTTTCTAATTTTCAAATCCCGTTTCAGAATTGTATGAGCTGCTCCTAATGAGATGCCAACCATACTAGCTATTTGCGTAGTGGTGTATCGTGCATCGGTAGCAACTATTTCTTTCACTCTAGCAACCATCTTGGCAGATGTTGCTCTTTTCGGCCAACGATCATGTGGTGCATCTTCTGTTGAGCCTAGCCCACAGCTGAATTTCTTACACCAACGAAAAACTGTCAGAAAAGACATTTCATTATGCCCATAAACCGAACATATTTCATCAAAAATGTCTTTGCACCATATACCAAGAATACAACGATACTTAATATAGGACCGTATTTCAACGGCGTACTCTGACCTTCTTCCAACCATGTTTTGTAGTATACAAGAGTTGACAGTATTTATCGAATGATATACATGGCTAAAGTGCACAGATTTTAACAGGTTTGGTATCAATGTATAGGTAAAATGTTTTTCTACACTGTGATATTTATTTCCAGGTGATTTTCGCATTAGTGCATGAGAAAACGTTCTACTTGCATTCATATTTGAACAGTCCTCGTATCTGAAGTAGAAGCTCCAGCTACAATGCTGTTGAAGATTTTTTTTTTTCTATTAGGGAAAATAAGTTTGCAGGAGATTTTTTTTCCATCCCTCTTGATCAAAACAAACAGTAAATCAAAACTTTACACCATATATTACTTGCCTAACTTTTGTTTTATGCATTTTGATTTAGGAAACACTATGTCTAACACAGTGTAAGCTTTGATCAGTATGATCCTTCAAGAACAGACTGATCTGGATAATACTGTTTGAAAAGCAAACCTATCTTCACAACCTGCTTCTTCAGCCCAAGTCTTATCTGGGTCCATACTGTCTGCTTAATATGCCTTAAATGGAATATGAATCTGTAAGGCACTTTTCTATTTGGGGCCTCCGTGGCCTAGTGGGTAAGAGTGCTTACTCTTAATCATTAGGTCTCTCACCGCTGTGGTTCGAGCCTTGCTAGGGTCAGGTGTGACTGATGTGAGATGCCAAGTTCTGCAATGGAAGGTCAGGTGGGTTTTCTCTGGGTACTCTGGTTTTCTGATAATGGATCTGCTCAGAATAAGTGAAATAATCTTGAAAGGACCTTAAAACCAAAAAAAAAAAAACTTTTCTCTCGGGGGGGGGGGGGGGGGGGCATTTTCAGGGAAAACTAACAGGATATGCATGAATGTTGTCACTCTGTTAAGGGGAATGGTGGGAGCATCTGGCACATTTTTCCACAATTTTTCAAATAAAGACAATGTTCGGGACTGCCTGTTCGCTTTTCCATAAGCTCTCTCACAGAAAAGGGGTCTACTCTTCTGGTGGCATTTTCAGGGAAAACTAACAGGATATGCATGGTGGCATTTTCAGGGAAAACTAACAGGATATGCATGAATGTTGTCACTCTGTTAAGGGGAATGGGAGCATCTGGCACATTTTTCCACAATTTTTCAAATAAAGACAATGTTTGGGACTGCCTGTTCGCTTTTCCATAAGCTCTGTCTCACAGAAAAGGGGTCTACTCTTGAAGGAAAGAATTTGCTCCTGAGGAGCAAATTCTTTCCTTTAAGAGTTGACCCCTATTGACATGGTAGACAAAAATACTTTTGTAGGAGTTGCCTCCCCTTCCCCTTAAGGTAATATAATCCTCTCTCACTCTACCTAGTTCATGGCACTTGATCATCCACAGATCATCCTTGGCACACAGGAACCTCCATCTCCGACAAACCTACAATATTCAAAACAAAAAATAATGTTTATACATATATTGTCACAAAATAATTTTAGACATGTCAAAATTATGATAATTTCTGTCAGACACAGTGTGGTCTAGGTTGTCACTGCTTAATAATTCCCATTCTCCATCACTGTGTAAATTTCGAGCGATCTGATTTGTTGAAATAAAAGTATTATACTTCAATAAATTCCATGAGCAAGAATCTCAGATCCATTTCACATAGCAACAGGTAGTAATATAACATGACGTCAAAAAGCATGTTCAGAACCTGCATGTACGCTACGTCATTCTATATAAATGACGTCAACAGCGTTTGATTAGAAGATGGAAGACTATTGAAAACATAAATGTTAGAAGACAAATAAACTGAGTTTACAGACTTGAACAAATAAACTGAGTTTACAGACTTGACATTATGTTCGCTTGGGTTTTTTTTTTCAAAGATGGCAGCTTCTTGAATAATCATTCCGCCATGGTCGTTGGAAAGTTCATTCTTAGGCTTTCGAAAGAATTCCAAAAATTTACCACTTTTTTTTTCGCATTTTTAAACATTTCGATGACAAAGTTGGAATCATAAGTTTGTGAGTGATTCGCCGGAGTTTACACATCGATAAAATCCACAAAAATGATAATTCATTCCTATAACAAATTCAGTAATTTGGTTACCCTCTATAAATAAAGACTTTACTTACATCCTGGAAATTGTTAACTGTTCTAGCAATTACAATATCTAAGTCTGGTATTTTTGCTGGAATGAATGTGAGTAGCTTTTGCTTTTGAACAGTTTTGTGTCCACATGTGTATAGCATAATTTTGGATATAACACAGTTTAAAGATGACCACAAAAATGAACAGATTATAAATGGTTATTTTCCCATATAAACTACACATGATGGATGTAACATGTTCATTAAACTAATCTGAGGCCCATTGTTCAAAACTAACAATGCTATATTTAATATAGCAAATATGCTATTTTTGCTGAAAAAAACATGTGAGCAGCTTTTCACAATTTTTTTTCATAAAAATAATGCTATATCAGATATTGTACTTGTTAGAACAGTTAACATTTTCACCATCATGAGATTGTTAAGCTAACAATTCTTTGAACAACTGTGTCCTGATTTCTACTTTTGAAGAAGTGACAGGTATAAGATACACTTGTCCTGTCTTGCAGTACAAACCTTCTTTTATAGCGATGCAGTAAAGTAATGGCCTGTCACTTTGGCAATTCAAGTACTCTCATCGGCCAGGTTAAAAGTGTGTAGCATTTCATTTTACCTGTTACGATTTGGCATAAATGACCCACAGAAACTTGGACCACATCCATGTACCTGCGGATTTTGTTGGAAAGGGTGAATCGACAGATTAGAGAATGAATTTTAAATAGGAGTGGGAATATGTAGTTATGATAAGTAAAAGATACACTTGTACTGTCTTGCAGTACAAACTGGATGTTATAGTAAAGCAATTTTGGCCTGTCACTCTGTTGGACTGGGTTCGATGCCTAGAAGAGTTAAAGGTGATCAGCATTTATTCATCTGTTACACTTTGCTATTATTAAAAGTGGTAGTTTACGTCCCCTTCAACACTATTTAGGCCCTTTTGGAGGCGTTGTTTCTGATTTTATGACATTTTTACAAAGCTTTGATATGAAATGACATCTCATGCCCCACTGCCCTAAGAAACTGCTAGGGATCAGTCTCTTACACCACTTTGCTTGGGCAGGCTTAGAACTTCTAAGCAGTTTACCAGTAAACCATTACCAGTACTCAAATATCAGGTCAGATTCAGCTCTGCATAGAAGCACCATGCAGCCCAATCTATTTCTCAATGCCCATGTTTAGTATTTTTAATGTAGTATTTTACATATATTACCTGTGAGAGAAGTTTTATTTCATCAGCTGACAGGAACGAGAAGATGTAGAGCAGCAGTTTATCTGACAGTCTGTTCAAGTCTCTGGCATCCCGCAGCCTGAAGATAAAATTAACGTACACAAGTCACTAACTTCAATTTTGTTTGTTTGATTTGAGGTTTAGCATCCCCGTCAACACTGTAAAGGTCATTTTGGAGATGTTGCTTCCAATTTTGTGGGACTTTTACACGACATTGAGACAAAATGACTTCTCAAGCCCTGTCGCCAAATGAAACCAATAGGGTTTATTAGCATGGACGGTCGGCCTCGCACAATAATTGGCCCAGTTGTTCAAAGGATTGTTTGCTTAACGCTCTGCATGCTGGGTATTTTTTAGCAGCAGACGACATTTTGAAATATTTTTCTAATTTTCCCAAAAAACATGATTTGACTTCTCATGCAAATTGTCTCCTATGGAAACAATTTGCATGAGATGCCAGGTCCTGTTTTCTGGAAAAAATAAAAAAACTGTCAACAATTTGTCGTCTGCTGAATTAGCCTAGAGAGTGGTAAAGGTTGAGAAGCTTGTTAGTGGTCAAAATGTTAACTGCTCTGGCGAGTACAATATGTAATACAGTTGCATTTCTGCTGAAAAAAAGTGAGCAGTTTAACTGCTCACATTTTTTTCAGAAGAAGTATTGGCATATTTGCCATATAAAATTATCAAAGTTTTAACGATGTATTAGCTAACAGCATAATTAGTTTTGAACAACTGGCCCCTGGTGAACTGAAATTTTTTACAATGTTCTTTGTTTCAGTGACCCTAAGAAATCTACCAACCATCATATCCTGGTGCAAGCCTGAGACAATAATTAAAGCTCTAAGCTCTAAGAACAAGAAAAGGTTTGGAACTTTATCTCTGGAAATTACAACTACTTAGTGCCTGGGTCCAGTCATTTAAAGCATGTTTGCTTAACAAGCCTGTTAGTGGTCAAATCGTTAGCTGTTCTAGCAAGTACAATTATATCTAATACTCTTGTATTTTTGCTTGAAAAATGTGTCATATTTGTAATGGTACTCACAGTTTTTTTGTTTTTTTTTTTTAGCAAAGATCTTGTATTTTTTCTTGAAAATGTGAGTACCGGTAGATTTTGCAGTTGCCAAATGTACTCACATTTTTCCCCTTTTTTGCAGTTGCAAAAGGTACTAACATTTTTTCCAGCAAAAATCTTGTATTTTTGCTTGGACAATAAGATTAGCTTTAATTTTGCAGTTGCAAAAGTTACTCACATTTTTTCCAGCAAAAATATTAGTATATTTGATATATCAATGAATAAAGTTGTAATGATGCTAGTACAATATTTAACAACCTTCTTAGTTTGGACAAATGACCCCTGGGTCCAATTAGTTAACATATTGTTTGAAACTTTGATAATTTCATTTGGCAAATACGCCAGTATTTTGCTGAAAAAATGTGAATTTTTTCAAGCAAAAATACCAATATTTTAGATAATGTACTTGCTAGAACAGTTAACAATATGACCACTATCAAGCTCGTTAAGCTAACACTGCTTCCACCAACAACTAAGGTCAAACAGAGACAGGCCCTTGGTTTATAGACTCATCCGAAAGTCTTGAGAAGCCCGGACTCAATCTCACGGCCCCTGGTTTGCGAGGCAAGTAGCTTATCCAGTTCACTACGGAGGCTTCTAGGAGTAACTAGGATATAAAAGGGATGATTTTTCTTATTTCTCCATAAAAACCTATGTTGTGGGTACTTGCAAGAATCGCCTCATTGAGGAGATTCCAACAAGCTCCACATCTTATGTTTATCATATGACGTCGCGTCTGAGAGTGTAATAACGCCATGTAATATTTTCGACAATCCACTAGTGGATTAAATATGCAAATTAGCTAGATACGTCCCGTAACATTACATGTACGACGTCCTTAACTACGTCGCGTTTACTAACGGCGGAATATTGACATTTTTGTAAACAATCGCGAATAAAATGTGTTTTAAATGTCATATGATAAATAGAATCTTGCATTCGTGCTCATGTATAATTGAATTTATCAAACTCGTTGAGGAAATGAGATAAAATGCTCGGCTTTGCCGAGCATTTTATCTCTTTTCCTCAACTCGTTTAATAAATTCAATAATACATGAGCACTCATGTAAGATCCTCTATTTCTAACAAGAAATGAATAAAATTATCCTGAAAGTTCCTCTTAACCCTGCCTTCTTCACTGATATTGGCTAACTGCTGGGCACGACCCACGCCCATCGGGGCTAGAAGAAATAGATGGGCTGCATGGTGCTTCCGTGCAGAGCTGAAAGCGACCGCACACGAGTACTGGTAAATTGCTTAGTGTATCTAAGCCAGCCCAGGCAATGCGGCGTGAGTCGGACCATCCATGCTTATAAACCCTATTGGTTTCATTGAGCTACAGGGCTTGAGATGTCATTAAATCTCAGTGTCGGGTAAAAGTCCCACAAACTTGGAAGCAACGTCTCCAAAATGACATATACAATGTTGACGGGGATGCTAAACCTCAAATCAAACAAAACTTACTGTTGGGCAAGGCCTGCTGCCCTTGCTGCAGGTACGGGTAGAGGGGGAATGTAGTTATTTATTCCATTTTTACTCTCCCATTTATTTTGCTCTTTCTCCCCATCCTTCACTTTCAGCTCCTCTACAATCTCTTCTATCTCTTTCTCTGGGTTGACATGTTGTTAAACCCTAACACAATCAATAAATCAATCAATCATCTGGAGCTATACTTACTGTTGCTGGGTATGACTGGCAAGGAATCCAAGGTTTTCTGGTCCACATAGCTTCAGCAGCTCTTTCAACAGAACTATTTTCTCATAATCCTCCCATAACTGCATCCACTATAAAAGGAAAATGAAAAAAGAAATCAGATTCTGTTTGAGGGACAATATTAACCTTTGACCTGCTGAGCCCGGATATGTCTTATCTTTCAAACAATGTAGATCCAGATCAGATGGCTTCTGAAGAAGCCATCTGATCAGGATCTACATTGTTTGTCATTCAGATTGTGAATTTGTTGCAATAATTTGAATCAAGTAATCTGATTGGTTGATAATCGGTAGTGGGTGTGGCAGATTAAAATGTTCAGCAGGACATGGTTTAACATGAATATAATGAAACTTGAATGACCTGAACATTGATGGTTCATTAACATGGCTGATCTGAACTTATTCTTAAGTCCCTATCCTCAGTTGCAATATTAACATCTGTTGGCCCAGAATACAATAATTATGAGTCATGCAGTTATGGTATTAAGGCTCTGTATGCTGGCTATTTTTCAATTGATGGCATTTTGAAATACGTTCCTTATTTTTCCCAGAAAACAGGACTTGGCATTTCATAGGAGACAATTTGCATGAAATGTCCAAATCCTGTTTTATGAATAATTTGTTGTCTAGTGATTTAGCCTAGAGAGTGGTAAAGGTATTGTTTGTATTGGAGTTTAATGGCCCAGTCAACACTATTTTAGGTCATTTTTGAGCCAGTCAGTTTACCTATCCACACTTTTCTAGGGCAGGCTTACACGTAAGTGGTTAACCAGTACAGTAAACATTCATTCGCCAGAAACTGACAATTGCCCTTCTTGAATCAGCGGAAGGGAGAGAATGAACAAAGAAAAGATTTCATGATTAATCTCAATGAAAGAATGTTGCCGACCCCGGCAGGTATTGAACCTGGTCTTCTGATCACCAGTCAGACGGGCATCCAACTGAGCTACCGAGGCCGGCGAGTGGTATCTGTGAAGAAAAGGTTTATGTGTACAAGTACTTACATTCCACACTTGCTGTAGTTGATCTCTGAAGTTTATATCCAGTTCTGTATGGTTAGCCTTAAAGAAGATCTTGCCTTCTCTAGGAGTCTCAGGCCACCATTTTACACTCTTGTAAATCCTGGTCACTGGCACCGGTATGCTCTGTAACTTTGCTGGTTTGTAAACTTCACCTAACCTCAATTCTCTCTGCATAACTCCTGCATCAATTCATCATCAAAACATAAATACAGTAAACATCCTAATAATTTGGACACCTTGAGGACTTGCTGTAATTACGATATTATCCTAAAATTTTTACAAGTTTGTTTCATGATCCAGCAAGCAGTCCAAAAGATGCAAACCGAATGGCAAATAGTGTAGACCCTGATCAGACTGCTCCTTCAGGAGCAGTCTGATCTGGGTCTGCACTGTTTGCTCAAGCATATCTGTCCCAATAATTAGGATCATTACAGTATATGCACAAATTTATTCTTTTTAAATCTTAGAAGCCTCCGTGGTGTAGTGGTTACGCTACTCGCCTTGTAAACCAAGGGTCACAGGATCGATCCCGGGCTTCTCCAGAATCAGAATCATACTTTCGGATGAGTCTTTCAGGGCTTCCGTTAAGCGGACGTACACAGCGTATATTACGTCCTGAAATCGCTTCCGGACGCCCAAATTAAAAATCAAAGGCGTCCCGCGGACTCCCGAAAATTTCTCTGCACGGCCAAAAATATTTACTGAGACGGATAAACCCGCCCACTTTTAGCGGTTTGTAAAAAGTTTGCTCCGCCTTCTTAGCTGAAACCGCTTTCTGTGTTTATTGAGTACTAAGGACGTCCCATTTTCTATCTGCGCGGTATTATATTGACAGTCAGAATCACGTGCGTCGGCACACCTTTGATCGTCATCGGTGTGTGAAAAACGTGTCGAGGTGATTGCTCGGCATTTGCATATAATTAAACGGATTAGTAGTTGAGGATAAACTAATTATCTCATTGACGATAAGTGTTTTTTTTTAATCCTGTAAACTTGTTACTGTTAAATTAAAGTGGGTCGTAATTTTGTAAACTTGTTACTGTTTAAATTAAAGCGGGTCGTAATTTAGGTGTTTGCTAGTGAGATTATCATTAACGATGCAAAGTGTGACAATAGTTTCAAAGGTAGATACCTTTTTTTTCTTGAGTAAATAGCGGGTGCAGGCGTTCACTAGGTGAAATGACGAAAATAATTTATAAAATTCCAAAATGTCGCTGCGATCGACGTTTGATTTTGGCGCCTTGAAAATACGTAAAACCGGCGAATGTGACCAGGCCGTTTCGTCAGGGTCCGAGCTGCAGTCTGATCTGTCTGTTAGCCAAAAAGCAAAAAAAAAAAAAAAAAAAAACTACTGCTGACTCGTCTAAGTCGGCTCCAATTGACCAAAGTTGCACGTGTTTCTGCCTGTTTGTCTGAAGCAGTTCCGAGTGTTTAGAGTACAATGAAGACTCAAAGCGTATGTTTTGCAAAGTTTGGCAAAGATCTTTTACAAAATATTTTTCTTTATTTCTTTTTAATCCATATATGACAATGGGTGTCAGGTTTGTTTTATTGTTATCTACAATGTACACAGATCAGACGCTATGTTCTGTGGCCTCTGATCTGGGTCTACATGGTTTGCTAATGACCCCAAAATGGGTCAGTAGGCATATATGGGGATGGGTAATGCGATTGTTTGCTTTTTATTGATTAATTTTTTGGGGTGGGGGGGGGGGGGGGGGGGGAGTTTTACTTGGAAAGTTATAAAATTCATATAGGCCAAGCAAAAATATTTTTCTTTTTTGTATTCACTCCTTTGCACTGTACTGACCGCATGTATGTCACATAGTTATGAGTAGTTTTAACTTCCTCACAGAGCTTTGCTTGATTGTTTGAGTTGAACGGCCCAGTCAACACTATTCAAATCATTTTTGAGTCGGTCTGTTTACCTATCCACACTTTACTAGCCATCTAAAAGAATATACAGGTGATTAAAATGCAAACTTGAGATTCATAGATTAAATAATATATATTTCTTCATCAAAACAATTTTACAATCCGCAAACACCTTGCTTCAAAATTGGGACTTCCTGAATTTACCAGTGGGACTTCCAGATTTCAAGGGTAGGAAGTCTGGGACTTCCTGAATTTGGGAGTTAATGTAAGCCCTGGTCTTTAAACCCAGGTCCCATCTCCATATGACCTTAGCTGTTGGTGGGACGTAAAAACTAAAACACTCACTCACTTGTTTTTAAATCAAAATAATTGTATATGTCCAATAGCAGGCAGCAGATGCAGATAAATGACTTTTGTTAGCTCATTTTATATAACAACTTCCAAAATGGGACACGGCAAATAGATCAGACACACCAGTATGTAGTATCTTTGTTTGTTTGTATTGCAGTTTAATAGCCCAGTCAACACTATTTAGGTCATTCTTTGAGCTGGTCAGTTTACCTATCAACACTTTTCCTGGGCAGGCGTATACGTAAGTAGTTAACCAGTACAGTGCACATTCTTTCACCAGAAACTGACAACTGCCCTTCTTGAATCAGGGGAAGGGAGATAATGACCGTAGACAAGATTTCATGCTCAATCTCCCCGAAGGAAGGTATCTAACCATCCTCCTGATCTCCAGTCAGACGCGCATCTAGAATGTAGTGTCTGATCAGGGCCTTCACTGTTTGCAAAAAAGTTCAGCCATTATCTCAATAACTTTATCAAAATCGCATGACTAATAATGTTGGCATCAATGTAAATACATAGAGGATATTTGATTTTTCCAGTGTAAGATCGAAAGTTTATTTCACCGAATGAACACCAAAACCAGTATTTGGTGTTCATGGGTGAAATAAAATTTGATCTGAAACTAAAAAAATCAAAATTTTCTGTTTCTTACATGCTTCAAAACGGCAATATTTAGCTTCACTAATCGCGTCACTCACCCTAAACAAGAGGGCCAAGATGGCACTGGATGCCATGATGGCCCTGGATCGCTCACCTGATCCATATTGTACAAATGGAATTGAAGATAATATATGGTAGAGTAGAGGGTTTGAGCAATTTTGGTTGACAAGGAGGTTTTTATAATTTTAGCCATCTTGTTCATCCAAGCACAACGGGTTGAGCAATTTTGAAAGCTTTTTTCTATTTATATGAGTCTATGGGAGTGATGGGGCCCAGGGGTGTGGCCCATTGAGAACCCAGGGGCATGATTGGCAGGAATTATGTAGGTGGTCACTAGCCGTTACTACATGCTAAATATATTAGCTCTGGGCCCTGTGGTTTCAGAGAAGAATATTTTTGAAGCTTTTTCCATTATGAGTCTATTGAAGCGAAGGGGCCCCGGCGCGTGGCCCATTTGGAACCAAGGGGAATGATTGGCAGGAATTATGTGGGTAACCACTTGCCGTTGCTACATGCTTAATATCTAAGCTCTGGGCCCTGTGGTTTCAGAGAAGATAATTTTTGAACCTTTTTTTCCATTATGAGTTTATATGAGCTAAGGGGTCCCGGGGTGAGGCCAATTTGGACCCAAGGGGCGTGAATGGCAGGAATTATGTAGGTCACGACTTGCCGTTGCTACATGCTAAATATCTAAGCTCTGGGCCCTGTGGTTTCAGAGAAAAAGATTTTTTAAGCTTTTTCTCATTATGAGTCTATGGGAGCAAAGGGGCGCCGGGGCATGGCCCATTTGGAATCCAGGGGCATGATTGGCAGGAATTATGTAGGTGACTACTTGCCCTTGCTACATGCTAAATACCTAAGCTCTGGGTCCTGTGGTTTCAGAAAAGATGATTTTTGAAGCTTTTTTCCATAATGAGTCGATGGGAGCGAAGGGGCCCCAGGGCGTGGCCCATTTAAAACCTAGGGGCAAGATTGGCAGGAATTATGTAGGTGACCATTTGCCCTTGCTACATGCTAAATATCTCAACTCTGGGCCCTGTGGTTTCAGAGAAGAAGATTTTTGAAGCTTTTTTTTCCATTATGAGTCAATGGGAGCGAAGGGGCCCTGGCGCGTGGCCCATTTGGAACCAAGGGGCATGAATGGCAGGATTTATGTAGGTGACCACTTGCCCTTGCTACATGCTGAATATCTGGGCTCTGGGCCGTGTGGTTTCAGAGAGAAGATTTTTGAAGCTTTTTTTCCATTATGAGTCTATAGGAGCTAAGGGGCCCCGGGGTATGGCCTGTTTGGACCCCGGGGGCATGATTGGCAGGAATTATCTAGGTGACCACTTGCCGTTGCTACATGCTAAATATCTAAGCTCTGGGCCCTTTGGTTTCAGAGAAGATGATTTTTGAAGCTTTTTTCCCATTATGAGTCTATGGGAGCAAAGGGGCGCCGGGGCTTGCCCCATTTGGAACCCAGGGGCATGATTGGCAGGAATTATGTAGGTGACTACTTGCCCTTGCCACATGCTAAATGTCTAAGCTCTGGGTCCTGTGGTTTCAGAAAAGAAGATTTTTGAAGCTTTTTCCATTATGAGTCTATGGGAGCAAAGGGGCCCCGGGGCGTGGCCCATTTGGAACCCAGGGGCATGATTGGCAGGGATTCTGTAGGTGACCACTTTCCCTTGCTACATTCTAAATATCTAAGCTCTGGGCCCTGTTGTTTCAGAGAAGAAGATTTTTGAAGCTTTCTCCATTATGAGTCTATAGAAGCGAAGGGGCCCTGGGGCGTGGCCAATTTGGACCCCAGGGGCATGCTTGGCAGGAATTATGTAGGTGACAACTTGCCGTTGCTACATTCTAAATATCTAAGCTCTGGGCCCTGTAGTTACAGAGAAGAAGGTTTTTGAAGCTTTTTTCCATTATGAGACTTTGGGAGCGAAGTGGCCCCAGGGCTTGGCCCATTTGGAACCCAGGGGCATGATTGGCAGGATTTATGTAGGTGACCACTACATTCTTAATATCTAAGCTCTGGGCCCTGTAGTTTCAGAGAAGAAGGTTTTTGAAGCTTTTTTCCATTATGAGTCTTTGGGAGCGAAGTTGCCCCGGGGCTTGGCCCATTTGGAACCCAGGGGCATGATTGGCAGGATTTATATAGGTGACCACTTGCCGTTACTACATGCCAAATACCTCAGCTCTGGGCCCTGTGCTTTCAGAGAAGAAGCTTTTTGAAGCTTTTCCCATTATGAGTCTAAAGGAGCTAAGGGGCCCGGGGCGTGGCCCATTTGAAACCCAGGGGCAAGATTGGCAGGAATTATATAGGTGACCACTTTCTGTTGCAACATGTTAAATATCTAAGCTCTGGGCCCTGTGGTTTCAAAGAAGATTTTTGAACCTTATTTTTTTCCATTATGAGTCTATAGGAGCTAAGGGGTCCCGGGGTGTGGCCAATTTGGACCCAAGGGGCATGATTGGCAGGAATTATGTAGGTTACCACTTGCCGTTGCTACATGCTAAATATCTAAGCTCTGAGCCCTGTGGTTTCAGAGGAGAAGATTTTTGAAGCTTTTTTCCATTATGAGTCTATGGGAGCAAAGGGGCCCCAAGGACTCAGCCCATTTGGATCCCAGGGACATGATTGGCAGGATTTATGTAGGTGACCACTTGCCCTTGCTACATGCTAAATATCTCAGCTCTGGGCCCTGTGGTTTCAGAGAAGAAGCTTTTTGAAACTTTTTTCCATTATGAGTCTATAGGAGCTAAGGGGCCCCTGGGCGTCGCCCGTTTGCACCCCAGGGGCATGATTGGCAAGAATTATGTACGTGACCACTTGCCGTTGCTACATGCTAAATATCTAAGCTCTGGGCCCAGTGGTTTTAGAGAAGAAGATTTTTGAAGCTTTTTTCCATTATGAGTCTATGGGAGCGAAGGGGGCTGGGGCATGGCCCATTTGGAACCCAGGGGCATGATAGGCAGGAATTATGTAGGTGACTACTTGCCCTTGCTACATGCTAAATATCTAAGCTCTGGGCCCTGTGGTTTCAGTGAAGAAGATTTTTGAACCTTTTTCTATTATGAGTCTATGGGAGCGAAGGGGCCCCAGGTTGTGGCCCATTTGGAACCCAGGGGCATGATTGGCAGGAATCATGTAGGCGACCACTTGTCGTTGCTACATGCTAAATTTCTAAGCTCTGGGCCCTGTGGTTTCAGAGAAGAAGATTTTTGAAGCTTTTTCCATTAGGCGTCTATAGGAGCTAAGGGGCCACAGGGCGTGGTCAGTTTGGACCCCAGGGGCATGACTGGCAGGAATTATGTAAGTGACCACTTGCCGTTACTACATGCTAAATATATAAGCTCTGGGCCCTGTGGCTTCAGAGAAGAAGATTTTTGAAGCTTTTTTACATTATGCGTCTATGGGAGCGAAGGGGCCCGGGGGCGTTGACCATTTGAAACCCAGGGGCATGATTGGCAGGAATTATGTAGGTGACCACTTGCTGTTGCTACATCTAAATATCTAAGCGCTGGGCCCTGTGGTTTCAGAGAAGAAGATTTTTGAAGCTTTTTTCCATTATGAGTCTATAGGAGCTAAGGGGCCCTGGGGCGTGGCCAATTTGGACCCCAGGGGCATGATTGGCAGGAATTTTGTAGGTGACCACTTGCCGTTGCTACATGCTAAATATCTAAGCTCTGGGCCCTGTGGTTTCAGAGAAGAAGATTTTTGAAGCCATTTCCATTATGAGTCTATGGGGGCGAAGGGGCCCCGGGGCGTGGCCCATTTGGAACCAAGGGGAATGATTGGCAGGAATTATGTAGGTAACCACTTGCCGTTGCTACATGCTAAATATCTAAGCTCTGGGCCCTGTGGTTTCAAAGAAGAAGATTTTTAAAAATTTTCCCATTATAAGTCTATGGGAGCTATATGTTGCCATGGCAACAAGAATTCCAATCTGATTAGCCCAAAAACCTTATGCAGCCTTTCCCCCTACCTAATGATGCTTCACATGAAATTTGATCAAGATTGGCCATGGGGTATTAGAGATATACTTATTTGAAATTGTTTACGACGCACGCACGGACGCAAGCACGGACGACGGACAAAAAGTGATCCCAACAAACTAGCTTTGTTCCTGGTCGTTTCGCATCAATTTAGTGTGTCCAACTTATTTACTGGGTATAATAGTGGGTGTAAACTGAAAGTTTGCACCTGAGTAATAGCCTGGGATGGCATTTCTAATGATGGTAACTGAAATAATTGAAAGATTAGTTTCCCAAAGGAGGTGCGGACAGATCTAACATCGCACGACAAAATACATGACGTCAGTGTCGAAAATTATGTCATTAACATCCTCGTGACTTGTGAATGGACTTAACGTCAATTCATTAATTTTCAATCATCTGACAATGGAAAAACTGACCACAGAATTAGATTTCGAGAAAAAAGTAGTCCCAAACAGTGAAAAATGAAATTGATATCAGTCACTGTTTGAAACAGTGACAATATTGTTTTCGATTTCACTTAGAAATCTCTATATTTCATTGAAAAGCGTGTAAGAAATTTACTTTAAAGCTTCACAGCAAATTTTGATGGTGTTCAAAAAATCACATTTAGGAGATGCAAATATCATAGAGTACTCAGTTAAACAAGTTCTGAGTATAATAATGCACAAAGTTAAGCAACTCAGTTAAGGCTACATGACTAAAGATATCTTATTACATGACCTTTTCTCAATCTGCCTAGTGCCGGTAGCTCAGTCGGGCTCAAGATAAGTTTTTTTCCGTTTGCATTTTTCATGAGAAAGTTACTGATATTTTTTCTTATTTCTACGCGAAAAATATATATGTTGTGGGTACTTATTAGATACCCCTTGGTGGGGCGCTTCTGATGAGTATCCACAATATTTGTTTTTGTGCAAAAATAAGAAAAATAACATGTGGATATCCCCTCTTTTCTGATACCTAGGTAGAGCTTGGGATCTGATTGTATTTGTTATTTTTATATATTAAGATTTTTTCCCATTAGGTGTAGACTGTCACTCCCCATTGATTAAAAAACTCTTGAAGCTCTTTGGCAGAACTACTAGATCTAAAATCTGAGGTCGTTGTTCCGTAATGTTTCAATATTAAATTTTTTCAAACCCACCAAAAATAATAACTACATGTATAACTCTACTTTTTAGAGCAGCAAATTATAATATTTAACCACAAATTGATTCTTAAACAAGGCATCGCATGCGATACAAATCCCCTCGCACAAGACAACTCCGTTTGTGGAAAAAACTTAAATGGCCAAAGTCCAACTTGCTTGAGATATTATCATATGCATTATTTGTGTAAAGTTTGTTTAAAAATCCACCAATAAATGTAGGTTCTTGAGTGATGACAATATTTCTCTAAAAATAGCCATAGGGACCTTGACTTGAGGCCATAACCGCGAAAGTAGATCTTGCTCACGATATTATCATAAGCATCTTTTGTGTGAAGTTATATTAAAATCTGTTAATAAATGTTGGTGGTAGAGCGATGACAAAGTTTTTCTAATAATAGCCACAGTGACCTTGACCTTGAGGTCATGACCTTGAAAGTCAAAGCAACTCTAGATATTATCATAAGAGAAACATTTGTGTGAAGTTCTATTAAAATCAATCAATAAATGTAGGCGCTAGAGCGATGACAAAGTTTTTAAAAAAATAGCCACAGTGACCTTGACCTTGAAAGTCGAAATTGCTCAAGATATTGTCATAAGGAACATTTGTGTGAAGTTATATTAGAATTGGTGAAAAAATGTAAGCACTAGAGCAATGACAATGTTTTTCTAAAAATAGCCACAGTGACCTTGACCTTAAAAGTCAAACTCGGTCGAGCTATTGTCATAAGGAACATTAGTGTGAAGTTATACAGAAATTGGTGAAGAAATGTAAGCGCTAGAGCCATGACAAAGTTTTTCCAAAAATAGCCACAGTGACCTTGACCTTGAAAGTGGAACTCGCTAGAGATATTGTCATAAGGAACATTTGTGTGAAGTAATATTGAAATTGGTGAAAAAATGTAAGCACTAGAGCAATGACAAAGTTTTTCTAAAAATAGCCACAGTGACCTTGACCTTGAAAGTCGAACTCGTTTGAGGTATTGTCATCAGGAACATTTGTGTGAAGTTATATTGAAATCGGTGAAGAAATGTAGGCACTGGAGCGATGACAAAGTTTTTCTAAAAATAGCCATTGTGACCTTGACCTTGAAAGTCGAAATGGCTTGAGATATTGTCATAAGGAACATTTGTGTGAAGTTATATTGAAATCGGTGAAGAAATGTTAGCGCTAGAGCGATGACAAAGTTTTTCTAAAAATAGCCACAGTGACCTTGACCTTGAAAGCGGAACTCGCTAGAGATATTGTCATAAGGAACGTTTGTGTGAAGTTATATTGAAATCGGTGAAGAAATGTAGGCGCTAGAGCGATGACAAAATTTTTCTAAAAATAGCTACAGTGACCTTGACCTAAAGGTTATGACCCTGAAAGTAGAACTCGCTCGAGATATTGTCATAAGGAACATTTGTGTGAAGTTATATTGAAATCAGTGAAGAAATGTAGGCGCTAGAGCGATGACAAAGTTTTTCTAAAAATAGCCACAGTGACCTTGACCTTGAGGGCATGACCTGGAAAGTCGAACTGGCTCAAGATATTTTTATAAGGAACATTTGTGTGAAGTTATATTATAATTGGTGAAGAAATGTAGGCGCTAGAGCGATGACAAAGTTTTTCTAAAAATAGCCACAGTGACCTTGACCTTGAGGCCATGACCTTGAAAGTCGAACCCGCTTGAGATATTGTCATAAGAAACATTTGTGTGAAGTTATATTGGAATCAGTGACGAAATGAAGGCGCTAGAGCGATGACAAAGTTTTTCTAAAAATAGCCACAGTGACCTTGACCTTGAGGCCATGACCTTGAAAGTCGAACTCGCTTGAGATATTGTCATAAGGAACATTTGTGTGAAGCTATATTGAAATTGGTGAAGAAATGTAGGTGCTAGAGCGATGACAAAGTTTTTTTCTAAAAATAGCCACAGTGACCTTGACCTTGAGGCCATGACCTTGAAAGTCAAACTCGCTCGAGATATTTTTACAAGGAACATTTGTGTGAAGTTATATTGAAATTGGTGAAGAAATGGAGGCGCTAGAGCGATGACAAAGTTTTTCTAAAAATAGCCACAGTGACCTTGACCTTGAGGTCATGACCTTAAAAGTCGAACTCGCTCGAGATTTTTTTATAAGGAACATTTGTGTGAAGCTATATTGAAATTGGTGAAGAAATGTAGGTGCTAGAGCGATGACAGTTTTTTTCTAAAAATAGCCACAGTGACCTTGACCTTGAGGTCATGACCTTGAAAGTTAAACTTGCTCGAGATTTTTTTATAAGGAACATTTGTGTGAAGTTATATTGAAATTGGTGAAGAAATGTAGGCGCTAGAGCGATGACAAAGATTTTCTAAAAATAGCCACAGTGACCTTGACCTTGAGGTCATGACCTTGAAAGTCGAACTCGCTCGAGATATTGTCATAAGAAACATTTGTGTGAAGTTATTTTAAAATCGGTCAAGAAATGTAGGCGCTAGAGCGATGACAAAGTACGTACGTACAAAGTTTTTTCTAAAAATAGCCACAGTGACCTTGACCTTGAGGTCATGACCTTGAAAGTCGAACTCGCTCGAGATATTTTCATAAGAAACATTTGTGTGAAGTTATTTTAAAATCGGTCAAGAAATGTAGGCGCTAGAGCGATGACAAAGTATGTACGTACGACGTGGGACAAATGCTATATCCCCCTCACAACTATGTTGTGCGAGGGGATAATAAACATTAATTAGACATTAATACTGATATGAATCACTTTCTATGTCTAATGTTTATAGCAAACACATGCTGATAAGCAGGCCAGTTTGAAAGGCTTGTCCCTAGGTCATGTGACTAAACATACTGGTTGCTACTGGAGATATATTTCCGGAGTAGTCCTATAGGGGTCAACTCTTAAAGGAAAGAATTTGCTCCTAAGTAGCACATTCTTTCCTTTAAGAGTAGACCCCTTTTTCAGTGGGACAGGGCTTATAGAAAAGTGGACAGGAAGTCCCGCAAGTTGTCTCCGTTTGAAAAATGGCAGAAAAATCTGCCAGGTGTTCCCATTCCCCTTAATTTTCATAAAATACCCACCTTATCTATTTGTATGAATTGTTAACATGCTCTGCATACTACAGAATATTTTACTAAGGCTTTTAAACCCTTATTCCACTGCATAATTTAATAAAACCACACCCATTTCTAACTTTCAACCAATCAAATGACATGATATATGCTACTCATTTTAATTTTAAAACCGAATGACACACAGTGTAGATCCTGATATGATGGCTTTTAAAGCCATCTGATAAAGAAGCTATCTGATCTGGATCTACAGTGTTTGCAGAGGTAGGGTTTGTCATGAACATCAGGATAAGGGTTAATGTAAAATCACTTACCAAACTTGTTGACAGCATTTCTCTTGAAGAAATCTGGTGTGTGGACTGCTGTGGTAGAACCAAACAAGTCATATCTCATCTTGCTAATACTGCTCCTGGTAAGGGCCGATAAACACCTGGATGTTCCAGAATGACCACTGTTCACACACTTAGGGTCACCTCCCTTTGTATCTGTCCGATCCTTTGGTGAAATGATTCTGACCAAAGATGTGGGGCGTTCTGATTTTTCAGCTTCCATTGGTTCTTGTGCTGTTTTTGTTTCCCTGTCTGGTGACTTAGCTCTGTGAATAAAATCTCTTTATAACACTATGACTGGGGTCCAAAGCAGAAACCGTGTTAGTTAACCCTTTTTGTACCAAATGGTTGTGTTTTCTTCATATTTTATTTGGAAAACTTTTTGCAAACAGTGCATTCTCCAGCATCTGATCTGGGCCAGCACTGTTTGCCTGGGTACCTCTAGGGTTTTCCGGTACAAAATGGGTTAAACAACTGTATTATATCCAAACAAAAATTTGTAGATTATATAGAAAAATGACCATTTATTTTCATTTTTCTTTTTACATGCATTTTTTGGGCTCCATGTTGAAACCGTGTTACCGGTATATCCAAACTGTGTTATAAACGAGATTGTGGTGCACTTGGAAACAGTGTAGATCATGATCAAACTAACTAGAATTTGTTTTTCTACAAAAACACAGATGTCTCCCCCTTTTTGACCTCTAAGTATGACCTTGACATTGGAGGTATTGACCTGGGTCTTGTGTGCAACACATCATCTAATGAAGATGAACATTTCTGCAAAGTATGCAAAGTAACTTTAAAAAGTTCATAGAGAAATAAGAAAGTTATTGACCGTACACAAAAAAAACACCTTTTTTTGCCTTTGACCTCTAAGTATGGCCTTGACCTTTGAGGTACAACACATCGTCTCATGATGGTTAACATTTCTGCCAAGTAATTTCATAATCCATCAAAGAATAAAAAAGTTATTGACTGTACATAAAAAAGGCCCCTTTTTCTACCTTTGACCTCTAGGTATGACCTTGACATTGGAGGTATGGACCTTGGTCTTGCACACGACTCATCGTCTAATGAAGGTGAACATTTCTGCAAGGTTACTTTAGAAAGTCCAGCTGGAAATAAAAAAGTTATTGACTGGACACAAAAAAAAGACTCTTTTTTACCTTTACCTCTAAGTATGACCTTGACCTTGGAGGTACTGACCTGGGTCTTGTGCGCAACACATCGCAACATTTCTGCCAAGTAATTTCACAATCCATCCAGGAATAAGAAAGTTATTGACTGAACACGAAAAAAGGCCCCTTTTTTGACCTTTGACCTCTAAGTATGACCTTGATCTTTGAGGTACCAACTTGGGTCATGAAAGAGACCCATCGTCTCATTGTGGATAACATTTTTGCCAAGTAATTTCAAAATCCATTTACATGTACAAATAAGAAAGTTATTGACCGAACACAAAAAAAGGTCCCTTGACCTTTGAGGTACCAACCTGTGTCATGCACGCAACACATCGCAAAAAAAAGACTCTTTTTTACCTTTACCTCTTAGTTTGACCTTGACCCTTGAGGTACCAACACAGGTCATACACGCAACACATGGTCTCGTGGTGGTTAACATTTCTGCCAAGTAATTTCAAAGTCCATTTAAAAATAAGAAAGTTATTGACCAAACACGAAAAAAGGCCCCTTTTTTACCTTTGACCTCTAAGTATGACCTTGACCTTTGAAGTACCGACCTGGGTCATGCGCGTGACACATTTTCTCATGGTGGTTAACATTTCTGTCAAGTAATTTCAAAATCCATTTAAAAATAAGAAAGTTATTGACCAGACATGATTTGCCCATACATACATATATACCAACAAATTTCCAAGGGAGATAACTCAAAAAGTATAAATACGAGAGTTATAGTTCTTGCGCTCTGCACATCAGCAAATGTTGATTAATATTTAATGAAGTTTCATGAAGATACCTTGAACGGTTTTCAAGTTATAGAGCAGACACGATTTTGTGACAGACGAACAGATAGACGCCCGGGGGAAGAACAATATGTCTCCCCGAAAAGCGGGGAGACATAACTAGACATAACTACATATATACATGTATGTAACAGTCTTAATCCAATTACTGCCATGCATTCAAAATGAACTGAAAATCAGTTTCCCATATATTCACTATCCATACGAGATGAAATTTTTAACAAAGGCAAGGAGAATGGCATAGAAAATCCCTTATGTGGGATTCGAATCTTGGCCCCTCAAGTCGATGTCAAATGTTCTAACCATTGAGTCAAAAAGTCTACTCCCGCTAAAACCTATGTATAATGTACCAAGATAAATACATGTGACTGAAGGTAGAAGTTGTGAGCCATAACACTATATGAAATGTTATTACATGTAAGGCTGACATGATTAATCGTATAATCGATTAATTGATCGATAAATTCCAGAAAAATGATTATCATTTCTGATTTGCTTGTACAGTTCAACCTGTGTTAAGCAAGCACCTAAGGGATAACCAAAAAGTGCTTGCTTAAGACAGGTGCTTGCTTAATACAGGTGAAATTTAACACTTTTGCATCTTTTGGGATCTGAATGCCTGCTTGCTTAAGACAGGTTGCTTGCTTAATAGAGGTGGCCACTAAGACAGGTTTTACTGTAATCAGAAACTTGACAGGTACAATTTACTAACCAAAGTTATGCCTAAAATAGCTGGATGAGTGGCAAACAGTGCAGACCATGATGAGACGCCGCATTATGCGGCGTCTCATCTGGGTCTACACTGTTTGCTCAGGCCTGTCTGTTCAAATATACATATAGTAAAGTACAACATATGGTAAGAGACATGCTAAGACAGGTAAAGTTATGAGAAAAAAAATCTAGCAATTACTAATCGATTATCAATCACAATATCATTACTGATAATCGATTATCTTTTCAGCTCCGATTAGAAAGCCTTAATTACATGTTTATACCTACACGAAATACCTCATGAAATACCGTAAAATTCCTAAAAATTCAGACACCTTGAGGACTCACTGTAATTATCCCAAAATCTTAACAACTTTGTTTCACAAATCAGCAAGCAGTCCAAAAAGTGCAGACGGACTGGCAAACAGTGAAGACCCTGATCAGACTGGATCTGGGTCTGCACTATTTGTTTAGGCCTATCTGTCCCAATACAGAGCAGAATCATTACAGTACATGAAATACAGTCAAACCTGTCTTGAGAGACCACCTTTGGGAAGAACAAAATTTGGTCTCTCAAGACAGGTGGTCTCTTAAGGCAGGGAGGATAAATCAAGATTTTTTTTGATTTTTTTTTAAATCACACTATGCAATTTGTGAGATCATTATTGATATATATGCATTTATCTACAGAAAAGTGTTGCCTCTTAAAGGTTCTTTTAAGATGAATTAAAAAAAACAACTGCATATTAATTTAAATGTATGATAATAAGAAAACTATGAATTCAAAAGATTTTGAAAAAAAAAAAGATATTTTAAAATGAAACAATTAAAAAAGGGATTACACGAATATGTTCCAAGTAGCGTAGGTAGTTTGCCGAGATGCCGACACAAGTCACGAGCCACGGACCCGAGCCACTGATACAAGTCGCAATGATTGTTTGCTGAGACGACCGTAATTCGTTCAGTATTTTTTTCGCGCCTATTCAAATGCTAAGTCTCGTCACGCATTATCACCAAACAGTCCAATTAGCGCCAATCAGTGCATGTATTGATTATAATTGGCAAACAATTAATTTTAATCCCCTCAGTTGTCATAATCAGTGTCATAATTTCGGTTTCCAAAGACAACAATGAAGAGAGATAATTATTGGTACTGGCGCACCGGTTGATCTTCCGGTGTCACAGTAAACTTATTTGGTCGCATACGGCAGGGAAATTTTACAATTTGGACAAGTTTTAAGTGGTCGTTGGTCGCGTTGGGCAGGTGGGCGCTCAGGACAGGTAATTTAACATTGAAAATCGCTCGGGAGGATTGCATGACGGTCGTTCAAGACAGGAAATCGCTTAAGACAGGTGGTCGCCCCTGCAGGTTCAACTGTATGTCACAAAATACTGCTGTCTACTACTAGTTTTCTGACACAGAAATACAAATTCCCATATCACCCGACTTGCGTTTTCAGATTCTGTATCACCATCTATGGATACACTTGTCTGTATGGGTCTACTCCTAAAGAAAAGCATTGTTCCATATTTGATATACGGATCCATATGTTTACTGAAAAGGTCTATATAAAGCTTACATGACTTTGTAAAAAAAAATTCACAGCAAAATACTTTTGGCTGGACATGTTAGTGTGAGGCCAACAAAACATTTATAATTAACCTATGCAAAATGACCCAGTGGAAATTGTTCATGAAGGGCCAGTTTTAATATAAACCTTTTTTTTAGTTATAAATGGAGTAGTCCTTCTGAAACATTTAGAAGAATGAGTGTCAATTACTTTATTCCACTTACCTGGTATCAGGAAAAGGTGACCTGAAGTCTACTTGTTTTCCATTGAATTTTGTAGGCACATCTGCTTTCTTGTCAGACATATCCAACAATTGATCACAATCAAGTTTATCTTCAATGAAATCCTTTTCATTGATTTTTATAATATCAACTTTTTTCAAGTCAATCTCATTTCCACTGGATATAAATGCAGAATTAGATTCCAGAGTATTTGATTTCAAAGTCTTCTTTTCTATGAGTTTGTCTTTTTCAATCATAATATCAACTACATTGTCCATTGCTTGTGTAAGAATTGCACCTGCTAAACTTTGAGCATATGATGTAGTTACAGAGTCCTGCTCTGTGTTTGTGAAAGACAAGGTTTCATCAATAATTTTCTCAGCTAGAGCACCAGCAAAGTCCTCTACACTCTCAATACCATCTGTTAAAGAAATACTATTATCATCTAAATTCTTATCACCTTCCTGGTCTATTTTGTCCCCTTTCACTTTTGTTACAGACTTTTCATATTGCTTCCTTAAAAGTCTGTCCTGCATTCGTCTCTGTTGTTTCAACCGGTTCAGTTTATCTTCTAACAGCTTTTCACCTTCTCTTGTTACAAAGTTAATACTTGTAATGACCGACTCAGGAGTTTCTGCACCTTCCATGTTTAACAAATCATCAAAAGTCTGTTCAGAGCTGAGGGTGATATCTTGTTCATCTGTATCATCTAGTTTCTTTTCTTCTGCTTTTTTTCGCTTCAGTTTCTTTTTCTTCCTCTTTTTCTTTGTGGGATCATCTCGAATCTTTTTCAGTGGTGTAGATGGATAACGATGTTTAACAGCAACTGTATAATCTCTGTGTTTGATGGGTTCTAAAGTTGTGGCAAGAATATCTACTTGTCGCAGTGAACACCTAAAAGCAAAATACAAAAAAGGTTCTGATTACATTTATCATACGATATTGTGTCTGAAACTGTAATAATGCCATGTATTAAACTTGGTAATCCACTAGTGGATTTAATATGCAAATTACTTAGTAATATATGGCCCGTAAAGCTACATGTGCGACATCCTTAAGGACATCACATTTACTAATGGTGGAAAATTGCCATTTTTGTACAAAAAGCGTGAATGAAATGCGTTTTAAATGTCATATGATAAAAGAAACTTGCATTTGTGCTCATGCATTATTAAATTTATTAAACCCGTTGAGGAATTGGGATGAAATGCTCAGCCAAGCCTTGCATTTTATCCCTTTTCCTCATTTAATAAATTCAATAATACATGAAGTCTCATGTAAGATCCTCTATGTATATCAACTTCTCAACATTTATCTCATGCAAGACATAAGTTCAGACCATGTAAATACACCACAATCTCATTATAACACTGTTCATTATAACACCTTTTGGATATAACATAGTTTCAAGACGGATCCCAAAAATGTATAGATTATATAGAAAAATGACCATAAATGGTCATTTTTCTATATAATCTATACATTTTTGTTTGGATATAACAGGATTGTTTAACTAACACGGTTCTACTTTGGATCCCATTAACAGTGTTATAAAGACGTTGTGGTGTAATTGTTACACAATACTGATGTTCAAGACCTAAGTTGTTCAAAGCCTTGTTAGCATAACAAATGTGTACGTCTGAAAGTGGTCAAAATTTTAACTGTTCTAGCAAGTACAGTATCTAAGACAGTGGAACTTTTTGCTGAAAAATGCAAGTAGCTTACATATTTTAAGCAAAAATAGTTTTCTTTCTTTTGACATATAGCATGTTTAACATAAACTCACAAAACAGATGCCCCATGAAATCAGATACATAGAGAATACCAGATTAATCTTTCAAGTTTATCAGGCAAGGCTTCGAGAATGCTTGTAGATCATGAAGCTTGCCGAGCAATTCTATTCACGTTCTTGAAGATGAGCCTGATAAACTTGATACGAGTATCAAATGACAAATGACATGAATCTGGTATCCTTTTTAATCAGTTTATCCCCTTGTACAGTCTTAAATTGGCAATTTACTATCAGTTATCGATTGTCTTCAGTGCGTCCCAACATGCCGGCAGGCAATAATCCTATAGATATATTTACATGTAATATCAGTTGACCGTAACTTTTCCCATGATATTTTTTTTCCATGTAATGTTTCCACTTTTTCCAGTGATAATAACATTTTTGCCAATTTTTCCAGTAGTCTGGTTCATTCATAAAAGTGCAATGTCACATTTATTTGATAAGGCTCATCAGTTCTGACACAGCATACCTTTATCAAGTCAAGGTGTTACAATGCATATAATATTGGGGGTAACTGATAAATGTATATCTTCACCTGTATCTACCATATAGCATACATACATAATGGTTTTTGTTGCACAGGACATGCACATGCTCTTATACATAGGCATAATACATGTTTCAAACTCAAGGGTCCAATTTTGAACTAGCTAGCTAGACAAGTTGTATCCGGGACAGGATCCGAGGACAGTTAATGCTAACCATTTTAAAAAACTGTTTGAAAACTTGTCAAAGTGTTTGTAAAAATGTACTTGTATATCAGACTCTGATCAGGTTTTGGTAAAATTTTGCTGCTGTCAGCTGATGTGACCAATATGGGTTTTTTTTATGGCAAAGGATGCAGACCCTGATCAGAGCAATATGAAATGGGTAAGTGGTATGAGTCTATGCTGTTTGAACCCATTTTATATGGAAAAACTCTAAAAGAGACAATATTTTGCAAACAGTGCAGGCCCATTTAATCAGATGGCACAAAAACCTCAGCCATTTTTAAACTAGTTTCGTTTTCAGAGGAAAACAATGCCCCCCACCACCACAAATGTAACTTAAAACACCCATTTGTCTTTGAAAACTAGGTTTAGGTCAACAAAAATCTAAGGTGCATACAAGCGATTTTTTAGAGCTGTGGCCTAAAAAAGGTCAAGATCAACAAAATCTGATCAAATCTTTGGTGGTTTGCAATTTGTATTGTATTGTACCACATTTGACCTACATTCATCAATACTTAAATGAGACATGGTGCCAGCAAGCCATTTCTGGGTATATGCCCAAATGTGACAGCTTTATGGTACAGACAAGCCAAAATTTACAGTTTTCGGGGGCCTGTACCCTTGAAAATAAGGTAAAGGTCACCAAAATCTAATCGATTGCAATGATATAATGTACCAAGTTTTACCAAATTTCATCAATTCTTTCATGAGATAGGGTGTAGACAAAACAAAACTGACTGTATTTGGGGGCCTGTGCCCTTGAAAATAAGGTCAAGGTTACCAAAATCTAATGAAATCTTTGGTAGGTTGCAATGACACCAGTATATTACACTGAGTTTGACCAAATTTCATCAATTTGTTCATGAGGTAAGAAGACAAACAATTTTTGGCCCAAAATTGACAGTTTTGGGGTCTTGTACTCTTGAAGATAAGGTCATCACCCAAATCTAAAAAGATCTTTGGTAGGTTGCAATGATATTGTACCAAGTTTGACAACATTTCATAGATTGGTTCTCATAATACGGTGTAGACAAGCCAAAATTTACCAAATTGACCAAAGCCGGTCAAGGTCACCAAAATCTAATCAAAACTTTGGTTGTGCTTCAATTATACAAGTTTGACTAAATTTCGTAAATTTGTTCAGGCGATATTACATAAAATGCATAAAAAAGACGTAAAATCTCATTTGAAACGTAATGAGCCAAAACAACTAGGCATATTTTCTCCCAACGTAACATAACAAACATAATGACATAAAATGAAGGAAATATTTAGGGGGAAAAAAAACATTCTGCACTTCAGTTGGACCATAACGAGTATAACGAGGAATATCTTGGAGATAGGGTGCAGACAAGCAAATTTTGCCCCCAAATTGAGTTTTGTGAGGCCTGTGCTCTTGGAAATAAATAGTCCCCGCTACTTAGATGGGTTGCATGATGCTTCCACGCAGAGCTGAAACCAACCCACACACAAGTACTGGTAAACCGCTTAGAGGATCTAAGCCTGCCCAGGCAATGGCGTGTGAGTCTATGCTTATAAACCCTATTGGTTTCATTGGGCGGTTGTTTTCCCCATCCTGGTAATGAAACCATGCAATTTTGGTCAGAATCCATCAATAGGTTCAGGAGATATATAGTGCTTTAAATTGGATACGCCGACACAAACGGGATCAACACCAAAAAACAACTTACCTATCCCCCTCCCATTGTCCAATCGGTAAGGGATGTGATAAGTTTTTAAAATAAACTGAATATGACACCCCTATGTTTCAAAATGGACTCAAACTACCGTAAACATTCTAAAAATTCTGACACCTTGAGACCCTGCTGTAATTCTCCTAAACTTTTAACAAATTCGTTTCATGATCCAGCAAAGAGTCCAAAAGGTACAGACGGAATGCAATGGCAAACAGTGTAGACCCTGATCAGACTGCTCCTTCAGGAGCAGTCTGATCTGGGTCTGCACTGTTTGCTTGGGACCAGCTGTCCCAATACTTAGGATCATTATGGTATATACAAGATAAAAGATTCTATTCAGGATAAAATTGGTTAACCCATTTTGTACCGGAAACCCCAAAATGGGTACCCTGGCAAACAGTGCAGGCCCAGATCAGACGCCACAGAATGTGGCGTCTGATCCGGGCCTACACTGTTTGCAAAATTTTCAGCTCATTTCCAAATAGTTTGTGAAGAAGACACAACCTGACACCCCAAAATTTTTAAATGGACTCCTACTATATATAAGGTGGAAGATTCCATTTGGTACAAAAAGGGTTAAGGTAATCTGAAACAGTCAGTACCTGTCCACTATTCCACAGAGCAGCACCCTCTGTTGCCATGGCCGCCAGCCTTCAAACCACTCTCCAACTGTCTTGCAGATCTGCTGGTTGTTCAGGGTAGAGAAGCTGTGCTCACCAAGTCTTGGTGTTGTAGAGACAGGAGGCAGGTGGACCACTCCTTCAAAGTTGCCATACCTCAGTCCTTTCGCTGGCTGAACAGAGAAACTGCGTGTTGTCTCTATGGGAACTATAAAAGCTGGCATTTCTAGGATATGCTGCCTTAACTGAAAAAAAAATATAAAAAATTAATGACTTTATCATATTAGTCTGTGCAATGAATACCGGTACCCTTCTTATAAATCCTAAAAATTTGGACATCTTGATGTATTGTTGTAATTCTCCTAAAATTTTAACAAAGTTGTTTCACAATCCAGCAAAGTGTCCAAAAACTGCAGATGGAATAGCAAACAGTGTAGACCCTGATCAGACTGCTCCTTCAGGAGCAGTCTGATCTGGGTCTGCACTGTTTGCTTAGGCCTATATGTCCCAATACTTAGGATCATCACAGTATATAGATAAAATCAAATTAACAAATTTGTTTCACAATCCAGCAAAGTGTCCAAAAACTGCAGATGGAATAGTAAACAGTGTAAACCCTGATCAGACTTCTCCTGAAGGAGCAGTCTGATCTGGGTCTGCACTGTTTGCTTAGGCCTATATGTCCTAATATAATACTTAGGATCATCACGGTATATAGATAAAATCAAATTAACAAATTTGTTTCACAATCCAGCGAAGTGTCCAAAAACTGCAGATGGAATAGCAAAGAGTGTAGACCCTGGTCAGACTGCTCCTTTAGGAGCAGTCTAATCTGGGTCTGCACTGTTTGCTTAGGCCTATATGTCCCAATACTTAGGATCATCACGGTATATACACAAAATCGAATTTACACACAGTTACGTTATTTTCCCTTGTTTTGCTATGCGGCGTCTGATCAAGGCCCACACTGTTTGCTTAGGCATGTTTGTCCCAATACTTTTTATCTAAAGATCATCAAGGTACATGTACATGTATATAGATAAAAATGAATTTTCACACAGTTACATTATTTTCCCTACTTTTGCTAAGATAGATTGTTGGACTGGAACTGCCTTACTGATGGGGTTCTAAGAGCACCATGAGATTAATTAAGCCATTTAGTATGCAGAGTCTGCTCAGGGCCTACACTATATTTACCATAGTAATTATCATAGTGATAAGAACATTAAATAAAATCAATTATTTCCAATATTTACGTCACAGTTTGCCCTATAGTACTGTATACATTTCCTTGAGCTGTCATTTCATCTCAATGTCGGGTAAAAGTCCCACAAAATCGGGAGAAATGTCTTAAAAATGACCTAAATAGTGTTGACAGGGGCGTAAAACTCCTCTCAAACTCAAACAAACAAAACCTGTATATGCAAAGATGTAATGTTTTATTTAACAATGGTGGTCCTAAGAAAAATTTTCATCCCCAATTCGGTATAACACCTATGTTTTTCATTTTCAAAAAGAAGAATACCCGCCTTATATGATCCTGGCAGGTGTCAGAACTGCACCACGGACGTAAGCAAACTATTGGCCAATATATCTCTGGGATCATAATAGCCATAGATAATTCATAGTGTACTTACTTATTGCACATGAACAATTCTTTTGTGATTTCAAATTAATTCTATTAATTAAAAATTAATTACATACAGACTTTTGAAAGACCCAAGCATCTATCTATCTATCTTCTGATAAGGTGTCGGTCACATTTGACCATTACCGCAGGTGTATATTACTTACACTCCAGGTTTTGCAGGATGACAACCTACACAGTAATCATGTAATTACGGTAGGGATCTTTAACCTTTCACAGGGGATGGTTCTCCCTGCACAGGGGGCCTCCAGTTAACCTCCCGATCCGAAGGACGGTGCACTTTATGACATTCATCCCTGCAAATGATGCCAATGGAGCGTGTTCGGACACCAAAATTTTATGGAATCGAGACACTTCCCCGACAAGACAGTTCCCCGACACGGTTTTTGGAGACAGTTCCCCGACACATTTGAAGACAGTTCCCCGACACTTTTTTCAAAGTCAAATGACCTGTGACTGATCATGCTGATTATCATAATTGATAGTTATTATGTATTCATCAATTTTCTGAAGGCAATTCCACCGTCTGTCATCTACACCGGAAATAGAATCCCGGTGAATCGATAAAAATGACTGAAGGATAAGGGGTGCCTCTTGAAAATGGATATTTTTACTGCTTGTAAGTTTTAGTTTTAGAATACTGTTATCAATATCAGTAGTGGACATAATTTGCTGCTGCTGTGAGAAGTGTTTTGATTATTAAACACACGATCGTGCAATTACAGACCGAATGTTCGATAGCTGGTACCACGAACTGAATGGATTTTGACAAGTTCCTTGTTGTTTTTTTTAATGTTTATGCCTTTCTACTGAAGGTTTTCCACTTAATCAGATAGAACAATGATCAAAAAATAATTTGCAAAAGAAACTCGCCTCAAACTGTACTTTCAACACAACTGTTTGCCAAAACGTAAATTTACCTGTTGTACGGCGAATAGTAGCTTGGTGTACGGCTTATAGCAAATTATTGTAACAGAAAGTGTACGGCGAATAGTTCCATGTTTATAGCTGATAACATTTTAAAAGTAACTCGACCGTTCCTACGGTGCTTCTCATACATCCATGAGGATTGTACTGCTCTGTATATATGATGAAACGTATGTCTTGTCAAAGTTGGGTGTTATATTTTGTCAAACATGCTGCTTATGGGTAACGAAATGTAAACAATGGTCGGAATGAACTGGGGCTAAATCAAGGGACTCACCTGTCACAACATCTTTATCCAGTGTCATCAGAATTTTAAGACCATATTTTGCCACATAAGCGTTATTTTGTGTTAAAAAGAAGTGCGCATTATCAAAACACGCCAGCTCAAATATAGACGCGTGGAATATGTTCTATAAAAGGGTTATCCTCTGGAAGCAAATAATACACCACATACAGTGAAACTTCGATGACTCGAACACCGTTGTCTCATTAACCATGGTTGATTTGGCCCCCGCCCATAGGGGCTAGAAGAAATATATGGGCTGCATGATGCTTCCACGCAGAGCTGAATCCAGCCCGCACACTAGTACTGGTAAACCGCTTAGAGGATCTAAGCCTGTCCAGGAACCGCGGTGCGAGGCGGAACGTCCATGCTAATAAACCCTATTGGTTTCATTGGGCAACAGGGCTTGAGATGTCATTTCATCTCAATGTCGGGTAAAAGTCCCACAAAATTGGAAGCAACGTCTCCAAAATGACCTTTACAGTGTTGACGGGGACGTTAAACCTCAAATCAATCAATCAAAAATCGAACTCATTCTTGAGTCTCTAGAAAAAACTTTCCATAGGGCCTGATAAAACATTGTTAGGGATAACTTCGAACAAATGTTATTGTGAAAAGATATGTTGCGTGTACTCATTAGAATCGCCTACACACAGCATACCTTAATTTAATATAAGCGTTATGCCTCCTGACATAACCCTGTTAATAACCCTCAGAGGCTCGAACTACTACTGTCTCGAACACATTTTCACCACATTTTTGGAAAGTTGTGACTCCCCCCCCCCCCCCCCCCCCACCACAAAAAAAATACATACCGATTTGGAACGGTCAACAATAAGTTTTAGGGGGCTTAAGTTATTTTAACGACATCCAGACCATTACTTTTATTTTACTTGATGATGGGGTATAAAACATGATCATTCTGTTTTTTTGTTGTTTTTTTTTGTCTGTTGCATGATGTTTTTCCTACTTACCATTAATCAACACGTGTAACAAAGAACAAATATAAAAGCCACAATGACTCTTGTCTGACGACGAACGCAACATTAGTTGAGACTTGGTGGACCAAACGACAAACATAGATTTTCACTGCAGTCCTTACGGGCCCCGCCCATCGGGGCTTGGAGAAATAGATTGGGATGCACGGTGCTTCCACGCAGGACCGAAACTACCGCACGTGAGTACTGGTTAACTTCTTTGATGGACTATGCCAGCCCAGGAAAAGTAGTCCAAGTCAAACCGTCCAGTGCATATAAGCCCTATTGGTTTCATTGGGCGGCAGGGCTTGAGATGTCATTTCATCTCAATGTCGGGTAAAGGTCCCACAAAATTGGAAGCATCGTCTCCAAAATGACCTAAATTGTGTTGACGGGGACGTTAAACCACGACCAAACAAACAAACTGCAGTCCTTCGTCCCGCCCATCGGGGCTTGAAGACATAGATTGGGCTGCATGATACTTCCAGAGCTTAAACCGCCCACACACGAGTACTGGTAAACAGCTAATCGGCTGTAAGCCTGCCCAGGAAAAGTGGTGTGAGTCTGAACGTTCATGCATATCACCATATAGAGGATATTTGATTTTTTCAGTGTAAGATCGAATTTTATTTCATCGAATGAACATCAAAACTGTTATTTTCACGAGTGGCGTAGCCACGAGTGAAAATAGCAGTTTTGGTGATCATGAGTGAAATAAAATTTGATCTTGCACTGAAAAAATCAAATTTTCTGTTTCTTACATGCTTCAAAAGGCAATATTTAGCGTCTTTAATGGTGTCGCTCACATTCGGAGAAAATTATCTTTGTTCCTGTTCGTTTCGCGTCAATTTAGTGGTGTCCATCGTGTTTAGTGGGTATACTAGTGGGTGTAAACTGAAAGTTTGCACCTGAGAAATGGCCTGGGATGGTATTATTATGAATGATTAATGAAATAATTGAGAGACTAGTTTTCCAAAGAAGTTGCTGGCAAGTCTAACGTCGCGCGACAAAAGACGTGACGTCAGCGTCATAAATGACGTCAGTAACGTCCCCGTCACACATGAACGGGCTATGCGTCAATTAGAACACATTTCAGTATTGTTCAGTTATCTGACAAAGATAAAATTGAAATTAGAGTTAGATTTGAAGAAAAAAGTAGTCCCAAACAGTGAAAAACAAAAAATCGTATTTTCACTGTTTGAAACAGTGAAAATATCGATTTGTATTTCACTGATAAATCTCTATCATTCATTGAAAAGCATGTAAGAAATTGGTTTCATTCGGCGGCAGGGGCTAAGATATCATTTCATCTCATTGTCGGGTAAAAGTCCCACAAAATTGGAAGCAACATCTCCAAAATGACCCATATAGTGTTGACGGGGTCGTTAGACTCGAGTCAAATTCAATCAAACAAACAAACACCTATTAGCTTCACATGACTCACATAGTCTATGCAATTGAGGTATGCCTAGGCAATTGGTATATGTCATTCAACACAAGTAAATTGGACAATGCTTAGCACAACCAAAGGAATAAAGCAATAGAAATGAGTATACTTTAGTAGAAACTTTTTTTTCTTCTTTTTTTTTTTATTTGTTTGTTTGAATTGAGGTTTAACGTCCCCATCAATACTATTTAGGTCATTTCGGAGACTTTGTCTCCAATTTTGTGAGACTTTTACATACAGAGCCGCCGGACAAAACAAAGGAATTTACATGTAGGGAAGGTCAGATTCGCGACATTTTGCCTGGACAGACTTTGACACTCTAAGCGGTTTACCAGTAGTCATGCGGTCGATTTGGAAGTTTGATTTTTGATTGACTGATTTGAGGTTTAACGTCCCCGTCGACACTGCAAAGGTCATTTTGGAGACGTTGCTTCCAATTTTGTGGGACTTTTACCCGACATTGAGATGAAATGACATCTCAAGCCCTGCCGCCCAATGAAACCAATAGGGTTTATAAGCATGGACGGGCCGACTCGCATCGCTTTACCTGGGCAGGCTTAGATCCTATAAGCAGTTTACCAGTACTCGTGTGCGGGTCGGTTTTAGCTCTGCGTGGAAGCATCATGCAGCCCATATACTTCTTCAAGCCCCGATGGGCGGGGGCCGATCTGCATGGAAGTATCATGCAGTGTAATAGCTCAGCGGTTAATGCGTTTGCCTCTGATTTTAGGGGTCTGCGGTTCGATTTGCTGCAGCGGTAATAAAGTTGCGGTGTCCAAACATGCTACACTGGTATCATTTGCCGGGATAAATGCCCCAAAATGCACCGTCTATCGGATCGGGACGTTAACTGGATCCCCCTACCCCCGTGCAGGGAGAATCATCCCTTATGCAAGTTAGAGATCTTTACGTAATTACATGACGAGTTTAAACAATAGTTTATTAGTTAACTATACAATCATAACGTGTACTCAACTAATATAACATTGTTTAAACTAATCGTGTAATGTAATCACAATGATGGTGAGCTCTCAGATCCATTACCTGTGACAAATTGAATCAAGCAAGGCTGTGTGCTAGCCTAGACACTGTTCAGCATGATGTTCGCTGCCATGCTCACAGATGTTTTCCAGGAGGGTGACAACGCCATACCGATTAGGTTTCGCTTTGATGGGAAGCTTTTCAATCTCGGGAGGTTGCAAGCCAAATCCAAGGTGCAAACAGAGGTGCTAGAGGAGTTCGTCATTGGAGATGACATGGCACAAGGTGCATAATTACTGTGTAGGTTTTCATCCTGCAGATCTGGGGTATGCGTAATGTACACCTGACAGTAATGGCCAATTATGTCCGATCGCAGTAGTGGTTTTAGGGTTACTCAACGGCCCAGTCAACACTATTTAGGTCATTTTACCGAACAGTTTACCTAGCCACCCTTCTCCTGTGCAGGCTTATACGTAAGCGGTTTTACTCTTCTTGAATCAGCGGAAGGGAGAAAATGAAGGAGATAATGACCGAAGAAAAGATTTCATGATCAATTTCCTCCACAACAGTGTTGCTGTTGGATGGATGGATGGATGGATGGATAGATGAATAGATAGATAGATAGATAGATAGATAGATAGATAGATAGATAGATAGATAGATAGATAGATAGATAGATAGATAGATAGATAGATAGATAGAATCTCCATGATCCGTTGGTCGGGGCAAGCATATATACCCTTAAAGTTGGGTAAAAAACGGAAATTGGTCCATCATTGGCATTTAACAGTTAAGAATACAGGGGTAGCCATATCTATTCGCCGTACCCTTTTTTGGCTATATTCCGTACAGCTACCTGGTTGTAAACAGCTAAACGCCGTACACATGGATTTTTGGTTTTTAATAAATACGCTTAGTGTATGATAAAATCATGACCAGAGAAACTTTTCAGATACTATCCATTATAAACAGAAACAGGTGAAAGAAAGTTTAAGCGGAAATAAATCAAGAAATTATGAAATCTGTAACCTATTTTCGAAAATGCTGGTCTTCACCCAGTACCAAGCATCGTTAAACTTGTGTTTCTGACTTTAAATCGATACATACAGCATAGAAAAACGCATACAATCTTGCAGAAATCCCTCTGTTATTTCAAGGAAATAAATTTACACTTCGCGGGCAGAAAATAGATAAGAAATAAAGGCTACACTCACCGTGTTCCATGCCTACTTTCGGTTTCAATCGATTCACCGGGATTCTATTTCCGGTGTAGATGATAGACGGTGAATTCACCGACAGACGTTTAGAAATATTAAATTATGGGTTCATAGACATTTTTGAAGACAGATCCCCGATGTGAAATAAAAGCCTATCCTTGATACCATTATCAATAAGTTTAATGAATACACCAGAAATTAAGCGAACTAGCATGTTCAGTTAATGAACATGCACACATTTAAACAAAACAAAACTGTTTTCTAGGAAACGCAATAGTATATTTCTAATTGTCATTTTTCGCCTGATTACACTCTTCTGGAGTCCATGTCTGTTGATCTGAACATTGATATTTGCCATTTTGTCTATGGACTAATGATTTTGGATTAACGCTTTGGTACTATGGCCTAAACTACTTTTCCATATAATAAACATTTGAAAAACGAAGATGAGTTCAAAGTTTTGTTTTAAATAAATATTATTAGAGTATAAGTATCTAACGCTGTTATGCGAACAATAATGATAATTATTCGAACTGTCTTGAAATCAAAGAGAAAATTTCAGGCAAATTAAAAAATATAGTTGCCATAGCAAGATTCGAGAAACGTCCAAATTATAACTAATATATCTTATCCCTAATTGCCAATTAGGTCATTAAGACTATGAACAATAGTGTCAGGGAACTGTCTTCAAAAGTGTCTGGGAACTAATTGCCAATTATAATTATCAATCACAGGTCATTTAACTATGAACAATAGTGTCAGGGAACTGTCTTCAAAAGTGTCGGGGAACTGTCTTCAAATGTGTCGGGGAACTGTCTCCAAAAACAGTGTCGGGGAACTGTCTTTTCCCAATTTTATCGCCGCTGCCGGGGATTGAACCCGGGACCTCTAGCATCAGAGGCAAGTGCACTAACCACTGAGCTATCACGCTCCACTGTGATTCAGAATCCTGTGATTCTGATGGTTTGTTTTGTTTCTTTGATTTGAGGTTTAACGTCCCCGTCAACAGTGTAAAGGTCATTTGGGGGACATGATTCTGATGGTCCAAATCTTAATTGCATCAGTTAATTTGGCTAGGTTTACCAGTACTGATATGCGGTTGTTTTCAGCCCAATCTATTTCGCCTAGCCCAGTTGAGTGGCGCATAACATTTCAATGGTCGACAATTCTTGTTACCCCACCCATCAAAATTCAATGAAGCAAGCACCTGTCACAACACATTTCACGTGGAAAGCGTGTGATTTAATGAACCACTCATCACCTGATCTACTCTCAACCTATAGTCTTGTTACATGAAGGTTGTGTCTCGACATGACTCTATGCAAAGGGGCTAAAAATCGAGAATATTTGGGGAAAATAAATTCAGTCAAGGACTTTTGTTTATGGCCGCCATATTTGTTTCCATGATAGAATGGTTGATGGGAGCCTAAAAATTATAAATTTTTGTACGCAATTACGGCATACAATATCAAATAAGGGTTAAAATAATACTTGCCATAACTTCTAAGTTGACAGTTAAATACATAATAAAAATAAAAAAAAGAAATATTGTCTTGTATATAAAGTTAACAAGTCGTTTCGCCCCCAAGACGTTCCCCCCTAGACGGTTCGCCTCCCTTTTTGGCGAGAGGGGGGTGGGGGTAGAGGTTTGAATGGAAATGTTAATTACTTAGGATTCATTAAAAGTATTACCTATTTTGATCAATACAATCAATCACATTGTTTATTTGGTTTGACTCATATGACTCATTAAGCACGCAATTAATGCGATTGTAGTAGGCCAGTCTGATCGAGCTTGTTATGACAGTCGCGTCACCTGCTCAGTAAGGTGTTACCTGCTGATGAGGTGGCGGACGGACGGACGGACTGACAAACGGACGGACAGATGACCAACCTATATTTTCTAAACTGTAGTAGGTCGGACTGATCGAGCTTGGTAAGACAGTCGCGTCACCAGTTCAGCAAGGTTTTGCTAGCTGAAACGGTGGCGGACGACGGACGACGGACAGACGACCAGCTCATATATTCGCGTTGTGATTTTGTTGGATGAAAAGTCAGCTGCTCTGTCCTAGTCTAACTCAGGAAAAGAATTTGCCTCTCAGACAGACGGACATGTGGACAGGACAGCTGCCATTATGATCCCAGGTTCGTTTCTCTGGATGTGGTGATACGGGGTCGGGCCTGAGGAATGAGAAAGTACTATTTCAATATTTAATAAACACGAAATATTTAGTGCAAAATTACACCTTAGATTAATGCAAACTATCTTAACAGTTTGAGCTTTTAAAACGAATTTGAACCGCCTTATTGGAGGGAATTGAGCCACGGTCGGGCCCAGTAGGGTGTGACAGTTTATTATATGTGCCCACCTTAAGAGGAATTGAGTCTCTATCGGACCCAGTAGGATGTGGTTTTTATAAGTGAAACTTGACTGACCATATGCAGATACATCAATACTTCTATAAAGAATGCATCCAGTCATATTTGTGTTGAGTGAGTTTGCATTTAGTAACGATTATCACCATAGTTTACAATTCAGAAAAATCAGACTTATAAATATGTGAACATTGTATAAATTGTTCAAAGATAGCAACAATTGTCCTCTTTAAATCCACAGATTTAACACAAGCGGATCGCTCCTGATCATTTTAGTAAATGTTCAAAGGTAGAGTATTTTCCCTTTGTCAAACAAGTATTCACTTTCTCGATAAATGTCCTATCTCTTACACTCCTCCCTCCTTAACAAGATACATTTTGAATAAAATGTATCTGCTTTCTTCTTTAAACATGTTCCTCAGTGTTCGTTCTAGTAATCATTCAAGTTTTACCCTTTTCCTTCTCTTTGGACTGTCCCACATATTGGTATCTTTCACCACTTGTCCATCTCTGAGTTTAACTATTTCATCTCTACAAACATTATTCTGTGAACTTGAATATAACAGATGTCTGACATCCTTAAACTTATCCGCCTCTTCCCTCCTACGTTTAGATTCTAGCTGTCTCTGCACAATTTTCATACTCTCACGATCCTCAGCTGTTCCATACTGATATGGCAAACAGTCATAAGGGTTTATGTAAGAAGGATTTGGAAGACACTGTGCTTCACTTTCACTATGATTGGCATAAAGTTTCAAGTGGGCTTTTAAATGCTTTCTGATGGCGAATTTCCTGCCACATGAACAAATATTAACCAGTTTATGTTCCTGATGGCAACACTTCCAATGGTTTATGAATGTCTTGAATGAATAAAACTTCTGTGGTCCACAAACAGTTACTGGACAGGGTGTGGGTACACGTGGCCATACTGGGCGGTTTTCATAATTAAAATTCTTCATCTCGCCCTCCGGAATGTTCACATCTATGCTCGCCATTCTGCAAAATATAAACTCATTTGCAGAAATACTGCAGTGGGCTTTACAGCTATCTTCACTAATGATGATGATAGTGATGGTGATGATGATGACTACGATGATGACGATATCCATAAAAGCTGAAGATGTCATTCTTCTTATATCTACTTTTAATCATTAAACCACACGGGCTTTTTATAGTTAGTATTTACAGGTTTAGTGGGCACATTGGTGTTTAATGTTCTCATAATACTGCATCTTATTTTGCATGTTTTAAAATGATTTTAATGATGTGGTCGTAACTCAACATTTTTACCATTTTGTACCATTTCTTATACACATTTGAATTAGTTTGGGGTTTATATGCCTTTACAGATATATTTACATTTTTATTTTTATATACATATATAGATTGTTAAAAAAAAAAATATATATATATATTTTAAATTCTTATCGACAATTTTATGGTCATTGCAGAATTTGTCTATGGTGGGGACCAAATTTCTTTTGGTTTAATTGGACGATCTCTGCGAGAACGTATAACGGGTATTTTGTTTTGCCTGACTTTGTTTTGTACCCTGCAATTTTCATTTTGAGTACCAATGTCTGACTCTGAAACTAATGTTTCTCTCATACTTTCATTGTTGGGGACTTCATTTTGATTCCCTTTTTGACCGCTATTAGTACGGATATTTAAGTCTGTACATGATATGCCATTATCTGCATTAATTGGGCTCTGGTTATCTTCCGAGTCATCTAATACTCTTGTGTTTGACCTTGAATCAAATGGATCAGTATGCTCATGCGACTGGATTTCATGTGATGATGTGTCACTACTCTGAATATCAGACAAGTCTGTATATTCATTTGTTTCTGAATGATTTTTATCCTGACTTACATTTGTTTCAGTCTGTTCAAAGTCATTTAACCAATTAGTTGGAGTTAATTCCCCTTCATATGGTTTTATATCGTCAACATGGACATTTATGACTGGTTTTTCAGGACCTCTTTGAATGAGGTAATTGGTCTTTGACATACATTTGAGGACTAGATATGGGCCTGTCCATCCTTGATTTAATTTTTGATTTGCTGTAGGCGGATAGAAACGCCAAACCCAGTCCCCTTTTTTATAGTGTCTCAGTTTTAAACCTTGATCGTAATCAGATTTTTGCCTTTTTGCAGCTTGGCCTATATTTCTGAACACAAAGTCATTTGTTATAGCCATTGCTGATTTAACCCATTCTATATATTGTACAGGGCATGTCTCTTCAATTGTATTTGGAGGCGGACCGATCATTAAATCAAGAGGGCAAGAAATCTCTCTATTTAAGAAAACTAAATTTGGCGTGCAGCCAGTACTTTTGTTTTGAGTAGCTCGGTATGCCATTAGAATGTACGGGAGGTAATCATCCCAGTTCTGCGGATTTTCAACTGCAAATGATCTCAGCATCTGTTTCAGTGTTCTATTGAATCTTTCAACTAAGCCATCGGAATTTGGCCGGTAAGGAGCAGTCCTAGTTTGTTTTATCCCAAAGTTTTTGCATAAGATTCGAAATAACTCTGATTGAAATTCTCTACCTTGATCGGTGTGTATCTGCCGAGGACATCCGTACTTTGTGAAAAATTCGCATACAAGTTTATCTGCTACGGTCTGGGCTGTGTGGTTGGGCACTGCCCAAGCTTCAACCCATTTTGAAAAATATTCTCCTAATACGATAATGTATTCATTCCCATTGTCTGAAATTGGTAATGGGCCGAATATATCTACCGCGACACATTGCATGATAGCATTAACTTTAAATTGTTGAAGTGCAGCCTTTCCACGGCCTGGACCTGGTTTAACGCGTGCGCAAGTATCGCAGGATTTGATCCATCTTTCGACGTCTTCTCTTACACCGGGCCAGTAGAAACGACGTCTAATACTTTCCAGGGTCCTGTCTCTTCCCAAATGACCAGCTGTTAAGTGCGAATGTAGGTGGTCGAAAATTACTTTCCGTATAACATCCGGTGTGACCAACTGATATATAGTGCATTCTTGTCTGTCAACCCACTTTCTGTACAAGAGACCATTCTTGACGCACAAGCTTTCCCACTGGTACCATAATGCTTTCAAAGTATTGTCTGTTTTGGCTTTCTCAGGAAGTGCTGGCTTGCTGTCATTCTGAAGCTTGTATTCAAGGATCAGCTTCACTGATTTGTCTTCTCTTTGCATTTGTTGTAGTTCTTCTGGACTCCATGAAGGTATCCAATTTGGTTCATTCAAGCCAACGACATTGGGGATATCAATGATTGGGCTGATAAGTGACGAGAAGGGCCAATCTGAGCCCTGGGTCTCACCGGCGCCACTATGTGGCACTGGTTTCTTATCAATGTGCCCCGGCGCGGGACTAGATGAGCTGTAAAGCGGCAAGAAGGTACCATATGTGACCTGAACCGGATCGGTCACTTTGACCGAATACTTCACATCGGGCCCATCATCTTTGTCCTTTCCTAAAACCTTATCTGACTCTACCGAAGGGAAACAGTCGTGGCAAGAATGATTTGGACACTTTCTCTTTGGTTTTCTTGATAACGCATCCGCGTTCTGGTGTTGTCTTCCAGGCCTGTATCTTAATTCGTAATCGAATGTTTCAATGATACTTATCCATCTGGCCATCAAGCCTTCTGGTTCCTTGAAGTTTTTCAACCATATGAGAGGGGCGTGGTCAGTTCGGATAATAAACTTTCGACCTAACAGGTAATGTTTGAAGTGACGCATAAACGTGACTACTGCAAGCAGTTCCCGTTTTGTAGTACAGTAGTTTTGTTGTGCTGGATTAAGTGTTTTACTAGCGTAAGCTATCACTCTCTCGATTCCATCTTGTTCTTGGGACAGTACTCCACCTATTCCCCATAAACTAGCATCGGTATCTACTATAAAGACGCCATCTTCTCTTGGGAAGGAAAGTACCGGTGCACATGTGAGTGCACTCTTGAGACTTAAGAAAGCCTTCTCACATTCGTTATCCCAGGCAAATTTCACATTTTTACGCGTCAGACGGGTGAGCGGTTTAGCGGTCTCTGCGAACTGGGGAATAAACTTTCGATAGTAGCCTATAAGTCCTAATGCAGACCGAACCTCAGTTTTGTTTGTCGGCGTAGGCCAATTTTCTATTGCCTCAATTTTTGAAGGGTCACAGGCTATGCCATCTTCTGACACAACATGCCCTAAATATGTCACTTGTGTTTGGAAGAGGGAACATTTCTTAGGCTTAAGTTTCAGATTTGCCTCTCTAAATCTATGAAATACTAGTTTTAGATTTTCTAGGGCCTCTTGAAAGGTTTTTCCCACAATTATAATGTCATCAAGGTAGCATAGGCATTTGTTTGGGGTTAGATTAAGAAGGACCTTTTCCATTAGTCTTTGAAATGATGCCGGAGCGTTCGTAAGCCCAAATGGCATAACATTGAAGTGGAATAAGCCTCGGTGAGGCACCACAAACGCTGTTTTGGATTTACTGGTTTTTGACATTCTTATTTGCCAGTATCCGCTAGCTAGATCTAATGTACTGAACCACAGAGATCCTGACAGTGATTCTAGTGTGTCATCAATTCTTGGAAGAGGATATGCATCCTTTAAAGTGACAGAATTAAGTTTTCGAAAATCAATGCAAAAGCGACATGAACCATCTTTCTTTTTTACCAGACAAATGGGTGCCGACCAAGGACTATCACTTGGTTCAACGGTGCCTTGTTCGAGCATTTTGTCAAGTTCTTGATCAACTAACTGTCGTTTAAATATTGGAATTCTCCGTGGTGGAATTTTTATTGGTTCTGCACTGCCTGTTTTAATTTCATGTTCTGTTACATCAGTTTGACCTAGTTTTCCTTGTGGTTTCATGAAAATGTCTTGATACTGATTTATCACTCGAGTTAAACTCTGCTTTTCATTGGGTGTTAACTTATCAGATGCATTTTGAATCAGTGACTGTAAATGTGTTGGAACAGGTTGATTTTTATTTTCGTTGGGACATTCACTTTTATTGGTCTTGTAGATCTCTTCAGCTTCCTGTAATACACCTATCACAGAATGCTGATTTACTTTAACTGATTCATCACTTAGATTCAATATAGACACTACAATGTCTTCTTGGTTTGGATCTACCAGAGTTCTTGCAATAAAACAACCTTTATTAGTCAGAAATTTGGTTGGTTCTGCAATACTTAAGAGTTCATTTTTAATGCAAGGTTGGTCTATTTTACCTTTAATGAAAGCTTCTGAATTTGGTTGAATAACAGTTGTGTTTGCAATTTGAACTCGAGCACACGTATCAGAGTTTTGTTTAAATAACTTCACTTTTCCTTTATTTGTTTTAAGATGCAGCTTTCTTATGCTTATTTTCCCGTCATAATGACAAAGAAAATCCATTCCCACAATGCCATCAATGCCATGTATTTTGGCAACGATGAACTCCTGACTGAATAATTTATCATTTATTTGAAGTGGTACCACTAGTTTTCCAGTCGTCTTAATTAAACTTCCATCTGCAGCTTTTAATTTAGGACTGTCCGAGTTCAAAGGAATTTGTTCTTCCCCCTGTAATCTGTCAAATATTTCTTTGGACAATATAGAATACGGTGAACCCGTATCAAGCAAGAACTTACTATTTTGATTAAATGCATTAGCCTGCAGGTATAAACAAGTACTGACAGACGTATTGACTCTAATTTCTTCAGAATCATTTTGAAGATTAGATACAGAAGTGGGATCATTGTCACTACTTGATTTCTTTTGTCCTACTGGGGCATTTTCATTTTTGACATTTTCTGTGATATGTTTATTTGAAATTGTTTGGTAATCACTATTTGTCTCGTCTGCTGATACAATGTCAACAGCAGGCGTGATGGTAATTGTCGGTATGATTCTGCTATTGGTTTCATCTTGTGGTGTAATTACATAAGCAGATTTTTCATCTTTATCTTTTTCATTTACATTCCTATTTTTCCTCTGGCGAGAGTAACATTCATCGATTGTGTGATTTGTGCGCTTGCAGTAAGCGCAGTATAGGTTCCTACGTGATCTGTTTGGGCTTTTAGTAGGTGATTTAGGCTCAAACGATCGTTCAATACTGCGTTCTCTCTGACGTGGGGCAGATATGTCTGTTTGCCTAACTGAGCTATTATCTCTCTTGTTATTATTTGGCAAAATTGTACTTAACTTCTTGTCAATTAATTTGCTGATTTGCTCTAAAGTTATGCATGTTGCTTCCTTATTTTCAGAATCATTTGTATTTGATATTGGTGCTACTGTAGTTAGTTCATTTGATGGTTTCCTTACACGATCAATAGTACCTTCAAGAGCTTCATACTCTGTCGCTAACCCTATAGCTTGATGCAGGCTTTGAGGATGTCTAAATTGAACATGCTTTTGCAAGTCATGATGCCCAAGCCCGTTAATGAACTGATCTATTACATGAACCTCTAGTTGTGCCATAGTTAGGTTAGGGTATGCTTTCTGTGCTAGTTTGCTTAAATTATATCCAAAGTCAGATACAGAGATTCCCTTTTCTCTCCTATAATGTCTAAATTGACATCTATATGTTACTTCTTTTTCTCTTGGATCATACCTATCTGACAAAATAGATTTTAATCTGTTATAGTCAGTAAGTTGAGCCTGAGTTAAACTACTAAGCAACCGTTGTGCCTCGCCTCTTAAATGGATGGTTAACATTTGTGCCTTTTGAGCATCGGCCCATTGGTTCCACGCAGCACATTGCTCAAAATGTATAATATAATCGGGCCACTCAGTTTTATCACTACCGTCAAAATTATCAGGCTGTATTTCTTTTCTATGTGTGTGAGATGTTATTTGTGGATGTTGTTGTTCGGTATTTGTCGTGTGATTCATACGAATGTTTTGTAGCTGACAAGTGTCTTGTAAATTGCACATTTGCTCTTGACTTACAGGTGGTTCTCTAGGCATAACTGAAGGTATGTTTTTCTCACTTAAATGAAATGGCAAGCCTACAGGCTCTGTGTTAGCTGGTGACTGTATTTGCGTTTGATGTGACAGCCGATTTATGTTTGCATAATTGCCCGGAACTGGCGTAGGGTACTGTGATCCCTTATTTATATGATCAGCATTTTGCCATGTCTTCATGTCCTGTTGTAAGCTTACATTTGGAACAGTGGTTGCAGGCATATATTGACTAGAATGATTTGCATATAGCGGAAGTGACTGCGTTTGGATTAAATGATTACCAAAGCCAGTTGCATTAATACTTCCTGATTGTCTATTGTGGAGCTTAGAATTATTTTCATCAACCTGTTTCTCATAAGCATGCACATGTTGTTCGTAATGTGATTGCTGCTGGGGAAGTCTTTGTGGGATAACTTCAGATTGGTCATTCTTAGCACTAAACATTGCATGCTTTTGTTGCTGAAGCTGCTGCCATTGTTGTTGCTGTTGTTGAAATATTTCCTTAAGTTGCTGTTGTTGTTTCATCAGTTTTTCTTCTTGATCTTTAATTAATTGTTGTGCTAACTGTTTTTGCAGCTGATCTTGCTGCCATTGCAGTGATGCATAATCACTAGCATTTTGAAAATATTTTCCCTGTACGTTTGGTGTTGTATATATTTGATTTGTGGAACCCTGTAGTATAGGTGTAGTCTCTGTTTGATTTTCAGTAGGACGGATACTGATTGGCATGTCAATAAATTGTGTCCCTATACAAGGTGCATTAGAGCAGGTGCCAGAAATATTTTCTGCTTGTGTCATTAGTTCGCCATTATATTGCTGGTAATTATTGCTTGGATTCTGTCCTATGTTTAAAGATATATTACCGTGGCTTAACCTGTTATTACTCATTCGTGGTATGCTAACATTCTGTGCCACAGAGCATGGCTGCAGCAAAGTATCAGCTGTGCCCTGATGTAAGCTTGTCGCAATAAATGGTTGTTGGCTGATTAATGGTTGATAACCCTGGCGCCTTGTAAGCTGAGTTGCTGGGTCATGACCAGTAGAAAACTCTGCTTGATTTGTAACATGTTTTATTTTTCTTGAAACAGGGGTGTATGTTTCCGGTAGGTCTGGATTTATGGAACTTCTTACTTCACCTGCACTTATGGAATTTGTCCCTCCTTTTAAAACAGGAGAAGATAATTGGTGCATATTAGACCCTATCTCAGGACTTCCTACTTTGCTAGTTAGAACTGGATAAGTTTCATGTAATTGTCTCATTGTGCCAGCTGAAAGATCCAGCTGTAGAGTATTGTTCAGTCCCCCTGTGTCAGGAGTTATTCCCCTTGGCGTCTGAGCTTGGGGTGTTTCATTCAACATCATTAATGTTTCAGCAGAGAGATCTAATTGTAGATTGTTATTAATAACCCTTGACGATTGCGTACTCTGATATGAACCCCCACTGAGAGGACCTTCTATAGTGACCCCCGGTCCTGGGGTCGAGAAACCGATAGGGTTTATTTCTGATTCACCAAAAAGGTTAGCCATATATTCTGAATAATCTCCAGAAAGTCTTAATGCTGGACTGGACCTTGCAGGTGATGGATTTGACAAGTTACTGCCTTCAGAAAATTTTATTGTTTTTCTTATAGTTTCTTCCATGTTTATATGCCGTACCTCACAACTGAATATGTTTCACTGTTATTATAGCTTAACCTTAGTGTATTTATTTATTTATGTATGTGAAGCTGTTTATTTATCCTGAAGTCTGCCAACCTGTTATTTAATATATATTGCTAAAGTTTGATAAGGGTGGTAATTTATCATTCATATGATTTTGCTTACTTTCCTACACAAATCAAACTAAATTAGCTTTTCTATAGGGTGTAAAGTCAGTTGGCTATAATATTTTGACTTTCAGGAGTTTCAAGCCTTTGATTTTTTTTCAACACATTGGTTTAAGCATGAATTGTACAACTAGCCTTGCTCTGAATGAAATCACATTTTGGAAGGAAATGAAAATTCAATGATACAATCAGATCACCGAACTACCCGCGTTAACCACATCCTGGTCACGGACTCACCAAACTGTAGTAGGCCAGTCTGATCGAGCTTGTTATGACAGTCGCGTCACCTGCTCAGTAAGGTGTTACCTGCTGATGAGGTGGCGGACGGACGGACGGACTGACAAACGGACGGACAGATGACCAACCTATATTTTCTAAACTGTAGTAGGTCGGACTGATCGAGCTTGGTAAGACAGTCGCGTCACCAGTTCAGCAAGGTTTTGCTAGCTGAAACGGTGGCGGACGACGGACGACGGACAGACGACCAGCTCATATATTCGCGTTGTGATTTTGTTGGATGAAAAGTCAGCTGCTCTGTCCTAGTCTAACTCAGGAAAAGAATTTGCCTCTCAGACAGACGGACATGTGGACAGGACAGCTGCCATTATGATCCCAGGTTCGTTTCTCTGGATGTGGTGATACGGGGTCGGGCCTGAGGAATGAGAAAGTACTATTTCAATATTTAATAAACACGAAATATTTAGTGCAAAATTACACCTTAGATTAATGCAAACTATCTTAACAGTTTGAGCTTTTAAAACGAATTTGAACCGCCTTATTGGAGGGAATTGAGCCACGGTCGGGCCCAGTAGGGTGTGACAGTTTATTATATGTGCCCACCTTAAGAGGAATTGAGTCTCTATCGGACCCAGTAGGATGTGGTTTTTATAAGTGAAACTTGACTGACCATATGCAGATACATCAATACTTCTATAAAGAATGCATCCAGTCATATTTGTGTTGAGTGAGTTTGCATTTAGTAACGATTATCACCATAGTTTACAATTCAGAAAAATCAGACTTATAAATATGTGAACATTGTATAAATTGTTCAAAGATAGCAACAATTGTCCTCTTTAAATCCACAGATTTAACACAAGCGGATCGCTCCTGATCATTTTAGTAAATGTTCAAAGGTAGAGTATTTTCCCTTTGTCAAACAAGTATTCACTTTCTCGATAAATGTCCTATCTCTTACACGATTAATGATGAGGTGTGAAAACACGTGCTCTTTGCAAAGTTAAATGTTTATAGGAGCTTTTTTCGTGACGTACTTCCGGTTCTAAAAATAGAACGGGGAAAGCCCTGGCCGTCATCTGTCGTATTGCTTCAAAGGCAGTGGGACGGGTGAAGTGTTAATTACAGCGTAAATCAGTGGAATTCTTTTAAACTTTTGGGGAATTCTAATGTAAGATAATGGGAGAAACACCGATATGCTGCCAGATGTGAAATTTCGCATTACGAAAATGATATATTGTACATACGATATCTCTCTCTCGCTCTCTCTCTCTCTCTCTCAGCGCACCAACAATTAGCGCAGGCAAATGTAAATTACAGTTTGTCGTTAAATGAAGCTACGTCAACCGACATGTAGCGTGGCAACAACGTCGTGTCTACATCAAACCAACTTCAAAGCGATGCTTTGAATTTGACATTGCAACGTCGATGAAACGTCACAACGTTTCGTTGGCGATAATACGGCGTTGCTTAATAAAATGTCATTTGCCCAGTGCTCGGACGCATCAAGACTCAGTGGGATTGGAACATTAAATTCAAAACAAACGTAGAACGCCCTTTCAGAGTATAAGAATGTTAAACATTCCTTCGCAAATGCAAGATTTTACAGTAAAATCTGGTAGATTTGTAGATTGGTTCAACCTGCCCAGCCCTTAGGTCTACATTAACCCATTTGGTACCGGAAACCCCAAAAGGGGTAAGTGACAAACAGTGAAGGCTCAGATCAGAAGCCGCAGAACGCGGCGTCTGATCAGGGCCTACACTCTTTGCAAAAAGTTCGGCCATTTTCCAAATAAATTTTGAAGAAAACACAACCTGACACCCCTAAATTTTGAAAATGACTCCTGCTATATATAAGGAGGAAGATTCCATTTGGTACAAAATGGGTTATGGGCTTCTTGGATACAGGGATCAGTCAAACCATCTCAACGGTCACGTGCCATTGAAGTGAGTAGGAGTGGTTGTCGTCGGCATGACGTCGAGCCAACGTTGACTCGAAGCCCGTCTCTAAGTCCACTCATTGGTTGTTGTTTTTTTCTTCAACTGTCAGTATGTTTATTTGTCTGTCTAACAGTCCGTCCGTTCGTCTGTTAGTCAGTCATTCAGTCAGTTGGTCTGTCGTCTGTCTGTCTACTGTCAGTTTGTCAGTCAAACCCCTCTCTCTCTGTCTCTCTCTCGTGCCAACGGTCATTTGACAATGAAGTGAGTTGGAGTGGGTGTCGACGGCATGACGTCGAACCAACATTGGCTCAACGCCCCTCCGTCATTCCACTCATTAGTTTATTTCGACTTTCAGTATGGACATTTAAATTGCAAATGTAGACAGATCGTTGTACAAATTTCTCAAGAGAGAGAGAGAGAGAGAGAGAGAGAGAGAGAGAGAGAGAGAGAGAGAGAGGGAGAGAGAGAGAGGGAGAGGGGGAGATAGATAGATAGATAGATAGATAGATAGATAGATAGATAGATAGATAGATAGATAGATAGATAGATAGCGAATAAAACGAAAGTTACGTAAAAACTTATTTTGTGAATAACGGTATCTCAAGCCATTGACAAGGGTCATTCAAGAAAAGATTTTCGTCAATGAAAAACGGATTTAGGATAAATGAATTTCGGTTATGAAAGTAAAATATCATTCTTTCCTTCTCGGGGCATTATTTTAATAAAAAAGGGTATATTTTCTCCCAAAATGTCTGAAAATTGTTAGCATTTTAAGTTCCGCCAATTCATTTGAATAGCGATGGCCGTTTTAATTGACGGCCAGTACTTTGCGCATGCGCAAGAATGACGTCATAAACGGAATTCCTAAAACCTCCTATTAGGTTTGACTCATATGACTCATTAATCACGCAATTAATGCGCTTAATAATGAGGTGTGAAAATACGTCTCTCTGCAAAGTTAAATGTTTATTAGGTTTGACTCACATGACTCATTAATCACGCAATTAATGCGATTAATAATGAGGTGTGAAAACGAGTGCTCTTTGCAAAGTTAAACATCCATAATAATCTCTTTAACACCTTAGCTAGTTTTGTTTTAAATTGGTTTGTTGTTTCGTTAACAGTGCCAGCGAGCAACGATTAATGGCCGGTGATGACGATTTTTGTTTGATTTGAGGTTTAACGTCCCCGTCAACACTGTAAAGGTCATTTTGAGACGTTGCTTCAAATTTTGTGGGACTTTTACCCGACATTGGGATGTAATGACATCTCAAGCCCTGTCGCCCAATGAAACCAATAGGGTTAATAAGCATGGACGGTCCGATTCGTGCGCATCGCTTTGCCTGGGCAGGCCATTTTGTGGGAAAGTATCTGTCCTTATGGCCTTCCTTTGTTTAGGTTTTCAGTATGGTCTGGTCGCTTCATGTTTGTGTTTCTTTCCCTTTGGTGTCTTTGATGGGTGGAATAAGTTAATTGTATCGATTCCTGATCTTTGTTTTACTTCTACTTTTTAGATCCTCTAAGCGGTTTACCAGGTCGGATTCAGCTCTGCGTGGAAGCATCATGCAGCCCATATATTTCTTCAAGCCCCGATGGGCGGGGGCCGTGTTGCCGGTGATGACGAAAACGCGTGCTCTATGAAAAAAAAATATTGTCTTTACATTTTTTTTTCTCACATATAAATTTATTTATTTATAGTTTGTGTTGTTCATTGTATAGCGTTTTAGGCATTTAATGTTTTCTGATAACACAAATTACCCATTACACTCGACTTTCTTGATTATTTATTTATTTATTACCGGTAGAGCTGATATCCGACTGCACACGAGTACTGCGAAACCGCTTAGATGATCAAAGCCTGTCCAGGTAAAGCGGTTCGAGTCGGACCGTCCATGCTTATAAACCCTATTGGTTTCATTGGACGACAGGGTTTGAGAAGACTTTTACCCGACATTGGGATGTAATGACATCTCAAGCCCTGTCGCCCAATGAAACCAATAGGGTTAATAAGCATGGACGGTCCGATTCGTGCGCATCGCTTTGCCTGGGCAGGCCATTTTGTGGGAAAGTATCTGTCCTTATGGCCTTCCTTTGTTTAGGTTTTCAGTATGGTCTGGTCGCTTCATGTTTGTGTTTCTTTCCCTTTGGTGTCTTTGATGGGTGGAATAAGTTAATTGTATCGATTCCTGATCTTTGTTTTACTTCTACTTTTTAGATCCTCTAAGCGGTTTACCAGGTCGGATTCAGCTCTGCGTGGAAGCATCATGCAGCCCATATATTTCTTCAAGCCCCGATGGGCGGGGGCCGTGTTGCCGGTGATGACGAAAACGCGTGCTCTATGAAAAAAAAATATTGTCTTTACATTTTTTTTTCTCACATATAAATTTATTTATTTATAGTTTGTGTTGTTCATTGTATAGCGTTTTAGGCATTTAATGTTTTCTGATAACACAAATTACCCATTACACTCGACTTTCTTGATTATTTATTTATTTATTACCGGTAGAGCTGATATCCGACTGCACACGAGTACTGCGAAACCGCTTAGATGATCAAAGCCTGTCCAGGTAAAGCGGTTCGAGTCGGACCGTCCATGCTTATAAACCCTATTGGTTTCATTGGACGACAGGGTTTGAGAAGTCATTTCATCTCAGTGTCGGGTAAAAGTGCCACAAAACTGGAAGCAACATCTCCAAAATGACTTCAAATCAAATAAACAAAACTGATTTAAATCTTTCCACTGACCGTTCCAAGGCAGTTCTTCTGTGGCGATTTATTTATAATGTTGTTTGTTACTTACTGTGTGTATCACTTGTGTCTTTTTATTTTGGATGGCCATATGGCCATTTTGTGGGAAAGTAACTGTCCTTATGGCCTTCCTTTGTTTAGGTTTCCATTATGGTCTGGTCGCTTAATGTTTGTGTTTCTTTCCATTTGGTGTCTTTGGTGGGTGGAGTAAGTTAATTGAATCGATTCCTGATCTTTGTTTTACTTCTACTTTTAATGTTTAGTCTGTTGTGCTTTCTATGTCGAAATAAAATATCAGTCAAGCAACACGTTCGCGTTTATTTATTTGTGTTGGTGTATCCCTTAATTCTTTCTATTTTATTTATTTATTTATTTATTTATTTGTTAACTGTACTCTGTTTTTGTGTTGGGCGACAGGGCTTGAGATGTCATTTCATCTCAATGTCGGGTAAAAGTCCCACAAAATTGGAAGCAACGTCTCCAAAATGACCTTTACATTGTTGACGGGGACGTTAAACCTCAAATCAAACAAACAAAAAAAACTCTGTTTTTGTTATTACATTTTTTTTTCAGACCAGACAAAGTACCCATGAAGCTTTATACTGAAAACATGTTTAGGTTGTGGGTGCTTGTTAAAGCCGCTATATTGCGGCGGTTCTTACGAGTACCCGTAATTTAACCTATATATTTGAATGTAAATAAGAAAAAAATAAAATAAACCCCAAAATTGAATAAAACAATGAATCCTGTAACAGACGAGAAAGTGACCATTTTTCCTTGATCTTTAATGTTATTGTCGAAAGACTTCCTTACGTTAACATGTCTTTGCAATATTATGTGATTGTTTACAATGATTAAAATTGTTTGAAGAAACCAACCTTAATGCTTTTAGTTGCTCCCGCCGATCGGGCTTGGAGAAATAGGTTGTGTTGCATGATGCTCCACGCAGAGCTGAAACCACCGCACATGAGTACTGGTAAACCGCTTAGAAGATCAAAACTTGCCCAGGCAAAGTGGTGCGAGTCGGCCCATCCATGCAGATAAACCCTATTGATTTCAATGGGTGGCAGGGATTGAGATGTCATTTCATCTCAGTGGCGGGACACATCTCCAAAATGACCTAAATAGTGTTGACGGGGACGTTTAACCATAAACCAAACAAACAAAATCAATAATTTTAGTGTAAAACGTTTAAATAGAAGTGGAGGCAATGATCAGGAATCGATACAATCAACCCACAGCGCCCATTAGAGACACCAAAGCCCGGTGTCGCCCGGTAACTAAGGATAAGCTATCCTGAGGCTGACGTGATAGGGCGATGATGCTACTTCAATATTTGCCTCTTCTCACATCAATTCTGTTAAAGATGAGTGGAAATTAGTTTTATGGGGATTTAGTTTATAAATCCAGAAGAATACTAGGGAGTGGTAATTTTTCTGGTCAGTGCTAAATACAAGAAAAGTGGTTATAGCATGGATGTTATGCGACAGACCACGTGTTTGTTTGTCGACCCTTTTACAGTGAAAACTTTGCTTCCCTCTTTGGTTGCACGGCGGTGGGCCGGACTCAGGACTCTTTGATGACAACCCCACCTTAAATCCTTTGAATTCGGAAAGGGTGGGGCCGGATATTTCCTGGGTTCGACCCTCCGTGATCTAACTGGTGGCTTTCTTCTGCTCTGACGTCGGATTGTTATTGAGTCCTCAACCCTGATTCATGATAATATTAATCTATACATTACCATTTTACCATGTATTTAATCATGACTCACTGTTGAGCTAGAAAGCCTCCATGCGGATCAATTTGTTATTGTAACGTGTATTTTGTTTGATACTGTACTGGAACTGACACAATATGAGTCATCATTATTGCATAGCGTACCAAGTTTGAGGCTTCTAGCTTTTGTAGTTCCTGAGAAATCCGACGACAAAATTAACATCGGTCTATATAGACCAAGATAGCCAAATGTCTCCTACACAATGTGTCATCATTATTGCATTGCATACCAAGTTTGAAGCTTCTAGCTCTTATAGTTCCTGAGAAATATTTGATGAAATATTCAACATTGGCATATATGGAGGGAAAGAAGAATGATAGAACAGATGAACAAATAAAACAAGAAAGCCCATTGATACAAGTCATCACCATTGTATAGTATACCAAGTTTGAGGCCCCTAGCTTTTGCACTTCTTAGGAAATCTTTGACGTAAAAATTTAACACTGGCCTACATATGAAGAGAAAGAAGAATAAAAGAACAGCTGAACAAAGAAGCGGATGATGCTCATTGCCTTTTACACAATACAAGTCACCATGATTGCAAAGTATGCCAAGACATGGTGGGCGAAGTTGCTTATCAAGTAATGCTTACTATCCTAGGACGCCTGATTACACTCTTCTGGAGTCCATGTCTGTTGGTCTGAACAGTCATATTTGCCATTTGTCTATGGATTAATAATTTTGGATTAATGCTTTGGTACTACGACCTAAACTACTTTTATGGTTCTTGAGAAATCTTTGAGGAAAATATAGTATATGGAGGGGCGGACGGACAGACGGACGCACGGAAGGACAAATGTAACCCAGTATACCCAAACTTTTCCAAAGCGGGGGTATGACAATGTTATATACATCCCATGACACTGGGAATATATTACACTTATCAATGGTTGAATTACCATGGGGATTAAGACATTTTTGAAAATTGGGCATCTGATTTCCTACCAATGCCTAACAATTTCAGGTCAATTTCAGGTGGCCATTAAAGTTTGCAAATAGTTTTTTTCTTCTAGAATTGGCTGTTTAGGTATCTTACATGGTTTGAGGGATTCATTAATAGGATTCTTTTTTGCATACCTTCCATTTCTTAGCGCGGATTTTTAATGCTACAGTCACTAACGGTTACCGACGTCCGCCATATTGTGATGACACTACAGGACTGTTTAGTGCCGTCACATAACGTGCTGTGACGTCAATCTTAACGACGGCGCATACGAGATCGTATTCAGCCAGTGCATTTATCAAACATGCGGGAATATACGATTTTGGGTAAGATCAACAGGGTTAGAACATAATTGCTATCCGAAGTTAAAACTATGGATTTCCTTATCTGGTGTGCAAGAATAAATTACACCCTCTCTGTCTCCAGCAAGTGTTCTGACAAATTCCTAAAGGCTGCCATTATTTGGATGAATCATCGCCATCGCCACCCACTTACTTCAATATTTAAGTTCTAAGTCCCACCAACAACTAAGGTCATATGGAGACAGGAGCTCGGTTTAAGTACCAATAGGTATATAGAGGGCAAGAAAGACCTTGGCTTTTTCTTTTTATCTCCTCTTTGAATACGTACACTGGTGCATTTCATACTTTCAATGCCCTTTTTAAGTTTTTTTTTGTAATATATGGTAGGTATAGAGTAAACAAATAAATTGACGCTGACTGTCTTCTTTTTTGGTTCCACTGCTGCTGTAACCTTATTTTGTTTGTTTGTGTTGAGTTTTAACGTCCCCGTCAACACTTTTTAGGTTGGGCTATACCGCAGGACCAGTAGATGTTGAACAGACAAGTGAGACAACTGATCGTCTTTCCTGATTATCTTTTATATAAAGGAAAAGGAATATTGCAATAAAAGTTATTTTCAGCATGTAAATTCACTGCATAATGTCTGCAACAACTCAATCATAGTCATGGTGAGAATATATATGACAGTAGACTAAGCATATGATATTGGTCAAATTAATTGATCACTGCTTTACAACTTTTTTATTTTCGATGTACGTTATAAATATTGGCCGAAACTAGCTAGTCAGGCGCAGGAAAAAGCTTGTACACTCCATTTGTTTTATAGTTCTATGGCGTATTCCTCGCTTCCAAAGGATAACAAATATAATATAGTACCATGATTTTTATGCCCCCAACTTTTTCAAGTTGGGGGCATATTGCTTCTGGCTTGACCGTTCGTTCGTTCGTTCGTTTGTTCGTTCGTACGTTCGTCACGCTTTCTTCTGCATAGCATAACTTAAGAACCATGTACGCTAGTGTTTCGAAATTTCATATATGGTTTCCTGATGAAAAAATAGTTGACCCGTATTTTTTTTCTTTTCCGAATTATCTCCCCTTTTTGCATTATTTCCCTTTTAATTAAATAACATAGAAATCTCGTTAGCAATATATCTCAAAAAGTATTTCAGCTAGAGCCCTGATATTTGGTATACTGCTTGGGACTGAGAAGGAGATCACCTGATTAAATTTTCAACAAATTTAATGAAAATTTGCTAGAGTTATGGCCCTTTGCAATTTCTGGGCATTTAATTGTGTTGCTTTCTAGTGCATAGCATAACTTTTTAACAATGTATGCTAGTGTTTTGAAATTTCATATATGGATTTCTCATGAAAAAATAGTTGACCCATATTGTTTTCTTTTCCGAATTATCTCCCCTTTTTGAGTTATTGCCCCTTTAATTAAATAACATAGAAATCTCGTAAGCAAGATATCTCAGAAAGTATTTTAGCTAGAGCCTTGATATTTGGTGTACTGATTTGGACTAAGGAGGAGGTTACCTGATTAAATTTCAACAAATTTGACGAAATTTTGTTAAAGTTATGGCCCTTTTCAATTTCTGGCCATTTATTTGTGTTGCTTTCTAGTGCATTACATAACTTTATAACCATGTATGCTAGTGTTTTGAAATTTCATATATATATTTCTCATGAAAAAATAGTTGACCCACATTTTTTTCTTTTCCGAATTATCTCCCCTTTTTGAGTTATTGCCCCTTTAATTAAATAACATAGAAATCTCGTTAGCAAGATATCTCAGAAAGTATTTTAGCTAGAGCCTTGATATTTGGTGTACTGATTTGGACTAAGGAGGAGATTACCTGATTAAATTTTCAACCAATTTAATGAAATTTTGTTAAAGTTATGGCCCTGCCCCCAACTTTGAAAAAGTTGGGGGCATATTGCTTCTGGCTTGTCCGTACGTTCGTTCGTTAGTTCGTACGTTCGTCACGCTTTCTTCTGCATAGCATAACTTAAGAACCATGTACGCTAGTGTTTTGATCTTTCATATATGGTTTCCTCATGAAAAAATAGTTGACCCGTATTTTTTTCTTTTCCGAATTATTTCCCCTTTTTTGCATTATTTCCCTTTTAATTAAATAACATAGAAATCTCGTTAGCAAGATATCTCAAAAAGTATTTCAGCTAGAGCCCTGATATTTGGTATACTGCTTGGGACTGAGGAGGAGATCACCTGATTAAGTTTTCAACAAATTTAATGAAATTTTGTTAGAGTTATGGCCCTTTGCAATTTCTGGGCATTTAATTGTGTTGCTTTCTAGTGCATAGCATAACTTTATAACCTTGTATGCTAGTGTTTTGAAATTTCATATATGGATTTCTCATGAAAAAATAGTTGACCCGTATTTTTTTTCTTTTCCAAATTATCTCCCCTTTTTGCATTATTTCCCATTTAATTAAATAACATAGAAATCTCGTTAGCAAGATATCTCAAAAAGGATTTGAGCTAGAGCCCTGATATTTGGTATACTGCTTGGGACTGAGGAGGAGATCACCTGATTAAATTTTCAACAAATTAAATGAAATTTTGTTAGAGTTATGGCCCTTTTCCATCATGTAAAATTTTTGGGACAATCAGTGTTGGGGGCATAGCATTTCATAAACACCAGCTCTAGTTATTTAATATCTTGTGCATCTGACAAAATAATGTTTTATGACATGTGTGAATTCAGTTACAATAACAGAATGGCGGGTGGTGCGTTCACGCTGAGAAGCATATGTGTAACACAGGGTCTTATAGTGGCAAACATTTCTGCGAAGTAATTTCTAAATCCATTTAAGAATGACAAAATTATGGATAGACTGGATGGGACATGAAAACTAGACTCCTCGTATTTTAGACTTTTGACCGCTAAGTGTTACCTTGACCAGGGAGCTATAGGCCTGGGACACATCGTCTCATTTCTGCCATGTTATTTCAAGATCCATTAACGAATAAACATGTTTCAACACAGTATCATCAATAAAAGGTAAGATTCTACCTGGAACAAATACCTCAACATTGTCAATTAAGCTAAAGTACAAAATCATCGGGTCATGAAATATGGGTCATGCTGGAAAGACACCACGCAAACACGCCTATATAAGCTTAACACCTTAAACCCCACTTTTATATTGTAAAACTGGGATTTACAGTGTATACATTATTTTTCTTATTTCTGCTCACAAAGCATAGATTGTGAGTACTCGTTAGAACTGCCTCGCCGATGCGTTTCTAACCTGTACTCACAATCTATGTTTTGAGCAGAAATATGAAAACTATTAGGATTTTTATTTTAACATTTTCAGTTTTTGGTGGTAAAATTTTACCCCATATTGAATGGGCGTGTTTTCGTAATGGACTCGTGTATGTTGCTACTATACGCACATTCATAAGTTTTCATACAAAGTAGAAGTAAAACAAAGATCAGGAATCGATACAATTAACTTACTCCACCCACCAAAGGGAAAGAAACACAAACATTAAGCGACCAGACCATAATGGAAACCTAAACAAAGGAAGGCCATAAGGACAGTTACTTTCCCACAAAATGGCCATATGGCCATCCAAAATAAAAAGACACAATTGATACACACAGTAAGTAACAAACAACAACATAAATAAATCGCCACAGAAGAACCGCCTTGGAAAGGTCAGTGGAAAGATTTCCACTGGGGGCTTAAATCGATTTTACGTGGCCACAATCCTCGCCCTTACTTCCGTCGCGATTTAGACAAATAACCAATGCGTCAGCCGAAGTGCACGACCCGCCGGATGCTTTTAGCTTTATGAGTGTTACCATATATGCGTATGGCGACCATTTTGGTCATGTGACCTGGACCTAAAACGGTTCCCCCAATAAATGCGCCTTAACGTAAGGAGCAAAAATATATCTTATACTTTAGTACTGTATTCTGAATCGTTTTCAGGATAAAATGCATTCTTACTTTTCCAATACAAAAGCATATGTGTCAAAGTTTGACCTAGGCACAAAGAATGTCAAGGTCAACCCAGGGTCACCATTTTAGCATTTTATGATGGGCCTACGTCCCAGATGCTATTTATCAAGTTTCGTGGAAATCTGCCCAGTGCTTCTGGAGAAGACTATTTTTGAAGGGTTTTTACCATATAAGGCTTGGCGGCCATTTTGGTCATGTGACCTGGACCCCATGAGCAAATTTTGGTTTCCCCCATCCAATAGAGGCTCCATATGAAATTTGACTTCTATCTGCCCAACGGTTTCCGAGGAGAAGCAGTTCGAAAATTTTCACAAATTTTTAGCCTCGGCGAGGCTATACTAAATGGAATGTAATATTTGGCAAGTTCATTGGTTAAAAAATTGTTTAAATATTCCAAGCGGTTAAGTCACTATCACCAATTTTCACAAACAAGTTACGGACGGACAGACAGACTGACAGAATGACACGGTGATTTTAGGGCACTCTTAGAAAATCAACCGACTTCAGTCGGTCGCTTTTTCTGCGGGTCGTGCAATTTGTTCAGTCCGCATGAAGGCCTCCTAACTCATCAGTGCAACATCTCCGTGAACACAAATAATCAAAGAACCACAGAGGTGAGACAACGGTGAGGACTCGACAGCAAGAAACCACTGAAATGCTGGAGCAAAAGAAAACCAACAGTTAGACTCCGATGGGACCGACCAGAGACAGAGCATCAGGCACCAACCAACATTACCTTGAATTAGATCTCTCTAATTCTCAAAAAGTCTCAAGCTGTTACCTTAGATAAAAATTCAGGTTATACCTGTACAAATGCCTTAACCTGAGCCCAAAATGACACACATGCGTATATACGCGCATACACACCTACATACTGAAATATGTACATTTATATGCAGACAGTACATACAGAATGATGTACAGTTGAATGCAAGCACGCATGTGGAACTATATGGAAAATCAAGGACTATATCCCTCTGGAATCATGCCTATGGCGGGATATAAAATCAGTTACTTTTGAATGACCTGTGTATGACTAAATTTTAGGGTTATATTCATCCATTTTTGTTTCATATGAGGTTTATTAAATTCACTATTAAATATCACATGGAAGGAACACTATTTTTTATCATATGACCAGCATCAATATTTTCAGCATGTTCATTGCGCTCACTTCTAGTTTTCCCTCTGCAATACATCAATAATTAATGCTACTATAACAGATATCAACTGAAATACCTGGTAAACCTTACATGGAATTGCATAGTACTTAATGCCTTGTCATAAAATCAGAGATGGAAAAAATGGGAACTACAACGTTATGCATGTTCTTATTTCTGATTAAAACATAGATTATGTTTTCTTGTTGCTGTGGTGCATATCATTTATGTGCCTCTTTCCTTTTATAAGCGGCTGACTCTAGTAGGAAAATCAAAACACGGCATATATTGCTCCATTATTTATATATTTCATCTATTCACTTACATGACAAAATTTAATATACAGTTTACAACATTAAATGACTGTGTGTGTATATGTATTCGAACAGACAGGCCTGAGAAAAGAGTTTAGACCCAGATGAGATGCCACAGAACGTGACATCTCATCCGGGTCTACACTGCCTGCCATTAATCTAGTCATTTTAGACACAGCATCGGGTAGTAAATTGGACTCGTTCAAATGTTAGGGCAAATACAGTAAGGAGTTGAGGTGTCTGAATACTTGGGGGTTAATATGGTACTATGGACCTCAATCATATGAATTACTTCTTATTATGTTTCTTAACGTGTCCGACTTGGTGACATCTAGTGATGCGTTTATTCTTAATTGCGTTACTTTTTGTGGTTGTCCTAGTATGTAGCGCACAGCTTCAAATATGTACGGGTGACCATGCCAGTGTTTATTGAGACGATTTTAAAAACGGTTCAGAGAGTGCCAGTACTACATTCGCGGAGAGAGAGAGTTACAATCTTCTATGACCCTCAAGCTAAACGGTTTGCACGCATATTGCGTCTACATCGCCTTTTAAACAGTTTTATAGGATGTCCTCGCATATTAGATTAGGAATTGTAGCAAACTCAAATAATTCGTCTTTGTTGATTAACTGTATGTTATTGAAAATTTCGTACACTTCGATAATGTCTGCCCGTTTACGTTTATACTCGTATACCTAAACGCTTCAATCTTTCCGAATAAGAAAGTCCTTCTAATGAAGGAACTAATCACAATACTCAACGCTGTGTATTCTCCAGTGTAACTTCATCTTTCGGTTTTGCTCCATGTACTCCGACTTCCGCCAAACTCTGATTAACAATGGGCTCGATTTAAGTGAAATAATCTTGAAAGGGCGGTAAAACCAAAACGTTGTATTGTTGTGGAGTCGTCAATCCTGATTCATGATAGTATTAATTTATACATGACCATTTAATTACTTATTTTATTTTTACTCACTGTTGAGCTAGAAAACCTCTATGCGGATCAATTTCATATTGTTATGTTTGACACTACACTGGAACTGAGGGCGAGGGTTGAATGTTCATAAACTCCGGTGTCGATTTTTAATTTATTGATTTGGGGTTTCACGTCCCAGTCAACACTATTTATGTCATTTTGGAGAAGGTGCTTCCACTTGTGTGAGACTTTTACCCGACATTGAGAGTAAATGGCACATCAAGCCCTGCCACCAAACTCCGGAGTTTAAGCCCCTCAGTAGTTTTACTACTGACCATTCCAAGGCCGTCGTTCTTTTGCAGTGTCTTATTTGTTAATTGGCTTTGGTGCCGTTGGTTCATGTTTTGTATGTCTTTGTGTGTGCCTCAATGTCAATTACTGTATTTATGTGACTTGAGATGGCACCATTTTTATTGCGGCCTTTCCTGAGTAACCTTTATCTGACTAGTTTACTGTAGCAGCAACTGCCAAGTTTTGCAGCGATGTGGGGAGACCTATCCCCATTTAGCTTTTGAACTCCCTGATGTGTTTTGTTAAGACATTGAAATAGCCTTTCATATGTTTAATAATTCCACATTTTTGAAATTTTGTTTAAGTCTATATTCCTGCCACGGGAGGGTCGAAATTGAGAAAACAATTAAGAAAAAATTCTGATACGATTGCAATCTTTGTGGTCTCGCATCCTCCTTATATGTTCTCCCTCGTGCATGGAAATGTTTGCTACTAAGTATGATGATCTTACAATTTTTAGTGCTGTCATGCAATATCGAGGAAGTACATAACACCCCAACCCCTTTTTTTGAGATTCCCATGAAAAACTCAGTTTACCTTATTTTCAAATGTCAGATCTATGTGAAAACTCCTGAAAAGCCCCATTTATCAAGTAAAAAGTTTGATACATAGAAATTTACCAGTTTATTTATTATCAACATAATGAGATGTTCATCCATGCAGTGGTATACACGGCTGGTGGATTCGTAAGGGGTAACCGCCGGTTATGCACTCAAAGTCCTTACGGGAACTTCCGGTTATGCCTTCCGAGACCACAAATATGTTAGCAAACAGGTGAGTGTTCCCGATATATGATTTTTAGTCATTTTTGTAAATATATTTTGAGAAATCGGGCAATGCTATTCTAAACAACTTTCATTTCTGCATCAGAAAAGATGGTTGTGGACATAAAAAGGCAATCGGTCGATTTTTAATTTAATTTCTACCTGAGGAAGGTAGTCATATATTTCTGTTTTGGGTCGTTTCTAGTGCCGATTAAAGGCATTTTCAGCTACACGGACGCTGCGAAACTAATCCAACATGCCAAATAACACGTAATTGAAACCACTTTAATGTTGAAATACATAAGTTGCACAATTTCTGTACAATTTGTGTCAGGAGCTTTAATATTTGTGCCGATTATGACTTACGAGGACCGATTACCAATTACGGGACCATTACCCCTTACGGGGACAGAAAAAGCAACTATCTTATTGAAATGCGTTTCTTCATTCAATAATTCACTCAAACGGTCCATCAAAGCCCTGTTGCTGGGTACGGCTGATAATACTGTTTACTTTATTCAGGACGATAACTTAAAATCGAAATTAGTGTGCTCGTATGAATTGCTCGTACGAATGTATCCAAATTCATGTGCTCCAACGAATTGCTGAAAACCTGCTATTGTTACATTTTCAAGGCACCTTATCTGATATGCTCGTACAGTAGATTAGATACGCATTTCACTATACGTCCCCGCCCATCGGGGCTAGGAGAAATAGTGCTTCTGCGCAGAGCTGAATCCGACCGGAGCTTGCCCAGGAAACTGAATGTAGTGCCATAAAAATCGAGGAGTCAAAAAGGTGCAGACAAAATGACAAACAGTGTAGACCGTGATCAGACTGCTCCTTCAGGAGCAGTATGATCTGGGTCTGCACTGTTTGCTTCGGCTGTCAGTCCCAATACTAGCATGTAGGATCATGACGGTAAGTTTAATTTAAGTCATTACTGATGATGTACAAACTTAATCGGAACAGCTTTGTACAAACAGTTTTCCTATTTAAAATTTAGGACTCCTGAATTTAGGATGGGACCCTTGGGGCTGAAATGACTCTCAGAATTTTGAAATGAGGGAAAACCCTGTGATTCGTCGTAAATCCAATATGTGGAGCCTTAAATTATTATATATAGCTAAGTTTACACAATCGTTTCATTTCAGAGACGTTGCTTACATTTTTGTTGGACTTTTACCCGACACTGGGATGAAATGGCATCTCAAGCCTTAAGGAGCGTTCCCACTCGCAGCAGTTTTCCTGGGCAGGCTTAGAGATAAACGGTTTACCAGTACTCAAGTTCGGTCGGTTTCAGCTCTGTGCAGAAGCACTATTTCTCCAAGCCCCGATGGGCGGGGGTGTATAGTAAAATGCGTATCAAATATGAAATTTATTCTACTGTACGAGCATATCAGATAAATGCCTTGAAAATGTAACAATATCAGGTTTTCAGCAATTCTTTCGAGTACATGAATTTGGATACATTCGTACGGGAAATTCATACGTTTTTAATAAAGTTGACAGTATTATCAATCGTACCGAGCAACTGCAGTGTCTTCAGGGTTCATTGATGAACTTTTGAATGGAGAAACACATTTCAATCAGACACCCATTAGTTGGCTTTTTCTGTCCCCGTAAGGGGTAATGCTCCCGTAAGGGGTAATCGGTCCTCTTAAGTCATAATCGGCACAAATATTAAAGCCCCTGGAACAAATTCTACAGAAATTTTGCAACTTATGTATTTCAACATGAAAGTGGTTTGATTTACATGTTATTTGGCATGTTGGATAAGTTTCGCAACGTCCGGGTAGCTGAAAATGCCTTAATCGGCACTAGAAAACAGGTCAAAACCGAAATATCTGACTACCTTCCTCAGGGAGAAATTGAATTAAAAATCGACCGCTTGCCTTTGTATGTCCACAACCATCTTTTCTGATGCAGAAATGAAAGTTGTTGAGAATAGCATTGTCGGATTTCTCAAAATATGTTTACAAAAATGACTAAAAATCATATATCGGGAACACTTTCCTGTTTGTTGACATATCTGTGATCTCGGAAGGCATAACCGGAAGTTCCCGAAAGGATTTTGAGTACATAACCGGCGGTTACCCCTTACGAGTCTACCAGCCGTGGTATAGGATGAAGTTCCAGATAGAACAGCTCAATTAAGAAAATGTGTTTGTGAAACACTGATGCCCCCGAACAGCGCATGTGAAATATGAAAGCCCTATCACTTACCAATCAAAAAGCATGGCTGATGTTCAAATTTTCAAAAAGTAGGCCAAGGTCAAGCTTATAAGGTAAAAAAATATGGAACCACTGTAAAGGTTTTGTCACAAGAAATGCACATATGAAATATGAAAGCCATATCACTGACCAATCGAATGTTATGGCCAATGTTAAAGTCTTTAAAAAGTAGGTCAAGCATCAAAGTCTAGGTCACAAATTATGGGATCGCCGGAAAGATCTTGTGACAAGTAATGCACATGTGTACCATGAAAGCCCTTTCACTTACCAATCGAAAGTTACAGCCAATAGTAAAGTTTTTAAAATCTAGGTCAGATGTCAAGGCCAAGGTCACAAGGTCAGAAATTATGGTGGAACTGCAAAGGTCTTGTGACAATGCACAATTGAAATAAGTAAGCCCTATCACTAACCAATCAAAAGTTATGGCCAATGTTAAGGCTTTTTAAAAGTAGGTCAAACGTCGAGGTCAAGGTCAGGAGGTCAAAAATTATGGCACCAATGGAACTGACTTGTGACAAGGAATGCACATGTGAAATATGAAAGTCCTGTCACTACCCAATCAAAGGTTATGACTAATGTTAAAGATTTTAGAAAGTAGGTCAAATGTCAAGGTACAAGGTAAAAAGTATGGTAACACTGTAAAGAGCGGCCCCCGCCTATAGGGGCTTGAAGATATATATTGGCTGCATGATGCTTCCCAGCAGAGGTGAATCCGGCCCGCACACTAGTACTGGTAAACCGCTTAGAGGATCTAAGTTTTGAATAGTTAGATCCTTTGGAAGCAAAGAATACACCAAATAAACGAAAATAGCAGACTCGGTTTTATTGAGTCTGTTCATGACCAGTACTGAAATGAGCAACACCGGCCACGCCCTCTAGCACCCGCTTAAGCAGAACTCTATTTTCAAAATGATTCTAAATGAACCCAATGATCCCAAAGGACCAGAAAATATAATCTGCACTATGATGGATGTACGGGGAGACTTTTTACGGCCGCCACACGGCACAGCACCAGCTGCAGTGAAGATAAATAAGTTCTGAATAGTTAGATCCTTTGGAAGCAAAGAATACACCAAATAAACGAAAATAGCCTGTCCAGGAACCGCGGTGCGAGTTGGACCGTCCATGCTAATAAACCCTATTGGTTTCATTGGGTGACAGGGCTTGAGATGTCATTTCATCTCAGTGTCGGGTAAAAGTCCCACAAAATTGGAAGCAACGTCTCCAAAATGGCCTTTACATTGTTGATGGGGACCGGCCCCGATAGCTCAGTGGCAGAGCGTCCGCTTCGGGAATGGGAGGTCGCGGGTTCGATCCCCGGCCGCGCCATACCAAAGGCGTGAAAAATGGTACTAGGAGCTCCCTTGGTTGACGCTCGCATTATCAGGGGTAGTCCTAGGAAGATAAATGAAGGCAGGTAAGTATTTGTTAGAGGATACTTTGTTTGTCGTAATAAAAGCTCTACAGAGCTTATGTTATTTGTTTCGAATATGCGTTGTTAAATAAAGCTTCTTTATCTTTATCTTTATCTTTACATTAAACCTCAAATCAAACAAAAAACACTGAAAAGATCTTGTGACAGAATGCACATGTGAAATATGAAAGCTCTATTGGTTACCAAATTAAAAGTTATGGTCAATGTTAAAGTTTTTAAAAAGTAGGTCAAATGTCAAGGTCAAGGCCACGAGGTCAAAACTTATGGTACCCCTGGAAAGGTCTTTGGACACGGAATGCACGAGAAATATGAATGCCCTATCAATTACCATTCAAAAGTTAAGCCCAATGTTGCCAATGTTAAAATTTTCAAAAAAGTAGGTCAAAGGTCAATGTCACGAGATAAAAAAATTATGGTACCACTTAAATCTCAGAGACTTGTTTTTATTTCAAATCAGCATGCTAAGGCCATTTAATTGTTGGAACAAATTAGATAGTGTACATCAAAGACTAGACACAGCCTTGGTTAATTGCCATAAAACTCCCTTGGTTCATCTTCAATAAATTTATAATGTCTGTAACAAGGTGTGAAGCGATTATGCACTCATTCGGCATCATGTTCAATCATTTACCTGTCGGCAGTTGATGAGTTTATGAGTAGAAAATAAAAATTTTGAGCAAAATACATGTTTAATGAAATAAAACACGCCAAGATTAATATCTATGTTTTTGTGAACGCTAATTAGGAAATCAGGCAAGGGGCTGCTGTATCAGCCCAGTCAATCTTTTTTAAAATAGTTTTAATGGATAATAGACTGGGTATTCTGTGTGGGTGCATGTCTTTAAAGTGATTCAGTTTCTTAAATTAGCGCCCAAATTGCATAATATTTGGCGCAAAACTCACAAAGTCACAACTTGATAACTGTATTACATCATTTTGGTATCTCGTTCCATTTGCGATAAAATTAAACTTTTGACCAGGATGACCAATTAATTTCGTCCAAGAAAATAAAAAATGCAAAGTTTTTCTTTTGAACAAGGTTTGAAAACATCTGTGATACTTTTTTGTAGCGTATGTACTTGTGAATGCCTATCTAAGGGAAATGGCCCTTTTTTAAGCAAACGGTAAAAAATGAATTAAACTAGAAATGCATCCATAGGACATGGATGCCCCGGTCTGAAAATATGTCTATGATCGTATTCATCCATAGAAAGTTATTGACCATGTTTAAGTTTTGGACCCTTTTTTCAAATTTGACCTCTAAGTATGACTTTGACCTTGGAGGTAAGGACCTTGGTTTTGTGTGAGGCAAACTGTCTTATGATGGCCAACATTTCTGCCAAGTATTTTCAAAATCCATCCAGAGATAAGAAAGTTATTGACTGCGTTTAAGCTTCGGACCATTTTTTTACCTTTGACCTCCAAGTATGACCTTGACCTTGGAGGTACGGATCTGAGTTTGCATGTGACGCATCGTCTCATGATGGTTAACACTTCTTCAAAGTAATTTCAAAATCCATCCAGAAATAAGTAAGTTATTGACTGCGTTTAAGTTTCAGACCCTTTATTTTACCTTTGACCTCTAAGTATGACCTTGACCTTGGAGGTACGAACCTGGGTTTTGCATGTGACACGTTGTCTTATGATGGTTAACATTTCTGCCGAGTAATTCTAAAATCCCTCAAGAAATAAGGAAGTTATTGACCGTGTTTAAGTTTCGGACGCACCGATGGACGGACGGATGGACGGACAGGGGCAATGCTATATGCCCTTTCCACCATTCTTCAAATGGCGGGGGCATAAAAATGTAACAACTCATTGTTACTTTTCAGTTAATAACATCAATACAACTTTATTTTACAATATACCGGTATAGAATAACTTATACTAAACTTCAGTTTCTTAGCTTTAATTTGATGCATAACATAATATTGTTTGTTTGTATTAGAGTTTATTGGCCCAGTCAACACTATTTAGGTTATTTTTTAGCCGGTCAGTTTACCTATCCACACTTTTCCTGGGGAGGCTTATACTTAAGCAGTTAACAAGTACAGTGCACATTCTTTCACCAGAAAGTGACAACTACCCTTCTTGAATCAGCAGACGGGAGAGAATGACCGTAAAAAAGATTTCATGATCAATCTCCACGAAAGAATGTTGCCGATCCCAGTAGGTATCGAACCAGAGTCCTCCTGATCACAAGTCAGACGTGCATCTGACTGAGCTACCAAGGCCGGCTATATAATAGGGGTGCGCCTTGTTAAGTTGAGAAAGAATCATTTAAAGAATGCCAAGGTGTAGGCTATCCTTAAATTGTTATAAATAAAAAAATATTAAAGGCTCTTCTTTAGTCTGATAATTTTTATTTCAAAATCAGAACAGTCTAGTCCTTTTCAGTGGAGAAGACAGTAACCCTTGAAAATATTTGAGGATATCTGATGAGGCCTAATTTGCTAGTGTGGCCCAGAAAACTGAACAATTCATACTGTTAAGTTCTGTGGTGTATTCTGTGCTTCCAAAGGATAGCCCATTCATTATATATTAAACATGAAATGAGATAAGAGCAAGTGAATGACACAGCCAAAAAGAAGACGTGTGCAACAGAGAAGGCTTAGATCAGTCTCTGCATCTGCCTTCTACAGCCACAGGCTATTCAGGGAGAGATAAGTGAAAATTCTTGCTCTGGCTCTTTTATTGTTTTGTCCCTAAGAGATTCGATATCAAACCAATACTTCAGATTTAACTCTTAAGCTGCTGAGAAAACGGCATCTACCACATTCCCCCTACTCCACGTGGAATTTGTTTCACTGACTGTTCCAGGGCCATTCTGCCGTCACGGTTTATTTTTGTTATGGTTTGTCATTGAGTGTGTGAATTGCTTATATTTTTTGTTTTGGATAGCCAAGTGGTCAATTGTGGGAAAGTAACTGTCCTTTTGGATTTCCGCTATTGATGTTTCCATTAGGGTCTAGTCACATTTCATGTTTTGTCTTTCTTTCCCTTTAGTGTACCTGATGGAAGCTGTGGGTTAATTGTATCGATTCCTGATCATTGCCTTCACTTCTATTAAAATGTCCATTTTTACCATCTGCTAAATGTCCTGCCAAACTTTTCAAACATATTTTTGCACACAGGCAAACAGTGTGGACCCTGATCAGACAGCTCCTAGAGGAGCAGTCTGATCTGATCTGGGTCCACTGTTTTCAATAATGACTTGAAGTACCAGCAGACGATAAGGCAGATGACAATTGTTGTGATTGGCATCTTAAGGTTTAATGTTTCAGTATTGCCTTGAATATGTTCTTTAAAAGGCTTATCATAATTTTCTATCTTTAGCTTGCTCAAGTATCATGTCAAGACACACAAATTTCTGGAGATTGTCTTTCAGGTATTTTTCAATTTGCATATTCATCTGAATATATAACACCGATTTCGCAAGTATTATCATTGCTCTCTGAAAATAAAAAGGTTCTCTCTGTTCAACTCCTAAATGCCCACTATCAGACTTTCTTGAAAGTAGGTCAGCACATGTATTGACAGTTCCTGGAATGTATTCCATAGAACAGTTTCAACCTGACATACATAATGCCCATTGACTAATCTTTTTATTTTGAATGGGAGATTCAAGAATGCTCTGATGAATTAAGAAGCCTTCATGCAGACTGAACAAATGTTTTGTCTAAATTGCGGACCAGGATTGCGGCTGCGTAAAATTGATTAAAGACCCCCCCCCCCCCACACACACACACAAACATTGAAATTCTTTCCACTGACCGTTCCAAGGCAGTTCTTCTGTCACGGTTTATTTTTGTTATGGTTTGTCTTTGAGTGTGTGTATCAGATCTTTTTGTTTTGGATAGCCAATTGGCCATTTTGTGGAAAAGTAACTGTCCTTTTGGCTTTCCACTGTTGATGTTTCCATAAGTGTCTAGATATTTAATGTTTGTGTTTCTATCCCTGTAGGGTCTCTCGTGGGATGTTTGGGTTAATTGTATTGTTTCCTGATCATTGCCTTCACTTCTATTTTTCAAAGGTCTGTGGTCAGTCTTTATGGCCATTTTGTGGGAAAGTAACTGTCCTTTTAGTTTCCCCAGTGGAATTCGTTTCGCTGACCTTCCAAGGCGGTTCTTCTGTCGTGGTTCATTTTTGTTATGGTTTGTCTTTGGGTGTTTGTGTTGCTTATATTATTTTATTTTGGATTGTCAGTTGGCCATTTTGTGGGAAAGTAACTTCCTTTTGGCTTTCCGCTGTTGATGTTTCCATTGGGGTCTGTTGTTTCTTGTTTGTTTGATTTGAGGTTTAACGTCCCCGTCAACACTGTAAAGGTCATTTTGGAGACGTTGGTTCCAATTTTGTGGGACTTTTACCCGACATTGATATGAAATGACATCTCAAGCCCTGCCACCCAATGAAACCAATAGGGTTTATTAGCATGGACGGTCCGCCTCACACCGTGGTTCCTGGACAGGCTTAGCTCCTCTAAGCGGTTTACCAGTTCTAGTGTGCGGGCCGGATTCAGCTCTGCATCGATTCCTGATCATTGCCTCCACTTCTATTTTTTATGGCAAATATGACATCATGCAAATAATATCTGTCTGCTGCAAAGAATAGTGAACAGCAAAAGCTCCTTTTTCTATGGTGGACCATTCACATCTTACTTAATTTGTGGGACAAGTAATGATGATGATTTCATGTTTAACAATGTGCCAACCCTCTTTGTGGGTCATAAGCGTCAAATGGTGGGACAAGTATTAAATAGGGTTCTCATTTTGAACATTTGGAAAGACTCTCAACTTCACAAGATTACTAAAAGGCATCTCATTTAACTCTATCATTATCCAGATTGATTAACACTGCATATTTCTCTGTGGATTTGACCAATTCTTAAAATATTTAGATTCACCTTGTAAGGTGTATGAATTTTACTAGTACCTTCTGTCCCCAAATGAACAAAGATTTTTCCCATCTCTTCCACCGCATTTCTAAAAGCTTTGACAATGTTTGCATCTGCCATATTTGTGAAGTAGATAGAGAGATATTAAGCTTACCTTATCACCTGAAAAGTAAAGTTCCAAATATCCAAAGATGCTCCAACGAAAAGTGGACTGAAAAAGTTTAAGTCTGAAAAAAGTAAATAAGTTAATTGAAGTTAATTTATGCTTTCGGTAAATCCATTCTGGTCACAGCACCAAAAATATGTCTTTTAGCATAGTGGGGAGACCTATCCCCATTTAGCTCTTTGACTCCATGTTGTGTTTTGTTAAGAGTAGTTTAGGTTGTAGTACCAAAGCGCTAATCCAAAATCATTAATCCATAGACAAAGGGCAAATATCAATGTTCAGACCAACAGACATGGACTCCAGAAGAGTGTAATCAGGCGTCCTAGGATAGTAAGCATTACTTGGTAAGCAAGCATCGCCCACCATGCCTATAACCTGAACGAAGAAAGGGAGTAAATGCCGAAAAGAGAATCTCCGAGATTTGGGAAGTCTTTCTATGGCTTTCCATTGGCAAACACATCAGAAAAAATTCTGGAAATTGCCACATTGTACGGATCAACAAGATCATGGTGACTTCTTTAGTGTTGATACCAGTTTGGTTTTTTGATAGGAAAAGTCTGAGTTAAAATTTATATGTTTAATAATTTCACATTTTAAGTCTATATTCCAGCAACAGGAGAGGTGATACTGAGAAACGTACCTCCAAAAGTGAGAAAACAAATCTGAAACAATTCTGATATGATTCTGATTTTTGTGCTTATATACTCTCAATCCCTCATGCATAGAAATATGTGTTACTAATTTCAAATATGGTTACTATCTTTAGTACTATCATACCATATGGAGAAAGTACATAGCGCTCGTCATTTTGAAATTGCAGGAAAATCTACCGGGTATGTATACCTTATTTTCATATTTGTCAGATTGATGTGAAAACATTACTAACTAGAAATGTGTCAATACAACACAAATGCCCCCGCCCAGGAGCCTACCTCACCCCCCTCCCCCCCACCCACTCCTTAGGTCATTGGCATAGATTGGTGTATGGCTGATTAAACCTTGGAAAAATAACCATCAACATACCAAATAGGAACTCAATCCATCAAATGGTTTGGAAAATATGAGCTCTTACAAATGTTAACATTCAACATTTCTAAGTCTGCAACCTTGGCCCTTAAGGTCATGGGGCAGGGTGGAGTTATGGCTGAATGAAACTTTTGACCTGTATCTATCATCATTCAAAATATGTAGCAAATCCATTACATGGTTCAGGAAATATGAAATCTCAAAAATTATAATATAAAAAATTTCTATGTCTGTGACCTTGACCTTGAGGTAAGGGGGGAGGGGTATGGCTCAATGAAACTTTGGACCTGCAACTATTGTCATACCAAATATGAAGCAAATCCATTATAAAGTTTGGAAAATATAAGCTATTAACATACTTAAATTTGAAAATTTCTATGTCTGCGACCTTGACCTTGAAGTCATAGGCATGGATGGGGGTATTACTGAATAAAACTTTGGAACTGCATCTATCATCAAACCAAATATGAACCAAATTAATCATAAAAGTTCAAGTTCAACTTGGTACAAATACCTTAACCGAAGTCTTAAAGATTAAAAATTTCTAAGTCTGTGACCTTGACCTTGAGGTCATGGGTATGGATGGGGGTATTGCTGAATAAACCATTGGACCTATATGTATCATCATACCGAATATGAACCAAATTCATTACACAGATTGGAAAATATGAGCTCAAGTTCTACCTGGTACAAATACCTTAACCTGGGTCTTAAACATTAAAAATTTCAAAGTCCACGACCTTGAGCTTGAGGTCATGGGTATGGGTGGGGGTATTGCTGAATAAAACTTTGGACCTATATCTATCATCATGCTAAATACTAGAATTTGTTTTTCTACAAAAACACAGATGTCTCCCCCGTTTTTGACTGCTAAGTATAACCTTGACATTGGAGGTATTGAGCTGGGTCTTGTGTGCAACACATCATCTAATGAAGATGAACATTTCTGCATAGTAACTTTAAAAATGTTCATAGAAAAATAAAAAAGTTATTGGCCGTAAACAAAAAAAGCACTTTTTTACCTTTGACCTCTAAGTATGGCCTTGACCTTTGCGGTACAACACATCGTCACATGATGGTTAACATTTCTGCCAAGTAATTTCATAAGCCATCAAAGAATAAGGAAGTTATTGACTGTCCTTTTTTTACCTTTGACCTCTAGGTATGACCTTGACATTGGAGGTATGGACCTTGGTCTTGCACATGACTCATGGTCCAACTTTCAAGCCTCTAGCTCCAACAGTTTTTGAGATATCTTGCTGACAAGATTTTATTAAAAAAAAATTCAAAGGGCAATAACTCTTGAAAGGGGCATAATCCGGATGAGAAAAAAATACGTGTCAGCTTATTTTCCATTAGGAATGCATATATGAAATTTCAAAACCATAGAATACACAGTTCTAAAGTTATGCTATGCATCACTTTTAGGATTCATTACAATGGGCACAAATTACCAAAATGACAAAGGGCCATAACTCGCAAAGTATTTTTCGGAATTTTGTCGAAAGTTAATCAGTTCATATACTCATCACCACCAATATACTCAACAACTTTCAAGGCTCTAGCTCCAATAGTGTTTGAGATATTTTGCTGACAAGATTTTATTAAAAAAATTTCAAAGGGCAATAACTCTTGAAAGGGGCATAATCCGGACGAGAAAAAAAATACACCTCAGCTAATTTTTCATGAGGAACCCATATATGAAATTTCAAAACCCAAGCATACACGGTTCTAAAGTTATGCTATGCATCACTTTTAGCATACATTACAATGGGCACAAATTACCAAAATGACAAAGGGCCATAACTCACAAAGTATTTTTCAGAATTTTGTCATAAGTTAATCAGTTCATCTACTCATCACCAACAATCTATTCACCAACTTTCAAGGCTCTAGCTCCAATAGTTTTTGAGATATCTTGCTGACAAGATTTTATTAAAAAAATAGTCAAAGGGCAATAACTCTTGAAAGGGGCATATTCCGGACAAGAAAAAAAATACGCATCAGCTAATTTTCCATGAGGAATCCATATATGAAATTTCAAAACCCTAGCATACATGGTTCTAAAGTTATGCTATGCATCACTTTTAGCATACATTACAATGGGCACAAATTACCAAAATGAAAAAGGGCCATAACTCACAAAGTATTTTTCGGAATTTTGTCAAAAGTTAATCAGTTCATCTACTCATCACCATCAATATAATCACCAACTTTCAAGGCTCTAGCTCCAATAGTTTTTGAGATATCTTGCTGACAAGATTTTATTAAAAAAAAAAAAAAAATCAAAGGGCAATAACTCTTGAAGGGGGCATTATCCGGACGAGAAAAAAAACTACGCGTCAGCTAATTTTCCATGAGGAATCCATATATGAAATTTCAAAACCCTAGCATACACGGTTCTTTAGTTATTTTATGCATCAAAAGCGTAATGGACGGACGAACGAACCAGAACCAATATGCCCCTCAAACTTTTTCAAAGTTGGGGGCATAATAAGAAAGTTATTGACAGAACACAAAAAAGGCCCTTTTTTTACCTTTAACCTCTATGTATGACCTTGACCTTTCAGGTATTAAACTGGGTCATGCGTGCAACACATCATCTCATGGTGGTTAACATTTTTGCCTAGCAATTTCAAAATCCATCTAAAAATAAGAAAGTTATTGACCAAACATGAAAAAAGGCCCCTTTTTTACCTTTGACCTCTATGTATGACCTTGACATTTTAGGTACCAAACTGAATCATGCATGCAACACATCATCCCATGATAGTTAACATGTTTGCCAAGTAACTTCAAATTCTATTTAAAAATAGGCAAGTTATTGACAAAACCCGAAAAAAGGCCCCTTTTTTTACCTTTGACCTCTAAGTATGACCTTGACCTTTGAGGTACCAACCTGAATCATGCGCGCAACACATCGCCTTATATTGGATCACATTTCTGCCATGTGATTTCAAAATCCATCTCAAAATAAGAAAGTTATTGACCAAATACGAAAAAAAGGCCCACTTTTTGACCTTTGACCTCTAAGTATGACCTTGACCTTTGAGGTACCAACCTGCCTCATGTGCACCACACATCTTCTCATGATTGTTAATAATTATGCCAAGTAATTTTAAAATCCATCTCAAAATTAGAAAGTTATTGACCAAATACAAAAAAAGGCCCCTTTTTTGACCTTTGACCTCTAAGTATGACCTTGACCTTTGAGGAACCGACCTGCCCTATGCGCACCACACATCGTCTTATGGTTGTTAATAATTATGCCAAGTAATTTTAAAATCCATCTCAAAATAAGAAAGTTATTGACCAAATACGAAAAAAGGCCCCTTTTTTGACCTTTGACCTCTAAGTATGACCTTGACCTTTAAGGTACCGACCTGCCTTATGCGCACCACACATCGTCTTATGGTTGTTAATATTTCTGCCGAGTAATTTTAAAATCCATCAAAAAATAAGAAAGTTATTGACCGGACACGATTTGCCCATACATATATACATACCAACAAACTTCCAAGGGAGATAATTCAAAAAGTATAAATGCGAGAGTTATGGTTCTTGCGCACTGCACGTCGTCTAATGCTGATTAATATTTATACGAAGTTTCGTGACGATAGCTCTAACGGTTTTCAAGTTACAGAGCGGACACGAAAGTGTGACAGACGGACAGACGGACAGACAGACAGACAGACGCCCGGGGGAAAAACAATATGTCTCTCCGAAAAAAATTTTTTCGGGGGAGACATAATAAACCAAATCCATTGTATGGTTTTGAAAGTATGTTCTCAAGTTCTACGTGGTACAAATACCTTAACCTGTGTCTTAAACATTAGAAATTTCTAAGTTCGTGACCTTGACCTTGCGGTCATGGGTATGGGTGGGGGTATTGCTGAATAAAACTTTGGACCTATATCTATCATCATACTAAATATAAACCAAATCTACAGTATGGTTTGGAAAATATGAGCTCAAGTTCTACGGTGTACAAAAACCTTAACCTGAGTCTAACAGGATTACGTACGTACTTACGTACACACTTTCGTACATTCGGAAACCGTACGCACGTACCCACGGACGCACGTACGGAAAACCGAAAAACTATATGCCCCCGGCATCATCCGATGCGGGGCCATAAAAACGTCTCAATTTCCCATTTATCAAGTATAAAGTTAACACACAGAAATTAACCAGATTATCTATTATCAAAATAATGAGTTGCTCCACACTTGTAGTGGTATCAGATGAAGTTCCAGACAAAACAGCTACCATAATTTAAAATGTATATCTTATTTCAGTGTCAGAGAAATAAGTTAGTAAGGAATGACAGTACGAAGTCCAGGTGTGAGACCACCCTGAAGTAAACCCTGTAATGTTACATACAGTTTATAGGTAGAAAATTTAAAGAAATACAGTCTATGACAAAAAGGATTTTACATGAATGGCAATATCATATGAACTCTGAACAAACTCGCTGAATGCTCGTTTCATAAATTTCATATGGAATGACCACTCATGTGAGGTGAGTGTTTGAGTTTTACGTCCCACCAACAACTAAGGTCATACAGAGATGGGACCTTGGTTTAAAGACTCATCCGAAAGTCTGGAGAAGCCCGGGATCGATCCTGCGACTCCTGGTTTACAAGGCGAGTAGCGTAACCACTGCACCATGGAGGCTTCTACCACTCATGTAACATCTTCTATGCATATGAAACTTTACTTAAATGTTATAAATAAAAAAATATTAAAGTTATAGATGTACAGGTCAAAAATTAAAAATCAAAGTCTCTTGTTTAGTCTGAAATTTTTATTTTAAAATCAGAACATTCTAGTCATTTCCAGTGGCAAAGACAGTGACCCCATTTTCATTAAGATGCCGAGAAAAACAACATCTGAAAATGTCATCTGCTTATGTTGTCTGCTGAATCTTCTTGCAAACTTTTAAAAAATATTTCTGCATACAGGTAAACAGTGTGGGCCCAAATCAGTCTGCTCCTAGGGGAGCAGATTGATCTGGGTCCACACTATTTGCTAAAACTAATTTTAAAGTACCTGACAGATGACAAAGCAGATGACAACTGTCGTGATTGGCATTTTATGGTTAAAGACAAGTGAGTGAGTGTGAGTGAGTTTTAGTTTTACGTCCCACCAACAGCTAAGGTCATACGGAGATGGGACCTCGGTTTAAAGACTCATCCGAAAGTCTCATTAAAGACAAGTAAATGACACAACCTACAAAAAGAGTCCTTAGAAGATGTTAATCATTGCTACAGCTCCCTGGCCTTCATCATAGTGCAGATTACAGTCCAACCTGTGTAAAGCAAGCACCTCAGGGATAATGAAAATGTGCTTGCTTAAGACAGGTGCTTGCTAAATACAGGTGAATTTTAATGCACTTGCCTTTTTCAGGAACTAAATGCCCGCTTGCTTAAGACAGGTTGCTTGCTTAATAGAGGTGGCCACTAAGACAGGTTTAACAGTATATTTTCTAATCCTTTGCGATTATTGATTCCATTGTGGTATTTTGTAAATATCTGAGGGTCACTGATGATGTCTAATTGGCCAAAACTAGCTAGTCTGGCCCAGAAAAATTTTCAACCTCTACACTTTTCATTTCTATTCTGAATTTCATGCTTCCAAGGAATTACCCTTCTTAGGACGTATTGTGCAACAGCAGAGACTCAGATCAGCCTGTACATCCACCTTATACAGGCTCAGGCTATTCAGTGAGATATATGTGAACTGGCTCTTCTACTGATATGATCCTTAAGTATCCAGTACCAAACCCAAAGCCACTCCTAAATCAGTATCCGTATCAGGATACTGATTTGGCTGCTGAGAAAACTACATCTTAACCCATTGTATGCTAGTGGACTCTTACATTGCTGTCTGTTGGAAATAAGTCCATTTCTCATATAAGGGGTGTTAGGCCTATTTTTTTGTTTTTATTCTATTTTTGACGGAAAATTCTGTCATCAAATAGTGCAGGCCCTGATCAGACGCCGTGTTATGCGGTGTCTGATCTGGGCCTGAACTGTTTGACATGGTACCCCTTTAGGGGTTTCCCACATACAATGGGTTAATATGTATGTTTTGGTCATCTGCTGAATCTTCTTGCAAACTCTTCTTGCAATTTTTGTGTACAGACAAACAGTGTGGACCCTGATCAGACAGCTCCTAGAGGAGCAGTCTGATCTGGGTCCATACTGTTTTCAACAATGGCTTACAAGTATCCAGCAGAAGGTAGAGCAGATGACAATTGTTGTGATTGGCATCTTAAAGGATTACTTCTGATTTAACTAAAAGTGATCTTTTTTTTTTGGTTTTGGTTTTACAGCCCTTCAACATCATTTCAATTATTTCGAGCTGATTGTTAATCAGGGGGGCCAAAACCAGAGTACCCAAGAGAAAAACCACATGACTTTGCATTGCAGAACATGACGTCTCACATGTGACTCCAGCCAGACTCAAATCACAATGGTCAGAGACCTTATGATTAAGAGTCAATGCTCTTACTCACTAAGCCACTGAGGCCCACTAACTTAAAGTGATACTAAGAGCTTTTTCTCTAACAGTATTAGAAGAAATGTATATCCAAAGTACCATTCGCCAGACAAATTGACACCAAAGCTTTAGATAATTATGTTCTATGAAAGGGTTATCCTTTGGAAGCAATGACTTACACCACAGAACGGAAAAGAATGGAGTGTTCAAGTTTTTCTAGGCCAGACTAGCCAATTAGGCCACATCAGTGATAAGGAGTACCTGGATTATGTTCGGATATGTTTTCCTATTTATCCATAAAATATACACCGGTACTCAGATAAAATGAAAATGCACCACCGGTACTACAACTCAAATTTTAATTGATTCACAGTATTCAAGCATTTGATCACGTTTAATAAATTATCACTAACCTATCCACAGACTAACTACAGAGTTACAGCATTTCATTGGATGCAGAGATACAGATACTCGAATAAGTCCACACACCCAAAAAATCAAAATCACATATCCTAATATCGGGTATCGGATGACGTCGGCTGTACACACGTTTTCCGAGCTGGTCACAAAGGTGCTCAACTGAGTTTAAATCTGACGAAAACGCAGGCCAGGGAAGAACTTGCACACCCATTTTGATTGAAATAGTCCATGGTTAGCCTCGCAGAATGAGCACATGCATTGTTCTGTTTGAAAAGTGTAACATCACCATTATTGCGTAAAAACGGTACCACCTCAGGCTCTAAGATTTCATCGATGTACTGACGTGCCGTCAAAATGCCATCAACAACGATGAGATCCCTCCCCACACCATTACACTACCACCACCCCAACCTGACACCTATTTAACACACCAGTCTTGAAATCGCTCCCCACATGGCATCTTTCTTATCTCTAGAACTAGCATTTTTCAGATGAAAATGTTTTCCTTTTTTCTGGAGTTACAGTATGCTAGACAACTGTCCAGTGGTTATATTCTCAAACCTCAGATGAATACTATCATTTTTGCCAGCCTCGGTAGCTCAGTCGAATGCGCTTCTGACTGGTGATCAAGATATCGTGGGTTTCATGCCTGCCATGTTGCAGCTCCTCACATTTTTTTCAGCAAAAATATTGGTATATTGCCATATTAAATGATCGAAGTTTTAACTTTACCTTAACTTAGGATGTTGTTAATTTTGAACAACTTGTCCCAGGTCTTATATATACAAGACCAATGTCACTGTTTTAAGTCAAACTAAGTATCCAAATGCACTGTTTTAAGTCAATGAAAGACAGTAAATTAGTTACATTTTCCTTTCTAAGTCATTGCAACTTGTCTGCATGTTATACAAAATTATCAAATGAAAAATATAGTGTAACAAAGTAGCACCAAAAAGCCCTCTGTGTGTGTGTGTGTGTGTAAAGAAACATATATTGTGATAAAAGTTGCACCAAAAAGCCCTGTGTGTGTGTATTTGTGTGCATGCATGAGTATTTGTGTGGTGTGTGAACCATGTACAGTTATTACGCTAAATATTGGGACCCATTCACCAGGTAATGTAACTGTCCTACAAAACGACACAAACATAACTGAAAATAACCATCATGGTGATGGCACACTTTAAAAAAATGCAAACAAAACTGCAAACAGGTCCACAGTATACATCAAACTATTCCTAAATGCAATTGCTCAAAAACAAGACCATGTTTGCATATTTATGGCACTTACATGCTAACTCTTATCATGCTGTCCACGACAACCCCTATCTTTAGAAACAGTGTAGATCCAGATCAGATGGCCATCTGATTAGGATCTACACTGTTTGACATTCAATTTATGAATTTGTAGGAATAAATTACATCAAGTAATCTGATTGGTTCAAAGTCAGAGATGGGTGTGGCTAAAATGAATATTCAGCAAGAGAAGGGTTACCAAAATGTGGTTTGTGCTGTCAGAGATGAATGATTATTGATATGTTTATACACTTTAAGGTGAATAGATCCCCTCTCATGGGAAGCAATTATTTCATAGTCATTTTTTTTTCTCTTATTAACAGGGGTCTGCTCTTGAAGAACAAAATTAGCAAATACTTTCCTTTAAGAGCAGTTCCCTTTGTCAGAGGGGTTCATATAACAGGAAAGAAATTGGCTCCCTTTGAAAACTAGAAATGTGTCTAAAGGGCATTGATGCCCCCACTTAAGTTTTTGTTTGTTTGATTTCAGGTTTAATGTCCCCATCAACACTTTTTAGGTCATTTTGGAGATGCTGCTTCCAATTTTGTGGGACTTTTAGCCGATATTGAGATGCCCCAACTTAATAGTGCAATTTAGACAAGGTATCTACTCCCTTATATACACTTGTGTAATATTAGAGCTTAGAGATCATTTGAGCCAGAGGCTGATAAAACCTACAGGAAGATGTGTGTGACCAGAAAAGACTGAAATCAACTTCAGACATTACGAAAACATACCTATACAAATACATTATAAACTTTACCGCAGAAGAAACAAAAATCCTAAGATGAAAAATTGTAATATTTTTCTTATTTCTTCTCAAAATCTATATTTCAGAGAAGAAATAAGAAAAATAAGGTATACCCTAATAAAATACAGTAGAACTTCGATGGCTCGAACACCGATGGCTTTATATGGGCTGCATGATGCTTCCACGCAGAGCTGAATCCGTCCCGCACACTAGTACTGGTAAACCGCTTGGAGGATCTAAGCCTGTCCAGGAACCGCGGTGCAAGGCGGACCGTCCATGCTAATAAACCCTATTGGTTTCATTGGGCGACAGGGCTTGAGATGTCATTTCATCTCAATGCCGGGTAAAAGTCCCACAAAATTGGAAGCAACGTCTCCAAAATGACCTTTATAGTGTTGACGGGGACGTTAAACCTCAAATCAAACCAAAAAAAAAAACACCGATGGCTTGTTTACCATGGATGTGTCGAACTCATTCTTAAGCCCCTAGCAAAATCCTCTACATAAGAAATAGTGGGGATAATTGAGGAGATTTTAGACTTTTATCTTGCAAATGTATGTTGTGTGTACTCATTAGAATCGCCTTGATGAGGCGGTTCTAATGAGTACACACAGCATACATTTTCATTATTGAACGCCCAAAGGATGTTTAAAATATCACGTTATTCCTCCTGGCAATAGTCCTCAGTGGCTCGAACTACCCCTGTCTCGAACAAATTTTCGAGGTCCCAAAGGTGTTCGAGCCATTGAAGTTCGACTGTAATAAAAGTGGGGTTCAAGGGGGTCAAAAATGTTTGTGATGATTAAGCCAGTCTGACCAGAATCTTCATATGTGCACCTTTGAATAACCCAGAGACTGCAGAAGATTCATGGTGAGAGTGAAGAATCTGATCAGACTGCATGGACGTTTATTGGTTACACAGATCTTCCTGTAGATTTTGCCCTGTGCAGGCCATTTCCCAAACACTAAATCAGTGTCTCCATTTCTTTTTCTAGAAACCGTAGCCATGCCCTCCACAACTGTTAAGTCACAATACAGCTCAGGCTTTCAACAGAATATCACAGCTTTTAACTATCAACTACTGTCCTCTAATCTATAACTGATTTTCACTTCCACCCCTCTGCCATGACACTGAGGCATCGAGTACAGGGAGTGCTGGATGTTTCGGCAGTAAACCGTCTACAGCGTGGGCACATGGATTTATCAGAGCTTGACAAAATCAGTACATACTGTTCTGGACTGGTGTAACCATCTGGAAGAAAAGATAAGAAAAATATGGTTTGTTTGTTTGGAGTTTAACTGCTAGTCGACACTATTTCAGTCAGTCATATCAGGCCGGTCAGTTGTCCTGACCATAAATTGCCTGGGCAGGCTTATCGATTAGTGATTCAGTACAGTGCACATTCTTTTTCCAGAAACTGACAAATGCCCTTCTTGAATCAGTGGAGGGGACAGAATGACCGTAGAAAAGATTCAGGATAAACCCATTAAGTACCAGAAACCCCTAAACAGGTACCCTGGCAAACAGTGCAGGCCCAGATCTGACGCCGCAAAATGCGGAGTCTGATCAGGGCCTCCACTGTTTGCTAAAAGTTCAGGCATTTTCCAAATAAATTTTGAAGAAAACACAACCTAACACCCCTAAATTTTGAAATGGACTCCTGCTATATATAAGGAGGAAGATTCCATTTGGTACAAAAAGGGTTAATCAGGTATCAAACCATTAACCTGCGATCTCCTGATCACCAGTCAGACGCTCCTTCGACTTAGCTATTGAGGTAAACAGGAAACAAAAGTTGACAGATTTTGCCCATTAACTATCCCAAACCACTCATCCCCGGTATAAATGTGTATGCAAAATTTGAAAAAATCTCTGAAAAAATACTCACGTTATCAATCGGAAATGGTGCAGATGGACAGACAGATGGACAAGACGGACATAAAACCACACCACTATCATGTGGTGGGGTATAAAAATTTCATGATCAATCTCCACAACAGAAGATTGTCAACCTAACTCACTAGGATGTCATAGCCTCAGATAACGTATAATGAGGATAATGTGGATAATTTTTCCATTTAAGTGGAATGGGAACACCTGACATATTTTCTGGCCATTTTTGGAAGGGAGACAACTTTCGGGACTTCCTGTTCACTTTTCTATAAGCCCTGTCCCACTAGAAAGGTCTACTATTAAAGGAAAAAAATTGCTCCTCAGGCACAAATTCTTTCCTTTAAGAGTTAATCCTTGTCCCAATAAAAAGGTGTCTGCTCTTAAAGGAAAGAATTTGCTCCTCAGGAGCAAATTCTTTCCTTTAAGAGTTGACCCTATTGAAATGGGAAACAAAAATACTTTTGGATGGGTTGCCTCCCCTGAAGGTGTATATATATTTCCCCTAAACGTAAGTTGCACATACTTGTTAGAATCACCTCAATGAGATGGTTCTAAAAAGTACTCAAAATACATTTTTCTAATACATATAAGAAAAAAATTAACTCTCAATAATCTTGGTGTCCTTACATGTCCTTGTTTGAGACAAAATGCACCCACCTTTCATATGAACACTAACAATACCATCTACTGTCTGTACATCCTCTGGTATCACGTGTAGTGGTTTGTCTGTGAGTGATGTAGAAGCTGTCATCATCATCTCACACAAGGGGGATACATCTGATGTGTGCTCAGACTGGAACTCCTAGAAATAACATACATGTACAGTGTGTTTGCGTGTTTGAGTTTTATAGCCTACCAACGACTAAGGTCATACAGAGATAGGACCTCAGTTTTAAGACTCATCCAAAAGTCTGGATAAGTCTGGGATCGAACACACGACCCCTGGTTTATGAGGTGAGTGGCGTAACATGTGCAGTCCTGGAAACAATGAAGAAAACTATGACCTTTTGGGAGAAGAAATGTGTAAGCACCTGTGCTTTCATTCTAATCCCTCCTTAATTGAGTAATTTACGTGTGTGTTATCACTATTAATTTCACCTCAACCTGAAGGAAAGAAGGTTCTGCTTGTATGGACATGTGGAACGCTCCAACTGTGCAGTCAAGACTGCCTGTGACATACAGGTAGATGGAAAGCGTGGGCCTGGGAGGCCTAAGATGATCTGGAAGCAACTGACAGAGATCGCAGAGAGTGGAAACTCTTGGCTATCAACCCTCATGATAGACAAACCTGGAGATCTGGCGTGAGATTTGTCATGCGTGCAGCAAGCCAGCTACCTGGAAGGGTGCCCACTTATGTGGATGTTGCCCCTATTTGTTTGTTTTTTATGTCCCCATCAACACTGTATAGGTCGTTTTGGAGATGTTGCTTCCTATTTTGTGGGACTTTTACCTGACATTGAGATGAAATGACATCTCAAGCTTTTTCCCCGATGAAACCAATAGGGTTTATAAGCATGGATGGTCCTACTCGCACCACTTTGCCTGGGCAAGCTTAGATCCTCCAAGCAGTTTACCAGTACTCGTGTGCTGTCGGTTTCAGCCTTGCGTGAAACATCATGCCGCCCAAATATTTCTTTAAGTCCCTATGGGCAGGGGCATGATGTGGCCCCTGTACCTGCACGTTAATCAAAATTCTGGTGATGATGATGAGTGGAGTGTGATAGCTCAGTGGTTAGTGCACTTGCCTCTGATGCTAGAGGTCCCGGGTTCAATCCCCGGCAGCAGCGATAAAATTTCGGTGTCCAATCACGCTCCATTGGCATCATTTGCAGGGATGAATGTCATAAAGTGCACCGTCCTTCGGATCGGGGCGTTAACTGGAGGCCCCCTATGGAGGGAGAACCATTCACTGTGCAGGTTAAAGATCCCTATCGTAATTACATGATTACTGTGTAGGCTTTCATCCTGCAAACCTGGAGTGTATGTAATGTACACCTGAGGTAATGGTCAAATGTGACCGAGGCAGTATAGATAAATAGATAGATAGATAGATAGATAGATAGATAGATAGATAGATAGATAGATAGATAGATAGATAGATAGATAATGATGATGAATAAAATATGTTTAAACCAATGAAGCAAATACAGTAAAACCTGTCTTAGTGGCCATCTCTATTAAGCAAGCAACCTATCTGAAGCAAGCAGGTGTTTGGTTCCTGAAGAAGGAAAATGTGTTAAATTTCACCTGTATTAAGCAAGCACTTGTCTTAAGCAAGCACATTTCTCTTATCCCTTAGTTGCTTGCTTAATACAGGTAGGACTGTAATTGTGATGAGTACACAAAGTAAGCGTTTGGATACAGCTTCAGGGGTAACAATTTCTTCAGAAATATTTCACACCCTTCTAATAGGGGCCTACTTTTAAAGGAAAGAATTTGCTCCTCAGCAAAAATATTTTGCTCCTCCTTAAAAATATTTTGCCCACCCCACCTCCCCCCTCCCTTTTCAAATAGGGTATACCCTTAAAGGAAAGAATTTGCTCCAAACCAACAATGTCTTAAAATCATTTTGCCCCCCCCCCCCCCACCCCCAACCCCCACACAACCCACAATCAAAGTGAAAATGATTAAATCGCTCCAAAGATGAGTAGCTCAACTAACGGTAGATGTATGCATAACAAGAGGGCCAAGATGGCACTGGATCGTTCACCTGATCCATAGATTTACAAGTCAAAAAGAAGAAGAAGATTTTCAAAGCCTATCTCTATAAGTCTATGTAAAACCAAAGGGCCCTGGGGCAGGGGCATTTGTGGCCCGAGGGCTATAATTTGCACATTCTTGGTAGAGGTCCACTAGATGAACCTCCATACCATTGTCAAAGACATGGACCTTGCAGTTTCAGAGAAGAAGATATACCCTATGTAAGTCTATGTAAAACCAAATGGGCTCGGGGCAGGGGCATTTTTGGCCCCAGGGCTATAATTTGAACAATCTAGATAGAGGTCCACTAGATGAAATTTCACACCAATCATCAAAGACCTAGGCTTTGTGGTTTCACAGAAGAAGATTTTTAAAGATTTTCCCAGCAGGAGTCTATGTAAAACCAAAGGCCCCGAGGCGGCAGCATTTTTGGTCTCAGGGCCATAATTTGAACAATCTTGGTAGAGGTCCACAAGATGAAGCTTCATACCAAATTTCACAGACCTAGGCCTTGTGGTTTCAGAGGAGAAGATTATTCATGATTTTCCCTATATAAGTCTATGTAAAACCAAAAGGCCCCGGAGCAGGGGCATTTTTGGCCCCAGTGCTTTAATTTGAACAATCTTGGTAGAGGTCCACAAGATGAAGCTTCATACCTAATATCAAAGACCTGGGCCTTGCGGTTCAAGAGAAGAAGATTTTTATAGATTTACCCTATATAAGTCTATGCAGAACCAAAGGGCCCCGGGGTGGGAGCATTTTTGGTCTCAGGGCTGTAATTTGAATAATCTTGGTAGAGGTCCACAAGATGAAGCGCCATACCAAATATCTCAGACCTAGGCCTTGTGGTTTTAGAGGAGAAGATTTTTCAAGCTTTTCCCTATATAAGCCTATGTAAAAGCAAAGGGCCCCGGAGCAGGGCATTTTTGGCCCCAGGGCTATAATTTTAACAATCTTGGTAGAGGTCCACAAGATGAAGCGTCATACCAAATAGCAAAGACCCGGGCCTGGTGGTTTAAGAGAAAAAGATTTTTAAAGATTTTCCCTATATAAGCCTATGTAAAACCAAAGAGCCCGGAGCGGGGGCATTTTTGGCCCAAGCACTATAATTTGAACAATCTTGGTAGGGGTCAACTAGGTGAAGCTTCATACCAAATAGCAAAGACCTTGGCCTTGTGGTTTCAGAGAAGAAGATTTTTCAAGATTTTCCCTATATAAGCCCCTGTAAAACCAAAGGGCCCCTGGGCGGGGGCATTTTTGGCCCCAGCACTATAGTTTGAACAATCTTGGTAGGGGTCCACTAGATAAAGCTTCATACCAAATAGCAAAGACCTGGGCCATGCGGTTTCAGAGAAGAAGATTTTTAAAGATTTTCCCTATATAAGCCCGTGTAAAACCAAAGGGCCCGGGGGCGGGGGCATTTTTGGCCCCAGCACTATAATTTGAACAATCTTGGTAGGGGTCCACTAGGTGAAGCTTCATACCAAATATCAAAGACCTGGGCCTTCCAGTTTCAGAGAAGAAGAGTTTTAAAGATTTTCCCTATATAAGCCCCTGTAAAACCAAAGGGCCCCTGGGAGGGGGCATTTTTGGCCCCAGCACTATCATTTGAACAATCTCGGTAGGGGTCCACTTGGTGAAGCTGCATACCAAATAGCAAAGGCCTGGGCCTTGCGATTTCAGAGAAGAAGATTTTTAAAGATTTTCCCTATATAAGCCCCTGTAAAACCAAAGGGCCCCAGGGCGGGGGCATTTTTGGCCCCAGCACTATAATTTGAACAATCTTGGTAGGGGTCCACTAGATAAAGCTTCATACCAAATAGCAAAGACCTGGGCCATGCGGTTTCAGAGAAGAAGATTTTTAAAGATTTTCCCTATATAAGCCCATGTAAAACCAAAGGGCCCGGGGGTGGGGGCATTTTTGGCCCCAGCACTATAATTTGAACAATCTTGGTAGGGGTCCACTAGGTGAAGCTTCATACCAAATATCAAAGACCTGGGCCTTCCAGTTTCAGAGAAGAAGAGTTTTAAAGATTTTCCCTATATAAGCCCCTGTAAAACCAAAGGGCCCCTGGGAGGGGGCATTTTTGGCCCCAGCACTATCATTTGAACAATCTCGGTAGGGGTCCACTTGGTGAAGCTGCATACCAAATAGCAAAGGCCTGGGCCTTGCGATTTCAGAGAAGAAGATTTTTAAAGATTTTCCCTATATAAGCCCCTGTAAAACCAAAGGGCCCCAGGGCGGGGGCATTTTTGGCCCCAGCACTATAATTTGAACAATCTTGGTAGGGGTCCACTAGATAAAGCTTCATACCAAATAGCAAAGACCTGGGCCATGCTTTTCAGAGAAGAAGATTTTTAAAGATTTTCCCTATATAAGCCTATGTAAAACCAAAGGGACCCTGGCATTTTTGGCCCCAGCACTATAATATGAACAATCTTGGCAGGGGTCCACTAGATAAAGCTTCATACCAAATAGCAAAGACCTGGGCCATGCGGTTTCAGAGAAGAAGATTTTTAAAGATTTTCCCTATATAAGCCCCTGTAAAACCAAAGGGACCCAGGGCGGGGGCATTTTTGGCCCCAGCACTATAATTTGAACAGTCTTGGTGGGGGTCCACTAAATGAACCTTTATATCAAATATCATAGACCTGGGCCTTGCGGTTTCAGAGAAGAAGATTTATAAAGATTTTCCCTATATAAGCCCATGTAAAACCAAAGGGCCCCGGAATGGGGGCATTTTTGGCCCCAGCACTATTATTTGAACAATCTTGGTAGGGGTCCACTAGATGAAGCTTCATACCAAATATCAAATACCTTGGCCTTGTGGTTTCAGAGAAGATTTTTTAAGTTTTCGGTGAAAAAAATCTATTTTTGGCTCCTGTGACCCAGATGTGCAACGAACCGGAACCATTTGAACAACTTTGAAAAGGGACCATGTAAGGATCATTGCTGTGAAGTTTGGTCAAAATCTGATCAGTGGTTTAGGAGGAGATGTCATTTGAAGAAATTGTTTACGCACACACGCACACGCACTGACGTTGGACGAAAAGTGATCACAAAAGCTCACCTTGCCACTATGTGACAGGTGAGCTAATAAAAACAGACTATTCTACTATCTCATGACTGGTTATGGTCTCTAGTGTGTTCACAAGGTTTTTCTATGATTTAACCTACTGGCCTACTTTTTGACCCGACATGACCCATATTCAAACTTGACCGAGATATTGTCATTCTGAGCAAGTTTGATGATGATCGGACAAAAACTGTGGCCTCTGTTGTGTTCACAAGGTTTTTCTATGATTTGACCTTCTGACCTACTTTTTAACCCGACATGACCCACTTTCTAACTTGACTGAGGTATTGTCAATATGATCATTCTGGGCAAGTTTGATGACGATCGGACCAAAACTGTGGCATCTAGTGTGTTCACAAGGTTTTTCTATGATTTGACCTACTGACCTACTATTTGACCCGACATGACCCATATTCAAACTTGACCGAGATATTGTCAGGATGATCATTCTGACCAAGTCTGATGCCAATTAGCCCAAAACTGTGATCTCTAGTGTGTTCACAAGAAAAGTTTACACACGGACAACGCTGCACATCTCACTGTCACAAAAGCTCAACATGACACTTGGTCAGGTTAGCCAAAAAAAGGTCCTGATACAATAGAATATGGTGATTACTCCTTTGTCAGTCTGATCTAGTTCTCATCTAATACTCTGGATACCAAGGTTCCAGGTTAATAGTTGTGGCAGCCATTACTATACTGAACTGGAGCCCCTGCCCCTCGGGGCTTGTAGCAATAGACTTGGCTGCATGTTGCTTCCACGCAGAGCTGCAACCTTCCATACATGAGTACTGATAAACCGCTTAGGTCTGAGCCTGCTGATGCAAAGTGGTGTAAGTCCATGCATATAAACTCTATTGGATTCATTGGGCAGAAGGTCTTGAGATGACAATTCATCTCAATGTCGGGTAAAAGTCTCACAAAAATAGGAAGCAATGTCTCCAAAATGACCTGAATAGTACTGACGGGGACGTTAAACCTCAAATCAAACAACAACCATACTGCACAGACTGAATCCCTATGATCTTCCCACAAATGAATCGAGCAAATGTCCAACAGACAAGGTGGGTATTTTGTGATAACCGAGGGTTAATTTTTGTCAATTCTCCATAAAAGCCTATAGTGTTGGCATTCATTAGAACTGCCTCGGTGAGGCGGGTTCCAATGAATACCCACAACATAGAATTATATACAACCATATGTTGTTGGCATTCATTAGAACCGTCTCTGTGAGGCAGTTCTAATGAAAACCCACAACATAGGTTTATATACACGCCTATGTTGTTGGCATTCATTTGAACCACCTCGGTGAGGCAGTTCTAATGAATACATGTGCCCACAATGTAGGTTTATATACAAGCCTATGTTGTTGGCATTCACTAGAACCGCCTCGGTGAGGCAGTTCTAATGAATACATGTACCCACAATGTAGGTTTATATATAAGCCTATGTTGTTGGCATTCATAAGAACCGCCTCGGTGAGGCAGTTCTAATGAATACATGTACCCACAATGTAGGTTTATATACAAGCCTATGTTGTTGGCATTCATTAGAACCGCCTCAGTGAGGCGGTTCTAATGAATACCCACAACATAGGTTTATATACAGAAATAAGGAAAAAATATCCTTCAGTTATCACTTTTCTGTTGCTATGATACCTGCAATTTAGAATACAGCAAACTACTCGCATAGATCATAACATCAAATTCCATGGAAGGTTCTGAGACAAGCAGGTCAGAGAGGTGTTCTCGGATATCTAACACTGGTTGTATATTGTCTAATACACTTGGATCGTTCCATTCCTCTGGTAAATTGAACCAACCATTCTGAAATAAGCTCCATGTGTCTGAAAGGAAACACATCTCATGATTAACAAAATTTATCTACTACATTTAAAACTGAATGGATCGATTACTCTGAAACATATGACTTATCTCCCTTCCCATGAATGTGCACTGTACTGGTTAACCACTTTTATCATATGACGTCGCATCTGAGAGTGTAATAATGCCATGTAATATTTTCGATAATCCACTAGTGGATTAAATATGCAAATTAGTTAGATACATCCCGTAACGTTACATGTACGACGTTCTCAACGGCGTCGCGTTTGGTAATGGCGGAAAATTGACATTTTTGTAAACAACCGTGAATAAAATGCGTTTTAAATGTCATATGATAAATAGAATCTTGCATTTGTGCCCATGTTTTATTGAATTTATTAAACTCGTTGAGGAAAAGGGATAAAATGCTTGACAAAGCCTGGCATTTTATCCCTTTTCCACAACTCGTTTAATAAATTCAATAAGACATGAACACTCATGTAAGATCCTCTATATGTATAAGCCTGCCCAGGAAAAGTGTGGTGTACCAGGTAAACTGACTGGCTTGTCTGCAAAAATAAATTTTGTTTGATTCGAGGTTTAACATCCCCATCAACACTGTATAGGTCTTTTTGGAGATGTCACTTCCAATTTTGTGGGACTTTCACCTAAAATTGAGATGAAATGACATCTGAAGCCCTGTTGCCCAATGAAACCAATACGGTTTATAAGCATGGACGGTCCGACTCGCACCCCTTTGCCTGGGCAGGATTAGATCCTCTAAGCAGTTTACCAGTACTCATGTGCAGTCGGTTTCAGCTCTGCATGGAAGCATCATGCAGCCCATCTATTTCTTCAAGCCCCGATGGGCGGGGGTCTGTAAAAATAAAAGTATGGTCTATGGTCCACTTGCAAAAAGCATGTGAATAGCACTCTACTGACTCAGCGAATTTGACATGTATTGATTACAGCTGAACGGCCCTGCCAGTCTTAGATGCGACCACTATTTTTTTTTTTTTTTGGCTTTGGTTTAACAGCCCTTTAAAGATTATTTCACTTATAGCATGCCAATCGTTAATCAGAGGCTGGCGAAAACGGCAGTACCAGAGAAAAACCACCTGATCTTCCATTGCAAAACTTGGCATCCCATATGTGACCCAAGCCAGGCTCGAACCACAGCAGTGAAAGACCTAATGATTAAGAGTCCACGCTCTTATCCACTGGGCCACGGATGCCCATTAGTTGCCACCACTATACCATAAATTCAAATCAAGAACATGTTGAAACTATCAATTTGTCTTTTTTGTCTGGTCTAATGTAAAAATTGACTTATGTTCAGAATATTTAGAAAATGGAGTAAGCAAAAAGAGTACGTAAATTTATACAGAGGACACTCGCTATAGCGACAGTATTTGTTCCCTAACAATTTGCCGCTATAGAGAATTTGCTGCTATAAAGAATCCCAATAAGGAGTAGTATATAGAGGATCTTACATGAGTGATCATGTATTATTGAATTCATTAAATGAGTTGAGGAAAAGGGATAAAATGCGAGGCTTTGCCGAGCATTTTATCCCTTTTCCTCAACGAGTTTAATAAATTCAATAATACATGAGCACGAATGCAAGATTCTTTTTAAAACGTATTTTATTCACAATTGTTTACAAAAATGTCAATATTGCGCCATTAGTAAACGCGACATCGTTAAGGATGTTGTACATGTAAAGTGACGGGACATATCTAGCTAATTTGCATATTTAATCCACAAGTGGATTATCGAAAACATTACATGGCGTTATTACACTCTCAGACGCGACGTCATATGATAAAATAGGTTATAAAGGACTTTCTCCCTTAATTACTCCAAGGAAACAAATGTGGATATTTGTTAGAATCGCCTCCCCAAGGCGATTCTAACAAATATCCACAACATTTGTTTCTTGGAGTACAATGGACTTGAGTTATAACAACAGTATTTGTTCCCTATTATTGTGCTGTTATAATGAATCTGCCATTATAAGGAACCCAAGCTATGAGTATGATAGGTTATAAAAGGTCTTTTCCACACCATTAATCCAAGAAACAAATGTTATAGACATTTGTTAGAATCGCCTCAGTGAGGCGATTCTAACAAATATCTATAACATTTGTTTCTTGGAGTATTAAATTACAAGAATCTTTCATGACTATGGATTCGATTTGGGCATTTCCAACCCGAGGGAAGCCTAAGTCACCTGGAAATGAGGCTAAGCCTTTAGCTAAGGATTCATTCCATTGAAATTGTGGTTATTAACGAGTTTTGCCTTCATAACGAGTATCGGTATAAAGAGGATTAACTGTATTAAATAATTACAATATTCTTGAAAATCTCCATTAAACATAACATCTTGAGCTTAGGATTTATTCCATTGAAAATGCCATTATAACAAGTTTTGCCGTTTTCTCAAATATCAGTATAAAGACAACTGAATGTACCTTCTTTCCGCCTGCTTTTTGGATAATGATGGTAAAGTTCTTCTGTCATGTGTGGTATGATTGGTGCCAATGCCTTGGTTACAGTGTCTAAGATATAAAATTGTGCTGTCTGACTAGAATATCTGGGTAAACCCTCCTTATCACCACAGTAACACCTGAAAATAGAAAATTAGCTACAGCATGACAAAACCTACAATAAGACATGTGTGCCCAACGAAGACTCAGATCAGCCTGCAGATCTGTGGGCAGTTTGATCAAAGTCTTCAATGTGTGTGTGTGGGTGTGTGAATTCCGGTTTAACGTCGCTTTCAATAATTTTTCAGTCATATCACGACGGTGTCTCGTTGCGACAGGGAGCTCAATGCTCACTTTTATAGTGCTGCCTCACTGAAGTATCATGTCCCAGACACATTACATGATACCACACCCAGTCACATTATCCTGACACCAGGTCAACCAGTCTAGCTCTACCCCGTAAATCTGAGTGCCAAGCGAGGAGCAGCTAGTACCATTTTTAACGACTTTGGTATGTCGCCGCCCGGGATCGAACCCGTGACCTCCCGTTCCCCGGAGCAAACACTCTACCAACTGAGCTATCGGGGCCGGTGAGAGTCTTCATTGTACGCTCTAAGGATGGCTAAGGGCCCAATGCTCCATCATCCAGCAAGAGAAGTCTCTGGTTAGACTATATGGATGCGCAGGCTGATCTGAGTCTTCGATGGGTGCACATGTCTTACTGTAGGTTTTGTCTTGCACTGGCTCAAATGATGTTTTGGAGGGGGGAGGAAGTCGGAGAATTTTTTTATTCAGCATGCAGAGCAATTCTCATGGCTGGTGTAAAATGACTGGTACTCCTTCAATGAGATTTATTCCGTCTCAAGTCAGGCCATCAGAGTCCATCTGTTTGTTTTCTTTTGCTTCAGCATTTCATTTATTTCAAGCTGTTGAGTCCTCATCATTGTTTCGTCGTGCTTCTTTCCCTTTGGTGCATTGAATGGAAGGTGTATTGGTAACTGTATCAATATTTTACCCCGAAAATGGTTCTATTCCTGTCACATGGAGGCCTTCTCATACAGGAGGAAATGGATACACTTTTATGGTAGGCAGTTCTTTCAACAATCTTTTTTCCTCCCATTTCAAGGGCTTGGAGAAATAGACTGGGCTGCATGATGCTTCAATGCAGAGCTGAAACCAACCACACGTGATTACCGGTAAACTGCTTAGGAGGTCTTTGCCTGCGATGGCAAAGTTGTGAAAGTCGGACTGTCCATGCATATTGGCTTCATTGGGCGGCAGGGCTTGAAATGTCATCTCATCTTAATGTTGGGTAACAGTTCCACAAAACTGGATGCAATGTCTCATGACTCAAATAGTGTTGACAGGGACATTAAACCTCAAATCAAACAAACAAAATCTTCCCATTTCAATAGGGGTCTCCTCTTAAAGGAAAGAATTTGCTTCTCAGGAGCAAATTATTTCCTTTAAGAGTAGGCCCCTTGTCATAGGGGATTAGTTGTCAAATTGAGCTAGTCACTTTATCTAACCACACTTTTCCTGGGCAGGCTTACAGGTGGTTTACATAATAAGTGGTCAACCCATGCAGAGTACATTGTTTTGCCAAAGACTGACAACGGCCCTTCTAGAATCAGTGAAAGGGGGAGAATGACCAAAGAAAAACAATTCATGATCAATCTCAAGGAAAGAATGTTGCTGGAACCAGCAGGAATTAAACCTGTGACCTGATCAGATGAGTATCCAACTGAGCCTCCAAGGCTAGCTGCTAAAAAAGTGAGATAGAGAGACACTGATAAATGGAAAACCCACAGTTAATAAAATAGCTACATGACCAAGAATAGATCGATCTGAACCAAAGACTTCAAAATGAGCACAAACTTCAACAGTCATGGACATTTGTTTGTTTGAGTTTCATATTTCACCAACAACTAACATAATATGGAATGGTACCTTGGTTTGAAGACACATGCAAATGTCTGGAAAAGCTCAGAATCGAACCTATGACACCTGGTTTACAAAGCGAGTAGCTTAACCACTATAACACAGAGGCCTCTTCAGTTTCGTGTGTTTGATTGTTTGATTTAGGGTTTTATGGCCCAGTGAATACCCATCTAGGTTATTTTGAGCTAGTCCGTTTACCAAACCACACTTTTTCTGGTCAGGGGCCAGTTGTTCAAAACTAAGGATGTTGTTAGTTAACATATCGTTAAAACTTTGATCCTTAAATATGGCAAATATGCTGAAATTTTTGCTGAAAACAAAAGCTGCTCACTTTTTTTTTGTAAAAATACCAAAATTTTCGATATCATACTTGCTAGAAGAGTTAACAATATTACCACTAACGAGCTAGTTAAGCTAACGATGCTTTGATTAACTGGCCCCTGGTGTATAAAAATTGGGCTAACTAGTTCATGAACATAAGCAGGCTGAATGGTTCACAATTGTTACTGTCTTGCTCACAAATGTTCACATATATACATATCTGGATTGTTGCCCAGTCACTGTAATTACTGTATAATTTGAATAAATTTGATTTTACTGCACTCTGCCATATCAAAAATATGCTGACAGAATGGCAAACCATGTAGACCATGATCAGACTGCTTCTTCAGGGTAATTAAGGGGAATGGGAACACCTGGCAGATTTTTCTGCCATTTTTCACAGGGAGACAACTTTCGGGACTTCCTGTTCGCTTTTCTGTAAGACCTGTCCCACTGAAACATGGGTCTACTCTTAAAGAAAAGCAAATTCTTTCCTTTAAGAGTTGACCCCTATTGACATGGGGGACAAAAATACTTTTTTAGGAGTTGCCTCCCCTGAAGGTGTATCCATTCCCCTTAACTCTTATCATGCTGTTCACGACAACCCCTATCTTTGGAAACAGTGTAGATCCAGATAAGATGGCTTCTAAAGAAGCCATCTGATCAGGATATACACTGTTTGACATTCAATTTATGAATTTGTAGGAATAAATAACATCAAGTAATCTGATTGGTTCAAAGTCAGAAATGGGTGTGGCTAAACTGACTATTCAGCAAGAGAAGGTTTAAGTCATGTTCTGTACCTGTCCTTTATTAGAGAAGTATAAAATGCTGAAACATCATCCTTCAGGAATTTCAGAGTATTCTGTAGAATCTTTGTGTACTCCATGCTCTCGTACAAATCTGTAATCTGAAAGCATATTATCACAGGTATTGTACAAAGTTTGGCAAACAATTTTTTATTATTTAAATTAGAATATTTATATTCTCTGTACATTTACAGCAAACCCCTGTAGTTAACTATTAGGACATAATGTTGTTCATACTCTGGAGATTGATCATGTAATCTTTTCTATGATCATTCTCACCCCGGCAATCAGTTTCAGTGCTGAAGGCTGTGAATTTTAGTTAATAACCTTGTTCAGGGACTTAACTGAAAACTCTGTCCAACCAGCAGTAAATGGTAATTTCAGGAAAGGTTCATGATAGTGCAGAAGAGAAGGCTGTGCCCAAGACATGTGGGATCTTGAACAACTGTCTCTGCTTTTATCATCCACCCAGAAACTGCCAGTAGCAACCCTAAACCATTCAAATGATAGCTGGTTTTATCATCATCATCATCAACAGATTTTTTATTAACCTGCAGGTACAGGGGCAATGCCACATAAGTGGGCCCCCTTCCAGGTAGCTGGCTTGCTGCACGCATGGCAGATCTTACACAAGACCTCAAGGCCTGTCTATAATGAGGATCGATACCAGAGAGCTTCCATTCTCTGCAATCTCTTTCTGTCAGCTTCTTCCAGGTCACCTTGGGCCTTCCAGGTCCCCGCTTTCCACCTACCTGTATGTCACAGGCAGTCTTGACTGCACCGTTGCAGCTTTCCACATGTCCATACCAGCGGAGCCTTCTCTCTTTCAGGATGAGGTCCAGGTCCTCAATGCCAAGACGCTCAAGTAACTCACTGGACCTGATGGTGACAGTGTCCTATGGCTTGACATTGCAAATCTGTCTGATCATTGCCCTGTCATTCCGCTGAAGATGTTGGAGGTTTGGTACACAAAATATTTTTTTTTTTTTGGTTACAGTTTTATGACCCTTTCGAGATTATTTCTCATATTTAGAGCCGATCGTTAATCAAATGTAGGCAAAATCCTGAATACCTAAAGAAAGAGAACAAGAGGACCAAGCTAGCTTGGTCCTGTATCGCTCACCTGAGCTAACAGATTCAAAGTTTAAGGAAGTGCCAACCTTTACTGAAGGCTTTATGGGAGGACATGGTGATGACAGGGTAAGCATTTTCTGAAAATCAAGTAGAATTTAACTCTATGATAAACAGGCTGACCTCACCGGTTTTCAAACTCATTCAAGCTTTTATTCCTGACTTGCTAAGAAGATCCGATCTAAACTGAAGTGGCTATGGTGATGACAAGTTCAAAAACAAGAGTTTTCAAACTCCTCCAAGCTTTCTGCCTGACTTCCTTGTTTGTAAGTTTTATGAAGATCCGTTCAAAACTAAAGGGGCAGCAGTGATAACAATGTCGAAAATAGGCATTTTCAGCAATCAAAGGCACGTCACTCTATGATAAATGTGCCGACTTGGCCGGTATTCGAACTCACCTGAGGTTTTATTCCCAGCCACCTTACATGTAAGTTTCAGAAAGATCCAATCAGACTTGGCCAGTATTCAAACTCATCCAAGATTTTATTCCCAGCCACCTCACGTATAAGTTTCAGAAAGATCCGATCAAAACTGAAGGGGCTACGGTGATGACAAGGTCAAAATTTGGCATTTTTAGCAATCAAAGGGATGTTACTCTAAAATAAATGAGCCGACTTGGCCAGTTTTCGAACTCATCCGAGGTTTCATCCCCAGCCACCTTACATATAAGTTTCAGAAAAATCCGATCAAAACTGAAGGGGCTACGGTAATGACAAGGTCAAAAATCAACATTTTCAGCCATCAAAGGGACAGAACTCTACGATAAATGGGCTGACTTGGCCTGTTTTCGAACTCATCCAAGATTTTATCCCCAGCCACCTTTCATATAAGTTTCAGAAAGATCCGATCAAAACTGAAGGGGCTATGGTGATGACAAGGTCAACAATCGGCATTTTCAGCAATCAAAGGGACGTAAATCAATGATAAATGGGCCAACTTGGCCGGTATTCAAACTCATCCTAGGTTTTATCTCCAGTCACCTTACATATAGGTTTCAGAAAGATCCGATCAAAACTGAAGGGGCTACGGTGATGACAAGGTAAAAAATCGACATTTTCAGCCATCAAAGGGACATAACTATATAGTTAATGGGGCAACTTGGCCGGTTTTCGAACGCATCCGAGGTTTTATCCCCAGCCACCTTACATATAAGTTTCAGAAAGATCCGATCAAAACTGAAGGGGCTACAGTGTTGACAAGGTCAAAAATCAACATTTTCAGCAATCAAAGGGACCAGACTCTATGATAAATAGGCCATCTTTGCCGGTATGCGAACTCATCCGAGGCTTTATCCCCAGCCACCTTGCATATAAGTTTCAGAAAGATCCGATCAAAACTCAAAGGGCTACGGTGATGACAAGATAAAAAATCAGCATTTTCAGCAATCAAAGAGACGTTACTCTGTGATAAATGGACCAACTTGGCTGGTTTTCGAACTCATCCGAGATATTATCCCCAGCCACTTTACATATAAGTTTCAGAAAGATTCGATCAAAACTGAAAGGGATACAGTGATGACAAGGTCAAAAATCAGCATTTTCAGCAATCAAAGGGACGTTACTCTACGATAAAAGGGCCGACTTGGTCGGTTTTCGAACTCATCCGAGATTTTATCCACAGCCACCTTACATATAAGTTTCAGAAAGATCCGATCAAAACTGAAGGGGCTACGGTGATGACAAGGTCAAAAATCGGCATTTTCAGCAATCAAAGGGACGTAACTCTTTGATAAACCAGCCGACTAGGCCGGTTTTCGAACTCATCCGAGGTTTTATCCCCAGCCACATAACATATAAGTTTCGGAAAGATCCAATCAAAACTGAAGGGGCTACGGTGATGACAAGGTCGAAAATGGGCATTTTCAGCAATCAAAGGGACGTAACTCTATGATAAATGGGCCGACTTGGCTGGTTTTCGAACTCATCCGAGTTTTTATCCCCAGTCACCTTACATATAAGTTTCAGAAAGGCGCTACGGTGATGACAAGCATTTTCCCATAGTAAGTCTATGGGACCTTGTGGTTGCCATAGGAACCAAAGTTTTAGAGCGATTTCAAAAAAAAGTTTATGTCATCAATGCCCCACCAGAGGCATACTACAGGTGAGGAATGATTGAGATCAGCCTTCAGGATACAGAGATATAGCTGCTCAAAAGTGTGGACGGACGACGGACGGACGGACGACGGAGGACCCACTATACTATAAGCTCCCCTGGAGCCTTCGGCCCAGGTGAGCTAAAAACCAGTTGCAGAACTTTGCGTCTCACATGTGACCTGAGCGTGGCTCAAACCACAGTGGTGAGAAATCTAATGTTAAAGAGTCAAGGCTCCTATCCACTAGGCCACAGAGGCCCATTACACGAAAGATTATTCAGTGTAGTATTTCATGGGCCGTGGCATAGATACAGATATTGATAAGGATGAGTAATGAGAAGAATTTCGGGGATAATTTTATTATCTTATTTCTCCATACTTGTTAGTATCCACAACATTTGTTTCTCACAAGAACCTTATCTGCAGCTATAGGGATGGCAATGAAATCCTAGGATAATACAGTAGAACTTCGATGGCTCGAACACCAATGGCTCGTTTACCATGGCTGAGTCGAACCCGTTCTTGAGTCCCTAGGGAAGTTCTGTGCATAAGAAGTAGGGAGAGTAAAAATCAGGATACTTTCGTCTTTTATCTTGCAAATGTATGCCGTGTGTACTCATTAGAATCGCCTCGATGAGGCGATTCTAATGAGTACACACGGCATACATTTTTCATTATAGAACACAGAAAAAGATGTCCTGAAGTATGTCGTTATACCCACCTGGCAATAGCCCTCAGTGGCTCGAACTACCCCTGTCTCGAACAGATTTTCATGGTCCCGAAGGTGTTCGAGCCATTGAAGTTCGACTGTACTCCACAGCTCCAGATAAGGTGCTTTTTTATCCGAAGAGTACTGATATTTTTCTTATTTCTGTTTGTTTGTATTAGAGAATAACAGCACAGTCAACGCTAATTTAGGTCATTTTTGAGCTGGTCAGTTTACCTATCATCACGACAAGATGCCTATATAATTTTAACACCCTTCAACCCCACTTTTATATAGTAAAACAGGGGTTTACAGGGGTAAACCTTATTTTTCATATTTCTGCTCTAAAATATAGATTGTGGGTACTCATTAGAACCGTTTCAATGAGGCGGTTCTAACTTGTACTCACAATCTTTACTTTGAGCAGAAACAGGAAAATATCACAATTTTTCAGCTTAAATTGTCCTTTTTTCGGCGATAAAGTTTACAATGTATTTATATAGGCGTGTTTTCGTAACGCCACACTTTTCCTGGGCAGGCTTTAACGGTTAACCAGTGCAGTGCACATTCTTTAGCCAGAAATTGACAACTACCCTTCTTGAATCAGTGGAAAGGAGAGAATGACCGTAAAAATCTGTACAAAAGCACTTCTAAGGAATACCCACAATATATGTATAGAAGCACCTCACCAAGGCACTTCTAAGGAATACCCACAACAAATGTTTTTCGCGCAGAAATAAAGAAAAATAATATGTGGATACCCTCTCTTATCAGGGGCTTTGTAAATTAAATACTGTACCTTTGATGCATACTGGTAGAGTTGATATAATATGTACTTGTCTTGAGGCCAGAGGCATTCAAACTTGAGAAGTTCCAGTTGTGTCATATCACTGACATTCCCCAGTAAATACCTCAATGTCTTTCTCATCTGAAATGTAATCAAATGAGACAATGTTTTCAATCCTTTTTTCTTAAATATGATGTAACAGGAATTAATGTAATTTTACACATTAATAAAATCCACAAAAATGCTAATCCATTCCTTATAATTCTGATTTTGTCATGGAAATATTAAAATTATCACTAAAATTTAGGGAATTTTTTCAAAAGCGTAAGACTTAATTAATCACTGGCTACGGCAAAATAATCATTCCATTAGCAGCTGCAATCTTTGAAAGAAACCCAAGTGGGAAAACAATGTCAAGTCTTTAAATGCAGTTTATTTGTCTTTGTCACGACAAGGTTTCTTATTTTCAACCCGAAACTTATAGGCATGTAATTGCTTGTTCTCTTACAAGAGAGCAATACTGACATGTTTACAAGTTAACCGAATTCTTATATTTTTTTGTGCTACGGTAGCTAGGCCTTGTCAAGAAAACTGTCCAATTATGTTTTCCTTGATAAACGTAGGTTTCTTCGTTCTTTTCGGACGGTTTCGGACCTGCACACACCTAACATATGTTCTTGATGGAAGTTACGTCTGTCAAATCAGACAGATCTTGTTTAGAGGGCGTATTTTCTAACCAACTAACCTTCTTGAACCCTCTGTTATTCTCTGCTGGCTGGCCTATGTGGTCCTCCATACAGGTGGCGTGTCGATCAGGCGACCCGACTTTGCGAGCTATTGTGGCAAGGCCATCGCATGATCGTACACGTGTACTGACCCATCCCTATATAAGTAACTGACCGCTCAACATCGGGTGTGGGACATTATTTCCAGAGCCGATGTTGCAGTATCGAGCATAGGCCGATAGCAGTGAGTAAAATGATTTTTATTTATTATCTTTGATTCTTAGATGCAGCGCTATTCTTGCTTGTCAGTATCCTTCTTGTGTTAATATTGCCATTTCTTTTCCCTGTACAGCACATAAGGGGGGCACCTTAGTGTTGGGCAGAGAAGAAATGGAACTTAAGCGCTGGATCTATTGTTTACATGGATCGCCATCTATTGTAAGGGTAGATAATTTTGGCGATTTATGTACCCGCGTTCATATTCGGGGAGATAACTGCGTTAGGATTAAAAGATACCGTGTAAGACGGTGTTTGTTCATAGGGCACGCACGCACGCATCTTTTTGCAATATAATTTGTGTAGATTCTGATCAGGCGCAGTTTAAGGTCACACATACCATCATTATCGGCGCTTCATTGTATTGAAGGTCCTGATCAGACGCAGCACTGAATTTTCACAACAATGTTATTGTACATGTTTTTTTTTTCTCTTCTTTCGTTGGAAGACTGTTCAGATCCAATGAAAGTTTTAATGAAATAGTGCCTGGGTGCATTTTCTGTAGACCCTGATCAGACGCCACCTGCGTCTATGCGCGATATGTTTTTTATCAATCATATGATCCAAGCAGATTTTCCAGATATTTTGAGGGGAGTACATTTTGCTCACCGGTCTAGCCTGTAAGACTGGGCGAGCATACTGTACTCAATGATGGATGACAAAATTATGTCCTTTACTCGCCGTCTGTTGGCAAGGCGAGGAGTCCCAGCATCTATGGCTGGTTGTCATCATGAGTTAGTACCCTTTATCCTTAGTTTAGAGTCGGTGTACTTATATCAGAGTACTCCGAGCGATACATTGTCGCTGCAGTGTTAAAATAACGGTGGTGCACTCATTTTTTCGTGTTTCTGCTTTGGCATGCGGATTGTGGGTACTCGTTAGAACGGCCTCACACAGTGATACTGTTCTAACGTGTGGCCGCGATCCGTATTCTGGGCAGAAGTAGGGAACAATGGCAAACTTTTGCACCGTCATTTCCAGCCATATGTTTTGTTAGAAGAACATTATATTTATGGTAACGCATTGGTTGTTTGCGCAATGGCGTTCTAAGGGACAATTCCAATCATTTAAAAGTGTAATGTTTCTGTATCTTATTTGTACATGTATAAGCTCGTTTCTTAAGTGTAATAGTTTTGTCTTAAATGTAGTAAGCTAGGTGCACTGAGGTTATATCAGTCCCACCACGTGTATTCGGCCGCAACGTCGTGACGTCAAATTGACGTTGACGTCATGACCGCTGACGTCGAATATACGTTGATATAACGCTCACTTGCCCGCTCCTAGTGATCTGTTATGCAGGTTTCCCATGCAATGAGGGGTGGCTTTCATTTATCGCATTTGTCAAAGGTCAAATTATCCTGAAAGTTTCACAACCCCCCACTTGCGCGGGCATGGCATCACACATCAGGGAGAGAATTTGAAAAGTTGAGGTTAGCAGAGATTATTATGAGATGTTCGTTAATTTCAGACATCTACAAGGCTTTATGATCTACCAATGGCCTGTTGCCCGTAGTAGCATCTAATTGACTATTTTGTCAAGCCAAGAGGGTAATCCATACTTGACGAAGTCAGAAACGAATCTCTTATATGAAGGAAGAATCTCCAACATGAAGGACGTGTGAAGGAGGCTTACAGGCGTCCCGTGTATCAGAGAGATCTCCTTAAACGTGTATGGTTCAAAACATGAACACATCTCGTATATGCCAAAATGGGAACAGATAAGGAATTAACTTATTGCTCCTAAGAGCATTGTGTCTTAAATGTAAGACATAAGTAACTGTTGTTTTCCATAAGTGAGTGTGTGTTGTGTACTGTTTTATTGAAGTGACGTGTACTGTTTTATGGAAGTGACGTTGTAAATAAACATTTGTGTTACTTGGGCCTTGTTCTTTCTCGATTAGACCACCCCTCGTCTATCTTGACGCACGCTGCCTTTGGGTGTGTGTGAGGCTGAACGGAGCCGCGGGCTAGCTCAACCTCCCACTCACCGGAAGTCATGTGACAGTCTTCTAATATTCATGTTTTCAATAGTTCTCCATGTTTTAACGAGCGCTGTTGATGTCGCTTCATATAAGTGACTTAACGTGCAGAATCTAAACATGCTCTTTGACGTCAGATTACATTACTACCTGTCCCTGTGTGAAATGGTTATGAAATTCTTGCTCATGGAATTAATTGAAGTATAAAACTTTTATTTTAACCAATCACATCGCTTGAAATGTATATAACGATAGAGAACTGGAATTACATCTTTATAATTCCAAATTTTCTGACATGTGTTCACTTCACTTATTCTCCAACCATGCCGGTGGTAGGGGCACTTTTGATGTTTTCATGACAATCCCTTTCCACTTTGTCCTGCCTTAGACTGCTCTCTGAGATGCGGCAAAGCTCAACCCTGTCCACTCCTTAATTTTCTTGCACACCAGACAAGGAAATCCGTGGTTTTAGCCTGGGATAGAAATTCTGTTCTAACCCTGGTGTTCTTACCCAAAATCGAATTTTCACACATGTTTGATAAATGCACTGGATGAATACGACCTCACATACACCATCGTTAAGGTTGACGTCACAGCACGTTACGTGACGTCACTAAATATTCCTTTAGTGTCATCACAATATGGTGGACATAGGAAACTGAAGTGACTGCAGTATTAAAAATCCGGGCTGAGAACTGGAAGGTATGCAAGAAAAAGAATCCTATATGGGTGTGAATGGTCGATAGAAAAATTCGTCCCTCTGGATCACTTGTCCGGCATCACTCGGCAAGCCTCGTGCTGCCGGACAGTGACCCTCGAGGCAGATTTTCCCATCCACCCCTCACACCCATATAAGATTCTTATATTATTTTCCCATCTCTTCTTTTGTCTGCCAATTAAGGGGAATGGGAAAACCGGGCATATTTTTCTGCCATTTTTCAAAGGGAGACGACTTCTGGAACTTCCTGTTTGCTTTTCTATAAACACTTTTCCACTGAAAAAGGGGTCTACTCTTAAAAGAAAAAATTTGCTCCCCTATTCTACTCGTGAAGGAAAGAATTAGCTCCTCAGGAGCAAATTCTTTCCTTTAAGAGTTGACCCTTATTGACATGGGAGACAAAAATACTTTTGCAGGAGTTGCCTGCCCTGAAGAATTTCCCATTCCCCTTCACTGTTCTCTGAAGTTTTGTCTCAGCGAGGCCTGATAAGCAGGAGACATGTCCATGCCAGCTCAGATTTCTTTGCTGTACTGTAGTGAGGAGCCCTTCATGAGAGCCAATCAGTGCCCAGGCCTGACTGCAGACCTCTTCATTGGTCATGTGGTCCTTGTAAGGTATGATAAGGATCCTTCTGTAGCATATTGTCTTTAGGGACTGGATTCTTCTCTCCAGTTCCGCTGCCAGAGTCCAAGTTATACATGCATACAGGAATAATGAGATGAGGAGTGCAAATATCCCACCTTGGTGTAGAGAGATATGTATGTGTTGCCACATTTATTTTCTGTTAAAAACGCAGGCTAACAAATAAACACTGATGAAGCTACAGGTACCATTGACACTGTGTTTTGAAACATGGCCTAATTTCAGATACTAACGCCTTTTTCCAGACTACACCAGTAAGTACAGTCAGCCCACTTTAGACCGACATTCATTTTAATGACATCGTTATAACGACAATTCAAGTTGAATGACTCCTTCACTCAAGGCTTAGATTCAGTTCTGATTGGCTCGGACATCCCTTAAGTTGGTTAAGTTGGAAACACCTATGTTGAACCCATAGTCATGAAAGATTCTTGTAATCTAATGCTCCAAGAAACAAAATGTTCTAGATATTTATTAGAATTGCCTCGCGAGGTGATAGAACATTTGTTACAATGTTCTAGATATTTGTTAGAATCGCCTCAGTGAGGCGATTCTAACAAATATCTAGAACATTTTGTTTCTACAACAGTTGTTTCTTGGGGTCATTAAGGGGAGAAGGCTCTTTATTACCCATCATACTCCTTATCGGGATTCTTTATAACGGCAAACTGTTAAGGAACAAATACTGTCATAATAACAAGGGTCCTCTGAAGCAAACATGGGATAAAATTCCAGGGGAATGGATACACCGAACATATTTATTGCCGATGTTTACAAGGGAGGAAACTATCCGGACTTTCTACTTGACTTTCTAAAACCCGAATCCCTCCAAAACCGGGCAGACTTCTGTTGAAAAAAGAGAATAAATATTGGAAGTGTTGCCTTCCTTGAAGGTGTATTCACTCCCCAGTTTAAAAGTAGAGCTCCAGCCAACAAGAATTTTTGTTTGTTTGTATTGGAGTTTAATGGTCCAGTCAACACTATTTAAGGTCATTTTTGAGCCAGTCAGTTTACCTATACACTATTTTCCTGGGCAGGCTTATATTAAGCAGTTAACCAGTACAGTGCATTCTTTCGCCAGAAACTGACAACTGCCCTTCTTGAATCAGCGGAGGTGAGAGAATGGCAGTAGAAAAGATTCCATGATCAATCTCAACGAAAGAATGTTGCCGACCCCAGTAGGTATCGAACCCAAGTCCTCCTCATCACAAGAAGTAAGAAGGACAATTAAGCCACGATTTTCACTAATTCTCCATATAATATGAATATACTGTCAAACGTCAATGGCTCAAACACAGGGTTAGTTCGAGTCACTGAAGGCTTCTGTCAAGAGACATAAAGGGGCTAACTCAGGGACTCCTTTCCGGTGTTCTATAATAGAAATGTATGCTATGTGTACTCATTAGAATCGCCTCAAGGCAATTCTAATGAGTACACACAGCATACATTTGCAAGATAAAACATGTAAATATCCTAAATTTTTCCATCACTATTTCTTATGTATATAGAGAAATTCCCTAGGGACTCAAAAATGAGTTTGACTCAGCCATAATAAATGAGCCATCGGTGCTCGAGCCACCTAAGTTCTACTGTATTGTTGGAATTTGGTTGAATTGTCTCAGTGAGGTAAGGACCCACAACACATGATTTATAGCATTATCCCAAAATTCCCATTGTTTGACTGTTTGTATTTGTACATGGAATTAAACATACTGGCCAAATTAATTTTAAACCAAAACAACCCTAATTTCCGTAGTTACCTTATGTATTTGGACAGAAAGGCTGAGCAACCAGCTATTTTTAGACACAACATTGGGTAGTAAATTATACTTAAGGAGTTGAGGTGCCAAAATACTTCAGGTAAATAAGTACAGTCCAACCTGAATTAAGCAAGCACCTATGGGATATTCAAAAAGTGCTTGCTTAAGACAGGTGCTTGCTTAACACAGGTAAACTTAAATGCATTTTTCTTTCATGGGAACTGAAGCCCCTTTGCTTATGACAGGTTGCTTGCTTACTAGAGGTGGCCACTAAGACAGGTTTTACTGTACTCCTCTTAACCTTCAACATGCTGTTGACAACTTTAGTCACCCAAGGTGGTGGTCCAAATTGAGCAACTTATCACGCTCATAAGAAAGCAAGTAAACTCCATCCAATGAGGTTCTCCGATGCAGGAGGGATCTTTTTTCTTGCAAGAGCACAGGTTTTACCCATACTATCGGCTATTTGATTTTACTCCTGGAAAACACGTTAAAAATCAACAATTTCTCAAATACCAGTCTTCAACAGGTCCCCCTTACCTGTTTTATCACAATTTGGTGCATATACTAGACCTAATCCATCTAAACAACTACTGAAGATAAATATGTAGCCATAATATAAGTAGCTAAACAAGCATATCATTTTTATCCTTCAAAGCACACAATGACCGCTTTTGTCTTGTAGTTCTTTTTTTTTAAGTGTCTTAAACAGTTCCTGGTCAGATCACGTGACCGCCATATCTAGAAGTCATGTGACCCATAATACTTCCAATAGAAATAGCGGAAGATGTCTTGCCTACAATGCATCAAAGTATGAGCAGAATCGGCTCAGGTTTAAGGAAATTATGGCTGTCGAAATAAGGGTATCCCCTCCAAAGGGCGAGTATTGAATAGTGCTTAGCATGCTAAAAGTTAAATTAGTATTGATACATACATCATAGAGGTCAGTGTGAATCTGGTTGAGTTTGTTGGAGCCAATGGTGACACTAAACTGTAGATTAGACATGGCCACCCACCACCTCAAAACATCTGCTCCATAGGCTGGTTCTTTATGCTGGTTCTGCCAAAAAAAAAATAAACAAATAAGGATTTTAACCATTTCCACTCCCTGGGCTAATTCATTATTTTTCATATTTCTGCTCCAAGACATTAGTTACGAGTACTCTTTAGAACCGCATCAAGAGCACCCACAAGCTATGTTTTGAGTTTAAATAAGGAAATTATCACAATAATTTCATCAGAAAAATTACCATTTTGGCAAGATAAAAGAATGCTATATGTCGCAAGTATGTGTTATCGTAATGCACTGAAGTTTTATTATATTTTGTTTATTTGAATTGAGGTTTAACATCCCCCTCAACACAATTTATGTCATTTTGGAGAAGTTGCTTCAAATTTTGCAGGACTTTTACCCAACAATGAGATGAAATGACATCTCAAGCCCCACTGCCCAATGAAACCAAAAGTGTTTATATGCATGAATGGTCCAACTGGCATCACTTTGCCTGTGCAGGCGTAGACTTTCTAGGCAGTTTACCAATACTCATTCAGCTCTGTCTGGAAGCACCATGCAGCCCAAGCCCTGATGGGCAGGGGCCTTAGTGTTACTTTTGTTTGTTTGTGTTAAGGCTTTACCTCTCCCTCAACACTATTTAGGTCACTTTTGAGACATTGCTTCCTATTCTGTGGTACTTTTACCTGACATTGAGATGTAAATGTGTTCTATAAAAGTGTTATCCTTTGGAAGCAAGGAATACACCCATACATGTGATATCTCCCGATTTCGTCGGGATATCCCGATTTCGAACCCCATCTCCCGGTCTCCCGTCAGACGGCCCTAATCTCCCAACACGACAATCTTCCTATAGTAGTTTTCCGCCGACCGACCAATTTAGTGTTAACCACTGTAAAATACCTATGCGGTTAACCGTCAGTGTATTTACGTTAGGCGGTATGTAGGTAAATTGCAATACACACCTGCACAAGTATAATATCGCAATATGAAAAGAACGTACCAGTAAATACAATTATTAAAATGCAACCCGCAAACAAGCCGCAAACAATGTGATAAAAAGCGAGAAATTCAATAAGGAAGAAATGTGATGTTTGCATACATTTATTACTGATCACCGATTTGCTCAAGTTGCCAACGCTATTAAACCGTTTACACCCGAGGCGGGCCTTATTGATAAGCCGACAATTAACAATGTGACAAGGTGTGAAAACTAGTCAATCAAGATATACCAGTTATAGCTTATTTAATCCCTTTGTAATTGACACGTGGACGCTAAATATTATTCCCGCCAAAACAGAGCAAAGCAGACGCTGTTTTTTTTTTCTACGCGTCTGTAAACTGTTATTCTTTTATTAATCATAGAACTGGGTAATTACTTAGTGACATTTTCTATTTAAACCCGAGAAAAATATTTTTGCCGTTTTTAACGGAAGGAAGAAATATGCCCCACGTGACACCAATGAAAATTCGTGCATGCTTTTTGGCCTTTGACAGTGAATGCGCTAAATATTTTTCCCGCCAAAACAGAGCAGAGCAGACGCTGGTATTTTCTAAGCATCTGTATGTAGTTTTTCATTTATTAATAAACATAGAACCAGAGTTTTGCAGGGTGAAATTTTCTATTCAAATCTGTTTCATTTTTAGCTTGCGAGAAAAAATATTTTTGCCGTGTTTTTAATGGATCTTTTATGAAAAAAATATGCCCCCCAAGTTAAATCAATAAAAATCATGCATGTTTATTAGTTCCGACTAAGTTCCGAGGCACATTTTGGGGATGATAAGAGAAGGGGTGTAAGAGTATGAGTATTTTTTTGCTATGCGGGTATTCTGAACGTTGTTTTTTTCTGCCAGGTGCTAGGTGGGTATTTAACACCGATCTATTGGTCAGTGCTTGTTATTTGATCGTTCTTCCGAGAAATTGTCTCTCTATTAAAATACAAAATGGAATTTTGTCGTCTGCTGCTTTCTTTTTCCAAGCTTTTATAACATATTTTTGCAGAAAGGCAAACAGTGTGGACCGTCATCAGAATGCTCTGCAGTCCGATCTGGGCCCACACTGTTTTCAAAAAAGATTTGTATGCAGATGACAAAGCAGACAACAATTGTCGTGTTGGCATGTTATGGGTGAAAAAGTGCTTCAGAGGTAAATTTTAACCAAAAATAACATCACTTTTTACCGCGGAAAAATCTCCTGATTTGGGACCCCAATCTCCCTATCTGAAAATCAAAATCTCCCTATTTGGGTCCAAGAAAATATCACATGTATGTACACCACAGAACTCGAAAATATGGAGTCTACATGTTTTCTGGGCCAGACTAGCTAGTTTCGGCATCTCAAGCCCAACCACCCAAAGAAACAGCTAGGGTTTCAGGGATGATCTGAAAAGCACCACTTTGCCTGGGCAGGTTTAGTGTAGATTATATTTTCTTGTCCTTTGGGATCATTGATTCCATTGTGGAATTTTGAAAATATCTGAGGGTCACTGATGAGGCCTAATTGGCCGAAACTAGCTAGTCTGGCCCAGAAAACATGTACACTCCATATTTTTCAATTCTGTGGTGTATTCCTTGCTTCCAAAGGATAACCCTTTTATAGAACATATTAGACCTTCTTAGTGGTTTACCAGTACTCAAATCTTTGGGCAGTTTCAGCTGTGCATGGAAGCACCATGCAGCCCAATCTGTTCCTCAGAGCTCTGATGGGCTGGGGTGCAAAGGCAACTCTAGTAGAATGTAAGGCCTTGGTAGAATTTTTTTTCTTTTTGGATGTTTGATTTTTTTTCTTTTAGAAAAGATGGAATTAGAACCAGATTACCTTTCCTCCATTGATAACAACATCTGGATCAATGATGTTCCCCACAGATTTGGACATCTTTTTGCCATCTTCATCTCTCACAAAACCATGAACCACAAGCTTTCTGGAAATATATCAAGTTAGGATATCGTTTGAAGCGTTTGTTAAACATTGAACGTCCTTCCTGTCGGTGACATTTATGACACATTTATAGTGCATGTTCTCAAGAATTTTTAGTGTATAAGTCAGAGGATGGAGAACCCACTGTCATGATCCACAGAATTGGGACAGATAAGCCTAAGCAAACAGTGCAGACTCAGATCAGACTGATCCTGAAGGAGCAGTCTGATCAGGGTCTACACTGCCATTCCATTTGCACCTTTTGGACTCCTTTCAGGATTATGTAACAAAATCGTAAAAATTTTAGGAGAATGACAGCAAGTCCTCAAGGAGTCTGAATTTTTAAGTTTTTCATGGTATTTTCTTTCTGTCCATTGTTTACTCCTTTTACCAAGTTTGTTAACAGCCAAGAATTGATGTAAAATCCTGATAATTTGAACACCTCAAGGACTTGGTGAAATTCTCCAAAAATTTCAACAAAATTTGTTTCCCGATCCAGCGAGGAGTCCAAAAAGTGCAGACATAATGGCAAACAGTGTAGACCCTGATCAGACTGCTCCTTCAGGAGAAGTCTGATCTTGGTCTGCACTGTTTGCTTAGGCCTGCTGTCCCAATACTAGGATCATTACAGTAGTAAGACTGCAGTTTACCAAAACTTACAGTCATATATTAGTATCAGCCAAAATAATTCAGATTTGTTTTCATTTTTTTTTTGTACTGAAAGAGACTTTGATCATGTATTTTTCCAATTAATTTACTTTACTATAATATTACACCCTATATGAAAATATTTAGGCACTTACCAAGCATATTAAAACACCATAACACTTGTTATTCATACAAAGGAGCCTCGTTAAAACAACAGTATTTGTTCCCTATCATTGTGCCATCATAAAGAATTTGTCATTATAAACAATCCCAGTTAGGAGTATGATAGTTTATAAAAGGTATTTTCCACATCATTACTCCAAGAAACAGACATTTGTTAGAATCGTCTTGGTGAGGCGATTGTAACAAATGTCTAAAACATTTGTTTCTTGGAGTATTAAATTACAAGATGGATTCGATTTGGGGATTTCCAACCCAAGGGAAGCCCACATCGCTCTGAATCGAGGCCAAGCCTTGAGCTAAGAATTCATTCCATTGAAATTGTCATTATAACAAGTTTCGCCATTATAACGAATGTTGGTATAAAGAGGGTTGACTGTATAATACTTTAACCTACATGTAAATATTTAGGCACTTACGAGTACTGTGCATATTAAAACACCATAACACTTGCTATTCATATTTAAACTTCTGGATAGCTATCTGTTCAGTAAAATGATTTTACACTGAGCATAGCATGCCTTCAGGTACTGTCTAAAGTACCTGATCTTCAAACTTCAAGGGGAATGGGAACACCTAGCACATGTTTCTGTCATTTTTCAAAGGGAGACAACTTTTGGGACTTCCTGTTCTTTTTTCTATAAGCCCTGTCCCATTGAAAAAGGGGCCCACTCTTAAAAGAAAGAATTTGCTCCTCAGGAGCAAATTCTTTCCTTTAAGAGTTGACCCCTATTGACATTGGAGACAAAATACTTTTGCATGAGTTTCCTCCTCTGATAGTGTACCCATTCCCCTTCAGAGTGAGATCAGAATAAGGAATATTATCCCAATACAAACAGCATTTTAAAGAATAATTGCAAAGATGCCCTATTGCCTGATGCCTGTATGAAATGTCAGTTATCGAAGCTACTGACACTGTCTAGTAGGCACAGCTTTTCCTACACAGTCAACTTTATTATACCGATATCTGATACGACACAATGTCAAAACTCGTTAAAACAGTAATTTCAGCAGAACAAATCTTTAGCTCAAGATGAGGCAGATTAATGGAGATATAAAAAGGATATACCATAACAATCCTAAACATTCAGACACACTGAGAACTTGCTGTAATTCTCCTAAAATTTTAACAAACTTGTTCCATGATCCAGCAAGGATTTCAAAGGGTGCAGACAGATGGCAAACAGTGTAGATCCTGATCCTAAAGGAGCAGTCTGATCTGGGTCTGCACTGGTTGGTTAGGCTTATCTGTCCCAATACTTAGAATCATTACAGTAGTATTACATTCTCAAAGAAACAAACGTTTTGGATATTTGCCAGAATCACCTCGGTGACCTTTTCTTACCTATTACATTTCTCCTTATTGGGATTCTTTAATGCGGTATATTATTTATTGTCGCAAAATGATAGAGAACAAATACTGTCCTTATAACAAGTGTTCCCTGCACCTAAGTAGCCTTTCACATTGGTTGGCTCAGCTGTTCATATACAATAACCTCTTCTCATTTCGATAACCTACCCGTGTGATATAGGGCATTTTTCATATCTCCGAAATGGCTACTTTTCTGATGAAAATCCGTGATATTTTTCTTATTAATACTGCAAACATAGATTGAGGGGGTTTTAATGAATACCCACAACCTATGTCTTGGAGCAGAAATAAGAAAAAAAATGTATACCCCCGTAAACCCCAGTTTTCCCTATATGAAGTGGGGTTGAGCGAGATGTTCATCATGTGATCTACACAACCCCTTCAGGGTCCACATACTTTGATCATGACCTGATGTTGTTCCTACTTCAATAAAGGTTAAAAATTACCTCCATTTTTATTCAAGGAATGTATACACCACCACCTCTATATATCGCCCAAGCCCATCAGGGCTTGGAGAAACAGATTGGGGTGCATGGTGCTTCCGGGCAGAGTTAAACTGACCGAAATGAGAACTGGTACCTCAGGTCTAAGCCTGCTCAGGAAAAGTTGTGCGAGTCGGACCTATTATTATTACAATTATGTACTTTCTTTCATTCCATTGAACAGTATATCATACCATCTATAAATATTTCACTCATTCTGAAACCTACCATGTAAAATGTATCCCTATGCTCTATTCACAGTTGGATGACCTATTAAGGAGAAGAACTAAATAAGCAATTTGTGCTTCCATTCCAATCCTTAAATTCTGTATTGTTACTATTATCATGTTATATGTTGTACAGTTTGTTTCGAAATAAATATGCTTATACCAAAATTAAGCAGTTCTTTGGGCAATAGGGCTTGGGATGTCATTTCATCTAAATGTCGGGTAAAAGTTCCACAAAATTGGAAGCAATGTCTCGGAAATGACCTACATAGTGTTGAAGGGAATGTTAAACCTCAAATGAAAGAAACAAACAAACAAGAACCTCTTCATAATAACATTGTAGATGTCCACAGCAGAAACAATGCAAGTTAAACAACCATGCTATATCAGGACAAAAATATATAGATTAGATTGAAATATGACAATTTTTGGTCATTTTCCCATATAATCTATACATTTTGGGACCCATCTTTAAACCATTTATATCCAAAACAGTGTTATAAAAAGTTTTTACTTAAGGGGAATGGGAACACCTGGCAGATTTGTCCACCAATTTTCAAAGGGAGACAACTTTTGGGTCTTCCTGTTCACTTTTCTATAGGCTCAGTCCCACCGAAAAAGGGATCTACTCTTAAAGGAAAGAATTTGCTCTTCAGGAGCAAATTCTTTCCTTTAAGAGTTGACCCCTATTGACATGGGAGACAAAAGCATATTTGTAGGAGTTGCCTCCCCTGAAGGTGTACCATTCCCCTTAATTAAAGCAATAGTTGCATCACAAAACATTCTGGTACCCTACTTGTATGGAGCTTTATCCCTCAGTGCAACAGATGTGAGCAAAGAAGACTGGAACCATCCACCATACTGATCAACCCCCTCCATGTAGATATCTGCCTGCTTCTCTGGGGCTTAAGACAGGAAACAAAATGACAATATTTACCTTAAGAATTTGGACATAGACAATCTTACATTAGTGTTCATGTAGTAATGAATTTATTAAATGATTTGAGGGATAAAATGGGAGGCTTTGCCGAGTTAATAAATTCAATAACACATGAGCATGAACGCAAGATTCTATTTATCATATGACATTTAAAATGCATATTATTCAGAACGTTTAACAAAAATGTCAATATTCCGCCATTAATAAAAGCATCGTTAAGGACGTCATACATGTTACAGGGTGTATCTAACTAACTTGCATATTTAATCCACTAGTGGATTACCAAATTTATTACATGGTGTTATTACATTTACATTTTACATCATATGAAAACTTTTAAGTAGTCTTTTTATAACTATTACTTATAATATATTCATTATTACTTATAATATATTCTATACATATTTTGGAAGCAAACCTTTGTTTAGTGGCAAACCATGTAGACCCTGATCCTTCAGGAGCAGTCTGATCTGGGTCTACACTGTTTGTTCAAGCTTATTTTTATAACCTTTTTGGTGTCCAAATATTTTAGCGCAAATAAAGTAGGAATATATATCAGAACCAGGAACAAAAAAATTCACAAGAAAACCAGTATAGACACTGAGCAGTCTGTAAATCCACAGAGTTTGTCAAGATGCTTCACTTGTCTCTCATGAGATAGCCCAAAGACCAGAAAAGGCTTAAGTGACCAGCAAAAACTGATCAGAACATACTGATGAACAGACTGACTAGAGTCTTTGCCGGTCAAACAGTTCTGGTTCTAGGTTTTTCTGTGTACCGCACATACACTATTAATCTTAATATTTCAATAACATATTTACATTTGAAACTCAGACTAGTCAATATACCAGTATACATTTTTTTGAAACAGTCATGTGAATCTGGGACCAGCTCTGTGTGAGTGTGCATGCATGTGTTCTAGGTTTCAGGCCCCGAGGTTATGAAACCTTTTTCAAGCTCAACTCAACTGAGCAAGAAATTAATAATGCTAACAGTTATAATAATACCAACATCTGAGGTTTGTATTATATTTATATCTATTAAGGATGGTATATGCCCAGCTGAAAAATATTAAAATGCCAACCATTGTTAGCATTTTAGTATTTATGAGCAGGACAAATTTTATGCTCAGCAAATTGTTGGCATTTGGTAAATGGACCACCCATGATCAAGTCACTTTCTGTACTTCCTGTTTGCTTTTCTATAAACCCTGTCCCAATGAAAAAGGGGTCTACTCTTAAAGGAAAGAATTCGCTCCTCAGGACCCCTATAGTCATGGGAGACAAAAATACTTTTGCAGGAGTTGTCTGCCCTGAAGGTGTTCCCATTCCCCCTTAATAAAGATCAAAATGAAGTATACTTGCTGTGGCAGGTTTTCTACTTGTTTTTCAGTGAATATACAGTCGAACTTCAATGGCTCGAATCCCATTGGGACCATGAAATTTTGTTCGAGACAGTGGTAGTTTGAGCCACAGAGGGTTATAAATAAGTGCCACACCAGGAGGCATAATGAAGATAATTGTGGGATATCTTTTCGGTGTTCTATATTATAAATGTATGTCGTGTGTATTCATTAGAATAGCCTTATCATGACGATTCTAAGGAGTACACACAATATACATTTGCAAGATAAAAAAAGAAAATCTGCCTAAATTATGTCTCTTTGGAGGAATTCTCTGCGGACTAAATAACAAGTTTGACTCAGCCATCAGAGTTTGAGACATTGAAGTTCTACAGTGCTTCAAATACAGTGAGCAAACCAATTCAAAGTTCTTGTCTGTATTTCAACATGATTTAAGTATAAAACATGGACATTCATTACGATAACACACCTGTGTGACATAGTGCATTCTTTCATATGCCCAAAATTGCTACTTTTCTTATGACAAATAGTGATATCTTTCTTAGTGGTATTTTTTTTATTTAAAGTCCAGACATAGGTTGTTTGTGCTCGTTAGAACCGCCTCACTGAGGCAGTTCTAACGAGTATCCACATCTATGTCTGGGAGCAGAAATGAGCAAAATAATGTATACCCTGGTAAACCCGTTTTCTCTATATAAAGTGGGGTTTACAGGGGATCTTAATTTCATGGACTTGTTAATGTGATGGAAGAGAGTGCATTGTACCTGGCAACACAGACATCCAGGATGTCCCACTATCAAACCAGATATCAAGGATGTCTTCTCCTTTAACATAGTCTTCACTTGTACCCAGACCTTGCTGAAAAAGTTAAACAGTAAACAAGAGTGGCAAGGCGGCAAAATACTTTGGGTATTGAAATTAGTGTTCCCTCTCATATTATTAACACCTGAAGTAATTTTCACAAGTGTGGCTGTGTGGAAAAATATTTTAGGTATTGTAATTAATGTTCCCTCTCATATTTTAATATGAGGGAACATTAATTACAATACAAAAACAGTATTTTTCCCACAAGAGTGGCAGGGTGGGAAAATACTTTCGCTATTGTAAAATTAGTAATATGAGGGAACATAAATTACATTGTTATACCACATAGAAATTTGCAGGCTTTTGATTGGACAGTGCAAGGGCAATTATTTTCCATATACCCCATATACCTCTTGAGCAAAAAATATGTTACCCTCTCAGGCTTGCCTTCGCTTGATTGCTCTGGCTGCCATCTTGGATCTACTGCATTGTTGATAGGAAATAAAAGCATCACAATAAGTTCTAGCCAATAAATAAAAACTTTTGACTGTTTTACTTCTTTCGGTATCTTATTTCATAGAGGATCTTACATGAGTGTTCATGTATTATTGAATTTATTAAACGAGTTTAATAAATTCAATAATACAAGAGCACGAATGCAAGATTCTATTTATCATATGACATTTAAAACGCATTTTATTCACGATTGTTTACAAAAATGTCAATATTCCGACGTTAGTAAACCCGACGTCGTACATGTAACGTTTCGGGACGTATCTAGCTAATTTGCATATTTAATTCAATAGTGGATTATCGAAAATATTACATGGCGTTATTACACTCTCTGACGCGACGCCATATGATAAATTGGTTTCTGTTTTGAAACTCGTATTCTAACATGCCATAATTTTTTTTTCCACTGAGCAACGTTATCAATGTAATGCGTGCATAATGGCGCGATTGATGATGTCACATGTAAACATGTACTTCTCACGTCTGTCCATTATAAAAGAATTGTTTGGGAAACAGTGAAAACGCTTTGCAGTATAACAAATTTGTTATTTTGGTTCTTGATGGGGAACATGGGATCATATTCCCCGCCTGAAAGCCATATTTGCCCTCGTCTGACGGCTCAGGCAAATATCGCTTTCATAATTACAAAAACATTTGAGCAACCTGAACAGTGATGTGTCAAAAAAAAACCTCTAGCAATGGCACACAAAGCTGACCAAAAAGACTGCCCCAACATGGGACTACACCGCTTTCAGTCATTTTTTTGCACAGATATGGTATACAAATAAACACAAACAAAAATTCTCATTTGTAAACGAAGCTGTAAACAGGCCTCTTAGGCCTAATGGGTGAGAGCCCTGACTCTTAATCATTAGGTCTCTCCCCAAAGTGGTTCAAGCCTTGCTTGGGCCATGTGAGACGCCAAGTTAATTTAGCCACACTGACTATCAACCAATCAAATAACTTGATATGAGCCCTGCCAAGCGAATTTGTGTCTTCGAGCATTCCGTCATGACAAATTTTAACTGCGCATGCCCAGCCATTCAGAGGGGCCAGGGATATGGCTTTCTGTCTGAAGGTTCCTCTTGATTCACTGCTTGTATGAGTGAGCAGTGAAGGTTCTGGCGAGACTGCGCGGATGCGCAGGCTCGCCTGAACCTTCGCTGCTCGCATAGGCGATAAGTACCAAAATCGCTTGACGGGGCCCATATAATGTATTCATTCAATTCACAAACTGCATGACATCTGATCACAATGATAAAATTTGTGCTCAGCAGTACAAGGGTTAAGGATGATAATAACAGGATTTATCATATGACGTCGCGTCTGAGAGTGAAATAACGCCATGCATTATTTTCAATAATCCACTAATGGATTAAATATGCAAATTAGCTAGATACGTTCCGTAAGGTTACATGTACGATGTCCTCAACGGCGTCGCGTTTACTAATGGTGGAATATTGACATTTTTGTAAACAATCGTGAATAAAATGCATTTTAAATGTCATATGATAAATAGAATCTTGCATTCGTGCTCATGTATTATTGAATTTATTAAACTTGTTGAGGAAAAGGGATAAAATGCTCGGCAAAGCCTCGCATTTTATCCCGTTTCCTCAACTCGTTTAATAAATTCAATAATACATGAACACTCATGTAAGATCCTCTATATTTGCATCCACTCAAACTGAAGCAAAAATTCCAACTGCAGCATAAGGTCATGAGGTCACATGTACACCTTGCCTACTAAATGTTTTTCTAGAGTTCATGTGGAGCTCGAATGGGTATCCATTTTCTGTTTATAGAACACAAGAGGCCACATACCATCCAGCTAAGGGTAGGGGTGGGGGTTTGACTGTTTAATCCTGGCCTGACTAGCCCCTTTTGAAGGAAGAAATTAAAATGCAAGAAAAGTCACTTCCTACTGATGGACTCTGTACCCTTTATAAATGTGTCAAAATTCATTCAGGTGGTTCTAGTGACTTTACTTTGGAGTATGACAGTACCTTTTCAAGCAGTGATGTAGGTAATAATTCATCCTGTGGTAGGGACCACCAACAATCTGAACCATGCTGGGATATTAACTGCCGTACATGTTCAAATGTTGATCTGAAAGACAGATGTAATATGTCTCTGACATACATTCTAAAATGTGGTCTGAAAAATTCTGGCTGAATAGTTATTCAACAAGTTTAAATCGCCTCAAAGCTCCAGATAAGGTGCTTATTCCATCCGAAAAGTACTGATATTTTACTTATTTCTGCCCAAAAACATATACTAAGGGTACTCATTAGAAGCACATTGGAGCTGTGGGTTATATCAATTCCTGATCATTGCCTTCACTTCTATTATATGAAAGCGGTTAGCCAGTACAGTGCACATTCTTTCACCAGAAACTGACAACTGCCCTTCTTGAATCAGCGGAAGGGAGAGAATGACTGTAGAAAAAATTTCATGATCAATCACCACGAAAGAATGTTGCCGATCCTGGCGTTCACCAGATCACCAGTCAGACGCATCCGACTGAGCTACCGAGGCAGGCTCAGGGACATTTGTATGATACATAAAATACATGCAGAAAATATTTTCCATTAAATGCATTGTCAACTTTGGACATATTTGGTTGAACCAAACATCTCCAAAGTTGGCATAAGAAGCATATATAGAAGTTCCACAAAATTACGAAAACACGCCTATACAAATACATTGTAAACTTTATCGCCAAAAAAAAAAAAAAAAAAAAAACACGAAAATTTATAGATGAAAAATTGTGATATTTTTCTTAATTGTACTCAAAATATAAATTGTGGGTACTTGTTAGAACCACCTCGATGAGGTGGTTCTAACAAGTACCCACAATCTATATTTTAGCGCAGAAATAAGAAAAATAAGGTTTACCCCTGTAAACCCCAGTTTTACTATATAAAAGTGGGGTTCAAAGGGGTCAAAATTATGTGATGCATGTTTTTGTGATGTAACACAAGCCAGCATTGGTAGCTCAGTGTGTGTGAATTCGAGTTTAACGTCGCTTTCAACAATTTTTCAGTCATATCACGACGGTATTGGTAGCTCAGTAAATCCCATACTTGTGATCAGGAGGATGTGGGTTTGATACCCCCTGGTGTCAGCAACATTCTTTTGTGGAGATCAAACAAACAAATTCATGAACACAAGTCTGCAATCAGCTGCGCTTCATCACAAAAGCACAATTATTGGTATGTAATAGAGATCTTTTAGTACTGTTTCAACTTTCATATGAGGGACGTTCAATTAATGTTGTCATTGGGGTTCTACAGGGCATGCAATTAATCCCATTAACATTTCGTTTACTTCAACCTTTGAAAAGCCGGCCTCGGTAGCTCAGTCTGACTGGTGATCAGGAGGACGCATGTTTGATACCTGCCGGGGTCTGCAACATTCTTTCGTGGAGATTAATCATGAAATCTTTTCTATGGTCATTCTGTCCCTTCTGCTGATTCAATAAGGGCAGTTGTTAGCTTCTGGCTAAAGAATGTACACTGTACTGGTTAACCACTTGCGTATAAGCCTGCCCAGGAAAAGTGTGGATAGGTAAACTGACTGGCTCAAAAATGATCTAAATAGTGTTGACTGGGCCGTTACACTCCAATACAAACAAACAAATAAAATCAACCTTTGAAGTCTTCTCGCGTGACGAAAATACACTTTTAAAGCCTCAAAATCCATTCTGTATAGGCTGAGAAGTTGGCCTTTTTAGGTATACCCTGAAGACACTGGTAAATTGCACTACCAAGTGCACTTCGGGATTTATAAGGACGACCAGCATATAAGAATCTTATATGGGTGTGAGGGTGGATGGAAAAATCCGTCCCGAGGGTCACTGTCCGGCATCACGAGTCTTGCCGAGTGATGCCGGACAGTGATCCCGAGGGACGGATTTTTCTATCCACCCTCACACCCATATAGGATTCTTTTTCTTGCATACCTTCCATTTATTTCTATTGCGATTTTTAATGCTGCTGTCACTTCGGTTACCGACGTCCGCCATTTTGTGATGACACAACAGGAATGTTTAGTGACGTCACGCATGACGACGCTGCGCATGAGGTTGTAATCAACCAGTGCATTTATAAAACACACAATTATATTCGATTTGGGGTCGGAACACCAGGGTCAGAACATAAATTTCTATCTCAGGGTAAAATTACGGATTTCCTTGTCTGGTGTGCAAGAAAGGGTTTTCTATAGTAAAGGAAACAGTAAAAAGTCACAAGGACTAAAGTCGGGGGAATAAGGTGGATGAGAGAGCTAAACTACCTTTTTCTCTTTCAAGAAGTCTTGGACAAGAACACATTTGTAAGCAGATGCGTTGTCATGGATAAGACACAGACCTCTTAAACCGGTTGCAGGTAAACATTTTTCATAGTGTGCCCTTACATTTGACAACACACCATTCTTATAAAATTAACCTGTGATTGTCTTGCCATTTGCTAAAGGAATTTAAACAATGGGTCCATCACAATTGAAAAATACCACATACAAAACTTTTGCCACGTATTTATAATTCTTTTGGCAATGACCTGCCTTGATTGGTCTTTTCGCAGCCACTGCTTCCACCTGTCTGTTTTTACCTGTTGATGAGGGGCTTTTCAGTTTCTTTATGGTAGAATACCGGTATAGGCACTCCCCAAACACGCTGTCGAGATATGCACCAATAAGGTCGAGATTGCAACATAGACAACATACTGTTTTCTGATGAAGATGGCTTAATTTCCACATCTTTAATACACTCCTGAAAAATATAGTTAAAATATCAATAGACAGTTGAACAGGCTAGAAACATTTGGGACCATGAAAATTTGTCGAGACAGGGACTTTGAGCCACAAAGGATTGATCATACCACAATGTAGGAAGCCATAACAACAGACTGCATGCATGGTAGTTAACCCAATCACGGTTGACAACATTGCTTCCCTCTTTAATTGCACATCGGTGGGTCAGGCCTCAGATTATATGACGGTTCCGGCATAAAGGCTTCCTGAGAATTAGAATTTAATTTTGTGTACTGTTGGTTGCTGCCTGATGCTCTGTCTCTGGCACGGCCCATTGGAGTTTAACTATTGGCTTTCTTTTGCTCCAGCATTTCAGTGGTTTCTTGCTGTCGAGTCCTCACCATTGTTTTATCAATTTGGCTGTTTGATTTTTGTGTTCTTGGAGATGATGCACTGTTGAGTTAGGAGGACTTTATAAGGAATGAACAAATTATTTGTCTAAATCGCCTCGGAAGGGCGAGGATTGCGACCGCGTAATATCGATTTTAGCCCCCTCACACCCCCTTTCTTCTGTCTTGGTTTGTTATGGTTTGTCTTTGGGTGTGTGTATCACTTTAACATACATTTTTGTTTTGATAGCCAACTGGCCATTTTGTGTGCAAGTAACTGTCCTTTTGGCTTTCCACTATTGATGTTTCCATTGGGGTCAAGTTATTTCATGTTTGTGTTTCTTTCCCTTTGGTTCTCTGATGGGGGCTTGGGTTAATTGTATGGATTCCTGATCACTGCCTTCACTTCTATTTTGGGATGTATTGTCTAATATTGAAAAAGTAGAATATTGTGTATACTAATTAGAATCGCCTCACTGAGGCAATGCTAATGTGTATACACAACATTTATTTCGTTGATAAAATAAAATCTCCCTAAATTATACTTTTAAATGGTGCTATGGATTTGTTTGTTTGTTTGTATTGGAGTTTAATGGAACACTATTTTAGGTCATTTTTGAGATGGTCAGTTTACGTATTGGGCAGGCTTATACGTAAGTGGTTAACAAGTACAGTGCATATTCTTTCACCTGAAACTAACAACTGCCCTTCTTGAATCAGCGGAAGGGAGAGAATGACCATAGAAAATATTTCATGATAATCTCCATGAAAGAATGTTGCCAACTCCGGCAGGTATCAAAGCCGTGCCCCCCCCCCCCTCACAGGCAATATTACAACCGACAGAGACCTTACAACAGTCTTAACATTGAGCTTGTCAGTGTCACTAAACCACTGTCTACTACGAGGACTGTTCAAATATGAATGCAACTAAGCACATAAAAATGATTCCGTGATAGATTTCGATGAAAAATTTATTTTGTCCCCTCAAAGTATTCCCCTTTAACAGATCTACAAACTTTCAGTCTTCTGATCCAATCATTGAATGCATTTTGGTAGTCTTTTCGAGGTATACTTTGAAGGCACTGGAATATTGCAGAATCGAGGTGTTTGCGCTGTACAAATTTTCGACCAGAAAGGTATTTTTTCAACCGCGGGAACAAAAAAAGTCACACGGGGCAAGGTCAGGGGAATACGGTGGGGTGAGGGAGTTCAACAACCTTTTCCTGCTCTTGCACAATGAACGCCTTGTGCGATGACGCATTGTTATGTAGCAATCTGACATTGGCCAAACCAGTTGCGGGTCTTCGTTCTTTGAAATATTTCTTCAATTTTCGAAGAACTTTATTCTTGTAAAACTTCGCATTTACAGATTTGCCTTTAGGCACAGCAACCTGAATAGCAGGACCCTGATTTGAAAAGAATATGGCATACATTACCTTCTTGACGCTCATGGTCCACTTTGCAATGCATGGTCTTTTGCAATACTTTGTTGCCCATATTTTGTTCTGAATCTTTCGTTTTGGCTCAAAAAAGTGAACCCATGTCTCGTCACCTGTGACGATATTAGCGAAAGACCGTGCATTGTAATTTGGAAACTTTTTAGCAACTTCTTGGCGCACTGAACGCGTGTCTTTTTTGCTCATCTGTCAACAGATGGGGAATCCATCTAGCAGAATTTCAGAATTGTATGAGCTGCTCCTAATGAGATGCCAACCATACTAGCTATTTGCCTAGTGGTGTATCGTGCATCGGTGGCAACTATTTCTTTCACTCTAGCAACCATCTTGGCAGATGTTGCTCTTTTCGGCCGACAATCATGTGGTGCATCTTCTGTTGAGCCTAGCCCACAGCTGAATTTCTTACACCAACGAAAAACATTATGCCCATAAACCGAACATATTTCATCAAAAATGTCTTTGCACCGTATACCAAGAATACAACGATTCTTAATATAGGACAGTATTTCAACGGCGTACTCTGACCTTCTTCCAACAATGTTTTGTATTAGTATACAAGAGTAGACAGCGTTTATCGAATGATATACATGGCTAAAGTGCACCGATTTTAACAGATTTGGTATCAATGTATAGGTAAAATGTTTTTCTACGCTGTGATATTTATTTCCAGGTGATTTTCGCATTAGTGCATGAGAAAACGTTCTACTTGCATTCATATTTGAACAGTCCTCATAGCAGCTAATATCACAGCTGAAACACAGAACTTACCAGAGCTTTTTATTTGAGCTTACCAGTGTCAATAAACTACTCTTTACTAGCAGCTTTTATCTCAGTAAGAACAGAGAACTTGCCATGACCTTTTCTGAGCTTGTCAGTGTCAATAAACCACTGTCTGCTTGCAACTTTTTCAAAGTTGAAATAGAAAACTTATCTGGGTCTTCACTTTGAGCTTTTAGTGTCAATAAACCACTGCCTACTAGCAGCTATTGTCATAGTTGAAACACAGAACTTACCAGTGCTTTTTCTTTGAGCTTGTCAGTGTCACTAAACCACTGTCTACAAGCAGCTATTATCACAGATGAAACAGAGAACTTACCAGGACCTTTTCTTTGCACTTACCAGTGTCACTAAGCCACTGTCTACTAGCAGCTTTTATCACAGTTGAAACTTACCTTTCTTTGAGTTTGTCAGTGTCACTAAACCACTGTCTACTAGCACAGTTGAAACAGAGAACTTACCAGAGCTTTTTCTTTGAGCTTGTCAGTGTCAATAAACCACTGTCTATTTGCAGCTTTTATCAAAGTTGAAATAGAGAACTTACCAGGGTCTTCACTTTGAGCTTGTCAGTGTCACTAAACCACTGCCTACTAGCAGCTATTATCACAGTTCAAACAGAGAACTAACCACAGTTTTTTTCTTTGAGCTTGTCATTGTCAATAAACCACTGTCTACTAGCAGTCATTATCACAGTCAATATTACTACCAGCAGAGACCTTACAATCTTAACTTTGAGCTTGTCAGTGTCACTAAACCACTGTCTAATAAAAGCTAATATCATAGTTGAAACAGAGAACTTACCAGGGCTTTTTCTTTGAGTTTGTCAGTGTCAATAAACCACTGTCTATTAGCAGCTTTTATCACAGTTGAAATAGAGAACTAACCAGGGCTTTTTCTTTGAGTTTGTCAGTGTCAATAAACCACTTTCTACTAGCAGCTTTTATAGCAGTTGGTACAGATAACTTACCAGGGCCTTTTCTTTGAGCTTGTCAGTGTCAATAAACCACTGTCTACTGGCTGCTATTATCACAGGTTTCTTAGTTCTCCAGTCATATGGATAACTATGAGTGAACTTTTCTACATGTATCAATCTGTTACCCAACAACTGCAGCACTGCAAAATAAATCAAAACATCCAAAAAACCCTTTAAATGCCAAGAAATCAGCATCTGAATATGCTGTCTGTTTATGTTGGCTGCTCTGCATCTCTGATCCTGTAATGATGTCACGTTTACTAATGGTGGAACATTGACATATTTAATAAACAATTGTGAATGAAATTCGTTTTAAGTGTCATATGATAAATAGAATCTTGCATTTGTGCTCATGTATTATTGAATTTATTAAACTCGAAGAAAAGGGATAAAATGCTCAGCAAAGCCTCGCATTTTATCCCTTTTCCTCAACTCGTTTAATAAATTCAATAATACATGAACACTCATGTAAGATCCTCTATTTAATGTGCATGCTCCTTATGTTCTACCAAACAAGTCCAAAGTAAGTATATACAGCATAAGGCTGCATCTAACCATGCACTAAAGGCTTTACAGAAGGTCTTTTTCATATGAAATGAATGAAATGTTTAAGGGGAATAGGAACAACTGGTTGAGTTTTCCGCCATTTTTCAAAGGGAGACAATTTTCGCGACTTCCTGTTTGCATTTTTAAATGCCCTGTCCCACTGAGTGAGTGTTCGAGTTTTACGTCCCACCAACAGCTAAGGTCATACGGAGACGGGACCTCGATTTAAAGACTCATCCGAAAGTCTGGAGAAGCCCGGGATCGATCCTGCGACCCCTGGTTTACAAGGCGAGTAGCGTAACCACTACACCACGGATGCTTCTTCCCTGTCCCACTGAAAAAGGGGTCTACTCTTAAAGGAAAGAATTTGCTCTTCAGGAGCAAATTCTTTCCTTTAAGAGTTGACCCCTATTGACATGGGAGACAAAAATAGTTTTGCACGAGTTGCCTCCCCATTCTCCTTAAGTGCCTAAATATGACAAAAACAGTATTCTTTTTTATGAAAATGTAAAAGATGGTCTTCCTAGACTCCCAGTTTGGGTTTTTGTTTGAGTTGAGGTTTAACGTCCCTGTCAACACTATTTACATCGTTTTGGAGACGTTGCTTCCAATTTTGTGGGACTTTTACTTGACACTGAGATTAAATGACATCTTAATCCCTGCCGCCCAATGAAACCAATAGGGTTTATATGCATGAACGGTCTGACTCACATCACTTCGCCTGGGCAGGCTTAGACCTTCTAAGCGGTTTACCAGTACTCATATGTGGTTGGTTTCAACTCTGTGTGGAAGCATCATGCAACCCAATCTATTTCTCAAAGCCCCGATGGGCAGGGGCTAGCTTTATAGAAGGACTTTCTAGGCTTGTTCATATGATAAGAATGCAATGTTTAAGTGCACTGTGCCATTATTATGACCAAAACAGATTCTTTTTAAAGAAAATGTAAACTCTGACAAAATAGCTGAAGTTGTATGTTCTTGACAAAATAGCTGAAGCTGTATGTTTAATAATACAAAGTTCTGTTCTGTTTGCTTTGAATTAATGGCCAAGTCAATTTTATTTAAATTCATATGGAGCCAGTCAGTTTACCTACCTACACTTTTCATAGGCAGGCCTAATTGCCCAAAACTAGCTATTCTGTCCCAGTTTTCAGTTCTGTTCTGGCATTCATCCCTTCAAATGATGCCAGTGAAGCATGTTCGGACACCGCGATTTTATAACCGCTGCTGGGAATCGAACCAGGGGCCTTAAGCATGATAGGCAAGTGCACTAACCACTGAGCTACCATGCTCCACCTAACCAGTAAGCAGTTAACCAGTAAAGTACACATTCTTTGGCAACTACCCTCCACAAATTAGCTAAAAGAAGTGTATTTATCATATGACGTCGCGTCTGAGAGTGTAATAACGCCATGTAATATTTTCGATAATCCACTAGTGGATTAAATATGCAAATTAGCTAGATACGTCCCGAAACGTTACATGTACAACGTACTTATCGACGTCGCGTTTACTAAGGGCGGAATATTGACATTTTTGTAATCAATCGTGAATAAAATGCGTTTTAAATGTCATATGATAAATAGAATCTTGCATTCGTGCTCATGTATTATTGAATTTATTAAACTCGTTGAGAAAAAGGGATAAAATGCTCGGCCAAGCCTCGCATTTTATCTCTTTTCCTCAACTCGTTCAATAAATTCAATAATACATGAGCACTCATGTAAGATCCTCTATGTATTATTCAGGAAAATCCTGAAAAAAGGGGAAAGCCATTTGGAGAACATTGAAGATTGATTAAAATGCTGGTCACACAGATTAGTATATGTATAGGACAGGTTTTGGGGTCATTTAGTTTTGGAACATAAAATAACTGGAAAAAAAAAGACCATGTGAAAGAACAAGAATTCCACCTAAGGCTATGTCGCCCCTGTGGGGTAGCAAAGTCACTGAGCCATGAAATATAGGTCAAATATGGATGCTTGCATTAAACTTGTCATCCCTAGATACAACTTTTGTACTTAGTATCATTAATAAAGATCTAATAGATCTTGAGAAACAGACTTGAAAATTAGGGTGAATGCTTGGGTGGTTGCAATAATTCACAAGGTCAGTGAACCATGAAATGTAGGTTAAGGTCAAATATGGATGCTTGCATCAAAATTGTCATCCCTAGATGCAAGTCTGTATGAAGTACCGTAAAAATTCGGCTATAAGATGAGGATTTTACCCTCCAAAATGAGCCAAAAAAATTGACCCCGTCTTATAGCTGAGGTCATGGACTGCATGCTTTTTTCCAGCAATGTCCGGCAAAGACCAGACATACGGAAAATGCCGATCGATGATTTTTGAATTGATATAAATCGCCGCCCACAAACCGACGCTACCATTGTTCTGCACGCGATCGGTAAATGACGTCATCCGACACCAGCACACCAACACGTGTTTAATGTCCTTGTGTTTATCTCTTCAATGAAAAAAAAAACGTTAGGAACCGGTAAAAAATATTTTCTCCATAGCTAAACAGTTGTGAATAGAGGTGGATAGAAAACCAGCGCTTTGCACAGCTCCCGAATTATCCCTAGAAGCTCCATATCAATAACCAACAACAGCGTTCCACTTTTCCCGCCCAGCGTCTGCTATTTGGTGCTAAAACATAACCATTCATCAGATCATAGAATAGTCCATTTTTGTGATGCAAACATCATCCGTTATATGTAGCTAATTGTCTGAGGAGCGATTAAATCATTTTCACATTGATTGTGGATTAAATTTTATGATTGGGGGATAAACGCAAATACTAGACATAACTTGATCATATTTTCACACCTTATCGAAATAGGGGCTTGAAGAAATATATGGGCTGCATGATGCTTCCACGCAGAGCTGAATCCGGCCCGCACACTAGTACTGGTAAACCGCTTAGAAGATCTAAGCCTGCCCAGGAACCGCGGTGCGAGGCGGACCGCCTATGCTAATAAACCCTATTGGTTTCATTGGGCGACAGGGCTTGAGATGTCATTTCATCTCAATGTCGGGTAAAAGTCCCACAAAATTGGAAGCAACGTCTCCAAAATGACCTTTACAGTGTTGATGGGGACGTTAAACCTCAGATCAACCAACCACACCTTATCGACACCCACCGCAGGGTGGCAATTATAAGACAGGGATTAACAATAGTGTCATACTTGAACCGTAATTAATACACAGTTGGTTTGTCTGCATTAATTATTGCGATTTATTTACTGGTCTAGTTTTACTGGATTTAAGGACTCCAAAAGACTGACAGTTGTAGACGATTTTTTTTGCACTTGCCTGACTGGCGTCAAAAGGTCAAAGTGCACCTGCCCAGCGCGATTTCGGTCTTGTCCCGGGCAGCCGGGAAATGGATTTGTCAGCCCTGTCATCTATTAAATAGAAGTCTGTGAAGCTGTCTACCCTTAGCCAGCAAAGCATGTAAACGGCCAACTTCTAGCCGACAGCGATACGACGTATCGGCCCGACGTTTGCCCACTATTTTGTGATAGCTGGGGCGTTGGTTCTGAATCTGAATACCTAGGTGTTGTGTTCCCCGATAAAAAAAAGTTCAGTTACTTATTGAAAAGCTGCAACAAATATATCTAAATATTTTGGATGGAAATAAATTCCCCCCTTTTCCCGACGCTTAATAGACCTACCGATTCAGATTCAGTAAGAGTTGTCTCTCTTTGTAACTCTCACAAACGAAGACGCACTATGTCAACAGACATAAACAACGCCATGTGAGGGGTAAGTAGATGGGTTTTCTGACGAAAAAAGGCTGATTTCCCACATCTAAACGGCATCTGGCTGTAGCAGATAGGCCCATGTCTCGTCACCTGTGATGACATTAGCGAAAGACCGTGCATTGTAATTTGGAAACTTTTTAAGCAACTTCTTGGCGCTCGTGCATCCTTCGCCATATGAACTCGTGCCGAATATTTCACAGTATAAAGTCAATAACCTATAAATATTGCGCCATGCTTAAAGCGGGGGCGACAAAAAAAAGAGTAATGTGAGTAACCTGTTTGTTCTGTAGTACTATCTGTGACAAATCTCCCAGCCAAATCATAGCCAGCTTCATCAGTATAAGCACCAGTTGCATCAAGAAGATTTTTCTGAAACCGAAACATTACTTTTAACCAATATCCTGCTGAATATATTAACCAGGGAAAATCAGATTACTTGATATATTATATTTATTCAATTCACAAACTGCATGACAAACAGTGTAGATCCTGATCAGATGGCTTCTTCAGAAGCCATCTGATCTGGATCTACACTGTTTGCAAAGGTATGAGTTGTAATGAACAGCAGGATAAGGGTCAACCCTTTATATAAGGGAAACCTTAAAATGGGTCATCTGCAATCAGTGTAGACCTTGATCAGGCGCTGCAGAAAGCAGCGTCTGATCAGGGCCTTCACTGTATGCAAAAGAAGCTTCGTGGTGTAGTGGTTATGCTACTCGCCTTTTTTGTTTGTTTGATTTGAGGTTTAACCTCCCCGTCAACACTGTAAAAGGTCATTTTGGAGACGTTGCTTCCAATTTTGTGGGATTTTTACCCGACATTGAGATGAAATGACATCTCAAGCCCTGTAGCCCAATGAAACCAATAGGGTTTATAAGCATGGACGGGCCGACTCGCACCGCTTTGCCTGGGCAGGCTTAGATCCTCTAAGCGGTTTACCATTACTCATGTGCGGGTCGGTTTCAGCTCTGCGTGGAAGCATCATGCAGCCCATATATTTCTTCAAGCCCTGATGGGCAGGGGCAACTAACCAGGGATCACAGGATCGCTCTTGGGCTTCTCCAGACTTTCGGATGAGTCTTTAAACTGAGGTCCAGTCTCCGTATGACCTCAGCTGTTGGTGAGACGTAAAACTCAAACACTCACTCCTAGTATGCAAAAAGTTCCGCCAGTTTCCTTATAAATTTTACAGATAACACAAACTGGTGTCCCAAAATTTTGAAATGGATTCCTGCTCTGTATAAGGCAGAAGATTCCATTCAATACCAAATGGGTGGGTTAGTAGTTTAAGGTGAGCATACACCTTGGAGACTTTTCATCATTTTACAAGGGAGATAATCTTTTGAAATATCATTACGAAAACATGTCCATTCAAATATACTGAAAATTTTCAGACAAAAATTCTAATATTTTCAATATTTCTACTCAAAACATATATTGTGGATACTTAGAACCGCCTCAGTGTTTTTGAGCAGAAATAAGAAAAATAATGTATTCCCCTGTAAACCTCCATTAAAGTTGGGTTTAAGGAGGTCAAAATTATATAGGCATATTTTCGCGATGTTCTGTGTGCTTCATGTAAACTGAATCCATTCCTAAAAGGGTCTATACTAACATTCTACACTCAAGGAGCAAATTCTAACCTTTAAGAGTAGACCCTAATTGGTTTAGCACACAAATATTAGTACAGTTGTCTCCCCTTAAGATGTATATATTGTCCTTAAAAACAAAACTGTAATAAATCTGGAACTTTGAATACTTAATTGACTACTGCAATTGTGCTGAACTTGAAAAATGAAGATTTGCTGTCTTGCAATTTGTTAAACGGTTCTGGAATATTACATAGAAGCCTCCGTGGTGTAGTGGTTACGCTACTCACCTTGTAAATTAGGGGTCGCAGGATCGATCCCGGGCTTCTCAAGACTTTCGGATGAGTCTTTAAACCGAGGTCCAGTCTCTGTATGACCTTAGCTGTTGGTGGAATGTAAAACTCAAACATCCACTCACTCTGGAATATTACACACAATCATCACCCTGTTAAGACTGTGGAATTACCTAAATATCCTAAAAATTCAACACCTTGAGGGCTTTGCCATAATTCTCCTAAAATTTTGACAAATTTGTTTCACAATCCAGCAAGAGGTCCCAAAGGTGCAGATGGTGGAGTGTGATAGCTCAGTGGTTAGTGCACTTGCCTCTGATGCTAAAGGCCCCCGGTTCGATTCCCGGCAGCGGCGATAAAATGTTGGTGTACGACCATGCTCCATTGGCATCATTTGCAGGGATAAATGTTACTAAGTGTACCGTCCTTCGGATCAGGACATTAACTGGAGGCCCCCTGGGCAGAGAGTCATCCCCTGTGCAAGTAAAAGACCCTACCTTAATCACATGATTACTATGTAGGCCTTCATCTGCAAACCTGGAGTGTATATAATGTCTGTGTCCCCTTCTGGGGTTAAGGCGAAATGGAAGAAAGAAAGAAAGGAATGGCAAACAATGTAGACCCTGATCAGGCTGCTCCTTCAGAAGTAGTCTGATCTGGAACTTCACTGTTTGCGTTGGCCCTTAGGATTAGGTGTAAAGTCTACTGGTGTGTCCTCACCTCAATCTTGTTGAATTTGAATTTGCCACAATTGATTTTTTTTAACAGTTAATTTTACATATTTTTCCCAAATTACATGCAAGAACATATGAATATGAGCATCTTATGCAAGCACGCCAACAAATTTGTGAAAAAAAAACAACAACAACACAAAAAGCAACACCATACAACTCTGAAAGTCTAAAAAACAAAACCATTATATTCACTCAAGTATCAGCAACATTTTGTGTGACCCATGCATGCTAGTATGATACTTAAATTTCTATTTTTCACACAGAAGTTTGTCATATGTACCTTTCGTTAAAATACATCCTTGCATCTTGCAGTATAACAATTTTAAGTGTATTATATATGACATAATTCTTACAATTTTCATACTGTGAACCAAGGCAAGCTGGAAGTCATCATGACCATGTGCAGGAGCTGTGTGGACCAATCCTGTGCCTTTATTTGCTGTCACATGACTTCCTGCCAGGAATGGTAACCCTTCCCCAGTTAGAGGATGACTATAAGTTGTTGATGAAAGACTAGAACCTGAAAAATACAGGATATATAATAAAAGATCCGCTAACAGTTGCTCGCCTCTGATTAACAGCCACCTCTTTTCAGCAGCCACCATAATTACTCCCAATGCATTTTGCTGTAAATTTAGCCTCTGTTCAGCAGCCACCTCTCTCCTCCAGCCAGCAGCCACATTTCTTAATCAAAAGATCCTCTATTAAACAGCCAGGATTAACTTAACCTTTAAGATGCCGAGAAAAACAACATCTGAAAATGTTGTCTGCTTATGTTGTCTGCTGAATTTTTTTGCCAAACTTTTAAAAATGTTTTTGTATACAGGCAAACAGTGTGGACCCAGATCAGACTGCTCCTGCAAACAGTGTGTGCCTTGATCAGACTGCCCCTGGAGGAGCAGTCTCATCTGGGTCCACACTGTTTGCAAAAATGACTTTTAAAGTAACTGGCAGATGACAAAGCAGATGACAATTGTCGTGATTGGCATGTTCTGGGTTACTGCCAAAAATATGGAGTAAATATAGAAAACATTTCTTTTCTGGTGTGTTTTGTTTGTTTGTTTGATTTGAAGTTTAACCTCCAACCTATGTCTTGGAGTAAAAATAAGAAAAATAAGGTATACCCCATAAACCCCAGTTTTCTCTATATAAAGTGGGGTTTAGGGGGTCTTCATTTCACGGACTTGTTCACATGATGTATACTTTGCAGTGAAATCATAAAAATGATATTTTCACAGTGTGGAAAATAACATGACCTTGCAGCCCAGAATACTTTTTCTAGCCAAAAGTCATATGTTATCGATAAAATAATTCTGTAAATAGTAAAAATACCTTGAAAAGCACTCTTTGAACTGTAAAAATGCTGTATTCAAAATGGGGATCTGTTTATGTTTTGAAACTGAAAGTTGTGATGTCATAGCCAGATCAAAATTGTGACGAATGATACTTTTGATCAATTACGGTAAGTGTTTTGTTTTGTTTGATTTGAGGTTTAACCTCCCTGTCAACACTGTAAAGGTCATGTTGGAGACGTTGCTTCCAATTTTGTGGGACTTTTACCCGACATTGAGATGAAATGACATCTCAAGCCCTGTCGCCCAATGAAACCAATTGGGTTTATTAGCATGGACGGTCCGCCACGCACCGTGGTTCCTGGACAGGCTTAGATCCTCTAAGCGGTTTACCAGTACTAGTGTGCGGGCCAGATTCAGCTCTGCGTGGAAGCATCATGCAGCCCATATATTTCTTCAAGCCCCTATGGGCGGGGGCCGTACGGTAAGTGTCCATAAATTTATAAAATAAAAAGAAAATTTACTTTTTTTTGGCTATACCATAAGTATTTCGTTTTTTCAACCTTCTCGATGAAATATTTTGGTATCCACCTCAAAAAAGTAAATATCCTTTATTACTACTGTCCAAATCCTTTTCTAAATAGTGCTACTGTTTAAGAAAAGAACCTGAGAGCAGATTCTATCCTCTCAGACAAACCTCTAATAAAAAGGGGTGCAAATTATTTATATATGATCAAGAGAATCCACTGGATTTACTATACATATATTACACTAAATATTACCTTTTACAATGGCTATTTGAAACAAATCCTTTTTTAGTATAGAGACTAGTTTGTCAGCAAAGGTGTCCTCACATATGTAAACATCTTGGGAGGTTTTATCTTCTAAAATACAATAGCTGAAAAATGTGACAAACAACACCATGAAAATGTAACAAACAACATCATAATATTGCTGAGGGAATCAATCATAATCCTGAAAAAAACACAACAACAAAGTGGTAGTATCAAATAAATCCCTATATACAGGGAGTACCGCAGTGCTGGATAGCCTTATATGCACTATATGAGCATTCTCTTTTGGGAATGCCTTTCTAGTGCAGTCGGAAAGGACATCGGCCACTGTCGCCGCATCTGTGTGTGAGTTCGAATCAAAGAAAAAAAAAACATCATAATAGCCTGTCCAGAAAAAGTTATGCCAGTCGGACTGCTCATTAAACCAGAGCGGTTTCTTTCGGTGGTAGGGCTAGAGATGTCATGTCATCTCAATGTCAGGTAGAAGTCCCACAAAATCGGAAGCAATGTCTCAAAGATGACCTAAACAGTGTTGACGGGAATGTAAAACCTCAACACAAACAAACAACTCCATGGTTTCACAGGCCATTTAAGGGGATCAGATTCAGTGAAATTCCACTATTAAGACCACCTAAAATTAGGAATAATTCTGCTATAAAAAGCTTATTTTGAAGGGTACACTTAATTTTTCTTTGTATTTTCTGCCTACAATGTTCTCTGGTCAAGGACCACCTTTGGGACTGTTCAAAAATGGTCTTTAAGACCACTTTTGAACAGTCCCAAAGGCGGTCTTAATATAGGAATTTTACTGTATACCCGGCAGATTTTCAGCCATTTTTACAAGGGAGACCACTTTTGTGACTTCCTGTAAACATTTCTGTCGACTTATCCCATCGGAAAATACCAGGGTCTACTCTTAAAGGAAAGTAGACCCTTATTGACAAGAGAGGCACACTAGTTTTAAAAGAGTTACCTCCCCTGAATGTGTCTCCACGAACAATAACTAATGAAACCATGGTCTGGGGTTATAAAGCTTTTTTTCATTTTTCATACTTGAGCATGAAATTTGTCCTGCTCATAAATTTTGAAATTTACAAGCAGGGCAAACAGCAATCTTTGCTTTGTTTATTTGATTAGAGGTTTAACATCCCCGTCAACACTGTAAAGGTCATTTTGGAGAGGTTGCTTCCAATTTCGTTGGACTTTTACCCGACATTGAGATGAAATGACATCTCAAGCCCTGTTGCCCAATGAAACCAATAGGGTTTATAAGCATGGGCGGTCCGAATTGTGCGTACCTCTTTGCCTGGGCAGCTTAGATCCTCTAAGGGGTTTACCGATACTCGTTTGTGGATCAGATTCAGCTCTGCGTGGAAGCATCATGCAGCTCATATATTTCTTCAAGCCCCAATGGGCGGGGGCCGAACAATCTGTGCTGATCTGAGCAGACAATTGCCTCATTTGATTGTATTTTAACTCTTATCCTGTTGTTCACGACAATCCCTATGGACCTACACTGTTTGACATTCAATTTATGAATTTGTAGGAATAAATTACATCAAGTAATCTGATTGGTTCAAATTCAGAAATGGGTGTGGCTAAATTGAATATTCAGCAAAGAGAAGGGTTAATTTCTCACCTTGAGTACTAGTCATAATAGCATCTGACATAGTTTCTTTCTATACCTTACTTCTGATTATAACTTTGAAAAGGAACTTATCATGAACACAAACTTGTACATTAGAAAACCAAAACATTGAAATTCAGCTAAATGTATGTGTGTGAATTCGGGTTTAACGTCACTTTCAACAATTTTTCAGTCATATCACGGTGGTGTCTGGTTGTGACAGGGAGGTCAATGCTCACTTTAAAAGTGCTGCCTCACTGAAGTATCATGTCCCAGACACAGTACATGATACCACACCCAGTCACATTATTCTGACACTGGTCGACCAGTCCTAGCTCTACCCCATAAATCTGAGTGCCAAGCGAGGAGCAGCTAGTACCATTCTTAACGATTTTGGTATGTCGCGGCCCGGGATCGAACCCGTGACCTCCCGTTCCCCAGGCTATCGAGGCCGGTCAGCTAAATGTAATAAGACCAGCTAAAATAAAATCTATTTCTTGTTTGTTTGATTTGAGGTTTAATGTTCCCATCAACACTTTTTTGGTCACTTTGGAGATGTTGCTTCCAATTTTGTTGGACTTTTACCAGGCAATGAGATGAAATCACATCTCAATCCCTGATACCCAAATGAAACCAACAGGTCCTTTGGGATCATTGATTCCAATTATAGAATTTCGAAAATACTTGAGGGTCACTGATGAGGCCTAAGTGGACGAAACTAGCTAGTCTGGCCCAGAAAACATGTACACTTCATATTTTTCAGTTCTGTGTTGTATTCCTTGCTTCCATAGGATAACCCTATTATAGAACTTATTTAACGTCACTACAGCTGGTGTCTGGGAATGTGTGGCAGCCGTAAAAAGTCTCCCTGCCCTACATCATAGTGTAGTTTATATTTTCTTGTCCTTTGGGATCATTGATTCCAATTATAGAATTTCGAAAATACTTGAGGGTCACTGATGAGGCCTAAGTGGCCGAAACTAGCTAGTCTGGCCCAGAAAACATGTACACTTCATGTTTTTCAGTTCTGTGTTGTATTCCTTCCTTCCATAGGATAACCCTATTATAGAACTTATTTAACGTCACTACAGCTGGTGTCTGGGAATATGTGGCGGCCATAAAAACTCTCCCTGCCCTACATCATAGTGTAGTTTATATTTTCTTGTCCTTTGGGATCTTTGATTTCAATTATAGAATTTTGAAAATACTTGAGGGTCACTGATGAGGCCTAAGTGGACGAAACTAGCTAGTCTGGCCCAGAAAACATGTACACTTCAAATTTTTCAGTTCTGTGTTGTATTCCTTGCTTCCATAGGATAACCCTATTATAGAACTTATTTATATGCAAGGATGGTTTGACTTGCACCACTTTGCCTGGTCAAGGATAGACATTCTAACTGGTTTACCAATACTCATGTGTGGTCGGTTTCAGCTCTGCATGGAAGCATCATGCAGACCAATCTATTTCTCCAAGCCCCGATTGGTGGGGCCAATTAAACATAATTAAAATGATTCAATTATTCTTTCATTGTGTTTTCTACACAATGAAAATACCATTTTTGACCAGTTCCAGAGGTGGTCTGAATAACAGAATCTTTCCATAATTCTAAGTCCAAGCTAATGGCATGTTTTGTTTGAATTATGAAATTCCTGAATTATCGACAGTGAAAATGTGACACTGTATACATTTCCGTTGTAAAAAGCCTTTGAACTCCATTTGAATTACTGAGTAGCTTGAATAATTGCAGTTTGAACTACTGAAGTTCTACTTATATTAGTCCTGACCCCTTTTTCTTCTCAGCCAGGACTGACAAAAATCTCTTACCTTATTCGCTTACCATAACAGATGGCTTGGTTAGCTGGTAGAGACCATGGCGTGGTTGTCCAGATCACAGCATATACTTTTTTATTGCCATCTGGAATACATGTATAGTACAATCACCTTAAAAAGCTAGTGCTGGGGGACAGAGGATCTTTTCAGTGAAAAGAAACCATAAACAGTTTTCAAAAATGCCATCTAGCGCCAAATTATGGATAACTAGCCTCTGTCTTGGTTCATAACAGCCTTATAGGGACTAAAATGACACCATAAGCCATTTTTTTCTTTAAAATTAAACCACTTCTAGTGCTGAGTATGTTCTACAATAGATTTTGTTTGTCTGTGTTGGAGTTTAAGGGCCCAGTCAACACTATTTAGGTCATTATTGAGCCAGTCAGTTTACCTACCCACACTTTTCCTGGGCAGCCTTAAACGTGAGCAGTTAACCTGTACAGTGCACATTCTTTCACCAAAAACTGCCCTTCTTGAATCAGCAGAAGGGAGAGAATGACCATAGAAAAGATTTCATGATCAATCTCCATGAAAGAATGTTGCCCACCCCGGAAGGTATCGAACCTGCATCCTCCTGATCACCAGTCAGATGCATAGACGCAAGATACAGGTGTTGCAAAAATTGTCTCCCTTTGGCACAAAATGTCAGCTGAATTCATTCACCTTAAACTGCATCATTCTTGATTTTTATATGTATATATCAAAATTTTTGGCTGCATGACCTGGTGGTCAATAGTGCTGGCTCTTAGTTCAAAGGATGCTGACAAAACTCTAGGGGCCTGTTGTTCAAAACTAACAATGTCATTTGTTAACGTATCATTAAAACTTTTATCATTTAATATGGCAAATATGCTAATATTTTTGCTGAAAAAATGTGAGTAGCTTTTGCATATGCAAAAGCTGCTCACATTTTTCCAGCAAAAATACCACTGTATTACATATTTAATTTGCTAGAACAGTTAATATGACCACTAACGAGCTAGTTAAGCTAATGATGCTTAGAACAACTGAACTCCAGAACCACAAATTGAAACATGATTATTCTCCATAAGCATCCAATTTTATTTTATTACAAAAATAAAAAAAACTGAAAAGATTATGTGACAAGTATTGTTTGCAGTGCATCCTGAAAATAACATACTAACAGTAGTGTTGCTCATTGTACAATTTGTAAATTAATGACATTGTGCAAAAGTAGGACACAGTGACTTGGGAAAAGCAACAGTTTAATCTGTTTGCAGGATGAAAGCTTACACAGTAATCATTTAATTATGGTAGGGGACTTTCCCTGTACAGGGGGCCTCCAGTTAAAGTCCCGATCCAAAGGACTGTGCACTTTTTGACATTTATCCCTGCAAATGATGACAATGGAGCGTGTTCGGACACCGAAATAATCACCGCCGCCTGGGATTGAACCGAGGGCCTCTAGCATCAGGGGCAAATGCACTAACAACTGAGCTATCACGTTCCTACATAATTTGAGCTAACAAACCATGTACATTTTCTGACATTGTGTGCTTGACTTTTAACAGTATTAAGATTTGAAGGTGACCAACAGGTTGTTTTTATTTATTTATTTACTCACCTATCAGTTGTTGCAAGGCTGAGGGACAATGCATCACAGGGACTCTTAAGTACACAGAAGTGCTCACATGTTCGTTGTTGTATTCCAATTCTGACTCTGCTAGTGCTGACCTATATGACAAGAAGACAAACATTTCCAAGGGATCATAATTTTCCTTATTTCTTATTACACGCATATGTTGCACTCATCAAGGCGATTCTAACAAGTACCCAAAACACATCATGTGAACAAGTTTGTGAAATAACAACTTCATATAGAGAAAACTGGCATTTATGGGGGTATACATTATTTTTCTTATTTCTGATTCAAGACATAGGTTGTGGGTACCCGTTAGAACTGCCTCAATGAGGCAGTTCTAACGAGCACCCACAACCTATGCTTGCAGTAAAAATAAGAAAAATATCATTGATTTTCATCAGAAAAGTAGCCATTTTGGAGATGTGAAAAAAATGCACTATGTCGAATGGGTGTGTTATAGTTACGATATGGTTTAACAGAGAAATAAAAAAAAAATATCCTAAGACTATCCTCCTTGTTCCTTGTTAACTATGGTTATGTTAAAGCCCATGAAAAGGGCTGCAACTCTGTCAAAAATTGAGATCTAGACCAACCACAAACAATTCATCCTTGACACAAACAAGTTTGCAAATTTGAAGAAAATCTGGGATAAAAAATACTAAAATTATTCATGGGAAAAAAGTGCAGATAGATGGACACACATCACAGGGATGAACATCATCCTGTCACTATTGCTTGTTGCGGTATAAGAATGACCAGCAATATTCATTTGTTCTAGACGATCTGTATATTTCTGTTTAGATACATTTTCAACCTTACTATATCCAAAATCACGCTACAATGAACAGCTATACAGAATCCACGAGAAGCCTAGTGTGCCCAGGACAGATGCAGCTCAGCCTCTAACCAGTCTTCTTGTTTGTTTGAATTGAGGTTTTACGTCCCTGTCATTTACCTATTTAGGTCATTTCGGAGACCTTGCTTCCAATTCTGGTGGGACTTTTACCTGATATTGAGATAAAATGTTGTGTCAAAATCAACTGCACAATTGGCAATCAGTGTATACCCAGATGAGACAAAGCAGTTTGCGGCATCTCATCTGGGTCTACACTGTTTGCTCAAGCCTGTCTGTCCGCATATACACAGTAAATATGGTATGCCTCTTTGGATAGCATAGGGGCTACTGAAGACTTGTGTAGATCTGTACACCGTTTTTGTCCCCTCCTGGGGTTAAGGTAAAAAGGTAGAAAGAAAGATTGAGGAGATTGATCAGACTGTGTTGGTGTCAGGCTGGTCCCAAAAGTCTTCTTGTAGCTTTTGTCATTTTTTTTTTTTTGGGGGGGGGGGGGTGGAGTTTGGGTTTTACGGCCCTTTCAAGATTATTTCACTCATATCGAGCCGATCGTTAATCATAGGTGGGCGAAAACCGGAGTACCCAGCTTTTGTCATATGTGCTCATTATAAGTAGGACAAAACCTACAAGTCCAGAGTGACCAGCAGGACTCGGATAAGTCAGGGCATCCCACACAGTCTAATCAGTCTTTGTTGTTCACATGAGCCTTCAATAGCCTTTTGGGCTATCCGAAGATCAACAAGAAATGACTGTCCAGACTGGCTTGACACACAGGCTGATCTGAGTCTTCAAGCATAGCCCCAGATAAGAGGGGTATCTACATATTATTTTTCTTATTTCTGCACGAAAATGTATGTTGTTGGTATTAATTAGAGTTCCCACAATTTATGTTTATGTGCAGAAATAAGGAAAATTTCACTACTTTTCGGATGAAACAAGCGCCTTATCTGGAGTTATGTCACTGGTCATATAGGTCTTACTGTTTGCAGGCCTTGGTAACTCAGTCAGATGCATTTCTGACTGGTGATCAGGCAGTCGCGGGTTTGATAACTCCTGGAACTAGCTAAATTGTTTCATGCAGATTGAATGTGAAACCTTTTCTACATTAAATTTTATTCTTTCCCTTCTGCTGATTCAAGAAGCTGATTCAAGATGGGAGTTGTCAGTTTCTGGTGAAAGAATGTAACTGAACTAGGTAACTGCTTTTGCATTAGCCTGCCCAGGAAGTGTGGTTAGGTAAACAGACATGCTTGATATGACCTAAATAGTGTTGAATGGTCTATAAAACTCCAAAACAAACAAATCATTGTGCGTTTTGTTGTGCTCTGGCTCAAATAATATTTTCAAGAAAGCTTACCTTGTAGAAGGTGACCAGTACACAGGCATGAAATCAATGTACACCAGGCCCTGAAAATTGATTGTACAGAAAGAAACTTCAATAGCATAAAAATCCTAAAAATTCTGAAACCTTGAGGACTTGCTGTAATTCTCCTAAAATTTTAACAAATTTAGTTAATGATCCAGCAAGGAGTCCAAAAGGTGCAGGTGGAATGGCAGTGTAGACCCTGATCAGACTGCTCCATCAGGAGCTTTCTGATCTGGGTCTGCACTCTTTGCTTAGGCCTATCTGTCCCAATACTTAGGATCATTATGGTATATGACGTCAATTGTATGACATGCCCGTGTGATAAAAAGGCGTCTATACAATCTCTGGAACTAGAATTTTTCTGAATTTTTGGGGGGTTATTTTTCTTATTTCTAGTCAAAATATGTCTGGTGGGTGCTTGTCAGAACTACCTCATTTCAGATGGTTCTTACCAGTGTTCACAAATCTATGTTTAGAGTAAAAATTCAAGAAAATAATGAAAACCCCATCTCTATATGAAGTGGGATTTAGAGGGGTTCTCATTACACAGACTTGTTTACATCAGAATCAGAATTGTTACTGGTGACACGTCAAATGACATTCATACACCAGGACCTGTGATATGGGGAGTTAGTCCCTAGCTCTATCCAAAGAGGTAAAACTTAGTTACACAGTCATCAGCACCTTCAGCTGTCGAAATAATCAAATCGGGAAGGGCATTCCAGTCTCTAATGGTTCAATCTCGTGATGTGAAGGAAGCTGAAGCAATAACTCTTTATGACTTTGACTGTACATGACATATGATTTAGGTTTCTAAAATAAAGATCATGCATGCACATCACAGATTAAGTGTATTTCTTTAATCATTTACAGACACATGATGAGATGCCTATATGCATGTCATGACCAGCATATTTTAGTAAGGCTAGGCATTTTTGGGACTTAATCCTATTTTGTACCAAATGGAATCTTCCACCTAATATATAGCACAAGTACATTTCAAAATTTAGGGGTGTAGGGTTGTGTTTTCTTAAAAAATTTATTTGGAAAATGGCTGAAGTTTTTGCAAACAGGGGATGCCCCAGAACCTCGGCGTCTGATCTGGGCCCGCACTGTTTGCCAAATACCCATTTTGCAGTTTCCGGTACAAAATGGGTTATGCGCCCGAGTGCTTGTCTAAGATTTTAATTATATCAGAACAGGCTTTGTGCCATATAAATAAGTTCTAAGATCCAAACTATATTTTGGAATTTAATAAGTCAGTAATAACACAACAGTCGCCGGCCTCTGTAGCTCAGTCAGATGCGCATCCGGTGATCAGGAGAATGAGGGTTTGAAACCTGCCAGTGGAGATTGATCATAAAATCTTTTCTGCAGTCATACTCTCCCTTCCACTGATTCAAGAAGGGCAGTTGTCAGTTTCTGGCGAAAGAATGTGCACTGTACCGGTTAGCCGCATATGTATAAGCCTGCCCAGGAAAAGTGTGGATAGGTAAACTGACCGGCTCAAAAATGACCTAAAATAGTGTTGACTGGGCCATTAAACTCCAATACAAACAAACAAACAATACCACAACAGTCAACTTTATGAGTTTCAGATCCAAATGCATGTCAACTTATTCATATTTATTTTATCACTTTAGGGTATTAACAGAAACAATGTCATTGGCATTTTTCTCAAACTTAGAAAACTGTGATTTAGCCAACTTCAAGCACAAAGCCCTTCAGTTACCTTCTGAAACAGGTTATAGAAGACATCTAGCTGACTGGTTTGATACTGCGGGTCGAAGGTATAATAGCAATTATTCCAGTCTGCCATGACACCCCATCGCTTGAACCCTTGCATCTGATGATATATGGCACTTTGAGCAAATCTCCTTGCTGAAAACACATGAAACATTTTTTATCAAAAGTACAGTGAAATTCTGCTGTTAACCCAAAAACTGCCAATCACGACAGTTGTCGTCTGCTTTTCTGTCTGCCAGTCACATTAAAAGCAAGTTTTGCAAACAGTGTGGACCCAGATCAGACTGCTCCAGACCATCCATAGAACCACAAGAGTTTAAGGAGCGGTCCGACTCGCATCAATTTTCCTTGGCAGGCTTAGACCTAACCGGTTTACCAGTATACTCCTCTCTCATGCTACAGCGTCTTGCAAGGTACCGCAGTAATTAAAAAAATCACGAGATTTTGGAAATAATCGCTATAACAACCCGGAAGCTGCCCTTTCAACTGCTGTCATTTTTTGCAAAAAGTGAAGGTAACTGGTGAGTAAATTACAGTTTTTATGAAATCTACAAAAACATGGCTTCTGACATTCCATTTCCATCCCCTGTCCTTAAAACTCAACCTCCAGCATGTTTGCAAGGTTCTGAATCTTTTGTTTAGTTCGCAGAGAGCATGGTCTGATAATGCCCATTGACACTGGGGTCAAAGGTCACGTTTCCCATATTTGGAAGTTATTTCCCAGAAGTCCTAAAGTATGGGAAGCCATTAAGACAAATTTTTTTTTAAAGCAATGAAAGTTATGAAAACTTGCTTGGGTTAGACTTTATTTATTTTCTGCTTTTGAGACATCAATAGCACAACTCCTTATCATAGACATGTTTTTTTTTATATTGCTGCTGACATGTAGACTGCTGAAACCAATATACATGGTAGATTTTAAAAACTCCATTGATATTATTCAGGTGGCCTCTGTAGGTGTTTTAATTGTTTGGAACATGGATGCAAATGTCTTTTTGCAGGATGTTCCAGTAAAGAGAAGAAAACTAAAGTACGGCAAACTGAATCTTCAAAGAGCATATGAGGCAACACAGAGAGGGGTATCGGTTTATAGGGCAGCCAGAGACTATTCCATCCATACCTGCCAACTTTTCAAATTTTTCATGGGGGAGATTCTGCGTGTCAAGGCATTTTTCGATGGAATAAAGCGCGGTGAATATTTTCCCCAAAATTTCCATGGGGGAGATTTTTTTTTCAAACTAGTAGACACACTCCAGTTCACTAGTACAATCAGAAAAACTGCATGTTTACATTTTATGTATTATCCAATAAATCACTGGTATAATACTTAAGCTTCAATAATTAACAGTATTTGCATTAACTAAAGATTGTCTGAATATATGTTCTGTCTGAAATTAGGTTCTTTTACTCAGAAACAGTTTTCATGCAATTGCAAGGAGTGCTTAATGTCTGATTATAACAGCCTTTATTTTGCAAAACAATTGTTTCTGAAGTGTTAGAACACATTCATTACCAAATAACAATACAATTCTTAGTTTGAGAGATAAAAACTACGATTTTCGTAGTCACGAAGATACGTGACATCACTCATTCATAGGTAAATATTTACTTTCATTACATCTGGGAGAGATTAAATAATTGTTCAAACATACTTACATTAAAAGATCAGCAAAGGACATCCCTGTTCATGCTCATACAGATAGAAAACTGTTGGCAACTTGCATTTGTTTGTGGGTACTGGGTAATATATCATTGGGTTAAAAATAGTCAATACAGCTAAAATATACTCAGGGTTTTTCCATCTCCAAAATAAATAGTGAAGAAATCCAAGATATTCCAAATAACTATCCACAAACAATATGGCTGATAAAAATACCAAGCGTGAGGCGGTGGAAAAATCATGGTTTTTGCCTTATTTTGGCAACACGATCCTGAGGTCAAAATGCATGGAAAAATCGTGAAACTCACTCCTAATGGGTGAAAGTTGGCAGGTATGTCCATCCCCGAATCCACACTCCGTGATAGAACCAGGGCACTGGTGGATCTTTATGTCAAGATTGGGTTTGACACCTTTTTTAATAGAGAGGAAGAGGAAAAACTTGTCGCACATATCAGCTATATGGCAGAGATAGGTTATGGATATGGCACATCAGGGATCAGCTATATGGCCAAGAACTATGCTGAATCATTAAATAAACCCATTAAAGCTAAAGAGGCTCTATAGTAACAAGTGGTTTTATAGCTTTCTTAAAAGATGGTCCACCCTAAAAGTTCCTAACCACATATACTGACAGTTGTTAGGGCTGAGTCGGCATCACGCAAAACTCTGGATAAATATTATAAGGAACTTGAAACTATCTTAGCTAATCATGACTTGAAAGACAAACCACAGACCATATACGTGGACGAGACTGGTGTGTCAATAGACCACAATACAACAATACAACAAAATAAAGGTTTTATAGAACTTTAAGTTTTAAATGTTTTGCTTGGCACTCAAGTTATTTGTAGATCAATTCAAATCAGTATTAAATAGCTTTATAAAACGAACCTTTATCTCTGATCTGGAGAGGCGTTAACTTCTGGTTGCTGTATACGGCATCTTCCAAGGCTTTCAGTTCAATTGGCATTCCATGACAATCCCAGCCAGATACGTAGTGAACGAGGTTGCCTTGTAACACATGGTATCTGTTGGTTATGTCTTTCAAAATCTGTGTACAGGATAAAAAAGCAGTTGATTTAGCTTAATAATGTCCTGCTTAACATGACAATCCCTGTCTTTGCAAACAGTGTAGATCCAGATCAGATGGCTTCTACAGAAGCCATCTGATCAGGATCTACCCTGTTCATCAATTACATGTAGTTTGCAAATTTGAATGAAATGTTATATCAAGTAATCTGATTGGTTGATAGACAGAGATGGGTGTGGCAAAATTAATTTATTCAGCAGGACAAGTGTTAAATATCTGGACAGGCAGGGCAGATCCAGATGAAATTCTGACAAGTGCCATTATTGTCTGTCATTTATAAAATAGATTGCAGGGCTGGAAAATTCTTCAAAATTTCACTCCTCCTGCATGGCTAAGGGCATGTAGGTTTTAGAAAATTTCATAGGGACTAGACAAAATTTTTATTTGTCTTCCAAAATTATAACTCGTTATGATGAGTTGGCAGGTGGAATTTTCCAGCCCTGGGTTGCAACAAGCAACAAGAGCTCCGCAAATGGGGCATTATACGCCTCTGGCAATAAGTAAGATGGAGCATATATATACTGATTGCTGTACAAGTTTGGGTTTGTGGAATGTAACAATATGTGCTCCATATATTCTTACCTGGCACTATTAATAACCCTCAAAGGCTCAAACTACCTGTCTCGAACTAATTTTCATGGTCTGTAATATTTGGTGGACCATAACCTCAAAATAATATGGGCATAACTCTGGCAATAAGTGGTGGATTGTAACCTTGAAATAATATGCGCTGCTCCACATAATAGTCTAACTATATGTAAAGTTTCAGCTTCATGAGATGTAAAATGTAGGAGGCGTTATACGGAAACAAAATATGTTTAGAAGAATCTGTGAAAGGGGAGTAACTGTGGTAATATTTGGCAGACTGTAACCTTAAAACAATATGCGCTGTTCCACATCATGGTCTTACTACATGTATATGTAAAGTTTCAGCTTCATCAGATGTAAAATGTAGGAGTCATCTGGAAATGGAATGTTTAGCAACATCTGTGAAAGAGGTATAACTCTGGCAATATTTGGCTGACTGTAACCTCAAAATGATATGCACTGTTCCATATCTTGGTCTTATTGTATGTAGAGCTTCAGCATCTTCGGATGTAAAATGTAGGAGTAATCCGGAAACACAATGTTTACAAACTTTTTCAAAATGGCATAACTCTATTATTATTTGTGGACGGTAACCTCAAAACAATATGCGCTGCTCCACATCATGGTCTAACTATGTATGAAGTTTCAGCTTGATCGGATGTAAACTGTAGCAGGAGTTATCCGGAAAAAAAAAGTTGACAAAAAATTTCAAAGGGGCATAACTCTATTAGTATTTGGTGGGCCGTAACCTCAAAACAATATGCGCTGCCCAACATCATGGTCTAACTATGTATGAAATTTCAGCTTGATCAGATGTAAACTGTAACAGGAGTTATCCAGAAACGAAAAGTTTACAGACAGACAGACAGACAGACAGACAGACAGACGTATGGACGGACGTTCCTACGGGATAGAACATTAAGTGGCTAGTCATCAGCATAATTGACACTTAGGTGGCAAACTTCTCTTTAGAGGATAGCCACGTAAGAGAACATTTTTGCCACTCAAGTACCAATTTTACTGAATAAATTGCACTTGTACTCACAAATGACAACATGTACTTAGGTGGCAAACTGTCCAAATTTTTTGCCACCTAATATCTCTCTGTGTATGCGGACGGACAGACGGATGGATGGACACCAGGGGATATAACATAATACGTCCTGTTTTTCGAACAGGTGTATAAAAATGTGTCTCCAACCAAACAGCAAAAGCTCCTAGAGAATCTCTGATCAGCCTGCACATAATAATGAGGGAAACAGTCTTTGCAGGGCTTTAACCCTTTTTGTATCGAATGGAATCTTCCTCCTTATATATAGCAGGAGTCCATTTCAAAATTTAGGGGTGTCAGGCAGTGTTTTCATCAAAATTTATTTGGAAAATGACTGAACTTTTAGCAAACAGTGGAGTCCCTGATCAGACGCCGCATTCTGCGGAGTCTGATCTGGGCCTGCACTGTTTGCCATGCTACCCGTTTAGGGGTTTCCAGTCTGAAACAGGTTAAATGGATAGACGTTGAGTCATTGACCAAAATTTTCATAGTACAGACAGACAAACTTGTGACCTGAATCATAGGATACATAGCTCCAAATAAGGTGTAACAAAGATAATAATGGGATAATTTTCCTAATCACCTGTCAGAAATATATGCTGTGGGTACTTGTTAGAATCACCTCAGTTAAAGAGGTGTAACAAAGATAATTATGGGATAATTTTCCTTATCACCTGTCAGAAGTATATGTTGTGGGTACTTGTTAGAATCACCTCAGTTAAAGAGGTGTAACAAAGATAATTATGGGATAATTTTCCTTATCATATGTCAGAAGTATATGTTGTGGGTACTTGTCAGAATCACCTCAGTTAAAGAGGTGTAACAAAGATAATTATGGGATAATTTTCCTTATCATGTCAGAAGTATATGTTGTGGGTACTTGTCAGAATCACATCAGTTAAAGAGGTGTAACAAAGATAATTATGGGATAATTTTCCTTATTATATGTCAGAAGTATATGTTGTGGGTACATGTCAGAATCACCTCAGTTAAAGAGGTGTAACAAAGATAATTATGGGATAATTTTCCTTATCACCTGTCAGAAGTATATGTTGTGGGTACTTGTCAGAATCACCTCAGTTAAAGAGGTGTAACAAAGATAATTATCAGATAATTTTCCTTATCACCTGTCAGAAATATATGTTGTGGGTACATGTCAGAATCACCTCAGTTAAAGAGGTGTAACAAAGATAATTATCAGTTAATTTTCTTTATCACCTGTCAGAAGTATATGTTGTGGGTACATGTCAGAATCACCTCAGTTAAAGAGGTGTAACAAAGATAATTATCAGTTAATTTTCCTTATCACCTGTCAGAAATATATGTTGTGGGTACATGTCAGAATCACCTCAGTTAAAGAGGTGTAACAGAGATAATTATGGGATAATTTTCCTTATCACCTGTCAGAAGTATATGTTGTGGGTACTTGTTAGAATCACCTCAGTTAAGGAGGTGTAACAAAGATAATTATTGGATAATTTTCCTTATCACCTGCCAGAAGTATATGTTGTGGGTACTTGTCAGAATCACCTCAGTCAAAGAGGTGTAACAAAGATAATAATGGGATAATTTTCCTTATCACCTGTCAGAAGTAAATGTTGTGGGTACTTGTTAGAATTGCCTCAGTTAAGGAGGTGCAATAAAGATAATTATGACATAATTGTCTTTATCACCTGTCAGAAGTATATGTTGTGGGTACTTGTTAGAATTGCCTCAGTTAAAGAGGTGTAACAAAGATAATTATGGGATAATTTTCCTTATCACCTGTCAGAAGTAAATGTTGTGGGTACTTGTTAGAATTGCCTCAGTTAAGGAGGTGCAACAAAGATAATTATGACATAATTGTCTTTATCACCTGTCAGAAGTATATGTTGTGGGTACTTGTTAGAAACACCTCAGTTAAGGAGGTGTAACAAAGATAATTATGGGATAATTTTCCTTATCGCCTGTCAGAAGTATATGTTGTGGGTACTTGTTAGAATCGCCTTAGTCAAGGAGGTGTAACAAAGATAATGGGATAATTTTCTTTATCACCTGTCAGAAGTATATGCTGTGGGTACTTGCTAGAATCACCTTAAAAGGCTCAATGAGGCAGCAGTGTTCAAGCCATCAAATTAACTACTGTATACCTTATTCAGCGCATGTCCAACATGAGGATGACCATTGGCATATGGTGGTCCATCGTGAAGTATGAACTCTTTTCCACAATTGTGTTCTCTCTGCCAGTTGTAGAGGCTCTCGAACTTGCATTCCTAATAGTGTAAATAAATAAAAACCTTGGAAATAAAATTTGTTAACTTATGCCTTTGTATTTCTCAAGAAAATGTACACCACAAACTCTTCATAACAAAGGGGATGATTAGTATAAGCAACCTTGCTTGTTTTCAAATCTTGTTGATCTTTCTAATATGTTACATTCTTGTTATATATCTGCAACTGAAAAGAAGTAAATAAAATATTGTATAAACTAACACTTTTGTTGGAGCCCAAAGCAGAACCGGTGTTCACTACATAATTGTTTTGGTATAGACTATATAAAAGTGACCATGATATGACATCTCAAGACCTGTCGCCCAATGAAACCAATAGGGTTTATAAGCATGGACTGACCAACTCACACCGCTTTGCCTGGGCAGGCTTAGATCCTCTAAGCGGTTTACCAGTACTCGTGTGTGGGTCGGTTTCAGCTCTGCGTGGAAGCATCATGCGGCCCATCTATTTCTTCAAGCCCTGATGGGCGGGGGCCATTTAGTCGTTTGTAAAGTTCCTTAAAAAAGAAGCATTTGGGATCACCTCACTAAGGAAAAACATACTTCTGAAAACTGACATGCACAATAAGGCAAAAATATGTAGTAATGTACCAACTTTGATTAAAATTAATCAATTTGTTAATGAGACAGAGTGCAGACAAGCCATTTTGGCCCAAAAATGACTGTTTTGGGGTCGCTGTGACCTTAGAAATGAGGTCATGGTCACCAAAATCTAACCAAATCTGCATTTTGTTGTAATGATATATTGTACCAAGTTTGATTAAACATTAATCAATTCATAAATGAGACAGAGTACAGACAAGCCATTTTTGGCCCAAAAATGACTGTTTTGGGGTCGCTGTGACCTTTGAAATGAGGTCAAGGTCACCAAAGTCTAATTAAATCTGTGGTTCATTGTACTGATATATTGTACCAAGTTTGATTAAAATTAATCAATTCGTTAAAGAGATAGAGTGCACACAAGCCCTTTTTGGCCCAAAAATGACTGTTTTGGGGTTGCTGTGACCTTGAAAATGAGGTCAAGGTCATCATGACCTAATAACTGTTTTCCCTTATCCTAGTGATGTGTCTATGCAAGTTTGGTCAAAATCCATCCATAGATTCAGGAGAAATAATGTTTCAAACAGGCTACGCCGAGGCCAACTGGCTCTGCACCAAAAACAATGTCCCCCTCCCCTCCGGTGGGGGGGACATAATACGCCCACGGGGAAATGAAGCGGGGGCCTTTAGCATAAGAGGCAAGTGCACTAACCAATGAGCTTCCAAGCTAACCACCAGAGAAGCTTTAACTCAAACAAGGGCATCGAAAGTAAATCACACACAATATCGTAGGTACCAGGCCTATAGAACTATTCCTCAGTGGGTGGAATAGTCTTCCCCCGTCAGAAGTTTTGTTTGTTTGTTTGTATTGGAGTTTAACAGCCCAGTCAACACTTTTTAGGTCATTTTTGAGCCGGTTAGTTTACATATCCACACTTTTCCTGGGCAGGCTTATAGGTAAGCGGATAACCAGTGCACACTCTTTCACCAGAAACTGAGAATCCCCCTTCTTGAATTAGATGAAGGGAGAGAATGACCGTAGAAAATATTTCATGATCAATCTCCACAAAGAATGTTGCCAACCCCAGCAGGTATCGAACCCGTGTCCTCCTGATCACCAGTCAGATGCGCACCCAACTGAGCTACCGAGGCCGGCCCCTCGTCTGCAGTAGATGCCAAGATCGCAGAGGATTTCAAAACCTGTATAGTATAGATTGGGACTCAGAGGTATGCCTTTTAGTGTACACTACCTCTGCTAATCAGATTGTAAATAGTTTTAAGGACGCATCCTCTCCACCCCACCCTTTTTTAAGCTAAATTCTAAATTTAACCACCTGTCCAACTGAGGTAATGGCCAAATGTGACCGACTCAGTATATGAAGTTAGATCTGTCTATCTTCATACGCAACCTTTCTCTTTGAGTAAGGTTTAGAGGGTGATTATTACATGGAATTGTTAACAGTAGAGGGTAGAGGAGGTTAACTAGGGCTGGCTAATCGGAGCTGAAAAGATAATCGATTATCAGTCATGTCATTGCGATCGATAATCGATTTGTAATCGCTAAGGTTTTTGTTATAATTTTACCTGTCTGGCTTTCTATCTGAGCGTGACTCTTACCATATGTTGCACTTTACCATATGTATATTTGAACAGACAGGCCTGAGCAAACAGTGTAGACCCAAATGAGATGCCGCAGAATGCGGCGTCTCATCAGGGTCTGCACTGTTTACCACTCATCCAGCTATTTTAGGCATAACTTTGGGTAGTAAATTGTACCTATCAACTAATCGATTAAAAGCAAATCAGAGATGATAATCATTTTTGTGGAATTTATTGATTGATTAATTGATTATATGATTAATTGTGTCAGCCTAAAGGTTAACCTTCATGAAATCTGGAGTGTGTACTTAATGTGTACCATCTGTGTCCTCTTCATTGGGTTATGTGAAATGGAAGAACAAAAGAAATTAAGAAGAAACCACAGGACTTTTTATTCACACATCTATAGATAATTGGGGACGGACGACTTAGTGAAATCACCGAAATCTAACGAAATCACCTCATAAATTACCGAAATCACCATTTTATTGGTATAAAACCATGTTAAATATTTAAAATATATTATAGGGGTCTACTTTATAATTTTTTTAGAATTAATATTAGTAGAAACAAGAGGCCCATGGGCCACTATGCTCACCAGAGCTCAGGTGGGCACGGCCCAATGGCAGCCATGTATTTTTACATGATATCATTTTAATCTACCAAATGAACCCCCATGTCCAAATGAGCACCCATGTGGACTCAGTATCTGAAACATTAGGCCTTTTATGAAGTAGAGGGGGTGGGGCATGGAGCCCTGGTTGGTATCACTAAATGCGTCTTATCATAAGGAACAAGAATATATATGGTTTAGCAGTGGGGATCTGTAAGGCCTCTTAAGTGGTGGAGGAGTTGGGGCATGCCCTGTTGATCCCAGGAAAGCCCAAGATTGTTGTCCCTAAATGTGTCTTATCATAAGGACCAAGTATATATATGGTTTAGGGGTGGGAATCTGAACGGTTTCTGAGATTTGAGGCCCTTTTATGAAGTGGAAAGGATAGGAATGGCCCCTGCGAACCCCCTACAGTAGGTGTGCAAATAATAAGGAACAAGAACATATATGATTATGGGGTGGGGATATGAATGGTTTCTGAAATATAAACTCTTTTATGAAGTGGAAGGGCGGGGCACATTGTCTCAGCACAAAGTGACCGACAGGTCGGTGTGATTGAACGAGTCTTATCATAAGGAACAAGTATATCGTTTAGGGGTGGGGATCTGAACTATTTCTGAGATATATGGCTTTTAATGAAGTAAAGCGATGGGGCATGGCCTGGGCATGCCCTGGGGATTCCCAAGCTGGTGTCACTGAATGCGTCTTATCATAAGGAAGATGAATATATATGGATTTAGGGTGGGGCTAAGAACAGTTTCTGAGACATAAGGCCTTTTGTGAAGTGGAAGGGGTGGGGTAAGGCCCCGGGAGACTCCCAGGTTGGTGTCAATGAATGTGTCTTATCATTAGGAACAAGAATATATATGGTTTAGGGGTAGCCATCTGTAGGGTTTCCAAGATATTGTGAGATTATGAAATGAAGGGGGTTGGGCATGGCCCCAGCACATCCCTGGGGACCCCCAAGTTGGTGTCACTGAATGTGTCTTATCATAATGAACAAGAATATATATGGTTTAGGGGTGAGGATCTGAACAGGTTGGTGTCAATGAATGTGTCTTATCATAAGGATAAAGAATATATATGGTTAAGGGGTGGGGATCTGTAAGGTTTCCAAGATATTGGGCGTTTTTGGAAATGGAGGGGGTTGGGCATGGCCCCGGCGCATCCCGGGGACTCCCAGGTTGATGTCACTGAATGGGTCTTATCATAAGGAACAAGAATATATATGGTTTAGGGGTGGGGATCTGAATGGTTTCCAAGATATTGGGCCTTTTATTAAGTGGAGGGGGTGGGGCATGGCCTCGGCGCATCCCTGAGGACCCACAGGCTGGTGTCACTGAATGCGTCTTATCAATAGTAACAAGAATATATATGGTTTAGGGGTGGGGGTCTGTAAGGTTTCCAAGATATTGGGCCTTTTATGAAATGGAGGGGGTTGGGCATGGCCCCGGCGCATCCCGGGGACTCCCAGGTTGATGTCACTGAATGGGTCTTATCATAAGGAACAAGAATATATATGGTTTAGGGGTGGGGATCTGAATGGTTTCCAAGATATTGGGTCTTTTATTAAGTGGAGGGGGTGGGGCATGGCCTCGGCGCATCCCTGAGGACCCACAGGCTGGTGTCAGTGAATGCGTCTTATCAATAGGAACAAGAATATATATGGTTTAGGGGTCGGGATCTGAATGGTTTCTGTGATATATGGCCTTTTATGAAGTGGAGGGGGTGGGGCATGGCCCAGGCACAACCTGGGGGACCCTCAGGTTGGCATAGAAGCGTATGGTTGAGAGGAGTTTACTCAAGAAACATTTCTATAAAAGTTTTGTCAAAATATCTGCAATGACTTGGCAGTAAATGCCATTTTTCAATTTTCCCCATTATAAGTCTATGGAAACTCTAAGTTGCCATAGCAACCAAACTAATGAGCCGATTTTCATAAAAAACACAAACTTTCAACCCCCCAGCCCAAGGATGCTACAGATAAAATTTGGGCCCAATCGGCCCAGTGGCTTCAGAGGAGAAGATGTTTAAAAGTGTTGACACCAGACATACGACGACGACGGACGACGGACAACTGCCTATCCTATAAGCTCCCCCGGAGCCTTCGGCTCTGGTGAGCTAAAAAGTTATTGGCCGTACACAAAAAAGCCCTTTTTTTACCTTTGACCTCTAAGTATGGCCTTGACCTTTGAGGTACAACACATCGTCTTATGATGGTTAACATTTCTGCCAAGTAATTTCAAAATCCATCAAAGAATAAGGAAGTTATTGACTGTCCCTTTTTTTACCTTTGACCTCTAGGTATGACCTTGACTTTGGAGGTATGGACCTTGGTCTTGCACATGACTCATGGTCTAATGACGGTGAACATTTCTGCATGGTTACTTTATAAAGTCCATCCAGAAATAAAAAAGTTATTGACTGGACACAAAACAAGAATATATATGGTTTAGGGGTTGGGATCTGTAAGGTTTCTTAGATATAAGGCATTTTATGAAGTTGAGGGGGCGTGGTATGGCCCCGACACAACCTAGGTGACCCCCAGGTTGACATAAAAGCATATGACTGAGAGAAGTTTACTCAAGGAACATTTCTATGGAAGTTTTGTCAAAATATCTGCAATGACTTGGCAGTAAATGCCATTTTTCAATTTTCCCCGTTATAAGTCAATGGAAACTCTAAGCTGCCATAGCAACAAAACTAAAAGGCCAAATTTAATAAAAAACACAAAACCTGTAAAGGCAAATATGGTGAATATTTCCATAAAGTCTCAGTCCCATTGAACATATGGTTTCTGAGGAGATAATTTTTTAAGTATTTTTTCTATTTTTTTTTCATTTTGGTTTCCATAGCAACCAGCAAAAATGAGCAGTAGGCCTAAAATCACATGGCAGATAGTAGATTGCATTAGGTACACTTTTATGAAAGTTTTGTCAAAATATCTGCAAAGGCTTGGCAGTTAATGCCATTTTTCAATTTTCCCCATTATAAGTCTATGGAAACTCTAAGTTGCCATAGCAACCAAACTAATCAGCTGATTTGCATAAAAAACACAAACTTTCAATCCCCCAGCCCAAGGATACTACAGATGAAATTTGGGCTCAGTCGGCCCAGTGGCTTCAGAGGAGATGTCGTTTGAAAATGTTGACATCATAGGACAGACGACGACGACGGACAACTGCCTATCCTAAAAGCTCACCCGGAGCCTTTGGCTCTGGTGAGCTAAAAATCCCCAAAATTTCACCGGAATGTATGTGTTTGTGTGTGTGTGTTTTTTTTAATATAACATGGAAATCACCAGTTACCTCCGAAATTACCGAAATCACCATCATTTTGATCCAAAACCATGTTACATATTTAAAATGTTGATAATATGTAAAATAGTTTAGGGGGGTATTATTATTTTCAGTAGAAAAGATCCCCAAAATATCACTGGATTGCGTATTTTAGGGTGTTAACCGAAATCATCAGTCACTTCGGAAATTACCGACATCACCGCCATTTTTTTTTTTATATGAAACCATGTTGGATGTTTAAAATATGCATATGATACATGTATATTGAATGGAATAAGGATTTGTTAGATATGACATTATAAACATAAAATCTTGAAATGAATGTATTTGTACAAATCATTAAGTTGTTGAAGGTGATTTCGGTAATTTCTGAGATGATTTCTGCGATCTGACCCATGTCACAATGTTATCAATAAAACGAACCTATATTTTGCTTTAAATGCAGAATCTTAACAGTTAGACAGTATTCTTAAGGTGGACATTATAAATATATTTCGAGTATTTGACTGAAAAACTTAAAACAACATTATTTCTCCCTAACAGAGACATTTAGCATCACGAAAAACACGCCTATATAATTTTGACCCCCTTGAACCCCACTTTTATATAGTAAAACTGGGGTTTGCATGTGTAAAACTTATTTTTCTTATTTCTGCTCTAAAATATAGATTGTGGGTATCGTTAGAACCGCCTCGATGGGGCGGTTCTAACGAGTACCCACAGTCTATATTTTGAGCAGAAATAAGAAAAAATATCGTAATTTTTCACCTTAAAATCTTCATTTTTGGGGCGATAAAGGTGGCAATGTATTTGTATAGGCGTGTTTTTGTAATGGGCATACAGGGGTAGGGGAGGAGGCATACAGTATTGTGATATGAGCGGTGATTTCAGTAACATCTGTGGTTATTGCGGTACAATTAGACACCATTCTTAATGTGGACATTATATTATATAGAGGATCTTACATGTATTATTGAATTTATTAAACGAGTTGGAGAAAAGGGATAAAATGCGAGGCTTATTGAATTTATTAAACGAGTTGGAGAAAAGGGATAAAATGCGAGGCTTTGTCGAGCATTTTATCTCTTTTCTTCAACGAGTTTAATAAATTCAATAATACATGAGCATGAATGCAAGATTCTATTTATCATATGACATTTAAAACGCATTTTATTCATGAGTGTTTAACAAAAATGTCAATATTCCGCCATTAGTAAACGCGACGTCGTTAAGGACGTCGTACATGTAACGTAACGGGGCGTATCTAACTAATTTGCATATTTAATCCACTAGTGGATTATCGAAAATATTACATGGCGTTATTACACTCTCAGACGCGACATCATATGATAAAACTGAATATGTTTATGAATATATTTATGAGTGTTTGACTAAAATACACAACATTATTTCTCCCCAACAGAGAAATTTAGGCAAATACAGTATTGCTATATGAGTGGTGATTTCAGTAAAATCTCTGGTGATTTCGGTAAATAGAAAGTTAGGCCTGATTCTTAGACTGGACATTAAAGTTTATACAGTTATGAATATTTGACGTAAAAACTACCACTACAACACTGTTGTTCCCTATCAGATATATGATAGAATGTTATATTATGATATTAGCAGTGATTTCAGTAAAAGTGTTGATTTCAGTAATCGTCATTAATATAATAATGTTAGACCGCATTCTTAAGCCTGACAGTCTGTTTTGACACATTTATATATTTTGAAATGAAAAAAAAAAAAAAAAAATAATAATAATTATTATGCCTTAATATAGATAGTGGCATACAATATTATGATAGGAGTGGTGATTTTGGTGAAATCTGGTAATTTCAGCGATTGTCCGTATCACTGTGTAATTGGCCTCCTCATTTCTGAGCTCAGCAGAAATAATTAAGTATAATTATGCGAGATATGATATGCAAAATACCAAGAACTTCATTAGTCATTACAATAACACACCAGTACGAATTGGTGCATTTTTACAAATCTCCAAAATTGCCATTTTTCGGATGAAAATCTGTGATGTTTTTCTTATAAATTCTGCAAACATATGTTGTTGGTGCTCGTTAGAACCGTCTCATTGAGCTGGTTTTAATGAGTACCCACAACCTATGTCTTGGATCAAGAATAAGAAAAATAGTGTATACCCCCGTCAACCCCATTTTTCTCCATATAAAGTGAGGTATAGGGGTCTTCATTCCACAGACTTGTTTACATGATGTTTCCCAATTAACAATGTTTGTTTGTTTTTTTTTTTGGCACAAAAATAGGTTATTCAAGGTGATTTTGGTAATTTATGAGGTGATTTCGTTAGATTTTGGTGGTTTCACTAAATTGTCTGACCGGATAATGTGGAGTGTGATAACTCAGTGGTTAGAGCACTTGCCTCTGTCGCTAGAGGTCCCTGGTTCAATCCCTGGGCCCTGGCAGCGGCGATAAAATTTCGGTGTCCGAACACGCTCCATTGGCATCATTTGCAGGGATGAATGTCATAAAAATGAACCGTCCTTCGGATCGGAACGTTAACTGGAGGCCCCATGTGCAGGGAGAATCATCCCCTGTGATGGTTAAAGATTCCTACTGTAATTACATGATTACTGTGTAGGCTTTCATCCTGCAAAACCTGGAGTGTATGTAATGTACACCTGCAGTAATGGTCAAATGTGACGACGCAGTATCAGTTAAAAGAAATTGATTGTGATTGAATTTGTCATAAAGGTACAGAACTGACAAAGCCTGATCGGGTCAGGTATAAAAGCCAAGGCCGCGCCGGGCCGAACCTCCGAGCCAAAAATGCCGATCAGAAGATTTTATATTTCGTCTCTTGTTATAATCAAGGTAAATATTCTAGTCAGCTGGGTATCAAATTATTATAAATGACATATTTGATAACTGCACAAAGGTTTATCTCTCTACATTGTTTAATTTTCTTGTAATAACCATTTTTCCGATTTTGAAGGGTATAAAAGCCAAGGCCGGGAAAAATGATAATATTTCTTAATTTCTTGCAAATTTACAGGTTAAAGTACTTCTTTTTGTCCTGAAAATATTTGAATTTGATCATTGTCATCATTTGTCCATAGAAAAATATAACAAACATATAAGGCTACCTTAAATTATCAATTTTCTTATTTTCTAATTGTTTCTATTTTTAGATTGACTTAATTAAAGAAAACAACCGAAAAGGACCGAAAGGGAAGAGAGTTTTGTTTACTGCTAACTGGAATTAAAGAAAAATAAAAAATAACATTTTGTCTTTATCATTATAATATACATACATGTTTACAAATATAACAATCAATCTTTTTATTTCTTTAATTCCAGCTAGCAGTAACATTACTTTTTTTCCTTTTCGGTACATTTCGGTCGTTTCCTTTACTTTAGAAAAAGGATCTGCCATGGAGATAGGGACAGAAGGACTTTCTCTGCAGTAGATCAGTTGCTGTGTGGACATTCAATCTTAAATGATCACCAGGCAAAGTTAAACAAAGATCTGTCAAGTTTGTGCGAGACATGTAACAAGAAAGAGAATGTAGATCATTTTCTGTTCCACTGTCAAAGATTTAAATCAAAAAGGGATACTTTAGAGTATAATGTTGAAGAGATTCTGGGCAGGGAGGAGGTGAAACTGGTAACAGACATTAACCTGAAAGTGTTGACAGGCATGATTGAAGCCATTAGTAAGCAAGGAAGGAAGGAACTGACAGATGCACTGATGGAATTCATCAGGAGCACAAAAAGATTTTGAATTGAATTGTAATATAAGTATCATGAGTTTTTCACATAGCGAAATGTACAAGGGACTTATTTAAGTACCAGGTGACTATAGGCAGCGATAAAGTGCCTTATAGATATACAACAACAACAAAAAAAGTCAATCTAAAAATAGAAACCATTAGAAAATAAGAAACTTGATCATTTAAGGTGATTTTGATATGTTAATTGTATTTTCTATGTACATCTGATAAAAATAATCAAATTTAAATATCAGGGCAAAATGAATTTCTTTAACCGATAAAATCGTAAGAAATATTTCCATTTTTTCCTGGCCTTGGCTTTTATACACCTCGATTTTGGAAAATAGTTATTGCAAGAAAATAAAACAATGTAGAGAGATGAACCTTCTTGCAGTTATCAAATATGTTATTCATAATAATTTTATACCAAACTGACTGCAATATATATCTTCATTGTGTCAAGAGACAAAATATGAAATCTTTGAATCGGTATCCCATTTTCTCATATCTCCGTTCAATCCCATAACTCTGTTCACCCTCTTCTTTGATTAATATGAAAAGGAATCATTTTTACATTTATCACAAATCAGAATTTGTAGCTAATAACTAACATTTCAACCTGTTTTGAAGAAAATCAGTTTTGCCTCACAATTTAATTCACAGAAATCAAAATTTGTCACAAAATGCTTAATAATTTAGGGGTCCCCCAAAATAATCTCTAACCAGTGACAAGCATGTGACTGAAAATAAAAAGTATCAACAAATTAGAATAGTGTACAGTCTAAATAAAACACTCATCATGTATAATATTAAAAGAATGAATTTGATTTCTTATGATAATCAAATAAACTTGGGTGAACAGAGTTATGAGAACATGCCCCAAACACCCCCTGCATTCTCCTATTACTGCTACTCGCTCACATCTGAGCATTACGAGCAGGATTTCCTGCGTGGTAACCAGTACTTTTTTTTTTTTTTAAGCAATGTGGATGAAGTGCCTTGCTCAAGGCTAGAGCTGAGTATTGCCCCCTAAAAGCGTATTGCAATATATTGCGATACGGCAAATCCATATTGCAGTATGTATCGAATACGTATTGGTTATCTAAAATCTTTGATAAATGGTTAAAGAAGCCATTGCTTGCAGTAACAAGCAAAAAAGTGTTAATAGGCATGTAACACCTCCATTCAAACAAACAAACCAATAATATAGAAGCAGGTGCTTTAACTTTATTAATATGGTACTGATGTAAAGATAATTTTCCTTATTTCTCAACAAAACATGTGTTGTGGGTAGTCAAATGAACTGTCTCAGCAAGACGCTTCATTTGAGTACCCACAACATATGTTTATCTTTAAATGACGCGGACTGGGTTCCGTGAAATTACTTGTAAAATTAATTTCAGAAGTAGCACAGTCTAGCATTGACTGGTTTTGTATAATTACTTGGCGAAAATTTAACTCAGGAAGCAAAGACGACGGACAGTCTATTTGGTGTACTTGTTTCCCGATAATTGAGTATCGATACTTGCTACGATATATCGGCCACTTAAGAACAGCGTACCGATATACCGTACCGCAACACGCATACCGCAGTATACCGATATATCGGTATATCGTTACACCCTTACTCAAGGCACAACACTTTGGTCAGCGTGAGGCTCGAACCTGCAACCTCTTGATCACAAATCTGATATTTTGAGATTCCCATAGGTATTTCATCAAATGTTTAAAAATACCTGCAGAAAATTATTCTTGCAACAAAAAAAATGAAAGCAGGATTGCTTAACCTTAGGTGAACAGAGTTATGGGTTTGGCAGTGGCTAGCCGTCCGGTACCGGACGACCAGCCTACGAGTCTGCCCGTCCGGTACCGGACGGCTAGCCAACCCACGTAGGAATGGCTAGCCGTCCGGTAGTAAATTTTAGACTCTCATTTCATATAGGGTATGAATGCTGAATAGCACTTGTATCATTCTCTAGAGGACTGGATGCTAAATAGTTCCTAGTTTGAGACTGTGTAAATGTTATTGAGATCATTTTAAAAGTAAAAAAAATATATATAACCAGAGCCGCATTGGTAATGCATGATTGTCGTAACAATTATGCATGTGATAATAAAAGTTGTAGTCGTGTTTACTTATTTCTAATATTATTACTATTAATAATATATTTTTATGTAACTACCAATCTGTTATGTCATTTATATTGATTTGGGTTCAATAACAGAACTATAAGTTTATGCATATATTTATTTACAAGTATACAACATGAAGCTCAGAACCAAACTGAGGGAACTCCTACAAGTATCAAAGAGGCATGCAGACATAATTAACTGCAGTGTGTGGTCTCTATTTTAACAAGCGTGGGAGAAACTCAGAATCTTGACTCATGACAAGTCCAATTATTTCAATAATATTACAACCCCCCTTTTTTGCTCCATAAGCAAGTAACGTTCCAGTTAATTAAGGTTTCTCCACACAATTGTTTTAGTTCACTTCACAGGATAATGTTTGTACACTGATGAATAGGTACAGCTGTTATAGTCATTAATATGTCAGTCTATCAGGAGGTTTTACACATCTACCTGATTTTGTTCTGTAGTATTTCTGACCTTCAGTGAGTTCAGAGTTCCCATGGCTGTTATTGTTTTTCTCAGTCTCACTGTTTATTGGATCATGTGATTCGGGGGTGGTATCTACAAGTTCCTGGGGTTGGCCTTTAATCTCTGAATCATTGTTGTTTGGCAAAGCCGCGAGAAAACGTCTATTGCGCCGTATGATGCCTTGATCTGTCTGTACATGATACGAACGCGGAAATTCACTGTGATCTTTTACAATGCCGGTTTTCTTTTGGTCTCTTACCCATACTTTGTCGTCTTGACAAAGTGGTCTGAAAAGACGAGCGCGATGGCGTTTGTCATGATAGAACTTTTGTTTTTGCTTTATCTTCTTTTCGCGCGCGGCAAGGTTTTTCATGTTAGGCCATTTTGGATTAAGCAATTTGGGTTGAACCGGTAAATTTGATCTTAATTTACGGCCCATCAATAATTCTGCCGGACTAAATCCATTGCTTAGTGGAGTTGTCCTATATGCCAACAAAGCAAGATACGGATCGTCAGCTTTCTTTAGCATATCCTTTATAGTCCCTACATGGCGCTCTGTCATACCATTACTCTGTGCCATTTTGGGGGAACTGGTAACGAGTTCGAAACCGTATGTAGCCGCGAACTCTTTGAATTGGCTTGATGTGAAATATTTGCCGCCGTCTGAATGGAAAAATTCACAAATGCCGTGACGCGCCAAAATAGATTTTAAATGATTTATAATTGACAATGACGTTTGGCTATAGAGTTTTGCTATCTCTACATACCTTGAAAAATAGTCTACGACTAGCAAATAAACAGAATCCTTAAGCTGAAACAGGTCTGCGCCGATTCTTTGCCACGGTCTAGTGGGAAATGCTATCGGTTTTAGTGGTTCCGCATGATCTTTTGATTGTTCTATGCATTTCTGGCACGCTTTAATCAAGCTTTCAAGCTGTGTGCTCAGTCCTAACCACCAAACAGACGATTTCGCCCTTTCCCTGCTTTTTACAATGCCTTGGTGTCCGACATGGATTTTGTCCAAGATTTCCCCCTGCAAAACCTTTGGAATAACTAATCTTACACCTTTAAGTAAGAGACCATCTTGAACAGTAAAATCACCCCTTTCTGACCAATAGAGCTGCAAATTTTCATCTAAGGCTGATTTTTCTGGCCAACCCTGTTTGCAAAATTTCAGTAAACTGGAGCATACCGCATCTGAAGTGTAATGATATTTGATCTGATCCAACCTTGAGCGAGAAGCCGGCAAGCCATCAATTACTGAATCAACAAATGCTTGTGTTTGTAAATATAAATCTGAATGAGATTCCTCCGAATTACTCAAAGGGGCCCTCGAGAGGGCGTCGGCTGAAAATAAGTTTTTACCAGCCGTATGCGAAATTGAGAAATGAAATCGCATCAAACGCAATCTAAATCTCTGTATTCTTGGGGGAACATCAGATAGGTCCTTTGTGCTGAGAAGGGGTACCAGGGGTTTATGGTCAGTTTCAATGTGGAATTTGGTCCCTATCAAATAATTTGCAAATTTCTCACATGCCCAAGTTATAGCCAACGCTTCTTTTTCTACCTGAGCGTACCTGCACTCAGCCTCGCTGAGTGAACGAGACGCGAAAGCCACGGGTCTCCATGTGTCCCCGTGCTTCTGGCGAATCAAACTTCCTAATCCATATGAAGAACTGTCTGCCGAAAGCAATATTTCCTTGTTAGGGTCATAATGTGCGAGAACGGAGCTGGAGCTAATTTCCTGCTTTATGTCATTGAAAGCAGACTCTTGCGGTGGTCCCCATGACCATGCATTCTGCTTTTTCAGTAAGTCACGCAAAGGTTTGCTTTTCTCTGCAATATTTTGCGAGAATTTAGCCAACTGATTGATCATGCCTAAAAACCTCCGTATGTCCGAGACATTACGCGGAGTGGCCATATCTACTATAGCGCGAACTTTGTCAGGACAGGGCCTTACACCGTTTTCATCAATCAAATGCCCCAAAAAGGTTAATGATCGCTGGGCAAATACACATTTACTCTCATTCAATGTGATCCCTACTGATTCAAGCCTTTTCAGCACTTCAAACAACCTTTCATCATGTTGTTCAAGCGTTTCCCCTGCAATTAGACAATCGTCCATTTGACACACCACCCCGGGGATGCCTTCAAGGAGCTGGGACATTTTTTTCTGATAATAATCACTGGCACTTGAAATTCCCATAGGTAACCGATTAAAGCAAAATCGCCCCCAATGTGTGATGAATGTAGTTAGAGGCCTTGTTTCATTTTTCAGATTTATTTGCCAAAACCCGCTGTTTGCATCGATTTTGCTGAAGTAACGCCCACCTGCAAGTTTAGAAAGTGATTCCTCTACAGTGGGGAGGGGATAATTTTCCCGCATCACGCTTTCATTGAGTTTGGTCAAGTCTACACAGATTCGAACCTTGTCACTGTTTGCTTTTGGTACTGCGACCATACCAGAGCACCACTCTGTAGGCTGGTCTACCTTTGAAATTACCCCCATATCTTGCATTCTTTGCAGTTCTTCTTTCACCTTTTTCATCAAAGGGAAAGAAACTCTGCGGGGCACATTGAGGGAATAGGGCTGAGCACCGCTTTTAAGCTTGATAGTGTATTCCCAGTTTGTTTTGCCTAAACCCTTAAAAAGTGTCGGAAACTTATCTTTGTAGTGTTCGGACGCATGTACAGACGAAAGATCAAGGTTTACCTGGTCAATTATCCTAAGTGATTCGATCGCAGGCCGCCCAAGAAGTGGTAATGACAATCCCCTAACCACATATATATCCTGAACACTGAAACAACGTTTTGTTTCCAAAGTACACTGAAACTTTCCGAGCACATCAAGTTTTGATTTTCCAGGACCATACAGAATCTTACTAGACTTCACAAGCATAATCCCTGGAAATCGTTCGAATTCCTTGTCTGAAATTACTGTGACGTCGGCACCACTGTCTATCTTAAACCTGATGCTAATGCCGTCAACTTTGACGTCGGTGATCCACGGCTTCGCATCCACTGAATCGAGGCTCTTGTCCATGCCGTCAGTCGATTCGTGGCCCTCTACCGAGCCAAGAAACCCATATTCGTCACCGGAGTCCCTATCCTCGTAGACCTCATTTACTGCTGGCTTCGATAAACAAGCTCTTGCCCAGTGCCCTTTGCCTTTGCACTTGTGGCATTTAGAGTCCCTTGCTGGACATTTGTCCCTTGGATGAACGTTACCGCCACAACGTTTACATTTTTGTTGGCTAGTGTTTTTCACCACTGCACTGTCCCTGTTCATGGAATATTTTGGTTTGGTTTTCCCTTTTTTCCCTAGCACAGTGTCCAAAGAAGAAGATTCAACTTTTTGTCCCCTGACAACGGGCTGTTGCGCTTTTACTGCTTCATGCTGCCTTGCTTGTGTGAGGGCTTTTTCTAGCGTCAACTCCGCGTCCAGCTGGAGCCTTTCAGAGACCTTTTGATCCCGCAATCCGACTACTAGTCTATCCCTAATCATTTCGTCATGCAGTTCACCGAATGAACAGTACTCCGCCAGTTTATACAAACTTGTCACGAAGGAGTCCACTTTTTCCCCTTCAAACTGAACCCGCTGGTGGAACTGCACCCTCTCAAATATGACATTCCGCTTTGGAATAAAATAATCCTTTAACTTTTTTGACACAGTTTCATACGTTTTTCTTTGTTCCGCTGTTAACTTTAGGGTGTCCAAAATGTCATCTGCTTCACTTCCCATACAATAGATTAAGGAGTTTACTTGAATTTCTGATTGTTTTTCTGAAAGTCCTGAAGCTGATCGGAACCTTTCAAATCTCTGGAACCATTTTTCCCAACCTTGTGGTTTAGAAAAGTCAAATTTTTCTGGATGTGAAAACTGAAAACTTGCCATTTTTTACTGTAGAATTTTGCCAAAATTAAATGTCCTTTTATAGTTCACAATTTAACTACCGCTGCCACCATGTTATGTCATTTATATTGATTTGGGTTCAATAACAGAACTATAAGTTTATGCATATATTTATTTACAAGTATACAACATGAAGCTCAGAACCAAACTGAGGGAACTCCTACAAGTATCAAAGAGGCATGCAGACATAATTAACTGCAGTGTGTGGTCTCTATTTTAACAAGCGTGGGAGAAACTCAGAATCTTGACTCATGACAAGTCCAATTATTTCAATAATATTACACAATCGGTAATATAACTTAATATTTTTTATAAGTTAATGTAATTTACTTTCCCTTTCTTTATGTAAATGCGGCTTGAAGGTACTAAAACGTTTGATCCAAGCGAAAAAAGGATCTTGATGACTTACAGTTATTCTTCTAAACAGCAAACAGTATAGACTCTGCTTCAGGAGCAGTCTGATGTGAGACTACACTATTTGCCGAAGCCTAAGTAATGGGATCATTACGGTAATTGCTCTACTCATGGAGTTTCGGACCATTGGCTTTATGTGTGCCCTGCTATTGAAATAATTACCCCTAATTGATATTTCTTTGTCCCTGCCATGTTGAACAGATAGGTCAAATTTAATGTCAATCTATCACGATTAATATCAAGCTCAACATCGGATTTTAATAATAACAACAATAATAATATAAAATAGAAATTATAACATTGACATAATAATAATAATCATCATAATAATAATAGTAATAATAATATATGTCACAGTGCCCGGACAAGGCTTTGAGAACAACAGTCAATTACAATTATGCCCCTTACATAAAGTTAGTGAAAAATGGCGACAAACAGGTGATAAAAATACAGTTAGAGTAAATTAGAAATATTTTATTACACTATGATAGACTACTATCGGACGGCTAGCCATTCCTACGTGGGTTGGCTAGCCGTCCGGTACCGGACGAGCAGACTCGTTGGCTAGTCGTCCGGTACCGGACGGGCAGACCCGTAGGCTGGTCGTCCGATACCGGACGGCTAGCCACTGCCTATGGGTTTCCAGGCTATTTTTGGCTCGGACCCGCCTTGGCTTTATACCCGACCGCCTGATCTGCCATAGCAGAAAGTGTTTCACTGAATATTGCATAAGAAGGATGCCTTCAAAAATATAACGCTGCAGCGCTGCATTTCACATTACCTTTTGCACTGAAAGCTCACGTTCAGCAACATTTCTCATTGAAATAGGAAACTCAGTTTTGGGCAAGTTGAGCGTTTCAGAGAACTTTTTTCCCTTTTTACTTTTACTGCTATATCTGACAGCTAGCCAACCTGAAGGAAGAAGTTTCTTATTCATATACCGAACACACAGCTGTTTCATTTTGAAACAATGGCTCAAAAACACAGAAAATTTGTACAAAAAATGCTGTCTGCTACAAGGGCGCATCCATCTTGTTCCGGTTAAATAAGCGTAAACAACTGAAAAATACTATATTATTATATTATTATTATTATTATTATTATTATTATTATTATTATTATTATTATTATTTTATAATTATTATTATTATTATTATGGTGTCAATCATGTAATCGATTAATATGGGCTAGATTGGTCTCCATTCGTTAATCATCTCCACTTCAGTTCGCAGAATCAGAATTTTTATGCGAATTATGTGTAGATTATATTTTCTTTTCCTTTGGAATCATTGAGCCCATTACGGTGCTAGGAGGCGTATGGGACACGGGTCATTTTGCCCGTGAGTAGTTTCGCCGTGGGTCGTTACGTCCTGATTGGGTGGGTCGTTTCGCCCTTATTTTTTTTCCAAGCCCTATGGATTGAGGTTAGCTATGTTTTGGTATATTCAGAGGCTGGTGGGAGTATGAGGAGTTCCGGAAAATATTGTAATATACTCGTTTGGTGTCATATTTGACCTTGACATACTTTTCATGGTTCACTGACTATGAAAACTATTGCGTCAACCCTAACGTTCACCCTACTATTTATGTTCATTTCTCAAGAACTATAAGAGCTTCATTAATGAACTTTGTAACAATTATAATGCAACTATCCATATTTGAAATTGATACAATGGGATTTATGGCTGACAGCTGTGATAATTACTGTGTATATGTAAAAATGTGACATTTATCTCATTTCTCCTCAAAACTTGTGGGTTAGAACCGTCTTTTTTCCTATGTTTAAGAAACAGAAATAAGAAAAAAATAAAGTATATGTGACAACCCACTTTTCGCTGTATAAAGTGGGGTTTATTGTATGTGTGTGTGTGTGGGGGGGGGGGTGGTCTTCATTGCAAAGACTCTGTCTCTGGTCGGGCCAATCGGAGTCTAACTGTTCGTTTTCTTTTGCTCCAGCATTTCAGTGGTTTCTTGCTGTCGAGTTCTCGGCGAAACTACTCACGGTCTCTGTGGTTGTTTGATTATTTGTGTTCACGCAGATGTTGCACTGATGAGTTAGGAGGCCTTCATGTGGACTGAACAAATTATTTGTCTAAATCGCGACGGAAGTAAGGGCGAGGATTGTGGCCACGTAAAATCGATTTCAGCCCCCCCAGTCGAATTCGTTTCCGCTGACCGTTCCAAGGCGGTTCTTCTGTCGTGGTTTATTTTGGACCATTTTGTGGGAAAGTAACTGTCCTTTTGGCTTTCCGCTGTTGGTGTTTCCATTAGGGTCTGTTGTTTCATGTCTGTGTGTCTTTCCCCTTGGTGTCTCTGATGGGAGCTGTGGGCTGATTGTATCGATGCCTGATCATTGCCCCCCCCCCCCCCCACACACACACACACTTCTATTTTGCTAACATAATGTTTTACTTACTTAACAGCTGTTCTTTCAGCACAAATAGTGACGCAAGTTCACGCCAAGAACTGACACGTCGATTCATTCAGGAGAAGTACAATATAACGGGTAACATTTTATTTTACCTAAATTGTGTCGACGGGAACGTTAAACGTCAATTATAAACAAGACAGCAAGAGGCAAACCTTCACCCATGACACCTGCAGCAGACTAGATGCACTGGAATTCAGTTCAAACGATCCAGTTCAAAACTGGACAGTCTTCAGAGACACTGTTCACTCTTCAGCAATGCAATCCCTAGGTCCAGTATCTCGCAAACATGACAATAGAAGTGGAGGCAATGATCAGGAATCGATACAATTAACCCACATCTCCCATCAGAGACACCAAAGGGAAAGAAACACAAACATGAAACAACAGGCCCTAATGGAAGCATCAATAGCGGAAAGCCAAAAGGACAGTTACCTTTTGCACAAAATGGCCAATAGACTATCCAAAATACAACAATATAAGCGACACAAACACCCAAAGACAAACCACAACAAAAATAAACCGCGACAGAAGGACCGCCTTGGAATGGTCAGCGGAAACGAATTCCACTGGGGGCTTAAATCGATTTTACGTGGCCACAATCCTCGCGCTTACTTCCGTCGCGATTAAGACAAATAATTTGTTCAGTCCACATGAAGGCCTCCTAACTCATCGGCGCAACATCTCCATGAACACAAAAATCAAACAACCACAGAGATGAAACAACGGTGAGGACTCGACATCAAGAAACCACTGAAATGCTGGAGCAAAAGAAAACCAACAGTTAGACTCCGGTGGGCCCGACCAGAGACAGAGCATCAGGTACCAATCAACATAAGCCTTTATCCTGGAACCGTCATAGAATCTGAGGCCTGACCCACCGGCGTGCAATTAAAGAGGGAGGCAAAGTTGTCAACAGTGATTGGGTTAACTACCATGCATGCAGTCTGTCGTATAACATTTATGTTGTAAAAGACTGGTTTACAACACATGTTGTGAAGACTGGTTTGATGAGAATGATGAAGAAATCCGGGGACTCTTTGAAGAGAAGCACCAAAAAACATAGGGCCTACCTCAGTGATACCAGCTCAATATCTAACAAGGTGGCCTATTCAGATATATGCAAGACAGTCCAAACAAGATGCAGAGACATGTAAGACTCCTGGCTAAGCAACAAGGCTGATGAAATCCAGTCCTTTGCAGACAGAAAGGATATGAAGAAGTTCTTGGATGCACTAAAGACAGTTTATGGGCCCCGGAGCTCAGGAACTTCTCCTCTCCTCAGTGCAGATAGAAGTAGTCTTCTGACTGACAAAGAGTCTATCTTGAAAAGATGGGCTGAACACGTTGATAGTGTTCTTAATCAGCCATCCTCTATCAATGATGATGCTATCAATAGACTACCTCAGGTTGAGTGTAATCTGCTGCTTGACAAGTTCCCAGCCGTTACTGAAAAAGTGAAAGTAATAAAACTTCTGTCATCTGGCAAGGCCCCAGGACCAGATGCAATACCTGCTGAAATGTACAAATCAGGAGGTACTCCAGTTGCAAAGAAGATGACAGAGTTATTTCACATTATTTGGAGAAAAGAAGCAATCCCTCAAGAATTCAAGGATGCGTCAATTATCCACCTATTCAAACGCAAAGGGAACCAAAGACAATCTCCGTGGCATCGCTTTATTGTCAATTGCTGGGAAAGTCATTGCAAGAGTCCTACTTAACCGACTGAATGAACACATTGAACAGCCAGGGCTTCTACCAGAAAGCCAGTGTGAGTTTAGGAAAGACAGAGGAACAATTGACATGATCTTCACAGCAAGGCAGCTGCAAGAGAAATGCCAGGAACAGAACATGGACCTATACATGACCTTTGTTGACATCACCAAAGCATTTGACACAGCCATTCGTGAGGGCCTATGGAAGATCTTGGTGAAGTTTGGATGTCCAACCAAGTTCATAGGAATGGTGAGACAGTTCCACGATGGTATGCTTGCACGAGTCCAAAATGATTTTGAGTTTTCAAATCAATTCCTTGTGACAAACGGAGTCAAGCAAGACTTGTGTTAGCCCCAACACTGCTCAGCATGCTCACATATGCTTTCCAGGATGGTGACAATGGCATACATATTAGGTATCGCTTTGATTTGAAGCTTTTCAATCTCAGAGGATTGCAAGCCAAATCCAAGGTGCAAACAGAGTTGCTAGATGAGTTCCTCTTTGCTGATGACTTGGCAAAAGGTGCGCCAACAGAAGTGAAGATGCAAAAAGGTATAGATCAAGTATCTGACTCATGTGATAGCTATGACCTCACAGTCAGCATAAAAAAGACTGAGGTAGTCTATCAGCCTGCACATGGCAAGCCTTACAAAAAGTCCACCATTACAGTGAAAGATCAAAGATTGCAAGTGGTAGACAAATTCACCTACCTTGGGAGCACACTGTCAAGAGCTGTGCACATTGATGATGAAGTCAATGACAGGATTGCCAAAGCTAATGCAGCATTTGGCCGAATACGTGGTAGTGTCTGGGATCGAAGTGGAATCAGTCTGGCCCAGAAAACATGTACACTTCATATTTTCCAGTTCTGTGGTGTATTCCTTGCTTCCAAAGGATAACCCTTTTATAGAACATATTTAACGTTACTACAGCTGATGTGTGGGAATGTGTGGCGGCCGTAAAAAGTCTCCCTGCCCTACATCATAGTGTAGTTTATATTTTCTTGTCCTTTGGGATCATTGATTCCATTGTGGAATTTTGAAAATATTTGAGGGTCACTGATGAGGCCTAATTGGACGAAACTAGCTAGTCTGGCCCAGAAAACATGTACACTTCATATTTTCCAGTTCTGTGGTGTATTCCTTGCTTCCAAAGGATAACCCTTTTATAGAACATATTTGACACAATACTGAAAGTCTACAGAGCTGTGATGCTGCCAACATTATTGTATGCATGTGAAACGTGGACAGTTTATAAACGGCATGCCAAAAGACTGAATCACTTCCATGCAAGCTGTCTTAGAAAACCCTTAAAGATTAAGTGACAAGACAAGATCCCAGACACGGAAGGTCTGAACAGGGCAGGGATGCAAAGTGTACATACCCTTCGGAAATTAGCACGATTAAGATGGGCAGGCTGTGTTACAAGAATGCCTGAGGAACGTTTGCCAAAGAAAATTCTCTGTGGAGAACTAGAAATGTGCAAACGCACCCAATGCGGTCATAAGAAGCGTAACAAGGACACCATCAAAGTAGAAGTAAAACAAAGATCAGGAATCGATACAATTAACTTACTCCCCACATCAAAGACACCAAAGGGAAAGAAACACAAACATGAAGCGACCAGACCACAATGGAAACCTAAACAAAGGAAGGCCATAAGGACAGTTACTTTCCCACAAAATGGCCAAATGGCCATCCAAAATAAAAAGACACAAGTGATACACACAGTAAGTAACAAACAACAATATAAACAAAGTAGACGTAAAACAAAGATCAGGAATCGATACAATTAACTTACTCCACCCAACAAAGACACCAAAGGGAAAGAAACACAAACACCAAGCGACCAGACCATAATGGAAACCTAAACAAAGGAAGGCCATAAGGACAGTTACTTTCCCACAAAATGGCCATACGGCCATCCAAAACAAAAAGACACAAGTGATACACACAGCAAGTAACAAACAACAACATAAATAAACCGCCACAGAAATAAACAAAGCAAGAAGAACCGCCACAGAAGAACCGCCCTGGAACGGTCAGTGGAAAGAATTCCACTGGGGGGCTTAAATCGATTTTACATGGCCACAATTCTCGCCCTTACCTCCGTCGTGGTATACACTAATTTTGTTTAGTCCGCATGAAGGCTTCCTAACTCATCAGTGTAACATCTCCGAGAACATACAAATAAAAAAACTACAGAGATGAAACAAGGTTGAGGACTCCCTCCACCGGGGACTTCAACATTCCAACAGTCGTGGGAACAAATTGCACAGGACAGAGCCAAGTGGCTAGTCTCATCAGAAGGGGTGCCAGTGAATACGAGGCAAAAAGAATCAATGAAGCTGAGCACATCACGAAAACACGCCTATATAATTCCGACCCCCTCGAACCCCACTTTTATATAGAAAAACTGGGGTTTACAGGGGTGAACCTTATTTTTCTTATTTCTGCTCTAAAATATAGATTGTGTGTACTCGTTACAACTGCCTCGATGAGGCAGTTCTAACGAGTTTCCACAAACTGTATTTTAAACAGAAATAAGAAAAATATTACAATTTTACATCGAAAAATTTCGATTTTGGGGCGATAAAGTTTACAATGCGTTTATATAGGCGTGTTTTCGTAATGAGAAACGCGCACAGCGCAAAGTCAGTGCTTAAACATCACCAACAGAGCTGTCATCCTCTAGCCTCTGTTGCTCTATCTGTCACAGACTGTTCAGAGCTAGAATTGGTCCCATCAGCCATCTTAGAACACACAAACAGCAACCTTTCTAAAATATTATTAAGATTGGTCATTGTCTATCTGTAACAGACAGTTCAGAACTAGAATCGGTCTCATCAGCCATCTAAGAACACACAGACAGTAACATTTCTGAAATATGATTCAGACTGGTCAGTGTCAGTAATGACAGACTAACTTATTATTATTTACTTATATACAGAGAAGTCGGCATATAATATCATTTTTGAAACATAAATAACTCGGTACATAAAATGTTTTGGGCTCATTTAGCCTTTCTCGGCCGCCGTTCGCCGAAAAAGACAAAGACTTTACGCATCGCTTTTTTTTCTTTTAGGTTTCATCAGCCATCTTAGAACACACAAACAGTAACATTTCTGAAATATGATTAAGATTGGTCAGTGTCAGTAATGACAGACGAACTATTATTATTTACTTATATACAGAGAAGTCGGCATATAATAGCATTTTTAAAACATAAATAACTCGGGTCAGAAAATGTTTTGGGCTCATTTAGCCTTTCTGGAATGTCGGCCGCCGTTCGCCGAAAAAAGACAAAGACTTTACGCATCGCTTTTTTTAACAATAATAATTATTCCCATCTTATTTAATGTGTGATTATAAGTGTTTTAGAATTATCGTGGCCAATTACCGCCTTTGTCAAAGCAATGGCGGAGTTATTAACGTGCAATTGTTTTCACACATAACCAATTATACTGACTGCCAAAACGACCACACCTCTCCCGTTCTCTTTCTCTGTCTCTCTCTTTCCATCCCGTCCCTACAACACCCGTCTGTGGGTGTCATTTGACGTGTCACCACGAAAAGTTCAGATTCAGAACCGTTCGTCCGTCCATCTACCGACACATTCATTCATTCATTCATTCAACCGTTCATCCCAACTACCCATGCACTCCATCCAAACATAGTCATTCGGACCCGTCTATCGGGGCTTGAAGAAATAGTTGGGCTGCATTAAGCTTCCAAGCAGCGCTGAAACCGACTGCACACGGGTACTGGTGAACCGCTTAGAGGAGCTAAGCCTGCCCAGGCAAAGCGGTGCGAGTCGGACCGTCCATGCTCATAAACCTATTGGTTTAATTGGGCGGCAGGGCTTGAGATGTCGTTTCATCTCAAAGTCGGGTAAAAGTCCCACAAAATTGGGAGCAACGTCTCCAAAATGACCTAAACAGTGTTGATGGGGACGTTAAACCTCAAATCAATCAATCATTCATTCATTAATTCACTTATCTATCTCCGTATATTCAACCGTCCCTTCGTCCGTCATACATCTACCAACGCCCAACTCCATTCATTCATTCATTTATCCGTCTGTCCATTTACCCATCCATTCCGTTTGTCACTCCCTTAAAAATATAATTGCGGCGAAACGATCCACGGGCGAAACGACTCGCCTGATAAGGGCGTAAAGATCTACCCCGAAATCAGGGCGAAACGACTCAGGGCGAAACGACCCGGAGAAACAACCCACGGGCAAAACTACGCGGATTCGAATAGAACTCTTGGTTTCCTGAGGCGAAATCTTCACCAGTGTCCTCAGGGTGTAAAAGAGGCAGCATAAATTACAAAGGTCTTGTTTGCCAAATCTTGGAATATGGAAGTTGTATCTGGGGCCCCAGTGGAGTGGTCCTTAATGAAGAGATTGAAAAAGTTCAGAATAGAGCTGTTAGATTTGTAACAAACAATTACTGCTTTGAAACTGGGAGCATGACTAGAATACTAGAAAAAAATAATATGGGCGTCTCTCAAGATAGGGAGAAAAGACAGTAGGCTCATACTTGTAGGCTCATACTTCTATACAAAGGTCTAAAGGGTGTTGCCAGTATTCCAACAGATGACCTTGTTCCCCCAGCTAGGCACTGTAGAAATCATTCTGTCGCGGTTTATTTTTGTCTTTGGGTGTTTGTGTTGCTTATGTTATTTTATTTTGGATAGCCTATTGGCCATTTTGTGGGAAAGTAACTGTCCTTTTGGCTTTCCGCTGTTGGTGTTTCCATTACGGTCTGTTGTTTCATGTTTGTGTGTCTTTCCCTTTGGTGTCTGATGGGAGCTGTGGGTTGATTGTATCGATTCCTGATCATTGCCTCCACTTCTATTTTTCATTGGCGTTTCAGACCCTTACTGCTAGAACTGACATTTATAAAGAATCATTCTTCTCCAGAACCTTTAGCGATAGGAATACCTATCTATCTATCTATCTATCTATCTATCTATCTATCTATCTATCTATCTATCTATCTATCTATCTATCTATCTATCTATCTATCTATCTATCTATCTATCTATCTATCTATCTATCTATCTATCTATCTATCTATCTATCTATCTATCTATCTATCTATCTATCTATCTATCTATCTATCTATCTATCTATCTATCTATCTATCTATCTATCTATCTATCTATCTATACTGAGTTTATCACATTTGGCAATTATTCAGTTGAATGTGTGGCTAAATTTAGAAATTAGCTAAACAAACCAAAAAAATAGTCACTTGATGAGTCCTTAAAACTATTTACAATCTGAATAACAGAGGTATCCTGGGACGCTTACCTCTGAGTCTCAATCTTACACTGTGTGGGCGTTGAACTCTTCTGCGGTCTTGGCATTCACCGCAGAGGAGGGAAGACTATACCATTGATGAATAGTTCTGGGAAAGAAAGAGTTTTTTAGGGCATCGCTATAGGACTGGTACCTACTATATTGTGAGTCGTTTACTTTTGATGTCCTTGTTTGGGTTGACGCTGTTGCAGCGGTCAAGTACCTATCTTTATTAATAGACACTGTATCAGAGTGTATCTTATAGAAGAAGGTTAAAGAGGACTGCTCACGACGGGCTTCCAGGTACGGCCACTCTAGCTCATTAAGAATGTCACTGACGCTACTTCTATTTCGCCATCACCTGTAGGTCCATCGAGCAGCTGTCCTCTGAAAACAAAACTGGATATATGTGCAGGCTGGTCAGAGTCTTTGCTGATCGCACATGTTAAACTATAACGTAATAAAATGCATCAGCATCATCAGGGCCCGTACTCATCGGGGCTTAGAGAAACAGATTGGGCTGCATGATGTTTTCGCGCACATTTGAAACTGACCGCACATGAGTACCAGTAAACTGCTAGGAAGAACTCAGTCTACCTAGGCAAAGAGATGAGAGTCGGCCTGTCCAATGTATATTTTTGATATTACAGTTTGTTTTCGTTTATGAGAATTTGTTTTCGGTTGTTTCCAGTAAAAGTTTGTTTTCGGTTTTCCCAAATACCGGTTATCTGCATCTTCTCCACCTGCCCTTCCCCATTCAATTATTTCAACGACTGAAGGTGCTGGGGATTGTGTAGCTAAGTTTACCTCTTTAGTGAGGGTTAGGGACTGACCATCACAGGTCCTGGTGTATAAATGTCATTTGACGGATCACCAGTAACAATTCTCATCCGGTGCGTAAATTTACCGGAACGGACCTAATTACCGGAACGGACCCATTTTTCCCCCCTTTTATGCATATAGTAAAACTTAATATATTTTTACCTGCGTATTGAGTCGATCATTAAATGAATACCATTCTTTGCGAGTCCTTTGTTTTTTCCTTGTGCAATACATGGGTTATGAAACTTAAACATTGTTAAAATGTAGTATGACCATAGTGATACAGAATTGCTTTAGATTATATTAGACGAGATTAATCAAACTTATATACTCTTGTAAACTCCACTTTCATACAAAAAATATGGTTTTCCAGGGTGTTCATTGGTAACGTGATAATTTTTTGTTTATTTCTCCTGTTGGTACGTTTGTCACCTCTTAAAACCCCATTTGTGGGATATACATTATTTTCTCATTTCTGTTGTTGATCATAGATTGTGGGTACGCACTAGATTCTTCCCATTTGGGCTTACCTAACGAACACCCACAATCTGTGTATCTGCGTTTAAAGAAAATATAAGAAACACATCCCAAAATCACATCTGAAATGTCTATAGCAACGTTGCAGCTTTTTTCTTTCTTTCTTTAATCTCAACTTTATTTATTTATTTATTTATTTATTTATTTATTTATTTATTTATTTATAGTATTTTTCATGTCTTGTAAGTGTTAAGCTGATGTGCTTTATTTCGACCAAGCTGACGTGCAGTCGACCATTTACACCTCCTTCACACCTAATTAAAAGACCGACACATCGTCTTATCAACATCTAAGATAATTACATTATCCACACCTACTCAGTCACACTTTCATGTTTATTGGTTTATTTTACAAAGATTATCACTGTAATATACTTTAATCGCATTGAACTGGCGGAATTTAAATCGACTGACAAATTATTGTGTGTCTTTTTATTTTATTTTTATTATGATCATGAGATTATTATCAAATTATCAAACTCCAATGGACAGGAGATTTTTATTTAAAATAACAGTAGTTTGAGATAAAATGATTTGAAATCTTAAAAAAAAATAGAAGAACTGAAAAGTGGCCAAACTCTAGTTTCACTTAAGCAGTAGTTTGAGATATCAGTGTTTGAGATAACGAGAATCAACTGTAACATGACTCAAATAGCGAAAGAACATCAAGTTAACAAGTCCGTATCATGAAGACACCAGAAACCCCACTTATATAGAGAAAACTGGGGTCCAAGGGGGTATTCATTATTTTCCTTACTTTTGCTAAAAAAACATAGATTGTGGTTACTCGTTAGAACCGTATCACTAGGGCGGTTCTGGTGAGCACCCACAACTTATGTTTGCAGTGTAAATATGAAACAATATCACATATTTGCATCAGAAAACTCAAACATTTTTAGATATGAAAGAATGCACTGTGTCACACGGATGTGTTATCGTCATGTTAATTAATAAATTGATTCGTAAATTGGTGAGATATTTATATAAAACGTACACGCATGCATTAGAGTGTCATACTATCTGGTTCTAGAAATAACTATTTTGATGAATATCCGTAATGTTTTTCAACTTATTGCTGCTCCAAACACCACTAGGGAAGTGATTGTGGTGGCTCATACGCACTGGGTGAGATTATTGTGAACTGATGCATATTCCACATTTTACAAATTAATTTGTGAACAAGGACATGCACAATGTGGTTATAAAATGAAAATAGTGTGTATTTTTTTATATAAATGCCCTAAAATATGGTGGAAACCGGAGTGAAAATGGCGCAATAGAAGCAGCGTCGGTGACATGCTTAACGAGCTAGAATGGCCGTCCCTAGAGGCCCGTCGTGAGCAGTCCTCTTTAACCTTCTTCTATAAGATACATTCAGGTACAGTGGCCGTTAATAAAGATAAATACTTGACCCCTGTGACAGTTTCAACTCGAACAAGGGCATCAAAAGTAAACAACTCACAGTATCACAGGTACCAGTCCTACAGTGATGCCCTGAAAAATTCCTTCTTCCCTAGGACTATTCCCCAGTGGAATAGTCTTCCCTCTTCTGTGGTGAATGCTAAGACTGCAGAGGAGTTCAAAGCCCATACAGTGTAAGATTGAGACTCAGAGGTATGCGTTTTAGTATACCTCTGTTATTCAGATTGTAAATAGTTTTAAGGACTCATCCAGTGACTTCTCTCTTTTTTTTTTTTTTCTTTTTTTTTCAGCTAAATTCTAAATTTAGCTATGCACCCAACTGAGGTAATGGCCAAATATGACCGACTCAGTATAAGAAGATAGATAGATAGATAGGTCCGTTTCGGTAATTATGTCCGTTCCAGTCCGTCCCCGTAAATTTACGCACCAATACAATGCAATACAATATCTTTTATTTCCAATCAAGGACCCTCTCGGGTAGATAAAAAATGTTAAAACATATTATTTGATTTAAAAAAACAAAACAATGACGATGATGATGAATAGATATATGACTAATGATAAGGTGAAATGTATGAATGAATGAACGAAGCCGACGGCCTAAAAAATACATTCAAGAATAAGATTTTTAATGTACATTAGAAGTTTTATGCTTGTTTTTTTTTTTTTTTTTTTTTTTCAAAACAACACTATATATAGGAACCAAGTGCCATCAAAAGGGACTGGTCTTCTTGTATTAAAATCCATTCACATTTGTCAATATTATTTAGACTTGCAAAATTGCTATTACTGCTTGCGAACTTTTGGAATTGCTTAACCCTTTCAACAGGGTCCGTCGTAAAACGAACACTGTGACAAGAAATGAACTTCATATTCAATTGCATTATGATTACAAGATCTGCATAATCTTTCCTCTCAGTCAAAGACCCGTTTTTGAATATCTACCGGTTTCACTCAAGAGATTATGAGCACTAATTCGTAGTTTACATATAGATTTCCGCAAATTAAATTGTTGTATATTCAAGTATGGTTCTCGACAGAACTTACTTTTCAAGCTAAAATAAAGGTCAAGCTTTCCATCCAACAATTTCTTTTCCCTTTCATGCCCCCAGAATGATTCAAATTTCTTCATCAAACTCCTTTTAACAATAGCTATCAACTGATTTTCCCTAAGGTGTCTACAGGCAAAAATATTCAGGTTAGGCAACTTAAGAATATAAACCGCTGATGTAAACCAGGTTTGAACCCCCTTGCTATGCAATTCTTTAGTCAAATCATATGCCTGTTTTAGCAGACCATCTGCTAAATTTTCTAGTCTATGCAAATATTTTACCTATTCGCATCGGGATTGCCCATTACAGGGTGCGTAAATTTACCGGAACGGACCTAATTACCGGAATCGTTCCGGTAAATTTTTTGCGCCGGCCCATCCACTAACGACGGTCGGGTATGAAACACCCTTCCCGATCCCGATCCCGATCCGAAAATCCCCGATCCAAAATTTTATATTTGCCCTAATTCATTAATAAGAATATATTTTAAACACTTTTTGTGTATATTTTATTACTATTAAGTATTTTAATCATTATTTATGTACAATTTGTTTAAATGTGTCCAATTTGTGATTTTATCCTAAATTATTCCTCTCTCAGGGGAAATATAATATAAGAGGAAAGACCCTGCCGATTTTTCGTAAAAATATTGTATTCTTCTGCCTCTTATTCAGAAAATAAACCATAACTAAATGATAAAATCAACATAACGGAATTGTTATATACTTTTAAGGATTTTCTGGAATAAAAGAGAACTTAAAAAGGGTTTCGGAGGTGTTTTTTGCATATTTTTATCCAAAACGATTACCGATCATTATTGCTATTTATAGTTATGAACATCGAACCGAATGTGAAAGAAATGACCGGAAACGGACCGATCCTGGGTTTCACATTGTCTCAAAATAAAAAATAGATAGATATGACATCGTCAAACTTCCATCACTCGCACAATGGAAATTATATGTCACACATACGATTTTTAAGACATTTGAAAACTCAATCGGTCCGTTTCCAGTCATTTATTGCACATTCGGTTCAATTTTCGTAACTATAAATAGCAATAATGATCGGTAATCGTTTAGGATATAAATATTCAAAAAACACATCCGAAACTCTTTTTAAGTTCTCTTTTATCCTAGAAAAGCCATAAAAATATAAAACAATTCCGTTTTGTTGATTTTATAATTTAGTTATTGCTTATTTTTTTAATTAGAGGCGGAAGAATACAATATTTTTACGGAAAATCGGCAGGGTCTTTCATACCCCTGAGATAGGAATAATTTAGGATATCTATCTATCTATCTATCTATCTTCTTATACTGAGTCGGTCATATTTGGCCATTACCTCAGTTGGGTGCGTAGCTAAATTTAGAATTTAGCTGAAAAAAAAAAAAAAAAAAAAAGAGAAGTCACTGGATGAGTCCTTAAAACTATTTACAATCTGAATAACAGAGGTATACTAAAACGCATACCTCTGAGTCTCAATCTTACACTGTATGGGCTTTGAACTCCTCTGCAGTCTTAGCATTCACCACAGAAGAGGGAAGACTATTCCACTGGTGAATAGTCCTAGGGAAGAAGGAATTTTTCAGGGCATCACTGTAGGACTGGTACCTGTGATACTGTGAGTTGTTTACTTTTGATGCCCTTGTTCGAGTTGAAACTGTCACAGGGGTCAAGTATTTATCTTTATTAACGGCCACTGTACCTGAATGTATCTTATAGAAGAAGGTTAAAGAGGACTGCTCACGACGGGCCTCTAGGGACGGCCATTCTAGCTCGTTAAGCATGTCACCGACGCTGCTTCTATTGCGCCATCGTCGGCAGGTCCATCGAGCAGCTGTCCTCTGCACCTTCTCCACCTGCTGAATCTGAGTTTTAACATAGGGATGCCAAATGGGTGATGCATATTCTAGCTGAGGGCGAACCAATGTTTTATATGCAACATCCTTTGTCTGCCTAGGTGCAAAAGCCAAGTTTCGTCTAAGAAATCCTAAAGTCCTAGTTGCTTTTGATGTAATTTCAGAAACGTGTTGACCCCAATCAAGATCATCAGTGATGGTGATACCAAGATATTTGGCGGATTGAACCTGCTCCAAGATTTGCTGGTGTAGTTTATAGTCAAACTTAATTTGTTTGTCAGGAGGGTGTCGCGACACCCTCATTGAATGACATTTGGCCACATTGAACTTCATCTGCCAATCGGCCTCCCACTGTGCTAGTTGATTCAGGTCATCTTGTAGAATAAGACAGTCAGAAGAAGAATATATATTCCTATAAAGGACACAATCATCAGCAAACAAACGGACAGATGACCTGATGTTATCAGGGAGATCATTAATGAATACCAAGAAAAGGACCGGTCCAAGGACCGAACCTTGGGGGACACCAGATAAAACAGGGACTGGATCAGACGCTTGGCCATCAAGTACAACTTGTTGTGAGCGCCCTGAGAGCCATGAGCTAATCCACCTGTGTGTGGATCCTCTTATCCCATAGTAATCCAATTTATACAATAGCCTCCTGTGAGGTACCTTGTCAAAGGCCTTAGCGAAGTCCATGATAATCAAGTCAGTCTGTTTGTGGCCACGGTTTGTGGCCCCATCCAGATTGCTCACAATGTCATGGTAAAACTGAACTAATTGAGTTTCGCAAGACCTTTGACTTCGGAAACCATGTTGACAGTCAGCAAGAATGCTCTCTAAGGCTAGGTGCTTGTTGATGTTACTAACTATTATATGCTCCAGGGTTTTGCAACAGATGCATGTTAGCGACACTGGTCTATAATTTGCTGCATCGTATTTTTCTCCTTTTTTATAGACCGGGGTAACATTAGCTTGTCGCCAGTCATCTGGTACAGTGCCCTGGGCGAGTGATTCATTGAAGATAAAGGCCAGCACAGGTGAAATTTCAGCACCACATTCTTTAAGCACCCTGGCATTCAGGTCATCCGGCCCAGATGCCTTATGTATTTTGAGCTTACCTAACAGTTTGGCGACCCCGTTTGGGTCAACTGTTATGTCCCCCATTGAGGGGAACTGACTATTACCTTTAGTTGGTAGCTCACCATCAGTTTCACGCGTAAATGCAGATTGAAACTGTTTGTTACATATGTTGGCCTTATCGCGCGAATCTGTTTTGAGAATACCGTTATCTCTTAACGAAGTGATCCCAAAGGCTTCCTTTTTCAGGGACTTTACAAATGACCAAAACTTTTTTACTTTACCATTCTTCTGGGGACTGTCGGGATCTGTATTATCATCCTCAAAGGTAAAGATGCTGGAAACATGCTTCCAATATGCATCTCTTATTACCTTTTGTACATGTGCTCTGAACCTTTTGTAATGGCTCTTAACGTCAGGGCTACTAGACTTACGAGCACGAAAGTACATTCGATTGCGTCTTCTAATTAGATGCTTGATCGTGTTGTCGATCCAAGGCGCACTAAACTTTGTTTTGGTCATTTTCGTTGGAATAAACCTTTCCATAGCCGCAGTTAATTCGGTCTTAAAATTGACCCACATGTCGTTAACTGACATGTGCGAAAGGTCAGAGGAAAGGAACGAATCTCTAAATCGCGCCATATGGTCTCGCAGACCATCCATATCCGCACGTTTATATAGATATATTTTACGCGGGGCTTGTCTGATTCGTTTTGCTTTTATGTCGTATTCAATAAGGACTATGTCGTGATCGGCTTTGCCGATCGGGGGCATCCCCTTAACTCGATTAACTGGGGATGGTGAATTTGTAAATAATAGATCGAGGGTCTTCTCTTGACGGGTGGGTATATTAATTACTTGGGCTAGGCAGTGTTCTTTGATTATATCTAAAAGCTGTTGCTGTGTCTGCCTTTTAGATACCCCATGGGGCACCTGCATGTTGCACCATTCAATGTCACCACAATTGAAGTCTCCGCCAACCAAAATATGGGCATTTGCATTTGACATTATCCTAGACAAAGATGAATTAAAAGCGTCAAGATATTCTGGGTCAATCTGATCTGGGGGGCGATAAAAGGAACCAAGGTACAGAGTCCTACATCCAATAATGTTCAATTTACACCAAACTAATTCACATTTGGTGTCCAACTCCGGAGTTTCTGTACAGAGTAGGTCTCGCTTGAAAGCCACAAAGACACCTCCATGTGCATCCCCAACTCTGTCTTTCCGGATAGCCTCAAAAGATTCTGGAAAGATTTCTGAGTTTTTAATTTCTGGGGTTAGCCAGGACTCATTGCCCAAAAAATCACAAATTGGACACATTTAAACAAATTGTACATAAATAATGATTAAAATACTTAATAGTAATAAAATATACACAAAATGTGTTTAAAATATATTCTTATTAATGAATTAGGGCAAATATAAAATTTTGGATCGGGGATTTTCGGATCGGGATCGGGATCGGGAAGGGTGTTTCATACCCGACCACTAACGACCTACCCATTTGCGTACCCGTAGATCCGCCTGATTTGAGAATCCCTGATTTACCTCCCTTGAAAAGTTAGGTGGTCCATGGAGAAGCATAAACATTGTGCACTGGCCCGAAAACTAACATTTGTTTCCCGTCTTTTGTTTTCGTCTATTTGATGTTTATGGCAGGCGATACAATTGTAGTGTGCCCTCAAGTTGTCTTTGTATAATCGACGACACAATGCTTCAAATGTCGAATTAAATGCCACGAATAGATCCTGCAAAGTCACAATGTTCGGATGATACCAGTTTTCGGGCAAAGGCAAAGAATCGGAAGTATTATAAGTGGTTTGTATAGCTGGAATTTTCTGTTATAGTTGTAATCAATAGCTCTGTTTCGCTAAATTTACAGCCTGTTAAAGACACATCCAAATTTTACGTCACACATGGTATAGTCCGATTAGTCGCTTCTGGTAACATCGCCGGTTCGGAAACATCGCATTATCGGTATATTCGACTGACGTAATTGCACTGCGCCACCTTGCTCCTGTTCCAGTAGAAAAATCTGTAACCTGGAAGTCAAGTTATTCTTTACACAACAAAAATTGGGTAATGAATTGTTTTCTGACAAGTTTTATCAATACATGTATTTTTACTTCTGTATGAAACTCGCATTTTAGAATGACTGCATACCCCTCGTTTTATTTTTCATTCCCAAGCAGGCGAGAAAATTATCTGACGTTCTATCTATCTTCTTATACTGAGTCGGTCATATCTGGCCATTACCTCAGTTGATTGGGTGGCTAAATTTAGAATTTAGCTGGAAAAAAAAAAAAGAAAAAAAAAAAGAGAGGCACTGGATGCGTCCTTAAAACTATTTACAATCTGCATAACAGAGGTATCCTAAAACGCATACCTCTGAGACCCAATCTTACACTGTGCGGGCTTTGAACTCTTCTGCGGACTTGGCATTCACCGCAGAGGAGGGAAGACTATTCCATTGGGGAATAGTTCTAGGAAAAAACGAGTTCTTCAGGGCATCACTATAGGACTGGTATCTACTATATTGTGAGTCATTTACTTTTGATGCCCTTGTTATGGTCGACAGTGTTACAGGGGTCAAGTACCTATCTTTATCAATAGACACTGAATCAGAGTGTATCTTGTAGAAGAAGGTTAAAGAGGACTGCTCACGACGGGCCTCGGGGGACGGCCACTCTAGCTCATTAAGCATGTCACCGACGCTACTTCTATTTCGCCATCGCCTACAGGTCCATCGAGCAACTGTCCTCTGCACCTTCTCCACCTGCTGAGTCTGAGTTTTAACATAGGGGTGCCAAATGGGTGATGCATATTCGAGTTGAGGGCGAACCAATGTTTTATATGCAACATCCTTTGTCTGCCTAGGTGCAAAAACCAAGTTCCGTCTAAGGAATCCCAAAGTCCTAGTTGCTTTAGATGTAATCTCTGAGATATGTTGACCCCAATCAAGATCGTCTGTGATGGTGATACCAAGATATTTGGCGGATTGAACATGCTCCAAAACTTGCTGGTGAAGAGTATAGTCATACTTAATTTGCTTGTCCGGAGGGTGTCGTGACACTCTCATTGAGTGACATTTGGCCACATTGAACTTCATTTGCCAATCGGCCTCCCACTGTGCAAGTTGATCCAGGTCATCTTGTAAAATAAGACAGTCAGAAGGAGAATATATGTTCCTATACAGGACACAATCATCAGCAAACAAACGGACAGATGACCTGATATTATCGGGGAGATCATTAATGAAAACCAAGAAAAGGACCGGTCCAAGGACCGAACCTTGGGGGACTCCAGATTAAACAGGGACTGGATCAGACGCTTGGCCATCAAGTACAACTTGTTGTGAGCGCCCAGAGAGCCATGAGCTAATCCACCTATGCGTGGATCCTCTTATCCCATAGTACTCCAGTTTATGTAATAGCCTTCTGTGAGGTACCTTGTCAAAGGCCTTAGCAAAGTCCATGATGATCAAGTCAGTCTGTTTGTGGCCACGGTTTATGGCCCCATCCAGATTGCTCACAATGTCATGGTAAAATTGAACAAGCTGCGTTTCGCAAGACCTTTGACTCCAGAAACCATGTTGACAGTCAGCAAGAATGCTCTCAAAGGCTAAGTGCTTGTTGATGTTGCTTACTAATATATGCTCCAGGGTTTTGCAACAGATGCATGTTAGCGACACTGGTCTATAATTTGCTGCATCATATTTTTCCCCTTTTTTATAGACCGGGGTTACATTTGCTTGTCGCCAGTCATCTGGTACAGTGCCCTGGGCAAGTGAGTGATTGAAGATAAAGGCCAACACAGGAGATATTTCAGCACTACATTCATTAAGTACCCTGGCATTCAGGTCATCGGGCCCAGATGCCTTATGTATCTTGAGCTTACCTAACAGTTTAGCGACCCCATTGGAGTCAACTGTTATGTCCCCCATAGAGGGGAACGGACTTGCACCTTTAGATGGTAGCTCACCATCAGTTTCACGCGTAAATGCTGATTGAAACTGTTTATTGCAAATATTAGCCTTATCGCGCGCATCTGTTTTTAGAATTCCATTTTCCCTTAGCGAAGTGATCCCAAACGCATCCTTTTTCAGGGACTTTACGAATGACCAAAACTTTTTAACTTTACCATTCTTTTGGGGACTATCGGGATCTATATTGCCATCTTCAAAGGTAAAGATGCTGGAAACATGCTTCCAATATGCATCTCTTATAACCTTTTACACATGTGCTCTGAACCGTTTGTAATGATTCTTAACGTCAGGGCTGCTAGACTTGCGAGCACGAAAATACATTCTATTCCGTCTTCTGATGAGATGCTTGATCGTGTTATCGATCAATGGTGCCCTATATTTTGTTTTGGTCATTTTAGTTGGTATAAACCTTTCCATTGCCGTGGTTAATTCGGACTTAAAACTGACCCACAGGTCATTAACTGACATGTGTGAGAGGTCAGAGGAAAGGAACGAATCCTTAAATCGCGCCATATGGTCTCGCAGACCATCCATATCCGCACGTTTGTAGAGAAAAACTTTACGCGGGACTTGTCTGATTCGTTTAGCTTTTATTTCATACTCAACAAGGACTATGTCATGATCAGCTTTGCCAATCGGGGGCATCCCCTTAACTCGGCTTACTGGGGATGGAGAATTTGACAGGTGATCTTAGTTGAGGCGTTAAGGGAAAAACGGACTTCTAAAAACAGATTCATCCGATAAGGCTAACATATGTAACAAACGGTTTCGATCTGCATTCACGCATGAAACTGATGGTGAGCTGCTGTCCGGGGGTAATAGCCAGTTCCCCACCATGGGGGATCGCTTGGCTATTTGGTGGGCTCGGGGTGCTTGGGGCATCTGGGCCGGATGACCTGAATGCCAGAGTGCTTAAGGAATGTGGTGCTGAAATTTCTCCCGTGCTGGCCTTTTTCTTCAATGGATCACTGTACCGGATGACTGGCAGTAAGCAAATGTTATCCCAGTCAATAAGAAAGGTGAAAAATATGATGCAGCAAATTATGGACCGGTGTCGCCGACATGCATCTGTTGCAAAACACTGGAGCATATAATAGTTAGCAGCATCAGCAGCTCCTGGCCTTTAGGAGCATTCTTGCTGGCTGTCAGCATGGTTTCTGAAGTCAAAGGTCTTGCAAAACTCAGTTCTATTTTGCCATGACATTGTGAGCAATCTGGGTGGGGCCATGGTCTGTGGCCACAGGCGGACTGTCTTGATCATCATGGACTTCGCCAGGAACTTTGGCAGGGTGCCTCATGGAGGGCTGTTAAGTATTGATAGAACTACTATGGGATGTTGGGGTGGTTCCCATGTGGGTGGATTGTCTCATGGCTCTCTGGGCATTCGTAGTGGGTTGTGCTTGGTGGCAAGGCATCTCCTCCGGTCCCTGTTTTGCTTGGTGCCCCCCCCCCCCCCCCCCCAGAGTTCGGTACTTGGGCTGGTCCTTTTCTTGTTCTTCATAAATGATCTCCCTGGTCGTCTGTCCATTTGTTTGCTGGTGATTGTGCCCTTTGTAGGAGCATGTTTTCTCCTTCTGGCTGTCTTGTTTTGCAGGATGGCCTGGATCGGCTGGCGCAGTGGGGGCTGATTGGTGGGTGGGGTTCGGTGTGGCCGGGTGTGGTTCGGTAACAGTGTCGCAGCATCCTCCGAACAGGCAAATTAGGTTTGATTATGCACAAAGCCAGCGGGTTTTGGGACAGGTTCAGTCCGCTAAATGCCTTGGTGTCGCAGTCGCTGACGATCTTGATTGGGATCAACACATTTTGGAGATAACATTGGAAGCGACTGACTTGGGCTTTGGGATTTCTTAGACATAACTTTTGCACCAAGGCAGGCAGGGTGTGCGTTGCCCATTTGGCATCCCTGTGTTGGGGGATGTGGGGGACAGCTGCACTGTGGGCCTGCCGATGTTGGCGAAGTGGAGGTGGCCTTGGTGGTATGCTTGGCGGGCTGGAGTGGCCATCCCTGGGGGCCCGTCGCGAGCACTCCACTTTGGCCTTCTTCCGTGGGGTGCATTCCGGTTCAGTGTCCGTTGGTGGGGACAAATACTTGACCCCTGCGACAGTTTCAACCCAAGCAGGGGTGTCGAAGGTGGGCAGCTCACAATATCGTGGGTGCCGGTCCTGTGGGGGTGCCCTGGGAGATTCCCTTTTTTCTAGATGTAGAACTATTCCCCGGTGGAGTGGTCTTCCCTCCTCTGTGGTGAATGCTAGGACTGAGGAGGAGTTCAGGGCCCGTGAAGTATAAAATTGAGACTCGGGGGTTGTGCGTTTTGGTGTGCCTCTGTTGTTCGGGTTGTGGGTATTTTTCGGGCTCATCCAGTGACTTTTAATTATTATTTGTTTTTTTAGCTAAATTCTATATTTAGCTACGCACCCAACTGAGGTAATGGCCAAATATGACCAACTCAGTATAAAAAGATAGATAGATAGATACTCTGCTTTGCTCCAAAGGTGAAAGTTACTAATTGACAGTTGATTAACTTTTATGTGAGGTTACTTTCTAACTGTTTGTAACAGTTTATAGTATTTTTTGTGTATATGAAAAATGTATATTATCACAATTTTTTATTTTGGATCCTGTGATAAAAAGATCATATTTCGGACCCAATATGCACAGACTAGTAACTGACTGAGTTGCGAAGATTGTATCTTGGACCCAGTATGCACGGACTAGTAACTGACTGAGTTGGGAAGATTGTATCTGGGACCCAATATGCATGGACTAGTAACTGACTGAGTTGCAAAAATATGTTGTCTTGATTTTACAGCTATTTTGATTAATTATAGTTTAACAAAAATTAATGAAAATTAATTTTATCAATACAGTCTACGCTTGTTATCTCGAACCCCACGGGACCGGATAAAAAAGTTCGAGTTATCCATAGTACGAGATAACCGAAGTGTGACGTCACATGCATGTCTGAGCCCATTGTTCGCCATGATATGCTTGGTATTCTTGGTTATTCTAGAGTAATAGCACTTAAATGTACGCAAATGGACTGGTTCCTGCTTGTGAATGCAATGGTTATATGTATCACTTCGGTGAGCAGTACATGCTATATTTGACCTATCCCCCTTGTTAGTATTGATTAAATTTCACTATGGTAAACAGTTCTGACTTCAGGTCCTGTCGAGAAGGCTGGTCATGAGCCATCTCTTTTGGATCTACACTGTTTGTATGTGCATCGGGATATGGGACTGTAATGAAGAGTATGTGAAACAACCAATTAAAGAACCTTGACTTTAATAAAAAATAGAGCATCCTTTTATCATGGAAATCTTTGAAGTCATTGAAATGAGACTGTGTTAAGATCAAAGGTTGAGCACCGCATGTCAGTCTTTATTACATGCACTTGATTTTTGTTATTGTTTGCGCTAATTGTAATTGCAAACGCACCTGGACAAATCGGAAAATTAAACACATTGTGAGTTTGTAAAGGCCTATTATTATTCTCTCTAACTAAAAGACCGGTGTCATCTTTTTTGTCCTTATGTACATTATTAATCCCGGTTCGAGATAAGCAGTAGTAAAAACAGTGAAAAATATATTCAGGGCCTGAAAATGATGGGGGAGAGAGCTGAAGTGTCAACTTAAAAAAAGTAGTTTGACACATGCGAAGTTGAAATACAATAAAAATATAGGGGAAATAATGCTGGACTTAGAAATCGGTTCGACATAAGCAATAGAGTCGAGTTAGGCAAGGTCGAGATAGCGAGAGTCAACTGTACTTAAATGTTAGTTGTCAATTTTGACACAGTGTGGTTGTAAAATTTTAATAGTGTATTGATTAAAATTGAATTGAATGCAGCTTAAAGCCTCTAAATTTGGCGATTTTATGCCAAAAGTGCAGAAAACACCTATATTGGGTGCCTAGGTTTCTCGTTAGATCTTACAAAAACTGTTGAACTTTTCATCAAAATAATGTGACATTTCTACAAGCAATACATTCAACTATTGCTTTTTAAAATAAAATAATTCAAATTTATTAAAATAAGAGTTTTATGCAGCGATGGAACTGTATCTTGCAAAAATATTAAGGCTCGGCCACTCTCAGCCACGACAGCATTTTTCCGATAAATAGTATCACAGTGTAGTGACCAGTCTGTATATTTTGGGTCCCTGATTGTATGTAGCTATGCTTAATTAATTTTTTAAGCCTGTTGATGCTAAGCACACCACCATGAAGACAAAACATTAACATAGCAAGCCCATAAAGTCACAAAGTTGCTTCAGTTTCAGCTAAGTGAACTCTAAACTCTAAACCCTTGCCCAGTACATCTGGATTAAATACTAACAATGGTTAACCCTTCTCTTGCTGAGTATTCATTTTAGCCACACCCATCTCTGACTTGCGCCCCCGCCCATAGGGGCTTAAAGAAATATATGGGCTGCATGATGCTTCCACGCAGAGCTGAATCCGACCCGCACTATAGTACTGGTAAACCGCTTAGAGGATCTAAGCCTGTCCAGGAACTGCGGTGCAAGGCGGACCGTCCATGCTAATAAACCCTATTGGTTTCATTGGGCGACAGGGCTTGAGATGTCATTTCATCTCAATGTCGGGTAAAAGTCCCACAAAATTGGAAGCAACGTCTCCAAAATGACCTTTACAGTGTTGACGGGGACGTTAAACCTCAAATCAAACAAACATCTCTGACTTTGAACCAATCAGATTACTTGATGGATTTTTTTTCCCACAAATTCATAAACTGTATGTCAAACAGTGTAGATCCTGATCAGATGGCTTCTTCAGAAGCCATCTGATCTGGATCTACACTGTTTGCAAAGATAGGGGTTTTCGTGAACAGCAAGATAAGAGTTAACTTCATTTGAGTGAGATTTTGACCTCTGAGGATAATTCTGACTGATCTTTCAGTTGATGCTAGAGAGAGGTGTTGTAAATGTGGGCTGTGGGAGACAGAGCCTTTTCGTGCATGTTCTAGTATCCTTATTACTAAATGGACTCGTAGTTTAACAACAGTGTGAAGATTAAGATTTAGTCAAAAATACATGTGAAATCACACTTTTTGACAGCTTTAAGATGCCATGGCAACAGTGATTTAGCCTAAAAACGTTCCATTTGAAAGGCTATTGCCCAGTGATCATTTCCGAGTTTGATGTAAAACGGGCCATTCATTATGAAATAATGGTTATACATGTATGAAATTGCTGTCCGAGGCAACACTGTGAAAATTGGCCAATTCACAAAGTCCGGAAGTGGGAATGGGTTAAATCAGTCTGTTTGTGGCCTCAATTATTGGCCGCATTCAGATTGCTTACAATGTCATGGTAAAATAGGACTAATTGGGTTTCACAAGACCTTTGACTGCGGAAACCCTTTGACAGTCTGCGAGAATGCTTTCCGTTTATTAATAAGGCACGTTGACTATGTTTTGTCATCATGGTCAGTAGTTTTAAAACGCTTTTTAGGCAACAAAATGAGCGAATACATGCCAGAAGAGACTGGTTCAATATCTTTAAACCCTTTTTGTACTAAATGGAATCTTCCACCTTATATATAGCAGGAGTCCATTTCAAAGTTTAGGGGAGTCAGACTTAGTTTTCGTCAAAATTTATTTGGAAAATGGCTGAGCTTTTTACAAACAGTGTAGGCCCTGATCAGACGCCGCAGATCGCGGCGTCTGATCTGGGCCTGCACTGTTTGCCAGGGTACCCGTTTTGGGGTTTCCGGTACCAAATGGGTTAATACTTCAAAAACAGAACATGTTAATGCTTAGTTAATTTTGTGAAGAAGAAATGAGTTTAATTACACAATAATTTTCGAAAATCTCATTGACACTATATGGAAACACTCATGTTTTGCTCACCAGATAAAAGAGGTTCTCTACAGGGGAGGTAATTGGCCCATTTTGCAATGTTTGTTTGTTTGATTTGAGGTTTAACGTCCCCATCAACACTGTAAAGGTCATTTTGGAGATGCTGCTTCCAATTTTGTGGGACTTTTACCCGACATTGAGATGGAATGACATCTCAAGCCCTGCCGCCCAATGAAACCAATAGGACGGGCCGACTCGCACCGCTTTGCCTGGGCAGGCTTAGATCCTCTAAGCGGTTTACCGGTACTCGTGTGCGGGTCAGTTTCAGCTCTGTGTGGAAGCATCATGCAGCCGATATCTTTATATGGAGAAAAATGGGGTTTACGGAGGTATACATTATTTTTCTTATTCTTGATCCAAGACATAGGTTGTGGGTCATTTATAAGCATGGATGGTCTGACTTGTACTGCATTGCCTGGGCAGGCTTAGATCCTCCAAGCGGATTACCAGTACTCATTTGCCGGTCGGTTCAGCTCTGCGTGGAAGCATCATACAGCCCATCATTTCTTCACACCCTGATTGGCGGGGGCTAAATGAAATGTAAATAAAATCACATGTCAAAATATTGGATCCGTCAAAGTTGAACAATTTTACAATGTAGTATTCTAATCATGCGCTCTCTCATTTTTTTAGTCGATTGTGTATCAATATCACATGAACAAGTCCGTGTAATGAACACCCCTCTAAACCCCACATTATAAATCACGAAAACACACTTATATAATTTTGACCTCCTTGATCCCCACTTTTATTTTTCTTATTTCTGCTCAAAAATATAGATTTTGAGTACTTGTTAGAATTGCCTCTTCCGCCTCGATGAGGCGGTTCTAACAAGTACTCACAATCTATATTTTTGAGCAGAAATAAGGACAATATCACCATTAATTTTGTCAACCTAAAATTTTAGATTTTTTCGACGAAAAAATTACACTGTATCAGTATAGGCGTGTTTTCGTAATGAAGAGAAAACTGGGGTATAATGGGTATACATTACCAGTATTTTTCTTTTTTCTGCTTCAATACATAGGTTGTGGGTACTCGTTAGAACCATCTGAGTCAGATCTAACAAGCACCCAGAACCTATGTTTGCAGTATAGAATATGAAAAAATATCACAGATTTTTCTACAAAATAGTAGTACGGCCCCGATAGCTCAGTTGGTAGAGTGTCCACTCCGGGGAACGGGAGGTCACGGGTTCGATCCCGGGCCGCAACATACCAAAGTCGTTAAAAATGGTACTAGCTGCTCCTCGCTTGGCACTCAGATTTACGGGGTAGAGCTAGGACTGGTCTACCCAGTGTCAGGATAAAGTGAATGGGTGTGGTATCATGAAATGTGTCTGGGACATGATACTTCAGTGAGGCAGCACTATAAAAGTGAGCATTGAGCTCCCTGTCGCAACCAGACACCGTCGTGATATGACTGAAAAAATGTTGAAAGCAACGTAAAAGACACTTTTTTTGATTTCATAACACCCTAATGACCAGGTATTGAAGAAATCAGTTTTGAGATAAGATACATTTGGAGTATTCTGACTGTCATACAGGTAAGGGACCAAGAGAGGGTAATCAGTTACCTAGAGGCAATTCACATCTATTTATTTACTTGTTTGATAACTATGTCCTGGTTTTGATATAAATGGAATGTATTTTTATGCCCCCGCCATTCGAAGAATGGTGGAAATGGCATATAGCCTTGCCCCTGTCAGTTCGTCCGTCCATGCGTCCGAAACTTAAACACAGTCAATAACTTCCTTATTTCTTAATGGATTTTAAAATTATTTTCAGGTGGGGGCATCCGTGTCCTATGGACACATTTCTAGTTTTTTTTTATTTTTATTTTATTTTTAGTCACCATTATTGATAACCATTACTAAAACATGCCTACTGAAATATCTTGGTTAAATTTTACGGCCAAAAATGATAAAAGTCCTGATATCTTTAATATTTCGGCTCAAACATATATTGTGGGTACTTGTTAGAACTGCCTCGGGGAGGCGCTTCTAATGAGAAACCACAATTTGTGTTCAAAACATATATTGTGGATACCTGTTAGAACAGCATCAGTAAGGGTGCTTCTAACGAGAACCCACAATTTATGTTTTTGAGCAGAAATTAAAAAATTAATGTATCCCCGCTAAACCCCAGTTTTTCTAAACAATATTTTTACATTGTGAGTACTCGTAAAACGCCTCTGCGAGGGTTTCTAATGAGCACAATATATGTTTTTGAATAGAAATAAGAAAAATAATGTATACCCCTCCATACCCCAAATAAATAAATAAATGTTCATTGAATGATTAAATCGCAGTACAAGTCGGACCATTCATGCTTATTAACCCTATTGGTTTTATTGGGCGACAGGGCTTGAGATGTCATTTCATCTCAGTGTCGGGTAAAAGTCCCCAAAAAATTGAAAGCAACATCTCCAAAATGACCTATACAGTGTTGTCAGGGATGTTAAACCTCAAATCTAACAAACAAACACAATCTTGAATTAATCAATTCATTAAGTTTACTTCTTTTCAGATTTGAGTCAATGAAATAATGACTGTCAGAGTTTTCCTCTACTTTTTTACAAAAAAAAAAAAAAAAGAAGTAATTTAAAACAACATTTTGTTGGAAACAATCTCAGTGAAAAATATTCCATCATACAAGTTCCCCTCATAGAGCCCCCTTTTAAACATATCTCTCAGAGAGTCTGTGCTCATAATCACCTCATAATCACTTGGATAAGATAAGCCTTTGATGTGCACTATGGTCCGAAGGACTTGATTATTGGGGATTATGTAACAGGCCACCCCTTTTATATAGAGAAAAAAATGTGTCTTTAAACCCGAATTCACACACACACACTCTACAAAATAGTAGTCGTTTTGAAGATGTGAAAAAATGCACTATGTCGCGTAATGATCGACCAAAATTTCTACTGAGCAATGTCCACATGACTATCATTGATATAAAATCCAACTAACACCAATGGAGCAGGACTTCTTATACATGTAGGTTATGTCATGCCCTTACCTAACCCTTATCTTGCTGAATATTCATTTAAGCCACACCCATTTCTGTCTATGAATGAATCAAATTACTTGATGTAATTTATTGCTACAAATTCATAAACTGAGTGCCAAACAGTGTAGATCCTGATCAGATGGGTTCTTCTGAAGCCATCTGATCTGGATTTACACTGTTTGCAAAGATAGGGGTTGTCGTGAACAGCAAGATAAGGGTTAATTTAATTTTGACAGGTGACAGTATGTCTGAGTCAGATGATGAAAGCATTATTGCCACACCTTTGTTTTCTCCACCACCTGCACCACCTGTGCATCCACCGCCACCGTTTTCACGTACTGCGGTGACTGCAGAACCCAATGGAATACAGAGAGATATTTCGTTCTCCAACTTTACTGCTGATCCTATTGGGGATGGACAGAGAGCATACAGATATGCTGCAAGTGTTGTCCCGTAAGTACTATTATTAACCCATAAAATGCCCATCACGCCAATTGTCGTCTTCTTTCAGTGCTTTGCCGTCTGCCGATTACCTGAAAAGTAATTTTTGCAAACAGTGTGGACCCAGATCAGACTGCTCCTATAGGAGCAGACTGATCTGGGCCCACACTGTTTGCCTGTATGCAAACATTTTTTTAAAAAGTTTGCGAAAAAAAGTTTAGCAGACGACATAAGCAGATGACATTTCCAGATGTAGTTTTTTGAGACCAACAGTCTTACTTCAACACAGTTTGCCTTGTCATAGGTGTAGATAAGACAAGCAATGAGGATAAGTTTGAGGATTACGAGGACTGTTCAAATATGAATGCAACTAAGCACATAAAAATGATTCTGTGATAGATTTCAATGAAAAAGTTATTTTGTCCCCTCAAAGTATTCCCCTTTAACAGATATACAAACTTTCAGTCTTCTCATCCAATACAAACTTTCAGTCTTCTCATCCAATCATTGAATGCATTTTGGTAGTCTTTTCGAGGTATACTATGAAGGCACTGGAATATTGCAGAACCGAGGTGTTTGCGCTGTACAAATTTTCGACCAGAAAGATATTTTTTCAGCCGCGGGAACAAAAAAAGTCACACAGGGCAAGGTCAGGGAAATAAGGGGGGTGAGGGAGTTCAACAACCTTTTCCTGCTTCAGATAGTCTTGCACAATGAACGCCTTGTGCGATGACGCATTGTCATGTAGCAATCTTACAATGGCCAAACCAGTTGCGGGTCTTCAGTCTTTGAAATATTTCTTCAATTTTCGAAGAACTTGATTCTTGTAAAACTTCGCATTTACAGATTTGCCTTTAGGCACAGGAACCTGAATAGCAGGGCCCTGATTTGAAAAGAATATGGCATACATTACCTTCTTGACGCTCATGGTCCGCTTTGCAATGCATGGTCTTTTGCAATACTTTGTTGCCCATATTTTGTTCTGAATCTTTCGTTTTGGCTCAAAAAAGTGAACCCATGTCTCGTCACCTGTGAAGACATTAGCGAAAGACCGTGCATTGTAATTTGGAAACTGTTTAAGCAACTTCTTGGCGCACTGAACACGTGTCTTTTTCTGCTCATCTGTCCACAGATGGGGAATCCATCTAGCACAGATCTTTCTCATTTTCAAATCCCGTTTCAGAATTGTATGAGCTGCTCCTAATGAGATGCCAACCATACTAGCTATTTGACTAGTGGTGTATTGTGCATCAGTAGCAACTATTTCTTTCACTCTAGCAACCATTTTGGCAGATGTTGCTCTTTTCGGCCGACGATCATGTGGTGCATCTTCTGTTGAGCCTAGCCCACAGCTGAATTTCTTACACCAACGAAAAACTGTCGGAAAAGACATTTCATTATGCCCATAAACCGAACATATTTCATCCAAAATGTCTTTGCACCGTATACCAAGAATACAACGATTCTTAATATAGGACCGTATTTCAACGGCGTACTCTGACCTTCTTCCAACCCTGTTTTGTATTAGTATACAAGAGTAGACAGTGTTTATCGAACGATATACATGGCTAAAGTGCACGGATTTTAACAGGTTTGGTATCAATGTATAGGTAAAATGTTTTTCTACGCTGTGATATTTATTTCCAGGTGATTTTCGCATTAGTGCATGAGAAAATGTTCTACTTGCATTCATATTTGAACAGTCCTGGTATTATGGGTTATTGACTTTATATTGTGACATATTCGGCTCGAGTTCATATTACGAAGGACACAACGAGCTTGCCAGTCCGTCTCCGACGTAAGAACGAATGCCGAATATTTCACAATATAAAGTCTATAACCTTCTTTTTATTTTCCCAAAACTTGAACTGTCTGCCAGAATTCGGGATTGCCCGGCAGAGAAATCTGAACATAAAATAAGATTAAATATCCTGAAGTGGTTTGAAATGGAAAATAATACAGTTGTTAAAGTGTCTTCCTACACGTTGATAAACCACACTAAATGGCACCATAGTGAAGATGACTTTAACGTTGGTGGATATGACGTCATTAAAAACATTGACGTTTCCTAATGCAGGACACCATTTTTTGGAAGTGTCCAATTTATTTCTTTCAAAATACTCCTGATTTCCTGAAAGAAATTATTGAAAATCTAAACAGATTGCAGATGGGTCATACAGTAAAATTCCTATATTAAGACCACCTTTGGGACTGTTAAAAAGTGGTCTTTAAGACCACTTTTGAACTGTCCCAAAGGTGGTCTCATACTAGGGTACACAATATGTGGAAAACACACAGAAAGAATGACTGAAACCTCCTTAATAAGCTTTAAAAGCAGATTTAGTCTTAATTTTAGTTGATCTTATTAACAGAATTTTACTATATTTGCTAGCATAAAATGCTCTTTATGCACTTTGTCACAGCCTGTATCCGTTTTCTATTATGCTCTTTCGGTCAATATGCATGACAAAACGGTTGCCGATTTTTAGTATTGAAATACATTTGAAAGTAGTTCTGTTGTGAACAAGACTGCTTATCTACGGCAATATGAACTTGACAACAGGCAATGGGGAAAAATATTGACCAGTAACTTGTATACAAATTACGGGGGCAAGTCAATAAGTAATCAGCCTATCTCATTTCCAATTGACCGAGATAGCCAAGATTTTCATGCCTTGTTTCAATACATGTTTTAGGCATGAGGGCAAAATTGCACCCTTATCGTGTTATTCACTCATAAGATATTGGATGTCAAACATGGCTAGCAATGCAAGAGCAAGCTTTTCATCAAAAGGTGAGTACCGTGCTGTAATGCAGTACTTGTATTTGAATGGAAAACAGGTCAGGAAATACATTGCGAGTTGATCAATGTTTATGGGTCTTCTGCACCAATCGTATGCACAAGTTAAATTCTTGGCTGGGGAATTCAAACACAGTAGAACATCTTTAGAAGATGAAACCAGGTCTTGACGCCCATCAGATGCCACCGATGAAGAAATGTGTTACAAAGTATGGGATCTGGTGTACTCTGATAGGCGAATTAAGGTAGAAGAAATAACATATGCATTACACATTTCACATGGTAGCGTTTCAACAATTTTACATGATTGCTTGGGTATGCCCAAGCTAACCGCCTGTTGGGTCCCAAAATCCCATAGCGACAAGCAAATGCCAGCTAGAGCGTCAGTATGCAGTGCATTGTTGAAGCGGTTTAGGTCAAAAGAAGATGATTTTCTTTCATGTCTGGTGACTGTAGATGAGACTTGGGTCCATTATTATGAGCCAGAGAATAAAACTCAAGTCGCCAGTGGGTAGGGCCAGGGTCTTCGAGGCCAAAGAAGTTCAAAACGGAACCCTCTGCTGGAAAGGTGATGGCAGCTGTATTTTGGGATGCACAAGGCATTATTATGTTGGACTTTCTAGCAAAGAAAAGTACAATAATAGGTGGGTATTATGCAAATTCGCTCGACTAACTGAGAACTGCGAAAAAAGGCTGAGGTCAACTCTCCAAAGGGATTCTGCTCCAACAGGACAATGCAAGAGTACACACTTGCAAAATTGCAATGGATGCTATTGAGTGGAATGGGTACAAGCTAAGACCACACCCCGTCTATTCACTGGACAGTGCTCCTAGTGACTATTTCCTATTCCCAATCTTGAAAAAGGATATCCGTAGACATCATTTCCAATCCGACAAAGAAGTTGTGGCAGCAGTTGAGGAGTGGGTCGGAGACAAGGGCCCTGACTTCTTCATTTCTGGGCTGATGGCACTGGAACAGCATTGGTCCAAGTGTATCATTTTGGAGGGCAATTACATCGAAAAAGAAGAGATCGACCTCACCCAGAAATAAATTATGCTGGCTTTGATTGTCTTGCCCTCATAAACTTAGCAAGACATTTTCTCGGTATATAATAATATACTGTGAGTACTTGTTTGAATTACTTCAATGAGACAATTCTAACAGGGGCCCACAACATAGGTTTCCAAATAGAAATAAAGAAAATTATCCCTTAGTTGTTTTTGTTATTAGCTAAGATCAGGAGTATTACTTTTAAATAATGGTACACCACAACCTCATTATAACACTGTTCATTATAACACAGTTTGTATTTTAAATGGTTTCAAGATGGATCCCAAAATTGTATAGATTATATAGAAAAATGACCATAAATGGTCATTTTTCTATATAAACTATACATTTTTGTTTGGATATAGCACGGTTGTGTAACTCACAGGGTTTCTGCTTTGGACCCCAACAATAGTGCTATAAAGAGGTTGTGGTGTATTTCTTCACCACTGGCTATATCACCAGTTAAAGAGTTGTAACAAGTATAGTTTGCAATATTTTTTCTTATTTCTCCATTAAAACATATGTTGTCGGCCCCCGCCTATCGGGGCTTGTAGAAATAGATGGGCTGCATGATGCCTCCACACAGAGCTGAACACCTAGAGGATCTAAGCCTGCCCAGGCAGAGCGGTGCCAGTCGGATTGTCCATGTTTGAGCGGTGCCAGTCGGATTGTCCATGTTTTTAAACCCTATTGGTTTCATTGGGAGACAGGGCTTGAGATGTCATTTCATCTTGATGTTGGCTAAAAGTCCCACAAAAGTGGGAGCAACTTCTCCAAAATGACCTATACAGTGTTGACAGGGATGTTAAACTTCAAATCAAACAAACAAACAAATAAAACACATGTTGTAGGTACTTATTGGAATTACCTTACTGAGGCTATTCTAACAAATACTTGCAACATATGTTTCCAGTTATCCATCCTTGTTGTTCCTTCTAATCTGGAACTATATGTATGATTAGTCTGTTATTGACTTCTTATTTTTACAATGTTTGATCAGCATAGCTCCAGATAAGGTGCTGGGGCCAGTTATTCAAAGCATCGTTAGCTTAACGAGCTCGTTAGTGGTCAAATTGTTAACTGTTCTAGCAAGACAATATCAAAAATTTTGGAATTTTTGCAGAAATTTTTTCTGCAAAAATATTAGCATATTTGCCATATTTAATGATCAAAGTTTTAACGATAGGTTAACTAATGACGTCATTAGTTTTGAACAACTTGCCCCAGATATTTTTCTTATTTCTGCATAAAAACATGTTGTGGGTATTTATTAGAAGTGCCTCATCTGTTGTGAGTACTTATCAGGTGCTTCTAATATGATTCCACAACATGTTTTCATGCTGAGTACCCACAACCGATGAGGTGCTTCTAATGAGTACCCACAACCTATGTTTTCTCGCAGAAATAATGAAAATCTGGGGCTATGGTTCAGTAGTTAATATTTTTGTCCATTTTGTGGGTCATACATAGGAACAGATAAGGTGGTATTTGGTTATAATTGAAGCATGATATACAGTTATTTCGTCATTGAGGCAGTTCAATTGAAAACCCACAACATAGTCTTTTATGGAGAATAGACAAAATTTTAGCCAGCGCACGACAAAACCTACATAGTCTTTTATGGAGAATAGACAAAATTTTAGCCAGCGCACGACAAAACCTATGATAAGACATGCTGGCCCAACGAAGACTCAGATCAGACTACGGATCCGCGCAGTCTGATCAGAGTCTTCATTGTGCACTCCTAGGATAGCTAAGGACCCAATGCTCTTTCATGCAGCAAGAGAAGTCTATGGTCAGACTATATGGATGCACTGGCTGATTTGATTCTTCGCTGTGCGCACATGTAAGTGGTAGGAAATACTGTGCTTTAGTTATCCCCAAATATCTACTTGTCAGATCTGTTTCTATGATGTTTCTGTGTATTTCAGGGACAGCTTGGAGAGCTACAGCTGTGTGTCATTCCAGAGAGATGTAGAACCAATAATACAGTCTGGACCACAGTAAGGACAAATGATCTAAAAACAAAGTTTCAGATTAGGAAGAGAGCTACACCACAACCTCGTTATATCTCCGGCCCCCACCCATCAGGGCTTTAAGAAATAGATGGGCTGCATGATGCTTCCATGCAGAGCTGACACCGACCCGCACACGAGTACTGGTAAACTGCATAGAGGATCTAAGCCTGCCCAGGCAAAGCAATGCGAGTCGGACAGTCCATGCTTATAAACCCTATTGGTTTCATTGGGCGACAGGGCTTGAGATGTCATTTCATCTCAGTGTCGGGTAAAAGTCCCCAAAAATTGGAAGCAACGTCTCCAAAATGACCTATACAGTGTTGACGGGGATGTTAAGCCTAAATCAAACAAACAAAGAAACAAACAAACAAAGCCCCAGATTAGGAAGAGAGCTACACCACAACCTCGTTATAAGACTGTTCCTTATAACACAGTTTGGAAAATAGCTGAACTTTTTGCAAATAGTGTAGGCCCTGATCACTTTCTGCGGCGTCTGATCTGGGCCTGCACTGTTTGCCAGTGTACCCGTTTAGTGGTTTCCGGTACAAAATGGGTTAAAGATGGATCCCAAAAATGTATAGCTTTATAGAACATCTACTTATTTCTTTTTGTAAATAACACAGGAATGGGAACACCTGGCAGATTTTTCCACCATTTTTCAAACGGAGACAACTTTCGGGACTTTCTGTTCACTTTTCTATAAGCCCTGTCCAACTGAAAAAGGGGTCTACTCTTAAAGGAAAGAATTTGCTCCTCAGGAGCAAATTCTTTCCTTTAAGAGTTGACCTCTTTTGCAGGAGTTGCCTCCCCTGAAGGTGTATCTATTCAACTTTACTACCACGGTTTCTGCTTTCAGTATTATAAAGAGGTTCTGGATTACTTTACTAGAGAACCGACTTCACTAGCTTAGTTGGATGGGAGTCTGACTGGTGATCAGGCTATCGCAGGTTTGTTACCTGCTGGGTTGGTAACATTCTTTTGTGGATTTGAGCCTGAAATCTTTTCTTTGGCTTTTATGTCGCTTAAGACAGGCAGTTGTCAGTTTCTGGTAAAAGAATGTGCATTGTATTGGTTAACAGCTTACCTATAAGCCTACTTAGGAAAAGAGTGGTCAGGTAAACTGACCAGCTTGATATGATCTATATAGTGTTGTTTGGACTGTTAAAATTTAAACAAACAAACTTTGCGATAAAGTTACATGTAATTAAATTTCAAATCATAAGTTTCCACATGTAATATTGGGTTTTTTCTTTCAGATGTGGACTGGTGGCATTAGCTATGGCAGATTCAGTGCTAAACAATGGGGTCACACTGGAGAAACTGGTTGAGGCCTCTGCAAGGAAGGGAATGTCCAAACAGGGAGAAATGTTCTCGTGTAAGTTATTTATGCTGTGTGTATTGTGATGCAGAAAATTTGATACCTTTCGACCAGTGACCATACCGGCCTCTGTGGATCATTCGGATGAGACCAGGAGATCACAGGTTATTTCCCAGCACACCAATTAAGTCAGGACATCAATGATTTTTATGCCCCACAAAAGGGCATAAATTGTTACCCTGTCTGTCTGTCTGTCTGTCTGTCTCCATCCACAATTGCCTAAGCATTAGCAATTTGCCTTAACTCTTATCCTGCTGTTCACAACAACCTTTTTCTTTGCAAACAGTGTAGATTCAGATCAGATGGCTTCTGAAGAAGCCATCTGATCAGGATCTACACTGTTTGGCATTCAGTTTATGAATTTGTAGGAATAAATTACATCAAATAATCTGATTGGTTCAAAGTCAGAAATGAGTGGCTAAACTGAATATTCAGCAAGAGAAGGGTTAAGTTTTTCATCCGTGTCAAAACTACCAGGCAGGGGCCTCCATGAGAAAATATGGCTAAATGCTGGTTGTAAATTGTCTGCTCGGACAATTCACATGAAATTTCCAGCCTTTTTATGTCCCTGGTAGTGATAGCGGGTACATATTGTATCTGCTCTGTCTGTTTGTTTGTTGGTTTGTTTGTTTGTACGTGGACAACTTTAACGTTGGTCATAACTTTTGAACCATTTGAGATAGAGCATTCATATTTGACATGTAGGTTCCTTGTGACAAGAACTTCACATTAATGCAAAAAATTTTGACCTGTGACCTTGACCTTGATGTGTGACCAGCTTTGGAAAAAAAAGGGCCTTGCCCGGGAACATGTTTGTGTTTCACAAACATCTTTCTTGTTTCTCTGAAAAATCAGGAAAAAATATATTGTGATCCTTAGAAATTTCCATAGAATTTGAAGGACTAATAATGCATAATGCATGAAAAAGTCAGATAAAAAAAAACAAACTTCAACAGGTTCATTATCAGGATTTGGCCAAGTTGTTGAAAGCAAAATTAGTTTGACACACTCATCTGTGATGAAAAATGTTACACTATGTAAGGTAACTGTTCTATATACAAACATTTTCTATAGGAAAAAATGATGATGTTATATCCAAAACCAGTTTATAAAAATAAATAGAGGATCTTGCATGAGTGTTCATGTATTATTGAATTTATTAAATGAGTTGAGGAAAAGGGATAAAATGCGAGGCTGTGCCGAACATTTTATCCCATTTCCTCAACAAGTTTAATAAATTCAGTAATACATGAGCACGAATGCAAGATTCTGTTTATCGTATGACATTTAAATAGCATTTTATTCACGATTATTTAATAAAAATGTCAATATTCCGCCATTAGTAAATGCGTATTATCAAGGACATTGTACATGTAACATTACGGTGCGTATCTAAGTAATTTGCATATTTTATCCACTAGTTGATTATCGAATTTATTACATAGCTTTATTATATTCTAAGAGGCAATGTCATGTGATAAATGCATGAAAAAGTTAGAATGAAAAAACTTCAACAGGTTCATCATTGGGACTGGGCCAAGTTGTTGAAAGCACAATTAGCTTGACAAACTCATTCTTGGTGAAAAATGTTACAGGTGCCAGCAAGTGTGGAACAACAGAACCTCTTTATTACACTATATAGATTCTATAGAAAAAATGACCACGTTATATCCAAAACAGTTTATAAAAATAAATAGTATTATAAAGAGGTTTATATAACCATTTTTGAGATAGGAAAGAATGCATTATGTCACACATTGTAATGGTTCCTTTGAAGGAAAACAACAACAACAACAACAATACACAAATGAACAAACAGGCAAAAGCAGTCATTACAAAAACTATTCTTGTTACTCCATTATCTGCAGCCTTGTCTTTTTGCCCTATATCATAGTGAGTGAGTGAGTGAGTTTTAGTTTTACGTCCCACCAACAGCTAAGGTCATACGGAGACGGGACCTCGGTTTAAAGACTCATCCGAAAGTCTGGAGAAGCCCGGGATCGATCCTACGATCCCTGGTTTACAAGGCGAGTAGTGTAACCACTGCACCACGGAGGCTTCTAATATCATAGTGTAGTTTATATTTTCTTGTCCTTTGGGATCTTTGATTCCATTGTGGAATTTTGAAAATATTTGAGGGTCACTGATGAGGCCTAATTGGCCGAAACTAGTCTGGCCTAGAAAACATGCACACTCCATATTTTATAGTTCTGTGGTGTATTCCTTGCTTCCAAAGGATAACCCTATTAGCATGGCGCGATATAGGCGCCCGGTTTTCCGTCCCTTTGTTTGTTCGTCCATCCGTTTGTCAAGGCATCAATATTTGCGACCACCCTAATGGTCAAGTTTATTTCTCAAGAACTATAAGTGCTTCATTAATGATACTTGGTACAAACTTGTGTCTGGGGATGACAACTTGCATGCAAGCATCCATATTTGACCTTGACCTACATTTCATGGTTCACTGGCTTTGTAAAATATTGCGACCATCCTAGCATTCACCCTAATGGTCAAGTTTATTTCTCAAGAACTATAAGAGCTTCATTAATGATATTTGGTACAAACTTGAATCTGTGGATGGCAACTTAAATGCAAGCATCCATATTTGACATTGACCTTAAATGCAGGCATCCATATTTGACCTTGGCCTACATTTCATGGTTCACTGACTTTGTAAAATGTTGCGACCACCCTAGCGTTCACCCTATTGGTTATGTTCATTTCTCAAGGATTATTAGAGCTTCATTAATGATACTTTGTACAAGCTTGCATTTAAGAATGGAAACTTTTATGTAAGCATATATGTTTGACCTTGACTTCCTACATATCATAGTTGGGTGACTTTGTGCCCCCACAGGCGCGACATAGCCTTCGGCGGAATTCTTGTATAGAACACATTGATCATACATAATCCGATTTCTATTTCTGTTTCAGCTCATGACATGGAACTATTGGCTGCTGAGACATATGGATGTAAGACTAGTCTACTAGATATCAGCGACGTAGCAGGCAAATGGGAATTCCTAAACTGTCTAGCTAGAGGAGACTTGCTCCTGGCTCCATATCCTTTAACCCTTTTCTTACCAAATGGAATCTTCCTCCTTATATATAGCAGGAGTCCATTTCAAAATTTAGGGGTGTCAGGTTGTGTTTTCTTCCGGACCTATTTGGAAAATGGCTGAACTTTTTGCAAACAGTGTAGGCCCTGATCAGACACTGCAGAACGCGGCGTCTGATCTGGGCCTGCACTGTTTGCCACGGTACCCGTTTAGGGGTTTCCAGTCTGAAATGGGTTAATGTACAAAGAATGTACAAAGATCTTACACCAGTGGCTATTGTAAATCAGGAAACGGAATTAGTAAAAGACAGTTTCATAAAATTGATATGAAATGGCCATTATTGTGAGATTGTGAGATTCAAATAAATGTCCTCGCCCCCGCCCATTGGGGCTTGGAGAAATAGATTGGGCTGCATGATGCTTCCACGCAGAGCTGAAACTGACCACTCATGACTACTGGTAAACCTCTTACAAGGACTAAGCTTGCCCAGGTAAAGTGATATGAGTCAGACTGCCCAATGCATATAAGCCTTTTGGTTTCATTGGATGGCAGAGCTCGAGATGTCATTTCATCTCAATATCGGGTAAAAGTCCCACAAAATTGGAAGCAGCTTCTCCAAAATGACCTAGATAGTGTTGACGGGGATGTTAAACCTCAATTCAAACAAGCAAAACAAATCATTTGAATGTCCATTTTTACCTTGTCCTGCTGAATAAACCACTTTTGTAACGCTCATTTCTGAGTATCAAGCAGTCAAATTAACATGATACAATGTATTTGGTCAGTTAATAAACTGAATGACAAACAGTATAGATCCTGACTCTCATTGACTCTCTTTATCTCAGACACTTTTATACCAAATAACTGCTCAAGTCAAACTAAATTTTGGGCTCTGTTGTTTTCGTTTTGCTATATGTTGATTAGATTTTGACTCCTTTCATCTCAAACAACTGTTATCTCAACCCACAAATTCCAGTCCCTTTGCATTTGAGATATCAAGAGATAGCCTGTGTATAGAAGCCTCTGTGGTGTAGTGGTTATGCTACTCACATTGTAAACCAGGGGTTGCAGGATCGATCCCGGGCTTCTCCAGACTTTCGGATGAATCTCCATATGACCTCAGCTGTTGGTGGGACGTAAAACTCAAACAATCAATCAGTCAGAGTTGCTTGTGTTTCAACAACATTGTCATGGAAGGTATAGCAGTGGCATACACTCGTAACCAGTTGTTATTTAACATTTGGTCATATGATTCTTCTGACTGTAAACAGCAGAACCACCATATAAGCCCCTGTCATGAGAAGACGTGCCTAGAATGTACCAGGTAAATCATTAACCCTTTTTGTACCAAATGGAATCTTCCTCCTTATATATAGCAGGAGTTCATTTCAAAATTTAGGGTTGTCAGGTTATGTTTTCTTCAAAATCTATTTGGAAACTGGTTGAACATTTAGCAAACAGTGGAGCCCTGATCAGATGCCGCATTCTGCGGTGTCTGATCTGGGCCTGCACTGTTTGCCTGGGTACCCGTTTTGGGGTTTCTGGTACTAAATGGGTTAACTCAGATGTGAAATCAAACTTTTATCAGAATGTTTAACCCTTGTCCTGCTGAGCCCGGATATGCCTTATTTTCCAAACAATGAAGATCCAGATCAGATGGCTTCTGCCGAAGCCATCTGATCAGGATCTACATTGTTTGCCATTCAGATTGTGAATTTGTTGCAATAATTTGCATCAAGTAATCTGATTGGTTGATAATCGGAAGTGGGAGTGGCATATATAAATATTCGGCAGGTCAAGGGTTAATGCACATCACTTAGTATGAGCCATGTCAATAGAAAACCTGTTTTGACCATTTCCGAACAACTAAGGTGCAAATCAAACTGAACATCCATGCAGTCTGATCTGCTTCTAGCATAGTACAATACCTCCAGTTTCTAGAACTAAAATTTCAAGGCTCTCACTACTTCATGTCGGAAATCTCGCCAGACTCTTGCAATCACTTGGCCCTTATCATAGAGGCACATGCAATATTGAGCGGTTTCATTTAGTTGTGAATTTTGCAATGTATCAGAATCAGAATTGTTACTGGTGACACGTCAAATGACATTCATATACCAGGACCTGTGATATGGGAAGTTAGTCACTAGCTCTCACCAAAGAGGTAAACTTAGCTACACAATCCTCAACACCTTCAGCTGTCAAAATAATCGAATCGGGAAGGGCATTCCAATCTCTAATGGTTCAGGGGAAAAATGATTCTTTATAAATGCCAGTTCTTGCAGCAAGGGTCCGAAACGCCAGTGAATGATGATTTCTACAGTGCCTAGCTGGGGGAACAAGGTCATCTGTTGGGATGCTGGCAGCGTCCTTTAGACCTTTGTATAAAAGTGTGAGCCTACTGTCTTTTCACCTTTTCTTGAGAGACTCCCATCTTAATTTTCCTAGTATTCCAGTCATGCTTCCAGTTTCAAAGCAGTAATTGCTTGTTACAAATCTAGCAGCTCTATTCTGAACTTTTTCAATTTCTTCCTTAAGGACCACTCCTCTGGGGTCCCAGATGCAACTACCATATTCCAAGATTGGGTGAACAAGTCCTTTATATGTTGCCTCTTTTACATCCTGAGGGCACTGATGAAGATTTCGCCTCAGGAAACCAAGCATTATATTTGCCTTTGTATACATGTTGCTTATATGTGTATTCCATCTCAAATCATGTGTGAGTGTCACCCCAAGGTATTTAATAGAATCCACGTTCTCGAGGACAGTTACCTTTAAGGTGTAAGAAGCCTCAATTTTATTTGTTCTCTTCCTAGTTATCTGCATAATATTGCATTTAACAGGCTGAAATCTCATGCCCCACTTTCCTGCCCAACATCCTAATCTTTCTATATCATTCTGAAGTTTCAGCGAGTCCTCTCCTCTATCTCTAATTTCCCAAGCAAACACAGTCATCTGTATGTAGTTTTCTTAGCTTCTGTTTATCAGTACCAGTTGTTGTAGTTATCCTTAACATGTCCCACATACGATCCAGATAAGAATTATGTTCCAGTGCTGAAGAAAGGACATAAAGCACATTGGGCTCTAGTCACAGGTAAGAACCAGTCCATGGGCTTCAAAATATTTAGTTAACCCTTATCTTGCTGAATATTTGAATTAGCCACACCCATATCTGACTATCAGCCTATCAGATTACATGATATAATGTTTTTGTTCAAATTCACAAACTGAATGTCAAACACTGTAGAAGCCATCTGATCGGGATCTACACTCTTTACAAAGATAGGGGTTGACGTGAACAGCAGGACAAGGGTTAACATAGCTCCAGATAAAAGAACTCTGCCTCATTTAATGTCTGTCTGACTCATGGCCAGGAGGTTGTGGGTTGCGGGTTCAATACCTACTGGCTTGGCAAAATTTTGTGGAGACTGATCATGTACAGCCCCCGCCCATCGCGGCTTGAAGAAATAGATGGTCTGCATGATGCTTCCACGCAGAGCTCAAACTGACCTGCACACAAGTACTGGTAAACCACTAAGAGGATCTAAGCCTGCCCAGGCATTGCCATGCGAGTCGGGTCGTCCATGCACAAAAACCTTATTGGTTTCATTGGGCAGCAGGACTGGAGATGTCATTTCAACTCCATGTCGGGTAAAAGTCCCGCAAAATTGGAAGCAACGTCTCTAAAATTACCTTTACAGTGTTGACAGGGACGTTAAACCTCAAATCAAACAAACAAACTGATCATGAAATCTTTTCTTGCCATTCCATTACAATAACACATTATCTGAAGGACTAATATTTTTCACATGAAAATGTTCTATATTTTTAGCTCACCTGAGCCAAAGATGATCACTCACCATCCGTTGTCATCGTCGTCGGCAACGGTGCTGTCGTCGTCCGTTCACAATTTCATTTAAACATCTCCTCCTAAACCACTGGATGGATTCTCACCAAACTGGGCAGAAATGATCTTTGGGTGGTCCTCTCAAAGTTGTTCAAAGAATTCCATTCCATGCAGAGCTCTGGTTATCATGTCAACAGAAAGAGGAAAATAAGAAAAAAAACTTTAAAAATCTTCTTGTCTGAAACCAGAAGGCCTAGGTCTTTGATATTTGGTATGAAGCTTCATCTAGTAGACCTCTACCAAGATTGTTCAAATTCTATCCCTAGGGCCAAAAATGGCCCGGGGGCAGGGCCCATTGGTTTTACATAGGCTTATATAGGGAAAACCTTTGAAAATCTTCTTGTCTGAAACCAGAAAGCCCAGGTCTTTGATATTTGATATGAAGCCTCATCTAGTGGACATCTACCAAGATTTTCAAATTATACCTATGGGGACCAAAAATGACCCTGCAGCGGGGCCCACTCACTTTACAATGGCTTATATAGGGAAAACCTTTAAAAGCCTTCTGGTCTGAAACCAGAAAGCCCAGGTCTTTGATATTTGGTATGAAGCTTCATCTGGTGAACCTCTACCCATTTTGTTCAAATTAATGCCCTGGGGCCCACGTTTTCATAAAGATATATAGAGAAAACCTTAAGAGTCTCTTGTCTGAAACCAGAAGGCCCAGGTGTCTGGTATTTGGTATGCAGCTACATCTAGTGTGTGTGTGTGTGTGTGTGTGTGTGTGTGTGTGTGTGTGTGTGTGTGTGTGTGTGTGTGTGTGTGTGTGAATTCGGGTTTAACGTCGCTTTCAACAATTTTTCAGTCATATCACGACGGTGTCTGGTTGTGACAGGGAGCTCAATGCTCACTTTTATAATGCTGCCTCATTGAAGTATCATGGGACTTCATGTCCCAGACACTTTACATGATACCACACCCAGTCACATTATCCTGACACTGGGTCGACCAGTCCTAGCTCTACCCCGTAAATCTGAGTGCCAGGCGAGGAGCAGCTAGTACCATTTTTAACGACTTTGGTATGTCGCGGCCCGGGATCGAACCCGTGACCTTCCATTCCCCAGAGCGGACACTTTACCAACTGAGCTATCGGGGCCGGTCTAGTGGACATCTACTAATGTGGCTCAAATTATTTAAGAAATACTGGTACTTAGAAATCTACTGTTAAATATCCAGAAATCCATGGCATTTGATATTTGTCTTGGAACTTCATCTAGTGAACCTCTACCAAGGTTGTTCAAATTATAGCCCTGGGTCCAAAAATGTTCCCACCCTGGGGCCCACTGGTTTTACATAGGCTTACATAGGGAAAACCTTAAAATATCTTCTTCTCTGAAGCAAGAAGGCCCAGGTCTTTGATATTTGGTATAAAGCTTCATCTTGTGGACCTCTTCCAAGATTGTTCAAATTATAGTACTGGGGCAAAAAATGCTTTGGATGTGTTTATATAGTTGCTATTACTTTTATTAGACTTTGTGTAAGAAACAACCATTTAATGCCGACTAAACAAAATTACTGGCTCTAGTGTTCCACTGTCATTCAGGAAAAACTGGGAACCAGTCAACCAGAGTATGACCATCCTATAAGGATGGTCAGATTATAGGATGCTCAGACTATGGTTTACTGGTTCCCAACAACTATAGTCAGGCTTGTTAATGCTTGAATTCAGCTGAAGAGATAGGCTGAGTGTTAACCAGACTTACTATAGTTTCTGTTGTTTTTAGCTCACCAGAGCCGAAGGCTCAGGGGGAGCTTATAAGATAGGCAGTTGTCCGTCGTCGTTGACGTCAACATTTTCAAAGGACATCTTCTCTGCAGCCACTGGGCCAATTTGGCCCAAATTTTATCTGTAGCATCCTTGGGCTGGGAGATTGAAAGTTTGTGTTTTTTATGAAAATCGGCTCATTAGTTTGGTTGCTATGGCAACTTGTAGCTTTCATAGACTTATAATGGGGAAAATAGAAAAATGGCATTTACTGCCAAGCCTCTGCAGATATATTGACAAAACTTGCATTGAAATGTTCCATAGGCAATCTACTATCTGCCGATGATTTTAGGCCTTCTGCTCATTTTTATGCCCCCGGAATCTAAGAGATTCGGGGGCATATAGTTTTTGGTCTGTCCGTCTGTTTGTCCGTTTGTCTGTTGTCTGTTTGTCCGTTTGTCCGTTTGTCCGTCTGCAAAAACTTTAACATTGGGCATAACTTTTGAATGGTAGTAGATAGAGCTTTCATATTTCACATGTGTATACCTTATCACAAGACCTTTCCAGTGGTACCATAATTTTTGATCTCGTGACCTTGAACTTGACCTTTGACCTATTTTTTTTCAAAATTTTTTAAAACATTAACATTGGCGCTGTCCGGGGGCATCAGTGTTTCACAAACACATCTTGTTATTGGCTGCCATGGAAACCAAAATGAAAAAAAAATAGAAAAAAAAAATACTTAAAAAATCATCTTCTCAGAAACCATACGGTCTAGGAGGCTGAGACTTTATGAAAATATCCACCATATTTGCCTTTACAGGTTTTATGTTTTTTTATGAAATTTGGCCTTTTAGTTTTGTTGCTATGGCAATTTAGAGTTTCCATTGACTTATAATGGGGAAAACTGAAAAATGGCATTTACTGCCAAGTCATTGCAGGTATTTTCACAAAACTTACAATAGACATGTTCCTTGAGTAAACTTCTCACAGCCATATGCTTTTATGTCAACCTGGGAGTCCCCCAGGTTGTGCCGGGGCCATGCCCTGCCCCCTCCACTTCATAAAATGCCTTATATCTCAGAAACCTTACAGATCCCAACCCCGAAACCATATATATTCTTGTTCCTTCTGATAAGATGCATTAAGTGACACCAACCTGGGGCCCCCCAGGATGTGCCGGGGACATGCCCTGCCCCCTCTATTTCATGGAATGCCATTTATCTCAGAAACCATTCAGATCCCCACCCCTAAACTATATATATTCTTGTTCCTTATGCTAAGATGCATTAAGTGACACCAACCTGGGGGTCCCCCGGGATGTGCCGGGGACATGCCCCACCCCTCCACTTCATAAAATGCCATTTATCTCAGAAACCATTTAGATCGCCACCCCTAAACCATATATACTTTTGTTCCTTATGATAAGATGGACTCAGTGACACCAACCTGGGGGTCCCCAGGGATGTGCCGGGGCCATGCCCCACCCCCTCCACTTCATAAAAGGCCCAATATCCGAGTAACCCCCTAAACCATAAATATTCTCGTTCCTTATGATAAGTCGCATTCAGTGATACCAACTTGGGGGTACCCGGGATGTGCGGGGGCCATGCCCAACCCCCTCCACTTCATAAAAGGCTAAATATATGATAAGACTCCACTTAATAATAGGCCATATATCTCAGAAACCATTCAAATCCCCATCCTATAATCACATATATTCTTGTTCATTGTTATTAGACACATTCAGTCAACCCTGTCTTGGGGGGTCAGCAGGGGCCATTTCTCTCCCTTCCACTTCATAAAAGGGCCTCATATCTCAGAAACCGTTCAGATCCCCACCATTTAACCATTATATTCTTGATCTTTATGATAAGACATATTCTGTGACAACAATCTTTGGCTTTTCTGGCATCTGCCATGCCCGAATCCCTCCATTGCTTAAAAGGCCTTACGTCTCAGGAACCATACATATCCCCACTGCTAAACCATATACAGTCTAACTTCGATGGCTCAAACACAGGTGGCTCGTTGACCATGGCTGAGTCGAACCAGTTTTTGAGCCCTAGGGAATTCCTCTGCATAAGAAAAAGTGTGGGATAATTAAGGAGAGTTTTTGACTTTTATCTTCCAAATGTATGCTGTGTGTACTCATTAGAATCACCTTAATGAGGCGATTCTAATGAGTACACACAGCATACATTTGTGTTACAGAACACCGAAAAGAGGTCCAACAACACCCCCGTTATGTTTTCTGGAAGTATGCAACAGTGGCTCGAACTTCCGCTGTCTCGAACAAAGGGGTTCGAGCCATGGAAGTTCGACTATATCTCTGTTCCATTTTATAAGACCCGTTTAGGGACACCAATCAGGGCTTCATTGGGCAGTGCCCACCTGAGCTCTGGTTTATGAAATTTGGCTCTTTGGTTTGTTTGCTATGGCAGGTCAAGAGTTTCCATTGACTTATAATGGGGAAAATTGAAAAATGACATTGATGCCTCTCAAGATATTTTGTCAAACTTTCATAGAAATGTTCCTTTAATAATGTTCTTTTTGGCCTATTGCCACAGATGGGAAATTGTCAATTGTCATCTGTTGTCTTTAAGCGACATCAGACCTATGAAGCCACTACTCTGATTGGGTTGAAATTTTATCTGTAGCAGCCTTGGCAGCAGGGCTTCCATGGTTAATTAAAATACATTGCTGCCAGTGGGCACTGGCCCCCTGAGCTCTGGTGAGCATTGTGGCCCATGGGCCTCTTGTTTTAACTTTGCTCCCTTGGAAAAGAAACAACCAGCCAATGGCGACAAAACAAAATTCCTGGATCTAGAGTTCTGCTATCATTCAAGGAAAATTGGGAACTAGTAAACTATAGTCTGACCAATCTATCATTCTAGTACTGGTTCTAGTGTTTTGCTGTCATTCAAGGAAAACACGGAACCAGTCAATCATAGTCTGACTATCCTATCATTCTAGTAAGGCTATGGTTTACTGTTTCCCAGCTACTATAGTCAGTCTGGTTAACGCTTGAACTACAGTAAAATTCCTGTATTAAGACCACCTTTGGGACTGTTCAAAAGGGGTCTTAAAGACCACTTTTGAACAGTCTCAAAGATGGTCCCTCACCAGAGGACAATGTGGCCAGAAAAGATAAAGAAATATCAAGTGGACCCTTCACAAAATAAGCTTCTAAAAGCATTTTAAGTCTTCATTAGCTCGGCTGTTTTCGAAGAAAACGAGGTATTGTCATAGCTCTGGCGTTGTCTGCGTCGTGGTGCAAAAACTTGGACATTTTGTAATATCTCTGTCATTACTGAACATATTTTCTTGAAACTTGCACTAGTTGTTTATTATGAAAACGGGAACTCATACCAATCGGTGAGGTAACCCTCAAAATATTGTTGGCACAGTTATGCCCATTTATCGACTTAGAATTTTTGTTTTCTAAAAGAAACTGCAGCCGAGCGTTGGTACCTGCATACCGTGCACTTTTTTTAGGTGGTCTTAAAAGCAGAATTTTACTGTACCTTGAAATTAACAAGTAAAGTAGACTGTTTCTATACTTTTTCACCTGCCATGAAGGATGATTTTTGAGAGAGAGAATAAATTGAACACAGTCTGACCATTAAAACTTGACCAGAGAGGGTTTAAGAAGAAAATCAGACCTGGGAGTATTCATTTCTACATGGACAATTTTCATTCGAACCATGGCTGTGTACAGAGGAAGTTCAATATCTCAAACACTAGCGGCATGTTTACCATGGCTGATTCAAACATGATCTTTGCACCCCCACTCATCGGGATTGGAGAAATAGATTGGCTGCATGGAGCTTCTTTGCAGAGCTGAAACTGACCACCCTTTTGAGTACTGGTAAACCGCTTAGAAGGTCTAAGCCTGCCCAGGAAAAGTGGTACCAGTTGCTCCTTCCCATAAGCCCTAGTGGTTTCTTTGGGTGGTAGGGCTTGAGATACCATTCCACCTCAATGTCGGGTAAAAGTCCCACAAAATCGAAAGCGACATCTTAAAACTGACCTAAATAGTGTTAATGGGGATGTAAAATCTCAACTCAAACAAACAAAACATGTTCTTAATTTAATTTAGAGAGATTGACATATTCTCTTTTGAAAATGTTTAAACCTATGTTTTCTTGCATCGAGGTGATTCTAATGAGTACGCTCAACACACCTTTATTTTATGGAAAAAAATTGAAAAGATAGCCCAAAATTATCATTATTATGCCTCCTTCCATGGATTTCTGATTAACCCTCAGTGGCACATACCTCCCTGTCTAGAACAAATTTCTGTGGTGTGAAGAATGTTTGAACCGTTGAAGTTAGGCTGTTCTATATAAGTACTGACAGTGGTGGGTTGATTGGCAGCTAGAAAAATAGTGCTGTATTGTGAGTTACAGTTGAACCTGTGGTGGCGACCACCTGTCTTAAGTGATTTCTGTCTTGAACGACCGTCATTCGATCCTCCCGAGCGATTTTCAATGTTAAATTACCTGTCCTGAGCGCCCACCTGCCCAACGCGACCAACGACCATTTAAACCTTGTCCAAATTGTAAAATTTCCCTGCCGTGTGCGACCAAATAAGTTTACTGTGACACTGGAAGATCAACCAGTGCACCAGTACCAATTATTATCTCTCTTCATGTTGTCTTTGGAAACCGAAATTATGACAATGATTATGTCAACTGAGGGGATTAAAATTAATTGTTTGCCAATTATAATCAATACATGCACTGATTGACGCTAATTGGATTGTTTGTTCATAATGCATGACACAACTTAGCATTTGAATAGGCGCGAAAAAAACCCAAACGAATTAAGATCATCACAACAAATTACCATTGCGACTTGTAAACTACCACCATGACTTGTATCTGCACCTCGGCAAACTACCGCCGCGAATTGAACATATTCGTGTAATCTATTTTTTAACTGGTTCATTTTAAAACAACTTTTTTTCCAAAATCTTTTGAATTCATAGTTTTCTCATTATCATACATTTAAATTAATATTCAGTTATTTTACTTTTTTAATTCATCTTAAATAACCTTTAGAAGCAACGCTTTTCAGTAGATAAATGCATATATTTGAATAATGATCTCATATTTGCAAAGTGTGATTTAAAGAAAAAGAAAAAAAAACATCTTAATTTATCCTCCCTGCCTTTAGAGACCACCTGTCTTGAGAGACCACTTTTTGTTCTTCCCAAAGGTGGTCTCTCAAGACAGGTTTGACTGTACATGGTACTGTAAGTTGTTAAAAACTAACCATGTTGTCAGAACTGACATTGTCGTTAGTTAACGAGTCATTAAAACTTCTATCATTTAATTTGGCAAATATACTAATATTTTTGCTGAAAAAATGTGAGTAGCTTTTGCATATGCAAAAGCTTCTCACATTTTTCAGCAAAAATACCAGAATTATAGATATTGTACTTGCTAAAACAGTTTACAATTTGACCCTTAAAGAGCATGTTAAGCTAACAATGCTTTATAAAACTCAGCCCTGTACTTTTTGCAAACATTGTAGATCCTGATCAGATGCCATGTTCTCATTGTTTGCCTATCCCAATACACATGTAAAGTCTAGGTCTCTAATGCTACAATGATAATAATAGCATGGCAAAAATAAACATTACCTGAATTTCGTACAAATCAGTTTTTGTTTGTTTGATTTGTGGTTTAATGCCCTGTCAACACTGTATAGGTCATTTTGGAGACGTTGCTTCCAATTTCGTGGGACTTTTACCCGACACTGAGATGAAATGACATCTCAAGCCCTGTTGCCCAATGAAACCAATAGGGTATATAAGCATGGATGTTCAGACTCCCACCACTTTGCCTGGGCAGGCTTAGATCCTCTAAACGGTTTACCAGTACTCATGTGCGGTCAGTTTCAGCTCTGCGTGGAAGCAAGCGTACAAATCAGTGATTAGCAACATAATTCTTATTCAGTGACAGTCAAACTTTGAGGCTCTAGTCCCATTTGGACCATGTTTGAGACAGCGGTAGTTCAAGCAACCGAGGGTTACTATTAGTGCCATACTTAGAGGCATAATGGAGATTATTGTGTGTACTCATTAGAATGGCCTCATTAATCATACATTTGCAAGATACAATGTAAAAGAAGAAAATCTCCCTTGCGGAATTCCATGCAGACTTGTGAATGGGTTTGACTAATCCATGGGAAATGAGTTTGAAGTTCTACTGTAGTAACTTTGGGTTGATAGATAAACATTTGACCAAATAATGATTACACATCCATGTCTCTTTTCAGGTTTCTTTGCTGCAATAAAAGATGAAAATATTTTAAGTCGATTTCAAAGAGCAAAAGTTAATAAAGACTCAACAATATCCAGTCTGTACCACTGTGAGTGTGCTCCATTGTCACCTAACACTCATCGTGTGCTTCCAGCTGAACCCATGACAACACCTCGTGCTCTCTCGGCAAATGTTCCAATGCGTTCAGATCCGGCTTCATCATTTCGTTCAGTTTCGGCTAGAACATTACCCAAAGAACCATCCCAGAATTCATCACACAATTCAGATGCTACTGAAAAGGCATCTGAAAAACCAGAAGTCCCACAGAATGCTTGGCAAGAAACAAAGACATCCCATAATGCCTCACCAAAGACAGAAATCCGTAAAAATGCTTTAATAAAATCGTCTGCTGTTAGTCAAATTCCCGGTTCACCAAATGGTGGAAGAAATCCATTAGAAAATGCTTCATATATTCTGGTGTATGCTAAACAAGGAAAAAGTAGACACACAGGGATATGGAATGCAAAAACATTGGTAGAAAGTTGTTGTAATTTGATAGAAATAGATCCGGAAAGAAGAGAGGACGGAGACAATTATATGTTTCCAGAAAGAGGTATTGCTGAAGAGCTGTGTGGGAAGGTTGTAGTACTACACTTGAGAAAGTAGTCCCTCATTGTGAAAAGTGTAGGGTTCGAGACCGTAACACATAAAATGCCAATCGTCCCTCATTGTGAAAAGTGTAGGGTCAGAGATCGTAACACATAAAATGCCAGTCACGACGATTATTGTCTGCTTTGTCATCTGCCGATAATAGTAAAGTTCATTGTTCCAAACAGCGTGAACCTAGATCAGACTGCTCCTAGAAGAGCAGTCTGATCTGGGTCTACACTGTTTGCCTGTATACAAAAAATATTTCTAAAAAGTTTGCAAGAAGATTCAGCAGACGACAAACAGACAATTTTCGGAAGCAAACTATTTTTGCATGCAGGCAAAAAGTATGGACCCTGATCAGACTGCTCCCAGAGGAGCAGTCTGATCTGGGTCCACACTGTTTGCAAAAATGACTTTCAAAGTAACCAGCAGATGACAAAGCAGACAACAATTGTCATGATTGGCATTTTATGGTTTAGGTGTCTCTATTCACTTTCATTTTTTGTGTATTGAAGGTGAATTGTGTGCTATTGCTAACCCATTAGGCAATAAGCAGAATTGATGAGCAGACTGCATCATTTTTTTTTCTGAAGAAATCCGGCTTGATATTTCATGTAGGCAGATGGTTCACATGAAATTTCATGCCTTATTTTGTTTGAAAAATGAAAAAAAAAAAAATGAAAATACCCTCTGCTATATTTCTGATTGTTGTTTTATGAGTTTAAGAACTTTTTTATGACTGTGGTTTGATCAAATGTAGTTTTTGACCTAAAATTGTTCTGGGTATTGAATCTATAACCTTAAATTACTAAGTGCACTGATCCCATAAATTTTCAGTTTTTGCCCTTAAAGCTTTCATTGAAAGGGTACTTAGATTTTGATACCTCAGTCATTTTTAAGCACACATGGATAGAAGTTCATGTATTAATTCGGATTTTCAGACTTAATATATAGTTATATATGTGTATATATATGGATGAATGTCCTATTAAAATCATTTTCAGTATTTGAAATGATCAGATCTGCAGGGCCTGACAAATCCATTGCCCAACTGCCTGGGACAAGTCCAAATTTTGGCTGGGCCTGTGGCTTTTGATTTCACTTGCCCAGAAAATTTTTTTGAATATACATGTATCAGGAATATTGTCTGAGACATTTTCAAGATGCTTTGGAATGCCGAACCAATGAGTGAAACTTGCATTTGTCAGGCCCTGGATCTGGATTTTTTTTTTTAATGAGTTTTCCCAGTATTGGACTTTTCTTGTATTGAAAAAAAAAAAACAGTATTGGAAACTTTCCACTTTAGGTATATATTTTGAAATCTGTAAATTTCTTAACAAATCAATTCAGACATATATTTTATATCTGAATCTTGTAAAAAAAAAATTCAGTATTAGAAACTGTCACTTCTGATATAAATTTAGAAGTCTGTGAACAAATATTGTCAGTATTTGAAACTGTCTCTTCAGATAAATATTTTGAAATCCATGAAAATATTGTGATATAAAATATTGTATACTGAAACTGTCAGTTCAGATATATTTGTATATATTTTGAGATATTATTTTTCAGTATTGAAAACTAATTATTTTTTAAGATCGATAAATAATTTTCAGTAACCTATATTATCACCAAAGATGAATATTTATGAAATAGTCCCTTCAGAAATTTATTTTAAAATCTGTGTATTTTTAGTACTGGATATTGTCATTATGTATTTTAATCCTATAAAACTTATTTTCAGTATTGGTAATTGTTACTTTAGGCATAGTATTTTGAAATCTAAATACTACTGTTTGTATTGGAAAATGTTTAGTGATAAACTTTGAAATGTGTTTTAATTATTTTCAGTACTGGAAACTGTACTGGCTATGCAGTTTCATTACAAAACATGCCCATTCAACTACGTTTTAAATTTTACTGCCGAAAAACAGAAAATTTTCAGATGAAAAATTGTGATATTTTTCTTATTTCTGCCCAAAATATAGATTGTGGATTGTTAGAACTGTCTCATCAAGGTGGTTCTAACGAGTACCCACAATGTATATTTTAGAGCAGAAATGAGAAAACTAAGGTTTACCCCTGTTAACCCCAGTTTTACTAGATAAAAGTGGGGTTCAAGGGGGTCAGAATTATATAGGCATGTTTTCATGATGTGATATATGAGAAAAAATATTTCCTGTGACTCGAAATATTTTCGGAGATCCATCAAAATTATTTTCATACTCTAGTCATATAGTCAGATTTTGAAATCTGTGAAAAATTATTTGTCGTAATGGAAATTTTGACTTCAGCTAAGAAAAAAAAATTCTGTTTCTGATTTCGTTGGGTAATAGATAGGCATTTTTTTCTCTTTAAATCTTTGTGCATATTTGACTTCAATTTCAATCCTTGACAGGCAGGATGACCATCCTTAAATACAGAGGATACCATATTGATCCTAAGTATTGGGACAGACAGGCCTAAGCAAACGGTGCAGACCCAGATCAGACTGCTCCTGAAGGAGCAGTCTGATCAGGGTCTACACTGTTTGCCATTCCATCTGCACCTTTTGGACTCCTATCTGGGCCATGAAACAAACTTGTTACAATTTTAGGAGAATTACAGCAAGTCCTCAATGTGTCCAAATTTTTTAGGATTTTTCCAGTAAATGAGCATTGATGTATGGGTCTGATCTCACTTTAGCATGCATATTAGTATTATTTCTCGAAAGAAACAGCCAGCACTGTACTCTGACTTGCTTGTCAGGTCACAGTCATATTAGAAATAAAAAAGCGGAAAGTCAAACATTCAACAAGTAAATTTATGTATTGAACCCATGCAAATCATGTAAAAAGATTACAGTGCGTATATATTTTTAGGAATTGGTCAGGAAACCGGAAACAGAACCATTTTTTTAGGCGTTAGACGTATATTTCAAAATCTGTGAAAAAATAATTTCAGCAACTGAAACTGTTTCTGGAGACATATCTTAAAGTCGGTAAAAAAATTGCTTAGTACTGGTTAATAGTGAATCCTTTGAAATCCATTAAAAACTAATATATTTACCTGTACATGTATTTAAAATGCCTTTCTAGGCATGTATATATGCTGTATATATTGCAGACTGTCTCAGCTTTTATTCATGTTGTTTGTGAAGTTAATGATGCTTTAATAGAGTGTTCTGAATTTTACGTCCCACCAACAGCTAAGGTCATATGGAGACGGGATCTCGGTTTAAAGACTCATCCGAAAGTCTGGAGAAGCCCGGGATCGATCCTGCGACCCCTGGTTTACAAGGCGTGTAGCGCAACCACTACACCATGGCTTCTAATGCTTTAATAGAAAAACTAGCATTACAATAATAGCACATCCATGCAACATTGTGCATTTTTTTCATGTCTCCAATCTCCAAAATGGCTTGTTTTCTGATGAAAATCTGTGATATTTCTCTTATTTATGCTGCAAACATAGGTTGTGGGTGCTTGTTAGAACCACCTCATTGAGGCGGTTTTAACAAGTACCCACAACCAATATCTTGGAGCAGACATAAGAAAAATGATGTATACCTCTCTATATGAAGTGGGGTTTAAAGGGGGTGTTCATTTCACAGACTTGTTCACATGATGCTTGTCAATATTGCTTCTGATGAAAATCCGTGATATTTCTCTTATTTATGCTGCAAACATAGGTTGTGGGTGCTTGTTAGAACCACCTCATTGAGGCGGTTCTAACAAGTACCCACAACCAATATCTTGGAGCAGACATAAGAAAAATGATGTATACCCCTCCATATAAAGTGGGCTTTAAAGGGGGTGTTCATTTCACAGACTTGTTCACATGATGCTTGTCAATATTGCTTCTTCTTTGCCCATTTTAAAATCAAGTTGTATTTTCTTCATACCACCATTCAGTATAACAGCAAACGTTTTTATAACTACAGTGTTCATAAGAACGAATCCTTAATTCAGGATAAATCAGATTAATGGAGATATTTAAGAATATTTTATATAATACTCCAAGAAACAAATATTATGGATATTTGTTAGAATCGCCTCGGTGAGGTGATTCTAACAAATGCCCACAACATTTGTTTCTACTCCAAGATACAAATGTTATGGATATTTGTTAGATTCACCTTGTTGAGGAGATTCTAAAAATGCCCGCAACATTTTTTTCTTGGAGTAATTAAGAGGAATGGGAACACCTTCAGGGGAGACAACTCCTGCAAAAGTATTTTTGTCTCCCATGCAAATAGGGGTCAACTCTTAAAGGAAAGAGTAGACCCCTTTTTTTTGTGAGACTGAGCCAGTAGGGGTCAACTCTTAAAGGAAAGAATTTGCTCCTGAGGAGCAAATTCTTTCCTTTAAGAGAAGACCCCTTTTTCAGTGGGACAGGGCTTATAGAAAAGTAAACAGGAAGTTCCGAAAGTTGTCTTCCTTTGAAAAATGGCAGAAAAATCTTCCAGGTGTTTCCATTCCTCTTATGTGAAGATGTTCTTTTTCACTATCATACTACTCCTTACCGTGCTTCTTTATAGCCGCAAACTCTTATAATGTCAAAATGGTAGGGAACAAATACTGTTGTTATAACGATGGTGCTCTGTATATACATTGGAACAGGATACTTTCTGGCAAGATGCTCTGAATACCAGTTGGCTTAGGCATGACTGATTGCATCTTGTTTTCAAGCCCCTGTTTGCCTTTTGTGGCTCTTGTCAACACCTTTACAAGTCTGAAATTAACACAATTGTACCCCCACCCCAATTTTTAAAGAGAAAACTGGGGTTTACAGGAGTATACATTATTTTCTTATTTATGCTCCAAGACATGGGCTGTGGGTAATAGTCAATGAGGCGGTTCTAACGAGCACCCACAATCTGTATTTCTAGAATAAAATAAGAAAAATGCCACCAATTTTCGTCAGAAAAATGTCTGTTTTGCAGACTTGAATGCCCCAAGTCACACGGGTGTTTTACTCCAATGTATCCAGTGTTCTGTTTTACCCTTGTCCTGCTGAATAAATTCATTTAGCAACACCCTTTGCTGACTATCAACCAATCAAATTGCTGGATATACTGTATTCATTCAATTCACAAACTGCATGACAGTGTAGATCCTGATCAAATGGCTTCTTTATTCTGAAGAAGCCATCTGATCTGGATCAACACTGTTTGCAAGGGTAGAGGTTGTGGTGAACAGCAGGATAGGAGTTGACAAGAAAACTGTTTATTTTTTTTTGCTTTGGCTTGAACCCATAGGTTAAAGGTTTGCCTCCATTGTGTATATAGCTCTTGATAAAGGGCAGTCATTATGATAATGAAAGGATATTTTTTTTCTCTCTTGATAAAAACCTGTGTTGTGGGTACTTGTCAGAAGTATCCACAACATAGGAGGCAGCTCATAGTCTTAGTTGGATGTGTGTCTGATTGGTGATCAGGATGTTGTGGGTTCAATGCTTGCAGGGTGGACAACACAGATCGATCATGAATATTGTTCACAGTCATTCTCTCCTTTCCTCTGATTAAAGAAGGCAAGTTTACAGTTTCTAGCAAAAGAATCTGCAATGTACAAGTTAAACCTCTTATGGCTCAACCTGGCCTAAATAGTGTTGACTGGGCAACCCAATCTGGAGCTCTGCAGGCTGAATGAACCTTTCATGGCTACACATTGCAAAAGAAGTCTTTGAATGATGAACTCCAAATAAGAAATATAATGTCTGGACCGTTAAACTTCAAACCCGAGCAAACCTTCCTTTCAGCACAGGTTACTATAGCTTGGGATATATGACTGGCACAGATGAAAAGAAATCAGCCTTTACATCCATGCGGCATCATCAGCAACATGTATATGTTTTCATTTGTTTGGAGTCATAGCAAGCCAGTCAGTTTACCTTACCACACTTTTCCTGGTAAAGCTTATACATATGCAGTTTACTAGTACAGTGCTCATTCTTTTGCCAGAAACTGACAACTTCCCTTCTTGAAACATTGAAAGGGAGAGAATGGCCACAGAAAATACTTCGTAACTGATCTCCATGAAAGAATATTGCTGACCCAGCAGGTATCAAACCTGTGACCTGATCATCAGTCAGACATATCCAACTGACCTACCAAGGCCTGCTACATGTTTAATGTACAGACTTATCTGAGTCTTCACCAATAGCTTGCAGCTTTCTGTATGTACAGACTTAGTTATCAACTTTTCTTTTTTTAACACAAAAATGTCCCTCTTACCTTATTGTTTGTATGTGTTCTTAAACTGGGTATGCCAAAGTTGTGTTGGTAGAGGATGGTAAATGTACGCTTTTGACTCCTTATGATTACTAACTTTAACAGTGCAATTATTGTGTTCAGTAATATGATTTAATGATATCACAAGTCATTTAACATTTTGTTCCTCACCAAAGATTATCTATGACATGCTGGGGTGGATTTTATAGCAAATGGCAAATATGGTTATCTCCTATGCTCATGTCAGTTAGTTCTAATAATATTTCAGTTGGTAAGGTAGTATTAAACAAACCATCTTTTCTTATCTTAAAGGTGCATTATTGAGCTATCTGGAAAAAATGCTTCCAAAAATAAAATACATATAGCGGGTATTTTCTTTAAAACAATACAAATGAATGCATTTTATGCAAAAAATGCAAACAATTATGATGACAGGTAAACAAGTTTGAGAGGGATTCCCTAACTAGGTTTCGAACACTAGTTAGATCTATTTTTAGTTCGTGACAAAAATAGAATCCCCATATATGACGTTATGCGACATTCATTTTTGGCCTTGTTTGCTTAGGCCATGCCTGAATCGGAAAAAAATATGACCCTGAATACCATGCCATAAGTAACCACACTCAGAGACGATACTGTCGCCATGTTTGTGTAAAGTGATGGATTTATTTTTAGAACAGAAATTCCGAACACATGTTCAGAGCGAAGGGTAAACACGAATGAAAACGACCATTTTCACAAGTTCTGAAGCTGTATTTGGCTCCAAAAGTGTACACATGACAAAGGAGTATGCATTGAAGATAAAAACCAGAAAAAAAAATTTGAGACCCGGTAGCTCAATAATGCACCTTTAATGTTGTTAACCTGAATAATGTTTGAGGACATATAGAGTCACGTAACATGGATAATTAAGGGATAATTTTCCTTATTTCTGGTTAGAAACATATGTTGTGGGTACTTGTTAGAATTGCCTCAATTAGGCAATTCTAACAAGTAACCACAACATATGGATAAATAAGAAATGTTATCCCAAAATAATCCTGAACAGTGCTTGAGGACATATTCAAGGATAATTGTATGATTCTTTTTATTTATGGTTAGAAATATATGTTGCGGGTACTTGTCTGAATTGCCTCATTAAGGAAATTCTAACAAGTACCCACAACATGTTCTTATGGAGAAGTAAGAAAAATTATCCCAAAATTATCCTCATTATCTGGAGCTATGATTTTGATAAATGTGAGTGTAAGTTAATTTTGACAGTGTAGAGTTTGACAATGACAGATTTAACTTTGAATGGACACAACCAAATTTAAATATATATTTACTGTACTTGTATCTAGTAATTATTGTTCATAATAAGTGTATTCTGTTCAAAATCCTGATATTATGATGTTATTAATCAAGTAACTTCATACTGGCCTAGTTACAGGTCTGAGGTCTGCTTTATTGGCCCGAGGCCGAGGGCCAATACAGCTAACCGAGTAACTGTAACTGTCCCAAATACAAAATTACTGGATTAATGAAAATTGTATTAATTGACACAATTAAAAAACATGATCATTGATTTTTGACCTCAGCCTTATATCACTTGACCTCTGGTTAATATTGGTTAACTTGGTGTTAATACGGATAACATCCAATCAATACAGGATAGTGAATTAATAATATAATGTTATTAATCAAGTAATTTCGTATTGGCCCAGTTACAGGTCTGAGGTCTGCTGTATTGGCACGAGGCCGAAGGCCGAGGCCAATACAGCTGACCGAGGACCTGTAACTTGGCCAATACAAAATTACTTGATTAATGACAATTTTATTAATTGACGCAATTAAAAAGATGATTTATGTTTTTTGAATATTGGTGTACTTGGTGTAATACAGGATAATCAATTAATAATTAACTGTAATGGTGAATAAAATATCATGATAAACACTTTTAAATGTCCCTGATATAAAATTGTATAATGTTTAGGTCATTCTTGTGCATTATGCGGTCAATTTCCAATGCCCCAAACACATTGGAAACCATGAAAATTTGTTCAAGATTGATTAGTTGAAGTCATTGAGGGCTCATTATAGCACCAGATCCCGAGGTTATAAAACATTTTTCCATATCAACTCAGCTGAGCATGAAATTTGTTATGCTCATAGCTATTAAAAAAACAAACAATTTAGACAATTTTTCTGCTCTGATCAGCATCCTGCTCATAAATTTTAAAATGCCAACAAATGTTGGCATTTTAAAATTTATGAGCAGGATAAATTTCATGCTCAAGTGAGTTGAGCATGAAAAAGGTTTTGTAACCTCAGAGCCAGGTCAAGATGCATAAAGGTCACAACACATTCCCTTACACCAGCTGTAGTGATGTTAAAAATGATCTCTAAAAGGGTATCCTTTGGAAGCAAGGAATACACCACAGAAGTGAATAGTATGGATAGTGTACAAGTTTATCTGGACCAGACTAGCTAGTTTTGGTCAATTAGGCCTCATCAGTGACCCTTAAATATTTTCAAGGTTCCACACTGAAATCAATGATCCCAAGGACGAGAAAATATAAACTACACTATGATGAACTGTTTTTCAAGAACAACAATCAAGGGACATAACCTTTGGCGGAATTCTTGTTTCTTTTTTGTTGGTGCTGAAATATGTAGTTTTCAAGCTTTATTTTATCATGTTACTTATATGTATATTGTATTTATACACTAGTTCATTTGTACTTTAATATCGTAGATGCACAGTATTTTTGTGCCGTTTACTGTGGTTGTTTTTACGTATACATGTCAAAGTTAAAAAACATATTTTTACCTAATTACTGTCTCATAAAGCTTTTTTTTCCCTAAAAAGGGTAGTGGTGTATTATTCCATGTAAGCATATGTCCGTGTATTATTTCCAAGCTTGCATATTGTAAAAATTGTAGATCATTTAGTCATGTCATATTTTTACCTAATTACCTGTCTCATAAAGCTTTTTTTCCCTAAAATGGGTAGTGGTGTATTATTCCATGTAAGCATAAGTTGATGCATTATTTCCAAGCTAGCATAATGTAAAAATGGTAAGAGACCATTTAGCCATGTCACACAAAATTGTCAGCACATATTCTTACACCAAAAGTGCACACACTGTTTTGCCATTGGCAGTGTACACAAACATTATCAAGCTTCAGATATAGACACATCCAAACACTACGTCATCGCTCAATAATACTATTTGCCGGGACTTACCTGTGGTGGGCAAAAAAAGTCTTTGGCCGTTTATCACCATTGTAAATGCGATGTTATTTTCTCTTAATTTGTGTTTTATTTGGAATGGAAACGTCAAAATTGACCTTTAAACTTTTAAAATAGACAGGTCTTAGCTAGTAATTATTGGTTTCTGGAAGATTTGAGGATGTTTTGATGATTAAATTACCTGTTAAACTTATACAGGTAACGAGGCGGGACGGTCTTAATTATTTGTAATAAAAATGCGCAAAACGAATGATTAAACACGGAAGATGCATGAAGGAACTTTAAAGTATATTTATCTACTTATTTAAAGTATAATTCAATCGATTTTCTGTGACAGTCAACTAAAATATGCCCGTAATATTAAACCTATTCACAATGTGTTTATATGGAACCAGAGGCTTTTTGCCAACCACGAAACATCGTTATCAAAAGGAAAAGTAATTTTGCACATGCGCAGTGACATGTAAACAAGGTCACGTGGCAAAACATTGGATCCGTCTATACAGTAAAATTGCTATGTTAAGACCACCATTGGGTCGGTTCAAAAGTGGTCTTACAGACCACTTTTGAACAGTCCCAATGGTGGATCTTAATAGAGAGGACTCTAGGTGTAGAAAATGCAAAGAATAAAAAACTGAAACCTGCTAACTATGCTTTTATAAGCAGAATCAGTATTAATTTAGCTGATCTTAATACCGTAATGATATTAGGACAGACAGGCCTAAGCAGACCATGCAGACCCAGATAAAACTGCTCTTGAAGGAGCAGTCTGATCAGGGTCTCCACTGTTGGCCATTCCATCTGCACTTCTTGGACTCCTTGCTGGACTGTGAAACAAATTTGTTGAAATATTAGGAGAATTACAGCAAGTCTTACAAAGAGGTGAGGATGGATAGAAGAATCTGTCCCGAGGGATTCAGGGCCTGACAAATCCAAAGTTCAGCCACTTGCCCAGCAATCAACAGCATCTTGGAAATTTCTTGGAATTACAATTTTCCTTATATATTCTATACATTTTTCTTGGCAAGTGAAATGAAAAATCACTAGCCCAGACAAACTTTGGACTTTTCCAGGGCACCCAGGCAATGGATTTGTCAGGCCAAAGGATGACTGTCAAGCATCACGAGTCTTGCTGCATGGGCCTAATTTTTCAGTTAGCCCCTCGCACCCAGATAATATTCGTTTTCTTGCACACCTTTCATGGCTGAACATGGATTTTTATGTCCCGGTAGCGATAGCGGTTACATATTGTTTTTGCTCTGTTTGTTGGTTTGTACGTGGACAACTTTAACGTTGGCCATAACTTTTGAACCATTTGAGATAGAGTATTCATATTTGACCTGAAGGTTCCTTGTGACAAGACCTTCACATTCATGCAAAAAAAATTGACCTGTGACCTTGATTGTTGACCTACTTAAAAGAAGAAAATAACATTGGTCATAACTTTTGAACCACTTGAGATACAGCCTTAATATTTGGCATGCATGTTCCTTTTGACAAAAGCTTTACATTCATGCAAAGAAGTTTGACCTGTGACCTTGACCTACTTTAAAAAAAATAACATTTTGGTCATAACTATTGAACGATTTGAGATAGAGCCTTCATATTGTGCATGTAGGTTCCTTCTCACAAGAGCTTAACATTCACACAAAAAATTTGACCTGTGACCTTGACCTTTGACCTACATAAAAGAAAAAGTTAACATTGGTCATAACTTTTGTGCCGTTTGAGATACATCCTTCATATTTAGCATGTAGGTTCCTTGTGACAAGAGCTTCACATTCATGCAAAAAAATTGACCTGTGACCTTGACCTTTGACCTACTTAAAAAATAAACATTTTTGGTCATAACTTTTGAACCATTTTGGATAGAGCTTCATATTTGGCATGTAGGTTCCCTGTGATAAGAGCTTTACATTCATGCAAAATGTTTGAACCATGACCTTGACCTTTGACCGACAAAAGAAAAAATAAAATTGTTCATAACTTTTGGACCATTTAAGATAGAGCCTTTATATTTGGCATGTAGGTTCCTTGTGACAAGAGCTTTACATTCATGCAATTTTTTTTACCTGTAACCTTGACCTACTTTAAAGAAAAAATATTATTGTTCATAACTTTTGAACCGTTTAAGATAGAGCTTTCATATTTGGCATGTAAGTTCCTTGTGTCAAGGGCTTCCCACACAAACAAAAATCTTGACCTGTGACCATGACCTTGAACTGTGAGAAACTTTGAATAAAAAATGACCATGCTCGGGGACATGTTTGTGTTTCACAAACACATCTTGTTGATAAAGAAGTCACTTCCATTTCTGATGTTCACCATATTGTGCTGACAGTACAATAGAGATGTCACATAACATGCAGTGACATCAACCTTCATGATGGTATACATGACATCCTATTCAAGCAGTGCACATCAAACATGTGAGAGTTCTCTATTTTTCTCATGTTCCTGAGTAGGATAACCTGGGTAGTATAAGAAATTCTATCCCAGGGTAAAATCTATGATTTCCTTATCTGGTGTGCAAGAAAGTCAGTTCTGAGTGATATCTGAAGACACATTTTACTGTATGTATCTGATCAAGTGCATATGCACATGCTTATCAGAATTTGATAAGACAAAACAAGCTTGCATGTCATGGGCCATTTTTACTTAGAAATCCAAACTTATGTCACAATCATTTTCATTGTTAAATCCAAATGTATATCTCAGTCATTTTCAGTATTAAATGAGACCTACAGCCAAGACAACAGGGTACTTATCACAAAATTTTCCACCATTTTTAGAAGGGAATCAACTTTTGTGACTTTACCCTTGTCCTGCTGAAGAAGTTTTTTAGCCTCACCATTTCAGACTTTCAACAAGTCAGATAATGCAGGCCTCATATTTTTCAGGCATTTGCAAGATTTCAGGCTTTTATAGGTTGAATTTTGCTTGATTTCAGGCTTTTAGATTTGGACCCCCCCGTATCATGTTTAAAATGACTACAGTAAAACCTGTCTTAGTGACCACCTCTATAAAGCAAGCAACCTGTCTTAAGCAAGCAGGCATTCAGTTCCCCAAAAAGGCAAATGTGTTAAATTTCACCTGTCTTAAGCAAGCACATTTTGGTTATCCCTTAGGTGCTTGCTTAATACAGGTTGGACTGTATTTGACCTATATTTATTTAGCCACACCCATTTCTGACTATCAGTCAATCAAATGACTTGATATAATGTATTCATTCAGTTTACAAACTGAAAAATAAACAGTGTAGATCCTGATCACATCGCTTCTTCAGGAGCCATCTGATATGGATCTACACTGTTTACAAAGGTAATGTTTGTCTTGTTCAGCAGGATAAGGGTTAAGGCTGTAAAATCCGGCCTTCCAGGGTCAGTATGAGGCCTGATAATGTGATGTAATTTATTCCTGCAAAGTCTCAAACATAATTTGATGTAATTTATTCCTACAAACTTGATGTCAAATAGTGTAGATTCTGAGAAGCCATTTGACCTGTATCTGCACTGTTTGTAAAGGTAGAACATATCCTGGTTCAGCACAACAAGGTTAACCCATTGTATGCTAGTGGACTCTTCCATTACTATATGTTGTACAAGTCCATTTGTCATATATGGGGTGTCAGGCCTATTTTTTTTTCATTTTATTCCATTTTTGATGGAAAATTCTACAAGCAAATAGTTGCAGGCCTTGATCAGATGCCGCAGAACGCGGCTACTGATCTGGGCCTGCACTGTTTGCCAAGGTACCCCTTTAGGGGTTTCCCGCATACAACGGGTTAAAAGGTTTCAAAGGGGTCAGCAAAAGATAAATAAAGATTGCATGTGGGAGCAAATATTCTTTCTTCTTTTGACAAGGGAAAAATATCAGATTTGAAATGGTCACTCTGGCATTTGTATCTGTTGTCCTTATAGCAAAGGAGATTATCCAGACAGGGAAGTACCTTTCACAGAGCAGGTCATGGTAGCTCAGTCTGATGCACGTCTGATGATCAGGAGGTGGCGGGTTTGATACCTGCCTGGGTCAGCAACATTCTTACGTGGAGTTTGATCATGAAATCTTTTCCACAGTCATTCTCTGCCATTGCTGATCCAAGAAGGGCAGTTGTCAGTTTCTGACAAAAGAATGTGCACTATAGAGCTTACACTGGTTCAGCAGGACAAGACATAAGGAAAGAATTCGCCCCTTGGGAGAAAATTCTTTCCTGCGGAGCAAATTCTTTCCTTTAAAAGTAGACCACTTCTTCTGAGTGGCTCATTTTTCTAGAAAAGGTCCACAGGAGGTCCCAAAGTTTAACAAGAGGGCCCAGAGGGCCCTGGTTCGCTCACCTGATCCAAAGCATAACAAGTGGGCCCCAGGCAGGGTCAATTTTGGCCCCAGGGCTAAAATTTGAACAATCTTGGTAGAGGTCCACAAGATGAAGCTTCATATCGAATATGAAAGACCTGGGCTTTCTGGTTTCAGAGAAAAAGATTTTAAAGGTTTACCCTGCATATAGAAGTCTATGTAAAACAAGATTTTCCCTATATAAGTCTATGTTAAACCAAAGGGCCCCGGAGCGGGGGCATTTTTGGTCCCAGTGCTATAATTTGAACACTCTTGGTAGAGGTCCACTAGCTGAAGCTTCATTACAAATATCAAAGACCTAAGCCTTGTGTTTCAGAGAAGATGATTTTTAAAGATTTTCCCTATATAAGTCTATGTAAAACCAAAGGGCCACATGGCGGGGGCATTTTTGGTCTCAGGGCTATAATTTGAACAATCTTTATAGAGGTCCCCTAGCTGAAGCGTCATAACAAATATCGAAGACCTAAGCCTTGTGGTTTCAGAGAAGAAGATTTTTCAAGATTTTCCCTATATAAGTCTATGTAAAACCAAAGGGCCCCGGAGCGGGGGCATTTTTGGCCCCAGGGCTATAATTTGAACAATCTTGGTAGAGGTCCACAAGATGAAGCTTCATACCAAATATCAAAGACCTGGGCCTTGCAGTTTCAGAGAAGAAGATTTTTAAAGATTTTCCCTATATAAGCCTATGTAAAACAAAAGGGCCCTGGTGCGGGGGCATTTTTGGCCCCAGCACTATAATTTGAACAATCTTGGTAGGGGTCTACTAGATGAAGCTTCATACCAAATATCAAAGACCTGGGCCTTGAGGTTTCAGAAAAGAAGATTTTTCAAGATTTTCCCTATATAAGCCCATGTAAACCAAAGGGCCCCCATGCGGGGGGGGGGGGGGGGGGCATTTTTAGCTCCAGCACTATAATTTGAACAATCTTGGTAGGGGTCCACTAGATGAAGCTTCATACCAAATATCAAAGACCTGGGCCTTGCAGTTTCAGAGAAGAAGATTTTTAAAGATTTTCCCTATATAAGCCTATGTAAAACAAAAGGGCCCTTTTGCAGGGGCATTTTTGGCCCCAGCACTATAATTTGAACAATCTTGGTAGGGGTCCACGTGCACTTGATGAAGCTTCATACCAAATATCAAAGACCTGGGCCTAGCAGTTTCAGAGAAGAAGATTTTTCAAGATTTTCCCTATATAAGCCCATGTAAAACCAAAGGGCCCCCGTGTGGGGGCATTTTTAGCTTCAGCACTATAATTTGAACAATCTTGGTAGGGGTCCACTAGATAAAGCTTCATACCAAATATCAAAGACCTGGGCCTTGCGGTTTCAGAGAAGAAGATTTTTAAAGATTTTCCCTATATAAGCCTATGTAAAACCAAAGGGCCCCTGTGCGGGGGCATTTTTGGCCCCAGCACTATAATTTGAACAATCTTGGTAGGGGTCCACTAGATGAAGCTTCATAACAAATATCAAAGACCTGGGCCTTGCGGTTTCAGAGAAGAAGATTTTTCAAGATTTTCCCTATATAAGCCCATGTAAAACCAAAGGGCCCCCGTGCGGGGGCATTTTTTAGCTCCAGCACTATAATTTGAACAATCTTGGTAGGGGTCCACTAGATGAAGCCTCATACCAAATATCAAAGATCTGGGCCTTGCAGTTTCAGAGAAGAAGATTTTTAAAGATTTTCCCTATATAAGCCCATGTAAAACCAAAGGGCCCCCGTGCGGGGGCATTTTTGGCCCCAGCACTATAATTTGAACAATCTTGGTAGGGGTCCACTAGATGAAGCTTCATACCAAATATCAAAGACCTGGGCCTTGCGGTTTCAGAGAAGAAGATTTTTTAAGTTTTCGGTGAAAAAAATCTATTTTTGGCTACTGTGACCTATATGTGCAACGGACCGGAACCATTTGAACAACTTTGAAAGGGGACCACCTAAGGATCATTCCTGAAAAGTTTGGTCAAAATCCGATCAGTGGTTTAGGAGGAGATGTCATTTGAAGAAAAGTTTACGGACGCACACACGGACGGACGACGGACAAAAAGTGATCCCAAAAGCTCACCTTGTCACTACGTGACAGGTGAGCTAAAAATGGTGGAAAATCTGTGAGATGTAGCCATTCCCTTTTATTTTGATCAATATTTTTTTATGCTTTTGTTAATGTATCTATTAATGGGATTGTTCACATTGTGTATTCTAATAGGTTAGATTTTGGACTGTTTAATGTGTTCCTTGTTTCATATACAGATGAAATTTATTAGACCCTACTGTTTTGACCATGAAATTAAATGGCTCAAACACTGTTTTGACCATGGACTTTAATGGCTCAAACACCTTTGAGACCATGAAAAGTTGTTTGAGATGGGTAGTTTGAGCCTCTGAGGTATGATTACTCTTAGGTGTCTTTTTTATATTTTATAAAGGTTTGTTGTGTGTACTCATTAGTATCACCTCATTGAGGTGATTCTAATGAGTACACACAACATACAATTTCAAGCTTAACCCTTAACTTGCTGTTCACGACAACCCCAAACAGTGTAGATCCAGATCAGATGGCTTCTTCAGAAGCCATCTGATCAGGATCTAAACTGTTTGGCATTCAGTTTATGAATTTGTAGCAATAAATTACATCAAAAAATTTGATTGGTTGATAGACATAGATGGGTATGGCTTAAATGAATATTCAGCAAGATTAAAGGTTAAAGAAGAAAATTTGAAAATTGTCCTTAAATTATCCCGCACTATATGGATATTTGGGAAGAATTAAACTGTTTGCAAAGGATGTCCTGGTGAACCAGGATAACCCTGCCTTTAACCCTTTTTGTACCGAATGGAATCTTCCTCCTTATATGTAGCCAGAGTCCATTTCTAAATTTAGGGGTGACAGTATGTGGTATCTTCAAAATTGATTTGGAAAATGGCTGAATTTCCTGCAAACAGTGTAGGTCCTGATGATACGCCACGTTTTGCGCGTGATACGCCACGTTTTGCAGCGTCTCATCTGGGCCTGCACTGTTTGCAAAGGTACCCCTTTTGGGATTTCCGGTACTAAATGGGTTAAAGTGTAGATTCAGATCTGAAGAAGCCACCTGATCAGGAGCAACAATGTTTATCATTCAGTTAGAAATTTGAATGAAAATATTGTATCCTCTAATATGATTGCTTCATAGTCAGAAACGGGTGAGACAAAATTCAGCAGGATATGGTTAAATTTCTCTTGTAATAGGTAATATACATATGAAGTTCATATTTTTAGCTCACCAGAGCCGAAGGCTTCGGTTCCGGGGGAGCTCATAGGATAGGCAGTTGTCTGTTGATGTTGTCTGCGTCTGCATCAACACTTTTAAACATCTTCTCCTCTGAAGCCACTGGGCCGATTGGGCACAAATTTTATCTGTAGCATCCTTGGGCTGGGGAATTGAAAGTTTGTGTTTTTTTATGAAAATCTGCTCATTAGTTTGGTTGCTATGGCAACTTAGAGTTTCCATAGACTTATAATGGGGAAAATTGAAAAATGGCATTTACTGCCAAGTCATTGCAGATATTTTGACAAAACTTTTATAGAAATGTTTCTTGAGTAAACTTCTCTCAGCCATATGCTTTTATGCCAACCTGAGGTTCCCCAGGTTGTGCCGGGGCCATGCCCCACCCCCTACACTTCATAAAAGGCCATATATCACAGAAACCATTCAGATCCCGGCCCCTAAACCATATATATTCTTGTTCCTATTGATAAGACGCATTCAGTGACACCAACCTGGGGGTCCTCAGGGATGCGCCGAGGCCATGCCCCACCCCCTCCACTTAATAAAAGGCCCAATATCTTGGAAACCATTCAGATCCCCATCCCTAAACCATATACATTCTTGATCCTTATGGTAAGACCCATTCAGTGACATCAACCTAGGAGTCCCCGGTATGTGCCGGGCCCATGCCCCAACCCCTCCATTTCATAAAAGGCCCAATATCTCAGAAACCTTACAGATCCCTGCCCCTAAACCATATATATTCTTGATCTTTATGATAAGACACATTCATTGACACCAACCTGGGGGTCCTCAGGGATGCGCCGGGGCCTTGCCCCACCCCTTCACTTCACAAAAGGCCATATATCTCAGAAACTGTTCAGAGCCTCACCCCTAAACCATATATACTCTTGTTCATTATGATAAGACGCATTCAGTGGCACCAACCTGGGGGTCCCCAGGGATGTGCTGGGGCCATGCCCCACCCCCTCCATTTCATAATCTCACAATATCTCGGAAACCCTACATATGGCTACCCTTAAACCATATATATTCTTGTTCCTTATGATAAGACACATTCATTGACACCAACCTGGGAGTCTCCAGGGGCCTTGCCCCACCCCTCCACTTCACAAAAGGCCTTATATCTCAGAAACTATTCTTAGCCCCACCCTAAATCCATATATATTCATCTTCCTTATGATAAGAAGCATTCAGTGACACCAGCTTGGGAGTACCCGGGTTATGCCCAGGCCATGCCCCATCGCTTTACTTCATTAAAAGCCATATATCTCAGAAATAGTTCAGATCCCCACCCCTAAACCATATACTTGTTTCTTATGATAAGACTCATTCAATCACACCAACCTGGGGGTATCTTTGTGCTGAGGCAATGTGCCCCGCCCTTCCACTTCATAAAAGGCTTTATATTTTACTTTTGGTCCTTTGAGATCAGCGAGAATATTCTGAGAAATCAGAAATAAATTATTGGTTTAGACTCATATTCTAGACAGGCTTTTAATTATTTGGACCCCATTTTGATTTATATCAGTCTTTGAATCGACTGCCTATTCGAAATTCGCAAAATTGCAGTATGTTTCCTCCGGCTTTCTTTGCCGGATCATTACAGGGTCACTGATGAGGCTTTATTAGCCGAAACTACGTAGTATGACCCATTTTCTTTCTTATGAATGTTTTCATTGCTCTTAAAGGAACTTATTTTTGATTTTTATTTATATTTCAGAAACCATTCAAATCCCCACCCCATAATCATAATATGTTCTTGTTCCTTATTATTAGCACACCTACTGTAGGGGGGTCTGCAGGGGCCATTCCTATCCTTTCCACTTCATAAAAGGGCCTCAAATCTCAGAAACCGTTCAGATTCCCACCCCTAAACCATATATACCCGAAAAGATAAAAAACGCACACAGTAGGATTTTCCCGTTAAGTTTACCTTTTTAGGTTCAACTTTAACCATCGATAAATTCCTTATAAAAGGTCGAAATCGATAGATATTTCAGCATGGCATAGATTTACATCCGTACATTTCACATGCACGAAATTTTGATTCTTTGGTCACCGTTGAATAAGTTTTCCATGATCATATCTAAACCTGCTGTGTACATGGAGTTTCCACTGTTTATGTGTGTATGGATATCGTTTCTTTGCCTTCCAACAGGATAAAGCACGAGCACACACAGCAAGAATATCACAAGACTTCCTAAATACCCAAAACATTGCAACTGTACCTTGGCCATCTAGAAGCCCCGATATGTCCCCCATAGAGCATGTTTGGGACATTCTTGGACGCAACGTAAGAAAACGCCACCAAGTTTGGGCAAGTCAGCAGATTATTGTGGCTTTGCATCGCGAATGGAATGCAATTCCTCAGAATGACATCAGAAACATCATTGGGTCAATGTGTCGGCGATGTACAGCGTGTCTAAATGCTGAAGGTGAACATACTTCCTATTGAAACGGTTTGTGACTTTTGATTTTGACCCATCCCTACTTCAAGACTGATAACTTACTCCGGTTAAGACCAAATCAAATGAAATTTCGGGCATAGACTGTTGGATTATTGTACCACAGATCTGTTTAAATAAAATTTCTGAAGTATTTGTTATAATTCTGAAAAACGACAAAACCTACTGTGTGCGTTTTTTATTTTGTCGGGTATATATACTTGGTCCTTATGATAAGACAGATTTAGGGACAACAATCTTGGGCTTTCCTGGAATCAAGAGGGCATGCCCCAACCCCTCCATCACTTGAGAGATCCCAACTGCTAAACCATATATATTCTTGTTCCTTATGATAAGAAGCATTTAGTGATACCAACCAGGGCTCCATTCAGTCCATGCCCCACCCAATCTACTTCATAAAAGGCCTAATGCTTCAGATACTGAGTCAACATGGGTGCTCATTTGGACATGGGTTTCATTTGGTAGATTAAAATGATATCATGTTAAAATACATGGCTGCCATTGGGCAGTGCCCACCTGAGCTCTGGTGAGCATAGTGGCCCATGGGCCTCTTGTTTCTACCTTTGCCTTATTGTAACAAAACTTACCAGCTGATATATTTATAACCAATAAAGTCTGTCTCGTGCATCTGTTTTGTTTCATATTTGTTCCCACAAATAAAAGGTTTGTTTATTTTGAGGTACAATAGTCAACATCAAGGTTGTGTCCAGCTGGTGGGCTAGCCAGTCAGTTAACAACACTAAGTCTTATTGTGAGCAGGGTTGATTTTTCCGAGTGGTGCATTCTTTTGCCACAAACTAACAACTGCCTACTTGAATCAATTTAAAAACAAGAGCTGTCACTATAAATGACCAATGCCCCCAGTGGGAGCTAATTTCTGAATTTTTTCAAAATTTCAAGGGGAGATAATTCAGTCAAAACTGACAACAGAGTTATGGCCCTTGGTCAGAATGTAGCCCTTGTGATGGTGAATAAGTGTGAAGTTTCATGGGGCTAGGTCAAATACTTTAGAAGTTATGATCAAAGTTAAAGTTTTTGTGACAGACAGACAGACAGACAGACATGCCCCTGTATCAAAGATTCTCATGGGGCATAAAAGTTGTTTGTTTAGAGTTCAATGCCCCAGTCAACACTATTCAGGTTATATTGAGCCAGTCAGCTAACCACACTTCTGGGCATGCCTATATGTATGTGGTTAACAAGTACAGTGCACATTCTTTAGCCAGAAGCTGGCAACGGCCTTTCTTGAATAAGAGAAATAGCAGCAGAAAAAGATTTGACGATCAATTTCCACAAAAGAATGTTGCCCACTTGTGTTTCAGACAGAGCTACCAAGACCGGCAATGGATAGAAATATGTTCTAGAAAGGGTTATCCTTTGGAAGCAAGGAATACACCACAGAACTAGAAAATATGGAGTGTACATGTTTTCTGGGCCAGACTAGCTAGTTTCGGCCATTTAGGCCTCACCAGTGACCCTCAAATATTTTCGAAATTCTATAGTGGAGGACAAGAAAATATAAACTACACTATGATAGAAAGCCTAGAAAATATTTCATGATCAATCTCCAGAAAAGAATGTCACACACTCGCATTTCAGACGAAGCTACCAAGGCTGGCAATGGACAGAAAGACTATGAAAGAAATATTCCATTATCAATCTCCAGAAAAGAATGTTGCCAGACACGGAGATTGAGCCCATGACCTTCCAAGCTATCAGTTGAAAAACCATTTAACTGAGCTACTTGGCCCAAAGAGTTATACAACAACTACAGTCGAACTTCAATGGCTCGAACACCTTTGGGACCCCGAAAATCTGTTCGAGACAGGGTTAGTTCGAGCCACTGAGGGTTACTGCCAGGAGGTATACGATATACTTTTGGACATCTTTTAGGTGTTCTATATTGAAAATGTATGCTATGTGTACTTATTAGAATCGCCTCATTGAGGCGATTCTAATGAGTACACATTAGAATCGCCTCATTGAGGCGATTCTAATGAGTACACACAGCATAAATTTGCAAGTAAAAGAGGCAGAAATCTCTTAAATTATCCCCACTATTTCTTATGTACAGGATTTCTCTAGGGGCTCAATATTGGGTTCGACTCAGCCATGGTAAACGAGCCATCGAAGTTCTACTGTACAGTGAAATTCCGCTATTAAGACCACTTAAGATTAATTCTCCTTTAGAAAGTATATTTAAAAGGTTTCTGTCATTCTTTCTGTGTGTGTTTTTGCACTTAGTGTCTTCTAGAAAGAGACCACCTTTTGGACTGTTCAAAAGTTGTCTTAAGACCACTTTTGAACCGTCCCAATGGTGGTCTAATCATAGGAATTTTACTGTATTTAGTACGAGCTAAAAAGCAATTTAGCATCACACATTCTCAAAAGAGTACAGATAATTTTCAAACAGACCACTAAAGCAATGGATACACCTTTAAAGGGAGACAAATTTCCTACGAAAAAATATCTCCCTTGTCGATCGTGATCTGCTCTTAAAGGAAAGAATTTGCTCCCAAGGACTGAGGATCAGGTCAGAAGTTTGATACACATCAGGTTGGCAACATTCTTATATGGAGTATGATCTTAAAATTCTTTTACTATGGGTATTCTCTTCCACTGATTCATGTTCAGTTGTTAAGCCCCCGCCCATAGGGGCTTGAAGAAATATATGGGCTGCATGATGCTTCTACGCAGAGCTGAATCCAGCCCGCACACTAGTACTGGTAAACCGCTTAGAGGATCTAAGCCTGTCCAGGAACAGCGCGGTGTGAGGCGGACCGTCCATGCTAATAAACCCTATTGGTTTCATTGGGCGACAGGGCTTGAGATGTCATTTCATCTCAATGTCGGGTAAAAGTCCCACAAAATTGGAAGCAACGTCTCCAAAATGACCTTTACAGTGTTGAAGGGGACTTTAAACCTCAAATCAAACAAACATGTTCAGTTGTCAGTTTCTTTCGAAAGAATGTGTTTGTTTTTTGACTTGAGGTTTAACGTTCCTGTCAGCATACTTATTTCAAATTTGTGACATGCAATGCATATAGACATACAATAATACTTTACAGGATTAGAATGGAAGCTTAGAGCTTATAGAGCTCCTCTCCAAAGATTTCTGTTTCTTCAAGCCCCGAAGGGCGGAGGCCGAGCAAAAGAATGTTCATTGTAATGGTTTTATATATAATACGAGGGCTGATTGATATGTTGTGAGCCTCATACTTAAGGATTTGAATTTTGTCAGACATATTGTATTATTTTTCAACATAATCCCCTTCAGTATCTATACAATTTTGCCAGGGGTGTTTAAGGGCCTCAATGTTGCTTTTATAGAACTTGGTTGTTCAGAAAGTCATCCACTGCATAAATGACGTCATCATCAGACTGAAAGTGGGTGCCTGAAATAGAAGTTTTCAGTTTTTGAAATAAATGAAAGTCTGATGGAGGGAGATCAGGTGAATAAGGCAGATGCTCAATTTAAAGTCACAATCATGAATGGCAGCCACAGTAATGACAGACTTGTGAACAGTAACATTGTCCTAATGGAACAACAGACCTTTACTGAGTTTTCTGCGGTGCTTAAGTTTAATATTTTCCCGTAACTGTATCAGAAGTGTGCCATTGATTGTTAAGAGATGGAATAGGAAACCTCTCTGGTGCTTATGCACATCTAAATTATTTTAGTAGGTATATGGTAAGGCGGTGCGAGTGGGGTATTTTAGGTGAAATACGGTAGGCAAAATATGCTGCTCCATGCACAAGTCATGCACATATCATACCATGTATGCATGAGTGGTTTGTGGAGATCTGTTTTTACAATACAATTCTGTAAAATTTGCCTATAAATCGCCAACCGCCAAATTGTGCCATATATAACTTTCATTCCAGTCACGTGTGTGTGTGTGTTCATTTTGACGGGAGTCATGCCATTGATTTATAGGGTCGTTTCATCATTTTTTCCCTATGGGAAATACTATTTGAACACGAATCCATTATCTACTCGATTTTTGCTATCTGGCTTTAATTGTGGACGGTATCTTCACCTCGCCACGATTTTAGCGAGCTAATATGAGTATGCATGATTTTCCGGTAGTATTCATAGATATAAAAACCCTGAAAAACGAACACTATTCAGCAGCAGGTCAAGTTGTAACGAATTCACACAACATTGTGACGGGACAGTGAAAGTATATTGAAAGGTATGTTAAGTCTATGTTTAATATTATTTTTGTATGAACATGCTTGTAGGTTTTGGAGGGGTTTACTTCTTGTATACCCCAACTTTCTGAAGCCTATTCTGAATTCATTTTTGAAGCCTCTGTGGTGTAGTGATTAGGCTACTCGCTTTGCCAGCTAGAGGTCGCAGGATCGATCCCAGGCTTCTCCAAAAGTAGAATGAGTCTTTTTAAGCAAGGTCCTGTCTCATTCTGACCCTAGATGTTGGTGAGACATAAAGTTTGGACACCCGCTTATTCTAGATTCATTTAGGCTTTTAGACCCCTTTTGTAGAATATAATTAATAAACGCTGGGTCACTTGTTTGATCCATGACTTTTGACTAGCTGTGGTTAGAAAACCGTGGTCCCGTCTCTATATGATATTGGGTGTAGAGGGGACGTAAAATTAAGACGGGTTTAACCATATCTTCATCATCAGGGCAAACTCTTACAAGAGCCTGTCGGGTTATCCGTGATGATGAACGGTGATGCATTTGATTTTACAAGCGTGTTCATGTTGAGTACCGGTAGAAATAATTTTCTTCAAGAAGAATTACGAGTTCATTTTGTAATGATGCCATTTTTGTCTGAGAACTCGGTTTGTGCATGTATGTACATGTACATATAAAGAACGTGATGATGATAAGTGAGAGTATTTGGTCGCCACACGTCATAACGGCCTGAGCGGCGTGGATGACGTCAGCTGCGTCACGAGGACGGTTATGACGTGGTGCCTACCAAATACAAAGAGAATTTACGGCAAACAGTGTTGGCCCTTATGAGACACTAACAAATGTTGTGGAGAGTAGATGAAAATCTTCCTGTTTTTAGTTTCTAGCTGTTGTAAATGTAATGAATTTGTGAATAGCTATATTTGTGAGCCGTGTCGCAGAGAAGGATATGAAATAGTCTGTTATGTTTCCTGTAATTGGCGGCTGACCAGGTAGTGCAAAGGCGTGGTCTGTTCAATTGCCTCTTACTTGTGATAATGTAGTGAGCACGAATTTGATGAGTATTATGCTCAGTAGTAATGAGCATTAATTGATTTCTGTAGTGCTCAGTAAGGAAACATAGACTTTGTGTATTCTTGTGTCAAGCGCTGGGTGCTGATAATTTGATGCACAGTCAAGTTGAGTTCTGCTGTGCAGTTATTTGTCGCATGCACTAATCAGCCTGTGTGTCTGGTCGACGCATGCGCAATTACGGTATATGCATGAACATATTCTTACTTCTCCGGGAGGGGGATCATGATATAGCATGTATGTTTTGTGAACATTATCTTAGTCCGATTATCGTAATTTGCAGGCACAACAATGTGTGGTGACCTGCTGCTCCCTGCAAAATAGCAGCAGGTACTGCTACGACGCTGTCGGTTAGGGTCCAGCAAGGACGGACAAACCCAATAACAGACGTCGTAACAACAATAAACAGGTCAACCTGAGACCATTCTAAACAGGTCGTAACCTGCAGGCGATTCAAACGAAGAAGTTACCGGGACTTCGAGTTCGTTGATCGACAAATGATACATATCAACCTGTGGTCGACAAACTAGTTCACACCAGTGCGCGAGAGGGGGTTCACCCTACATCTTATAAACTGGCCAGTCGCGTCTTGTGTTGTTTCTTTTTTTATTTTGTTGTTTGCTTCTGTAGGCATTCACGGCACCCGTTCCGAGCACAGAACATTGTTTTGCCTTCGGGGCGGATGTCGTGAGTGGGCTACAGAGGCAACTAAATGTGATGTTTTGTGTTAGTAGTTTTGTATATAGATACTGTAAATAATTCATGTCATTCATTTGATATCTTTCTTGTGCCTTACCCCACAGCTGCCCGTACACCTGTCAGAGATCACGCTCGGTTGTCTTATCAGCATGGGGGTTTGCAGGACGCCGTAAACTCACATGTAACATTGATTGTTTGTCACTTTTGGAGATAATCTATTAACAGAATACCATCTGCATCCCAGAAAACCAAGGCCATAATCTGCCCAGCTGATGGAAGTCTTTGCCTTTTTTGTTGCAAGATCCCCTGTCAGAATGGAATGTACTCTTTCCTGTGAAATGCCAACTCTACTGGCTATATTAGCCCCCGCCCATCGCGGCTTGAAGAAATAGATGGACTGCATGATACTTCCACGCACAGCTGAAACCGACCCGCACGAGTACTGGTAAACCCCTTAGAGGATCTAAGCCTGCACAGGCAATGAAGTGTGAGTCGGTCCGTCCATGCATATAAACCCTATTGGTTTCATTGGGCGGCAGACCAGTCCTTGGGTACACGGACCTATATAGTCAGAGAATAGTAGGACTTAAAAAGAACATCCCTGCGTACCTCCTTCAATATGTGGTTAGGTAAACTGACCAGCCTGATGTGATGTAGTGTTGACTGGGCTATTCCAAAAACACTTGACCGTTATCCTGCTAAATAATTTATTTTGCCACACCCATTTCTAACTATCGACCAATTAAATAAGTTGATAAATTCTATTCATTTGAATTTGAACTCGAAAACTGAATGACAATCAGTGTTGATCCAGATCAGATGGCTTCTGAAGGGATCCAGATCAGATGGCTTCTTCAGAAGCCATCTGATCTGGATCTACTCTGTTTGCAAGGTTTAACCCTTATCCTGCTTAACATGACAACCCTACCTTTGCAGTGTAAATCCAGATCAGTTGGCATCTTAAAGAAGACATCTTATCAGGATCTACACTATCGAATGAATCATTACTGGTATATCAAGTAATCTGACTGGATGATAGTCAGAATTGGTGTGGCTAAATAATTTATTCAGCAGGATAAGTGTTGGTTTAAGTCATTTTGTACCAAAAAGAATCTTCCTCTTTCTATATGGCAGGAGTCCATTTCAAAATCTAGGCGTTTGAATCGAGGTTTTACATCCCCATCAAAAGAAGCCTCCATGGTGCAGTGGTTATGCTACTCGCCTTGTAAACCCGGGGTCGCAGGATCGATCCTGGGCTTATCCGACTTTCAGATGAGTCTTTAAACCTAGGTCCCATCTCCGTATGACCTTAGCCGTTGGTGGGACGTAAAACTCAAAAACTCACTCACATCCCCATCAACTCTAGGTCATTTTGAAGATACTGCTTCCAATTTTGTGGGACTTTTATCCGACACAGAGATGAAATATCATCTCAAGGCCAAAAGACCAAACCAATAGGGTTTATATTCAGGGACGGTCCAACTAGCACCACTTTGCCTGGTCAAGTTTAGACCTTCTAAGGGGCTTACCAGTACTTGTGTGCAGTCGGTTTCACCTCTGCCTGGAATACTAGCCTGGAAGCACCATGCAGCTAAATCTGTTTCTCCAAGCCCCGATGGGTGGGAGCTAAGGTGACTAGTTGTGTTATCTTCAAAATTTATTTGGAAAATGACTGTTTGCAAACGGTCTAGGCCCAGATCAGACGCTTCACATTTATTGTCATTTGGGGAGGTAAATCAGCAGTTTTACGATCATAAATTTCGTTTTACGGCAACGCGTCGCTGTAAAACGGAATTTGCGACCGTAAATGATGATTTACCTCCCCAATGACAATTTTCAATACAGTAATCCCCATTCTAATGCATTTAATCAGCCTTTTTGTTAAAAATTATACTATTTTGCTCAAAGAGGAAAGCATTGTTATTTTGCTCAAAGCGGAAAGTGCTGTGAACTGCATAAAACCAAATGCCAACCAATGAAAAGCGACGTTACACGATGACGTTGGGTTTCCGACAGTATATCGCAGAATACATGTATACTGTCACAAAGTTTTGACATTATTCAATCAAACGTCACATTACATACGCAAGTGCATTAGAATGTGGCGTCTGCTCTGGGCCTGCCGTGTTTGTATCCTGTTTTGGGGTTACCAGTACAAAATGGGTTAAATACAAATCCCATAAGACTGCAGAAGCCAAGTCATGTTCATAGCCCCTAGTTTACAATGCAAGAGCCTCGACTTCTACATCACTGGAGGCTCTTAAGCTCTGCATGGTGGGGATTTTTTTTAGCAGATGGCATTTTAAAATATTTTTCCCAGAAAACAAGATGTGATATTTCATGCAAAAATTTTGCATGAGATGTAAAATCGTTTTTTAGGAGACAATTTGTATATGTCAAATCCGGTTTTCTGGGAAAAATACCAACAGTCTGTCGTCTGCTGAATTAGCCTAGGGAGTGGTAAAGGGTAAATGTGGATGATAAAAAATAACAATACATGTACTTAGTTAGACTAAATGGTTTATTTTTATAAAATCTTAGTTGGGTGAGGAACAACATATTTTAAATATAGTCGTGACCTAGAATTTCAGACCATTGTTGAAATATTCTGTAACGGTTTCTGTAGACACTACTATTAACTTTATTGGGATCAAATTGAAAGAAAAAATAGTGGTATGGTGAAAAGAATTTCAAACTCGTGGTCATTTCATATGTGAAAGAAAAATAGTGGTATGATGAAAAGAATTTCAAACTCGAGGTCATTTTATATGAAATTTATGAAACTCACCAAAGGCTGGTTTTTCATAAATTTCATACATACAAACTGATCAGTATGCAAATATGTACCAGCTAATCAGAGAGCTCAACTGGTGCCTGCGGCCTCGGTAGCTCAGTCGGATGCACGACTGACTGGTGATCAGGATGCGGGTTCGATACCTGCTGGGGTCGGCAACATTCTTTTGTAGAGATTGATCATGAAATCTTTTCTAAGGTCATTCTCTCCCTACCGCTGATTCAAGAAGGGTAGTTGTCAGTTCTGGCGAAAGAATGTGCACTGTACTGGTTAACCGCTTATGTACAAGCCTGCCCAGAAAGTGTTGATAGGTAAACTGACCAGCTCGAAAATGATCTAAATAGTGTTGACTGGGCCATTAAACTCTAATACAAACAATCAATAAACTGGTGCCTGCCACAAGGCATCTTTCTATGTGACAAGTATCTCTAGTCTAGTGCTTAAAACTGACAGACTGCTGAAGGTGCAATTCTTCCTGCAACAGAATCACACTTAACATGTTTTTCAGTTTTGTTTACATACAAACTTGTGCACAGGCACACACTCACACACACTTATTCATGCTCATAAATCTGTTGATGACTAAAAAAATGTGAGGTCCTATTCACGTGCAACTGCTTACAGCATTCTACACATACATCACGAAACCACGCCTATATAATTTTGACCCCGTTGAACCCCACTTTTGTATAGTAAAACTGGGGTTTCCGGGGGTATACCTTATTTTTCTTATTTCTGCTCTAAAATATAGATTGTGGGTACTCGTTAGAACCGCCTCAATGAGGCGGTTCTAACGAGTGCCCACAATCTATATTTTGAGCAGAAATAAGAAAAAGATCACAATTTTTCATCATAAAATTTTCATTTTTTTCGGCGATAAAGGTGGCAATGTATTTGTATAGGCATGTTTGCGTAATGTACAAAGATTAACAAATATCACACACAAAATAAAATATAAGTTAGAATCTAAAGAAAATTTTTATCCTGCTGAACATGAAACTACTACCTTTGCAGTGTAGATCTAGATCAGATGGCTTATGAAAAAGCCATCTGATCAGGATCTACACTGTATGTCAATTAGTTTGTGAATTTGAATGAAACATTTTATCATGTAGTTTGATCGGCTGACAATCAGAAATGGGTGGTTTAATTTATTCAGCAGGATAAGGGTAAAAAAAATTTCATTCATCCTTTAATGAATACTTGTACAGTGGGTCTTTTCCAATCATAAGCCTATTTCAAAGAATGTGATAACTTCTGCTACAGATATTATCAGTTTTCTGAGATAAACCCCGTCTTACATGGAGACCTATAAAAGGGACAAAGGCAAACAAGGCAGACCCAGATCAGATGCAGCAACTCATCAGTCTTCACCTTGTCCTAACAGGATTTTCCATACAAAAGACCCTAACCCCTGACAATAGATGAATCAGCAGGAGAGAATGACCGTAGAAAAGATTTCATGATCAATCTCCACGAAAGAATGTTGCCGACCCCGGCAGGTATCAAACCCATGTCCTCCTGATCACTGGTCAGACGCAGCTACCGAGGCCGGCTGTAGTGGTTATGCTACTTGCCTTGTAAACTAGTGGTTGCAGGATTGATCCCGGGCTTCTCCAGACTTTGGGATGGGTCTTTAAACCAGAGGTCACATCTCCGTATGACCTTAGCTGTTGGTGAGACGTAAAACTCAAAACACTCACTGACTCTGATCAAATGCCTATTTGGAGGCTTAAGGGGAATGGGTACACTTTCAGGGGAGGCAACTCCTGCAAAAGTGTTTTGAGGCAACTCCTGCAAAACTATTTTTTGTCTCCCATGTCAATAGGGGTCAACTCTTAAAGGAAAGAATTTGCTCCAAAGGAGCAAATTCTTTCCTTTAAGAGTAGACCACTTTTTCATTGGGACAGGCTTATAGAAAAGCGAACAGGAAGTCCTGAAAGTTATCTCTCTTTGAAAAATAGCGGAAAAATCTGCAAGGTGTTCCCATTCCCCTTAAACTACTGGTAATGGTGAAAAACATTTATGGCTATATAATAAATGAGTAATTGCACTGACATCAGTGAAAATCGTCACTCTGGATATAGATAGCCACTCATAAGCTTGTGCTGTTTGGTATCACTTGTGAAAAATATTTACCAATACCACAGCAATAATCCTATAGAACTACTAGAAGTGAGGCTGGCAATATTAACCCTTATCCTGCTGAATATTTTAATTAGCCACACCCATTTATTTCCATCAGCCAGTCATATGATATGAAATATTTTCGTCCAAATTCACAAACTGAATGACAGTGTAGATGAGATGATCTGGATCTACAGTTTGCAAAGATAGGGGTTGTCGTGAAAATTAGGATAAGAGTTAATCTGATAATTGATTAATCATTCCATAAATTCCACTGATTTGCAAATAATTGGTTATTTGAGGAGTGTTTGAGTTTTACGTCCACCAACAGCTAAGGTCATATGGAGACTGGGGTCTGTGTCTGTTAAATTACCATATTTACCACCCAAATGAGACACCCCAAAATGCAGTTTTTCTTCTGGGTCTACACTGCTTGCTCAAGCCTGTCTGTCCAAATAAATATGGTAAATTATAACAGAAGGTAAAAGTCATGTTCAGACAGTAAGCTGAAAAGGTAAAATTATGACAAAAACTTTATTCACAGTGGCAGGACTTTTGATTGATTTATCTATTCAGCTATGATTAGCCAGCCCTTACTAGAAGTAGTTTGTTAGGTCATAATCAAATGTATGGAGGACCTTGGGTTCTGATGGAATGTTGCAATCCACTGGATTTCACATATTTTGCATATAATCCACTATTATTTATATTTTCAAGGAGACTGGTATTAACGCTCTGCATGCTGTTGTTGTTTTTGTTTGTTTTATTCAGCAGATGACATTTTGAAATATTTTTCTAATTTTTCCTAGAAAACAGGACTTGACATCTCAGGCAAATTGTCTCCTGTGGAGACAATTTGCATGAGATGTCAAATCCTGTTCAGGAGACAATTTGCATATGTAAAATCATGTTTTCTGGGGAAAAAATAAGAAAAATACCAACTGTATGTTGTCTGCTAAATTCGCCTAGAGAGTGGTAAAGGTTAAATTTCAAACTTTACAAATTTACCTGCAAATACATGAAAATAAATCATACTAACAATGTACACAAAAATTTCCTTCTCTGCAAGTCAAATCTAGTTGAATACTCTTCAGTGATTGTTTCATTTTAGAATGTAGAACTTTAACCAAAACCTTTTAACTTAGCCTAGGCACACAGAAATTTACAAGTATCCAGCCAAAAACTCATTAGCTTGCACATCAGTCTGATCACAGTCTTCACAAGAAAGCAAAAGTTATTCATAGAACCTGGGACCATTTGATTTACCGGAATCCAAATCAGAATTCAAAATTATGTTTCTGTTTCAGTGTTTTATTTGTGCGAAACAGAAACATGATAGTGAATACGGTCCCCACCCATCGGGGCTTGAAGAAATAAATGGGCTGCATGATGCTTCCATGCAGAGCTGAATCCGACCACACACGAGTACTGGTAAACCGCTTAGAGGATCTAAGCGTGCCCAGACAAAGCGGTGTGAGTCGGACCGTCCATGCTTAAAAACCCTATTGGCTTCATTGGGCGACAGGGCTGGAGATGTCATTTCATCTCAATGTCGGGTAAATGTCCCACGAAATTGGAAGCAGTCTCCAAAATTACCTATATAGTGTTGACAGGGATGTTAAACATCACATCAAACAAACAATGTTACTGAATCAGGCTAATCATACTCTGTTCATGTTTCAAAACCAATCAAGTGCATCCAAATGGCGGAATCTGGAACATACACACAGAATTGAAACACTGTTTCTAAAATGGAAGAATCATGTCTGTGATTAAGAAATCGTTATCTGGAATCTGGATGCTGATTCAGGTAAATCAAATGCCCCCCTGGTACATCTTCAATCTCAATCAGCTGTACATTTGTCCTGCTCATAAAATATTCTTTATTGATCTGAGATGAGAATTTGCTTGATTTGTTGGTATTTTAATTCTTAGGAGTTACAAAGTCCATGCTCAGTTAAATGGAGCATGAAAAAAGTTTTATAACCTTGGGACCCTGAGCGAGAGCACAGAATGAGATCAGTCTGTACATCCACCAAGACAAAAGTTGCCATCTATCTGAGGAGGATGTGAGGGGTAAATGCAATCAGCAAAGACTTTGATCAGACTGCGATAATGTGCAGGGTGATCAAAGATTTCGCTGATCACACCTATCTTACTGCAGATTTTGTTATGCGCTGGCTTACGAATTGTGTCATACTTACCTGTCCTGCAAGATGAAATTTGATACATTATTCATTTGTTGCACTTGTCTGGGGAGAATATGACAATTTGTTCACCCTAGCAGGTAACAATATTACATGCTTGGGTGAAAAAATCGTCCTATTCTGCTCAGACAAAGACAAAAACAGTTTCATTATACCGTATCCTAAGCGAATACCAGTGCAGCTGTACTTTTTAGCAGTGATTGCAGAGAGGAATATTACAGGGGGACATGATGTTTTGTCGTCCTGCACTTGGCATTCTGTCGGCCAATCAGAATTTTGAATATCACATGAATATTCATGTGGTATAACAGACCAGAACCTTTTTGTTGAAAGCAATGTTAGATGAGTGAGTTTTGAACTCAGACAAGATCACATTATTTCTCCACTGAAACTAAAATAAAATGGTATATAAAAACTTCACGAGATTTTTGTTTGTGACCCTGATCATCAGTAGGATGTGAAGATAAGATCATAATCAAACCTGCCTGGAAAGCCCAGGGATCTGGGATTGATTCCAGGTTTGCATAGGGTGGGGACTTGGTCACCCATCCATGGTCGGTGTTTTTCTCTTGCTACTCTGGTTTCATCCTCCACCTAACACCATATTACACCAACAGCTTGAATAAGTTTATGTGACCATTCGGTGTAATCACAATAAATTTTGGTTTTAAAAACCTGCCCAACATGAACTAAAACCGAATCACAAGCTGAATTACACCTCACAGAAATTGAACAGGAGTCTTGAAAGTTGGTCTTAACTGTGCTTTAACAGCCTGTGAACCAATGCAGGTCATTTTGTGTTGTCTTCCACAGAAAAAGAAAAAAGTCATAGGAGACACTACTGGAAAGAGGAGTGGTGTAAAACAAGGGAAAAGCTTGTATGAGGAAGAAATGACTCTCTTCCTTAACATGTTTTTATGGAAGAATTATCCCAAAATTATAGGACACAGTGGTACAGTGGCAAAAGCACCGGACTTTGGTGGTTGTGGATTTGATTCTTTCTGTTACTATGTGTTCTGATCTTGAGTTTGGTTTGTTTGAGGTTTAACGTTCCTGTCAACACTCTATAGGTCATTTTGGAGATGTTTCCAATTTTGTGGGACTGTTACCTGACATTAAGATGAAATTACATCTCAAGCCCTGTCGCCCAATGAAACCAATAGGGTTTATAAGCATGGACGGTCCCACTGGCACCGCTTTGCCTAGGCAGGCTCAGATCCTCTAAGCGGTTTACCAGTAATCATGTGGATTCAGTTTCCGCTCTGCATGAAAGCATCATGCAGCCCATCTATTTCTTCAAGCCCTGATGTGTGGGGGCCAATTCTGATCTTGAGCAAGACACATTTTCTATATTGCCTAGTTCTTTTTTCTAACAATTAGCTGAAGGTGTAGCAGTATAAACAAATGAATACATGTAATAAATTATCCTAGTTACCCCTAAAGATGCTGAGAAAAACTATAGCTGAAAATGTCGTCTGCTTCTGTCTTCTGCTGAATCTTCTTTCAAACTTTTAAATATACTTTTGCATACAAGCAAACAGTGTGGACCCAGACCAGACTGCTCCTAGAAGTGCAATCCAATCTGGGTCAACACTGTTTGCAAAAATGACTTAAAGTAACTAGCAGACGGCAAATGTCATGATTGACATCTCATTACCACTCCACATCTGGAGTTATGCTGAAGAGTGAGGTAAATTTCATCCAGCACTAAACAAAAAGCAAATAATTTGAGCTCCCATACCTTTAACAGAACATTGACAAAAAGGTGTATGCAATATCCCTTCCTGTTCATGCAAGCCACAAGTAACTTCATATAAAGCCCGATGCTGTGACATAATGCACATGTAAATGATTCAAATCTTGTTTTGCATAAACCATTTAGTCACCCCTTCATCCATGAAGATCTCTGCAGATACCTATGCAGCATGGATCTGGATGAAGCCATCTAATCAGGAACTTCACTGTTTGCCACCCTATCAATGATGTGGACTAAAGTCTAAATGTACATGAATGGATGCGGAAGAGTCCATTTCAGAAACTCAGGAGCAAAGAGTTAACCCTTATCCTGCTGCATAAATTATAGCCACATCCATTTCTGACTACCCACCAATCAAATTACTTTTGTTTTTGTTCACTTTAAAAAGTGCATGACAGTGTAGATCTTGATCAGATGGCTTCTTCAGAATCGGATGGCATCTGATCTTGATCTACACTGTTTTTAAAGGTAGGGGTTGTCATGTTCAGCAGGATAAGGGTTAACCCATAAGATGCCAATCATGACAATTGTCGCCTGTTTTATAGTGTGCCGATTACTTTAAAAAAATCATTTTTGCAAACAGAGTGGACCCAGATCAGACTGCTCCCCTAGGAGCAGTCTGATCTGGCTCCACAGTTTGCCTGCATGCAAAAATATTTTTAAAAAGTTTGCAAAAAGAATCAGCAGACAACATTTTCAGATGTAGATTTTCTCAGCGTCTTAAGGGTTAGAGTTTTATGAATTGTGCATGTCAGATTGGAGACCCAAGGTTTTCTATTCAGTATCGCTCTGATCAGACTTCTTGAATACATGGATTGATCGGAGTCCTTTCTGGGTGCATATGTTTATATGAAGTTGCTCACTGCAAGAACATGTACTTTTTAAGACACAAGTGATTCTAGCTTCTGTCATATTAAAACAACACAACTTACTTTTTTTCTTGGTATTCTAAAGTAAAATAGTCATGTACAAATAAATATGATACTGAAAATAATCAAACTGAGCATTAAGGTAACAAGTACACCACAACCGCTATAACACGGTTCATTATAGCACGGTTCATTATAACACGGTTTTGATATAACACAGTTTTGATATAACACGGTTTTGATATACAGTAGAATTTCGATGGCTCGAACACCAATGACTCGTTTACCATGGATGTGTCGAAAACATTATTGAGCCCCTAGCGAAATCCTCTACATAAGAAATAGTGGGGGATAATTAAGGAGATTTTAGTCTTTTATCTTGCAAATGTATGCTGTGTGTACTCATTAGAATCGCCTCGATGAGGCGATTCTAATGAGTACACACAGCATACATATTCATTATAGAACACCGAAAAGATGTCAAAAAGTCTCGTTATACCTCCTGACAGTAAATCTCAGTGGCTCTAACTACCCCTGTCTCGAACAGATTTTCGAGGTCCCTAAGGTGTTCGAGCCATTGAAGTTCGACGGTAACACGGTTTCAAGATGGATCCCAAAAATGTAATGATTACAAAGAAAATGGTCATTTTTCAATATAATCTGGACATTTTTGTTTGGATATAACAGGGTTGCTTAACTAATACGGTTTCTGCTTTGGACCCCATTAATAGTGTTATAAAGAGGTTGTGGTGCAGCAAAGAAAAATAATATAAAACTGAAATCCAATGAAGGAAAGAAAAATTATATGTAAAATTGTAATCCTTTTGAAAATATGCCTATGTCATACTGTTATATTATATATCCCTCAAATGACTTTTTTCTTTAGACATAATTGTGGAACACAAAATTCAAATTCTCTTTAAAACTATTCATAAGACGAATAAACGGATGGACGAAAGGACAGAAAATCAGACTCCTATATTGCCTCATACTTAAAGCAGGAAAGACAATAGAACTATTTTGGAGAGAATTTTTTTCTATATAATCTTTACATTGTTATTCCAAAAAGTATGGGTGTTTAATTATTATGGCTTCTGTTTTAGACACTAATGCCTAGTGTTATAGATGATGTGTTTTTTTTATTTCTTCTCCAAACATTAGTTGAGCCCTTGGTTCAACGCCTCGTCTAATGTATATTGACAATCTGTGTTTTGAACAGAAATCAAGAAATGAGGAATTCTCCTGAACACCCCACTTTTCCACATAGGAAGTGTGTTTTACACAAGGGTTCATAACTCGGACATGTTAACATCTGCATATAAGGACAACAGGTGTCTTTTTATTCAAAAGCTGCCTTATCAGTGATTGGATAAAAAAAAGTTGAGTAATGCTGGCTATAAAAAAAACCTGTCTTACCCCTTCCCTTACTCTACTCAAATCTTTAGTGTAAGAAAATGAATATTTATCTCTGGATGTCATTAAACCCTTTCAGCCCCCAAGTTTCTGAATTTCAATTTGGACACATTCGGGATTTTGTCATAATCAGTGCAACATAATAGCAAATAGTGTCAATCCTGATGAGATGGCTCATTATTCTGAATCTACAATGTTTGCATAGGTATCTGTATTGTTCTACAGCATTTCCCAAATATTTCAAGCTTCAATGTACAAACCTGTGTTTGTAGGACCCGTCCTTTAGCCCAGTTTAAGTATGACAGACTAGACCCACCTTATCATTCTGCTCCATTTTTGTACATTGCCCATTTTATAAGCCTTTCTACTTTGTTAAAAGACTGGGAAGGGTGATGCACAAAAACAATTGTCTTAGGTAATATACACTATTTCAACTTCTGTTTCAACCATAGTTGAGAATTTTTTCTTCTGTTTTCCTATAACTGCAAGAACCTATTCAAGAATCAGGACCAATTAAATCCAGTCCAGGAATTGATGGGGGCAACTCTGAAAATGAATGCTGGTAAAGTTTGCCAGTGTCTTCTTCCAATTTCTCAGTTTCATTTACACTTTCATTTGACTCCTTGTCGTCAGTCTTTTTGTCTTTCATACTATCTCCCCCACCGCTTTCTTCTTCAGCCAGCTCTCTCTCTCTTTCTTTTTCTTTCCTTTCTCTTTCTTGCTCAGCCTCTCTGTACATATTTTCCATCTTAGTGTATATATCTTCCTTTTCTGTCCCACTTTCTTTCACAGATGCCTCCTTTCTGGCCCCTACAAACTCTTCCTCCACTTCATCTTCCATTGGTTCCCAAACCTTTTCTTTCCTCTCTGCCTTACTCTCACCCTTCGATTTTCGTTTCTTGTGCTTACTGTGTCTTTCATCATCAGAATGCTCACCATGGCGGTCTGATCTACTCTTACCTGAACTGTACCTTCTTCTTTCATGACTTCTGGATCTGTGTCGTTCTTTACTGTGTGATCGTCTTGATGCATGTCTGTCCCTGCTATGTGAACTCTTTCTTTCTCTACTTTTTGACCTATGCCTTTCTTTGCTTTTTGACCTATGCCTTTCTTTGCTTTTTGACCTATGCCTTTCTTTGCTATGTGATTTTTCTCTACTTTTAGATCTATGTCTTTCTTTGCTATGGGATGGTCTCTTACCATGACCTCGACTGGGTGACTGCCTATCCTTGCTTTTGGATCTCTGTTTTTCTCTACTGTGTGACCTATGTCTCTTTCTACTATGTGATTCATCCTTATTCTCACCTGACCGTCTTTCTTTACTCCTGTCCTTATTTTTTTCAACTCTATCCTTTTCTCGGTGGTCCTTCTCCCTATGCCCAATTTCTTTATTCCTTCCCTCCCTTTTCTTTTCATCCTCTCTACCTCTATGCCCTTTTTCTCTATCCCTCTGACTCCTTTCCTTTTCTTCATCTTTTTCATCATCTTCTTCACTCCTGTCTCTTTCCCTCTGCCTATATTTTCGACGTTCAACCCTTTCCTTATCTCTCTGCTGCCTATCCCTATCCTTCTGTTCCCTTTCTTTATTCCTTCTCTCCCTCTCTTCCAATGTTTCATCATTATCAACATTCTCATTCTTGCCCTCATCACTATCATACTCACTGTCACTATACTTATTCTCTTTATCCTGTTCCTCAACCCCTGAGCCAACTTTTCTCTCCCTGTGTTCCCCCTCCCCCTCATCTTCTTCTTCATCATCTTCATCATCATCCTCGTCGTCACCATCATGGGCTTGACTCATCAGCTCTCTTATCTCCTCTTCTAACTTCTTTCTCCTCTCTTCAATCATATCTAAAAATTGGTATATAATTTTAGGGGAGCAGTTCCCAAAACTATCATTTTCGGAGGTAAATTGTCAGTTCTATGGTGGCAAATTTTGTTTTATAGCATCACATCAGTGCAGCAATAATACAAAAGAGCCGGGGTACAGTATTTCCTACATATGCACCCAGCAAATTAGATCAGCCTGCGCATCCATATAGTCTAACCACAGACTTCTCTTGCTGCATGAAGGAGCATTGGGCCCTTAGCTATCCTTAGAATGCACAGCGAAGACTCTGATCAGACTGCGCAGATGCGCAGGCTGATCTGAGTCTTCATTGGGCGCACATCTCATTGTAGGTTTTGTCATGCGCTGGCTCAAAAGCTATAACTGTAATGATTATTTTGAGCTGAACTGCCCAATCAACACTATTAAGGTCATATCAAGCAAGTCAGCTTATCTAACCTTAGTTTTCCAAGGCAAGGCTTAAACATAGGTGGAAAGCAGTACCAGACATGTTAAGTGTAACAAAAAAAAGCATTACGAAAACGAAAAATCATCTCTGATAACACTTATGAAAATTTGAAAATCCAGTTCGATCTCAGATTTTAGACAATACCGTTCTTTATTGCGGAAAATAAAGATCAATTGAAAACTTTTGAACTGATATTGGATTTCGCCAGGTAAATCAGATAAAGCATCTCAGAGATATTACACATAAATATTGCGAATAGTGCTGCTACTACTGGGGTCAGACCAGCAAAAGAAAATGTTTATGATACAATACTGGCAGCAGATACAGCGCTGAATATTAACGAGCATTCAACTGGGTTAGCCACAGCAACCGGGAAAAGCAGCAAGCTTACTGTAAGCATTCCCCAGAAATTGACATGTGTTAAAATGCAGACTTCAAAACAATCAGCCAGGAGTATATCTTCATAGACGACAGCTTGGTTTGTTTCAAATAAACACAATGACATTGACCAGAAAGTAATTAAAGTAGAAACATTAATAGCACTCAATCTAGCAGAACACAATGTTTCTTTTGCTATTGTTAACCAGGACTGTTGAAAACTAACGACGTCATTAGTTAATGTATCGTTAAAACTTTGATCATTTAATAGGGCAAATATGCTAATATTTTTTCTTGAAAAAAAAGTGAGCAGCTTTTGCAAAAATACCTAAATTTTAGATATTGTACTTGCTAGAACACTTAACAATCTGACCATTAATGAGCTCATTAAGCTAATGATGCTTTCAACTACTGGCCCCAGATATATAAATGTTAAGAGCTGATGTTGAAACTCCAAGATCATTCTGCCAAAACTGATAACTGCCCTCTTCAGGAACAATGGAAGGGACAGAATGACCAAAGAAAGATTTTATGATCAATGATACTTTGGACCACTATACAGTGCTGTGCTAAATATAAACTTAATCCTACCAACAATATGGAAAATACAAGATCTAAAAACTTGTATGTTTTGTAGATGCCGATGCCAATACCAGGGGTAGTGCAATAGCTCCACCTGTTTTTGTTTTGTTTTGGAGTTTAATGGCCTGGTCAATATATAGGATCTTACATGAGTGTTTATGCATTATTGAATTTATTAAACGAGTTGAGAAAAAGGGATAAAATGCAAGGCTTTGCCAAGTTAAATAAATTCCATAACACATGAGCACGAATGCAAGATTCTATCAATCATATAACATTTAAAACACATTTTATTCACAACTTTTACAAAAATGTCAATTTTCTATCGCATTAAATGTGACATAGTTAAGGATGTCGTACAAGTTACGTAACGGGACGTTTCTAACTAATTTGCATATTTAATCCACAAAAGGATTACCGAATTTCATACATCATGTTATTACATTCCCAGATGCAACGTCATATGATAAAATCAGTCATGTCTAGTTTACCTAACCAAACATTTCCTGGGCTTGCCTGTACCTAAGTGATTAAAGATTACATGTACAATGCACATTCTTTCTCCGGAAACTGACAACTGCCCTTCTTGAATAAGCAGAAGAGAGCTCGTTTGATTTTCTACAAATGAGCTAAAAATGATCCTCAATTTTTTGTATATGCAGAAAATATAGATTGTGGTCATTTCCAACTATTCATGACAAGTCTTTAACACACAGCTGCATGCTGGGTATTTTTTAGCGGCTGACGACATTTTGAAATATTTTTCCCAGAAAACAGGATTTGATATCTCATGCAAATTGTCTCTATGGAGACAATTTGCATGAGATGTCAAGTCCTATTTCTGGGAAAAATAAACAAGAGGGCCATGATGGCCCTGGATCGCTAACCTGATTCATATTGTACAAACGGAATTGTGGGTAATATATGGTGGTGTGGAGGGTTTGAGCAATTTTTGTTGGACCCAAAGACCATTTCTGTGAAATTAATTCAAAATCAGTCTGCCTGTTTAGGAGTAGAAGTCATTTTGAGAAGTAAAAGTCATTTTTTATGAAATGACATCTCAAGCCCTGCCGCCCAATGAAATCAATGGGGTTTAAATGCACAGATGGTTCCACCCGCACCACTTTGCCTGGACAGGCTAAGACCTTCAAAGTGGTTTACCAATACTCCTGTAAGAGAAACTTGCAGCCAAGGTGGGTGGGGGCCAAAACTTTAAAGCCATCTGTCTCTAAAAGGAAGCAATTTTATAGGAATGTTCCATGAGTGACCCTCTAACAAAATTGCTCAAAATATTTTGCTTAACTGAGCATGATGGCCACCACAGCTAAAAACCTCATTCCTGTCAAATAATTTCATAATCCATCCACTCGTTAAGGAGAAGAAGTCATTTAAAGGTTTTTTTCTATTTTTAGCTCTGGCAGCCATCTTGTTCACCAGAGCAGAACGGTTTGAGCAATTTTGGTAGAGGGTCACCCAAGGAACATTCCTGTGAAGTAATTTCAAAATCCATCCACTGGTTAACGAGAAGTCATTGAAAGGTCTTTCTATTTTTAACTCTGGTGGCCATTTTGTTCATAAAAGCGGAACAGTTTGAGCAATTTTGGTAGAGGGTCACCCAAGCAACATTCCTGTGAAATAATTTCAAAATCCATCCAATGGTTAAGGAGAAGAAGTCGTTTAAATGTTTTTCTATTTTTAGCTCTGGTGGCCATCTTGTTGACCTGAGCGGAACATTTTGAGCAATTTTGGTAGAGGGTCACCCAAGGAACATTCTCGTGAAATAATTTCAAAACCCATCCATTGGTTAAGGAGAAAAAGTTGTTTAAAGGTTATTCTATTTTTAGCTCTGGCGGCCATTTTATTCACCCAAGCTGAACGGTTTGAGCAATTTTGGTAGAGGGCCACCAAAGGAACATTCCTGTGAAGTAATTTCAAAATCCATCAACTGGTTAAGGAGAAGAAGTTGTTTAAAGGTTTTTCTATTTTAAGCTCTGGCAGCCATTTTGTTCACCCGAGCGGAACAGCATGAGCAATTTTGGTAGAATGTCACCAACGAACATTCCTGTGAAATAATTTCAAAATCCATCCACTGGTTAAGGTGAAGAAGTCGTTTAAAGGTTTTTCTATTTTTAGCTCTGGCAGCCATTTTATTCACCCGAGCAGAATGGTATGAGCAATTTTGGTAGAGGGTCACCAAAGGAACATTCCTGTGAAGTAATTTCAAAATCCATCCCCTGGTTAGGGAGAAGAAGTCGTTTAAAGTTTTTCTATTTCTAGCTCTGGTGGCCATCTTGTTCACCCAAGCGGAACATTTTGAGCAATTTTGGTAGAGGGTCACCCAAGGAACATTCTGGTGAAATAATTTCAAAATCCATCCATTGGGTAAGGAGAAAAAGTCGTTTAAAGGTTATTCTATTTTTAGCTCTGGCGGCCATTTTATTCACCCAAGCTGAACGGTTTGAGCAATTTTGGTAGAGGGCCACCAAAGGAACATTCCTGTGAAGTAATATCAAAATCCATCAACTGGTTAAGGAGAAGAAGTCATTTAAAGGTTTTTCTATTTTAAGCTCTGGCGGCCGTTTTGCTCACCCAAGCGGAACGGCATGAGCAATTTTGGTAGAGTGTCATCAAACGATCATTCATGTGAAATAATTTCAAAATCCATCCACTGGTTAAGGAGAAGAAGTCGTTTAAAGGCTTTTCTATTTATAGCTCTGGCGGCCATTTTATTCACCCAAGCAGAATGGTATGAGCAATTTTGGTAGAGGGTCACCAAAGGAAGAGGGTCACCAAAGGATAGCTGCTCTGGCATCCATCTTGTTCACCAGAGCAGAACGGTTTGAGCAATATTGGTAGAGGGTCACCCAAGGAACATTCCTGTGAAGTAATTTCAAAATCCATCCATTGGTTAAGGAGAAGTCATTGAAAGGTCTTTCTATTTTTAACTCTGGTGGCCATTTTGTTCATAAAAGTGGAACAGTTTGAGCAATTTTGGTAGAGGGTCACCCAAGGAACATTCCTGTGAAATAATTTCAAAATCCATCCACTGGTTAAGGAGAAGAAGTTGTTTAAAGGTTTTTCTACTTTTAGCTCTGGTGGCCATTTTGTTCACCTGAGCAGAACGGTTTGAGCAATTTTGAAAGAGAGTCATCCAAGAAACATTCCTGTGAAATAATTTCAAAATCAATCCACTGGTTAAGCCGAAGAAGTTGTTTAAAGGTTTTTCAATTTTTAGCTTTGGCGGCCATCTTGTTCACCAGAGCGGTACAGTTTGAGCAATTTTGGTAGAGGATCACCCAAGGAGCATTCCTGTGAAATTAGATCAAAATCTGCCCAGCAGTTTTGGAGAAGAAGTTGTTTAAAGCAAAAGTTGATGACGGACGGACGCACAGACAAAGACCGATCCCAAAAGCTCACCTTGAGCACTTCGTGCTCAGGTGAGCTAAAAATATAAAAAAATTTGTCGTCTGCTGAATTAGCCTAGAGAGTGGTAAAGGTTAAAGCTTGTAATGACCAAAACCTTGGTTGTCATTGTACATGTATTAATGAGAGGTTGTGCTTTTCTAAAAACTTACTGTCTACAGCCTTTTCAGTGTCTTTCAACTTAATCTCAGTTTCAGCAGTCATTATTTTTGGCATATAAAACAGGTGTGGCCTGGATTTTGTGCGGATGAAGTTGTCCAACTTTCTAGTCTCTATCTCCCAGTTCTCGTGCTGAAATGTGTGATCATCATCATCAACCTGCTAAACTTTAATCCTTGAATGCTAATCATGACCCGCAGGCTGCATTTTCAAAGTGTTTCTTTTTATTTTTAATATTTTTCAGTAAAAATAAGGCTTGAAATTATATTTCCTTGCTTCCAATTTTGTGGGACTTGTACCCGATGTTGAGATGAAATGACATCTCAAGCCCTGTCACCCAATGTAACCAATAGGGTTTATTGGCATGGACGGTCTGCCTCGCACCTCGGTTCCTGGACAGGCTTAGATCCTCTAAGCGGTTTACCAGTACTAGTGTGCGGGCCGGATTCAGCTCTGCGTGGAAGCATCATGCAGCCCATATATTTCTTCAAGCCCCTAAGGTCGGGGGCGGTTTGAACCATTTGCCCAGCATAAAATTCACCTGTAATGTCATGTCTTATTTACTATGAAAAATATTCTAAACTAGAAATGTGTCCAGACGACACAGATGCCCCCGCCAAGGGCCCCGCCTCACCCCGAAAAACCATGTTGCAACAAAATTTTCTAAGTGTGTGACCTTGTCATCAGGAACATTTGTGAGAAGTTATATTGAAATTGGGGAAAAAATGTAAGCGCTAGCGCAATGACAAAGTTTTTCTAAAAATAGCCACAGTGACCTTGACCTTGAAAGTCGAACTCGCTCTAGGTATTGTGATAAGGAACATTTGTGTGAAGTTATATAGAAATCAGTGTAGAAATGTTGTCGCTAGAGCAATGACAAAGTTTTTCTAAAAATAGCCACAGTGACCTTGACCTTGAAAGTCTAATTCGCTCGAGATATTGTCATAAGGAACATTTGTGTGAAGTTATATTGAAATCAGTGAAGAAATGTAAGCGCTAGAGCGATGACAAAGTTTTTCTAAAAAAAGCCACAGTGACCTTGACCTTAAAAGTGGAACTTGCTAGAGATATTGTCATAAGGAACATTTGTGTGAAGTAATATTGAAATTGGTGAAAAAATGTAAGCGCTAGAGCAATGACAAAGTTTTTCTAAAAATAGCCACAGTGACCTTGACCTTGAAAGTCGAAATGGCTCGAGATATTGTCATAAGGAACATTTGTGTGAAGTTATATTTAAATCGGTGAAGAAATGTAAGCGCTAGAGCGATGACAAAGTTTTGGAAAATATCAACTGTTAAAATATCTAAATAAAAATTTCTACGTCTGTGACCTTGAGCTTGAAGCCATAGGCATGAGTGGGGGTATTGCCAAATAAACATTTGGACCTGTATCTATCATCATAGCATACGTAAGCCAAATCCATAATATAGTTTGGAAAATTTGAGCTCTTTAAAATCTTTCACATTAAAATTGTCTAAGTCTGTGACCTTGACCTTGAGGTCATAGGCATGGGTGGGGGTATTGCTGGATAAAACATCATACCTACATCTATCATCATATGAACCAAAGCCATCATAAAAGTTCAGGTTCTACCAGGTACAAATACCTTAACTGGAGTCTTTAACATGGAAAATTTCTAAGTCCATGACCTTGACCTTGAGGCCATGGGCATGGGTGGGGGTATCGCTGAATAAAACTTTGGACCTATATCTATAATCACACCAAATATGAACCAATTCCACCAAATGGTTTGGAAAATATGAGTTCTAAAATGTTCAAGTCTACCTGTTACAAAAACCTTAACCTGAGTCTTTAACATTGAAAATTTCTAAGTCTGTGACCTTGACCTTGAGGTCACAGGCATGGGTGGGGGTATTGCTTAATAAAACTTTGGACCTATATCTATTATCATACCAAAGATGAACCAGTTCCATCAAATGGTTAGGAAAATATGAGTTCTAAAAGTTAAGACTCTACCTGTTACAAAAACTTTAACCCGAGGTTACAGGATCACGTACGTACGTACGTACGTACACACACACGTACAGACGGACGTACACATGTACGCACGTACACACGTACGGAAAACCGAAAAACTATATGCCCCCGGCATCATATGATGCGGGGGCATAAAAATCAGATTGTCCGTCATCATTGTTGTCTGCTTCAAGATTTCATTAAGCAGTTGAAGGGTTAATATCGGACATTAACCCTTATCTTGCTGTTCACGACAACCCCTATCTTTGCAAACAGTGGAGATCCAGATCAGATGGCTTCTGAAGAAGCCATCTGATCAGGATCTACACTGTTTGGCATTCAGCTTATGAATTTGTAGCAATAAACTACATCAAGTAATTTGATTGGTTGACAGGCAGAAATGGGTGTGGCTTAAATGAATATTCAGCAAGATAAGGGTTATTCTTGCACACCAGACAAGGAAATCTGTGATTTTACCCCGGGATAGAAATTTATGTTCTGACCCTGGTGCTCCGACCCAAAATCGAATATAATCGCGTGTTTGATAAATGCACTGGTTGATTATGACCTTGTATGCGCCGTCGTTAAGGTTGACGTCACAGCACGTTAAGTGACGTCATTAAACATTCCTTCAGTGTCAACACAATATGGCGGACTTTGGTAACCGAAGTGACTGCAGCATTAAAAATCCGCACTAAGAAATGGAAGGTATGCAAGAACAAGAGGGCCATGATGGCCCTGGATCGCTCACCTGATCCATAGAGTAACAAGTTGGCCCTGGGGTGGGTCATTATTGACCCCAGGGCTATAATGTGCATAATGTTGAGGGAGGGCTAAAAAGGTCAAGGGTTCATACCAAATATCAACAAAGGCTATAATTTGAACAATCTTGGCAAAGGTCCACTAGATGAAGCTACACACCAAATATCAAAGATCTTGGCCTTGCGGTTTCAAAGAAGAAGATTTTTTAAAGACATTCCCTACATAAGCCTATGTAAAACCAAATGGCTCCAGGGCGGGGGCACTTTTGGCTATTTAAACAATCTTGACAGAGGTCCAATAGATGAAGCTTCATAATAAATATCAAAGACATGGGCCTTGCAGTTTCAGAGAACATTTTTAAAGATTTCGCTATATAAGTCTATGTAAAATCAAAGGGTCTCGGGGCGGGGGCATTTTTGGCCCTAGGGCTTTAATTTGAACAATCTTGATAGAGGTCCATCAGATGAAATTTCACACCAAATATCAAAGACCTTGGCCTTGTGGTGTCACAGAAGAAGATTTTTAAAGATTTTCCCCAATATAAGTCTATGTAAAGCCAAACGGCCCGAGGCGGGGGCATTTTTGGTCTCAGGGCTTTAATTTGAACAATCTAGGTAGAGGTCCACTAGATGTTGCTTCATACCAAATATCAAAGACCTAGGCCTTGTGGTTTCAGAGAAGATGATTTTCAAAGATTATCTCTATATAAGTCTATGTAAAACCAAAGGGCCCTGGGGCGGGGGCATTTGTGGCCCGAGGGCTATAATTTGAACAATCTTGGTAGAAGTCCACTAGATGAAGCTTCATACTAAATATCAAAGACATTGGCCTTGCAGTTTCAGAGAAGAAGATTTGTAACGTTTTCCCTATATAAGTCTATGTAAAACCTAAGGGTCTCGGGGCGGGGGCATTTTTGGCCCCAGGGCTTTAATTTGATCAATTTTGATAGAGGCCCATTAGATGAAATTTCACACCAAATATCAAAGACCTAGGCCTTGTGGTGTCACAGAAGAAGATTTTTAAAAATTTTCCCCAATATAAGTCCATGTAAAACCAAAGGGCCCAGGGGGAAGGGGGGGTGGGGGGCATTTTTGGTCTCAGGGCTATAATTTGAACAATCTTGGTAGAGGTCCACTAGATGTAGCTTCATACTAAATATCAAAAACCTAGGCCTTGTGGTTTCAGAGAAGAAGATTTTTTTATAGATTTTCCCTATATAAGTCAATGTAAAACCAAAGGGCCCCAGGGCGGGGTCATTTTTGGACCCAGCACTATAATTTGAACAATCTTGGTAGGTGTCCACTAGATGAAGCTTCATACCAAATATCAAAAACCTGGATCTTGTGGTTTCAGAGAAGAAAATTTTTAAAGATTTTCCCTATACAAGAAAACCAAGGGCCCCAGGGCAGGGGCAATTTTGGCCCCAGCACTATAATTGAATAATCTTGGTAGGGGTCCACTGGATGAAGCTTCATACCAAATATCAAAGACCTGAGCCTTGCATTTTCAGCGAAGAAGATTTTCAAAGATTTTCCCTATATAATCCTGTGTAAAACCAAAGGGACGCGGGGTGGGGGCATTTTTGGCCCCAGCACTAAAATTTGAACAATCTTGGTAGGGGTCCACTAGATGAAGTTTCATACCAAATATCAAAGATCTGGGCCTTGCAGTTTCAGAGAAAAAGATTTTTAAAGTTTTTCCCAATATAAGCCCATGTAAAACCAAAGGGCCCCAGGGCGGGGGAATTTTTGGCCCCAACACTATAATTTGAACAATCTTGGTAGGGGTCTACTAGATGAAGCTTCATACCAAATATCAAAGACCTGGGCCTTGTGGTTTCAGAGAAGAAGATTTTTTAATGCTTTTGGTGAAAAAAATCTATTTTTGGCTCCTGTGACCTAGATATGCAACGGACCGGAACCATTTGAACAACTTTGAAAGGGGACCACCTAAGGATCATTTCTGTGAAAATTGGTCAAAATCTGATCAGTGGTTTAGGAGAAGATGTCGTTTGAAGAAAAAGTTTACGCACGGACGGACGGACGAACTCACGCGACGGACGCACGACGGACAAAAAGTGATCCCAAAAGCTTACCTCGTCACTACGTGACAGGTGAGCTAAAAAGAATCCAATATGGGTGTGAGGGGTGGATAGAAAAATCCGTCCCTCGGGATCACTGTCCGGCATCACTCAGCAAGCCTCGTGATGTCCGACAGTGACCCTCGGGACAGATTTTTTCATCCACCCCTCACACCCATATAAGATTCTTATAATATTGCCCACCTATTTAGAAAACTACGGCTGGAATCCAAAGTAGAAATCATGTTTGTTTAATCCAAACAAAAAGGCACTGATTTTTAGAAAAATTTCCATTTATGATTATTATTCTATATAACCGAGAATTTTTTATAGATTTATGATAGTTTTCCTACATAATCGATACATCTGTGGGATTTGTCTTCCAACCATGTCACATCCAAAATAGTGAAATATGTGTTTTAACGACAAGGTGGTGTTCATTGTTTTTCCATTAACCCTTTTATACCAAATGGAATCTTCCTCCTTATAAATTTAGGGGTGTCAGGTTGTGTTTTCTTGAAATTTAAGTTGGAAAATGGCTGAACTTTATGCAAACAGTGGCGGCCCTGATCAGACGCCGTGTTCTGCGGTATCTGATCTGGGCCTGCACTGTTTGCCATGGTACCCCATTTTGGGGTTTCTGGTACTAAATGGGTTAAAATGAGCATAAGAAAATGAGCCTTGATGTTTAACCCTCGGCATACTGGGTATTTTTTCAGCAGAACAACATTTTTCATATTTTTCCCAGAAAACAGGATTTTACATTCCATGCCAGTTGTCTCCCATAGAGACAATTTGCACGAGCTGTCAATTCCTATTTTTCTGTGAAAATAAGAAAAATACAAACAATTTGTCCTCTGCTGAATTAGCCAAGAGAGTGCTAAAGGTTAAACTTGTTTCCAGGAAGCAATACATACAGTAGAACTTTGATGGCTCGAACACTGATGGCTCGTTTACCATGGATGAGTCGAACACATTCTTGAGTCCCTTGCAAAGTCCTCTACATAAGAAATAATGGGGGGTAATTCAGAAGATTTTAGTCTTTTATCTTGCAAATGTATGCTGTGTGTACTCATTAGAATCGCCTCGATGAGGCGATTCTAAAAAGTACACACTGCATACATATTCATTATAGAACACCGAAAAGATGTCAAAAAGTATCTCGTTATGCCTCCTGACAGTAACCCTCAGTGGCTCCACCTCCCCCTGTCTCGAACAGATTTTCATGGTCCCAAAGGTGTTCGAGCCATTGAAGTTCGACTGTATATATGAATTATCTAACCTGGGTTTCAATGACATACAACAATTTTTACTATTTCTGCGACAGTTAGATATATCATACCTATCCGAATACTTTCTTTGCTCTTAGAATGCCATTTTCTTCGAATAAAAATTTTTAATTTTTCCCCCGATCTGTGCTCTGTAAACCCTTTCAAACCTTTAGACCTGTGCAGATACTTATGCACATGGTGCAGATGCAGATAAGAAACCTCGTTTGGAGCCATCAAAACAAGATCTACACTGCTTGCTACATTATTAACCCTTTTTGTACCAAATGGAACCTTCCTCCTTATATAAAGCAAGAGTCCATTTCAAAATTAAGGGGTGTCAGGTTGTGTTTTCTTCAAAATTGATTTGGAAAATGGCTATATTTATTGCAAATTGTGCAGGCCCTGATCAGATGTCGTGTTCTGCGGCGTCTGATCTGGGCCTGCATTGTTTGCCAGGGTAATCGTTTGGGGGTTTCCGGTACAAAATGGGTTAATGATTGTAACCAGATGTTTTGTTTTGTTTGTTTTGGAGTTTAACCCATTGTATACTAGTGGACTCTTCCAGTGCTATATGTTGGACAAGTCCATTTGTCATATAAGGGGTGTCAGGCTTATTTTTTGTTTTTATTCTATTTTTGACGGGAAAATTCTGATAGCAAATAGTGCAGGCCCTGATCAGACGCCGCGATCTGCGGTGTCTAAACTGGGCCTACACTGTTTGCCAAGGTACCGCTTTAGGGGTTTCCGCATGCAATGGGTTAATGGGCAAAGGCCCAGTCATATCGAGCCTGTCAGGTTACCTATTTATACTTTTTCTGGGCAGGCTTTAAAGTAACTTTTTAACTTAACAACCCAGTAACTGCATTAGAATGGGGATAACTGTAAATCGTCGGTTCTACGGTCTCAAATTACGTTTTACGGCTCAGCTAACACGTCACCATAAAATGAAATATCAGACGGTAAAATCTCCTATTTACCTCCCCAAATGACAATTTTCGGTACAATTATCCCCTAACTCATTCAGACTTACATTATGAACTAGTTCCATTTTCTGCTCTATTAGCTTAATCTTCAGTTGTTTTTGTTTCCTGGCCTGAAACAGCTGTCTTCTCTCTCGGATAATGTCTTCTTTTTCCTGTTTAAATTTCTCCTCCAATTTTTTCTCTATCTCCTTTCTCTGCTCTTCCTGTAAATAAAATAAAGGAGAAGTGAGAGACTCAGGGGAGGCAACTACAGAGGTTTCGTTTGTTTGTATAGGGGTTTAAAAGCCCAGTCAACACTTTTTACAGGTCATTTTTGAACCAGTCAGTATACCTATTCACAATTTACCTGCGCAAGCTTATACATAAGCGATTAACCAGCGCAGTGCACATTCTTTTGCCAGAAACTGACAACTGCCCTTCTTGAGTCAGCGGAAGGGAGAGAATGACCGTAGAAAAGATTTCATGATCAATCTCCACGAAAGAATATTGCCGACCCCGGCAGGTATCAAGCGCGTGTTGTATACCCAGACCAGTGCTCTTCTACTTCTACAGGATCTCTTCAGTAGTACTATCATACTATACAGCCACAATATACACCTACCAGTGCTCTTCTACCTTTATGAAACGCCAATATTTCATGTCGCCTTTCGAAACGCATTATCTGGGCATGTCATAAGGCATGATCACCAGTTAGACGCGCATCTGACTGAGCTACCCAGGCCGGCTAACTACAGAGGTATCTCATTACAACGACAGTCTTTGTTCCCTAATATTTTGCCATTACCAAGATTTTGCCCCTCTAAGAAATCCCAACAAGCGGCAGTATACTGGCAATAGCTTATAAAAGGCCTTCTCCCCTTAATTACACCAGGAACATTTGTTAGAATCTCCTCTCCAAGAAGATTCTAACAAATATCCACAACTTTTGTTTCTTGGAGTATCAAATACTACAGTACCACCTTTGGGACAGTTCAAAAGTGGTCTTAAAGACCACTTTTGAACAGTCCCAAATGGTGGTCCTTTATTGGGACAGTTCAAAAGTGGTCTTAAAGACCACTTTTGAACAGTCCCAAAGGTGGTCCTTTATTAAAGGACACTGGGTGTTGTAAATGTTACAAAACTTTATAAATATTATTTTAAAACCAGAATTAGTTCTAATTTTAGCTAGTCTTAATAGCTGAATTTTACCGTATATTTTTGAATCCATCTAATATCCTGAGCTAATGATTTGATCCATTAAAATTATTGCCAAAACGAGTTTTATCATTATAATGAGTGTCAGTATAAAGAAGGCTGACTATTCAAAAATAATTTTTTTTTCCTTATCACACAATGACGTCTCTCAAAGTAGCAAATTCTTTCCTTTGAGAGAAGACCTCCCTTCATCATTTGTTCCTTTGGAGTTTAATGCTCTGCATGCTGGGTATTTTTTGCAGCAGATGACATTTTGAAATATTTTCCTAATTTTCCCAGAAAACAGGATTTGCATCTCATGCAAATTATAGGAGACAAGTTGCATGAGATGTCCTGTTTTCAGAAAAAAAAGAAAAATATCAACAATTTGTCGTCTGCTGAACTAGTCTAGAGAGCGGTAAAGATTTACAGCTCAGTCAACATACTATCTAGGCCCGACTGAGGCCATCTTCAGAAGCCATCTGATCTGGATCTACACAGTTTTCAAAGAAAGGGCTTGTCGTGAACAGCATGATAAGAGTTTAGGGATAATTTTTCGTATTTTGCCAGAAAAACAAAATTAATTATGTTTTGAGTATGTGTTAGAATCTGGACAATTCTAACAAGAACCCTAACAAGAACTGAGGGATATTGTCCCTTAACTATCCTTGAAACATCTCCTTTGCTTGAGCTATGCTATGCATTAATACAGTGATGTGAGATGCCAAGTTCTGCAATGGAAGGTCAGTTGGTTTTTCTCCCCATATTAAGGTTTTCGTCCACCTCTGATTAACGAAGGGCTGTAAAACAAAAAGCAACAAGATGTGTTTGTGAAACATTGATGCCCCCGGACAGCGCATGTTAAATATGAAAGCGTTTTTGAAGTTTTTAAAAAGTAGCTAAAACGTCAAGGTCAAGAGGTAAAAAATTATGGTACCACTAGAAAGGGCTTGTGACAAGGAATGCACATGTGAAATATGAAAGCCCTACCACTAACCAATCAAAAGTTATAGCCAATGTTAAAGTTTTTAAAAAGGAGGTCAAAAATAGGTCAAATGTCAAGGTCAAAATTTATGGTACCTCTTGAAAGGTCTTGTGATAAGGAATGCACATGTGAAATATGAAAGCCCTATCAGTTACCATTCAAAAGTTATGCCCAATGTTAAGTTTTTTGCGGACAAACAGAGAAACAGATGGAAGACAGACAGACCAAAAACTATATGCTCCCGAATCTTTGATTCCGGGGGCATAAAAAAAGCATCTTTACAGTTTGGTCCGGGTCTCAGTTGTTCAAGACTAACAATGTCGTTAGTCAACTTAGTGTTAAAACTTTGATCATTTATTATGGCGAATATGCTAATATTTTTTTGCTGAAAAAAGTGAGTAGCTTTTGCATTTGCAAAAGCTACTCACATTTGTCTGGCAAAAATTACAGAATATTCAAGATTGCACTTGCCAGAACAGTTAACATTTTGACCACTAACGAGCTCATTAAGCTAACAAAGCTTTGAACAACTAGAATCAGGTTTTAAAAATATCTAAATGTACATGTCACTTAAAACAAGCCAAGGTGACCTAAGAAATAGGGAAAACTGGAGCAGCCAATGAAAAAATAATATTTTTTCCAGAGGAGCAGAGTTTATGGCAAACAGAAAATCCCTTAAGTTGCCTTACGTTAAAAAATGTCCAAAAAAGTGTGGGGTGCATATTTCTTATAACAGTAAATGCTTACCTTTTCTTTGGTCTCTTTAGCGTCATCTTTGAATCTCTGTAAAGTACCAAGAATCAGACCGAACATCCTGCGGTTCCTATCAACAGAAAAGGGTCATAGTTAGTGACAGACAACAGAATTATCTTAATCAAAGCACTTACAGCGCTGAGGGGTTAGCTGTCAATGTTGGCTATAAATGGTGTTAATCCTTTTTGTACCAAATGGAATCTTCCTCCTTATATATACAGACCAGCTACCGGTAATAACCCATTCTTTTTGTTTCGCGGAGAAACTGCCTAACGCGAAATCGGCTATTTTCTCTGCAAAACAGCGAGAAAAGATAAAATGAGCGAGAAGAAAAAGATCAACCAAAATGTAGAGTGAGATCAGTGCCCACACATACATGTACAAGCAGGATCCCCGTTATTATATACATTGAGTTTGATTTTTCTAAAGTATTTACTTGAGAAAAATATAAAGTACTCCCAATATGGTGAACCGATAGAAAACAAGGCAACGCAAGCGTAGCATCCCCTCGCAACTGCATACCATTCATTAACATGAAAATCCAATCTGAATATGTTTGACAAATTAGACATAATAGATTACCTTTGACTTCGCCCCTGCTCGCAAGGTTTTCAAGGTCAAGTCCATTGTGACCTTGACCTTTGACCCCTCCAATCTGAATATGTTAGACAAATAAGACATAATAGATTACCTTTGACTTCGCCCCTGCTCACAAGGTTTTCAAGGTCAAGTCCATTGTGACCTTGACCTTTGACCCCTGACCTTGAAATTCAATAGGGTTCATCCTCTGTACATGGTGAACATTTGTGGAAGGTTTGATGCTTCTACGATGAATACTGTGTCTTCTATCCTGCTCACAAGGTTTTCAAGGTCAAGTCCATTGTGACCTTGACCTTTGACCCCTGACCTTGAAATTCAATAGGGTTCATCCTCTGTACATGGTGAACATTTGTGGAAGGTTTGATGCTTCTACGATGAATACTGTGTCGTCTATCCTGCTCACAAGGTTTTCAAGGTCGTCCATTGTGACCTTGACCTTTGACCCCTGACCTTGAAATTCAAAAGGGTTCATCCTCTGTACATGGTGAACATTTGTGGAAGGTTTGATGCTTCTACGATGAATACTGTGTCTTCTATCCTGCTCACAAGGTTTTCAAGGTCAAGTCCATTGTGACCTTGACCTTTGACCCCTGACCTTGAAATTCAATAGGGTTCATCCTCTGTACATGGTGAACATTTGTGGAAGGTTTGATGCTTCTACGATGAATACTGTGTCTTCTATCCTGCTCACAAGGTTCCGGACAGACACACACACACACACACAGAAACACAGACACACACACTAACACACGGACGCACGGCACAGATGCTATATCCCCATTCGCAACGTTGTTGCGAGGGGATAATCAAGTTTTCAATTTATGAAGCGTTTATACAACAGTAAAAAAAGGAACACAGAAAACATTGATCATGTTCATACTGCATTGTAAAGTGCATAAGTTGCAAATCATTAGGATTCCGATCGGATCAAAATCATACTTTACGATCGCTAGAGTTGTCTTTGTACAAAGAACATGCATTTCGTCATATGCTTCGAACTTTGTGTACCAAATTTTAATGCATGAAAAAATACATGCACATGAACAAATATACATGTAGGTATAGGCAGATTTCGCGGAGAAACACTGTGAACGACTTCACCTGTACTAACTGGCTTTCTCCAAGAAAAAGCGATGTTTGCGGAGAAATTTCGCGGCGTTTCGCGGAGAAATTAACCGCTTTGAAACGCAAAATTTTTTTCTTCTGGGAGAAATTTCTTGCTTGTTCTCTGAGGAAACAAGAGGCCCATGGGCCACAATGCTCACCAGAACTCAGGCAGACACTGCCCACTGGCAGCCATGTATGGTTTCAGGTTTTAATTTATTGATTATAAAGTCTCCCAAACAAACCCCCATTTCAAAATGAGCACCCATGTGGACTCTGTATCTGAAATATTAGGCCTTTTATGAGGAGGAAGGATGAGACATGGACCCAACAGAGCCCTGAATGGTATCACTGAATCCATCTTATCATAAGGCACATGAATATATATGGTTTAGGGGTTGGGATGTGTACTGTTCCTGAGATATAAGGCCTTTTAAGCTGTGAAGGGGTTTGAGCATAGCCCTGGCAGACCCCAGGAAAGCCAAGATTGTTGTCGCTGAATGTGTCTTATAATAAGGACCAAGAAAATATATTGTTTAGGGGTGGGGATATGAACAGTTTCCAAGAAATGAGGCCCTCTTATGAAATGATGAGGAGAGGAATGGCCCCTGTGGACCACCAAGTTTGTGTGACTGAATGTGTCTAATCATAAGAAACAAGAATATATATGATTATGAGGTGGGGATCTTAATGGTGTCTGAGACATATGGCCTTTTATGAAGTAGAGGCGCGGGCCATGGCATCAGCATGTTGCCCTAGCACATAGACACATTGATGTGAGTGAATGAGTCTTATTATAGGGAACACAAATATACATTTTTTAGGGGTGGGGATCTGAACAGTTTCTGAGATATATTGCATTTTATGAAGTGGAAGGGTTGGGCATAGCCCCAGCACACCCCCAGAGACCCCTAGGTTGGTATCACTGAATGTGTCTCATCATAAGGAACAAGAATATATATGGTTTAGGGTTGGGGGTTCTGAATGGTTTCCGAGATATTGAGCCTTTTACGAAGTGGAGGGGGTTGGGCATGGCCCGGGCACATCCCAGAGGACCCCCAGGTTTGTTTCAATGAATGCGTCTTATCATATGAAACAAGAATATATATGGTTTTGGGATGGGGATCTGAATGGTGTCCGAGACGTATCACCTTTTATGAAGTGGAAGGGTGGGGCACAGCCCCCGTGCGGCCCAGGAGACCCTTAGATTGGTATCACTGAATGTGTCTTATCATAAGGAACAAGAATTTATATGCTTTAGGGGTGGGGATCTGAACGGTTTCTGAGATATTGGGCTTTTACTAAGTGCAGGGGGTGGGGCATAGCCCTGGCACATCCTAGAGGACCCCCAGATTGGTGTCACTGAATGCGTCTTTTCATAAGAAACAAGAATATACATGGTTTTGGGGTGGGGATCTGAAGGGTTTTCGAGATATATCACCTTTTATGAAGTGGAAGGTTGGAGCATAGCCCTGGTGCGGCCTGGGAGATCCTTAGGTTGATATCACTGAATGCATCTTAATATAAGGAACAAGAATTTATATGGTTTAGGGGTGGGGATCTGAACGGTTCCCGAGATATTTGGCCTTTTATGAAGTGGAGGGGTCGGGCATAGCCCCCGTGCAGCAAGGGAGACCCTAAGGTTGGTATCACTGAATGCGTCTTCTTATAAGGAACAAGAATTTAAATGGTTTAGGGGTGGGGATCTGAACGGTTTCTGAGATATTCAGCCTTTTACGAAGTGGAGGGGTTGGGGCATAAGCCCCGCCACATCCTAGGGGACCCTCAGATTGGTGTCACTGAATGCGTCTTATCATAAGAAACAAGAATATATATAGTTTAGGGGTGGGGATCTGAATGGTTTCTGAGATATATAGCATTTATGAAGTGGAAGGGTGGGGCATGGCCCCAGCGCACCCCAGAGAGACCCCAATGTTGGTATCACTGAATGTGTCTTATCATAAGGAACAAGAATATATATGGTTTAGGGGTGGGGATCTCAATGGTTTCTGAGATAAATGGCATTTTATGAAGTGGACGGGGTGGGGCATGTCCCCGGCACATCCCGGGGGGACCCCAAGGTTGGTGTCACTTAATGCATCTTAGCATAAGGAACAAGAATATATATAGTTTAGGGGTGGGGATCTGAATGGTTTCTGAGATAAATGGCATTTTATGAAATAGAGGGGGCAGGGCATGTCCCCGGCACATCATGGGGGACCCCCAGGTTGGTGTCACTCAATGCATCTTATCATAAGGAACAAGAATATATATGGTTTAGGGGTTGGGATCTGTAAGGTTTCTGAGATATAAGGCATTTTATGAAGTGGAGGGGGCGGGGCATGGCCCCGGCACAACCTAGGGGACCCCCAGGTTGACATAAAAGCATATGGCTGAGAGAAGTTTACTCAAGGAACATGTTTATGTAAGTTTTGTAAAAATATCTGCAATGACTTGGCAGTAAATGCCATTTTTCAGCTTTCCCCATTATAAGTCAATTGAAACTCTAAGTTGCCATAGCAACAAAACTAAAAGGCCAAATTTCATAAAAAACACAAAACCTGTAAAGGCAAATATGGTGAATATTTTCATAAAGTCTCAGCCTCCTAGAGCATATGGTTTCTGAGGAGATGATTTTTTAAGTATTTTTTGTCTATTTTTTACATTTTGGTTTCCATGGCAACCAATAAAAACTAGACAAAAGTGCCCAGTGGGGCACGTATACCCCCGGCCAGTGCCATCACCTCAGCTGAAACAAGAAGTACAAAGGGAAATAACTCTAAAAGGCCTGACCCCTTGGCCCTTATTTTCTTTCCCACAATACAACTAGTCATACTGATCATGTGTGCAAAATTTCAAGTTTCTATGTGAAGCAGTTCCTGAGATATCTTTGACACAAAATAATTGTTTACGGAGCAAGAACTACAAAGGGAAATAACTCTAAAAGGCCTGACCCCTTGGCCCTTATTTTCTTTCCCACAATACAACTAGTCATACTGATCATGTTTGCAAAATTTCAAGTTTCTATGTACAGTAGTTATTGAGAAATCTTTGACACAAAATAAAAATATACACTATTAAACAGCAAGAACTACAAAGGGAAATAACTCTAAAAGGCCTGACCCCTTGGCCCTTATTTTCTTTCCCACAATACAAGTAGTCATACTGATCATGTGTGCAAAATTTCAAGTTTCTATGTGAAGCAGTTCCTGAGATATCTTTGACACAAAATAATTGTTTACGGAGCAAGAACTACAAAGGGAAATAACTCTAAAAGGCCTGACCCCTTGGCCCTTATTTTCTTTCCCACAATACAACTAGTCATACTGATCATGTTTGCAAAATTTCAAGTTTCTATGTGCAGTAGTTATTGAGAAATCTTTGACACAAAATAAAAATATACACTATTAAACAGCAAGAACTACAAAGGGAAATAACTCTAAAAGGCCTGACCCCTTGGCCCTTATTTTCTTTCCCACAATACAACTAGTCATACTGATCATGTGTGCAAAATTTCAAGTTTCTATGTGAAGCAGTTCCTGAGATATCTTTGACACAAAATAATTGTTTACGGACAGACAGACAGACGGAAAAGACAAAAACTATATACCCCCATTTAGGAGTGTAACGATGCATCGGACCATCGATGCATTGCGATAGGCACTGGGCCGATGGTACTGCATCGATGGTAAAGTTAAACATCGATGACTATCGCCGATAGTGTTTTGAACTATCGATAGTTTCGATAGTTTTCTATATCACAAGTTTTTCAGAAAACTCCCTAAGTTGTTTTCATTCTTGTACCGATCAGGCGTCAAACTGTATATTGTCCTAATTATAATCCAATAATCTCCCGTGTCAGTCGGGGGGTCAACGGCTGCTTGTCGCAAGATAAAGGCAATAAAATTACAGCCAAATCGTGATTTGGCGGCAGCCTACAGGTACACGGAGTTTGTGCATCCTATTTGTTATGCATTATCCACTTTACACCCAATGTTGTCAAAAAGTCGGCAAGCTGAAAATTCATTCAGTGAACTGGTAAATTTACAGCTTTCTGAAGCATATTTCAACAATAAACGCCTTGATGTTAATTCCGTTCGAAATAATTGACACGGACGACCACCCATATTTTGATTACGCTAATCTGCAAGCTGTAAGCCAGTGAAAAGAAAAGCGATAATTAATGCGTGTTTACACAGCGGTATTTCTTATCAAAGGGTGCCGCCCGCATTAGCACGTGAAGCATGCACATGTCACTACCGCTTCAAAAGGTGCAGAAAATTGTTCTGGTTGGTGTATTTGTCAATAGCAGACATCAAAGGAATTGAAATACGTGTCGACCTGCAAAGAACGTTTATAATTTGGGCATCCAGACATTTTTATAAAGAAGAGGAATCTTGGACTCCGTGTATTAAAAAATATGCACATTGATATACCGCCCTAGAAAACAATTACAACTTCAACCTCATTATATCACAGAACTCTGACCGGTCCAACGAACAGACCATTTTAGTTAACCGAATGGTGTCATAAAGCTGACCGTATTTGTCACGGATCGGTCTATTCTACTATTACACTGTAAAGACAAGCCTCCGGTGCTATCGACAAGTCTATATAATGTTCCGCATGACAAGGTGTGAAAATAAGATCAAGTTAAGCAGTTAAGTTGCGTTTATCCCTCAATCATAAAATAAAATCCACAATCAAAGTGAAAAGGATTTAATCACTCCTAAGCCGTTTAGCTACAGCTAAAGGTAGATATATGCGTAATACAAACGGACTATTCTACTGTCTCGTGAGTGGTTATGTTTTGGCACCAAATAACAGACGCTTCGCGGGAAAAGTCGAACCTTTTAATTTGTGTGAACACATCTATATGCTGTTGTTGGTGATTTACACGGAGCTTCCGGGGATAAGTCGGGAGCAAGGCGCTGTTTTCTTTCCACCTCTATTTACAACCGTTTTGTATCGAGAAAATATTTTTACTGGTTCCAAACAACTTTTTTCAAGAAAAAATATTTCCCAATAAAATAGAACAATGACATTAAACACATGTGGGGTTGCTGGGGCCGGATGTCGTCATTTACCGATCGCTAGCAGAAAAAAACGGTAGCGGTGGTTTGTTGACTGTGGATTTTATGGCGATTTGGATGACGGAAAACTTTGATGTTTGCCTTGAACTCGCTTGTAAAGCGGGTGTGAAAGTTTGGGCTCATTTTGTATGGATTAGTCCTTGTCTTGTGGCTGGATCATTAAAATGTAAACTAAGCTGCATTCTTTATTCTCTTTTCTCGCTAAGCTGTCAATTTTGATCTTGTGCAGCTCGTGATAAGCATGCGTGGAAAGCTAAATTAGTTTTTATAATTGTATCTTTAATTAATAATTGGATATGCTATTATGGTATGTCTGCAATTAACTTGGAAAAAGGACCGTTATTGACCGTGCCAACTATAGTATTTTCTACCATATTACCGCACTAAAAAGTCGGAGAGAAATAAAGTTAGTGTGCTTGAAACTTGATAGAAACCTTGGATTGTATTTATAAATATTTATTGGGGAAAATTTGGGGTCCAATTCTATTATATTTTGATTAAGATACTGATGGTGCATTCTCACTGTGAATTGGTACATGTACTTGGCAACTTCTATTATAATGAGCCTCCAGAAGGATTTACATTTGAAGGACAAAAGATGCTCCTGGGGAGTTGTTTCCTGTTGTAGGGGCTGGTAGAAAAGCAAACTCGAGTTTACAACAGTTGTGCCTCTGTGTCAATTATCTTGTTTATTTCTTTTATGCAGATAATACATGTATTAAAGCAGATGAAGGTTTGAATAGATTATATTTCCTTCTAAAACAAGAAATACTGTTTCAGGCAATAGTATCGCAATAGTATTGCAATAGTAGTCAGCAATAGTAATAGTATCGCAATGGTTCTTCCTGCAATGTCAATACTATCGCAATAGTCATTTTTTGACTATCGTTACATCCCTACCCCCATTGCATACTTCGTATGCCGGGGGTATAATGAGCAGAAGGCTTAAAATCATACAGCAGATAGTAGATTGCCTATGGAACATTTCTATGAAAGTTTTCTCAAAATATCTGCAGAGGCTTGGCAGTAAATGCCATTTTTCAATTTTCCCCATTATAAGTCTATGGAAACTACAAGTTGCCATATCAACCAAACTAATGAGCCGATTTTTATAAAAAAACACAAACTTTCAATCCCCCAGCCCAAGGATGCTACAGATAAAATTTGGGCCCAACCAGCTCAGTGGCTTCAGAGGAGATGTAGTTTGAAAGTGTTGACGACGACGCAGACGCCGAAGCCGATGGACAAATGCCTATCCTATAAGCTCCCCCGGAGCCTTCGGCTCTGGTGAGCTAAAAAGGCCTTTTAACGCGGAGAAAAAAAATATGGGTTATTACCGGTAGCTGGTCTGTAGCAGAAGTCCATTTCAAAATTAAGGTGTGTCAGATTGTTTATTTCTTCAAAATAAATTTGGAAAATGGCTTAACTTTTCGTAAACAGTGTAGGTCCTGATCAGATGCCACATTCTGCGGCGTCTGATCTGGACCTGCACTGTTTGCCCTGGATCCCGTTTAGGGGTTTCCGGTACTAAATGGTGTTGAGCTGGGACTTAAGATGGTTTCATTTACCACATTACCCATTTTGTATCAAATGGAATCTTCAAACTTAACAGGAGTACATTTCAAAATTTAGGGGTGCAAGGTTGTGTTTTCTCCAAAATCTATTTGGAAAATTGCTGAACGTTTTACAGTGTAGGCTCTGATCAGGGGCTGTGTTCTGTGGTGGCTGATCTGGCAAGCAGTGTAGATCCTGTGCAGAATTTGGCATTTGATCTGGACTGTTTGCCAAGCACCCTAAGACCAACACATGTTTCCAGTCCAGATTATATAGACAACCCTTTTATGCAATACACTTACCTCACATCAATAAGAAAAAAATGTAGCTAGTTTCTATAAATAACTGTTACCTGAATACCTACAAATCAGTGATCACTGATCAGTCACATAGACACGAGTGCTGATAGAGCTTCTGTGCTCAGTAATTTTGTGTCTATTGATAAACAACTGCCCCAAAATGCTGCCAAAAACTAGCTGAAAACACAAATATGGAGCAAACATACACACATTCAGTAAATGATATAAAAATACATGCCAAATATCAAAGACCTGGGCCTTCTGGTTTCAGACAAGAAGATTTTTAAAGACTATCCCTGTATACCCCTATTTGAAACCAGTGGGCCCGGCGCAGGGGCTTTTTTGGCCCCAGAACTATATTTTGAAAATCTTGGTAGAGGTCCACTAGATGAAGCTTCATGCCAAATATCAAAGACCTGGGCCTTCTGGTTTCAGACAAGAAGATTTTTAAAGGTTTTCCATATATACGCCGATGTGAAATCATTGGGCCCCACCCTGGGGGCATTTTTGGCCCCAGGACTATAATTTGAACAATCTTGGTAGAGGTTCACTAGATGAAGCTTCATACCAAATATCAAAGACCTGGGCCTTCTGGTTTCAGACAAGAAGATTTTTAAAGGTTACCAGTTGGCCCGGAACAGGGGCATTTTTGAAGATTCATGCCAACTATCAAAGACCTGGGCCTTCTGGTTTCAGACAAAGATTCTTAAAGGTTTTCCCTCTATAAGTCTATGTAAAACTGGTGGGCCCCGGAGCGGGGGCATTTTTGGCCCCAGGACTTCATTTTGAACAATTTAAGTAGAGGTCCACTAGATAAAGCTTCATACCAAATATCAAAGACCTAGGCCCTCTGGTTTCAGACAAGACGATTTTTAACAGTTTTCCCTCTATAAGTCTATGTAAAACTGGTGGGCCCCGGAGCCGGGGCATTTTTCACCCCCCGCACATAATTTGAACTATCTTGGTAGAGGTCCACTAGATGAAGCTTCATACTAAATATCAAAGACCTGGACCATGCGGTTTCAGAGAAGAAGAGAAGAAGTTTTCAGTGAAAAAAATTCAATTTTTAGCTCCTGTGACCGAAAGGTGCAATGGACCGGAAGCATTTGAACAACTTTGAAAGGGGACCACCTAAGGATCATTTCTGTGAAGATTGGTCAAAATCCAATCAGTGGTTTAGGAGGAGATGTTGTTTGAAGAAATTGTTTACGTACGGATGGACACACACACGGATGCATAACGGACAAAAAGTGATCCCAAAAGCTCAGCTTGTCACTACGTGACAGGTGAGCTAAAAACAAACAAGAGGGCCATGATGGCCCTGGATCGCTAACCTGATCCTTAGAGTAACAAGTGGCCATTATTGGCCCCAGGGCTATAATGTACATAATGTTGAGGGAGGTCTAAAAAGGTGAAGCTTCATACCAAACATCAACAAAGGCTATAATTTGAACAAACTTGGTAGAGGTCCACTAGATGAAGCTCCATACCAAATATCAAAGACCTGGGCCTTGTAGTTTCAATGAAGAAGATTTTTAAAGGTTTCCCTATGTAAGTCTATGTAAAACCTCAGGGCAGGGGCATTTTTGGCACCAGGGCTATAATTTGCACAATCTTGATAGAGGTCCACAAGATGAAATTTCACACCAAATATCCAAGACCTGGGCCTTGTGGTTTCACAGAAGATTTTTAAAGATTTTCCCTATATAAGTCTATGTAAAACCAAAGGGCCCCGGAGCGGGGGCATTTTTGGTCTCAGGGCTATAATTTGAACAATCTTGGTAGAGGTCCACTAGATGAAGCTTCACACCAAATATCAAATACATAGGCCTTGTAGATTTTTATAGATTTTCCCTATATAAGCCTATGTAAAACCAAAGGGCTCTGGAGCGGGGGCATTTTTGGTCTCAGGGCTATAATTTGAACAATCTTTGTAGAGGTCCACTAGATGAAGCTTCACACCAAATATCAAATACCTAGGCCTTGTGGTTTCAGAGAAGATTTTTATAGATTTTCCCTATATAAGTCTATGTAAAACCAAAGGGCCCCAGAGCGGGGGCATTTTTGGTTCTCAGTGCTTTCCCTTTATTGTCTTTGATGGGTGGAGTAAGTTAATTGTATCGATTCCTGATCTTTGTTTTACTTCTACTTTCCCTACATAAGTCTATGTAAAACCTTGGGGCGGGGGCATTTTTGGCTCCAGGACTATAATTTGCACAATCTTGATAGAGGTCCACAAGATGAAATTTCACACCAAATATCAAAGACCTGGGCCCTGTGGTTTCACATAAGAAGATTTTTAAAGATTTTCCCTATATAAGTCTATGTAAAACCAAAGGGCCCCGGAGTGGGGGCATTTTTGGTCTCAGGGCTATAATTTGAACAATCTTGGTAGAGGTCCACTACATGAAACTTCATACCAAATTTCAAAAACCTGGGCCTTGCGGTTTCAGAAGAAGATTTTTAAAGATTTTCCCTTTATAAGCCTATGTAAAACCAAAGGGCCCTGAGGAGGGAGCATTTTTGGCCCCAGGGCTATTACTTGCACAATCTTGATAGAGGTCCACTAGATGAAATTTCACACCAATATCAAAGACCTAGGCCTTGTGGTTTCATAGAAGAAGATTTTTAAAGATCTCCCTATATAAGTCTATGTAAAACCAAAATGCACCGGATAGGGGGCCTTTTTTGGTCTCAGGGATATAATTATAACAATCTTGGTTAAGGTCCACCAGATGAAGCTTCATACCAAATAGCAAAGACCAGGGCCTTGTGGTTTCAGAGAAGATTTTTTAAAGATTTTCCCTATATAAGTCTTTGTAAAACCAAAGGGCCCCGGAGCAGGGGGCATTTTTGGCCCCAGGGCTATAATTTGAACATTCTTGGTAGAGGTTCACTAGATGAAGCTTCATTCCAAATATCAAAGACCTGGGCCTTTCGATTTCAGAGAAGAAGATATTTAAAGATTTTCCCTACATAAGCCTATGTAAAACCAAAGGGCCCCGGGGTGGAGGCATTTTTGACCCCAGCACTATAATTTGAACAAACTTAACAGGAGTCCACTAGATGAAGCTTCATACCAAATATCATAGATCTGGGCCTTGTGGTTTCAGATGTGAAGAGTTTTCAGCAAAAAAAATCTATTTTTGGCTCCTGTGACTGAGATGTGCAATGGACCAGAACCATTTGAACACCTTTGAAGGGGACCACCTAAGGATCATTCCTGTGAAGTTTGGTCAAAATCTGATAAGTGGTTTAGGAGATGTCGGAAGGACAAAAAGTGATCCCAAAAGCTCACCTCGTCACTCGGTGACGCTGAGCTAAAAACAAGCTATATCGGGCCTGTAGGGGCGCAAAGTCACCAAACCAGGAAATCTAGGTCAAGGTCAAACATGGATGCTCATAAAAAAATTGCCATTCCTAGATGCAAGTATGTATTGAGATAGGCTGACCTTGGGTCTGCACTGTTTGCTCAGGCCTATCAGTCTCAATACTAATAGATCATTACAATAGATTGTTTGAATATGTGTACCAGTACGGCTCTTGGTTTGGGATTTTACCCACTGCATACAGACTGGCTGTCTGCTTACCTAGCTTGTCCTCTTTTATCTCTGGTCTGTTCAGCTATGGATGCCTGACGAGATTTTGGATCCTGAGAGGTAGCGATGACCGAGGACTGGAGAGCGGGCTAAAATACAAATTACAGCATTAAGAAGCTTCATTTATTATTGTGAAGTATAATACGAATGTATATTAAAGTGTTTTTATACAGCTGACAGTATGTGATTGATCTATAGTCCCATTCCCAGTTTACTGTGTTTACATGGAAATCTTATCCCATTAAACCTTAACCCTTCCAACCCTTCGTTTTGCTGAAGTGGACTCTTCCATCACATCTTTTTTTTTGTTTTACGCCCCTTTCAAGATTATTTCAATCATATCTAGCCGATACTTGATCAGGTGGACAACAAGAGGGCCCACAGGGCCCTGGTTTGCTCACCTGTGTGTCACTGTCTTGAGTACATTCTATTTTTAGCTATGGTGGCCATCTTGTTCAACAGCAGAGTGATTTTAGCTTATTTGGTAGGGAGTAACCTAGGCAACATTCCTGTTAAGTTTGAATCAAATTGGCCTTAGGGTTTAGGAGGGGTTCACGTTTGAATCAGATTTACAATATTTTTCTATTTTTAGCTCCCGTCACCATTTTTTTCATCAGAGCGGGATTGTTTTAGCCTTTTTGGTAGCGGGGCATCTAAGCAACATTACTTCGAAGTTTGAATGAAATTGGCCCAAAAATACAGAAGGAATTGTTGTCTGAAGATTTTTTTTTTAAGCTCTGGCAGCCATCTTGTTCATTGGAGTGGAATGAGTTTTAACTATTTCGGTAGTTAAATCCAATTGGCCCAAAGGTTTAGAAGGAGTTCGCATTTGAAGCAAATTTACAATGTTTTTCTATGTTTAGCTCTAGTTACCATTTGTTAATCGTTATGCTATTTTCCTAGAGGGTCAACTACACAACATTCCAATGAAGTTTAGAAGCCTTCATGGTGAAGTGGTCATGCTACCTGCCTTGTAAACCAGAGGTAGCAGGATCGATCCCAGGCTTCTCCATACTTTCAGATTGGTCTTCAAACAGAGGTCCCATCACAGTGTTGAGTCAAAGTCACAAACAGTTTTGTTTGTTTGTTTGATTTGAGGTTTAACGTCCCCTTCAACACTGTAAAGATCATTTTGGAGCCTTGCTTCCAATTTTGTGGGATTTTTACCCGACACAGAGATGAAATGACATCTCAAGCCCTGTCGCCCAGTGAAACCAATAGGGTTTATTAGCATGGACGGTACGCCTCACACCGTGGTTCCAGGACAGGCTTAGATCCTCTACGCGGTTTACCAGTACTAGTGTGCGGGCCGGATTCAGCTCTGCGTGGAAGCATCATGCAGCTCATATATTTCTTCAAGCCCCTATGGGCGGGGGCACTACAAACAGAACAGTGCCATCCTGACTAGACAACCCATTATGAGCGGTCCCATCTAGATCAACACAGTTGCATAGGTATCTGACCCAGTCTACAAGGCTTAAAGGATTAATTTGCTAGTTTGGAAAAATTTAAAGGCCAAGTCATTCAGTTCAATTTATGCTGGTCAGTATACCTATCCACACTTTTCCTGGGTATGCTTTACAGAAGTAGTTAACCAGTACAATGCACACCTTGTTTTTTTTTTTTGTTTTTTTTTTTGTTATTGTTTTTTTTTTTTGCAAGAAACTGACAACTGCCCTTCTTGAATCACCGGAAGGGAGAGAATGACCAAAGAAAAAATTCCACAGCAGGTTTCCACTAATACAAACCCAGGTATCCGACCTGTGATCTCTTAATCACCAGTGAGAGGCACATAAGACTGAGGTCATTTTTGAGCCGTTGCTTCCAATTTTGTTCGACTTTTACCCACACAGGAGATGAAATGACTTCTCAAGCCCTACAGATTCATACCACTTTGCCTTGGCAGGCTTAGACCATCTAAACAGTTAACCAGTGCTCAAATATTTAGTTGGTTTCAGCTCTGCATGGAAGCACCATGCAGCCAAATCTATTTCTCCAAGCCCAGCAGGTTTTCTTGCATCTCATCTTACGTCGACAGTGAAAAACTTTGCCAATATATGAAAGACCAAATCTTCCACTCAACAGCTGGGAGCAGGTTCAAACCTACTTAAGGGGTGTCTGGTTCAATACAGTCATCTTAAATTTTACAAAACCAACCAATGTAAAGCAATATTGAATGCCACATTCTGCAGCAGATGATCTGGGCCCAGTTGTTCAAAGCATCGTTAGCTTAACGGGCTCGTTAGCGGTCATATTGTTAACTGTTCTAGCAAGTACAATATCTAAAATTTTGGTATTTTTGCTGAAAAAATGTGAGCAGCTTTTGCATCTGCAAAAGCTGCTCACATTTTTTCAGCAAAAATTTCAGCATATTTGCCATATTTAATGATCAAAGTTTTAACGATACGTTAACTAACGACGTCGTTAGTTTTGAACAATTGGCCCCTGGGGTTTATCTGCCTGCCAAAATCCCAGCTTATCTTATCTGTATTAACCCTTAATATGGCATGAAAAAATGCATCTGAAAATATTCTCTGTTTATGTAGCATGCTGCGTCTTCTTGCAAACTTTTAAAACATATTTGTATACGGGTAAATACTGTGGACCCTGATCAGACTGCTCTGGGTCCACAATGTTTTCAAAAATGATATTTAAAGCTACCAGCCGACAACAGAGCAGATGACAATTTATGGGTTTAAAACATAAAACTGACTGTGATGATGCTGAGGCTGAATGAAATATCAAATTTGCCAGTTCCACTAAATAGATCATCAACCTTTCTCTTGCTGCATATTCAGTTTAGCCACTCCCATTTCAGACTTTGAACCAATCAGATTACTTGATGTAATTTATTCCTAAAAATTCATAAATTGAATGTCAAACCGTGTAAGCCATCTGATCTGGATCTACACTGTTTGCAAAGAAAAAGGTTGTCGTGAACAGCAGGATAAGAGTTAAGCCTCAAATTGCACAATAACAACAATTATTGTCTGCTGGTTTCTTTAACAGTCTGATCTGATTCCACATTGTTTGCCTGTATGCTCAAATATGTTTGGAAAGTTTGCAAGAAGATGCATCATATGGGCCCCGCCAAGCGTTTTTTGTACTTATCGCCTATGCCAGCGACGAAGGTTCAGGCGAGCCTGCGCATCCGCGCAGTCTCGCCAGAACCTTCGCTGCTCGCTCATACAAGTAGTGAATCAAGAGGAACCTTCAGACAGAAAGCCATATCCCTGGCCCCCCTGAATGGCGGGAATTTGTCATGACGGAATGCTCAAAGACACAAATTTGCAAGAAGATGCATCATATGACAAAACAGGTGATAATTTCTTTTCCAGATGCAGTTTTTCTTGGTGACTTAACCCTTGTTCTGCTGAATATTAAAATATGTCACACCCACTACTGATTATCAGCCAATCAGTTTACTTGATGCAAATTATTGCAACAAATGCATAAACTGGATCGCAAACAATGAAGATCCTGATCAGATGGCTTCTTCAGAAGCCATCTGATCTGGATCTACATTGTTTCAAAGATAAGGCATATCCGGGCTCAGCAGGACAAGGTTTAAGGGTTTACACCACTACTAGTTTCTCTACCTTGTTGGGTAGTTCATCTTCATCCCCACTGTCCCGTCCTCGTTGACCACGACCAGAGGGGCGGGGTCCCAGTCTGAAAAGATAATTCAATCATCATATAACACAGAGAGCCAGCTACTTAATCCTTCGTACCAAATGGAAACTTCCAACTTATATATAGCAAAAATCCATTTCAAAATTTAGGGGTGTCAGGCTGAGTATTCTTCATAATCCATTTGGAAGTTGGCAGAACGTTTGCAAACTGGAAGGCCCTGATCAGACGCTGCATACTGCTGCATCTAATCTGGACCTGCACTGTTTGCCAATTACCCATTTTGGGGTTTTTGGTACAAAATGGGTTAAATATTCGAAGATATTGTATTTTATTATTGTTTACAGTTTTTATTTTCCATTGTGCATGTACAAGAAATATGTTTGGCCACCAATCATGTAGTAGATACTCTTCAAAAAGAATTGAAACACCTTGACCCTTTTTGTACCAAATGGAATCTACCTCCTTATATATAGCAGGAGTCCATTTCAAAATTTAGGGGTGTTAGGTTGTGTTTTCATCAGAATCTAATTGGAAATTGGCAGAATGTTTGCAAACAGTGTAGGCCCTGATCAGATGCCGCATTCTGCGGCATCTGATCTGGGCCTGCACTAGTTGCCAACTACCTATTTTGGGGTTTCTGGTACAAAACTGGTTAATTATTCAGGAGATAATGTTTTATTATTATTTTTTTTTTTATTATTTTCCATTGTGCATATACAAGAAAAATGTTTTGCCACCAACCATGTATTAAATACTCTTCAAAAAGAATTGAAACACAACCCTTTTTGTACCAAACGGAATCTACCTCCTTATATATAGCAGGAGTCCATTTCAAAATTTAGGGGTGTTAGGTTGTGTTAGGGGTGTTCAAAATTTATTTAGAAAATGACTGAACTTTTAGCAAACAGTGGAGACCCTGATCAGATGCCGCATCTGCTGCGTCTGATCTAGGCCGCAAACAGTGAAGACCCTGGTCAGACGCCACATCCTGCAGCGTCTGATCTGGGCCTGCACTGTTTGCCAGGGTACCCATTTTGGGGTTTCTGGTACAAAATGGGTTAAGCCTCATGAGAAATTTCTCTCATACAAAATGATTTTCTTCAAGCTGAAGAGAAAAAAAGAAGAAGATATAATTTCAGATTCAAGGAAAGTTATTTGCCATTTCAGAAAGTGTTCAGCTAAAATTGTACTGCAAAGAAGATTACTTGTAACTCTATTAAAGCTCAAGTAAACATTTTTTACATCAGACATGAAATATGGCTTGGTCAGTTTTGAAGGCACAATAAACTTTATTAAGGTCATAATGAATCAGTCAGTTTACCCAACTGCACTTATCCTTGTCATACTTAAGTGGTTATCCAGCGCAGTAGGCATTCTTATGCCTAAACTGACAAACAGCCAAGGCAGAGGATGACTAGAAATTATTTCATTCACGATCAATCTCTGAGCGCATGGAAACAGGGGAGAGATTGATTATCCGATTAATCGTGTCAGCCTTAGAAATTGAACCTTCTGATCACCAGTTGCATTGCACATTGGACCGAGCCACTTCATCAACCAAACTGTTCAGAAAACTTTATACAATGGCTAGTTAACGCTCAGCATGCTGTTTTTTTTGTTTTTGTTTTTGCAGCAGACGACATTTTGAAATTATTCAAATATTTTTCTAATTTTCCCGGAAAACAGGATTCGACATCTCATGCAAATTGTCTGCTGAATTAGCCTATAGAGTGGCAAAGGTTAAAGACCAATTCTAACCAGACTCACCTTGAGAACGCCGTTCCCACACCTATCCGCCTCTTGGCCCTTGGTCCATCATCCTCCATGATTCCACGCCTGAAAATACATATGAACAGGCATATGCAAACAGTGTAGACCCAGACAGGATTAATCATTATGAAGAATGCAGCGAATCACCAGTGTCTACACAGTTTGTCACTCGTTCACCTATTCTTAGACAAAACATCAAGTAATCCATTATTTGGTCAAGTTTAGAATAAGCCTGGCAATTTCGTCGGTAAGCAAGGTAAGAAGTTGAGGTGTCCAAGTATTTAGTGCTAATACAGTAACATGCTTGTGTAATTAACAGTTTCCACTTTTCTCTCCATCAATAAAAGAGGCTGTGGTGCATTTTGAATCGGACTGTAAAACCAACAAACATACACAAAGAAAAACAATCAAGTATGCCGGATGCTGCAAGATTTTTGACAGTGTTTGTTTGATTTGAGGTTAAACGTCCCCGTCAATACTATTTCTGTCATTTTGGAGATGCTGCTTTCAATTTTGTGGGAAATTAACCCAACACTGGGATGACATGACATCTCAAGCCCTGGGGGCCAATGAAACCAATAAGGTATATAAGCATGGATGGTCCAACTTGCACCACTTTGCCTAGGCAGGCTTAGACTGTCTAAGCAGTTTACCAGTACTCATATGCAGGGCCCAAGCTAGCCCAAAAAATTAGGGAGAAGTCTGCTGGGTCTAGGGAGAAGTGGGTGCAGCTTAAAGCAAGGTTGGTCGGTAAATACCGGTAGCGGGAATTCCCACTGGTATTTACCGGTAATTACCGTCCTGGGAAATACTCCAAATTTCAGCAAAAGTGGGAAATACTGGGAAATAGTGGGAAATATGATGTTTGTTTAGTTATTTCATAGTAAAATACTATTAATATTTGTGTAATATTATGGAAATAATGAACAGTTAGCCATTTTGCATTATGCCTCCCTATACATATATGTCAAGTCTGCTTTTACTCAACCAAATACAAGCATAAATATAAAGTGATCTGTTGTTATGTAGGGTGCAGAGAGATATTTAAAATCACTCATATGCTTAAGTAATGATCCCAATATTTTGGATAGACATGCCTTGGCAAACAGTGCAGACCCAGATCAGAATCACTTAGCTTCTTTAAGAGAGTTTGCCATTGGAACTACATGTTTTGTATGCTTTAGTGTAACACTAAACCACACGGTTCAATTTTTTTATGATTAACAACAACTCTTGGATGTTTGAATTTTAAGGATGTTTACACTAGAAAAGGTTTGTTTGCAAGTCTGTCAAGTAATCATACTCCTAATACAGAAAGGTGTGATAATTTAATTGTTTGTTTGAGACAGGTATTAAAAGAACAGATAATTTAAGCATAAAAGGTTTCTAATATCTACAGATACACACCTGTAAGTGTATTTACAAGTCAAGGGAAATAGCTGAAAGTTAAAAACTAATCCATGTATTTTAGAATCATGTTTGAAAAGAAATTATATACATTCTATATGAAGGCAAGGGACTATAGATCCTTCAAGTTATTCAGTATAAAAAGGGCTGGAAAATTCTTCAAAACTTCACTTGTCCTACATGACTAAGTGCATGTAAACTTTGGTAATGTTGAAAGGACTAGACAAACTTTTTACTTGTCCTTCATTTTTTTTTGTCATTGCAAGCAGACAAGTGGAATTTTCAAACCCTGCATGAACTTGAAATAATTTTGCTTTCAATTTTCTAGGTAGTTGTGGTATATTAAGCAGTCTCAATTGGTACCACCTATGTAAATATATATTTCCCAGTATTTCCCGGGAATTCCCTGTATTTCCCGCCGTCCAGGGAAATATGAGTATTTCCCGCTTTTTTGCCAACCTTGCCTTAAAGCCAAACAACAACAATGTAATGAGTTCTCCTGTAAACCCCTATTTGGAGAAAAGTGTGTTTTATAGGGGTATCAATCAATTCCGCTGTTGAGACCACCTGAAATGAAGACTAATTCTGCTTTTAAAAGCTTATTTGGTTGGCTGCAGTTATTCTTTCTTTCTGTTTTCTGCATACAGTGACCCCTGATCAGAGACCACTTTTGGGACTGTTCAAAAGTGGTCTTAAAGACTACTTTTGAACTGTCCCAAAGGTGGTCTTAATATAGTAATTTTACTGTATTTGGGCAAGCTGTAACTTTTGTTGTATCCAACCATGTTGTAATGAATGGTGAGGTTTCTGTGTAATAGTTAGATCATTTCTCACTAAGTTCCTGTCACAATTGTATTTTAAAACAACTATATGAACAAGGGGGAACAACCTCGCTAGATGAAAATCAGTTGTTATTTTTTTTATGAATTTGGATAATAACTGAATATTTACCGGCAAGTAATAATTATTTTCAATTACAAAATTACAAAATTGCTACCTACTTTTGTTGTTGTCCATAAAAAAAAATGAAAATGATTGATTGATGCAAAAGTAATGTACAAACAAATCAATGGCGAAACAAATAAACCATCTTTATCTAAAAATTATTAAATCCTAATGCAGTGTCAATGGTAATGGTCGGAATAATCTCATTACTGTATATAACAGTACTTAACAAAGTAGGTCCGCACCCGGACTTTGGCACGAGCTAACGGTACAAATATACCTGTTTAAGTTACATAATCTCGTGTAATCTTAATTGGCTCTTATTGCAATAAAACTTTGTGCAATCAACCGAGATAGATTTATGACAGTACAAGACTACTAAGCGTGTTGCAAGTGGCTAGAGCGGCATGAGCTAACGGTTAGAATTAAATTACATAACAGTACACAACTGCAACTGGCATGAAGTGCAGAATAAACAGTTAGCTTTATTCAGTGTAATTAATGAGATTTCTGACACTAGTGGACCGAAGGATTATCGTCACCTTGTCAGTTTACTGTTACTGTTCACAAGGAAGACACCCCCCAAAAAATGGGCGAAATTTCAGAGCGAAGTTTTTTTCGCTTTCATCGCCTATGTCGTCAAAGTGAGCCCCAACATGGCGACTTCTTTGCCTGAGTCGCCCTCTAGCTTGAACCCTGATATGCGGTTGGTTTCAGCCCTGCGTGGAAGTATCATGCAGCCCAATCTATTTCTTCAAGCCCCGATGGGCTAGGGGTTGATCAAGAAATGTTCTAAAAACTTCTTTTCAATTCATTACAATGTAACCCCCTACACTGCATCTATAGGGATTTAATTTGGCGTATTTTCCATACGGATATTCCCCAACTCCACTGCAGGGCCCAAGCTAGCCCAAAAAATTTGGGAGAAGTGACTTCTCTCTCCTGGGAAAATAGGGAGAAGTTTGCTGGGTCTAGGGAGAAGTGGGTGCGGCTTAAGGCCGAACAACAACAATGTAATTAGTTCTCCTGTAAACCCCTATTTGGAGAAAAGTGTGTTTTATAGGGGTATCAATCAATTCCACTATTGAGACCACCTGAAATGAAGACTAATTCTGCTTTAAAAAGCTTATTTGGTTGGCTGCAGTTATTATTTCTGTGACCCCTGATCAGAGACCACTTTTGGGACTGTTCAAAAGTGGTCTTAAAGACCACTTTTGAACTGTCCCAAAGGTGGTCTTAATATAGTAATTTTACTGTATTTGGGCAAGCTGTAACTTTTGATATATCCAACCATGTTATAATGAAAGGTGTTATAAAGTAAAGAGGTTTTTGTGTATTAATAGTTAGATCAGTTCACTAAGTACCGGTCACAATTGTATTTTTGAAACAAGGGGGAACAACCTCGCTAGATGAAAATCAGTTGTTATTTTTATGAATTTGGATAATTACTGAGTGAGTAACTGAATATTTACCGGCAAGTAATAATTGTTTTCACTCACAAAATAAAAAATTGCTACCTACTTTTGTTGTTGTCCATAAAAAAATGAAAACGATTGATGGATGCAAAAGTAATGTACAAACAAATAAATGGCAAATAAACCATCTATATTTAAAATTTATTAAATACAAATGCAGTGTCAATGTCACCGGTCAGACTAATCTTATTACTGTATACAACAGTACTTAACAAAGTACGTCCGCACCCAGACTTTGGCACGAGCTAACAGTACAAATATTCCCGTTTAAGTTACATAATCTTGTGTAATCTTAATTGGCTCTTAATGCAATAAAAACTTTGTGCAATCAACCGAGATAGATTTATGACAGTACAAGTCTATTAAGCGTGTTGCAAGTGGCTCGAGCTCCATGAGCTAACAGTTAGAATTAAATTACATAACAGTACCAAACTGCAACTGGGACGAAGTGCAGAATAAACAGTTAGCTTTGTTCAGTGTAATTACTGAGATTTCTGACACTAGTGGATCGAAGGATTATCGTCACCTTGTCAGTTTACCATTACTGTTCACAAGGAAGACACACAAAAAACGGGCGAAATTTCAGGGCGAAGTTTTTTTCGCTTTCATCGCCAAAGTCGGCAAAGTGAGCCCCAACATGGCGACTTCTTCGCCCGAGTCGCCCTCTAGCTTGAGCCCTGCACTGGCACAGGTTGTTTCCCCGAAAGGCAATAAAATCACTACCGTATCCAGCAAGAAATGTTCCCTCAAAAGCATTTCATATATCTATCCATTAGACTTAACCAGGTACATCTGGGTTGTTAGCAGTCACTTTTTTTTACAAGTGAAATAACTTTGGTGGCATTCTGTTTGCTGTCCTACATTCTGCACCATCCAAAAAGGGTCTTTTCTAAAAAGAAAGAATCTGCTCTTGAGAAGCAAATCCTATCCTTCAAACAGTAACCCCAACTGAAAAACCCTAGATAAAATTATTTCAAAAGAGTTGCCTATCATGAACAGGGATAAAGACTGACAGGCGCCCAGTTGCCCAAGGCACCTAAACTTTTGCCTGGGTGCTTAAGCTGTGAATAAAAATGCCCATTATCTTAATGGAAAATTTGGACGTATGGCAGTCTGGGCACATAAAGCAAAATGCTAAGTCTATATCCCTGATGAAGGTGGTACCTTAAAAATCCTAAAAATTCTGGCACCCTGAGGACTTGATGTAATTCTCCTAAAATTTCAACAAGTTTGTTTCACGATCAAGCAAGGAGTCCAAAAAGTACAGAAGGAATGGCAAACCATGTAGGCCCTGATCAGACTGATCCTTCTGGAGCAGTCTGATCTGGGTCTGCACTGTTTGCTTAGGCCTGCCTGTCCCAATACTTGGGTCATTACAGTAGTTATTTCCCTTAGATGAACAGAATAGACATACTTAGCAAGCTGGAATAATCTGTCTGGTCTAGCATCTCTACCTCTGTTCTCAGACATCCCCAGACTAACACGTCTCTGTGATCCAGTTCTGTAACACGAAAAAATCGTGAGTTCAGATAATCATGGTGAACGAAAGAGTGGAATTTTCCAGTCCATGAGTATGCATGTATGAACATGTAAGCCTATTGTTATCTCATTGATTATCATGTTGTACCCTGCATCCTGCATATCCTCTTTTCTCATATCTCCGTTCAGTCTCATAACTCCGCTCACCCTCGTTTTTGATTAATATGAAAAGGAATCATTTTCACAGTTATCACACATCAGAATTTGTAATTAATAACTAACATTGCAACCTGCCTTGAAGAAAATTAGTTTTGATTTACAATTTAATTCACAGAAATCGGAATTTATTACAAAATGCTTAATATTTTAGGAGTCCCCCAAAATAATCTCTGACCAGTGACAAGCATATGACTGAAAATAAAAAGTATCAACAAATTAGAACAGTTTACAGTCTAAATAATGTTCATAGAATGACTCTGATTACTTATGATAATCAAATAAATTTGGGTGAACGGAGTTATGAGAACATGCCCCAAACAGGCCCTGCATTTCTAGACGGCTGTAGAATAAACAGAATTGATGTTTATTTTCATAAATGTTGAAATTCCCACAGGCATTTAGTCAAATGCTTAAAAAATACCTGCAGAAAATTGTTCTTGCAACAAAAAATTGAAAGCAGCATTGCTCAACCTTAGGTGAACGGAGTTATGGGTTTCCAGGCTATATGACTAGTAAACTTACATGGAATGGCATTGGGACATGGATTATAATGGGGACATATGCATGAAAAAAGCAGCAACAATCTATCTATCTATCTTCTGATACTGCGTCGGTCATATTTGACCATTACCGCAGGTGTATATTACATACACTCCAGGTTTTGCAGGATGAAAGCCTACACAGTAATCATGTAATTACGGTAGGGATCTTTAACCTCAGGGGCTGACAAATCCATTGCCCGGCCGCCCGGGACAAGTCCGAAATCGCGCCGGGCAGGTGCACTTTGAATTTCGACGCCCGGTCGGGCAAGTGCAAAAAAATCGTCTACAACTGTCAGTCTTTTGAGTCCTTAAATACGGTAAAACTAGACCCGTAAGTAAATCACAATAATATCCGCTTTGTGACTTTGTCGGCAATTCAGAGACAAAACCATCTATTTTGTTATAACAGTTCAATTATGACACAATTGTTAATCCCTGTCATATAATTACCAATTAAACACGATTGCCCGGTGGTGCGTGTCTTTCATATCTGGTGTAGTGTGTACCACCAGCAATATCGATAAGAGTGACAAGGTGTGAAAATAAAATTAAGTTATGTCTCTAATTTGCATTTATCCCTGCCATAAAATTTAATCCACAATCAATGTGAAAATGATTTAATACTATTAATAGCTCCTAAGACGTTTTGCTACATCTTACAATTGTAAAAACAGACTATTCTACTATCTCGTGAATGGTTATGTTTTGGCGCCAAATAGCAGACACTGGCGGGAAAAGTCGAATTTTTTTATGTTGGTAACCGCGGATTGGTCGCGCCTCTATCCACAACCGTTTAGCTAGCGAGAAAATATTTTCTTACCGGTTCCAAACATTTTTTAAATGAAAGAGATACGCCCCATTAAAAAAAAACAATGACGTTAAACACGTGTAGGGTTGCTGGGGTCGGATGACGTCATTTACCGATCGCGTGCAGAAAAATGGGTGTGGTGGTTTATGGACGACGATTTGGATGGCGGAAATGATGATCGCATTGAACTTGCTTGTAGGGCGGGTGTGAAAGTTTGGGTTCGTTTTGTATCGAGGGGGTCCTCGTCTTGTGGTTCAAGCTAAATAAATTGCATTCTTTTAATCTTTTATCTTGCTGCCCTGACACTTCAGATTGAGTAGATCTATATCGGCTGCAGCTCTTGTTCATCATGCTTGTCAAGCTAAATGAGTTTATATAACTGTATCTTAAATTGCTAATCGGTAAAGGTATTATGTCAATTAACTTGAAAAAGTACCGTTGTTGACTGTGACAACAACAGTATTTTCTACCGTATTACCGCACACAGGGAAATAAATAGAAGTGAATGCAATGATCAGGAATCGGTACAATTAACCCTGCGCCCATCAGAGACAAGAGAAAGAAACACAAACATGAAATAACTAGATCCTAATGGAAAGTGGTTGTGCTTAAAACTTGACAGAAACCTTGGATTATATTTATAAATGTCGGTCGTCATCATCGTCACCATTGTCACCCCCATCCCCCGCATCCAACTCCACTTTGAGTTCCAAAATCCTGGGCAAGTAGGATTTTGAGCTGGGCAAGTGCAAAAATATTTTACTTGCCCGGTGGGCAAGTGGAAAATTTTTGGATTTGTCAGGCCCTGAACCTGCAGAGGGGATGGTTCTCCCTGCACAGGGGGCCTCCAGTTAACGTCCCGATCCGAAGGACGGTGCACTTTATGACATTCATCCCTGCAAATGATGCCAATGGAGCGTGTTCGGACACCGAAATTTTATCGCCGCTGCCGGGGATCGAACCCGGGACCTCTAGCATCAGAGGCAAGTGCACTAACCGCTGAGCTATCACGCTCCTTGTGCTATCACACAATGTGTAACTTTATGTCATGGTATTTGCTTACGAACATGATCAGCATTACCCTGGACATATTCCATCACCTACATCAATCCGTCAATGTAGCTAGAGTTTATCAGGTCCGGAACAACCTAAAATTGATCTACTGTAGTTCAATTCATCTAAAATAGACCAATCGATCTTCTAAAAGCAAGGATAAAATGATATATGTAAACATTGCAAAGCATCGACCATGTTTTGCAAAATGGCGAGTTCATCATTTTATTACTTCACAAAAAAAGTGACGAAATTCGCTAATTACCCAAAATTCCATCGGAGAATTTTGCTGTAAAATAGACATTTTTAAGACAGAAAACACTTCACTTTCGGGAATATTGCCCTTCCACTTACAAAACCATAAAATGTGTGGTTTTGTCTTCGCCAAAATGTTGACACATATCGATTTTGTTGATTTCCGGATCTGGAAGTGAGGTCAAGCCGCTTACAGCATCAAAAAACAGCATCTTTTCAGTTTTCTTCATCAACTACGGAGGACAAAATATGTCATAATCATCACGCATTTTCCATCATAATTGAAACTTATAAAAATGGTAGTTATGGCGTCTTATGTATGAATTCTTTTTGTTTTAATATTGTTTGGTCAGGTATAGGAGTCAAGGCCGGGCTGAGCCGCCGAGCCAAAAATGCCAACCCGGAGATTCTTTAGTTTCTATCTAACTATCTATCTATCTTCTGATACTGCGTCGGTCACATTTGGCCATTACCGCAGGTGTATATTACATACACTACAGGTTTTGCAGGATAAAAGCCTACACAGTTATCATGTAATTACGGTAGGGATCTTTAACCTGCACAGGGGATGATTCTCCCTGCACAGGGGGCCTCCAGTTAACGTCCCGATCCGAAGGACGGTGCACTTTATGACATTCATCCCTGCAAATGATGCCAATGGAGCGTGTTCGGACACCGAAATTTTATCGCCGCTGCCGGGGATCAAACCCGGGACCTCTAGCATCAGAGGCAAGTGCACTAACCACTGAGCTATCACGTTTCTCTTTTTCTCCTTTTACTGCTACTCGCACACATCTGAGCATTACAAGTAGGATTTCCTGGGTGATAACCAGTACTTTTTTAAGCAATGTGGATGAAGTGCCTTGCTCAAAGGCACAACACTTTAGTCACCGTGAAGCTCGAACACGCAAACTCTTGATCACAAATCCGATGCGCTACCACTCAACCAAAGTTCCGCCTCATGTTACAATTAACCCATTAATTGTAGTCAAATTAAGATTAAATTATGAAATAATATCATTCTATATAACTGATAGTAATATAATCGCAGTACTTTGTCCGATTTTGTTTTATTACAGTGTTTCCAAAAGCCAAGGACTGGAATAATTAGTACTAATCTATTTTTTCAAAGTAACTCGTCAGTTTAAGGGGCTTTTAGGTCCTACGTTTATTTCAATTCGATAAATTTATCATATATTCATAGAAAAATAAAAAATGTATATACCGGGTCGAGACTTAATGATTAAATTAAGTGCTTTTTATTTGTTTCTATATTGCATTGATTTGAAACGTGCATATGGTAAGAAGGAAAGTAGAAGAAGGCAATCGATACAATTATCTCTCAACTCCCATCAGAGACACCAAAGGGAAAGAAACACAAACAAGAAATAACTAGACCCTAATGGGAACATCAATAAACGAAACCCAAAAGGAAAGTTACTTTCCCTCAAAATGGCCAATTGGTTATCCAAAAAAAATTATATATAATCGATACACTTACTCAAATACAAACCATAACAAAAAATATACCGTGACAGAAGAACCTCATTGGAGCGGTCAGTGAAACGAATTCCAATGTGTGTGTGTGGGGGGGGGGGGGCTAATTAGATTTAACACGGCCGCAATCCTCGGCCTTTCTTCCGTCGCAATTCAGACAAACAATTTGTTTATTCAACATGAATGGCTCCTAATTCAGAAGTGCAACATCTCCGAGTAGGGCGGAGGTACGCTTGTATCTGGTAGGAAGGACAGAGCCCTTTTTAATACCTCAAATTGCTAATCACCCCAATCTGCATTTTTAAGGACTTTGGGCAAGACTCGTTTCACTCCAACCTTGCATCACATTATACTATCGTACTCTACACTGCCTAACAAGGATAACATAAGGCAGTTTGTGGTTTTGGTTATAGACACACAAAATTGTGCGGTTCGGGGTGATTAAATTGCCGGTTTGGAGTGCTGTACCTTAGACCAATCTTTCTAGCTTATTTGAGCCAATAACCATTCTTCTGACCCTACCTTAACCTACAGTGTCCTGTCCCACCTTACCCTACCCCAGCATAACATACCCTACCCGCAAAACAGTGGTACGAAAAAAATTCTGTCCAGTAGCCCCCACTTCCATCTGCTCATGATACTCCACTCCTGGTTCTACATAATGTTTTGATAACAGCCAAGTCGTGTTTATAAATAACCCAAATACTAATTAAACTCTTCTAAAACGGGCACACTTAAGATGGAAAGCCATGTTACCAGGATGGCTGAGGAACATTTGCCAAACAACATCTTTGGAGAATTAGAAATGGGCAAACACTCTCATGATGGTTAGAAGAAGCGTTACGTAGACACCCTCAAAATCACCCAAAAGGCACAAGGACTTCAACATACCAACAGAGCCGTGGAAAGAAACTGCACAGACACAGGGCCGAGCAAACTGGCAAGGCCTCATCACAATGGGTGCTAGAGAATGAGGCAAGAAAATCAGCTCAGCTGACAAAAATGCCCATTGCACAAAGCCAGAGCTGCCTTTGCCCAGCAAGCTCAAAACAGCGGACCAACCTAGGACCGACACGACTTATCGTTGTCAGGCCAACGGCTATTCGGCGTTGACATGTATCGTTGCCATTCCGACTTTGGCCAGACATATTGCTCGCAATAGACTGTTCAAAGCTAAAATTGGTCTCCTCAGCCATCTTAGAACACACAAACAGTAGCATTTCTTGCATGTGATTAAAATTGGTCACTGTCAGTTATTGCAGACAAACTATTAATTACATTCTCAATAATAATGTCAAAAGTAACTGTTCATTTACACCTATGACATGTATTGTCCACCGTACTTTCAGAGGCTGACTATTAAAAATAAGATTAGCAGCAGCATAAGCGACCCAATTATCGTTCTTTGAATTGAAAATGGCAGCGTCCATGACAGGTTGTTGAAATCAGTGGCAAAATTGGGTATTTACTGTTAATTTATCTGGAAAATCTGATTTTTCCAATTATCACCCAATTTTAAATTTAAAAAAGACGTGTTTTGCAAAAAAATCCCTGTCGAAAATACAGTGTGACTGAAGAAATGGGATTACATGCACAAACCTAACAATTCTGCCAGAGACTCCACTTGCAATGTTTACATATGAGCATACTCAGTGTATTTATATCGTGTCATCAGTGCTTTTAGAAGATCGATTGGTCTATTTTAGATGAATTGAACTACAGTAGATCAATTTTAGGTTGTTCCGGACCTGTTTATTATGGCGTAGAGCTTGCTAGGAACTAAAAATGATGCTGGGCGTCCTTCTTGGATAAAATATTGACTTACCTTTGCTCTGTTGGATCTCTGCCAGTAAGCTTCTTAATGTTTTCGTCCACATCTTTCAGGCTTTCTTTCGCTTTTGCCAGTTCATTTTGAAGAGCATTTACACCACGCACAACCTCCGCCATTTTATCGCCATCAACGACCTGCTCGATGGCTCTTGTTCAGCGTCGCTGGAAGAAGGTGCGGCGAATCACCGAATGAAAAGTAGAAGTAAAACAAAGATCAGGAATTGATACAATCAACTTACTCCACCCATAAAAGACACCAAAGGGAAAGAAATACAAACATTAAGCGACCAGACCACAATGGAAACCTAAACAAAGGAAGGCCATAAGGACAGTTACTTTCCCACAAAATGGCCATATGGCCATCCAAAATTAAAAGACACAAGTGATACACACAGTAAGTAACAAACAATAACATAAATAAATCGCCACAGAAGAGCCGCCTTGGAACGGTCAGTGGAAGATTTCCACTGGGGGGCTTAAATCGATTTTACGTGGCCACAATCCTCGCCCTTACTTCCGTCGCGATTTAGACAAATAATTTGTTCAGTCCGCATGAAGACCTCCTAACTCATCAGTGCAACATCTCCGTGAACACAAAAATCAAAGAACCACAGAGGTGAGACAACGGTGAGGACTCGACAGCAAGATACCACTGAAATGCTGGAGCAAAAGAAAACCATCAGTTAGACTCCGATGAGCCCGACCAGAGACAGAGCATCAGGCATCAACCGACATTATCCCTCTAATTTTCAATAAGCCTTTACGTTGGAGCCGTCATAGAATCTTTTTATATCGAACAATGATTTTACGAAATTGGGTGCTGAAGTCATTGCGGTTATATATTTTTCTGAATTTATATACTAAGTCACCATAAAATTCGGGTTCCGATAGACCTTGTTGCAGAAGAGATTTAAGTCCAATATTGAATTTTGAAATTAAAACCAGTGGGCCCCGGCCCGGGGGCATTTTTGGCCCCAGGGCTATAATTTGAATAATCTTGGTAGAGGCCCACTAGACAAAGCTTCATACCAAATATCAAAGACCTGGGCCTTCTAGTTTCAGACAAGAAGATTTTTAAATGCTTTCCCCATTATAAGTCTATGTAAAACCAGTGGGCCCCGGCGCGGGGGCAATTTTTGGTCCCAGGGCTATAATTTGAACACTCTTGGTAGAGGTCCACTAGACGAAGCTTCATACCAAATATCAAAGACCTGGGCCTTCTGGTTTCAGACAAGAAGATTTTTAAATGTTTTCCCTATATAAGCCTATGTAAAACAAGTGGGCCCCGGCGCGGGGGCATTTTTGGCCCCAGTGCTATAATTTGAACAATCGTGGTAGAGGTCCACTAGACGAAGCATCATACCAAATATCAAAGACCTGGGCCTTCTGGTTTCAGACAAGTAGATTTTTAAAGGTTTTTCTATAGAAGCCTATACAAAACCAGTGGGCCCTGGCGCGGGGGCATTTTTGGCCCTAGGGCTATAATTTGAACAATCTTGGTAGAGGTCCACTAGATGAAGCTTCATACCAAATATCAAAGACCTGGGCCTTCTGGTTTCAGACAAGAAGATTTTTAAAGAGTTTCACTATATAAGCCTATGTAAAACAAGTGGGCCAAGGCGCGGGGGCATGATTGTCCCCAGGGCTATAATCTGAACAATCTTGGTAGAGGTCCACTAGATGAAGCTTCATACCAAATACCAAAGACCTGGGCCTTCTGGTTTCAGACAAGAAGATTTTTAAAGTTTTTTTTTATTTTCTCCTTTTCGTTGCCATGGCAACCAGAGTTCTGCATAGAATGGAATTCTTTGAATAACTTGAGAGAGGAATGCCCACATATCATTTCTGCCAAGCTTGGTCAAAATCTGTTCAGTGGTTTAGGAGGAGATGTCATTTATATAAATTGTGGACGGCATCGGGACGTGCGACGACGACGGACGAAGACCGATCACAATATCTCCCCCGGAGCCTTCGGCTCAGGTGAGCTAAAAAGCTATACGACGGACTGCATGCATGATAGTTAACCCAATCACGGTTGACAACTTTGCTTCCCTATTTTATTGCACGCTGGTGGGTCAGGCCTCAGATTCTATAACGGTTCCAGCGTGAAGGCTAGCGTGAAGGCTAACTGAGAATTAGAATTTAATTTTATGTAATGCTGGTTGGTGCCTGATGCTCTGTCTCTGGTTTAGCCCATCGGAGTCTAACTGTTGGTTTTCTTTTGCTCCAGCATTTCAGTGGTTTCTTGCTGTTAAGTCCTCACCATTGTTTCATCTCTGTCTTTTTTTTTTTAATTTTGAACTCTCGGAGATGCTGCACTGATGAGTAAGGAAGCCTTCATGCGGAATGAAAAAAAAATATTTGTCTAACTCGCGACGGAAGTAAAGGCGAGGATTGCGGCCGCGTAAAATCGATTTAAGCCCCCACCCCTCCCCAAGTGAGTTTCTATACACTGAACGTTCCAAGACGGTTCTTTTGTCGCAGTTTTGTATGGTTTGTCTTTCAGTGTGTGTGTACCGCTAATATATTTTTGTTTTGGATAGCCCATTGTCCATTTTGTGGGAAAGTAACTGCCCTTTTGGCTTTTCGCTATTGATGATTCCATTAGGGTCTAGTTATTAAATGTTTATGTTGATGGGAGGTGTGGTTTAAGTGTATCGATCCCTGGTCATTGTCTTCACTTCTATTTTGCTTCCCTCATTTATTTAACGCCGGTGGGTCAGGCCTCAGATTCTATGACGGTTCCAGCGTAAATGTCTACTTAGAATAAAAGTGAATTTCATGTAATGTTGATTGGTACCTGGTCGGGCTGGTTTGGTTTACTTTTGCTCCAGCATTTCAGTGGTTTCTTGCTGTCGAGTCCTAACCGTTGTTACATCTCTGCGTTTATTTGATTTTTGTGTTCTCGGAGATTTTGCACTGATTAACCTTCATGCGGACTGAACAAATTATTTGTCTAAATCGCGACGGAAGCAAGGCCGCGTATAATCTCTTTAACTCCCATCATCCTTTTCACTGACCGTTCAAAGGTGGTCATTCTGTCGCGGTATATTTTTGTTATAGTTCGTCTTTCAATGTGTGTTTCGCTTATATCTTTTTGTTTTGGATAGCTAATTGGCCATTTTGTGGGAAAGTAACTGTCCTTTTGGCTTTCGGCTATTGGTGTTTCCACAAGGGTCTACTTAATTTATGTTTGTGTTTCTTTCCCTTTGGTATCTCGGATGAGAGGTGTGGGATAATTTTATCAATTCCCGATCATTGTCTTTACTTCTAATTTATGTCTCTCAGTATGGAGGGTACAACAAAGCCGTATGGTTAATTTCTCGACCGCGTGAAAGTGATTTTGAATCTGACAGTCATGTTACTGACTTCAAAATAGAAAGGAAGGCAATGGCCAGGAATCGATACAACTACCCAACACCTCCCATCAGAGACACGAAGGGCAAAGAAACACGAACATGGGCCCCGTCAAGCAATTTTGGTACTTATCGCCTATGCGAGCAGCGAAGGTTCAGGCGAGCCTGTGCATCCGCGCAGTCTCGCCAGAACCTTCGCTGCTCGCTCATACAAGCAGTGAATCAAGGGGAACCTTCAGACAGAAAGCCATATCCCTGGCCCCTCTGAATGGCTGGGCATGCGCAGTTAAAATTTGTCATGACGGAATGCTCGAAGACACAAATTCGCTTGGCGGGGCTCACATGAAATAACTATATAAACCCAAACGCAAGCATCACAATCAGAAAGACAATATGACAGTTACTTTCCCACAAGCTGGCCAAACAGCTATCCAAAAGAACAAATATAAGCAATACATACATGTAAAGACATACTATAACAAAAACAAGAGGGCCCAATGGCCCTATATCGCTCACCTGTGTACCAGAAAATCATTAGTGTAGGAGACCGCTTGACATTGCTATATACTAAATATCTAAGCTCAGGCAAAGCGGTGCCCATGCTTATAAACTAAATATCTAAGGTCTGTACTTCATGGTTTCAAAGAAGATGTTTGAAGCTTTTTTCCATTATAAGTTTGTTGGAGTTAAGGGGCCACAGGATTTGGACCCCAGGGGCATGATTGGCAGGATTCATGTAGGCGACCACTCGACATTGCTACATGCTAAATACCTGAGCTCTGGGACTTATGGTTTCAGAGAAGAAGATTTTTGAAGATTTTTTTTCCCAATTTTAAGTTGTTTTTTTTTTTTTTTTATTCATTATAAGGGCCCTGTGGTTTCAGAGAAGAAGATTTTTGAATTTTTTCTTCCGTTATGAGTCTATGTGAACTAAGGGGGTCCCAGGGTGTGGCCCATTTGGACCCCAGGCGCATGATTGGCAGGATTTATGTAGGTGACCACCTGTCATTGCTACATGCTAAATATCTAAGCTCTGGGCCCTGTGGTTTCAGAGAAGAAGATTTTTGAAGCTTTTTTTTCCAATATGAGTCTAAAGGAGCTAACTGGCCCCGGGGCGTGGCCCTTTTGGACCCCAGGGGCATGATTGGCAGGAATTATGTAGGTGACCACTTGCCGCTGCTACATGCTAAATATCTAAGCTCTGGGCGCTGTGGTTTCAGAGAAGAAGATTTTTTAAGCTTTTTTCCATTATGAGTCTATGAGAGTGAAGGGGCCCCCGGGCGTGGCCCATTTGGAACCCTGGGGCATGATTGGCAGGAATTATGTAGGTGACCAATTGGCGTTGCTACATGCTAAATATCTAAACTCTGGGCCCTGTGGTTTCAGAGAAGAAGATTTTTGAAGCTATTTTTCCATTATGAGTCTATGGGAGCTATGGGGCCCCGGGGCGTGGCCCATTTGGACCCTAGGGGCATGATTGGCAGGATTTATGTAGGTGACCACTTGCCCTTGCTACATGCCAAATATCTCAGCTCTGGGCCCTGCGGTTTCAGAGAAGAAGATTTTTGAAGCTTTTTTCCATTATGAGTCTATAGGAGCTAAAGGGCCCCGGGGCGTAACCCCTTTGGACCCCAGGGGCATGATTGGCAGGAATTATGTAGGTGACCACTTGCCTTTGCTACATGCTAAATATCTAAGCTCTGGGCCCTGTGGTTTCAGAGAAGATTTTTGAAGCTTTTTTTCCATTATGAGTGTATAGGAGCTAAAGGGCCCCGGGGCGTGGCCCGTTTGGAACCCAGGGGCATGATTGGCAGGAATTATGTAGGTGACCACTTGCTGTTGCAAGCTCTGGGCCCTGTGGTTTCCGAGAAGAAGATTTTTGAAGCTTTTTGTTCCATTATGAGTCTATGGGAGCTAAGGGGCCCCGGGGCGTGGCCAATTTTGAACCCAGGGGCATGATTGGCAGGAATTATGTAGGTGACCACTTGCCATTGCTTCATGCCAAATATCTCAGCTCTGGGCCCTGTGGTTTCAGAGAAGATTTTTGAAGCTTTTTTTCCATTATGAGTGTATAGGAGCTAAAGGGCCCCGGGGCGTGGCCCGTTTGGAACCCAGGGGCATGATTGGCAGGAATTTTGTAGGTGACCACTTGCTGTTGCTATATGCTAAATATCTAAGCTCTGGGCCCTGTGGTTTCCGAGAAGAAGATTTTTGAAGCTTTTTGTTCCATTATGAGTCTATGGGAGCGAAGGGGTCCCTGGGCGTGGCCAATGTGGACCACTGGCCGTTGCTACATGCTAAATATCTAAGCTCTGGGCCCTGTGGTTTCAGAGAAGAAGATATTTTAATTTTTTCCCATTGTAAGTCTATGGGAGCTATATGTTGCCATAGCAACCAGAATTCCAATCTGATCAGCCCAAAAACCTTATGCAGCCTTTCCCCCTACCTGATGAGGCTTCTCATGAAATTTGATCAAGATTGACCATGGGGTATTAGAGATATACTTATTTGAAATTGTTTACGGACGGACGCACGGACGGACGCACAGACGCACGCACGCACGACGGACGACGGGCAAAAAGTGATCACAAAAGCTCACCTTGTCACTACGTGACAGGTGAGCTAATAAACCGTAACAGAAGACCCACATTGGAAATTCAGTGAAATGTATTTCACTGGGGGTGAGGTCTGATGGGGGTTTAAATCGATTTTACACGGCCACAATCCTCGCCATTGGTTCTGTCGTGGTTAACATAAATAATTTGTTCAGTCCGCGTGAACACACGTAATTATTTATTAACTCATCACGAAAACACGCATATATAATTTTGACCCCCTTCAACCCCACTTTTATATAGTAAAACTGGGGTTTACATTCCTATTTCTGCTCTCGATGAGGCGGTTCTAACGAGGACCCACAATCTATATTTTGAGCAGAAATAAGAAAATTATCACAATTTTTCATTAAAAAAATCGATTTTCTGAGGTAAAGTTTACAAATGTATTTTGACCCCCTTCAACCCCACTTTTATATAGTAAAACTGGGGTTTAGATTCCTATTTCTGCTCTAAAGTATATATTGTGGGTACTCGTTAGAACCGCCTCGACAAGGCGGTCCTAACGAGGACCCACAATCTATATTTTGAGCAGAAATAAGAAAAGTATCACAATTTTTCATTAAAAAAAAAAAAAACGATTTTCTGAGGTAAAGTTTACAATGTATTAGTATAGGTGTGTTTTCGTAATGTGTTATACGTTAAGTCTTAATTAGGGATAATGATGTCATAAACTTCGCAAAACCTTTTCTAACATTTAAAGACGTCAAAAATATATAGAAATAGACGCCCAGGAAAAGTCACATCAATGATTACAGCCTACCAATGGCACCAAGAGGACTTAGTTTCAAATATTCAGTGTTTGACTTAAATCTCTTCTGCAACAGGACTCTAATTTTATGGTGACTTAGTATATAACTTAAAAAATGGATGCTTGCAATGATTTCAGTACCCAGTTTCGTAAAATCATTCTTCTGTATAAAAAGATAGGGTACAACATGAATATTATACTACAGACTGACAGACTGCATGCGTGGTAATTACCCCAATCACGATTTAGAGATTTTCCCTCTTTAATTGCACGCTGGCGGGATGGGCCTCAGAGTCTATGACGGCTTCAGCCTAAAGACGTACTTAAACTTTTTAAGTATTATCGGTTGGAGCCCGATGCTCTGTCTCGGGCCCATCGGAGTCCAACTGTTGGTTTGCTTATGTTCCAGCATTTCAGTTATTTCATGTTGTCGTTTCATCGTTGTTTCATCTCTGTATTCAATTGTTTTTATGTTCTCGGAGATGTTGGAATGATGAGTAAGAAATGCTTCATGCGGACTGAACAAATTACAGTAGAACTTCGATGGCTGGAACACCGATTACTCGTTTACCATGGATGTGTCGAACCCATTCTTGAGCCCCTAGCGAAATCCTCTACATAAGAAATAGTGGGGCATAATAAAGGAGATTTTAGTCTTTTATCTTGCAAATGTATGCTGTGTGTACTCATTAGAATCGCCTCGATGAGGCGATTCTAAAGAGTACACGCAGCATACATTTTCATTATAAAACACCGAAAAGATGTCTAAAAGTATCTCGTTATGCCTCCTGACAGTAACCTCAGTGACTCGAACTACCCCTGTCTCGAACAGATTTTCGAGGTCCCAAAGGTGTTCGAGCCATTGAAGTTCGACTGTAGTTGTCTAAACCACGACAGAACCAAGGGCGAGGATTGTGGCCTCGTGAAATCGATTAGCTTCCCGCACCCCAGTAAAACAGTTTACTGACCGTTTCAATGCGGCGCTTCTGTTGTGGTCTATTATTGTTACTGTTTGTCTTTGCATGTATTAACTGCTAATTATTTTTTTTTACTTTGGATACCCAGCAGGCACATGACGTAATTATGACGTCACACCAACGTCGGTACAACGTCATGGCGTACGTCGGTGCAACGTCATGACGTTTATACAACGTCACATCAACGTCGGTGCAACGTCATGACGTTTATACAACGTCACATCAACGTCGGTGCAACGTCATGACGTTGCACCGACGTTGATTTGACGTTGCCCTTGCGACCTGTGCTTGCTCGGATAGCTGTTTGGTTGCCATTTAATGGGAAAGATACTGTCCTTGTGCATTTCTGTTTGTGATGTTTTAATAATGGTGAAGCTGTCTTTTGTTGGTGTTTCTTTCCGTTTGGTGTCTGTTGGTTTTCTTTTGCTCCAGCATTTCAGTTAATTCATGCTGAGGAGTCCTCGTCGTTGTTTCATATCTGTATTCGTTTGATTTCGTTTGATTTCTCTATTCTCGGAGATGTTACACTGATTAGGAAGAAAAGCTTCATGCGGGCTGAACAAATTATTTGTCTTAACTACATCAAAACCAAGGGCGAGGATTGTGGCCACGTAAAATTGATTTAAGCCTCTCCAGTAAAAAAACTTTTTGCTGACCGATCCAAGGAGGTTCTTCTGTCGTGGTGTACTATTGTTATAGTTCATCTTTTCATGTGTATATTGCTAATGTGTTATTATTTTTGACAGCAGTTTGGCCATTTTGAGGGAAAGTAACTGTCCTTTTGGCTTTTCACCTATGACGTTTTCATTTCGGTAATGTTAATTTATGTTCGTGTTGCTTTCCCTTTGATGTCTTGGATGGGAGGTGTTGGGTAATTTAATCGATTCCCGATCTTTGCCTTCACTTCTGAAGTCTTTAGGTAGTTTGTGGGCGGTACCTAGATTTACCAAAACGAAAGCAAAATGCTGGAATGCAACCGAATACCTCGAATACCACAATCCAAGACTGCAGCCGTCTCAAAGTAGAAGTAAAACAAAGATCAGGAATCGATACAATTAACTTACTCCACCCATCAAAGACACCAAAGGGAAAGAAACACAAACATTAAGCGACCAGACCATAATGGAAACCTAAACAAAGGATGGCCATAAGGACAGTTACTTTCCCACAAAATGGCCATATGGCCATCCAAAATAAAAAGACACAAGTGATACACACAGTAAGTAACAAACAACAACATAAATAAACCGCCACAGAAGAACCGCCTTGGAACGGTCAGTGGAAAGATTTCCACTGGGGGGCTTAAATCGATTTTACGTGGCCACAATCCTCGCCCTTCCTTCCGTCGCGATTTAGACAAATAATTTGTTCAGTCCGCACGAAGGCCTCCTAACTCATCAGTGCAACATCTCCGTGAACACAAAAAATCAAAGAACCACAGAGGTGAGACAACGGTGAGGACTCGACAGCAAGAAACCACTGAAATGCTGGAGCAAAAGAAAACCAACAGTTAGACTCCGATGGGCCCGACCAGAGACAGAGCATCGGGCACCAACCAACATTACCAAGAATTAGATCTCTCTAATTCTCAATAAGCCTTTACGTTGGAGCCGTCATAGAATCTGAGGCCTGACCCACCGGCGTGCAATGAAAGAGGGAAGCAAAGTTGCCAACCGTGATTGGGTTAACTACCATGCATGCAGTCTGTCGTATAACATCCATGTTGTACCCAATCTTTTTATATCGAAGAATGATTTTACGAAATTGGGTGCTGAAGTCATTGCGGTTATATATTTTTCTGAATTTATACACTAAGTCACCATAAAATTCGGATTCCGATAGACCTTGTTGCAGAAGAGATTTAAGTCCAATATTGAATTTTGAAATTAAATCAGAATGGCGTCTATAAAATTTTGAGAAGGCTTTGCGTAGTTTATGGTACCGATAACCCTGATTAAGGAGTTTAGCCGTTAATAATTTATTACGAGTGTTGAAGTCAGTTACATGACTACACACTCTAGCAAATCGAATTAATTGCGAAATATAAACACCATAGGATGGCGCACGAGGAACATCACCATCCAAAAAAGGAAAATTTACAATCTCAAAATCAAAGTCATCGCGTTTATCATAAATTTTGCACGAAACAAACCCATCTTCAATAGATAGATGTAAATCCAAAAACGGGGCCTCGGTATCAGAAGAATTTGCTTTATTTAATTGAAGTTCTGGGGGGTAAATCTGACTGATCAAACCATCGAAATAGGTATTATCAATATTTAATAAATCATCTAAATATCTAGAAGTGGAGCTAAAAGCTTCAATAATTTCAGATTGGTTATCAACGGAAAGCGACAACATGAAGTCTCTTTCATAACAATACAAGAACAGATCAGCCACAAGAGGTGCGCAATTCGTACCCATCGGAATACCCACAATTTGTCTAAATAACTTAGTACCGAATCTAATATAAATATTGTCAAGTAGAAAGGTGAGGGCATCACACACTTTCTGACATGACCAAAGTGTACAATTCTTATGCTCTTTAGAATTGAAAAATGCATTTCTGACATTACATGCAAGATAGAGAGAATCTTCTCTGTGAAAAGCCCATTCAATTAAATCATAAAGCTTTCCTTTTATAAGATTATGAGGAAGTGTTGTGTAAAGAGTGGAAAAATCGTAAGTAGACAGACTTGAAGCACGAAAATGTCTGGATTTCAATTTATTTAAAACCTCATTCGATTTTTTTATAGACCAAAACAGATTTCTTCCTGATCTTTCAAAGACTTTATCACAATATTTAATCAAGTCATATTGCCCTGACTCGCTCAACTGTCACCTTGGAACATTCACAGTTTAGGGATTCTGAGATTTAAAGATTTTTTTTTATTTTACTTTTAAGTCGTCGGCCATTTCCTTCACTGGACCAAAACCATTTTCTTAGTACGTCACCTAAGCAACATTCCTGTGAAGGATAAAAGACATTGAACCAAAGGTATAGGAGGAGTTGTCATTTAAAGCTACTTCTATTTTAGTTTAAGCTCTTGCGACCATCTTATTGATCCGAGCGGACCTGTTTGGAGGGTCACCTGAGCAACATTCTTATGAAGTCTGAATGAAATCGAACAAAAGGTATAGGAGGAATTGTCATTTAAAGTTTGTCCCATTTTAAGCTGCATCTCAATGCAGTGAAATATTTGTAGCTAATTTGGTAGAAGGTAACCTAAGCAACATTCCTCTGTAAAATAGAAGTGTGGACAATCGAATAAAACTAACCCACACCTCCCATCAGAGAGACCACAGGAAAGTGACACAAATTTTAAATAACTAGACCCTAATGGTAGCATCAATACCTGAAAGCCAAAAGGACCATTACTTTCCCACAAAATGGCCAATTGGCTATATCCAAAACAAATAGATATAACAAACCATTGAAATGCTGGAGCAAAAAAAAAAAAAAAAAACAGTTAGACTCAGTAAGACAATTCAACGGTTGTGAAAAGTAGAAGTAAAACAAAGATCAGGAATCGATACAAGTAACTTATTCCACCCATCAAAGACACCAAAGGGAAAGAAACACAAACATTAAGCGACCAGACCATAATGGAAACCTAAACAAAGGAAGGCCATAAGGACAGTTACTTTCCCACAAAATGGCCATATGGCCATCCAAAATAAAAAGACACAAGTGATACACACAGTAAGTAAGTTTGAATGAAATTGGAACAAAGGTATTGGAGGAGTTGTCATTTTATGCCCCCGCCGAAGGCAGCAGGCATATAGATTTTACTATGTATGTATGTATGTATGTATGTATGTATGTATGTATGGGCAAATCGTGTCCGGTCAATCTTTCTTTTTCGTAGATGGATGTTTGAATTACTTTGCAGAAATGTTAACCATCATGAGACGATGTTTCGCGCGCAGGATCCAGGTCGGTACCTCAAAGGTCAAGGTCATATTTAGAGGTCAAAGGTATTTTTTCGTGTCCGGTCAATAACTTTCTTATTCTTCGATGGATTTTGAAATTAATTGGCAAAAATGTTAACCATCATGAGAAGATGTGTCGCGTGCAAGACATCGGTCAGTACCTCCAAGTTCAAGGTCATACTTAGAGGTTAAAGGTAAAACGAAGGTCTTATTTTTCGTGTTCGGTCAATATTTTTTATATTTCTGGATAGACTTATTAAAGCTGTCATGCACCTTTATTAGACGATGTGTTGCGCGCCAGAACCAGGTACGTACCTCCAATGTCAAGGTCATACAGTCAACCCTCTTCATACCGACATTCGTTATAACGACAAAACTCTTTGTAACGGCAATTTCAATGTAATGACTACTTTGCTAAAGGCTTAGCCTAGGTTTTGAGCGGCGTGGGCTTACCTCGAGTCTATAGTCATAAAAGAATCTTGTAATCTAATACTCCAAGAAACGAATTTTATAGATACTTGTTAGAATCGCCTCACCGAGGCGATTCTTACAAATGTCTATAGAATTTGTTTCTTAGAGCAATGATGAGGAAAAGGCCTTTTATTATCGATCATACTCATACCTGGGATACTTTAAAATGGCAAATTCTCTATAACGGCACAATTACAGGGAAAAATACTGTCATTATAACGAGGGTCCTCTGTACTTACAACCGCGCACCCAGCAAGTTAGCAATACGTCATGTCCCGTCGGTTCATTAAAGAGCAGATACGTCAAAAAACACTGACACGCTACACCAGAATAGGTGTATCAAGAGACAAGAATGTCAAACTGACCGTAATCAATACTTAACATCACCATCCAATACCGGTTAACCCACAGGAGAGGGCGGAGCTAAGCGATTGTCAAAAATCTACTGCATGACGCCACGGGTCATGTAAAAAAAAACAATCACCAATTAGCGTTTATGATTTCAGTAGAGAATGTTCGCTGTGAGAGGCTTGGCAAGCAATGGAGACTCAGATCAGGTGCCACAGAACGCACCGTCTGATCGGGGTCTACACTGTTTACAAAGAAAGTGGAATTTAGGGCTTGATCGAAAGTTTGGATCTCAGTCCGGGACTATTTTTCCCAGCCTACACGGGCCTCCGTGGCCTAGTGATTAAGAGCGCTGACTGGATCATTAGGTCTCTCACCGCTGTGGTTCGAGCCTCGCTCGGGTCACATGTGAGACGCCAAGTTCTGCAACGGAAGGTCAGGTGGTTTTTCTCCGGGTACTCCGGTTTTCGCCCACCTTTGATTAACGATCGGCTCGATATGAGTGAAATAATCTTGAAAGGGCCGTAAAACCAAAAAAAAAAAAAAAAAAAATCCCAGCCTACACTCGGTGGCAGTCGGGAACGCTTCCCCTTTCCGCTGGTCGCCTTTGTCGTCCGCTTGCGACTGCCGACGACTGTCCGGTCTGATTACATACATGTGCATACCTTTATCTATAATGGTTGAGTTTAGTCCTTTGCATCTCGCCTTGATTTAGTGCTTATCATACAACAGCTTGTTGAGAACTGATATATAAATACTATTGCCTAATATTTTAAACCTCCATGAAAGAATTAACCCTTTGTCCTACATTTTGCTTTCACAAAACAACTTCTTTATACACAATGTATTTTTGACACGAATCCTTGTAATTTACCCTCCTTGTGCAATTCCAATGCATACAGAAATGGTCGGCCCCCGCCCATCGGGGCTTGAAGATAAAGATGGGCTGCACGAGGCTATCACGCAGACTACACGAGTACTGGTAAAGCGCTTAGAGGATCTAAGCCTGCCCATACAAAGCGATGCGAGGCAGCCCGCCCATACTTATAAACCCTATTGGTTTCATTGGGTGACAGGGCTTGAGATGTCATTTGGTTTAAACTGTATTTTATTTGTATCATAACATATATAACATGTAAAGATTACAAACAATATATCAATACAAATGGGATTCAGAAGGAAGTCATTTGACTTATTGTGTCTGTATCCCTCATATTACACAGTGGTAAGACAAATAACCTGTGAATTGAAATAATGACTTAACAGTAATGACTCTCTGTGATAAGGATTACAAATATGGTAATGGTATTTATGCCTAAATATTTCATAGTATCAAACTATGTTACAAGCTGGAACAGTGTGCATCACAAAGTAAACCAAAGTTATTTTATATAATTATATTTATATTCCATGCTGCTGGAGGTTCCACGGGGAGGAGAAGGGTATTTACCAAATAAAGTAGGGGTGGTCATCTCAACACAAGTATCAAGAATTTTATGTAGTCACCAAGTAATGTTTTCGACTTACATATCATAATTAATCTATTTTAAGAGACATTTGACCGAGCCTGCCGACAAAAGTTATCATCGACCATTCTGTATTTAAGGAAACAGCTGAATGAAAAGATTTAGGAAGTAAAGCGCTTTGTTCTTATTATGAAGTCTTGCACAGCTAAGAAAAGCCTCGTATTTTGTTCAAAGGATAGTTCTGGATTGCCAAAAAGTAGTACATTAAGAGTCGGCTGGCACAGTTCAGATACCTTATTTAAGAGTTCCTGTCTAGAGTTTGCAAAGCGATCGCATTGGAAAAAGAAGTGGTGAGTGTCTTCTACTGATCCACATGTACATGTAGGACTATCAGTGATATTCTTGGAGAACAGATGTTCATTTAATGAACTACATTTTGTTCTTAACCTAGCATGGTGAACCTGACCAAGTCTTTTGCCTGTAGAATAGTATTTGGGTGGCACATTCAAGTTGGCATTTATCTTTGATTTGAAGGCATTAAGGCTGGGTGAATCACGTATATGTTCTGGGAGATTATTCCAGTCACGAATCACAGAAGGCAGAAAGGAGTTATAATAATGCTGCGTGCTTGCATGTATTGTTCGTGTATTATTTGCGTCCCGCAACTGATAGGATGATGTTCTGCCGACAGAAGGAGGAACGAGACGGGTCAAATAATCAGGAGATAAGCCGTTTTGCATCTTATAGAATAGTTGAAGTTTATGTTTTGTTCTGCGAGACGACAAAGTTTCCCAACCAGTTTCGAGTAAAAGTGAATTAACAGAGACAGGTTTTGTGGCACCTGTAACAATTCGCGCAGCTTCATTCTGAATTTTTTCAAGTTCATTCACTTCATACATGGTGCAATTATCCCACACAACATCAGCATATTCCAGGAGTGGCCTAATAAAGGAAAAGTATATTGTCTGAAGAGGCTTTCTGTTGAGTGTAAATTTTAATTTAATTCTATTCCATGCTTTAGATTTTATATATTCAAGATGGTCGTGCCATGTACAGTCATTAGAAAGAAAAACGCCTAGGTGCTTATGGCTGGGGACTTCATTTATGGGAGTTTGATCCAGTAATACGGGGGGATGGTAGGGTTTGTTCTGTTTCCTAGAGAAAATAACTGATTCGGATTTCAGAGGGTTAAATTTCACTAGCCATTTCGTTGCCCATTGATGCACTTTCATCAGGTCAGAGTTTAGTTGGTCAGCAGCGATGATGGGGTCTTCAACTATAATATAAAGGCTCGTGTCGTCAGCAAAGAGCCTTATTGTAGAATCTATATCTTCAACAATGTCGTTAATGTATAGTAGAAATAGAAGAGGTCCGAGTATAGAACCTTGAGGAACTCCAGCTTTGATAGGAGTCCAGTTGGAAGATGCACCCGGTAAAACCACTCTTTGTTTCCTATCCTTCAGGTAATCTGTGAACCAGTTTAGGAGAGACCCAGAAATTCCTATAGACCTAAGCTTAAAAAGAATACCTTTGTGCCAGACTCTGTCAAAGGCTTTGCTTATATCACAAAAGATTGCTCGTACTTCCTTCCCTTCATCTAGAGCTTTACAAAATGTGTTATAGATATCAATCAGTTGATTTACAGTAGAGTCACCAGGTACAAAGCCAGACTGTAATGATGTAATGACATTATATTCGTGACAAAAATTAAAAACATGTTTATGAACTATTTTCTCTAATACCTTTCCAACAGTGCTAAGAAGAGAAATGGGTCTGTAGTTTGAAACATCTGATGGATCGTCCTTCTTATGAATTGGGGAGACGTTTGCTTGTTTCCAAATTTTGGGACATTTCCCGTTGACAAGAGAGGAATTGAAAAGAGCCGACAGAGGGTGGGATAAAGGTTTTGAAAGCTCCTTGAGTAGGCGGTTGTTTATTAAATCAGGTCCAGCAGCTTTACCTGTCTGTAAGGACTGTAAAGTTAACTCAACCTCCTCAGGCGTGACAGAAATCGTGTCCAATATAGATGGCGGAATATTGTTGGTTAAGGGGAGAGTTACATGACTCTCATCCAGTAATGTTTGTTCCGTAAAAAAATCATTTAAGATATTTGCTTTCGATAAGTCATCAGAATATGTTATTCCTTCTCTGTTTAAAGGTGGCAAGCTAGAAGTTTTATCTGATTTAATAAAACCTTTAAGTGTTTTCCACCAGTCTTTTGGGCCTGTGTTCGTGTTTTCTAACCGTTCAGACAACTTTTCCGTTTCGCGGTTTTTAGATTTACGTATCTCGCTTGTGACCGAGTTTCTTATTCGTTTGTAATTTTCAAAGTGATTTATGTTTCGCGATTTTTTATATCTGTTATAAAGCCTTTTCTTTTTTCTAATGAGTCGTTTTATGTTGTTTGTGAGCCAGCCAGGGTCCGAATGTCTAACTTTTATAATTTTATTGGGAATATGTTTGTTTGTAAGATTTGTTATTGTATCTGAAATATTTTCAGCATATACATCTATATCATCACTTTTCAAAGTATCCCAGTCTGTTTGTCGCAAGTCTGTTGAAAAAGATTGATAATCCCCTCTATCGTATAAATATACTTTCCGTTGATAAACAGGAGTTTTGATTTTATTAAAGTTAATAACACAATAAACAGGGCAGTGGTATCTGATATTCTGGTCCAGAAATGGTTCGCCTACTCCACTTAAGAGTATGTTATTTTTGTTTGCAGTTAAAAAAATATCAATAATTGAGGAAGATGTTTCCGTAAAATGTGTTGGTTCAGTTATCAATTGTTCTAAATCAAAATACTGACATAAATCTGCAATCTTTTTGTTTGAATTTTGTTTCAAAATGTCGAGATTGAAGTCACCTGTAATCAAAATGTCTTGAATATTTGTATCAAATGCTAGGCCTATAGAATCTTCAATGGTTGAAAAAACGGCATTAATGGAATTTGGTGGTCTATAGAAAGTGCCAATCAATTGTTTCCTGTTGTGAACTGCGACCTCAACCCAAACGCATTCAATATTATGTAATTCGAGGTCGGTTCGTCGTTTAGAATAAATGTTCCTTCTAACAAAGACACAGATTCCACCGTGATTATCACCGGGTCTGTCGCGTCGAAATAATTTAAAATCATCTAAATGTAGATCATCGTCTGTGGTTCTTTGGTCTAGCCATGTTTCGGTTAAACATATAACATCAAAATTGCATAATTCGGCTTCGATTAAGTTGATTTTGTTTGAAATACTCTGAACATTATAATGAACGATTGAAAATTTGTCATGTATAATTTTTTCGTTAAATATTTCGTCAGAATTGGTACTGGTAGAAAGATCCAACGCTGGGCCTGGATTACGCTCTATACCTGACATTAAGAGAAGGGACATTATTATAAGGAATTCAAAAAAGTTTAGATGTTCAATACCTTTAACTTTCACTTGGCGACTATAGTGCAATCCAATCCGCATCCTATAAATCACAATTGAAATCAAGTTATACTATCAATCAACGCACGAAGCAATTTCAATGATGCGGGTATGGCATTGTTAACGTGAAATTGTGTGAGGTATGAAATGACAGAATAATAATCCTCCCCTTGGAACAGCAACAGCATGAAACAAAAATGTAAATGAAAGAAATACATGTTCAACAACACAAAAAACAAAACAGTAAAATGGGATTTGGAATATATGAAATATGTCACAAATATAGATATTCTATCATAACAGGTGCATGCAAGGTACAAGAAGATTAGTAAGCTAGATTTTTGCACTCCGTACATTATGGGTCAAGATATCAGACTTAACGCTGTTGCCTTAGATGGGTATTTGACAACAAATCGATTAACAGCTCCTTTATAATGCGAGGTCATATCGATAGACTTTACTACTACTAACACTGTGTCAATTAACCCTTTTTGTACCAAATGGAATCTTCCTCCTCACGTACAGCAGGAGTCCATTTCAAAATTTAGAGGTGTCAGGCTGTGTTTTCTTCAAAATTTATTAAGAAAATGGCTGAACGTTTTGCAAACAGAGCAGGTCCCGATCAGACGCCGCATTCTGTGGCGTCTGATCTGGGCCAGCACTGTTTGCCAATTACCCGTTTTGGGATTTCTGGTACTAGAGTGGTTAAGAAATGAATGAAATTTATATAACCTATATAGCTTTCGTCGAAGTACGAACAACACCGAGCCACGGGCGAAGTAAGTGAAATAGAAGTGGAGGTAGGCAATGAACCCCAAAAGGCTCACTTAGAACTTGTCCACTACCCGACGCCGCCCGCACCTCATCGAACGCTAAATAAATTGCCTTTGTAACTTATATTTTCTAACACTATATCAGTATTAAGAAATGAATGTAATTTATATAACTTATATAATTTCCATCGAAGTACGAACAACACCGAGCCACGAGCAAAGAAAGTGAACCCCAAAAGGGCTCACTTAACATTTTCACAGTAGCAGCCCGGTCTAAGATTTTCGCCAAAGTCATAAATTATCGATGGCATAACTCTTTAAAATGCCTTGAAAAAGCATTCATTGAACTGTAAAATACTGTATTAAAATAGCGATCTGTTAATATTTTGCAATTGACAGTTGTGAAGTCATAGCCAAGTCAAAAATTGTGACGTAAAATCCGATTGATCAATTACAGTAAGTGTCATAAAATATCATAAACTAGAAAGAAATATATATCAAAAAACATTTCACCTCGTGCGTCGAAAACATCAAAACTATCACTCGTGCATCGCACTCGTGAAAATTCTGATATCTTCAACACACTCGACGATGTTTCCCTGGTATTCATCTCAAAAGGCAAATATCCTGTATTAGCATATGACGTCGCGTCTAATAGTGCAACAAAGCCAAGAGACAAACTCCGCAATCCACAGTGGATCAAACATGCAAATTAGATAAATACGCCCCCTAACGCCACCCGCACGACATCTTTAACAACGTCGTGTTAACTAATGGCGGAAATTTTGACATTTTTGTAAACAAATCGTGAATAAAATGGATTTCAAATGTCATATGATAAGCAGAATCCTGCATTCATGCTCATGCATTATTCTATCTAATTCAACTCGTTGAGGAAAAGGGATAAAATGCTCGGCGAAGCCTCGCATTTTATCCTTTTTCCTCAACTTGACTAACAAATTCAACCCTGTAAGATCCTCTGTACATATAAACATTATTAAAATAGGGTATACGTGTGCGGCAGATACCTCATATGACCTTATTAATTATTTACAGGCTGAGAATAGAGGTTTTTTTTAATGTATTTCCCTCACAGCGCAAGCATGGCGCCTCATTGAGACGACTCAAACCGCCATCTACAATCAATGTGTCGAAGCCATAAAAAAAAAAACTATAACGTGGGGGTCTCTAGGGTGTTGCTATACTGGCCTGTAACACAACAATTGAATGACTGGTCAGTTTGGCGCTCACAATGGTTTACCTGTTATTTTAATAACATAATACAATAAAACCACGCCTTAAGTGTACTATAGAGTTTCAGTCTATGATTATCATGCAAGAAAGATTCATGAATGAATTTACGATAAGTAGTATGATCAGTGTTGGACCCGTCATACAACAATCACATGAATAGCAACCGGAAACCAACTTGTTACATTTCGCCATACCATCATAACAAAATAGATTGTGAATTTGACCGCCGTAAAAGGAAAAAAAAAAAAAAACTTCAAAATGACAAATGTGATATTTTCTATCCCCGCCAAAACATAGATCGCCGGTACCCGTTAGAACCGCCTCACTGAGGCAGTTATAACGAAAACCCACATTTCATGTCTAGGGGCAGATGCAAGACAAATAAGATTTATCTCTGTAAACCCCAGTTTTGCTATATAAAAGTAAGGCACAAGGGGGTCAAAACCACGCAGGCGTGTGTTCGCGATGTCTCATAGCACACATAAAATAATCAAATAGATCGACTTATGGAAAACCTACTGTATCTTGATAGCCGTATACCCAGTCTTGCGTCACACACCATCCCTAACATCCCACCCCTTACGATAATCACGCAAGAGAAAGGATAAGGCGGTGTGTTATGCATCGACTATTAATGTCTCTCCCTTTGTTCTCTCCCTTGCCGAAATCGAAATGCAAGGAAGAGAAGTAGGAGAGAATGTAAGGTAAATCATCTAAAAATCTGGCTATTCCCAGTTGTTATAGCTCGAACAATTTGACATGAGACTGGCCTTTATGCAGGAATAAATTAATAAGTGTTATCGCCTAATACGTCGACTTTCGTAAACTTCTCGTGAATTTTCGGCATCTCATGAATTGCGACCCATGTATCGACCTCTATGTATTGAATAACAACATCGGCATCTTCGGGAGTCGGCGAAGATAAATACATACATTAAGTCGGGTGTGAAATTATACTAATGGAGTTCACTAGTCTCAGGTCAATTTGTTCGTACTATACCTTATATATCATAAATAACGAAAATTATGCGTTGAGTAGAACACTCTGCATAGGCATGGTAAAGTAGACCTTTAAACCACACTGTCAAAACAAATTCATACGCGATCGTACAATGTTACTAACAAAAATGCCATATTAGGAGAGTGATTGTCCGATCCTCACGCCCACCAACAGCTAAGGTCACACGGAGACAGGACCCCGGTCCAAAGACTCACCCGAAAGTCCGGAGAAGCCAGGGATCGATCCTGTGATCCCTGGTTTCCAAGGCGAACCACCACACCACGGAGGCTGCTAGCCATATGAGGAGTATATGCATATAAAACGGGCAAAGTGTAGATACAGGGATCCACTACATAGGCAGGTTACCCCGATCAGACGCCGCGGTCTCATCTGAATCCAGTCTAGATTATATTTAAATTGAATGAGAATAAATCTGCAAACATTGTAAATAGACAAAATTTTCACAGGCATGAGACTGGAGGATTACAGAAAAAAAATCCAAAACCCGAGTTAAAAAAGTCTAAAACCCCTATAACACTTCCAAAGGTAACATTTTTTGCAACATTCCTGAAGATCAAAACAAGTAAGACACATTTTACAACCATAGATCTCAAATCTGCCAAATTTAATTCTCATGCCTGTTTCAAATACATTTTTTCATATAACCCAAGCGTTTACATGTAATTAATGAACTATAAGCAAACAGTACAGCAAACACAGCAGACCCCGATCAGGCGCCGCGTTCTGGTGGTACGTGGTCTTGGTCTACACTGTTTGCCTAGCCAAACGCATGATCCCAGTCCTCATCTATTGGCAGTCTCCCATGCAACAACGCGACACAATAAACTACATCAACTATATCTATAAATAGCGCGGCCATGAGTGATAGTCACGTGGACAAAAGCACTAAAAAGTTAGTGATATTAATTAAATTTGGGTCGACAAACGACCCAGTAACCGGACAGCTATTCATACATCCTCGTTCAGATGAAGAGGGCCCACCTCATCGAAAATATTTCAATGCGTCTTAAAGGTATAGTGATTCACACCCGATTTGCTGGGAGGTGTGTGTGTGTGTGTGTGTGTGTGGGTGGGGGGAGCTGGGTATCTATTCAGCCCTTTCATTATGTATACATGTATGTCAAAATATAAGAGTATTTGAGTTTAACGTCCCGCCAACAGCAATGGTCATATGGTGTAAAGACTCATCCGAAAGTCTGGAGAAGCCCGGGATCGATCGTGCGACCCCTGGTCCACAAGGCGGGTAGCGTAACCACCACACCACGGATGCTTATCATCAAAATATATGAAATATGTTCAGTCTGCTACACGTAGCCTTAAGCTACACACGTAAACAAGCTGGCTAAATTATATAGTCAGTTTAGGAGTATAACGGTAAAATTCAAAGTACTGTCTTATTTATAGTAACATACCCTATTCTCGAAAGTATTTACAAGCAAGTGCGTGGGACACGTTTTCCCTTGTTTCGCCCCAGTTTGTGCACAAACGCAGTGAATATGTTCATCGCGTTACGTGCTGTAAGCCTTCTAAAATATCTTTGTGGGACCAAATGTATACTGTTCTAAATTGATCAGCACACTATGTTAGTGTAAATAATGGTAAATTCCCTTTGATAGCTCATACATGTAAACCATTGCCCTTATCCACTCTGTGGGTGTCCGCTAGAACCGCTTCGTTGAGGCGGCTCCAGCCAGCACCCACAACCCATGCCATTAGACAAAAGAGAACAATTTACATCCTTATAAACACCAGTCCTTACATACATGTATGCACAGCCGAACCATTAAGACAAGAACATCCTGAGGACTAACAAAGTCCGCCCGAGGCATGGAAAACCCGAACCACCAAGGATCGATCCAGAGCCAGGCTAAGAGGTACATCGTGTACATGCTCCCGGTCATCTTAAAAATAAATGCATGTTGTGAGTACTCGTTTGATTCGCCTTGTAAAAGGCGATTCTAATGAGCACACACAACATACAGTTTCAGAATCAACAAAGCAATAAGCTCAAGTGTATTTAGATCTGCATTTATTATTCCAGGGATTAAAGGAGGAGTTCGAAAGAGCTATGGCAAAGGAGTCATTGGTGTTCGAAACCTCGGAATTCCATCGTACATTAATAGGGCCTACAACGGCACTAATTTCAGTTATTGATATGAAATTGTCATATAAATAGCACAGATGCGTTTACTTAATTTAAACACAGCAAAATTCCCATATTAGGACCACCTTTTGGAACGTTCAAAAGTGGTCTAAAAGAGGCCACCTTTGAACGTTCCGAAATGTGGTCTCCGACCAGAGGACATCACATGCAGAAAACACAGAAGGGATAGCTGAAACTTTCCAAATAAGCTTTGGAAAGCAGAAATAGTCTCAATTTTTGGTGGTCTTATAATTAATAGCGGAATTTTACTGTATAATAACAAACAGGTTTATGTAAATATTTCTTATTGTGTTAGGGACCACCTTCGCAACTGTCCGACTGTTTTATTGTCTGTCAGAATTTTGCATTTTATGCACCATGCTGAGACTGAGATAACAAACAAATAAAAGGGAAAACTCGTTCGCTAATTTTCTGGTGGCTTGTAGGGATCGAGATCGTCCAAACAGGTCATACGAATTTTATTGCTAAGATTATCTTGGATGAAGACATTACCGTTGTACACCCACGTTTTAGTAACCGCAGATTTAGAGTCTTTTGCTAATTTCCTACATGCAAATGCTAGGTTTTTCCTAGATTTTGTCAAGTCTTCGTTAATATAAACGTTGGCTTTCTGTTCACGAAGCTTGGCTCTTCCTTTCAAGAACTTAAGACGCGCACTAGAATTTCTAAATTTAACAATTATTTCACGACCTCTGTAAGGCAATATTGGATCATCACTAATATCAGTTCCATCATTGCGTCCTCTAATTCTACCTACTCGGTGTGATACGTCTATATCTTGTAGTTCAATACGCGCTTCGACTTTTCTCGCCAGGTCGAGCACAATCTTTGTAGTGTCCTCGTCTTCTTTTTCAGGTATTCCTGAGATTCGCAAACATGATCTTCTTGAATACTGTTCAATGTCATCATTTTGAACAATTGCTTCTTTAAGCTGTTTTTCAACTTTCGCTAACGATTTTTTGAGATCATCTACTTCTCTCTGAATAGGTTCTACCTTTTTTGCAACCTTCTGCTCTACAAGTTCATCAATCTCATCCCTTAATATCTGTTTCATTTTTGTCGCTATTCGCACCACCTCGTCTTCCGACAATCTTGGACTTTGTGGCAACTGCTGAATGTTTAAAGGTGGTTGCATTGTCTGAGCCATATTTAACATTTGTTGTGCTGCAAGATTCATGGCGGATGGCGGTGGCAGCATCCCGGTACCCATGAAAGCCTGACTGTTCATAAATGGAGGGATATTATTTTCACTGTGGAGTATACTTTGTGATAGATCATGACCCTGACTTAGCTCCGAAGGTCCTGCTATATTCGTAATAGATTGATCTATTAATTGACCGTTCCCAGAGGAATCCATTTCTGGATGAAGCTGTGAGAGATCTGCTGAGCTTTCTGAGTCAATCGTTTCTACTATAGACTCAAAAGACTCTAGTTTTGACTGATCAGCTGTAGATTCTGTCTCTGTTATATCAGCTATATCTGTCTGATCAGATTGCTCAGATAGTTCCACTATAGACGTTTCAAGCTGGCGATGCTTTTTGGAGGAAGACACAACCTGAGGAGACGACTTATTTCTATGACGCTTTTTACTTCGCCTATGATATGGCATTACAGTGCTGTATAACTCAATGTTACTGGATATGTCAAATATGAGAGTCTTTACAGCATACGGTTGGCAGTTGACCCGCTCATTCAATTTTTTTTAAGCTCTAAATATCTCAAATGCCGAAATTCATTTGCAACGTTACTCTGGGTACGTTTAACAGGATCATAAATAATTGCTTACATGCCAAAATCATATTCCAAAAGTCCCAGGAAAATATTAAAATCACATTTTTTCCGAGAGAACGATTTTTCACTTCGTTCAAATCAAATCACGTGACCTTTCTTGAGATGTCATTTCATCTCAATGACGGGTAAAAGTCCCACAAAATTGGAAGCAACGTCTCAAAAATGACCTATTTTATGTTGAAAGTGACGTTAAACCTCAAATCAAACAAACAAACAGAAATGGGCACAACAGGAGGCTCAGTTATAAAGTGGCTTTAGTGTATATTTAACCCATAACAACTCCTACTTTTGCAAACAGAGATGAGGTCCTACACTGTTTGCCATGCAGCTTGTGAATAATGTTAAGAAATTTTCATGTTTGACAGTCGGCAATGGCTGAGGCTAAATATATATATTCAGCAGGATAAGGGTTAAGACTTATTGGGTTTTCTGGGTTTCTTTTTCCCGCCCATTTTTTGTCCAGTTGTGAGGAAGGTTTCAAAATTTAAAAGGGTGGGCCCATAAAATCACGAAAAAACACGCAAAAATCCGCCCAAATATTTTACTAATCGTCGAGTCGAGCAATTAAGTGACAAATATATTTTTTCAGACTTTCAGTGGAATGCATACACCTTCAGGGGAGGCAACTCTTTCAAGCGTATTTTAGTCTCCCATGTCAATGAGGGTCAACTCTAAACGAAAGAATTTGCTCCTAAGGAGCAAATTCTTTCCTTTAAGAGTAGACCCCTTTTTCGTGGGACAAAGCTTATAGAAAAGAAAACAGGAAGTTCCGAAAGTTGCCCCCTTTTGAAAAATGTGGAAAATCTGCCAAGTAATTCCCATCAGATTTCATGTGACCAATAACGGACTTTAATTGACCAATAGTTCTGCTTTTCTGTTAGATTGTTTGTTTACTTGATTTGAGGTTAAACATCCCCATTAACATTATTTAGGTCATTTTGGAGACATTACTTCCAGTTTTGTGTGAAATTTTACCCGACGTTTAGATAAAATGACATTTCAATCCCTGCCGCCCAGTTAAACCGATATGGTATATATGCTCGGATGGTCCCACTCGCCAGGGCAGGCTTTGGGAGTTTATGGCTAAAATTAACAGACATCTGAAGCGTTGCATGTCCGACTCGCCAGGGCAGGCTTTGGGAGTTTATGGCTAAAGTTTACAGACATCTGAAGCGCCAGTATTATAGGCTGTTGTGTCAGGCAGCACCATGAACATGTGTCGCGTAAGGATCCGAAAGACTTTGGGGCTTGAACCATATGTAATTCGGGTCATTTCTCCGGTCAGTCGCAATGGCGAACTTCCACATAAAAAATGTTTATTTTCGAATCAATTTTTAAAATTCAAACTAATGCATCTGATAAAATAAAGTTCAGTTATGATTAGTTTGATTATTCTATTTTTAAAGTTTAATAGCCAAAAATTGATTTATTTGCCAGTTTAACGCATTTTGTTATTTGTTGATGGTATGGATAATGGTGTTAGATAGGGAATCGCAATATCGTCGATTCTGTTTGTTTTTTTTTTTTTTAATCAAAAATATAGGTAATGAGCGCTTTCTTTAATTATACCCCGACATTTTCTCAACAATCAAATTACCGATAATCCAAGTGTGTGTACAAAAATCCGGGAAGCAAAACATTCAATAAGTGTTAATCAGCCACATGCTTGATTTGTCACAGCACACCCGAGTGTCGCAAGATGGACCTGTCATTTTTTTCCGCAGTCGCGATAGGCAATACCCACCAGCCTACAGACCTGAGACCGTTAAATCCTTTGATCAATTGAGCACTCGCTGTCATTTACAAAGACGAACGCGACAGGAGAAAAAATACTGGCCACGACTGGAAACTTTACGCAAAATCTGGCGTAAAAAATGCCCATAGGGGCTTGAAGAAATATATGGGCTGCACGATGCTTCCACGCAGAGCTGAATCCGGCCCGCACACTAGTACTGGTAAACGGCTTTGAGGATCTAAGTCTGTCCAGGAACCGCGGTGCGAGGCGGACCGTCCATGCTAATAAACCCTATTGGTTTCATTTGGCGACAGGGCTTGAGATGTCATTTCATCTCAATGTCGGGTAAAAGTCCCACAAAATTGGGAGCAACGTCTCCAAAATGACCTTTACCGTGTTGACGGGGACGTTAAACTTCAAATCAAACAAACAAAACTGGCGTAAAAAATACGCCGGATCCGGCATTTCCCATCATTGATGCTCAATAAAGTTCTGTTCCCAACACTGTGATTACATCTTCATAGTCTCGTAGTTGATACGAACCATACAAACACACCTTTTTAATTTTGACCCCTACCGCTCAAAGTTGGAACTTCCTACTGTTTCTGTGAATAGCCCCGCCCATCATGGCTTGCAAAAATAGACTGGGCTGCATGATGTTTCCACGCAGAGCTGACCGAACACGAGTACTTGTAAACAGCTTAGAGGTTCTGAGCCTGCCTAGGAAATGTGTTGCGAGTCAGACCGTCCATGTATATAAACCCTATAGGTTTCATTGGGCGACAGGGCTTGAGAAGTCATTTCATCTCAATGTCTGGTAAAAGTCCCACGAAATTGGAAGTGACGTCTCCAAAATGACCTATACGGTGTTGCGGCCCCCGCCCATCTGGGCTTGAAGAAATACATGGGCTGCATGATGCTTTGGTAGCCGACAATGGGTGTGGCTAAATTAATTTATTCAGCAGGATAAGGGTTAAGTCTCCAAAACGAGACATTAGTTTTTCTGGGTTTCTTCTCTTTTGTCCGCCCAATTTTTGTCCCGATAAGTTCTCAGTAACCACTAGACAGATATGAAAATGAAGTTGTGCAGGAAGATTTCAAAATTTAAAAGTGTGGACCCAACAGGTCTCCTGGGGGGCACGCAAAAATCAGTAACCGTCGAGTCGAGCAATTAAGTGACAAATATTTTTTTTATTTATTTATTTTCTGATTTTTTTATTTATTTATAGGAAAGAATTTGCTCCTCTCCAATTCATTCTTTCTACTATTTCTATCTATATCGGTCGAATCAACATTGGAGCGTTTTCAATTCTAGTGTGATCGGTCATTGCCTATCCAGGTCTGCAGGATGAAAACATACACAGTAATCATGTAATAACGAAGAAATCTTTAACCTGCACAGAATGGGCCTCCCAGTTAACGTCCCGATGCGGAGGACGGTGCACTTTGTGGCATTCACCCGGAGCATGTTCGGACACCGCAGTTTTATTACCGCTGCCGGGAATCAAACCGGGGGCCTCTAGCATCACAGGCAGATGCACTATACCATTGAGCTACCACGCTTGATTCAATGTCGAGTGCCGGCTCGACCACTTTAATACATGTATATACAGGGGTTCATCCATTGTTCTTTCTTGTTTCTGCTACCGCCTCGAGGTTTAAACGAGTATCCACAATCTGTTTTGAGATGAATATATATTCGCTTGTGGGTACTGCTGGTCAGAACCGCCTCGAGGTTTTGTGTATTTTGTTTGATTTGAGGTTTAACGTCCCCGTCAACACTGTATATGTCATTTTGGAGACGTTGCTCTCAATTTTGTGGGACTTTTACCCAACATTGAGATGAAATGACATCTCAAGCCATGTCGCCACCTAGAGGTTTTAACGAGTATCCACAATCTCTGTTTTGAGCAGACTATAGATTGTGGCTACTGCTGGTTAGAACCGCTTCGAGGTTTTAACGAGTATCCACAATCTTCTTTTGAGCAGTATTAAAATCGATTGTAACATTAACTGACAGCGCTATTATCCCGCCCACGCTTAAAACGTCCAAAGACGTGTGTCAGTCATCTAAAATACCGGTTCAGAAGCACGTGATGGAAAGTTCAAAACGGTGCAACAAAGCTTTCGGCACGTATTTGATATTCGTCTCAAACAACATCAAAAGTACGTCTGGGAGAAGACCGATTGCTAACTTGCCGATAGCGTTGTTGTAAAGGTCAAAGTTCATAAAGGGGGTCTTTCTTTCGTGTCCGGTCAATAACTTTCTTATTCTCAGATGGATTTTGAAATTATTTGACAATTATGCTAACCATCATGAGACTACGTGTCGCACGCAAGACCCAAGTGGGTACCTCAAAGGTCAAGGTCATACTTAGAGGTCAAATGTCAAAAGAAGGGTCTTTTTGTGTACTGTCAGTAACCTTTTTATTTCTAGTTAGGCTTTTTAAAGTTACTTCGCAGAAATGTTCACCTTAATTAGACGATGTGCAGCGCGCAAGACCCAGGTCCATACCTCTAATGTCAAGGTATACCATACTTAGAGGTTAAAGGTCAAAATAGGGGTCTTTCTGTCGTATCCGTCAATAATGTTCTTATTCTCAGATGGATTTTGAAATTATTTGACAATTATGTTAACCATCATGAGACGACGTGTCGCACGCAAGACCCAAGTGGGTACCTCAAAGGACAAGGTCAAAAGATGGGTCTTTTTGTCGTGTACGGTCAATAACTTCCTTACTCCTGAATGAATTTCGAAATTACTTGGCAGAAATGTTAACTATAATGAGACGCTGCGTCCCGTGCAATACACAGGCCGGTACCACGGTCAAGGTCATACTTAGAGGTCAAAGGTAAAAAGGGTCTATTTTCGTTTCCGGTCAATAACCTTATCTGGATATACTTTTTAAAGTAACCTCTCAGAAACGTTCTCCTTTACTTGACAGTGTGTCGCGCGCAAGACCCAGGTCTGTACCTCCAATGTCAAGGTCATACTTAGAGGTCAAATATAAACAATGCTCTTTTTTCGTGTCCGGTCAATAACTTTCTTATTCTAAGATGGAATTTAAGATTACTTGGCAGAAATGTTAACCATCATGAGACATTGTGTTGCACGCAAGACCGAGGTCAGTACCTCTAATGTCAAGGTCATGCTTAGAAGTCAAATGCCAAAAGAAGGGTATTTTTTCGTGTCCGGTCAATAACTTATTCTTTGACGGTTTTTGAAATTACTAGGCAGAATTGTTATCCATCATGAGACGGCGTGTCACGTGCAAGACCCAGGTCGGTACCTCCAACGTCAATGTCATACTTAGATGTCAAAGGTCAAAAAGACCGTTTTTCGTTTCTGGTCAATAAGGTTTTTTAGCTCTACAGAGCCGGAAGCTCCGGGGGAGCTTATAGTATAGGCAGTGGTCCGTCGTCGTCGTCGTCCGTGTCTGTCTGGGTCGTCAACATTTTCAAACGACAACTTGGCCAATTTAAACCAAATTATATGTGGAGCCTCTATCGGAAGGGGGGACGAAAGTTTGTTCGTGAGGACTGGGTCAGATGACCAATTTGGCCGCCATGCCCATATATGTTAAAAACCTTTAAAAATCCTCTTATCATTAAGCGAACAGCCGATAACCTTGAAACTTTGTACGTAGCATTGGGGACTCAGGCTCTACAAAGTTTGTTCAAATGATGACCTTTGTTTGACTTTGACCTGTTTTACGACAAGGTCAAATTTGGTCACTTAAACATTTGTATGGAAAGAAAAAGGGAAAACAGTATATTTTTTTATTGCATGGTAGATTGTGATATCAGAAATGATATTTGCCATCAGCTGAATCCATGTTTATCAATTCCAAAGGTCAAGGTCATAGACTGATCTTTGTCCTGGTTGGCTCAGATTAAGTATTTTTTCTTCTTCTTCGCTTAAACTGCTGGGTTGATTGAAACCAAATTACATGTGGAGCCTCAATGGGAAGGGGAGAACGAAAATTTGTGGTTTTGAAGATGGTTTCACTGAAAAAAAATACCTTCGCTGTTTAAAAATCGTCTTAATTCGTAATACTTTTACAGATTAACAGCTCAATACTAATACTAGTTAGAATACCAAACAAAACTTAAAATTATCTAATTTGTGTACATGAAGAGCCTCTCCGACCAACAACACGGTTTTAGGAAAAGAAGATCCTGTGAGACGCAGCTGATCAACACGATCCAGGACCTTGCTTATGGATTGAACAACCACCAACAAATCGACACCATTCTACTGGATGTTTCGAAAGCGTTCGACAAAGTGGCGCACGAACGCTTAGCCAGAAAGTTACATCACTACGGTATACCGGGGAAGACCCTAGAATGGATTAAGAGTTTCCTGCAAGGAAGAACCCAACAAGTGGTGCTCGATGGAAAACCTTCTCCCGCCTCGCCTGTCACCTCAGGAGTACCTCAAGGAACGGTTCTCGGTCCCTTGTTGTTTTTTATCTACATCAACGACCTCCCCAGCAATGTCAGATCAACAGCGCGCTTCTTTGCCGATTACTGTTTGTTTTACCGGACTATAGATGCCGATGAAGATGGCACAGCACTGCAAGAGCACCCGATCAACTACAACAGTGGGGGCGTGTATGGCAAATGAAGTTTAACCCTGATAAAGGCGAGGTTATACGCATAACCAACAAGCGTGAAGTCATCAACAGCGACTACAAGATTCACGGCCAGACTCTCCAAGAGACCAACAAAGCCAAATATCTGGGCATCACCATCGACAGCTCCCTAGCCTGGAATCAACACGTGGCCGCAGTCACCAAGAAGGCTAACAACACTGTGTCCATCCTGCAAAGGAATCTATCTGCATTTCCCAAGGATGTTAAAGCCACCTGCTACAAGACGTTGGTGCGCCGCCAGCTGGAGTATGGCTCCTCTGTTTGGATCCTCACACCAAGTCCAACATCAACAAGTTGGAAGCCGTTCAACGTCACGCAGCAAGATTCTACCACAGCGACTACAGGCGCACAAGCAGCGTGACAGCTATGATGGAATATCTAGGTTGGGAACAATTACAGACCCGTCGCTAGCAGACCAAGATCATCATGCTAAACAGAATCATCAGCCAGCTTGTTGATATCCAGGCAGCGTCACTACTCATCCCTGCAGGCACTTACACCAGAGGGCATGCCAATAGATTCCTCGCGCCATACTGCAGCATGAACGCCTACAAGTATTCCTTCTACCCGTCCAGTATCCGCCTCTGGAACAGCCTGCAAGCCGAGCTTACCACAGCACCTCCCCCTGGTATCTTTAAGGCAAGGATAGGCGGAGCAGCTCCCTAGACCCACAGAGCACTATGTTTTTAATTTGTTTTTAACCCGCGCCGTGGACCTTCCGTCACACATGTATATACCACACATGCGTGAGAATGTTCCAGAGGAATCCAGCGCATTATTGGAAGATGATGATGAAGATGTATATGAATTTGTATTTTTATATTGTATTCAGTCCGCTGTCACATTTGATTTCATGCCATGCATGTTGTAACAGATGGGCGAATTGGTCCGGTGTTTGCAAATAAATCCCAAATTCCTTAAAAACTCACAAAAAACTCCTAAGTCAAGTAAACTTATCATCTAGCTATCTATCTAGCTATCTATCTTCTTATACTGAGTCGGTCACAATTGACCATTACCTCAGTTAGATGGGTGGCTAAATTTAGATTTAGCTAAATAAACTCACCGGATGAGCCCTTAAAACTGTTTACATTCTGAATAACAAAGGTATCCTAAAACGCATACCCATGATTCTCAATCTTACACTGTACGGGCTTTGAACTCCTCTGCGGTCTTGGCATTCACCGCAGAAGAGGGAAGACTATTCCATTGAGGAATAGTTCTAGGAAAGAAACAGTTTTTCAGGGCATCGCTATATGACTGGTACCTACGATATTGTGAGATGATTACATTTGATGCCCTTGTTTGGGTTGACGCGGTTGCAGGGTTCAATAAACATTGTATCAGAGGGTACCTTATAGAAGAAGGTTAAATTTAAAAGGTTTGCTCACGACAGGCCTTAAGGGACGGCCACTTTAGGTCATTAAGCATGTCACCGACGCTACTTCTATTTCGCTTTTTAGTTTAAGGGCACGGTGCCTAAGCATGTTGTAATCATGCAATCATTTGGTTTCAGAATCTATCTATCTTCTGATACTGCGTCGGTCACATTTGACCATTACCGCAGGTGTATATTACATACACTCCAGGTTTTTGCAGGATGAAAGCCTACACAGTAATCATGTAATTACGGTAGGGATCTTTAACCTGCACAGGGAATGGTTCTCCCTGCACAGGGGGCCTCCAGTTAACGTCCCGATCCGAAGGACGGTGCACTTTATGACATTTATCCCTGCAAATGATGCCAATGGAGCGTGTTCGGACACCGAAATTTTATCGCCGCTTCCGGGGATCGAACCCGGGACCTCTAGCATCAGAGGCAAGTGCACTAACCACTGAGCTTTCACGCTCCGTGAAGGTATCACGCTCCGTCAGCTATCAATCATCAGCAAACAATCGGACCGATGACCGGATATTATCAGGGAGATTATTGATGAATACCAGGAAGAGGACCGGTCCAAGTCGGTTTGAATTTTTTTACAATCAGTTAAGACATGCTTAGAGCTTTATCCAACGACAATTGAACATTTTAAACTAGACTCGCTCCCTACATTTTAACAGTCCCTTCTTCCGTTTCGCTCCTGGTGTATGAATGTTAAGTTGACGTGTCACCAATAACAATTCTGATTCTGATTCCGTTATTTAGGGGAGGTAACTGCCAAAAATAAAACACTGCCTCGCAGAGTGCCCCGCATATGGCCCCGCCAGAAGGGAACTAAAGGGAGAGCTGACAACATTAGGATACCAAGGGGAGATAAACGCGGTTTCTCTACTCAATCTAAATTCACAGGAAATGAGGGACGCGGTCTTCAAATTCTTTGAGAAAACAAACTACCTGGACAAAATATAGGGGAACACTAAGGGCGCAGACTAAATTTAATCGCATTGTACCGTGAAACACACCCCGTACGAGAATACATACTTTAAACCAAAATCTATAGAGACCCGAGTTCAGAACAGTAAAAATAAATATTCTAACCGCACCTTAGACGCTACCAACCAAAAAGGGCCGTAGTGATCAAAGGGCGGCCGTCTCACAGCGAAAAGGGGAACAAAGTCAACAATAGGCGCTGTGGTTGCGGCCTCGGCTTTGCACTTAGGAGTGCCTATCAGTGACAGCGATCCCTGGATCACTGTGAGAAGACCATAGCAGAACGGGGCATGGACCCACCACAAGGAAAATCCATAGCCCCGACCCACCCTCCAGAGGGGATGTGGCAAGCGAGAAGTTAAGACAAGGTGTAGCGTTGTGGTTGCGGCCCACTGGCTTTGCACTTATGAACGCTGCACCAAAGCCCTAGCTGATCGGGAGCCACACAGCCCGAAAGAGGACCACACGAAAGCACGCCGGGACTGGGCATGGACCCACCACAAGGAAAATCCATCGCCCAGCCCCTCCTGAGGGGGTGAGGCAAACGGGAAGTCAGAACGAGACGTAGCACTGTGGTTGCGGTCCTTGGACTTTGCACTTAGGAGCGTTGCGACAAAATCCTGGCTGATCGAGAGCCACACAACCCAAAGGAGAACGGCACAACAGCACACTAGCAAACAAAGCCTCTCCTTCAGGAACGCATATAGAAAAGTGGGACAGAAATAAGAAACGAGACGCCTAATCACATCTTTTTCTTTCTTTTTTCGCAACTTTCGCTTTCGAATAAAGGATGTACATTATAAGGTTACCCAAACGGAATGACCTTGGGGCCCTCAAAAGGGCCTTTTGCATACCACCACGACTGAAAAACGGCATCTCGCCTGTTATATCATACAGCCCTCCGTACTGCCCTTGTCGCATAACATAAAAATGACCAAAAACAGCAAATTGCGCCATGACCGTAATAAAGACAGACGGTCAAGATGGCCACATATCAATACAGACAAGGGCAATTAACTAACTAACTAGGGCATGACTTAGCGCGACCTGAAGGAAGGCTTTTAACACACACAACCACCCACGCGAAACTAAAACAACATACAACCACACTAGGTAGGTATATATAGCGATAGTTGTAGGATAGGAATACAGTAGAGAGGATAGTATAGAAAAGAGAGATCAAAAACCTGGAGTTAGAAGAAGAAGAAGAAGAAGAAGAAGAAGAGTTTTCTCAAAAAAGCGATTTCAAACAATTTTATTTGTGTAAATATGAAACATTAAAAACAAGATCGCATAGGAGCGCTCGACTGCGCACGTGCGCAGGCGGACGCTTGTATGCGACCTACATGATTATATAACAATTTGCACTAACCACTTTGACTAAAGAGATTGGCAAACGTTGCCTCGGGTCCCCAAACGGCTAGGCAAGAATACATTTTTTCTACTATGGTGCCTTCCTACACGTAGGATGCGATAATGCTATGCAAACATAGCGACACAAAATGACCCTACTACGGTCCGACAGAATACGACATCCTGCGTCGAGGAGGGCATCACTTTTTCTTAACTTCAAACGAAAAAGCATAAAAGGGGATTGACCTACTTTCCACATCCTCCGCGATAGAGGTCACCCACTAACTAAAATAAATACGAATTTGGGCTCGAGACGGCGGAAGCCAACACACCATGTTAATATGTTATATGTTGTATGTACAGAATAAACAAAAAAAAAAAAAAATATATATATATATATATAATCTTCAAGCACAACCTTGCAGGTACAAAAATTGTCCTTCCCAGCAACTGTGGGCGGATGGGCCTGTCCCAAAAACACCACAAACGAGATCGGCAAACGTTGGGCCTCCAAATGGTTAGGCAGGAAAACACTTTCCTCCTATGGTGCCTTCCTTCACGTAGGATGCGTTAATGATATGCAAACATGGCGAATGACCCACTTATGGTCCCGCAGAGTGCGGCATCCTACGTCGAGGAAGGCATCACTTTTTCTTAACTTAAAACGGCAAATGCATAAAAAGGGATTGACCTACTTTGCACATCCTCCGCGATAGAAGTCACTCACTAACAAAATAAGTGCGAATTCAAGCCCGAGACGGCGTAGGCCGGCACTTCATGTTATTATGTTACATATTGTATGTACAGATAAACCAAAAAAAAAAAAAAAAAAAAAACAAGAAAAAGAAAAAAAAATATATATATATAAACCACTAGCTTAATCTTGCAGGTACAAAAACTGTCCTCCCCAGCAACTGTGAGCGGGTGGGCTTGTCCTACAACGGACAACACCACCTTTAAGGCACAAGAAAAACAACCAAAACAGGTCCGTGGCGGGGTAAGCACATCCGCCCGCATATATGCTTAAAAAAAGACCACTCAACAAGCTGGGGAAACAGACCAAACAATGTAAAAATGTACATACGTTACATAAATATGCAAAAATCAAATAATAATAATAATAATAATAAAAAAATACTAATATCAGAATTGACCCTTTCCTGCTCTGACACGGTTCGGCATATTGACAAGCAAAAAATTATAACGTCGAGTAGAAGACAAAATGGACCGACTGCAGCGGACTTACGATAGACACGGACGGATGGGGCTGGAGCCGAGCGATGGTCTCCCCATTCACCGGCAACGTGGAATGGGGATAGCACCGAACGGCTACGGTGTAGTGCCAGAATGGATTCGTTCCCTGGGACCCCACCAGCTGACGACCCGCGACACGGGGAAACTGGAAACAACAACAACAACAAACTAATGTTATTGGACGGCTAATCAAGCACGCGAATGCTTGCAGCATCAAAGGAGGTATGTACGGAGATGGTTTGTGGAATCAGTAACCATGCCAGTCATCATGCAATACGCATGCGCCGGCTGGAGTGCTGGCTCCACGTTTTGCATTTCCGGCCTGATTTCCTACTTTCGATTTATTATTTACAACCAACTGACTGACAACCTGTTCACCTGAGAATACTAAGTCTTAGGTTTATCAAAGTAATAATTAATTCTCATGATTCACACACACTAGAAATAAGACTGTGTCATATGTTAATTCTTACACATGGTATTTGTAATCATACATCCTCTATCAGCTGAATTGTCCGCTGAGAGAAAATTGTCAATAAATTCGTCATGGTCCTAGTACGGCAAATGTCACAGTGAAGATAGGGTATTGTATCCCGTGGTGACTGGGAAGTATGGCAAGCCATTTTACTATTTATTATGGAGTGTGTGTGTGTGTGTGAATTCTGGTTTAACGTCCCTTTCAACAATTTTTCAGTCATATCACGACAGTGTCTGGTTGCGACAGGGAGCTCAATGCTCACTTTTACAGTGCTGCCTCACTGAAGTATCATGTCCCAGACACATTACATGATACCACACCCAGTCACATTATCCTTACACTGGGTCGACCAGTCCTAGCTCTACCCCGCAGCTAGTACCATTCTTAACGACTTTGGTATGTCGCGGCCCGGGATCGAACCCATGACTTCCCGTTCCCCGGAGCGGACACTCTACCAACTGAGCTATCTGGGCCGGTCTATTTATGGATTGTAGATATCTTATTAATTATATAAGATATCTTATATATTATATTAGATATCTAATATAATAAATAAGATATCTTATATAGTATATAAGATATCTGATATGTTATATAAGATAAATGCTATATTAGATATCTTATAAAGGATATAAGATATCTAATATAGGATATAAGATATCTAGTATGATATATAAGATATCTTATTTACCAAAATATATAAGCTATCTGATATGCTAAATAAGATATCTAATATAGCATATAAGATATCTTATATAACATATCAGATATCTTATATATTATATAAGATATCTTATGTAATATTTAGTATATCTTATATAACATATCAGATATCTTATATATTATATAAGATATCTTATGTAATATATAAGATATCTTATTTAATAATGGAAATAAGACATATGATATATAAGATATCTCATATATTATATAAGATATCTTATATGTTGTATTAGGTATCTTATTTGGTATATTAGATATCTTATTTAGCATATCAAATATGTATTCCAGTAATAAGATATCGTTTATCCTATATAAGATATCTCATTTAATATATTAGATATCTTATATGACTACCCCCATTTATGCCTAACATAACCCATTCTGTACCAGAAACCCTGGCAAACAGTGCAGGCCCAGATCAGATCAGGGCCTACACTATTAATAAAATGTTCAGCTTTATTCAGATTACACTACCTCTCATCATGTGTCATACCTAATTTTCGAAATGTGCTCCTGTCATAAATAAGCAGGAAGATTCCATTTGGTAAAAAAAAAAGGATAAAAGGGACAAAGAAAAATTGAACTAATTATGCGAACATTAGAGGCAGAAACCAGGCTGAATATATGGACAGTCTGGTGAGAGTCTTTGAATTTTTGTTTTTGTCAAAATACACTCACCTGTTTGGGATCCCTGTTTTATTTATAAACACATATGTACGATTACAGTTTATAATTAATAATTATTACTGTAGCAGTCTAATGGAGAGGTAGTGACTATTATTTTTCACTTCTTTCCAATTTATATAAGATATCTTATATGTTAATTAAGATATCTTATTTATCAAATGTATATAAGATATCTTATGTTAAATAAGATATCTGGTATACCAATTAAGATATATACAAATATAAATAAGATATTTGATATAATATATTAGATATCTGATATGTTAGATAAGATATTTTATATGCTATATAAGATATCTTATTTAGTATATTAGATATCTTATATAGCATAAAAGATATCTTATATGTTTTAGTAAACAAGATATCTTATATGTTATATATAACATGTTATATGTTATATTAGATATCTTATTTAACATATAAGATATCTTATATATCATATCAGATATCTGAATTGCAGAATTAAATAAGATATCTCACATAGGATATAAGTTATCTACTTTAGTATATAAGATATCTTAATTGTTATATCAGATATCTTATATAGGATATAATATATCAGATATCTACATTCCATAATAAATAGTAAAATTGCTTGCCATAGGGAAGCAACGTTGCATTCATAATTTCTTTGCATCAAACAAAGTATCCTTTAACAAATCCTTACCTACCTTCATTTATGAGGTGCCATTTTACTATTTAATTGAAATTCAAGATTTTGTTTGTTTGTATTGGAGTTTAACGGCCCAGTCCTAACTATTTAGGTCATTTTTAAGCCAGTCAGTTTACCATTCCACACTTTTCTTGGGAAGCTTATACGTAAGCTATTAACCACATTTCGAAAACACTGCCTATACAAATACATAGTAAAGTTTATCGCCACAAAAAGGAAACTTTAAAGATGAAAAATTGTGATATTTTTCTTACTTCTGCTTAAAATAGAGATTCTGGTTACACGTTAGAACCGCTTCATCGAGGCGTTTCTAACAAGTACCCACAATCTATATTTTGGAGCAGAAATAAGAAAAAAGGTTTACCCCTGCCAACCCAAGTTTTACTATATAAAAGTGGGGTTCAAGAGGGTCAAAAGCTTTATAGACGCATTTCATGATTAGTACAGTGCACATTCTTTCACAGAAACGGACAACTGCCCTTCTTGAATCAGCAGAATGGAAAAATGACTGTTAAAAAGATTTTATGATCCATGTCCAGGAAAGAATGTTGCCGAAACGGACAGGACTCAAACACGTGTCCTCCTGATCACCAATCAGACCTACATCTCACTGAGCTACCGAGGTCAGCTTCAATTTCAAGTTATTTATTAATAAAATTTCTGGTATCTTTAATACAATAATTGGATAGCAATAAATATTATTAGATATGTATAAATAATATTAGATATCTATTATCTATTTTATGATATACATAATACATTTAGGGACATCTATAATTCGAATTATAGATATCTGTTATTCGATGGAAAGATGTTAAATATTTAAGAAAATATAATTACATTTATTGATATCAATAATATAGTTTCTTTTATTCATTATTGAAAATTGTGACATCTGTAATTCAGCCTTTTAAATGATATCCATAATTTGATTTTTAGATATCTATATATGCAAAGGAATTATATATGTATATATCTATATATTGAAAAATAGATATCTATAATTTGAAGATATATTACATATCATTATTATAGATATTATTTATAGATATCATTATTATAGATATTATTTATAGATATCATTATTATAGATATTATTTATTGATATCTAACAATAATTATTGATATACTATAGTTTATTACAGATATCTATAAATCAAATTATAATTATCAATAAATCAAATTTTAGATATGAACGATTAACATTATTGATATCTATAATTATCTGTATTTTTTGCTATCATAAAATGAAATTCATGATATGTTATATATATTTCTTGATATCAATAGATTTGTTTCCTGATATCAATAATTTCTTTGCATATGTAAATATCTAAAAATAAAATTATAGAGATCATTTAAAAGGCTGAATCATAGATATAACAATTTTCAATAATGGATATCATAAAATACATTTTGGTCATGAATAAATGAAACTATCGATATTTTATAATGCTCTTTAATATTTAGTGTCCATATATCAAAATAAAAGTAATCTACTATTGAAATTATTGATAACCATTTACTTACTATGGATATCATGAAAAAAATAATATCTAATGTCAGTAATGTTAATTATCTATAATTTGATTTATAGATATCTACAAACTGATTTATAGATGTCATTATTATAGATATTATTTATCGATATGTGACAATAATTATTGATAAACTGTAGTTTATTTCAGATATCTATAAATCAAATTATAGATATCAATAAATCAAATTATAGATATGTACAATTGACATTATTGATATCTATAATTAGCTGTATGTTTTGCTTTCATAAAATGAAATCCGTGATATGTAATATATATTTCTTGATACCAATAGATATGTTTCCTGATATCTTTAATTTCTTTGCATATATAAATATCTAAAAGTCAAATTATAGAGATCATTTAAAAGGCTGAATTATAGATATCACATTTTTCAATAATAGATATAATCATAAAATATATTATGGTCATAAATAAATGAAACTATTGATATTTTAAAATTCTCTTCAATCTTTGTTATCCATATATCAAAATAATAGATATCTACTATTGAAATTATTGATAACCCTTTACTTGTTATGGATATCATGAAATAAATAATAAATATCTAATATCAACAATGTTAATTATCTATAATTTGATTTATAGATATCTACAAATTGATTTATAGATGTCTATAACAAAGATATAGGATAACAATAAATATTATTACATATCTATAAATAATATTAGATATGTATTATTTATTTTATTATATCCATAATGTGCTAAGGGATAGCTATAGTTCCAATTATAGATATCTTTTATTCGCTATAGAGATACCAAATATTGATGAACATTTCAGGATATCAAGAATTACATTTATTGATATCCTTCATATATTTTCTGATATCCATTATTGAAAACTTTGATATCTTTTATCCAGCCTTGAAATGGTATCTGTAATTTGATTTTTAGATATGTATATATGTAAAGGAATCATGGATATCATTAGACAAATTTATAGATATCAAGAAATATATATTACATATCATTGATTACATTTTATGATGTCAAAATATTGATAATAATGATAATCATACATAGCTATAATTTGATTTATAGATATCTATAATTTGATATATAAATATCTAAAGTACAGTTACAGATTTCTCCGAATTGTATTAAATAGTAATATCGCATCATGCCTCATATACTTGTCACGATGACTCATACCGCTGTCACTATGACTCACATAGCTGTCATGATTACTCATACACCTTTCGTCCTGACTCAAACACGTGCCACTCTCTATCACTTTGACTCGTTTAGCTCTTGCTATGACTCACATTGACCCATACAGCTGTCACGGTGACTCATACTTCTGTAACTATGACTTATAATGCTGTCACGAGTTGCATACATCATGGATCATACAGCTGTCACGACGACTTAAACACTTGTCAGCATAACTTATAAAGCTAATGACTAATACTGCTGTAACCATGAATCATACGCCACCATAAATCAAACAGCTGTCATCTTGACTCATACAGCTGTCAGTGATGCATGCATCTGGCATCATGGCTTTTACAGCTGACACCATTACTCATAGAGCTGTCGCAATGACTTATATAGCTATAACCGTGACCGGAAGCACAAAGCAGTTAATATTAACATTACCACAGTTATGTTCTTACAATCTAATTAAAAATAGTACTGTTGCTCTTCACAAACAATTATATTAAAAAAAGAGTTCAAATAATAGCTATATGAGTCCTAGTGGTAGCTTTATTAGTCATCGTAAAACATGTATGAGTCATATTGACAGCTGTTGTAGACATGGTGACAGTTGTAGTAGTCATGGTGGCAGCTGTAGGAATCATGATGTGAGTCATGTTGACAGGTGTATAAGTGATGTTAACACTTTCTGTTCTAAAAAATTATTGGTTTCATATACACATGTAAACTGATTTATATGTTATTTTTCATATATATTGTGTATGTCATGTATACTTTGCAATGTATGATTCCACTGATATTGTAATCAGTATTCCACAAATAAATAAAAGAATTAGCAACAGGACTCATATAGCAAAAAACCTCCATTCCGACAGCTTTCACCATGAATCCCAAAGCTATCTCAATGACTCATATAACTGTCATCATGATTCGTGCATCTCTAAGTGTGATTCCTAAAACTATCCCCTTATGAAAGCAGCTGTCACCATGGCACATACATCTGTCTCCGTGATTCATACAGCCATCAGTATGTCTCATCCAGCTATAAGCATGACTCATATAGCTGTCGCCAGGGGTCAGTGACACACACAGCTGTCTCCAAGGCTCATACAGCTATCACAATGACCCATATAGCTGTCATAATGACTCTCATACTGCTGTCACAATGACTCACGCAGTTGTAACAATGGCCAATACAGCTGTCTACATGGCTCATACAACTATCACCATGACTCATTCAACTATCATCATGACTCGTACTGCTGCCACCATGACTGATAAAGCTGTCATCATCACTCATACAGCTATCGCCATGACGTATGCGGACAGCACTTTCATAGCTGTTATTATGGCTCTTCCAGCTGTCTCTGTGGTTCTTAAAGCAATCACCATGACTCATACCGCTGTCACCATTACTAATTCAGCGATTGTCATGACCTATTCAGCTATCACCATGAATACAGCAAACATCTATCTCCATATCTACTGTAGATATTGCAATGACTCATACAGCAATAAGATCACTCACACAGCTGTTACCATAACTCATGCAGCCATCAGCACGACTTCTACAGCTATCACCAGGAATCATACAGCGCATACAATGACGCAGATATCTTAATTTCACATACAACTGCCACCGAGATTTATTTGTATCTCCTATAGCTATCAGCATGAACTATGCATTCGTAGCCATTGTTCATACAGCTGTCACGACGACTTATATGACTGTCACGATGTCTTTCAGCTGTCACAATGACTCATAGAACAGTCGACATGTCACATACAGCTCTCACCATGATCCGTACAACTCTTATCACTGAGATATACAGATATCAACATGTTTCATACAGCTATCGGCATGGCTTGAACAGCTGTCACGATGACACATACAGCTGCATGCCATGATGGCTAATGCATCTGTCACAAATCATGACTCATATACAGCCATGACTATGACTGCCACTACCATGATGCATACAGCTATCACAATGACTGATTCAGCTGTCAGCGGGGATCATACAGGTCTCATCATGCCTCATACACCTGTCATGATGACTCATACGACTGTCATTATGACTCACACAGCTGTCATTATGATTCATACACCTGTCATCATGACTCAAACACATGTCACTCCCTGTCACTTTGACTCGTTTACTCTTGCTATGACCTACACAACTGTCAAATTGTCCCATACGGCTGTCATGATGACTCGTACGTCTGTAACCATGACTCATCACGTTGTCACGAGTTGCATACAGCATGGCTCCTACAGCTGTGACAACGCCTCACAGTTGTCAGCAAAACCCATGAAGCGAATGACTAACACTGCTGTCACCATGAAATGAACGACACCGTAAATCAAACAGCAGTCATCTTGACTCATACGGCTGGCATAATGTCTTTTACAGCTGACACAATGACTCATAGAGCTATCATAATGACTTATATAGCTATAACCGTGACTAATACAGCTATCACATTGGTGATATCTCGGTGACCCATATCATTACAAATAAAGCTGTAAAGAGGGCTGACTCATGCAGCTGTCACCATGACGCACATAGCTATAACCATACAGCTGTGACCATGACGCCTATATCTATCAGCACGACTTATGTAGCTTTCACCAAGGCTCTTATTGCTACTGTCATGACTTCTACAGCTGTAAACATGACTCCTATAACTACCGCCATGACCTGTACAGCTTTCATCAGTACCAATGTGGCTGTTAACATCACGTATAAACTTGTCAACATGACTCACACAGCTATCATCATGACTCCTACAGCTGTTACCATGACTACTACAACTGTCACCATGACTGCAACAGCTGTCCGCATGACTTATACATCTATGACAATGACTAATAAAGCTGTAACTAGGACTCATATAGCTATTATTTTAAATATTTTTATAAAATATAAATATATCCATGAAGAGCAACAGTACTATTTGTAATTAGAATGTTGGAAATATCTTCATTACTATTTACATATAATATTTACAACATTGTACTACTTTGGCCCATAGTCTTTCTGTGTTAATTGGTTGCACATACACATGTCACTGATTTACTATTTTATTATTTCTTATATATTGTGTATCCCATGTATGCTTTGCAGTGTATGATACCACTGATATTGTTTTCAGTATTTCATTTATATATAACAGAAATATCAAGATGACTGCTAATACCTTCATTAGGGCCCCGCACTGAAAGTGTGGGTGCCCTATAGTAATCACTCTGTCCGTCCGTCTGTCTGTCTGTCTGTCTGTCCGTCCACAAATTTTCCTATTCCTCTGATAGCGCTGCCGGGGCCCTAGTCAGTTTCACTGACAGCTCTAGTTCATACAGCTTTCGTCATGACTACGATAGCCATCACAATGACTCATATAACTGTCATCATGATTCATGCATCTCTAAGCGTGATTCCTTCACCTATCACCATGATGAAAGCAGCTGTCACTACTGCATATACTTCTGTCTCCGTGACTCTTACAGCCATAAGTATGTCTCATACAGCTGTATGCCAGACTCATATAGCTGTCACCAGGAGTCATTGAGCTTTCACTTTGACACTTACAGCTGTCTCCAAGGCTCATGCAGCTATCATAATGACCCAAACAGCTGTCACAATGACTCTCATACTGCTGTCATCATGACTGATACAGTTGTAACCATGGCTCATGCAACTATCACCATGACTTATACAATTATCATCATGACTCGTTCTTCTGCCAGCATGACTGATAAAGTCGTCATCGTCACCCGTACAGCTATCGCCATGACGATGCTGACAACACTATCATAGTGCTGTAAGCATAACACATGGAGCTGTCATCATGGATCATACAGCTGTCTCTGTGGTTCTTACAACAATCACCATGACTCATACTGCTGTCGCTTTTTCTACAGTAAAGTAATTATCATGCCCCATTCAGCTGTTACCATGACTAACACAATGTCTCGGGTATCTTAATTTCACATACAGCTTTCATCGTGTCTAATACAGCAATCACTATAACTAATACAGCTGCCACGACAACTCATAGCATAACTCATACGGCAATCACGATAACTCGTACAGCTAGCAACACGACACAAACAGCTATTACAATAACTCATAGAGCTTTTTCCATGACTCGGATATCTCTCAGCACGACCTTTAAAGCTTTCACCAAGACACCTATAGCTACCACCTTTACTCATTCAGGTGTTACTTTGACTTTTTAGCTATCGTAAACACCTATACGACTGTAACCATGACCAATACAGCTGTTAACATCACACAAACAGCTGTCACCATGACTCACTAATCTATCATCATAACTACTGCTACGAGTGTCAGTATAACTACTACAGCTATCAATGTGACTAATGCATCTTTAAAAATGGCTCATACGATCGTCATCACGGCTTATATAGCTATCGCCAATGCTTACAGCTTCCACAGTGATTCTTACAACTGTCACCATAATTCATGCAGCTCTTAACGTGACCCCAACAGCTATCACCATGGCGAATGCAGCTGTCACCACAGCTCATACAGCTATCTCCATGACTCATAGTGCCACCAGTCTGTGCTCATACAGCTTAAAGCATCGCCCATATTGCTGTCGGCAGGGTTCACACAGCAAACACTATGTCTAATACAGCTGTAACAATGAACCAGATGACTACGCCTAAAGCTGTCTTCATGCCTCATACAGCTGTCAGGATGACTCGAACGGCTGTCACAGTCACTCATTCATTGACCACCATGGCCCATAAAGCTATCATAATGACTAATACAGCAAGCTCCCGCCCATCGGGACTTTGAGAAATAAATCGGTATGCAAAGTGCTTCCACGCAGAGCTGAAACCGACCGCACGTGAGTACTGGTATGCAGCATAGGTCTAAGCCTGTTCAGGCAAAACGGTGCGAGTCCATGCATATAAACATTTTGATTTCATAGGGCGACAGGGCTTGGGATTTCATTTCATCTCAATGTCGGGTAAAAGTCCGCCAAAATTGAAAGCAATGTTTCGAAAATGACCTAAATAGTGTTGACAGGGACTTTAAACCTCTATTCAAACAAACAAACAAACAAAGAAAAGACTAATAGAGCTATCTCAATCACTCAAATAGCTATCACCATGAGGGCTGTAGCTATTACCATAACTCATACAGCAATTAAGATGACTCATACAGCTGTCACCAGGACTCACATAGCTATCACCATGACTTCTATAACTATCACCATGAATTATACAGCTACCAACATGATTCATACAGATATCTTTATTCACATATAGCTGTCACCACGACACACAGCGCTTTCAATAGCCATATCTCCAAAACTGTCACAAAGAACCATGCAGCTGAAACCAATCGCTCATACAGCTGTCCATATCAACATGACTCACGCAGCTTTCCCCGAGACTCCTACAGCTGTCACCATGACTTCTTCAGATGTCATCATGTCTCATATAGCGGTTCCCATGACACATACAGCTGCCAGCAAGACTTCTACACGAATCATACGGCGCCCAAAATGACTCGGATATCTTAATTTCATATACAGCTTCCATAAAGACTTATTCCTTTTCAACAGTCGTATCTCCTGTAGCTATAAATTATGCACCTGTAACCATTGTTCATGTAGCTATCAACATCGCTTATAAGGCTGTCAACATGACTCACACGGCTTTCTTTATGACTTCAACAGCTGACACTATGACTACTTCAGTTGTCACCATGACTCTAACAATGGTACCCATGACACCTATAGCTGTCACCATGACTCAAACAGTTGTCAACGTTGCTCACATCCCTCTCACTAAGACTGATATAGCTTTTATCGTGTCTAATGCAGCGATCACTATAATTTATACAGCTGAAACGACGAGTCATATCATGACTAATACAGCCATCACGATGACTCATACTGCTGTCAACACGCCACCACGACACATACAGCTATAACCATAACTCATACAGCTTTTACCATGACTCCGGTATCTATTAGCACGCCTTTTAAGCTTTCACCAAGACACATGCAGATATCTTAATTACACATTCAGATGTCACATTGACTTGTATAGCTATTGTTATGACCCATTGCCAATTCAGCTGTTAACATCACACATACCATATCTCACAAATCTGTCATCATGGCAACTGCTGCTTTCAGTATGACTACTACAGCTGTCAATACATCTTTCAAAATGCCTCATACGGCTGCCATCATGGCTTTTACAGCTATCACATGACAACAGCTTTCACCGTGACACTTAGAAGTGTTACCATAATTCATGCAGCTCTCATCTTTATCACTACAGCTGTCACCATGATGAATACAGCTGTCATCTTAGTTCATGCAGCTATCTCCGTTACTCATACAGCCATCACTCCGTGCTCATACAGCTATGAGAATCGCTCATATTGCTTTCGTCAGGGGCCATAAAGCTTACACAGCTGTAACAATGAACCACATGACTATGCCTAAAGCTGTCTTCATGCCTCATACAGCTATCAGCATGAATCAAACAACTGTCACAGTGACTCATTTAGTGACCACTATGACCAATATAGCTATCACTTTGACTAATACAGCAAGCCCCGTAAACCTCTATTCAAATAAACAAAGGGAAGACTAATACAGCTATCACAATTACTCGTACATATATCAGTTTGAGTCTTGTAGCTATTCCCATAACGCATACAGCTATTTAGATGACTCATACAGCTTTCACCGTGACTCTCACAGCTATCACCACGACTTCTATCACTATCACCATGATTCATACAGCTACCAACATGACTCATACACATATCTTAATTTCAAACACAGCTGTCACCAAGACCGATAACACTTTCATCAGCCATATTATCTAATGTACTGTCACTATGATTTGTGCAGCTGCAACCATTGTTCATACAGCGGGTCCATATCAACATGACTCACACAGCTGTCCTCACGACTCCTACAGTTGTCACCATAACTGCTTCAGATGCCATTATGTCTCACACAGCGATTGCCATGACACATACAGCTGTCATCATGACGCATACAGCTATCAACATGACTCGCATAAGTCTTCACAGTTGCTCACACAACTGTCAACATGACTAATACAGCTAGCCCCATGACTTACAATGCTATCATCATGACTCATTGAGCTGTGACCACCATTAAAGCCTCCGCGGGTGTAGTGGTTAAACTACTCGTCTTAGAAACCATGTATCTTGGGGTTCGATTTGAGCAGATAATGTTATCTTAGTGCAGATTATATTTTCCTTTCCTTTATGATCCTACGCCTTGCAAACTATATTGCTGTGTATGAAAATACTCAATGAAACCGAGTCTCCGATTTTCGTTCTTTATGCGTCCTTTGTTTCCAAAGGCAGCCTTTGCCTCACTGAAGCTGTTGTTAAGTGCCGTGTGGCGGCCGTAAAAAGTCTCCCTGTGCTTCATCATAGGGCAGATTATATTTTCTTTTCCTCTGGGATCATTGAGCCTATTTTGTTTACTTTGAAAATCGAATATCGCTTAAGCCGGTGCTAGGCATATGCAGCCTTGCAAACTATATTGCTGTGTATGAAGAGCCTCAATAAAACCGAGTCTCCAATTTTCGTTCTTGTATGTGTTCTTTGTTTCCAAAGGCAATCGTTTAGCTTTTTATTTTACAGACTTTTGGATAAGTCTTTAAACTGAGGTCCACTTTCTATATGATCTTAGTTGTTGGTGGGACGAAACATGCCCCAGCACACACACACACACACACACACACACACACACACACACACACACACACACACACACACACACACACACACAGAGCTGTCACCATGACTTACAGGTATACTGCTTCCACCATGACGACTACAGCTATCACTACGACTGATAAATGTACGTATCACTACCACAGGGACACATTCATTTATTACCATGGCTCTTATAGCTAGTACTAGGACTTAAACAGCTTCAACCTTGACTCCTAAAGCTATTACCATTACTCATACTGATATTACTGTGACTTATACAGCAATCACCACGACTCAGGCTGCTAGCGCATTGACGACTAAAGTTATCACCAGGACTCATACAGCTGCCACTATGATTCATACAGCTGTCCATATGACGTATAAAAAGTAGAAGTAAAACAAAGATCAGGAATCGATACAATTAACTTACTCCATCCATCAAAGTAGAAGTAAAACAAAGATCAGGAATTGATACAATTAACTTACTCCACCCATAAAAGACACCAAAGGGAAAGAAATACAAACAATAAGCGACCAGACCATAATGGAAACCTAAACAAAGGAAGGCCATAAGGACAGTTACTTTCCCACAAAATGGCCATATGGCCATCCAAAACCAAAAGACACAAGTGATACACACAGTAAGTAACAAACAACAACATAAATTAATCGCCACAGAAGAGCCGCCTTGGAACGGTCAGTGGAAGATTTCCACTGGGGGGCTTAAATCGATTTTACGTTGCCACAATCCTCGCCCTTACTTCCGTCGCGATTTAGACAAATAATTTGTTCAGTCCGCATGAAGGCCTCCTAACTGATCAGTGCAACATCTCCGTGAACACAAAAATCAAAGAACCACAGAGGTGAGACAACGGTGAGGACTCGACAGCAAGAAACCACTGAAATGCTGGAGCAAAAGAAAACCAACAGTTAGACTCCGATGGGCCCGACCAGAGACAGAGCATCAGACACCAACCAACATTACCTTGAATTAGATCTCTCTAATTCTCAATAAGCCTTTGGAGCCGTCATAGCATCTGAGGCCTGACCCACCGGCGTGCAATTAAAGAGGGAAGCAAAGTTGCCAACCGTGATTGGGTTAAGCTGCCAGAAGACCAATACAGTTGTCACAATGACTCTTTCAGCTGCTGTCATAATTCACAGGTTGGTGCTATCGTTATGACTATACTACAGCTATCACCATGACTCCTTCATGGGCCAGTCTGGCTTATACCACCACGACTCATACAGCTGTCCCTATGACGTATAAAGCTGCCACAAGACCTATACAATTGTCACAATGACTCTTACAGCTGCTGTCATAATTCAGAGGTTGCTGCTATCGCTATGACTACACTATAGCTGTCACCATGACTCCTTCATCGGCCACTCTGGCTCATATCACTATGACTCATACAGCTGTCCCTATGGCGTATAAAGCTGCCACAAGACCCATACAATTGTCACAATGACTCTTACAGCTGCTAAGCCCCGCCCATAGGGGCTTGAAGAAATATATGGGCTGCATGATGCTTCCACGCAGAGCTGAATCCGGCCCGCACACTAGTACTGGTAAACCGCTTAGAGGATCTAAGCCTGTCCAGGAACCGCGGTGCGAGCCGGACCGTCCATGCTAATAAACCCTATTGGTTTCATTGGGCGACAGGGCTTGAGATGTCATTTCATCTCAATGTCGGGTAAAAGTCTCACAAAATTGGAAGCAACGTCTCTAAAATTACCTTTACAGTGTTGACGGGGACGTTAAGCCTCAAATCAAACAAACAAACTTACAGCTGCTGTCATAATTCAGACGTTGCTGCTATCGCTATGTCTACACTATAGTTGTCACCATGACTCCTTCATCGGCAACTCTGGCTCATATCACCATGACTCTTGCAGATGTCACTATGGTTCATAAAGCTATCATAGACTCATAGAGCTATCATCATGTCGCCTTAAGCTGTCACCATGGCGTATAAACTATCACCCTTATTCACACAGCTTTCATCATGACTCAAACAGTTAGAAGCATGGCTCATATAGCTTTCACCATAAGTCATACAACTATCACTATGACTATCCCCAAGAATCACATAGCCCAGATAATCCTGCAGACTACGATTTTCTCTTCCATGTTGAAGTACTTGCTTCCAAAAGATAATCCCTTGCATATGACATTTTAACTTCACCACAGCTGGTGTTTAGGGAATGTGTGGCGGTTGTCAAAAGTCTCCCTGCCCTTCGGCATAGATTGGGTTATATTTTCTAGTCCTTATCGATCATTGATTCCACTGCTTAAATTTTAGAATATTTGAAGGTCACTGGCTAGGCCTAAATACGGGTACTAGCTAGTCCGTCCCATAAAAACTTGTACACTACGGCTTTCGGTTCCGTATTGTAGCCCTTGGTTGCTTTCAAAGGATTACCCATTATATAGAACATCATACAGTTATTACCATGTATCAAATGGTTATCACCATGTCACCCGCAGCTGACTTCCTGACTCATACAGCTATCATCATGATTCATTTAGCTATCATCATGACTCATTCAGCTATCCCCACAAATCATATTCCTATCACTGTTACGTCTGTATTACCTTGGCACATACAACTATCACCATGACTCATACAGCTGTCACCATGACCAATACAGCTACCACAAATACTCCTGCAGCTGTCATGATTATTCATCAATGATTCAGATTCTGTCTCATGAATGAATCAGTGAAATTTGTTCAAACTTGGTACAATATATCATTGTGACCGACCTTAGATTTGATAAGTTTTTGATGACCTTGACCTTATTTCTAAGGTCAAAGGTCCCCAAAACTGTCAATTTTGGCTTATCTGCACCGGTGTCTTGAATGAATAGCTGACATTTGGCCAGTCTTTCTAGAACATTTATTTGTACAATATGTCATTGTAACCTACCAAAGATTTGGTTTGCTTTTGGTGACCTTAACATTTTTTTCAAGGTCACAGGCCCTCCAAAACTGTCAATTTTAGGTCAGAAATGGCTTACCAGCACCCTTTCACATGAGCGAATTGTGATATACTTTTATCTACTCTGTAAACAGTAGATATTTACCGTAAACTTCGCATAAATGTTACGCACCATGAGTGGTTCTACAGAAAATAGGAATTGTAATTCTGGTTTACTTCCTTTCGGAGATATTGCCCTTTGAACATTGAAAATAGTCACCTTATTCATGTATTAATGTCAACTTTATTAAGGGAATGACTAATGCACCTTCACTTTGAATTCATTTTGACAGTGTTTATGGCCGCCCATCGGGGCTTGAAGAAATAGATGGGCTGCATGATGCTTCCAGAGCTGAAATCGACCACACACGAGTACTTGTAAACCGCTTAGAGGATCTAAGCCTGCCCAGGCAAGGCGGGGCGAGTGGACCAATCCAAGGTTATAAACCCTATTGGTTTCATTCAGAAGTCATTTCATTTCAGTTTTGGGTAAAAGTCCCACAGAATTGGAAGCAACTTCTCGAGAATGACCTATACAGTGTTGACGGGGATGCTTAACCTCGGATCAAACAAACAAGTGTTATGGCACTTGCTTGATGAAAATTAGTGGCAAGGCATAATGCATTGCTTTTATTTTTCTAAAGGCATACTGTACTTTTTTTTATTTGAGGTTTAACATCCCCATCAACATTGTAAAGATCATTGTTGGAGATGTTGCTTCTAGTTTTATCGGACTTTTACCAGACATTGAGATGAAATGACATCTCAGGCCCTGCCGCCAAATGAAACCAATATTGTTTTTATGTATGACGGGCCCAACTCGCACCACTTTTTCCTTGGTCAGGCTTAGACCCTCTAAGCAGTTTACCAGTACTCATGTGCGGTCTGTTTCAGCTCTGCGTGTAAGGATCATGAAGCCCAGTCTATTTCTTCAAGCCCCCACGTGTGGGGGCCAGTTACATTTTGATTGTTTTCATACAGCATGCCTTTTTTATCTAATTTGTATTATTTCTACATTTAGGCATGATATAGTGAAGCTGGAGACTAAAGATCGCTGCCATGAGGAAGGTGCAGTTCAATATTTGAGAAACCAAAGGAATTTTGTAAGAACATTTTTTTTTACACGAAATTAGGAAAGCTTTGAGTGAGTTGACTTAAGATTACAGTTTGCCAATTAGACGTGTGCCATTAATTGGTGTAGTCTCAAATATGTTATGCTATCCAATTGATAGGAGTTGTTTAGATGATTCCATTTAAATGCCAGTTAAAGTTAATGGGGCTTGACCAGTAAATATGCCAAAATAGGATTGGTTCAGCCGTTACATATTTTAGGTGAAGCTTTAGACCTATGCTATAAAATAAAAGTGAAGGCATTGATCTGGAATCGATACAATTACCTCACACCTCCCATCGTTGACAAGAAAGTGATGTTCCATGTATCATGCACTTGTAATTACATGATTATACTAAATCGTTAAATACAGGTATAAAATCAGACTAAAGATTTTTAGCTTACCAGAGCCGAAGGCTGTGGCAGATCTTATAGGATAGGCAGTTGTCCGTCGTCTGCGTAGTATGTCTGGCATCAACATTTACAGACAACATCTCTTCTGAAGCCACTGGTCCGATTGAGATCAGATTGTATCTGTAGCATCCTTGGGTTGTAGGATTTAAGGTTTATGTTTTTTATGAAATAAGTGTGGTTGCTATAGCAACTTTGAGTTTCCATAGACTTCTGATGGGGAAAATTGAAAAATTGCATTAACTGCCAAGCTTTTGCAGATATTTTGAAAAAACTTATGTTCCTCGTGTAGTCTAGCATGTGCCAACTGATTTTAGGCATATTGCTCCTTTTTAGCTCGCCTGTACTAAGTACATGGAGAGCTATTGTTGTCACCTCGGTCGTCTGCGTGCGCGTTTGCATTTGTATTTGTGTGATCCTTCCCGTCACACTGCGTTAAAGTTATTCAAATGTTAAATCTCAACAGCCACTCATATTTAGAATTTAAGTACCTGGGAGGGTCTCCTGATGTTCAAAGAGAACAGACCGCTGGGTTTATGCCCCTGAGTGGGCCTAGGGGTCAAAATCTAGAACACCAATGTAATTTTGTGTTAAAACTTTTGAAATGCTTGCTTCCAAAGGGTATCCCTTTTATAGAACATATTTGACTTCACTACAGCTGGTGTGTGGGAATGTGTGGCGGCGGTAAAAAGTCTCCCGGCCCTACATCATAGTGTAGATTATATTTTCTTGTCCTTTGGGATCATTGATTCCATTGTGGAATTTTGAAAATATCTGAGGGTCACTGATGAGGCCTAATTGGCCGAAACTAGCTAGTCTGGCCCAGAAAACATGTACACTCCATATTTTTTAGTTCTGTGGTGTATTCCTTGCTTCCAAAGGGTAACCCTTTTATAGAACATATTATATCTCAACAGTCACTCATCACAAAACATTCATACTTACAACTTGGATACCTGGGAGTGTCTTCTGAGATTCCAAGACAACACACCCCTGTGTTCATGCCTGGAAATGGGGCTGGGGTGGGTTAGGGGTCAAAATCTAGGACACCTTTGTAATGTGTTGTATACGTTTCCATTATGCTAACAAGTTTTAGACACAATTGGTTGTACATCAACCAATCAAGTGACATTGGTTCACGTGTAAAAGGGTGAGGGAGATGATGACCTACATTTCACGGTCCAGTGATTTTGCCTTATACCTTGAAGACTTTTTGTAGGAGAAATGTCATACCTGGCATATTAGATCCATGTGACTTCATGATTGATCTCAAAATATGTCTAGGCCACTTTGACCTATATATTTAATGGTTCAGCGATTTTGCCTATTATCTCGAATACTATTTGATGTAGAAATGTCATACCTTGGTTATTAGTTCCAAGTGACCTGCTGATTTACCTCAAAATATATCTACATCAGTGTGACCTATATGTCATGGTTCAGTGATTTTGCCTATTATCTTGAATACTATCTGATGGAGAAATGTCATACCTGGATTATTAGTTCCATGTGACCCGATAATTGACTGCAAAATATAACTAGGTCATGGTGACCTACATTTCATGGTCCAGTGATTTTGCCTATTACTTTTAATATTATTTGATGGAGAAATGTCAAGCCTTGGTTATTAGTTCCATGTGACCCCATTATTGACCGCAAAATATATGTAGGTCAGTGTGAGCTATATTTCATGGTTCATTGATTTTGTCTATTATCTTGAATACTTTTTGATGGAGAAATGTCATACCTGGATTATTATTTCCATGTGACCCGATAATTGACCGCAAAATATATCCAGGTCAGTGTGACCTATATTTCATGGTTCAGTGATTTTGTCTATTATCTTGAATACTATTTGATGGAGAAATTTCAAGCTTGGATTATTTATTCCATGTGACCCCATGATTGAGCTTGAATTATATCTAGGTAAGTGTGACCTGTATTTCATGGTTCAGTGATTTTGCCTATTATGTTGAATACGATTTGATCGAGAAATGTCTCACCTGGATTATTAGTTCCATGTGACCAGATGATTGACTTAGAAATATATGTAGGTCATTGTGAGCTATTTTCATGGTTCATTAAGTTTGCCTTTTAATCAGACACAATTTAATTCTGAAATGTAATATCTGGAATTATGTTCCATGTGTCCCAGTTATTGATCTCAGAATATATCTAGGTGAGTGTGACCTATATTTCATGGTTCAGCAATTTTACCTTATATTTTGAAGGCGCGAAACAGGCGAGCTATGCTGTCATGTGACAGCTCTTGTTATTTTTGCCAAACCAAAATGCCTAAAAGAACAACTAAAAAAAATCATCTCCCCAGAAACTATATGCTCTATGAGGCTGAGGCTCAACGGACATATTCACCAGATTTTCCCTTACAGGTTTAGTGTTTTTCTTTTGTTTTTATTTTTCATGAAATTCTGCTCATTATTTTGGTTGCTATGGCATCTTAGAGGTAACATAGCCTTATAATGGTGAAAATAGAAAAAATGGTATTTACTGCCAAGTCTTGCAGATATTTTGACAAAGCTTTCATATTAATATCCTTTATGCTGTCATCTATCTGATTTTAGGCCTAATGATCACTTTTATTTGTTGCTTGGCTGCCATGGAAACCAAAATGCCAAAAATAAATACTTAAAAAAAAACAACATCTTCTCAGAAACCATATGGGACTGAGACTTTATTGAAATATTCACAAAATTTGCCATATCATGTTTGATATATTTCATGAAATTCGGCTCTTTAGTTTGGTTGTTATGTCAACTTAGAAGTTCAATAGACTTGTAATGTGGAAAATTGAAAACTGGTACTGACTGCCAAAATATAAGTGAAGGCAATGATCAGGAATAGATGCAATCAACCCCCAGCTCCCATCAGAGACACCAAAGGGAAAGAAACACAAACATGAAACAACAGACCCTAATGGAAACATCAACTGCGGAAAGCCAAAACGGACAGTTACTTTCTCACAAAAGGGCCAACTGGCTATCCAAAACAAAATAATATACGCGAAACAAACAATCGAGACACAAAAATAAACTGCGACAGAAGAACCACCTTAGAACGGTCAGTAAAATGAACTCCGCTCCGCTGGGTGGGGGGGGGGGGGAGCGGGGAGGCTTAAATCAATTTTTCATGGCCACAATCGTCGCGATTACTTCCGTCACGATTTAGACAAATAATTTGTTCAGTCAGCATGAAGGCTTTCTATCTCATCAGTGCAACATCTCATACCTATATTGTTAATATGTGAAAGTACATCAAGTACATGCTTTTGATGAAAAGTCATGCTTGAAAGGGGCCCCGGGATGTGGCCCGTTTAGACCACAGGGGCATGATTGGCACAATTTATGTAGGGGACCACTTGACATTGCTACATGCTTAATATACTTGTTCTGCGCCTAGTGGTTTCAGAGAAGAAGAGTCTTTAAGCTTTTTTTCCATTGTAAGTCTATGAGGGTTAAGGGGCCCGGGGAGTGGCCAGTTTAGACCCCAGAGGCATGAATGGCACAATTTATGTAGGGGACCACTTGACATAGCTACATGCTTAATATGTAAGCTCTGGGCTTAGTGGTTTCAGGGAAGAAGATTTTTTTAAAAAAAATTCCATTATAAATCTGTGGGGCCTAAGGGGCACCGGGGCTTGGTCAGTTTAGACCCCAGGGGCATGATTCGCACAATTTATGTAGGGGACCACTTGACATTGCTACATGCTTAATATATATGCTCTGGGCCTAGTGGTTTCAGAGAAGAAGAATTTTTAAAGGTTTTTTTCAATATAAGTTTAATGGGGCTAAGGGGCCCGGAGAGTGGCCAGTTTAGACCCCAGAGGCATGAATGACACAATTTATGTAGGGGACCACTTGACATAGCTACATGCTTAATATGTAAGCTCTGGGCCTAGTGGTCTCAGAGAAGAAGATTTTTTAAGCTTCCTTTCCATTATAAATCTATCGGGACTAAGGGGCCCCGGGGCCTGGCCAGTTTAGGCCCCAGGGGCATGATTGGCACAATTTATGTAGGGGACCACTTGACATTGCTACATGTTTAATATGTAAGCTCCGTGCCTAGCGGTTTCAGAGAAGAAGAGTTTTTTAGTTTTTTTTTTTTCATTATAAGTCTATCTAAGGGGCCCCACGGCGTGGCCAGTTTAGATCCCAGGGGCATGATTGACACAATGTATGTAGGGGACCACTTGACATTGCTATATGCTTAATATGTAAGCTCTGGGCTTAGTGGTTTCAGAGAAGAAGATTTTTTTTATTTTTTTTCCATTTTAAGTCAATGGGGGCTAAGGGGCCCCGGTGCGTTGCCAGTTTAGATCCCAGGGGCATGATTGGCTAAATTTATATAGAGGACCACTTGACATTGCTACATGCTTTATATGTAAGCTCTGTGCCTAGCGGTTTCAGAGAAGATTATTTAAGCTTTTTTTCCATTATTGGTCTATTGGGGCTAAGGGGCCCAACGGCATGGCCAGTTTAGACCCACAGCGGCATGATTGGCACAATTTATGTAGAGGACCACTTGACACTGCTACATGCTTGATATGTAAGCTCTGTGCCTAGCAGTTTCAGAGAAGAAGATTTTTAAGCATTTTTTTTTAAGTCTATGGGGGATAAGGGACCCTGGGCGTGGCCAGTTTAGAACCCAGGGGCATGATTGGCACAATTTATGTAGGGGACCACTTGACATTGCTACATGCTTCATATGTAAGCTCTGGGCCTAATGGTTTCAGAGAAGAAGATTTTTTAAGTTTTTCCCATTGTAAGTCTATTGGGCTATATGTTGCCATGGCAACAAGAGTTTCAATCTGATCTGGCCCAAAACAAAATTCATCTTTTCCCCCACTTTTTATGCTTGTCCTGCTGAATAAATAATGCCACACCCATTTTTGACCAACAACCAATAAAAGTACTTGATACAAGAGGTTCAATGAGCCTAACCACTCACCTGAGGAACATTTTAGTTAGCTGTTTGTCTCATGGTCTTTGAGCATAATTTTTTTTGAAGTTCTTCCTTATGGGACACGGCATTGTCAGTTTGGACCCTGGGGGCATGTTTGGTAGGATTAATGTAGGTGACCAGTTAATGCTGCAAAATACTTAATATTTAAGCTTTGGACCTTTGGTTTCAGAGAAGGAATTCAAGCCTCCGTAGCTCAGTCAGATGCGCATCTAACTGGTGATCAGTTTAGACCCCAGGGGCATGATTGGCATATTTTATGTAGGCGACCACTTGACATTGCTACATGCTTTATATGTAAGCTCTGGGCCTAGTGGTTTCAGAGAAGAAGATCTTTTAAGTTTTTCCCATTGTAAGTCTATGGGAGCTATATGTTGCAATGGCAACACCAGTTTCAATCTGAATTGCCCCAAAACATACTGCATCTTTTCCCCCAATCGGATAATGCTTCCCATGAAACTTAATCATGATTGGCCAAGTGGATTTAAAGATATACTTATTTGAAAATGTGAACGGACGCCGGACCATTAGCATACTAATACCTAACATGAGCCCTTGGCTCAGGTGAGCTAATAATACTAGCGGTTTCAGAGAAGAAGATTTTTAAGCCTTTCTTTCCATTATAAGTCTATGGGGGCTAAGGGGCACCGGTGTGTGGCCAGTTTAGATCCCAGGGGCATGATTGACACAATTTATGGAGGGGACCACGGTGTGGCCAGTTTAGATCCCAGGGGCATGATTGGCACAATTTATGTAGAGGACCACTTGACATTGCTACATGCTTATATGTAAGCTCTGTGCCTAGCGGTTTCAGAGAAGAAGATTTTTTAAGCTTTTTTTTTTCATTATAAGTCTATGGGGGTTGAGGGACCCCGGTGTGGCCAGTTTAGACCCCGGGGGCATGATTGGCACAATTTATGTAGGGGACCACTGGACATTGCTACATGCTCAATATGTAAGCTCTGGGCCTAGTGGTTTCAGAAAAGAAGATGTTTTAAGCTTTTTCCCCATTACACGTCTATGGGGGCTAAGGGGACCCGGGGCCGTGGCCAGTTTAGACCCCAGGGTCAAGATTGGCACAATTTATGTGGAGGACCACTTGACATTGCTACATGCTTAAAATGCTCTGTGCCAAGCGGTTTCAGAGAAGATTTTCAAGCTTTTTTTTCATTATAAGTCTATGGGGGCTTAGGGACCCTGGGGCGTTGCCAGTTTAGACCCCAGGAGCATGATTGGCACAATTTATGTAGGGGACCACTTGACATTGCTACATGCTTCATATGTAAGCTCTGGGCCTAGTGGTTTCAGAGAAGAAGTTTTTCCCATTGTAAGTCTATGGGAGCTATATGTTGCCATGCCAACAAGAGTTTCAATCTGATCTGCACTAAAACATAATGCATCTTTTCCCCAACCTGATAATGCCTCTCATGAAATTTAATCATGATTGGCCAACTGGCTCTTAAGATATACTTAGTTGAACATGTGAACGGACGACGGACGACTGATACATGTACGTATCACTCATACAGGGGCACATTCATTTATTACCATGGATCTTATACTATTACCAGATGACTTAAACAGCTTCCACCATTACTCATACTGGTATTACTATGACTAATACAGCAATCACGACTCACAGAGCTAGCACATTGACTCCTAAAGTTATCACCATGACCCATACAGCTGCCGTGATTCATAAAGCTGTCCCTATGACGTATAAAGCTGCCACAAGACCAATACAGTTGTCACAATGACTCTTAAAGCTGTTGTCATAATTCAAAGGTTGCTGCTATCGCTATGTCTACACTACATCTGTCACCATGACTCCTTCATCGGCCACTCTGGCTCATAACACCATGTCTCGTGCATATGTCACTATGGTTCGTAAAGCTATCACCATGACTCATAGAGCTATCATCATGTCGCCTTAAGCTGTCACCATGGCTAATAAACTATCATCCTGATTCACGCAGTTTTCATCCTGAATCACACAGCAATAAGCATGGCTCATATAGCTTTCCACATAGGTCATGCAACTATCACTATGACTATCCATAAGAATCACATAGCCCAGAAAATCCTGTACACTACTACAACCGGCCCCGATAGCTCAGTTGGTAGAGTGTCCGCTCCGGGGAACGGGAGGTCACGGGTTCGATCCCGGGCCGCGACATACCAAAGTCGTTAAAAATGGTACTAGCTGCTCCTCGCTTGGCACTCAGATTTACGGGGTAGAGCTAGGACTGGTCGACCCAGTGTCAGGATAATGTGACTGGGTGTGGTATCATGTAATGTGTCTGGGACATGATACTTCAGTGAGGCAGTACTATAAAAAGTGAGCATTGAGCTCCCTGTTGCAACCAGACACCGTCGTGATATGACTGAAAAATTGTTGAAAGCGACGTTAAACCTGAATTCACATACACACTACGATTTTCGGTTCCGTGTTGTAGTCCTTGCTTCCAAAGGATTATCCCTTATATATGTTATTTTAACTTCACCACAGCTGGTGTTAAGGGTATGTGTGGCGGCCGTAAAACGTCTCCCTGGCCTTCATCATAGTGTGCGTTATATTTTCTAGTCTTTTGGATCATGGATTCCACTGCGAAAGTTTGAGAATATTTGAGGGTCACTGGCTAGGCCTAATTGCGGAAACTAGCTAGTCTGTCCCAGAAAGACTTGTACACTACGTTGCTATCACCATGTCAACCGCAGCTGTCTTCATGACTCATACAGCTTTCATCATGATTCAGTTAGCTTTCATCATGACTCATTGAACTGTCACCATGAGTCAAACAGTTGTCATTATGACACATACAGCTATCCCCATGAATCATATAGCTATCTCGGATACGCCTGTATTACCTTGGCCCATACAGCAATCACCATGACTTATACAGCTATCAGTACGACTAATACAGCTACCACAACTACTCATGCAGCTGTCAAGATAAATCATCGAGCTCTCACTATAACTCACACAGCTTTCACCATGAATCATATTTTGGAATAATTACTCTTATAGCTATCTCCAAGGCCATTAAACTGTAAAAATTGACTTATACAGCTATTACTATGACCAGTTAGTGTACTACATGTATCTTACAATTTTCAAGCCAAATATGCATGTTGGAGAGGTACAGATAGACAGCTCGTTTTTCATCACTATGAGAATATAAAAATATGCACGATTATATATATATATATATATATATATATATATATATATATATATATATATATATATATATATATATATATATATATATATATATATATATATATATAGTTCATTAAAGAAGTTGGAGGGGCATATTGCTTCTGCTTTGTTCGTCCGTCTGTCTGTCCGTTTTGACGCGTAACATATCCTAAGAACCACGTATGCTAGCGTTTTGAAATTTTATATATGTATTCCTCATGGACAATTAGGTGACGCGATCATCCCCTTTCGAGAGTTATTGCCACTTGATTTTTTTTTGTGGGGGCGGGGGGGGGGGCAAAATATCTCAAAAATCATTGGAGCTAGAACCTTGAAAATTAGTGAATAGATTTGTGGTGATGAGTTGTGACCCTTTGTCACTTTGGGTATTTGTACATTGTACCTCTGTATGTTTTGTGAGGCAAAGCATAACTTAAGAACCGCGTGTGCTAGGGTATTGAAATTTCATATATGATCTTATCCGGAGTATGCCCTTTTCAGGAGTTATTGCCCTTTGAATTTTTTTATAAAATCTTGTCAGCAAAATATCTCAAAGACTATAAGAGCTAGAGCCTTGAAAGTTAGTAAATAGATTGGTTGTGATGAGTAGATGACCTGATGAACTTTTGATTAAATTCCGAAAAATACTTCATGAGTTATGGCCTTTTGTCACTTTGGGTATTTGTACATTGTATGTTTTATGATGCATAGCATAACTTAAGAATCGTGTGCCAGTGTAGTGGATAGAGTGCTGGACTACGAATCAGATTGTCGATTATGAATCAGAGGGTTCAAATGTTCAAGAGTTCAAATGCCGGTGGAGGAATGGAAATTTGTTCTCTTTTGTTCTTATTTTCTTTTTTTCTTCATATATACACATAAAAAGTTATCATCTCCCTCACATAGTGAGTGAGTGTTTGGGTTTTACGTCTCACCAACAGCTTAGGTCATACGGAGACGGGACCTCGGGTTAAAGACTCATCCGAAAGCCCGGGATCGATCAAATCTCTTTCTCTCGCACAACCAAATTAGAAGTGGAGGCAATGATCAGGAATCGATACGATCAACCCACAGCTCCCATCAGAGACACCAAAGGAAAAGAAACACAAACATGCAACAACATATCCCGATGGAAACATCAATAGCGGAAAGCCAAAAGGACAGTTACTTTCCCACAGCATGGGCAATAGGCTATCCAAAATAAAATAATATAAACGGCACAAACACCCAAAGACAAACCATAACAAAAATAAACCGCGACAGAAGAACCGCCTTGGAACGGTCAGCGGAAACGAATTCCACTGGTGGGGGGGGGGGTTAAATCGATTTTACGTGGCAACAATCCTCGCCCTTACGCCCGTCGCGATTAAGACATCATTTGTTCAGTCCGCATGAAGGCCTCTTAACTTATGAGTGCAACATCTCCGTGAACACAAAAATCAAACAACCACAGAGATGAAACAACGGTTAGGACTCACAGCAAGAAACCACTGAAATGCTGGAGCAAAAGAAAACCAACACTTAGATTCTGATGGCAAAGTTGTTAGCGGATGGGGATATTACATTTATACATGCATGCATGAGTGTGTGTGTGTGTGTGTGTGTGTGTGTGTATGTGCATATGTATGTGTGAGCATGCATGCATGTGTGAGTGCATGCATGCATGTATGTGTGCATGCAAGTCTACATTAGTCTATGTGTGCATGCTTGCATGAGTGTGTGTGCATGCATGTGTACTTGCATGCATGCTTGCGCGTGTGCACACGCATATGCATTCATGTATGTATGTGTGCATGCATGATAGCATACATGTGTGTTTGCGTATGCAAACGTGTGTGTGCATGCATGTGTATGTGCATGCATGCATGTGTGTGAGTGTGCATGCATATGTGCATGTCTGCATGTGTACATGTTTGCATGACTCGCATCCCTCTAAAAAATGTCCATAAGTATCTGTCAATCTTTTATATTTAAATTGTGATGAACTTTTCCTTGTGTTTCAGAATCAACATGGAGGGGAAGAAGAACAGTTACAGACGCTAAAAGCAGGAAGAAGTGAAATGAATTATAAATAAAAAATAAATAAAATACTGTCTGCCAACAAAATTCAGTTGTTTTCTTGCTTACTATCAGTTTTTGTTTTGTGTTTTTTTTTTTTTTGTTGTTTTTTTTTTTTTTGTTTTTTTTTGACATGCCTGCTTTTAACATGGCACGACTTAGGGACCGATTTTTCTGTCCATTTGTTTGTTCACCCACCAGCCATCAAAATAGATGTGAAGGCAATGATCAGGAATCGATAAATAAAACCACAGCTCCCACTATCTAGAGACACCAAAGGGAACGAAACACAAACATGAAACAACTAGACTCTAAATGAAACATCAATTAACACAAAATGGCTAATTGGCTATCCAAAATAAAATAATTTAAGCGACACAAACACTCAAAGACAAGCCATAATAAAATAAACCGCGACAGAAGAACCGCCTTGGAACGATCAGCGAAACGAATTCCACTGGGGGTTAAAACTGTGTTTTGTACAAATAATTTTGCAGTGGAACTTTCTTATAAAATTGGGACATAGCGAGTTCCTTGTGTGTGTGTGCGTATGCAAACCCTTTTATAGAACATATTTAACTTCACTACAGCTGGTATGTGGGAATGTGTGGCGGCAGTAAAACGTCTCCCTGCCCTACACCATAGTGTAGATTATATTTTCTTGTCCTTTGGGATCATTGATTCCATTGTGGAATTTTGAAAATATCTGAGGGTCACTGATGAGGCCTAATTGACCGAAACTAGCTAGTCTGGCCCAGAAAACATGTACACTCCATATTTTTCACTTCTGTGGTGTATTCCTTGCTTCCAAAGGATAACCCTTTTATAGAACATATTTAACTTCACTACAGCTGGTGTGTGGGAATGTGTGGCGGCGGTAAAACGTCTCCCTGCCCTACACCATAGTGTAGATTATATTTTCTTGTTCTTTGGGATCATTGATTCCATTGTGGAATTTTGAAAATATCTGAGGGTCACTGATGAGGCCTAATTGGCCGAAACTAGCTAGTCTGGCCCAGAAAACATGTACACTCCATATTTTTCACTTCTGTGGTGTATTCCTTGCTTCCAAAGGATAACCCTTTTATAGAACATATTTAACTTCACTACAGCTGGTGTGTGGGAATGTGTGGCGGCGGTAAAACGTCTCCCTGCCCTACACCATAGTGCAGATTATATTTTCTTGTCCTTTTGGATCAATGATTCCATTGTGGAATTTTGAAAATATCTGAGGGTCACTGATGAGGCGTAATTGGCCGAAACTAGCTAGTCTGGCCCAGAAAACATGTACACTCCATATTTTTCACTTCTGTGGTGTATTCCTTGCTTCCAAAGGATAGCCCTTTTATAGAACATATTCACAGGACTCATAAGAAAAAAATGTAAATAGATCACCAATATGCTGATAACCAGTGCAAGTTTTGTGCGCATTCAGCTTTTAGAAACGGACAAGAAGAAGAGGGCGAAATACCGTAGAATATAGTCCGTGATCATTCTCACTCGCAAGAAACATCCTCAGTCTAGAGATGATCAATCCCTTGAGCTTGCGCATCCAATTGAGCCACTAGGATACTTTATGGACACAAAGCTACTGTTGAAATAAATTATGCCTATAATGTTAAAACAAATTAACAAGTCCGGGAAATACATACCCATTTAGACCCCACTTCATACATATGAAAGTAGGGTTGGCAAGGGTATACATTTTTACCATATTCATACCCACAGCATAGACGTATATACTCATTAAAATTGCTTAGAACAGTCTGTTCTAATGAGCACTCACAATCTAAATTTGAACCAGAAATAGGAAAAGTGCCACAAACTTCGATAGATGAAGAAAAACTGACAGAAAGCAATATAAGATGTGTGTGTTATAATGGGTCCCATTGACAGAAGTGCTGAATTGAAGAGCTTATACATTTTCCAATGTTTTACAATGTCATTAACATGGTGATTAAAGCATCAAAAATAACATTGATGAAATTATTCGGAAATGTAAGCAAAGAAACGTTTGTTAAATGCATTGCCAAAATATTCGCACAATTAAATGACGTCTGTAAACGTGTTAGGAATGTTAATGATACCGTACTGAAGGCAATGATCAGGAATCGATACAATTACGGCTTACAGCTTATAAGATCTAAGCCTTCCCAGGAAAAGTGGTGCGAGACGAACCGTTTTTAGTTCACCTAAGCATAAGGCCCAGGGTGAGCTATTGTGATCAGTCCATCGAATTCGGCGTCGTCGTCCGTCCGTCCGTTTACAATTTCTTTAAACATCATCTCCTCCTAAGCCACTGAACAGATTCTGACCAAACTTGGCAGAAATTATCCTTATGGTCCTCTCTCAAAGTTGTTCAAAGAATTCAAGTCCATGCAGAACTCTGGTTGCCATGGCAACGAAAAGGGGAAAATAAGAAAAAATCTTTAAAAATCTTCTTCTCTGAAACCAGAAGGCCTAGGTCTTTGATATTTGGTATGAAGCTTCATCTAGTGGACCTCTACCAAGATTGTTCAAATTATAGCCCTGGGGCCAAAAAAGCCTCCATGCCGTGGCCCACTGATTTTACTTAGGCTTATATAAGGAAAACCTTTAAAAATCTTCTTATCTGGAACCCAAAAGCCCCGTCTTTGATATTTGGTATGAAGCTTCATCTAGTGGACCTCTACCAAGATCGTTCAAATTATAGCCCTGGGGCCAAAAGTGGCCCCGCCCCGGGGCACACTGGTTTTATAAAGGCTGATATAGGGCAAACATATAAAAATCTTCTTGTCTGAAACCAGGAGGCCCAGGTACTGAACCTCTACCAAGATTGTTACAATTATAGCCCTGGGGCCAAAAACGCCCCCCCCCCCGCCGGGGCCCACTGGTTTTATATAGGCTGATATAGGGAAAGCATATACAATCTTTTTGTCTGAAACCAGAAGGCCCAGGTCTTTGATATTTGGTATGAAGCTTCATCTAGTGAACCTTTGCCAAGATTGTTCAAATTATAACCCTGGGGCCAAAAACACCCCCGCACCGGGGCCCACTCGTTTCACATAGGCTTATATAAGGAAAACATATAAAATCGTCTTGCCTGAAACCAGAAGGTCCAGGTCTTTGATATTTAGTATGAAGCTTCATCTAGTGAACCTCTACCAAAAATTGTTCAAATTATAGCCCTGTGGCCAAGAACGCCCCCGTACCGGGGCCCACTCGTTTTACATAGGCTTATATAGGGAAAACATATGAAAACCTTCATGTCTGAAACCAGACGGTCCATGTCTTTGATATTTAGTACGAAGCTTCATCTAGTGAACCTCTACCATGATTGTTCAAATTATAGCCCTGAGGCCAAAATCGCCCCCCCCCCCAACGCGCCGGGGCCCACTGGTTTTACATATGCTTATATAGGGAAATTTTTAAAAATCTTCTTCTCTGAAATCAGAAGGCCCAGGTCTTTGATATTTGGTATGAAGCTCCATTTAGTGGACCGCTACCTAGATTGTTCAAATTATAGCCCTGGGGCCAAAAACGACCCTGCCCCGTGGCCAACTGGTTTTACACAGGCTTATATAGGGAAAACCTTTAAAAAATCTTCTTCTCTGAAACCAGAAGGCCCAGGTCTTTGATATTTGGTATGAAGCTTCATCAAATGGACCTATACCAAGATTGTTCAAATTATAGCCCTGGGGCAAATAATGCCCCTGCGCCGGGGCCCACTTGTTTTACCTAGGCTTATAAGGGAAAACCATTAAAAATCTTCTTGTCTGAAACCAGAAGGCCCAGGTCGTTGATATTTGGTATGAAGCTTCAAATTAATACCCTGGGGCCAATCATGCCCCCATGCCGGGGCCCACTGGTTTTACATAGGCTAATATAGGGAAAACATATAAAAATCTTCTTCTTTGAAACCAGCTGGTCCAGGTCTTTGATATTTAGTATGAAGCTTCATCTTGTGAACCTCTCCCAAGATTGTTCAAATTATAGCCCTGGGGCTAAAAATGCCCCCGCGCTGGTGTTCACTCGTAATAAATTATTAACGGCTAAACACCTTAATCAGGGTTATCGGTACCATAAACTACGCAAAGCCTTTTCAAAATTTTATAGACACAATTCTGATTTAATTTCAAAATTCAATATTGGACTTAAATCTCTTCTGCAACAAGGTCTATCGGAACCCGAATTTTATGGTGACATAGTATATAAATTCAGAAAAATATATAACCGCAATGACTTCAGCACCCAATTTCGTAAAATCATTCTGCGATATAAAAAGATTGGGTACAGCATGGATATTATACGACAGACTGCATGCATGGTAGTTAACCCAATCACGGTTGGCAACTTTGCTTCCCTCTTTAATTGCACGCCGGTGGGTCAGGCCTCAGATTCTATGACGGCTCCAACGTAAAGGCTTATTGAGAATTAGAGAGATAATGTCGGTTGGTGCCTGATGCTCTGTCTCTGGTCGGGCTCATCGGAGTCTAACTGTTGGTTTTCTTTTGCTCCAGCATTTCAGTGGTTTCTTGCTGTCGAGTCCTCACCGTTGTCTCACCTCTGTGGTTCTTTGATTTTTGTGTTCACGGAGATGTTGCACTGATGAGTTAGGAGGCCTTCATGCGGACTGAACAAATTATTTGTCTAAATCGCGACGGAAGTAAGGGCGAGGATTGTGGCCACGTAAAATCGATTTAAGCCCCCCAGTGGAAATCTTCCACTGACCGTTCCAAGGCGGCTCTTCTGTGGCGATTTATTTATGTTGTTATTTGTTACTTACTGTGTGTATCACTTGTGTCTTTTTATTTTTGGATGGCCATATGGCCATTTTGTGGGAAAGTAACTGTCCTTATGGCCTTCCTTTGTTTAGGTTTCCATTATGGTCTGGTCGCTTAATGTTTGTATTTCTTTCCCTTTGGTGTCTTTTATGGGTGGAGTAAGTTACTTGTATCAATTCCTGATCTTTGTTTTACTTCTACTTTACATAAGCTTATATTGGGAAAACCTTTAAAAATCTTATTGTCTGAAACCAGAAAGCTCATGTCTTTTGATACTTGATATGAAGCTTCATTTAGTGGACCTCTTCCAAGATTGTTCAAATTATAGCCATGTGGCCAAAATGCTCCCGCGCCGGGGCCCACTGGTTTTACATAGGTTAATAGAGGGAAAACATTTACAAATCTTCTCGTCTGAAACCAGAAGGCCCAAGTCTTTGATATTTGGTTTGAAGTTTCATCTAATGGACCTCGACCATGATCGTTCCAATCATAGCATGGGGGCCAAAAATGGCCCCGCCCTTGGGTCCACTGGTTTTACATATACTTATAAAGAGAAAACTTTTGAAAAATCTTATTGTCCAAAGCCAGAAAGCCGATGCCTTTTATATTCGATGTTTAGCTTCATTCAGTGGACCTCTGCTTAGGTTGTTCAAATTATAGACCTGGGTCCAAAAATTGCACCGCCCTGGGGCCTACATGTTAATCTCTTAGCTCAGGTGAGCGATATAGGACCAGCATGGTCCTCTTGGTTAAACCCTTGCGGTTTCTTTGGGTGGTAGGCCTTGAGATGTCAGTTTATTTCAGTGTCGGGTAAAAGTCCCTCAAAATCTATAACAACCTCCAAATATCCTAAATGGTATTGCCTGGGAAGTAAAAACTATTGACAAACAAATCTTAGCTATCACCACAGTTAATCTGACTGTCATCTTAGTAGCACAGCTATCATCACAGGAAGAACGACTGTCAACTGAGTCATATATGTCTACACGGGTAAGTTTCACAGCTATCACCACAGGTAATGAGGCTGTTACCTGAGTTATACGACTGTCACCACAGGTTGAATTGCCAGGTAGAATGGCTATCACAACTGATGCCGCACACAGCTTTTACCATTAATATTTTGGCGTGTATGGCTTTGAACTTATTCTCACAGATATCACCATAGGTAATATGGCGATCACCTAAGTTTCACTGCTATCACCACAGGTAGTATGGCTACATCTTCAGTTTTACAACTGTCACCACGGGTTGTTAATCAATGACCTCTGTCTCACAAAAGTCACAATAAGTAGTATGGTTAAAAGAGTTTCACAAATATCAACAAAGTCAATATTTGTATCACCCGAATTTTTCAGCTATCACCACAACACCGTAGTTAATATGGCTATCACCTCAGTTTCACAGCTGTCACCACATATATTATAGCAATCACTTCAGTTTCACCGCTGTCACTATAGGTATTATGATTATCACCTTAGTTTCACAGCTATCACCACAATATGGCTAACACCCGACTTTCTCAGCTTTCCTTCACAGCAGGTAATATGGCTATCACCAGAATATTCACATATATCACCAAAGGTTATTTCGCTATCACCCCAGGTTTACATCTGTCACCATAGGTAATAATTATAGCAATCAACTATGCTTCACAATTGTCACAACAGGCAGTATGATTATCGAACGAGTTTCAAAGCTATCACTGCAGGTAACATGGCTATCACCTCAGTTTGACAGCTGTGACAGTTTATATTGTTTATATAGAGTTTCACAGCTATCACCATAGGTAATATGGCTATCACCTCCGTTTCATAGCGGTCATCTCAGGAAATATGGCTATCGCCTGAGCTTCACAACAAGAAATATGACTATCATCTGATTTTCACAGCTATCATCGCAGGTAATACGGTTCTTGCCTGTATTTTACAGCTGTCAACAATACAGCAATCGCCTCTGTTTCATAGCTTTTACTAAATTGAGTATGGATATCACCTGAGTTTCTCAGCTGTCACCACAGGTAGTAAGGCTATCCTCTGAGCAGGTAATATGGCTTTAACAGCTACCACCACAGGTAATATGGCTGCCACCTCAGTTTCATATCTTTCACCTCAGGCAATATGGCTGTCACCTCTATTACACAAGAAGTAGTATGACTATCATCTGATTTTTACACATGCCATTATAGGTAATATACATATCACCTCGGTTTAGCAGCTCTCACCACAGGTAATGCAGCAGTCACCTCTATCACCGCAGGCTATATATGGCCACCACCTGAATAACAGTTGCCACTATATATAATATGGCTATCACCTCAGTATCACAGCTGTCAGTCCAGGTAATAAAACAGAAGTGGAGGCAATGATCAGGAATCGATACAATTAACCCACAGCTCCCATCAGAGACACCAAAGAGAAAGAAACACAAACATGAAACAATAGACCCCAATGGAAACATCAACAGCGGAAAGCCAAAAGGACAGATACTTTCCCACAAATGGCCAAATCATAACAAAAATAAACCGATTTTACGTGGTCACAATACTCGCCCTTCCCTCGCGATTTAGACAAATAATTTGTTCAGTCCGCATGAAGGCCTCCTAACTCATCAGTGCAACATCTCTGTGAACGCAAAAACTCAAACAACCATAGAGATGAAACTACGGTTAGGACTCCAAAGCAATAAACCAATGAAATGCTGGAGCAAAAGAAAACCAACAGTTAGACTCCGGGGTAAGGCTTTCAAATTAGTCTTATAGATATCGCCACGGGTAATATGGCTATCTCCTGAGTTTCCAGTTTTACAGCTGTCAACACGTGATGTGACTTTATGCGGACTTAAACAATAATTTGTCTAAACCATAAAAGAACCAAGGACGAGGATTGAGGCCATGTAAAATCGATTTAAGCCCCCGAGTGGAATGCTTTTTGCTGACCATTCCAAGGCGGTTCTTGTGTTGTGGTTATTATGGTTACAGTGCGTCTTTGCATGTATGTATTGCTTATGTCTTTTTATTTTCGATCGCTGTTTGGCCATTTGTGCGTGAAAGTAAATGTCCTTTTGGGCCTCCGTTTGTGGAGTTTTCATTAGGGTTTAGTTATTTCAATTTCGTATTTTTCCCATTGTTGTCTCTGTTAAGAGATAACGGGTAATTGAATCCATTCCTGATCATTGTCTTCACCTCTATTTTTAAACCCTGCTTCACAGCTATCACCAAAGGTGGTATGACAAACACCTCAGTTTCACAACTGTCATCTCACGTTATAAAGCAATGTCCACCGTTTCACAAATGTCAGAACAGGTAGTTTGGATATCACCAGAGTTTCACAGCTTTCAGCATGTAATATCGCCATTACTTCAGTTTCTTAGCTATCATCACATCACCACAGGTAATATGGCTATCCCATCAATTTCACAGCTGTCATAACATAATATATAGCAATCATTTTACCATGTATGGTAATATGGCTGTCACCTTAGTTTCACAGCTATCACCACAAGTAATATGGTAACATCTAAATTTCTCAGCTTTCCTTCACAGCAGGTAGTATGGTTATCACCTGACTTTTACATCTGTCACCAAAGATCATATCGCTATCACCTCAGACTGACAGCTGTCACCACAAGTAATACAGCAATCCACTATGTTTCACACTTGTCACAACACGTAGAATAGTTATCACCTGAGTTTCAGAGCTATCACTACAGGTAACATGGCTGTCACCTCAGTTTGACAGCTGTAACCACAGTTTATATTGCTGTCAACTGAGTTTCACAGCTATCACCAGAGCTAATATGGATATCACCTCCATTTCACAGCTGTCACCACAGGAAGTATAGCTATCATCTGAGCTTCCCACAAAACATAATCACCTGAATTTCAGAGCTATCATTACAGATAATACGGATGTCATCTTGGTTGACATCTGTCACAACAGGTAATACAACAATCACCTCTGTTTCACAACAGTCACTAAAACCCGTACGGTTAACGCCATGTTTTCCCGGCAAGTATTGAATCCGCGTACTTCTGATCACCAGTCAGACGCATCACCGCCGATAATATGGCTATAACCTCAGTTTTACAGCTACCACCACAGGCAATATGGCTGTCACCTCAGTTTCGCATTTCACACTTCAGGTCATATGGTTATCACCTGAGTTTCACAAGAAGCAGTATGACTATCATCTGTAATATGCCTGTCACCTCGGTTTGACAGCTGCCACAGGTAATACAGCAATCAAGTCTGTTTCACAGCTATTCCCATAGCTTGTTTGGCTATCCCCTTAGCTTGACAGCTATCACTACAGGCTATATGGCCATCACCTAAGTAGTATGGTTATCACCAGAGTTTAACAGCCATCGCCAAAGGTAATATCGCCATCACCTCAGTTTCACAGCTGTCACCATATATTATATAGCAATCGTTTAACTATAGGTAGTATGGCTATAATTTTAGTTTCACAGCTATCACAACAAGTAATATGGCTATCACATGACTTTCTCAGCTTTCCTTCACAAAAGTTAGATTGCTATCACCTCAGTTTGACAGTCGTTACCACAGATAATATAGCATATGATATACTATGATGCATAATTGTCAAACAGTTAGTATGGTTATCACCCGAGTTTCAGAGTTATCCCTACAGGTAACAACGATATCCCCTCAGGTTATATTGCTATCATCTGGGTTCCATAGCTTAAAAGTATGTAATATGGCTATCACCTCCATTTCACAGCTGTCACCTCAGGAAATATGGCTATCACTTGAGCTTCACAACAAGAAATATGACTATGACTTGAATTTCACAGCTATAATCACAAATAAAACCGTTATGACATCGGCTTACAGCTATCACAAGAGGTAATGCAGAAATCACATCTGTTTTACAACTGTCGCTACAACTAGTATGGTTGTCACCTGGCTTCATTGCTATCACAGAAGGTAATGTGGCTATAACCTCAATTTTACAGCTACCACCACAGGTAATATGGCTGTCACCTCAGCTTCACATATTTCGCCTGAGTTTCACTATGCTTAGTATAACTTTCATCTGAATTCCACAACTATCATTATACGAGGACTGTTCAAATATGAATGCAACTAAGCACATAAAAATGATTCCGTGAAAAATTTATTTTGTCCCCTAAAAGTATTCTCCTTTAACAGATATACAAACTTTCAGGCCTCAGATTCTGTGACGGTACCAACGTAGAGGCTTATTGAGAATTAGAGAGATCTACTTCAAGGTAATGTTGGTTGGTGCCTGATGCTCTGTCTCTGGTCGGGCCCATCGGAGTCTAACTGTTGGTTTTCTTTTGCTCCAGCATTTCAGTGGTTTCTTGCTGTCGAGTCCTCACCGATGTCTCACCTCTGTGGTTTTATGATTATTTGTGTTCACGGAGATGTTGCACTGATGAGTTAGGAGGCCTTCATGCGGACTGAACAAATTATTTGTCTAAATCGCGACGGAACTAAGGGCGAGAATTGTGGCCACGTAAAATCGATTTAAGCCCCCCCCCCGCCCCCCAGTGGAAATCTTTCCACTGACCGTTCCTATGCGGTTCTTCTGTAGCGATTTATTTATGTTATTGTTTGTTACTTACTGTGTGTATCACTTATGTCTTTTTATTTTGGATGGCCATATGGCCATTTTGTGGGAAAGTAACTGTCCTTACGGCCTTCCTTTGTTTAGGTTTCCATTATGGTCTGGTCGCTTAATGTTTGTGTTTCTTTCCCTTTGGTGTCCTTGATGGATGGTGTAAGTTAATTGTATCGATTCCTAATCTTTGTTTTACTTCTACTTTTCTGATCCAATCATTCAATGTATCTTGGTAGTCGTTTCGAGTTATGCTATGAAGGCACTGGAATATTGCAGAACCGAGGTGTTTGCGCTGTACAAATTTTCGACCAGAAAGGTATTTTTTCAGCCGCGGGAGCAAAATAAGTCACACGGGGCAAGGTCAGGGGAAAACGGGGGGTGAGGGAGTTCAACAATCTTTTCCTGCTTCAGATAGTCTTGCACAACGAACGCCTTGTGCGATGACGCATTGTCATGTAGCAATTTGACATTGGCCAAACCAGTTGCGGGTCTTCGTTCTTTAACATATTTCTTCAATTTTCGAAGAACTTTATTCTTGAAAAACTTCGCATTTACAGATTTGACTTTATGCACAGCAACCTGAATAGCAGGGCCCTGATTTGAAACGAATATGGCATACATTACCTTCTTGACGCTCATGGTCCGCTTTGCAATGCATGGTCTTTTGCAATCCCCTATCTGCATCTCGGTTTCAAATGTTAAAGCTCGTTAACAGAAATATGACTTCTGGCATTAAAGTCTCACCACAATGTTATGATAACTAAAGATCAGATTTGAACTTTTCTGTTTGAATCTAACCAATCAGATCAGTTTTCCGGAAATGGCAGGCCGAAGAGTTAACAGCTCTAGTATTATGTGCCAGTTGCCACATGTTATTTAGATATCCGCATAGTTTCACAGCTGTCACCACAGGCAACATAATAATAACTGCAGTTTCACAGCTGCCACCACAGGTTTAGTTTCAAGCATAGTTCCATAGCTGTCATCACAGGGTACGTGGTCATCACCACATTTTCACAGCTATCACCACATATTTTGGAGATTACAGCACAGTTTCACAACTGTCATCGCAGATTACGTGGCTATCACACCAGCAGCAGAGCTATAACCACAGTTTCCCATCTATCACCACAGGTTATCTAGATTTCAGTAGAGTTTCACAGCTGTTACGCCAGGTTATTTAGCACAGATCAAAGCTGCCACCACTGATTACGTGACCATCGCCAGTTTCACAGTTTTTATTACAATATTTCAGAATCCTGATGCGATAATTGGTCGAAACTAGAAAGTTTGGCCAAAACGTGTACTTCCATGCTTTTCAGTTCTGTTGTTTTGCTCTTCCAAATGATAAAGCTTTCATAGAACATATTTGATGTGACTATAGCAGGCGTTAAGGGAGTGTGTGGTGGTCGTAAAATGTCTCCCCGCCTTTCGTCATAATGTAGTTTATATTTTCTTGTCCTTCGGGATCATTGATTTATTGTGGAATTTTGAAAATATTTCAGGGCCACTTATGAGGCCTTATCGGCCGAAACTAGCTGCTCTGGCAGTAACCTTTTGCGCTCCATGCTTTTCGGATTTGTTGTTTATTCCTTGCTTTCTTTCAAAGGATAACTCTTTTATAGAACATATTTCACAGTTGGTTATTTTGAATTCAACAATTCCACAGCCGTCACCATAGGCTACGTGACTAGCACCACAGTTTCACAGCTATCACCACAGGTTATTTATAATTCAGCATCGTTTCATAGCTGCCACCATAGGTCAAATGGCCATCACCGATGTTTCACAGATATCACAACAGGTTATTTAGTCTTCAATATAGTTTTATAGCTGTCACAACAGAAAACTCGCAGTCACAACAGGCAATTGGCATCACAAGTGTTTCACAGCTTTCACAATATGTTATTTTGATTTCAGCACAGTTTCACGGCTTCACAACAAATAACATAGTTGTCACCACAGTTTCACAGCTGTCACCATAAATTATACAGATTTCAGTATATGTTCACAGCTGTAATACAGATACTTGGCTCTCACCAAACTTTCGCAGGTATCACCACAGGTTATTCCGATTTCATCACAGTTTCACATCTGTCACCACAGGTTATTTGGTTATCACCATAGTTTCGCAGGTATCACCACAGGTTATTCAGAATTCAGCACAGTTTCACATCTGTCACCACAGGTTATGTGGTTCAGCTGTCACCACATATTACGTGGCTATCGCACCAGCTGCAGAGCTATAACCACAATTTCCCATCTATCACCATAGGATATTTAGATTTCTGTAGAGTTTCACTACTCTTACGCTAGGTTATTTAGCACAGATCACAGCTGTCACCAGGGGTTACGTGACCATCGCCAGTATCACAGTTTTTATATAATATTTCTGAGTCCTGATGTGATAATTGGTCGAAACTAGAAAGTTTTGCCAAAACGTGTACACTCCATGCGTTTCAGTTCTAATGTGACTATAGCTGGCGTTAAGGGAGTGTGTGGCGGCCGTAAATTGTCTCCACGCATTTCGTCATAATGTAGTTTATATTTTCTTGTCCTTCGGGATCATTGGTTTATTGTGGAATTTTGAAAATATTTCAGGCCTTATTGACCAAAACTAGCTGCTCTTGCCCAGTAAACGTTTGTACTCAAAGCTTTTCGGATCTATTATTTATGCCTTGCTACCAAAGGATAACTCTTATAGAACTTACTATTTTAAATTCAGCAGTTTCACAGCTGTCACCACAGGGTACGTGACTATCACCACAGTTCCACAGTTATAACCACTGGTTATTTATAATTTAGCACTGTTTCACAGCTGTCACCATAGAGTAAATAGCCACCGCCGCTGTTTCATAGACATCACCACAGGTAATTTAGTTTTCAGTATAGTTTTATAGCTGTCACGACAGACAACTCGGCATCACAACAGGTAACTCGGCATCACCACAGTTTCACAGCTGTCTTAATATGTTATTTTGATTTCAGCACAGTTTCACAACAAATAACATAGTTGTCACCACAGTTTCACAGCTGTCACCCTAAATTATACAGATTTCAGTAGATTTTCACAGCTGTCACACAGATACTTGGCTAACAGCAAACTTTCGCAGGTATCACCACAGGTTATTCCGGTTTCATCACAGTTTCATCTGTCATCACAGGTTATGTGGTTATCACCACAGTTTGCCATCAATTACTACAGGCTTTTAGATTTCAGTGCAGTTTCACAGCTGTCTCCCAGGTTATTTAGATTTTAGCACAGGTCACAGCTGTCACCACTGGTTGCCTGGCCATCACAACAGTTTCTTTGTTTGTTTTACTATATAAGGATCATGATGAGGCTCATTGGACGAAACTAGTTAGTTTGGCTCAAGAAAACTTGTACACTCCATGATTTTCAGTTCTGTTGTATATTCCTTGCTTCCAAATGATAAGCCTTTCATAGAACATTTTTTTGCTGTGACTATAGCTGGCGTTATTGGAGTGTGTGGCGGCCGTAAACCGTCTCCCCGCCTTTCGTCACAATGTAGTTTATATTTTCTTGTCCTTCGGGATCATTGGTGGAATTTTGAAAATATTTCAGGGCCACTGATGAGACCTATTTGGCCGAAACTAGCTGCTCTGGCCCAGAAAACTTGTGCACTCCATGCTTTACGGATCTGTCGTTTATTCCTTGCTTCCAAAGGATAACTCTTTTATGGAACATATATCCCAGTAAGTTATTTTGAATTCAGCAGTTTCACTGCTGTCACCACAGGCTATGTGACTAGCACCACTGTTTCACAGCTATCATCACAGGTTATTTAGTTTCCAGTATAGTTTTATAGCTGTCACAACAGACAACTCGGCATCACAACAGGTAAATCGCCATCACCACAGTTTCACAGCTTTCTCAATATGTTATTTTGATTTCAACACAGTTTTACAGCTTCTCATCAGTTAACATAGCTGTCACCACAGTTTCACAGCTGTCACCACAAATTATACAGATTTCAGTACATTTTCACAGCTGTCACACAGATACTTGGCTATCACCAAACTTTGGCAGGTATCACCACAGGTTATTCAGATTTCAGCACAGTTTCACAGCTGTCACCACACGTAAAGTGGCTATCCCCACGGCGTGTCATCAATCACCACGGACTTGTACATTCCATGCTTTTAGGCTCTGTTGTATACCCCCTGCTTCCAAATGATAAGCCTTTCATAGAGCATATTTGCTGTGACTATAGCTGGCGTTAATGGAGTGTGTGGCGGCCGTAAACTGTCTCCCCGCCTTTCGTCACAATGTAGTTTATATTTTCTTGTCCTTCGGGATCATTGGTGAAAGTTTGAAAATATTTCAGGGCCACTGATGAGACCTATTTGGCCCAAACTAGCTGTTCTGGCCGAGAAAACTTGTTCACTCCATGGTTTACGGATTAGTGTTTATTCCTTGCTTCCAAAGGATAACTCTTTTATGGAACATATTTCACAGTTAGTTATTTTGAATTCAGCAGTTTCACTGCTGTCACCACAAGCTACGTGACTAGCACCACTGTTTCACAGCTATCATCACAGGTTATTTATAATTCAGCATCGCTTCATAGCTGTCACCATAGGTTAAATGGCCATCATCGCTGTTTCACAGATATCACCACAGGTCATTTAGTTTTCAGTATAGTTTTATAGCTGTCACAACAGACAACTCGGCATCGCAACAGGTAAATCGGCATCATCACAGTTTCACAGCTTTCTCAATATGTTATTTTGATTTCAACACAGTTTTACAGCTTCACATCAGATAACATAGCTTCCACCACAGTTTCACAGCTGTCACCACAAAATTATACGAATTTGAGTACATTTCCACAGCTGTCACACAGATACTTTTTTAAATTCAGCAGTTTCACAGCTGTCACCACAGGGTACGTGACTATCACCACAGTTCCACAGTTATAACCACTGGTTATTTATAATTTAGCACTGTTTCACAGCTGTCACCATAGAGTAAATAGCCACCGCCGCTGTTTCATAGACATCACCACAGGTAATTTAGTTTTCAGTATAGTTTTATAGCTGTCACGACAGACAACTCGGCATCACAACAGGTAACTCGGCATCACCACAGTTTCACAGCTGTCTTAATATGTTATTTTGATTTCAGCACAGTTTCACAACAAATAACATAGTTGTCACCACAGTTTCACAGCTGTCACCCTAAATTATACAGATTTCAGTAGATTTTCACAGCTGTCACACAGATACTTGGCTATCAGCAAACTTTCGCAGGTATCACCACAGGTTATTGCGATTTCAGCACAGTTTCACAGCTGTCACCATAAGTTAAGTGGCTATCACCACAGTTTGCCATCAATCACCACGGGCTTGTACATTCCATGCTTTTAGGCTCTGTTGTATATTCGTTGCTTATACATGATAAACCTTTCATAGAACATATTTGATGTGAATATAGCTGGCGTTAAGGGAGTCTTTGGCTGCCGTAAAATGTCTCTCCGCCTTTCGTCATAATGTTGTCAATAATTTCTTGTCCTTCGGGATCATTGGTTTATTGTGGAATTTTCAAAATATTTCAGGGTCAATAATGAGGCTGAATTGGCCTAAACAAGCTGCTCTGGTCCAGACAACTTGTGCACTCCATGCTTTTCTGATCTGTTGTTTATGCCTTGCTTCCAAAGAATAACTCCTTTATAGAACATATTTCACAGTAGGCTATTTGAATTCAGCAGTTTCACAGCTGTCACCACAAGCTACGTAACTAACACCCACTATCATAGCTATCACCACAGGTATTCATAATTCTGCTCATTTCACAGCTGTCACAAAAGGTTAAATGGCCATCACCGCTGTTTCACAGATATCACCACAGGTTATTTAGTTTTCGGTATAGTGTTATAGCTGTCGCAACAGACAACTCAGCATATAATATGTTATTTTGATTTCAACACAGTTTTACAGCTTCACATCAGATAACATAGCTGTCACCACAGTTTCACAGCTGTCACCACAAATTATACAGATTTCAGTACACTTTCACAGCTGTCACACAGATACTTGCCTATCACTAAACTTTGGCAGGTATCACCATAGGTTATTCAGATTTCAGCACAGTTTCACACCTGTCACCACAGATAAAGTGGCTATCCCCACGGCGTGCCATCAATCACCACGGACTTGTACATTCCATGCTTTTAGGCTCTGTTGTATATTCCCTGCTTCCAAATGATAAGACTTTCACTGAGCATATTTGCTGTGTCTATAGCTGGCGTTAATGGAGTGTGTGGCGGCCGTAAACTGTCTCCCCACCTTTCGTCACAATGTAGTTTATATTTTCTTGTCCTTCGGGATCATTGGTGGAATTTCGAAAATATTTCAGGGCCACTGATGAGACCTATTTGGCCCAAACTAGCTGTTCTGGCCCAGGAAACTTGTGCACTCCATGCTTTACGGATTAGTGTTTATTCCTTGCTTCCAAAGGATAACTCTTTTATGGAACATATTTCACAGTAAGTTATTTTTAATTCAGCAGTTTCACTGCTGTCACCACAAGCTACGTGACTAGCACCACTGTTTCACAGCTATCATCACAGGTTATTTATAATTCAGCATCGCTTCATAGCTGTCACCATAGGTTAAATGGCCATCATCGCTGTTTCACAGATATCACCACAGGTCATTTAGTTTTCAGTATAGTTTTATAGCTGTCACAACAGACAACTCGGAATCACAACAGGTAAATCGGCATCACCACAGTTTCACAGCTTTCTCAATATGTTATTTTGATTTCAACACAGTTTTACAGCTTCACATCAGATAACATAGCTTCCACCACAGTTTCACAGCTGTCACCACAAAATTATACGAATTTCAGTACATTTCCACAGCTGTCACACAGATACTTTGCTATCACCACAGGTTATTGCGATTTCAGCACAGTTTCACAGCTGTCACCACAGGTTAAGTGGTTAACACCACAGTTTGCCATCAATCACAACGGACTTGTACATTCCATGCTTTTAGGCTCTGTTGTATATTCGTTGCTTATAAATGATAAAATTTTCATAGAACATAATTGATGTGAATATAGCTGGCGTTAAGGAGTCTTTGGCTGCCGTAAAATGACATCCGCCTTTCAGGGTCTATGATGAGGCTGAATTGGCCGAAACCAGCTGCTCTGGTCCAGAAAACTTGTGCTCTCCATGCTTTTCTGATCTGTTGTGTATGCCTTGCTTCCAAAGAATAACTCCTTTATAGAACATATTTCACAGTAGGCTATTTGAATTCAGCAGTTTCACAGCTATCACCACAAGCTACGTAACTAACACCCACTATCATAGCTATCATAACAGGTATTCTTAATTCTGCTCATTTCACAGCTGTCACCATAGGTTAAATGGCCATCACCGCTGTTTCACAGATATCACCACAGGTTATTTAGTTTTCAGTATAGTTTTATAGCTGTCGCAACAGACAACCAAATCTGTTTCACAGCTGTCACACAGATACTTGGCTATCACCAAACTTTTGCAGGTATCGCCACAGGCTATTTAGATTTCAGCACAGTTTCACAGCTGTCACCACAGGTTATGTGGCTATCCCCACAGTTTGCCATCAATCACCTCGGACTAGTACATTCCATGCTTTAAGACTCTGTTGCATATTCCCTGCTTCCAAATGATAAGCCTTTCATAGAACATATTTGTTGTTACTATAGCTGGCGTTAATGGAGTGTGTGGCGGCCTTAAACTGTCTCCCCGCCTTTCGACACAATGTAATTTATATTTTCTTGTCCTTCGGGATCATTGGTGGTATTTTAGATATATTTCAGGGCCACTAATGAGACCTTTTTGGCCGAAACTAGCTGCTCTGGCCCAGAAAAATTGTGCACTCCATGCTTTACGGATCTGTTGTTTATTCCTTGCTTCCAAATGATAACTCTTTTATGGAACATATTTCACAGTTAGTTATTTTGAATTCAACAGTTTCACTGCTGTCACCACAGGCTACCAGACTAGCACCACTGTTTCACAGCTATGATCACAGGTTATTTATAATTAAGCATCGCTTCATAGCTGTCACCATATGTTAAATGGCCATGATCGCTGTTTCACAGATATCACCACAGGCCATTTAGTTTTCAGTATTGTTTTATAGCTGTCACAACAGACAACTCAATATCACAACAGGTAAATCGGCATCACCACAGTTTCACAGCTTTCTCAATATGTTATTTTGATTTCAACACAGTTTTACAGCTTCACATCAGATAACATAGCTGTCACCACAGTTTCACAGCTGTCACCACAAAATTATACGAATTTCAGTACATTTCCACAGCTGTCACACAGATACTTGGTTATCACTAAACTTTCGAAGGTATCACCACAGGTTATTCCGATTTCAGCACAGTTTCACAGCCGTCACCACAGGTTAAGTGGCCATCACCACAGTTTGCCATCAATCACCACGGACTTGTACTTTCCATGCTTTTAGGCTCTGTAGTATATTCCTTGCTGACAAATAATAACCTTTCATGGAACATATTTGATGTGAATATAGCTGGCGTTAAGGAAGTCTTTGGCTGCCGTAAAATGCCTCTCCGCCTTTCGTCATAATGATGTCTATAATTTCTTGTCCTTCGGGATCATTGGTTTATTGTGGAATTTTTAAAATATTTCAGGGCCAATGATGAGGCTGAATTGGCCGAAACCAGCTGCTCTGGTCCAGAAAACTTGTGCACTCCATGCTTTTCTGATCTTTTGTTTATGCCTTGCTTCCAAAGAATAACTCCTTTAAAGAATATATTCCACGGTAGGCTATTTGAATTCAGCAATTTCACAGCTGTCACCACAAGCTACGTAACTAACACCCACTATCATAGCTATCACCACAGGAATTCATAATTCTGCCTCATTTCAAAGCTGTCACCATAGGTTAAATGGCCGTCACCGCTGTTTCACAGATATCAACACAGGTTATTTAGTTTTCAGTATAGTTTTATAGCTGTCACAACAGACAGCTCAGCATCACAACAGGAAACTCGGTATCACAGCTTTCTCAATGTGTAATTTTGATTTCAGCACTGTTTTCAGCTTCACAACATGTCAACATATTTTCACAGCTATCACCACAAATTATACAGATTTCAGCACAGTTTTACAACTTCACAACAGATAACAAAGCTGTCAACACAGTTTTACAGCTTCACATCAGATAACATAGCTGTCACCACAGTTTCACAGCTGTCACCACAAATTATACAGATTTCAGTACATTTTCACAACTGTCACACAGATACTTGGCTATCACCAAACTTTTGCAGGTATCACCACAGGCTATTCAGATTTCAGCAAAGTTTCACAGCTGTCACCACAGGTTAAGTGGCTATCCCCACAGTTTGCCATCAATCACCACGGACTTGTACATTCCATGCTTTTAGGCTCTGTTGTATATTCCCTGCTTCCAAATGAAAAGCCTTTCATAGAACATGTTTGTTGTGACAATAGCTGGCGTTAATGGAGTGTGTGGCGTAAACTGTCTCACCGCTATTCGTCACAATTTATATTTTCTTGTCCTTCGGGATCATTGGTGGAATTTTGAAAATATTTCAGGGCCACTGATGAGACCTTTTTGGCCGAAACTAGCTGCTCTGGCCCAGAAAACTTGTGCACTCCATGCTTTACGGATCTGTTGTTTATTCCTTGCTTCCAAATGATAACTCTTTTATGGAACATATTTCACAGTAAATTATTTTGAATACAACAGTTTCACTTGTTTATGCCTTGCTTCCAAAGGATAACTCAGAATATATTTTACAGTAGGCTATTTGAATTCAGCAATTTCACAGCTGTCACCACAAGCTACGTAACTAACACCCACTATCATAGCTATCACCACGGGAATTCCTAATTCTGTCTCATTTCAAAGCTGTCACCATAGGTTAAATGGCCATCACCGCTGTTTCACAGATATCAACACAGGTTATTTAGTTTTCAGTATAGTTTTATAGCTGTCACAACAGACAACTCAGCATCACAATAGAAAACTCGGTATCACAGCCGTCCCAATGTGTTATTTTGATTTCAGCACAGTTTTACAACAAATTACATAGCTGTCAACGTAGTTTCACAGCTGTCACCACAAATTATACAGATTTCAGTACATTTTCACAGCTGTCACACAGATACTTGGCTATCACCAAACTTTGGCAGGTATCACCACAGGTTATTCAGATTTCAGCACTGTTTCACAGCTGTCACCACAGGTTAAGTGCTATCCCCACAGTTTGCCAACATTCACCACGGACTTAAACTTTCAATGCTTTTAGGCTCTGTTGTATATTCCCTGCTTCCAAATGATAAGCCTTTCATAGAACATATTTGCTGTGACTATAGCTGGCGTTAATGGAGAATGTGGCGGCCGTAAACTGTCTCCCCGCCTTTCGTCACAATGTAGTTTATATTTTCTTGTCCTTCGGGATCATTGGTGGAATTTTGAAAATATTTCAGGGCCACTGATGAGACCTATTTGGTCGAAACTAGCTGCTCTGGCCCAGAAAACTTGTGCACTCAATGCTTAACGGATCTGTTGTTTATTCCTTGCTTCCAAATGATAACTCTTTTATGGAACATGTTTCGCAGTAAGTTATTTTGAATTCAGCAGTTTCACTGCTGTCACAACAGGCTACGTGACTAGCACCAATGTTTCACAGCTATCATCACAGGTTATTTATAATTAAGCATCGCTTCATAGCTGTCACCATGGGTTAAATGGCCATCATCGCTGTTTCACAGATATCACCACAGGTAATTTAGTTTGCAGTATAGTTTTATAGCTGTCACAACAGACAACTCGGCATCACAACAGGTAAATCGACATCACCACAGTTTCGCAGCTTTCTCAATATGTTATTTTGATTTCAACACAGTTTTACGGCTTCAAATCAGATAACATAGCTTCCACCACAGTTTCACAGCTGTCACCACAAATTATACAGATTTCAGTACATTTCCACAGCTGTCACACAGATACTTGGTTATCATCAAACTTTCGCAGGTATCACCACAGGTTATTCCGATTTCAGAACAGTTTTACAGCTGTCACCACAGGTTAAGTGGCTATCACCACAGTTTGCCATCAATCACCACGGACTTGTACATTCCATTCTTTTAGGCTCTGTTGTATATTCCTCGCTTACAAATGATAAAATTTTCATAGAACATAATTGATGTGAATATAGCTAGCGTTAAGGAGTCTTTGGCTGCCGTAAAATGTCTCTCCGCCTTTCGGCATAATGTTGTCTATAATTTCTTGTCCTTCGGGATCATTGGTTTATTGTGGAATTTTTAAAATATTTCAGGGCCAATGATGAGGTTGAATTGGCCGAAACCAGCTGCTCTGGTCCAGAAAACTTGTGCACTCCATGCTTTTCTGATATGTTGTTTATGCCTTGCTTCCAAAGGATAACTCCTTTATAGAACATATTTCAAAGTAGGCTATTTGAATTCAGCAGTTTCACAGCTGTCACCACAAGCTACGTAACTAACACCCACTATCATAGCTATCATCACAGGTATTCATAATTCTGCCTCATTTCACAGCTGACACCATAGGTTAAATGTCCATCACAGCTGTTTCACAGATATCACCACAGGTTATTTAGTTTTCAGTATACTTTTATAGCTGTCACAACAGACAACTCAGCATCACAACAGGAAACTCGGTATCACAGCTTTCTCAATGTGTAATTTTGATTTCAGCACAGTTTTACAGCTTCACAACAGATAACATAGCTGTCAACATAGTTTCACAGCTATCACCACAAATTATACAGATTTCAGCACAGTTTTACAGCGTCACAACAGATAACAAAGCTGTCAACACAGTTTTACAGCTTCACATCAGATAACATAGCTGTCACCACAGTTTCACAGCTGTCACCACAAATTATACAGATTTCAGTACATTTTCACAGCTGTCACACAGATACTTGGCTATCACCAAACTTTGCAGGTATCACCACAGGCTATTCCGATTTCAGCAAAGTTTCACAGCTGTCACCACAGGTTAAGTGGCTATCCCCACAGTTTGCCATCAATCACCACGGACTTGTACATTCCATGCTTTTAGGCTCTGTTGTTTATTCCCTGCTTCCAAATGATAAGTCTTTCATAGAACATATTTGTTGTGACTATAGCTGGCGTTAATGGAGTGTGTGGCGGTCGTAAACTGTCTCCCCGCCTTTCGTCACAATGTAATTTATATTTTCTTGTCCTTCGGGATCATTGGTGGAATTTTGAAAATATTTCAGGGCCACTGATGAGACCTTTTTGGCCGAAACTAGCTGCTCTGGCCCAGAAAACTTGTGCACTCCATGCTTTACGGATCTGTTGTTTATTCCTTGCTTCAAAATGATAACTCTTTTATGGAACATATTTCACAGTAAGTTATTTTGAATTCAACAGTTTCACTGCTGTCACCACAGGCTTCCAGACTAGCACCACTGTTTCACAGCTATGATCACAGGTTATTTATAATAAAGCATCGCTTCATAGCTGTCACCATGGGTTAAATGGCCATCATCGCTGTTTCACAGATATCACCACAGGTCATTTAGTTTTCAGTATAGTTTTATAGCTGTCACAACACACAACTCGGTATCACAACAGGTAAATCGGCATCACTACAGTTTCACAGCTTTCTCAATATGTTATTGTGATTTCAACACAGTTTTACAGCTTCACATCAGATAACATAGCTGTCACCACAGTTTCACAGCTGTCACCACAAAATTATACGAATTTCAGTACATTTCCACAGCTGTCACACAGATACTTGGTTATCACCAAACTTTCGAAGGTATCACCACAGGTTATTCCGATTTCAGCACAGTTTCACAGCCGTCACCACAGGTTAAGTGGCCACCACCACAGTTTGCCATCAATCACCACGGACTTGTACATTCCATGCTTTTAGGCTCTGTTGTATATACCTTGCTGACAAATAATAACCTTTCATGGAACATATTTGATGTGAATATAGCTGGCGTTAAGGAAGTCTTTGGCTGCCGTAAAATGCCTCTCCGCCTTTCGTCATAATGTTGTCTATAATTTCTTGTCCTTCGGGATCATTGGTTTATTGTGGAATTTTTAAATATTTCAGGGCCAGTGATGAGGCTGAATTGGCCGAAACCAGCTGCTCTGGTCCAGAAAACTTGTGCACTCCATGCTTTTCTGATCTGTTGTTTATGCCTTGCTTCCAAAGGATAACTCCTTTATAGAATATATTTTACAGTAGGCTATTTGAATTCAGCAATTTCACAGCTGTCACCACAAGCTACGTAACTAACACCCACTATCATAGCTATCACCACAGGAATTCATAAGTCTGTCTCATTTCAAAGCTGTCACCATAGGTTAAATGGCCATCACCGCTGTTTCACAGATATCAACACAGGTTATTTAGTTTTCAGTATAGTTTTATAGCTGTCACAACAGACAACTCAGCATCACAACAGGAAACTTGGTATCAGAGCCGTCTCAATGTGTTATTTTGATTTCAGCACAGTTTTACAGCTACACAACAGATAACATAGCTGTCAACATAGTTTCACAGCTATCACCAAAATTATACAGATTTCAGTACATTTTCACAGCTGCCACACGGATATTTGGCTATCACCAAACTTACGCAGGTATCACCTCAGGTAATTCAGATTTCAGCACAGTGTCACAGCAGTCACCACAGGTTAATATGTAGCTATCACCACAGTTTGCCTTCAATCACCACGGGCTATTTAGATTTCAATACAGTTTCACAGCTGTCACCCCAGATTATTTAGATTTTAACACAGGTCAAAACTGTCACCACTGGTCGCCTGGCCAATGCAACAGTTTCACATTTCTTTTGTACTATTTCATGGTCCTGATGAGGGTCATTGGACGAAACAAGTTAGTTTGGCCAAGGAATACATGTATACTTTATGCATTTCATAGAACATATTTGATGTGACTATAGCTGGCGTTAAGGGAGTGTGTGGCGGCCGTAAAATGTATCCCCGCCTTTTGTCATAGGTAGTTTATATGTTCTTGTCCTTCGGGATCATTGGTATATTGTGGAATTTTGAAATTATTTCAGGGCCACTGATGAGGCCTAATTGGCCGAAACTAGCTGTTCTGGGCCAGAAAACTTGTGCACTCCATGCTTTTCGGATCTGTTGTTTATTCCTTGCTTCAAAAGGATAACTCTTATATAGAACATATTTCCGGTTGGTGTTTTTGAATTCAGCAGTTCCACAGCTGCCACCACATGCTTCGTGACTAGCACCACAGTTTCACAGCTATCACCACAGGTTATTTATAATTCTGCATCGTTTCATAGCTGTCACCATAGGTTAAACTGCAATCACCGCTGTCTCACAGATATCACCACAGGTTATTTAGTCTTCAGTATAGTTTTATAACTGTCACAACGGAAAACTCGCAATCACAAGAGATAACTCGGCATCACCACAGGTTTACAGCTTTTTTTTTTTAATTTCAGCACAGTTTCACAGCTTCACAACAGATAACATAGCTGTCACCACAGTTTCACTGCTGTCACCTCAGATTAAAGATTTCAGCACTTTTTCACAGCTGTAACACAGATACTTGGCTATCACCAAACTTTTGCAGGTATCACCACAGCTTTATCAGATTTCAGCACAATTTCACAGCTGTAACCGAAGGTTATGTGGCTATGACCACTGTCTTACAGCTACCACCACAGGTTATTTATAATTCAGCACCGTTTCACAGCTGTCCAAATGTCCATCACCGCTGTTTCACTGATTATCACCGCAGGTTATAGTGTCAACTCGGCATCACAACAGGTAACTCAGCATCACCACAGTTTAACAGCTTTTCAATATGTTATGCTGATTTCAGCACAATTTCACATTTCGTGTTGTGAAGCTCTAGGGATAGCAATATTTCCTGAGGTGACAGTATGAAATGAAGGTGATAGCCATTTTACTTTCATTTATGGCTATGGGACTGAGATGAAAGCAATATAACCTGAGGTGATATCATTGTTACCTGTAGGGACAACTCTGAAACTCGGGGGATAACCATACTAACTGTTGTGACAATTATTAATCATAGTTGACTGCTGTATTAACCGTGGTGACGACTGTCAAACTGAGGTGATAGCGAACTTACTTTTGTGAAGGAAAGCTGAGAAAGTCAGGTGATAGCCATATTACTTGCTGTGATAGCTGAAAACTAAAATGATAGCCATACTACTTATAGTGACAGAGGCGAAACTGAAATTATTGCTATATAATATAAGTCGACAGTTGTGAAACAAAAGTGATAGCCATATAACCTGTGGTGATGTGATGAAAGCTAAGAAATTGAGGTGATGGCGATATTACCTTTGGCGATGGCTGTTAAACTCAAGCGATAACCATACTACCTGGGGTTATAGCCATATTACCTGTGATGACAGCTGTGAAACTTGAAAAATCACGTGATAGCCATATTACCTGTGGTGATATCTGTGAGACCTATTGAAAGCCTAATCACCTATGGCGAGATTTGTGAAACAGAAATGATAGCCATAATACCGTAGTTGTAACTGCTACTCAGGTGATGACCATATAGCCTCTGGGAATAGCTGTCAAGCTAAGGGGATAGCTATGGGAATAGCTGTGAAACAGACTTGACTGCTGTATTACCTGTGGTGGCAGCTGTCCAACTCAGGTGACAGGCATATAACCTGTAATGCTAGCTGTGCAATTCAGATGATAGTCATACTGCTTCTTGTGAAACTCAGGTGATAGCCATATTACCTGAGGTGTAAGATGCGAAACTGAGCTGACAGCCTTATAACCTGTGGTGGTAGCTGTAAAACGGAGGTTATAGCCATATAACTGCGGCGATGCGTCTGACTAGTGATCAGAAGTACGCGGATTGGATACTTGCCGGGGTTGGCAGTATTATTTCGTGGAGATTGATCATGAAATCTTTTCTACGGTCATTCTTTCCAGGAAAAGTCTGGATAGGTAACCTGACTGGCTCAAAAATGACAAAATAGTGTTGATTTGGCCATTCAACTCCAATGCAAACAAAAACCTGTGAACTCCTGTGAAAGCATTAATTACTACCTGTTGTGACAGGGGGGAAAATCAGGTGTTAACCATCCTAGTTGAAGTGACAGTTGTGAAACAGAGGTGATTGTTGTATTACCTGTTGTGACAGATGTCAACCGAGATGATAGCCGTATTGCCTGTAACGATAGCTCTGAAATTCAGGTGATTCTTATTTTTCTTGGGAAGCTCAGATGATAGTCATAGTTCCTGTCGTGACAGCTGTGAAATGGAGGTGATATCCATATTACATCTGGTGATAGCTGTGAAACTCAGTTGACAGCAATATAACCTGTGGTTACAGCTGTCAAACTGAGGTGACAGCCATTTTACCTGTAGTGATAGCTGTGAAACTCAGGTGATAACCATTCTACCTGTTGTGACAAGTGTGAAACACAGTGGATTGCTATATTACCTTTGGTGATAGCTATCAGTCTGATGTGATAGCGATACGGCCAGGTGATAACCATACTACCTGCGATAACCACACTACCTGTTCTGACATTTGTGAAACGGAGGTCATTGCTTAATAATCTGTGGTGACAGTTGTAAAACTGAGGTACTTGTCATACCACCTTTGGTGATAGCTGTGAAATTTAGTTTAAAAATAGAGGTGAAGGCAATGATCAGGAACGAATACAATTACCCAAAATCTCCTTAACAGAGGCACCAATGAGAAAGAAATACGAACATAAAAAAGCTAAACCCTAATGAAAACACCACAAGCGGATAGCCAAAATCACATTTACTTTCACTAAAATGGCCACACAGCTGTAGAAAATAAAAAGACATAAGCAATACATACATGCAAAGACGCATTATAACAAAAATAAACCACAGCAGAAGAACCGCCTTGGAACGGTCAGCAAAAGACTTCCACTCGGGGGCTTAAATCGATTGTACATGGCTTTGGTTATTTTATGGTTTAGACAAATAATCGTTTAAAGTAGAAGTAAAACAAAGATCAGGAATTGATACAATTAACTTACTCCATCCATAAAAGACACCAAAGGGAAAGAAATACAAACATTAAGCGACCAGACCATAATGGAAACCTAAACAAAGGAAGGCCATATGGACAGTTACTTTCCCACAAAATGGCCATATGGCCATCCAAAATTAAAAGACACAAGTGATATACACAGTAAGTAACAAACAACAACATAAATAAAATGCCACGGAAGAGCCGCCTTGGAACGGTCAGTGGAAGATTTCCACTGGGGGGCTTAAATCGATTTTACGTGGCCACAATCCTCGCCCTTACTTCCGTCGCGATTAAGACAAATAATTTGTTCAGTCCGCATGAAGGCCTCCTAACTCATCAGTGCAACATCTCCGTGAACACAGAAATCAAAGAACCACAGAGGTGAGACAACGGTGAGGACTCGACAGCAAGAAACCACTGATATGCTGGAGCAAAAGAAAACCAACAGTTAGACTCCGATGAGCCCGACCAGAGACAGAGCATCAGGCACCAACCAACATTATCTCTTTAATTTTCAATAAGCCTTTACGTTGGAGCCGTCATAGAATCTGAGGCCTGACCCACCGGCGTGCAATTAAAGAGGGAAGCAAAGTTGCCAACCGTGATTGGGTTAACTACCATGCATGCAGTCTGTCGTATAATATCCATGTTGTACCCAATCTTTTTATATCGAAGAATGATTTTACGAAATTGGGTGCTGAAGTCATTGCGGTTATATATTTTTCTGAATTTATATACTAAGTCACCATAAAATTCGGGTTCCGATAGACCTTGTTGCAGAAGAGATTTAAGTCCAATATTGAATTTTGAAATTAAATCAGAATGGCGTCTATAAAATTTTGAAAAGGCTTTGCGTAGTTTATGGTACCGATAACCCTGATTAAGGAGTTTAGCCGTTAATAATTTATTACGAGTGTTGAAGTCAGTTACATGACTACACACTCTAGCAAATCGAATTAATTGCGAAATATAAACGCCATAGGATGGCGCACGAGGAACATCACCATCCAAAAAAGGAAAATTTACAATCTCAAAATCAAAGTCATCGCAAAATCATTAAGTCTGCATTAGGTCACATCACATATGATGACAGCTGTGAAACTGGAAACTCAGGTGATGGCCATATTACCTGTGGTGATATCTGTAAGACTAATCTGAAAGCCTTACTACCTGACAGCTGTGAAACTGCGGTGATAGCCATATTATATATAGTGGTAACTGTTATTCAGGTGGCGGCCATATATAGCCTAAGGTGATAGAGGTGACTGCTGCACTACCTGCTGCCAAACCGAGATGATATGTATATTACCGTTAATGACAGGTGCAAAATTCAGGTGATAGTCCTACTACTTCTTGTGTTATACAGGTGACAGCCATATTACCCGAGGTGAAAGATATGAAACTGAGGTGACAGCCATATTACCCGAGGTGGCAGCTGTTAAAGCCATATTACCTGCTCAGTTGTAATAGCCTTACTACATGTGGTGACAGCTGGGAAACTCAAGTGATATCCATACTCAATTTAGTGACAGCAATGAACAGAGGCGATTGCTATATTACCTTTGCTGACAGCTGTAAAAAACAGGCGATAACCGTATTACCTGCGATGATAGCTGTTAAAATCAGGTGATAGTCATATTTCTTGTTGTGAAGCTCAGGCGATAGCCATATTTCCTGAGATGACAGCTATGAAACGGAGGTGATAGCCATATTACCTATGGTGATAGCTGTGAAACTCTGTTTAAAACAATATGAACTGTGGTGACAGCTGTTAAACTTAGGTGATAGCCATGTTACCTGCAGTGATAGCTTTGAAATTCGTCCGATAACCATATTGCCTGTTGTGAAAAGGTGAAACATAATTGATTGCTATAATTATTACCTATAGTGACAACTGTAAACTGAGGTGATAGCGAAATAACCTTTGGCGATATATATGAATATTCTGGTGATAGCCATACTACCTGCTGTGAAGGAAAGCTGAGAAAGTCAGGTGTTAGTCATATTACTTGTGGTGACAGCTGTGAAACCAAGGTGATAATCATAATACCTCTAGTGACAGCGGTGAAACTGAAGTTATTGCTATAATATACAAGGTGACAGTTGTGGAACTGAGGTGATAGCCATATTACCTGCCGTGTTGTGGTGATCCCTGAAAAACTCGGGTGATAGCAATATTGACTCTGTTGATAGTTGTGAAACTCTAGGAACCATACTACCCATTGCGACTTTTGTGAGACAGAGGCCATTGTTCAATAACCTGTGGTGACATTTGTTAACTGCAGAGTTAGCCATATAACCTGTGGTGATAGCGGTGAAACTGGGGTTCCAGTCATATCACCTGTGGTGATAGCTGTGAAACTCAGTTGATAGCCATATTTCATGCGGTGATATCTGTGAGAATAAGTTCAAAGCCATACAAGCCAAAATATTAATGGTAAAAGCTGTGTACGGCATCAGTTGTGATAGCCATTCTACCTGGCAATTCAACCTGTGGTGACAGTCGTATAACTCAGGGAACAGCCTCATTACCTGTGGTGATAGCTGTGAAACTCACCCGTGTAGACATACATGTATATGACTCAGTTGACAGTCATTCTTCCCGTGATGATAGCTGTGCGACTAAGATCATAGCCATATTAACTGTGGCAATAGCTGTGATTTGTTTGTCTTTGGATTTTACATCCCAGGCAACACCATTTAGGAGATTTAGGGGTTGCTTTCTATTTTGAGGGATTTTTACCTGACACTAAGATAAACTGACATCTAAAGGCCTACCGCCCAAAGAAACCGCAAGGGTTTAAAAGACGGTCCGTCTCGCACCACTTTTCCTGGAAAGGTTTAGATCTTCTAAGCGGTAAGCCATAATTGCATCGATTTCTGATCATTGCCTTCAGTTCGATTCCATTAAAGTTTCTAACACGTTTACAGACGTCAATTTATTATGCGAATATTTCGGCAATGTTTCAAAAACGTCATTTATCAAGGGCGTCTCTTGCCTGGTGCCTCCAGTTGACCTGTCTCACGAGCTACGTCGGTCGGTGTGTGCTCGGAGGGGGATGTGCTGTGTTTGCCGGGTCTTGTCCATCATCCGTTTCGGTTTCAGAACTTTGGGCTTGAGACACACTGATGAACATTAAATATCAGAAAGGCCCCTGTGTCACTAAATTAGGTATAGTTACGCCTTAATTATCAAACGTTTCTCAGCTTACATTTGCGAATGATTTCATCAATGTTATTATACCCGCTTTTTCGAAGAAAAATCGGGTATATTGTTTTCGTACCAGAAATGAGTGAGCGTCTGTCCGTCCGTCTGTCTGTCCGTCCGTCCGTCACGTTTCTTGTAAATGGATCTCCTCTGCAACCACTGAAGTTACACTTTTGAAACTTTGCATGTGGATAGTACATAGTATGTAGATGGCAGTGGGCTACTTTTTGTGACTTTGACCCCAACATGGCCCCAAGGTCAAATGTCAAAAAGTACGACATTATCATATCTTCTAAACTGTTGAGATTGCACTTCCGAAACTTGATTATTGGATAGCCCTTGGAATGTAGAACATATTGGAATACTTTTCGTGTGACCTTGACCCCAACATGGCCCCTGGGTCAAAGGTCAAAAAGTAGGACTTTATCATATCTTCTAACCTGTTGGGGTTGCACTGCCGAAAATTGATTATTGGATAGCCCTTGGAATGTAGAACATATTGGAATACTTTTCGTGTGACCTTGACCTCAACATGGCCCCAGGGTCAAAACGTATGACATTGCCATATCTTTAGTGTTATTCACAGAAAAATCGGGTATTTGCGATGGTATACCATCGTTGCGCCATCTAGTTTTTCCAAGGCGGCTCTTCTGTGGCGATTTATTTATGTTGTTGTCTGTTACTTACTGTGTGTATTACTTTTGTCTTTTTATTTTGGATGGCCATATGGCCATTTTGTGGGAAAGTAACTGTCCTTATGGCCTTCCTTTGTTTAGCTTTCCATTATGGTCTTGTCGCTTAATGTTTGTATTTCTTTCCCTTTGGTGTCTTTTATGGGTGGAGTAAGTTAATTGTATCAATTCCTGATCTTTGTTTTACTTCTACTTTAATCACAATTTTAATGACATTATAAAACATTGGAAAATGTATTAGCTCTTCAATTCAGTACTTCTGTCAATGGGACCCATTATGAAAACACACACATCTTACACTGCTTTCTGTCAATTTTTCTCCATCTATGGAAGTTTGTCACACTTTTCTTACTTCTGGTTCAAATTTAGATAAATGGTGTTCATTAGAACAGACTTTTCGAAGCAGTTAGGGAAAACGACCAGTGGATCACGTATACCCCAGGCCAGCGCCACCCTCTAATATAGCTTTTGGGCCTGTATGTAATATGAATGAAGAAGTCAAGAAGCTATAAGAATCTATATATGTGCTTGTAAAAGCTAAACCAAACATAAAAATTCTAAATGGACCACCGAGTGAGGGCATCAAAGTTACTGAAGGGTTGGGGGCATCAATGTTACTGAAGCAGCAGGGTGGGATATGCATCAATAAAATCTTTGGACTGGTAAGCAAACTCGATGCAAGTATAAATTGAATTTGTCTTAGAGTTTAGAACATACAGGCATTTATAAACTTTGTCATAAAACTTTAAACAAATGTAAAATTTCTAAGTCTGTCACCTTGAGATCACCTTGGGTGGGGGAAGGGACAAATATAACGAAATCTTTGGACTTGTTTGCAACATTGATGCAAGTATCAACTGAATTTGTGTAAGAGTTTAGAACATACAGGCATCTATAAACTTTGTCATAAAACTTTAACCAAATGTAATTTTTTTAAGTCTTTGACCTTGACCTCAAGGTCACTGTGGGGCTGGGACATGCATCAATGATATCTTTAGACCAGTATGTAACTTCAGTGTAAGTATCAACTAAATCTATCAAAGGGTTCAGAAGATATAATCTCTTAGAAACTTTGACGCAAAACTTTAACCACAATGTTAGAAGACGGAAGAAGGATGGACGGACATCGGGCGGACAGATGGACGGACAGACGTTCTCACAAATGGATAGTTATGTGGCTATTTTTGGCAGGATCGATACTTAAGTGGCTACTTTTAGCCACAGAAAAGAAGTATTTTTGGTGTCTAACGGAATAAATCCCATTGACCTACATTGATTCTGTCCATTTACATAGCCACCTAACTATCCATTTGTTGGTGCGGACAGACGGAAAGACGGACGGACGAACGACAGGACGAAAGCATTATACCCCATAGCATACCTCATATACCGGGGGTATAATGAGTACATAGTACGTCTATGCTGCGGGTAAGAATATGGTAAAAATGTATGCCCTTGCCAACCCTACTTTCATCTGTATGAAGTGGGGTCTAAATGGGTATGCATTTCCCGGACTTGTTAGTTTGTTTTAACAGTATAGGCATAATTTATTTCAACAGCAGCTTTGTGACCATAAAGTATCTCAGTGGCTCAGTTGAATGCGCAAGTTACTAATGATCAGCTCGTGGGATTGATCATCTCTAGGCTGAGGATGTTTCTTGTAAGTGATCTTGATCATGAACTATGTTCTATAGCATCTCACCCTCTTCTGCTTATCTAAGGACCGTTGTCAGTTTCTAAAAGAGCAATGTGCACTATACTTGCACTGGTTATCAGCATATTGGTGATCTATTTACATTTTTCTAATGAGTCCTGTGAACTCGCTATGTCCCAATCTATAAGTTCCACTGCAAAATTATTTGTACAAAACACAGTTTTCCTAAGTATTTCGAAATAATGGTGAGTCTTGGGACTTGCAAAATTTAATTTGTAAGTCCTTCAGAGAAATTATGAGTTGTTTGTTTGATTTGAGGTTTAACGTCCCCGTCAACACTGTAAAGATTATTTTGGAGACGTTGCTCCCAATTTTGTGGCTTTATTTGTCGATTCCTGATCATTGCCTTCACATCTATTTTGTGTGCTGGTGGATGAACAAACAAATGGACAGAAAAATAGGTCCCTAAGTCGTGCCATGTTAAAAGCAGGCATGACCAAAAAAAAAACTGAAAGTAAGCAAGAAAACAACTGAATTTCGTTGCCAGAGAATATTTCATTTATTTCTTAATTATAATTCATTTCACTGCTTCCAGCCTTTAGCGTCTTTTACTGTTCTTCTTCCCCTCGATGTTGATTCTGAAACACAAGGAAAATTCCATCACAATTTAAATATAAAAGATTGACAAATACTTATGGTCATTTTTGAGAGGGATGCGAGTCATGCAAACGTGCACACATGTACACATGCACACATGTACGCATGCACACACACATGCACACAAACATGCATGTATGCACAAACACACATGCATGCACACACACGCTTGCATGCGCACACACAAATGCATGCATGCACTCTTGCATGCACACATACATACAGCATGTACATGAGTGTGCACACACGCAAGCATGCATGCAAGCACACATGCATGCACACATACACTCATGCAAGCATGCAAACACACACTCATGCAAGCATGCCCACATACATGTACGTATGCACCCACACATGCAGGCAAGCATACATGCACACATGCATGCATGCACACGCACACACAAGTATGCATGTATAAATGCAATATCCCCACCCCTAACAGCTTGGTTTTGCGAGGGAGATGATAACCGTTTATGTGTGTTTATGAAGAAAAAAGAAAAGAAGAAAAAAAAGAGAACAAATTTCCATTCCTCCAGCGGCGTTTGAACTCACGACCCTCTGATTCATAATCGACAATCTGATTCGTAGTCCAGCACTCTATCGACTCCACTGGCACACGTTTCTTAAGCTATGCTATGCATCACAAAACATACAATGTACAAATACCCAAAGTGACAAAGGCCATAACTCATGAATTATTTTTTCGGAATTTAGTCAAAAGTTCATCAGGTCATCTACTCATCACAACCAATCTATTTACCAACTTTCAAGGCTCTAGCTCTTATAGTTTTTGAGATATTTTGCTGACAAGCTTTTATAAAACAAATCAAAGGGCAATAACACTTGAAAAGGGCATAATCCGGATAAGGAGAAAAAACACGTGTCTGCTAATTTTCCATGAGCAGATCATATATGAAATTTCAAAACCCTAGCATACACGGTTCTTAAGTTATGCTATGCATCACAAAATATACAGAGGTACAATGTACAAATGTCCAAAGTGACAACGGGTCATAACTCATCACCACAAATCTATTCACCAACTTTCAAGGCTATAGCTTCAATTGATTTTGAGATATTTTGCTGACAACATTTTATCAAAATAAAAATCAAGGCGATAACTCTTGAAAGGGGCATAATCCGAATGTGGAAAAAAATCTCGACACCTAATTTTCCATGAGGAATCCATATATTACATTTCAAAGCCCTAGCAAACATGGTTCTTAAGTTATGCTATGCATCACAAAGCATACAATGTACTAATACCCAAAGTAACAAAGGGCCATAACTCATGAAGTATTTTTCGGAATTTAGTCAAAAGTTAATGAAGTCATCTAATCATCACAGCCACATTATTCACAAATTTTCAAGTCTCTAACTCTTCTAGGTTTTGAGATATTCTGGTGACAAGATTTTATCAAAAAGAAAAATTCAAAGGGCAATTACTCTTGATAGGGATGAGAAAATAATACGCGTCGACTAATTTTCCATGAAGTATCCATATATGAAATTTCAAAAACCCTAGCATATAGGTTCTTAGGTTATGTTATGCATAAAAAGCGTAACGGACGGACGGACAGACGGACGACGAAGCAGAAGCAATATGCCCTTCCAACATTCATCACAATAGAGCTAAAGTCATACCTATATGCTTGCATATTTTTATATTCTTAAAGTGATGAAAAACTACTATGTGTTTATCTATACCTCTCCAACATGCATATTTGGCTTGAAGATTGTTAGATACATGTAGTACATTAGCTGGTCATAATTATGTAGAAGTGGAGGCAATGATCAGGAATCGATACAATTAACCTACAACTCCCATCAGAGACACCGAAGGGAAAGAAACGCAAGCACGAAACAACGGACCCTAATGGAAACATCAATAGCGGAAAGCCATAGGGACAGTTACTTTCCCACAAAATGACCAATAGGCTGTCCAAAATAAAATGATATAAGCGACACAAACACCCAAAGACCATAACGAAAATAAACCACGACAGAAGAACCGCCTTGAAGAAGTCATGTTTACAGATTCATGGCCTTGTTGACAGTTTGCATGGGCTATGCTGATATCTGTATAAGCCAAGATGGCAGCTATAAGAGTAGTTATATGATTCATGATGGTAGCTACGGTATATAAATCATGGGGACAGCTGTATGACACACAAATACAGCAGTACGAATCATGGTGATAGCTGTATAACAAATGGTGATAGCTATAAGAGTAATTATAAGAGTAAGACTAAAATATGATTCATGGTGAAAGCTGTATGAGTCATGGTGATGGCTTTTTGAGTTATACTGAGAGTTTGATGATTAATCTTGACAGCTGCATAAGTATTTGTGGTAACTGCATGAGTCATGTTGACAGTTGTATGAGTCATGGTGATAGCTGTATGTGCAAAGGTAATACAGGCGTAACCGTGATAGCAATATGATTTGTGGGGATAGCTGAATGAGTCATGATGACAGCTAAATGAATCATGATGATAGCTGTATGAGTTACGAAGGCAGCTGCGGGTGACATCTTGATATCCATTTGATACATGGCAATAACTGTATGATGTTCTATATAATGGGCAATCCTTTGGAAGCAAGGGCTACAATACGGAACCGAAACCCGTAGTGTACAAGTTTTTTTCTGGGACAGACTAGCTAGTTTCCACAATTAGGCCTAGCCAGTGACCCTCAACTATTCTCAATTTTTCGCAGTGGAATCAATGATCCAAAATGACTTGAAAATATAACCCACACTATGATCAAGGGCAGGGAGACGTTTGACGGCCGCCACACATTCCCTAAATACAAGCTGCGGTGAAGTAATATATAATAATCCTTTGGGAGCAAGGACTACAACACGGAACAGAAAATCATAGTGTACAGGGTTATCTGGGCTATGTGATTCTTGTGATAGTCATTGTGACAACTGTATTGGTCTTGTGACAGCTTTATACGTCATAGGGACAGCTGTATGAATCATAGTGGCAGCTGTATGAGTCATGGTGATAACTTTAGGAGTCAATGTGCTAGATGTGTGAGTTGTGGTGATGACTGTATAAGTCATATTAATACCAGTATGAGTAATGGGAATAGCTATAGGAGTCATGGTGGAAGCTGTTTAAGTCCTGGTAATAGCTACCAGAGCCATGGCAATAAATGAATGTGTCCCTGTGGTAGTGATACGTACATGTACCAGTCGTAGTGATAGCTGTAGTCGTCGCGGTGGCAGCAGTTTAAGTCATGGTGACAGCTCTGTGTGAGTGTGCGTGCGTGCTTGGGCGTGTTTTGTCCCACCAACAGCTAAGATCATATAGAAACGGGACCTCGTTTTAAAGATTTATCCGAAAGTCTGGAGAATAAAAAGCTGAAAGGTTGCCATTGGAAATAAAGAACACATACAAGAACGAAAATCGGAGACTCGGTTTTATTGAGTCTCTTCATACACAGCAATATAGTTTGCAAGGCTGCATACGCCTCCTACCACCGGCTTAAGCGATATTCGATTTTCAAACTCAATGATCCCAGAGGAAAAGAAAATATAATCTGCACTATAATGAAGGGCAGGGAGACTTTTTACGGCCGCCACATAGCACTTAACACCAGCTGCAGTGAGGTAAGGGTTGCCTTTGGAAACAAAAAACAAATAAAAGAACGAAAATCGGAGACTCGGTTTTATTGAGTACCTTCAGAAACAGCAATATAGTTTGCAAGGCGTATGATCCCAAAGGAAAAGGAAATATAATCTGCACTAAGAAAATATAATCTGCCCAAATCGAACCCAAGATACCTGGTTTCTAAGACGAGTAGCTTCACCGCTACACCCGCGGAGGCTGGTTGTGACAGCTGTATGAGTCATGGTGATAGCATTGTAAGTCATGGGATAGCTGTATTAGTCATGGGGACAGTTGTGTGAGCAATGGTGACAGCTATGCGAGTCATGCTGATAGCTGTATGCGTCATGATGACAGCTGTATGTGTCATGGCGACCGCTGTGTGAGACATGATGACACCTGAAGTAGTCATGGTGACAGTTGTAGGAGTCGTGAGTACAGCAGCTGTGTGCGTCATGTTGATATGGACAGCTGTATGACCAATGGTTACAGCTGCACGAATCATAGTGACAGTACATGAGATAAAATGGCTGATGAAAGCGTTGTGGGTCTTGGTGATAGCTGTATTTGAAATTAAGATATCGTTATGAGTCATGCTGGTAACTGTATGAATCATGGTGATGGTTGGAGAAGTCGTGGTGATAGCTGCGTGAGTCACGGTTACAGCTGTATGAGTCATCTTAATAGCTGTATGAGTTATGGTAATAGCTACAAGAATCATGGTGATAGATGTATGCGTGACTGCGATAGCTGTATTAGTCTTTCCTTTGTTGATCTGAATAGAGGTTTACGGGGCTTGCTGTATTAATCATGGTGATAGCTATACTGGTCATGGTGGTCACAAAATGAGTCATTGTGACAGCTGTTTGATTCATGCTGATAGCTGTATGAGGCGTGAAGACAGCTTTAGGCATACTCATGTTATTCAATTATGTTATTCAATGCATCAGGCAAAGTGTAAGCTTTATGACCCCTGACGAAATATAAGCGGTGCTTATAGCTGTATGAGCAAGGAGTGATGGCTGTATGAGCAACGGAGATAGCTGCATGAACCAAGATGACAGTTGTATTCATAATGGTGATAGCTGTAGTGATAACGGTTAGAGCTGCATGAATTATGGTGACAGTTGTAAGCGTCACGGTGAAATCTGTTGTCATTGTGATGGCTGTGTAAGCCATGCTGACAGCCGTATGAGCCATTTTGAAAGATGTATTAATTATATTGACAGCTGTAGTAGTCATACTGAAGGCAGCATTTGCCATGATGACAGATGTGTGAGACATGGTATGATTGATGTTAACAGCTGAATTGGTAATGGCTGTGGCAATAGCTTTAAAAATCAAGGTTACATCTGAATGTTTAATAGCGGTATATGTATTTGTCTTAGTGAAAGATTAAAAAGGCGTGCTGATAGATATCAGAGTCATGGTAAAAGCTGGTGGCAGCGGTATGAGTCATGTTGACAGCTGTATGAGTCATCGTGATGGCTGTATTAGTCATTATATGACTCGTCGTGGCAGCTGTATTAGTTATAGTGATCGCCGTATTAGACACACTAAAAGCTATATTAGTCTTGTTGAGAGGGATGCGAGCAATGGTGATAGCTGTATGAGTCATGGTGACAGCTATAAGTGTCATGGGTACCATTGTAAGAGTCATGGTGACACCTGAAGTAGTCATGGTGTCAGCTGTAGAAGTCGTAAAGAAAGCTGTGTGAGTCAAGTTGACAGGCTTATAAGCGATGTTGATAGCTACATCAACAATGGTTAAAGCTGCAAAATTTATGCTAATAGCTACAGGAGATACGACTTTTGAAAACGGAATAAGTTTTGATGGCAGCTATATATGAAATTAAGATATCCGAGTCATTTTGGGCGCCGTATGATTCGTGTAGAAGTCGTGCTGATATGTGTATGAGTCATGATAACAGCTGTGTGTGTTATGGCGACCGCTGAATGAGACATGATGACATCTGAAGAAGTCATGGTGGCAGCTGTAGGAGTCGTAGGGAAAGCTGTGTGAGTCATATTGATATGGACAGCTGTATGAGCAATGGTTCATAGTGACAGTACTGGAGATATGGCTGATGAAAGCGCTATGGGTCAAGGTGACAGTTGTATGTGAATTAAGATATCTGTATGAATCATGGTGGTAGCTGTATGATTCATGGTGATAGTTATAGATGTCGTGGTGATAGGTGTGTGAGTCATAGGGACAGCTGTATGAGTCATCTTAATAGTTGTATGAGTTACGGTAATAGCTACAACCCTCATGGTGATAGCTGTATGAGTGAATGAGAAAGCTGTATTAGTTTTTTGTTTGTTTGTTTGAATAGAGGTTTAACGTCCCCGTCAGCACTATTTAGGTCATTTTCGAAACGTTGCTTTCAATTTTGTGGGCCTTTACCCGACAATGAGATGAAATGAAATCGCATGCCCTGCCGCCCTATGAAACCAAAATGTTTATATGCATGAACGGCCCGACTCGCACCACTTTGCCTGAACAGGCTTAGACCTAAGCTGTATACTAGTACTCGTGTGCGGTCGGTTTCAGCTATTCGTGGAAACACTTTGCATCTTATTTTATTCTCCAAGTCCCGATGGGCTGGAGCTTGCTGTATTGGTGATGGTGATAGCTATATGGCTCATGGTGATCACTGAATGAGTGATTGTGACAGCTGTTCGAGTCATCCTGATAGCTATTTGAGGCATGAAGACAGCTGTAGACGTAGTCATCTGGTTCATTGTTACAGCTGTATTAGACATAGTGTTTGCAGTATGAACCCGGTCGACAGCAATATGTGCGATGCTTTCAGCTGTATGAGCACAGAGTGATGGCTGTATGAGTCACGGAGATAGCTGTACGAGCTGTGGTGACAGCTGTATTCGTCATGGTGATAGCTGTCGGGATCACGATTAGAGCTGCATGAATTTTGGTGACAGTTGTATGAGTCTCTGTGAAAGCTGTAAGCATTGACGATAGCTGTATATGCCATGATGACGGTCGCATAAGCCATTTTTAAAGATGCATAAGTCATATTGATAGCTGTAGTAGTTATACTGACAACAGCAGTAGTCATGATGATAGATTAGTGAGTCATGGTGACAGCTGTATGAGTGGTGTTAACAGCTGTATTGGCCCTGGTTACAGTCGCATAGGTCATGACGATAGCTATAAAAGTCAAGGTAACACCTGAATGAGTAAAGGTGGAAGCTATATGTGTCTTGGTGAAAGCTTTAAAAGTCGTGCTAATAGATATCCGAGTCATGGTAATATCGGCATGAGTTATGGTAATAGCTGTTTGTGTCGTGTTGACAGCTGTATGAGTTATCGTGATGACTGTATTAGTCATGATATGGGTCGTCGTGGCAGCTGTATTAGTTATTGTGAACACTGTATTAGACATGATGAAAGCTATATAAGTCCTAGTGGAAGGGATGCGAGTCATGGTGGTAGCTCTATGAGTCATGGTGACAAGGTGTCATGGTTATCCTCGTAAGATTCATGCTCACACCTGAAGTAGTGATTGTTAGAGATATAGAAGTCGTAAAGAAAGCTGTGTGAGTCATGTTGACAGCCTTATAGGTAATGGTGACAGCTGTATGAACAATGGTTAGAGCTGTATAATCCATGCTGATAGTTATAGGAGATATGACTGTTGAAAAAGGAATAAGTCTTGGTGGCAGCTGTATGTGAAATTAAGATATCCAAGACATTGTGGGCGCTGTATGATTCATGGTGATGGCTATAGAAGTCGTGCTGGTAAATGTATGAGTTATGGTGACAGTTGTGTGAGTGTCCTAATTGCTGTATGAGTCATTGCAATAGCTACAGAAGACATAGTGACAGATGTTTGAGTTATTGCGGTAGCTGAATTAGTCACGGTAACAGCTGAATGAGTCATTACTGTATTAGTATTAGAGACAGCAGTATGAGTCATGGTGATTTCTATAAAAACCACAGAGACAGTTGTATGAGCCATGATGACAGCTCCATGAGTTATGCTTACAGCACTATGGTAGTGTTGTCAGCATACGTCATGGCGATAGCTGTATGAGTGGCGACGACGGATTTATCAGTCACGCTTGCAGCAGTACGAGTCATGATGATAGTTGCATGAGTCATGGTGATAGTTGTATGAGTCATTGAGACAGATGTATGAGCCATGGTTACACTATATGCGTCATGATGGCAGTAGTATGAGAGACTTTGTGACAGCTGTATGGGTCATTGTGATAGCTGTATGAGCCTTGGGGACAGCTGTAGGTGTCAAGTGAAGGCTCAATGACCCCTGGCGGCAGCTATATGAGTCATGCATATAGCTGTATGAGACATACTTATGGCTGTAAGAGTCACGGAGACAGATGTATGTGCAAGGGTGACAGCTGCTTTCGTCACGGTGAAAGCTGTAGGAATCACGCTTAGAGATGCATGAATCATGATGACAGTTATATGAGCCATTGTGATAGCTTTGGGATTCATGGTGAATGCGGTAGGAATGACGGTATTAACTGTGTGAGTCATCTTGATAATTCTATTATTTATAAATGAAATACTGAATACGATATCAGTGGTATCACACACTGCAAAGCATAAATGGCATACACTATATCTATGAAATAACAGCATAGTAAATAAGTGACAAGTGTATGTGCAACCATTTAGCACAGAAAGACTATTTAAACTACAATTGGCCAAAGTAGCACAAAGTTGTAAATATTATATGTAAATATTACCACAGTTATTTCTAACATTTCAATTAAAATAGTTCTGTTGCTCTTCTGGGACATTTATATTTTACAAACATATACTGAGAGGCAAAAGTAAGTATACAGGTTACTGAACGCCGATTTGCGTCCAATGTCTCCCTCTCTACCTATATATGTGGCATCATAAATAATAACAACCACTTCTGCTTGATTTGCAGCAGTTTCCGATAAAATAAATTAAAGGATAATGAAATTGCGTCACTTGAAATGGACAGGGGCCTCTGATCCAATAGTTTGTCTTGAGTAGTTTCCCTTTAAACATGTGTTTCGAATAAGTGTTATTCAATAAATGATTTTTTTCTGCAACAGATTCAAAGAAGGGGGAACTGATTGGCAAGAATATATCCCATATTTAAATGAAACACAAGGTAAAATGCAACATTTTTTGTCAAAGAAAATGTCATTTTCGCCTTTTACGTGCTTCCTTTGATTAAATGCTTTGTTTCTTTGGGATTTGTTTGTATTGGTGATTAACTTTTCTTTGAGTAATTTTCGAGGCATCACTATGGAGTAAGCATAAAAATGCTGAGGAAAACAAAAATTATGTGAAAGTTTCAAATGAATATCTCTCACACGATTTGAAAAAAAAAGACTCATTTCATTCACTATGATTTTAATTGAAAGGGAGATAATCCGGAACAGGCAGAGATTACAATTGAGTTTGAAGCTGTTTGTTTGGGTTTAATGGCAAAGTAATGATGGTGTCTTATCGATGAACATTCGTACATGACTTGTGCGATGCGCATAAGTTCGAATGTCATGTACAACACGAGATTTTGTTGGAAATATTGATGATCAATTAAGGGCAATAACTCCATCATGGATGACTGCAACAGGATAAGAATTGGACTTCTACAAACTTAGACGTTTGGGAAAAACGGACATAGGCATATTTTATGACAGACAGCAATGTAAGATCCGGTATTCCAAATCAAAAACTATTTACTTTTTATTGCCTCTGAGTATATTTAAAATAATACCTATATGAATCCTAGTGATAGCTTTATTAGTCATCGTCATACATGTATGAGTCATACTGACAGCTGTTGCAGTCATGGTGACAGTTGTAGTAGTCATGGTGGCAGCTGTAGGAGTCATGATGATAGCTGTGTGAGTCATGATGGCAGGTGTAAAAGTGATATGAACAGCTATATTGGTCATGATGACAGCTGTATAGGTCATGGCGGTAGTTATAGGAGTCATGTTTACAGCTGTACAAGTCATGACAGTAGCAATAAGAGCCTTGGTAAAAGCTACAGAAGTCGTGCTGATAGATAAAGGCGTCATGGTGACAGATGTATGGTTATAGCTATGTAGGCCATGGTGACAGCTGCATGAGTCAGCTGTATGAGCCATCATGATAGCTGTATAAGTAATGATATGAGTCTTCGTTAGAGCTGTATTAGTCGATATGATAGCTGTATTAGTCACGGTTATAGCTATTTTATAAGTTATTGTGAAAGCTTTAAGAGTCATTGTGTCAACTGTATAAGCCATGGTACCAGCTGAATGCATCATCGTGACAGCCGTATGAGCTAAGATGACTGCTGTTTGATTTACGGTGTCGTATAATTCATGGTGACAGCAGTAGTAGTCATTAGCTTCATGGGTTTGCTGACAACTGTTTGAGGCGTCGTCACAGTTGTAGGAGCCATGCTGTCTGCAACTCGAGACAACACGATGAGTCATGGTTACAGAAGTACGAGTCATCGCGACAGCTGTATTGGTCAGTGTGACAGTTGTGCTAGTCATAGCAGGGGTAAACGAGTCAAAGTGACAGGGAGTGACATGTGCTAGAGTCATGATGACAGGTGTATGAGTCATAATGACAGTTGTGTGTGTTAGTGACAGCCGTATGAGTCATAATGACAGTTGTGTGTGTTAGTGACAGCCGTATGAGTCATCATGACATGTGTATGGGGCATGGTGATACCTGTATGTTTCACGGTGACAGCTAAATCAGTCATGGTGATAGCTGTATGCATCATGGTAGTGGTAGTCATGGCTGTATATGAGTCGTGATTCGTGACAGATGTATTAGCCATCATGTCATGCAGCTGTATGAGTCATCGCGACAGCTGTTCGAGCCATGATACATGCCGATAGCTGTATGAAGCATGTTGATATCTGTATATGAGTCATGGTTAAAGCTGTACGGATCATGGTGACTGCTGTATGTGCCATGTTAACTGTTCTATGAGTTATGGTGACAGCTGAAAGGCATCGTGACAGTCCTATGAGTCGTCGTGACAGGTATATGAACAATGGTTACAGTCGCATAATTCATGCTGAGAGCTATAGGATATTTGACTGTTGCAAACGGAATATATCTTGGTGGCAGTTGTATTTGAAATTAAGATATCCGAGTCATTGTGGGCGCTGTATGATTCCTGGTGATAGCTGTAGATGTCGTGCTGATAGCTGTATGAGTTATGGTGACAGCTGTGTGAGTGAACAAATTGCAGATGGAGTCAATGCAATAGCTACAGGATACATGGTGGTAGATGTTTGCTGTATGCATGGTGATAGCTGAATAGGCCATGACAATCGCTGTATTAGTAATGGTGACAGCAATATGAGTCGTGGTGATTGCTGTAAGAACCACAGAGACAGCTGGAAGAGCCATGATAATAGCTATATGAGTTATGCTGGCAGCACTATGATAGTGTTGTCAGCATACGTCATGGCGATAGCTGTATGAGTGATGATGACGGCTTAATCAGTCACGCTGGCAGCAGTTCGAGTCATGATGATAGTTGTATGAGTCATGGAGACAGTTGTATGAGCCATGGTTACACCTGTATGAGTCATCTTTACAGCTGTATGGGTCATTGCGACAGCTGTATGGACCTTGGAGACAGCTGTAGGTGTCACGGTGAATGCTCAATGACCCATGGCGACATCTATATGAGTCATGCTTATAGCTGTATGAGACATACTGATGGTTGTATGAATCACGGAGACAGATGTATGTTCCATGGTGACAGCTGCTTTCGTCAAGGTGATAGTTGTAGGAATCACGCTTATAGATGCGTGAATCATGATGACAGTTATATGCGTCATTGTGATAGCTGTGAGATTCATTGTTAAAGCTGTAGGAATGGAGGTATTAGCTGTGTGAGTCATGTTGATAGTTTTATCATTTATCAATGAAATACTGATTTACGGTGTCGTATAATTCATCTCTGTAGTTTTTTTATTTGTATGTTCTCGGAGATGTTACACTTATGAGTTAGGAAGCCTTCATATGAACTAAACAAAATTAGTGTATACCGCGACAGAGGTAAGGGCGAGGATTATGGCCATGTAAAATCGGTTTAAGCCCCACTGACTGTTCCAAGGCAATTCTTCTGTGGCGGTCTATTTATGTTGTTGTTTGTTAGTTACTGTGTGTATCACTTGTGTCTTTTTATTTTGGATGGCCATTTGGCCATTTTGTGGGAAAGTAACTGTCCTTATGGCATTACTTTGTTTAGGTTTCCACTTTTGTCTGGTCGCCTCATGTTTGTGTTTCTTTCCCTTTGTTGTCTTTGATGGGTGGAGTAAGTTAATTGTATCGATTCCTGATCTTTGTTTTACTTCTACTTTACAATATCAGTGGTACCATACATTGCAAAGAATACATGACACACTCAATATATATGAAAAATAACAGGACTCTTGCATTATCAGGGGTAGTCCTAGGAAGATAAATGAATATGGGGTGCCGAATTACTATTTAATACAATTGGGAGATATCTATAATTTTACTCTAGGTATCTATATATCAAATTATAGATATCTATAAATCAAATTATAGATATCTATAATTAACATTATTATCAATATTTTGGTATCATAAAATATAATCAATAACATGTAATATATATTTCTTGATATCTATAAATTTGTTTAATGATATCCATTATTCCTTTACATATAACGATATCTAAAATCCAATTATAGATACCATTTAAAGGCTGGATGATAGATATCACAGATTTGAAATAATGTAATTATTGATATCCTGATATGTTCATCCATATTTGATATCTATATATTAAATAAAAGATATCTATAACTTGAATTATAGATATCCCTAAACACATTATGTATAAAATGAAATAAATAATACATATCTAATATTATTAATAGATATATAATAATATTTGTTGATATCCTATATTTTTATTACAGACATCTATATATCAATTTGTAGATATTTATAAATCAAATTATAGATATCTATAAATCAAATTATAGACATTTATAAGTAACATTATTGATATTGGATATTTATTATTTATTTCATGATATCTATAATATGTAAAGGGTTATCAATAATTCCAATTGTAGTTATCTTTTACTTGATATATAGATACCAAAGATTGAAGAGCATTTGAAGATATCAATATTTTCATTTATTGATGTCAATAATGTATTTTATGATATCCATTATTGAAAATTGTGATGCCCATAATTCAGCCTTTTAAATGATTTCTATAATTTGATTTTATACATTTATATATGCAAAGAAATAATTGATATCATAAAACAAATCTATTAATATCAAGAAATATATATAACGTATCCTGGATTTCATTTTATGATATCAAAAAATACAGATAATTATAGATATCAATATTATTAATTGTACATATCTGTAATTTGATTTATTGATATTTATAATTTGATTTATAGATATTTGTAATTAAATATGGGATATCAATAATTATAAGTAACTATCTATAAATAATATTAGATATCTATTATTTATTTTATGATATTTAAAATATGTTAAAGGATATCTATAATTCAAATTATAGATATCTATTATTCTATATATAGATAGCAAATATAGAAGAACATTTTAGGATATCATAAATATCATTTATTGATATCCATAATATATTTTCTGACATTCTTATCTAAATATAATATTAGATATATATTATATATCTTATGATATCTTAAATATGTTAAGACATATCTATAATTCAGTTATAGATATCTTTTATTCGATATATAGATATCAAATATTGAAGAACATTTTAAGATATCGATAATTACATTTACTGATATCCAAAATATATTTTCTGCTATCAATTACTGAAAATTGTGATATCTATAATTCAGCCTTTGAAATGATATCTATAATTGGATTTTTTGGATATCTATATATGCAATGGAATAATTTATATCATAAAATAAATTTATAGATATCAAGAAATATATTTTACATATCATTGGTTAGCTTTTATGATATCAAAAAATATCGATAATTACAGATATAAAAAATGTTAATTATAGTTATCTATAATTTGACTAAAAGATATTTCGGTAGGTCAGTCAGATGCAGGTCTGACTGGTGATCAGGAGGACACGTGTTCGATTCCTGTTGGAGTCGGCAACATTCCTTCCTATCTTTTCTATGGTCATTTTCTCCCTTCTGCTGATTCAAAAAGGGCAGTTGTCAGTTTCTGTGAAAGAATGTGCACTGTATTGGTTAACCACTTACGTATAGGCTTGCCCAGAAAAAGTGTGGATAAGTTAAATGACCGATTCAAAAATGACCTAAATAGTGATGCCTGGGCCAATAAACTTCAATACAAGCAAATAAACTAAATCTTAAAATTGAATTAAATAGTAAAACGGCACCTCATAAATGAAGGTAGGTAAGTATTTGTTGAAGGATACTTTGTTTGTCGCAAAGAGCTTATGAATGCAACCCTATGGCAAGCCATTTTACTATTTATTATGGAATGTAGATATCTTATTTATTATATAAGATATCTTATTTATTTACCTTATATCCTAAAGTAGATATCTTATATCCTATATGATATATCTTATTTAATTCAGCAATTCAAATATCTGATATGATATATGTTATCTTTTATCTTAAATAAGATATCTTATATAACATAGAAGATATCTTATATGTTAAATAAGATATATGATTGTCTTATTTACTAAAACATATAAGATATCTTATATGCTATATAAGATATCTAATATACTAAATAAGATATATAATAAAGCATATAAGATATCTAATATAACATATCAGATATCTTATATATTATATAAGATATCTTATTTATTATATCAGATATCTTATTTATTATATATCTCATATAGGATATAAGATACTTTATATCCTAAAGTAGATATCCTATATCCTATATTATATATCTTATTTAATTCAGCAATTCAGATATCTGATATGATATATAAGTTATATTATATCTTAAATAAGATATCTTATATAAAATAGAAGATATCTTATATGTTAAATAAGATATCTGATTGTCTTATTTTATAAAACATATAAGATATCTTATATGCTATATAAGATATCTAATATACTAAATAAGATATCTAATATGGCATATAAGATATCTTATAAAACATATCAGATATCTTATTTATTATATATAAGATATCTTATTTATATTGGTATATATGATAACTTAATTGGTATATCAGATATCTTATTTAACATATAAGATATCTTAAACAGCATATAAGATATCTTATTAACATATGATATCTTATATACGTTTGATAAATAAGATATCTTAATCAACATATAAGATATTTAATGCAAATTCGAAAGAAATAACAAATAATAGTCGCTCCCTCTCGTACCTATATGCACATTAGACTGCTACACAGACAGAGGACTAGAGAAAATTGATTATAAATGCTTTCTTGAAGTGTGTTTAAAAATAAAACGGGTTTCCCAAACAGGTGCGATACATCTTTTTTATGAGAGAGAGAGAGAGAGAGAGAGAGAGAGAGAGAGAGAGAGAATAAATCCTGCTTGCTATGGTTTGCAAATTTAATAATCCTCCCTTACAAAAATTCTTCAGATAGTAGAAGTCTTAATTGAACTTCAAACTCTGAGTTATGCCAAGCGCAGCTCGCTGCATGTATTTTGAAAAAACAAAAAAAAAAAAAAAAAAAAACAAAGCCTCTCACCAGACTGTGCATATATTCAGCATGGTTTCTGCCTCTATTATTAGTTCAATATTTCTTTGTCCCTTTTATCCCTTTTTTTACCAAATGGAATCTTACTCTTTATATATGACAGGAGTCCATTTTAAAAATTAGGTATGACAGGTTGTGTAATCTGAAAATAGTTGAACGTTTTGCAAATAGTGTAGGCCCTGATCTGATCTGGGCCTGCACTGTTTGCAAGGGGTTCTGGCACAAAATGGGTTATGGAATGTTAGGCATTTATGGGGGTACCCATTTCCAGATATGCTTTTGGCAGTTTGGGGTAGACTTCATTATGTTTTTTGGTAAAATATATTAGATATCTCATGTGTCAAATAAGATATCTTATATATTTAGGTAAATAAGAAATATATTATATAAGATATCTTATATGTTGTATAAGATATCTAATATATCAAATAAGATATCTGATATAGGGTATAAGATATCTTATTCACTGGAATATATAAGATATCTGATATGCTAAACAAGATATCTAATATACCAAATAAGATATCTAATATAACATATAAGATATCTTATATAATATATCAGATATCTTATGTATCATATAAGATATCTTATTTCCATCTTTAAAAAATATATCTTGTATAATAAATAAAATATCTTATATAATAAATATCTTATATAATATATAAGATATCTGATATACTATACAAGATATCTCATATGCTATATTAGATATCTTATTTAGTATATAAGCTATCTTATATATTTTGGTAAATAAGATATCTTATATCCTATATTAGATATCTCATATCCTATGTAAGATATCTAATATAATAAATAAGATATCGAATAAAGCATATACGATATCTTATATAACATATCAGATATCTTATATATAAAGATATCTCATATGCTATATAAGATATCTTATAAAATAAATAAGATATCTAATATAATAAATTAGATATCTAAATTCCATAATAAATAGTAAAATGGCTTGCCATACTTCCCAGTCACCACGGCAGCCCCCGCCCATAGGGGCTTGAAGAAATATATGGGCTGCATGATGCTTCCAGGCAGAGCTGAATCTGGCCTGCACACTAGTACTGGTAAACTGCTTAGAGGATCTAAGCCTGTCCAGGAACCGCAGTTCGAGGCGGACCGTCCATGATAATAAACCCTATTGGTTTCATTTGGTGACACGGCTTGAGATGTCATTTCATCTCAATGTCGGGTAAAAGTCCCACAAAATTGGAAGCAACGTCTCCAAAATGACCTTTACAGTGTTGACGGGGACGTTACACCTCAAATCAAACAAAAACCAGTCACCACGGAGCTTCCTAGTCACATTTGCTGTACTAGGACCATGACGAATTTATGGACAATTTTCTCTCCAGCGGACAATTCAATTGACAGAGGATGTATGAATACAAATTATGGCCCAGATTATACCATATGCAAGAATTAACATATGACACAATCTAATTCTAGTGTCTAGTGTGTTAGGATTCTGAGAATTAATTATTACCCATATATTCTCATGTGAACAAATTACTCGGTGTCAATAAAGGCCGTCAGTAAATCGAAAGTAGGAAATCAGACCGGAAATGCAAAACGTGGAGCCAGCACTCCAGTCGGCGCATGCGTATTGCATGATGACTAGCATGGTTACTGATTCCATAAACCATCTCCGTACATACCTCATCAAAGTGCTTATTTTATATAGATTGGTCTCCCTTCGTTATTACCTCCCCTTCGGTACGCACATAACGGTTATGTTGTAGCCACCTAGCGGAGACATTTACGACAAGGGAACCAATCTATATTTTATACACTATTTATATTATGTGACCAAATGATACCGGCTGATAGATAATATCGCTTTAAGTAGATTGAAAGTCATAAATTAATCTAACAAGACTTTTGAATGAATGAAGTAAGAAGCGCTTCTATATATTTATGCTGTTTGGTACAAGCGACTGCAAAATGGCTGACGAAATTATTTTCGATTTACTTCACAATGAAATAGTCGGTCATTTATACAGAAATGCCACAAAAGAGGATCAGGTACATTAATTTAAACTTTTATTCATTTGTCTTGAATCTGTGTAGTACTGAATTCAATATCACTTCGAGAAACATGAATATTTATCTATGTCATTAGATTTCGCGACATCCAGTCCGATCCAATCCCTGTTTATCTGGTGTCCCACAAGGCTCGGTACTTGGACCGGTCAGTTTTTAGTATAATGTAAATGATCTCCCCGATAATATCAGGTCATATGTCTTGTTTTTACTCCCATTACTGCTACTCTATCACATCTGAGAATTACGAGCAGGATTTCCTGGGTGGCAACCAGTATTTTTTTTTTTTTTTTAAGGTATATGCAAATGTCAATCAGACACGTGAGCTAAAATTTACGGTTGTTTATAATGTCGACAAGTTTCTAGAAAAGCAACTCATAATTTTCCAAATTATATGAATAATCATAAAATATGCTTATCAAAAAGTGTATTTCTGTTTTTAGAAGAAAAAATAATAAATTACTTAATTAGAAAATTACCTTTCAAAATGGTCAATTTTTGAACATCGGTTTCTCCATTGTCTTTCCTCGGAAACATTCAGTTTTTACATTAACCTAAAGTATATTCCATGTCCTAGCAAGGACGAGAAGTAGTTTTTCCAAAAACTTCCACAATAACAATATATCCATTCTTTTAAACTCCCATCGAACGGTCATTTTGACAGCCATTACTGTATACATGGTTGGTAAATTCTCCAGGTAAAACAGGGGTATAAACATGCTAATCGTGGGTAAAAATATCCTGCACAACGGATTTTATTCTAACTATTTTTATGCCTAGATCATGATTTCCTTTATTCTTCCGTTAAGTTGGTAAATATTATTATGCATTAAATAAATACAAGAGGGGAAAATTGTTTGATTTGTCCAAAAGCCATAGTAACGATTTGACAGAATTTTTATTATCGCTACGCTTATTTACCCCAGTGCTAAATTTAATCCGTGCGTCATACTGTGTACATGGATGACAATGTATAGTGAACTCTACATGTTGATAGGGGTTCTATCGGCATGGATATAATGTTATAATGCCAGTTTTTGGAAAAATCACGTCTCGTCGTTGCTAGTACACACACTAAAGTATATTTTGGTGTAAAAATGGTATGTTTCTAATGAAGGACAATGGAGAAACATACGTTCAAAAATGGACCATTTTTAAATGTAATTTACTTACAAAGTGAATATTTATTTTTTTCTTCCAACAACAAAAATACATTTTTTAATATGCATGTTTTATATTTATTCTTTTAATTTGGAACATCATTGGTTGTTTTTCTAGAAATATGTCAACATGCTAAACACCCATGAATTTTAGCCCACGTGCCAGGAAGACATTTTCATAGTCCTTAAGCAATGTGGATGAAGTGCCTTGCTCAAGGGCACACCACTTTGATTAGTGTGGGGCTTGAACCTGCAGCCTCTCGATCACACATCCGATACGCAACCACTGCACCAAAGCGCTCCACAATGTCTGTTTGTTTGCTGAAGATTGTGTACAGTATAGGAATATATCAGAGTAATTGATAAAGGACGTATCCACGTGAATACGACTCTTACGTCGAGCAAATATGCCTAGAAATGAAGAAAAGGTCGTACCAAATACAGCCGTCAAATTGGCAATACGCCAAGGTTGTTCCATTGTAGTCGTATCGACAATGGAAAAAAAAAACATGACGCCTGACAAAAAGCAATCGAAATCGCGGTAATTTTCGCCGCATCATAGTCTTCAACAAAAAACTGTTCCCATCTTCAAGAACGATTCGAAATTCATCCATTCATGAATAATTGCATATGTTTTAATAACGCTGAAACACTTCAACCCTACATGTATTGAATACCGATCAGCTTGTATTTAATCAGCCTCAAGTTATGACAACTATCAACATGATTAGGAAACCGATTATTGTTGCGTGATTACATTGTTTGTTTGTTTGTTTTGTTTGTTTTGGAGTTTAACGGCCCAGTCAACACTATTTAGGTCATTTTTGAGCCGGTCAGTTTACCTATCAACACTTTCTTGGGCAGGCTTATACGTAAGCGGTTAACCAGTACAGTGCACATTCTTTCGCCAGAAACTGACAACTGCCCTTCTTGAATCAGCGGAAGGGAGAGAATGACCGTAGAAAAGATTTCATGATCAATCTCCACGAAAGAATGTTGCCGACCCCGGCGGGAGTCGAACCCGCGTCCTCCTGATCACCAGTCAGACACGCATCCGACTGAGCCACCGAGGCCGGCCGCGTGATTACATAACAGTATTTATTATCTAAGGGAAAGCCGCCCGCATTATTAACTTTATTAACAATGCCTGAAGCATGAACAGTAACTTTATGACAAGCGGGCATAAAAATATGATCCTGAATATTGTGAGGCATCCACATTGACTTCTATGGAGTGTCATCTTCGAGAAAAAAAAATTGGGTTCGACAGATCTACAGATTCAGATTGTCATTTAGTTAGAAAATAAATATCAAAACAGACGCCCAGACGATAAAAAAGTAAAGACCACTGTTTGTTTTTATGGAGAACCTGACATAGTTTCTCTGGAAAAACGCAAGAAAAAAATCAAATGCAGGAGAAATTTCTGGCGGCTATTTCTCCCAAATCGCAGAAATTCACATTGAAATGGATTACTCCGTATTTTGGGGGAAAAACAAAACAGAAGCAACAGCAACTGGGCTAGGAAAGTTATAATTAATGTTTTTTTTTTTTGTTTGGTTTTGGTTTTACGGCCCTTTCAAGATTATTTCACTCATATCGAGCCGATCGTTAATCAGAGGTGGGCGAAAACCGGAGTACCCGGAGAAAAACCACCTGACCTTCCGTTGCAGAACTTGGTGTCTCACATGTGACCCGAGCGAGGCTCGAACCACAGCGGTGAGAGACCTAATGATCAAGAGTCAGCGCTCTTAACCACTAGGCCACGGAGGCCCTATAATTAATGTAACAGCGAATATATATCCGACCAGACAGCGTTAGGGCTAGCTCTTTCTGCTTACTGTCCGCAGGCCGCAGATGCAAGAAAATTTGCGTCCACGACTCATTTTTTGGCGTCCTTTGGCCATTGGCGAAATTTCTTAACCGGAGGCTTAAAAACCTTGTTTATTGCCGTTTTCCGACACGTGTATATCGGCGCCTTTGATTATTGCATTAGGGTGGTTGTTTACTTTTGACCCCATTTCTATTTTTTCATACTTTTATCATCCCGACACATTTTTTTCTGGCAACATTGTCGTCAATGCAAGACTAAGAAAGAACCACCGCTGCACAGACTGATTTCTTTGTCCGCCGTGTTCCGTATACATTTGACCAAAAATATATTTATTGAGTCACAATGGCAGGATTAACCTGTAATACTTGGGTACTCATATCTCTAATTGTGAATCACAGGTGGTCAGCATGCAGTGCATGCTTATTTACCACTATCTATCAAGTAGCCGATTAAATTAACACCCTAAGATGTCTTGCCGGCGTCTTTGAGCATTAAGCAGAATGACTGGCAGCACATCATAAAAGAACGCAAACACAGCAACCGGGACAGACTGATTAGCTTTCACAGATGCGCTTGCTGATCTGAGTCTTCACTGGTCACACATTTTTTTGTATTTTGCTGAACGCTGAATTTTTCGCCTTTTACCAATCGCATGCAGTTACTGACATCAAAAAACATGTGATAAAATATTGCGACAAATTCTTCGAAAATCTGTTTTGGTCTACAAAAAATTCTAATGAAGTTTTAATATAAAGTTGTAAACTGAAATCCAGGCGTTTTCGTGCTTCAAGTCTGTCTACTTATGATTTTTCCACCCTTTACACTACACTTCGTCATAATCTTATAAAAGAAAAACTTAATGATGTGTTGCACTGATGAGTTAGGAGGCCTTCATGCTGACTGAACAAATTATTTGTCTTAATCGTGATGGAAGTAAGGGCAAGGATTGTGGCCACGTAAAATCGATTTAAGCCCGCCAGTGGAATTTGTTTCTGCTGACCGTTCCAAGGCGGTTCTTCTGTCGCGGATTATTTTTGTTATGGTTTGTCTTTGGGTGTTTGTGTCGCTTTTATTATTTTATTTTGGATAGCCATTTGGCCCTTTTGTGGGAAAGTAACTGTCCTTTTGGCTTTCTGCTGTTGGTGTTTCCGTTGGGGTCTGTTGCTTCATGTTTGTGTTTCTTTCCCTTTGGTGTCTCTGATGGGAGCTGTGGGTTAATTGTATCGATTCCTGATCATTGCCACTACTTCTATTAATGATTTAATTGAATGGACATTTCATAGGGATGACTTCCATATCTAGCATGTAATGTAAGAAATGTATTTTTTTTCACTTCTGAAGAGCATAAAAATTATTCTTTATTGTCATCTTAGAAAGTGTGTGAAGCTCACATAGGGAAATAGAAGTGGAGGCAATGATCAGGAATCGATACAATTAACCCACCATAAAATTTGGATTCCGATATACCTTGCTGCAGAAGAGATTTAAGTCTAATATTGAATTTTGAAATTAAATCAGAATGACGTCTATAAAATTTAGAAAAGGCTCTGTGTAGTTTATGGTACCGATAACCCTGATTAATAAGTTAAGCAGTTCACACTTATTACGAGTGTTGAAGTCAGTTACATGACTACACACCCTGGCAAATCAAATTAAATGCGAAATACCCATAACTTTTCTAAATAACTTAGTACCAAATCTAATGTAATTATTGTCACACACTTCACACACTTTCTGACATGACCATAAAGTATAATGTTTATGCTCTTTGGTTTTACATTGACTTATATAGGGAAAACCTTTAAAAATCTTCTAATCTGAAACCCGAAGGCTCAGGTGTTTGAAATTTGGTATGACGCTTCGTCTTGTGGACCTCTATCAAAATTGTTCAGATTATGGTCCTGGGGTCAAAAATGCCCCAGGCCCCGGGGCCCTTTGGTTTTACATTTACTCATATAGGAAAAACCTTTAAAAATCTTCTTATCTGAAACCAGAAGGCTCAGTTACTTGGTAATTGGTATGAAGCTTTGTCTATGGGACCTCGTTCAAGTTTGTTCAAATTATAGCCTTGGGACCCACTGGTTTTACATAGACTGGTCATGTCAGAAAGTGTGTGAAGCTCTCACCCTTCTTCTTGATAATATTTACATAAGATTTGGTACTAAGTTGTTTAGACATGTTGTGGGTATTCCGTTGGGTACTAGTTGCGCGCCCCTTGTGGCTGGTCTGTTTTTGTTGTGTTGTAGGAGAGACTTCATGATGTCCTTTTCTGCTGAAAACCAGTCTGGGATCGTTGAGGCTTTTGGCTCGACTTCTGGATGTTTGGGTGGTTTGTTGAGTATTGACAATAGCTATTTGGATGGTTTGTTCAGACAAACTTCACAGGTGCCACCATCACACTGAGACGATGTGTCATGAACAAGGAAGACAACTCCTGCTTGTTTAGTTTTTGAATTATCTGCCCTTGACTTACATCAATATATAGTCAAATGGTATGTTGTGTCCGGGCGATAACTCCTAAACCGTATGGAATATATTCATGAAACTTCACAGGTGCATTCATCACACTGAGACGATGTGTCATGAACAAGGAAAACAACTCTTGCATATTTTGTTTTTGAATTATCTGCCCTTGACTTATACCATATAGTAAATCGTGTCCGGGCCATAACTCCTAAACCTTATGGAATGTATTCATGAAACTTCAGTTGCATTCATCACACTGAGATGATGTGTCATGAACAAGGAAGATAACTCTTGCTTTTTTTTTTTTTGAATTATCTGCCCTTGACTTAGTACCATATAGTAAACCGCGTCCGGGCCATAACTCCTAAACTGTATGGAATATATTCATGAAACTTCACAGGTGCATTCATCACACTGTGACGATGTGTCATGAACAAGGAAGACAACTCTTGCATTTTTGTTTTTTAGATTATCTGCCCTTGATGTATGTATTTTATGATTGATTTGAAGTACATTTGTAATATTTTTATCCCCTCACACAACATAGTTGTGAGGGGGATATAGCATAACTTCACACAAATGTTCCTTATAAAAAAATCTCGAGCGAGTTTGACTTTCAAGGTCATGACCTCAAGGTCAAGGTCACTGTGGCTATTTTTAGAAAAACTTTGTCATCGCTCTAGTGCCTACATTTCTTAACCAATTTCATTATAACTTCACACAAATGTTCCTTATAAAAAAATCTCGAGCGAGTTCGACATTCAAGGTCATGACCTCAAGGTCAAGGTCACTGTGGCTATTTTTAGAAAAACTTTGTCATCGCTCTTGCGCCTACATATCTCCAATGATTTCAATATAACTTCACACAAATGTTTCTTATGACAATATCTCGAGCGAGTTTGACTTTCAAGGTCATGACCTCAAGGTCAAGGTCACTGTGGCTATTTTTAGAAAACTTTTGTCATCGGTCCATCGCCTACATTTCTTCACTGATTTCAATATTACTTCACACAAATGTTTCTTACGACAATATCTCAAGTGAGTTCGACTTTCAAGGTCATGACCTCAAGGTGAAGGTCACTGTGACTATTTTTAGAAAAACTTTGCCATCGCTCTAGCGCCTACATTGCTTAACTGATTTCAATATAACTTCACACAAATGTTCCTTATGACAATATCTTGAGCGAGTTCGACTTTCAAGGTCATGACCTCAAGGTCAAGATCACTGTGGCTATTTTTAGAAAAAATTTGTCATCGCTCTAGCGCCTACATTTCTTCACCAATTTCAATATAACTTCACACAAATGTTCCTTATGACAAAATCTCGTGCGATTTCGACTCTAAGGTCAAGGTCACTGTGGCTATTTTTAGAAAAAAATTGTCATCACTCAAGCGCCTATATTTCTTCACCGATTTTAATATAACTTCACACAAATGTTCCTTATGACAATATCTCTAGCGAGTGCCACTTTCAAGGTCAAGGTCACTGTGGCTATTTTTAGAAAAACTTTATCACTCTAGCGCTTACATTTCTTCACCGATTTCAATATAACTTCACACAAATGTTCCTTATGACAATATCTCAAGCCATTTCGACTTTCAAGGTCACAATGGCTATTTTTAGAAAAACTTTGTCATCGCTCTAGCGACTACATTTCTTCACTGATTTCAATATAGCTTCACACAAATGTTCCTTATGACAATACCTTGAGCGAGTTTGACTTTCAAGGTCAAGGTCACTGTGGCTTTTTTTAGAAAAACTTTGTCATGACTCTAGCGCTTACATTTCTTCATCGATTTCAGTATAACTTCACACAAATGTTCCTTATGACAATATCTCGAGCTATTTCAACTTTCAAGGTCAAGGTCACTGTGGCTATTTTTAGAAAAACTTTGTCATCGCTCTAGTGCCTATATTTATTGATGGATGTTAATAGAACTTCACACAAATGTTTCTTATGATAATAAGTTGCTTTGACTTTCAAGGTCATGACCTCAAGGTCAAGGTCACTGTGGCTTTTTTTAGAAAAAACTTTGTCATCGCTCTACTGCCTACATTTATGATTTTAATATAATTTATGATTGATTTGAAGTACATTTGTAATATTTTTCATGAATGGCATTTGGCGGGGGCATCTGTGTCCTATGGACACTTTTTCTAGTGTTTCATGTTTTGACCTGTGACCTTGACCTTTGACCTATTTTACAAAAAATTAACCAAAAACATTATCCTTGACCATAATTCCAAATATATTTGGCCTACCAATATGATACCTCATACACATACTCGCCATGACTAGAGCTACATTCTGACAAAGGGCCATAACTATATTTTTGATTGTGGCTGCATTATCTCCCCTTTTCCTATTTTTTTTTGTGTGAAACACATTTTTACTCCCATTCCGATACCATTTGTAACAGAGACTTCACATGGATGTTCCTTGGGACAAGACCCTATCGGTGATACCAACCTTTTTGACATGTGACCTTGACCTTTGGACTGATTTTTTATACACATTTTTACTCACATTCCAATACATTTTGTAACAGAGCCTTCAACCTTCACATGAATGTTCCTTGGGACAAGACCTTTTCCCTGATACGAACCTTCTTGACCTGTGACCTTTGAACTTTAAACTTTAAACTATTTTACAAAAAAATAACCAAACACCTTAACCTTGACCATATTTCCAAAAATATTTGGCCTACCGTCATGAAACTTCATACACATACTCACCATCACAAGAGCTACAATCTGACGAGGGGCCATTACTATATTGTTGATTATGCCTGAATTATCTCCCCTTTACCGATATGTTTCTGAAACAATTTTTCACTACAATTTTTGACACAATCTTGAAAAAAAATCTAAGCGCACAGTGTGGTAGTTATACGGTATATTTTGACGAAGTTCCATAACTTGTCATGCAAGTTGACTGATTTGTCTCTGTGACATGGAAAAACAGACGAGCATGGCGCCGGTTGCGGTGCTCTGGTTTTTCTTATGGTTTGTCTTTGAGTGTTTGTATCGCTTATATTATTTTGTTTTGGATAGCCAATTGGCCATTTTGTGGGAAAGTAACTGTCCTTTTGGCGTTCTGATATTGATGTTTCCATTAGGGTGTGCTGTTTCATGTTTGTATTTCTTTCCCTTTGGTGTCTCTGATGGGATCTGTGGGTAATTGTATCGATTCCTGATCATTGCCCCAACTTCTATTTTATATAGGGAAAACCTTTTAAAACCATCTTGCCTGAAATCAGAAGACTCGGGTCATTGATATTTGGTGTGAAGCTTTGTCTAGTAGACCTCTACCTAGATTGTTCAAATTATAGCCCTGGGGCCAAACATGGGCCCACCCCGATGCCCACTTGTTTAACATAGACCTATGTAGGGAAAACCTTTGAAAATGTTCTTGTCTGAAACCAGAAGGCCAAGGCCTTTGATATTTGGTATGAAGCTTCATCTGGTGGACCTCTACCAAAAGCGTTGAAATTATAGTCCTGGGGCAAAAATGGCCCCGACCCGGGGCCCACAGGTTTAATATAGACTTATGTAAGGAAAACCTTTAACATTTTTCTCCATTCTTTGATATTTGATATGCAGCTTCACCTTTTAGATCTCCCTCAAGATTATGCAAATTATAGCCCTAGGGCCAATAATGGCCCTTCCCGGGGCCCACATGTTACACTGTGGATCAGGTGAGCGATCCAGGGCCATCATGGTCCTCTTGTTTACATATTTACATGAGTTGAAAGTGCCCTTTTTCTGACCAGCACCGAGCACCATTTTCTGCACAGAGACATAGAATGTACACGTATTTCAATCAGTAAGATGCCACAAATTGGAGCCACTCTGAGCCAGGAGATTGTGTACTTACAAGTAATGTATGCTTACAACGAAAGCAGCAATTGGTCTAGTACCCTTACATTTGAAAAGCCAACCGTTTTCAGGAGATCACTTTTTGTCGCACCTGCTTTAGAAGGAAGACATAGGCGTGCAAGTTTCCGTCCGTCCGTGCGTGCGTCCATTCGTCCGTCGGTCCGGTTCTCCGTCCGTCTTTCCGTCAACATTTTACACTGGGTGTATTGTCATCGCAACTCCTCCTACAGTTTCATACCGATTATTTTCAAACTTTGCGTGTGTTTTTGCCATGGTATGAGGATGCGCATGTGGTTTGGACTTTATCAGATCAATTTTTGTCACTTTTTCCACATTGTGAACTTAGTCATTTTTAACCTAAAATTGATATATGATAGGTACCTCTTGTCATCGCAACTTCTCTTGCAGTTTTATACCGATCATTTTGAAACTTTGCATGTGCTTTCGCCATGGTATGAGGATGTGCATGTGGTTTCGACATAATTCTCAGAATATTTTGTTTTAATTTTTGCGCGTTTTGAACTCAGTCATTTTTAAGCTTCAATTGTTATACGATAGGTACCTCTTGTCATCGCAACTCCTCTTGCAGTTTTATACCGATCATTTTGAAACTTTGCATGTGCTTTCAGCATGGTATGAGGATGCGCATGTGGTTTGGACTTTATCTTTGAATCAATTTTTATCACTTTTTCCACATTGTGAACTTAGTCATTTTTAACCTTAAATTGATATATGATAAATACCTCTTGTCATCCGAACTGCTCTTGCAGTTTTATTGTCGCACCTGCTTTAGCAGACAGACATAAGCGTGCAAGTTTCCATCCGTCCGTCCGTCCGTGCATTCGTCCGCACCAACAAATGTATAGTTAGGTGGCTATTTAAATGGACAGAATCAATGTAAGTCTATGGGATTTATTCCGTTAAGACACCGAAAATACTTCTTTTCAGTGGCTAACAGTAGCCACTTAAATATCAATCCTGCCAAAAATAGCCACATACAGTCGAACTTCAATGGCTCGAACACCTTTGGGACCATGAAAATCTGTTCGAGACAGCGGTAGTTCGAGCCACTGAGGGCTACTGCCAGGGGGCATAAAGAGATACTTTTGGACATCTTTTCGGTTTTCTGTATTGAAAAGTGTATGCTGTGTGTACTCATTAGAATCGCCTCATCGAGGCGATTCTAATGAGTACACACAGCATACATTTTCATGATAAAACACGAAAATATCCTAAATATTACCCTCCCTATTTCTTATGTAGAGAAATTCCCTAGGGACTCAAGAACGGGTTCGACCCAGCCATGGTAAACGAGCCATCGAAGTTCTACTGTAAGTATACATCCGTGAGAACATCCGTCCGGTTGTCCGTCCGTCTTTCCGTCAACATTTTACACTGGGTGTCTTGTCATCGCAACTTCTCCTACAGTTTCATACTGATTATTTTTAAACTTTGCATGTGTTTTTACCACGGTATGAGGATGCGCATGTGGTTTGGACTTTATCGTCTGATCATTTTTGTCACTTTTTACACATTGTGAACTTAGTCATTTTTAACCTTCAATTGATATATGATAGGTACCTCTTGTCATCGCAACTCCTCTTGCAGTTTGATACCGATCATTTTGAAACTTTGCATGTGCTTTCGCCATGGTATGAGGATGTGCATGTGGTTTCGACATAATTTTCAGAATATTTTTTTCCACATTTTGCACATTATGAACTTAGCCATTTTTAAGCTTCATTTGATATACGATAGGTACCTCTTGTCATCGCAACTCCTCCTGCAGTTTCATACCGTTTATTTTGAAACTTTGCGTGTGATTTTGCCATGGTATGAAGATGCGCATGTGGTTTGGACTTTATCTTCTGATAAATTTTTGTCACTTTTTCCACATTGTGAACTTAGTCATTTTTAACCTTAAATTGATATATGATAGGTACCTCTTGTCATCGCAACTCCTCTTGCAGTTTTTTACCGATCATTTTGAAACTTTGCGTGTGCTTTCGCCATGGTATGAGGATGCGCATGGGGTTCGGACTTTAATTATGTTCGGACTTTATTTTGTCACTTTTACCACATTGTGAACTAAGTCACTTTTAACCTTCAATTGATATATGATAGGTTCCTCTTGTCATCGCAACTCCGCTTGCAGTTTTATACCGATCATTCTGAAACTTTGCGTGTGCTTTCGCCATGGTATGAGGTTGTGCATGTGGTTTCGACATAATTCTCAGATTTTTTTTTCACTTTTTGCACATTGTGAACTTAGCCAATTTTAAGCTTCAGTTGATATACAATAGGTACCTCTTGTCATCGCAACTCCTCTTACAGTTTTATATTGATCATTTTAAAACTTTGTGTGTGTTTTTGCTATGGTATGAGGATGTGCATGTGGTTTTGACTTTATCTTCGGATCAATTTTTATCACTTTTTCCACATTGTGAACTAAGTCAGTTTTTTACCTCACATTTATTGGCTATGGATTCTTCTCAAAGCCCTATATTTATTTCTTCTGCCTTAAATAAACTTTTATTTTTTGTGTGGGGCAGGTGGGGAGCAGGTGCGACATCAACTTCACCGAAGTTGAATTTCTGGTTAATGAACTTTGGCAAGAGAACAGTAGAACAAGAAGCAAATTATTGTATTAGTAATTTGCTGCTGCCACATAAAGTCACTGTTACTGACAAAGAATACAAGACAGAGTTGGACCTGTTCAGTGAATCATCATAAAGGAACAGGGCTCGATCATGACTCAAACCCAGGGTCTCTTGACTCTTGCACACAGTGCGAACATTACCAACTGAGCTATGGGGCCACATGGTTGACTTGTTTGTCCTACCCTAGCCTAAAGAGATAAGTCATGAATCTCTTTGTCCTATCCAGTTTGACTGCGAGACTTACATGTGTCTTTCATTATCTTCCATTCTCTCATTTGTGGTGGTGGACCCATACTGGCCACCAAAATTTCAAAGGAAGAAAAACAATAGAACATGCTGCCGCCAGGACCAATCCGGGGCCTTTCACATACCATGCAAACACTCTACCAACTGAGATATTGAGCGACACAGTTGCCTCGTTACGATATCCCCCTGCCTAATGTGATTATCCCAAATCTGTTATTCCTATCAAGTCTGACTGCAAGATTTATTTTTCATACTATTTCATACTCTCATAGGACCCACACTGACCACTAAATATCTGAGGGTAGGTATAAAAGAACATGGCTCAACCAGGACCTATTGTCCTCTTGATACATTGACCAATCGCATACCGTGCAATCTCTCTACTGAATGAGCTATCGAGTCAGTTACAGTGTAGGACAAGAATGAATTCTGCAAAATGCTGCATCTCATGAGGGCCTTCACTGTTTGCAAATAAACACAGCCATTTTTAAGTGAACATCTAAATATAACTCAACCTGACACTACTAAGTTTCAAAATGGGCTCCAGATATGTACATGTATAAGGCGGGATTCCATTCAGTTTAAAACTTTTAAAATCTTCAATGGCTCAAACCCCTTTGGGACCATGCGTAATACAGGTGTATCCTTTAAGTTTCTGAGAGCCTGCCTCGGTAGCTCAGCCGGATGCGCGTCTGACTGGTGATCAGGAGGATGCATGTTCAATACCTGCATAGGTCAGCCACATTTTTTCGTGGAGATTGATCATGAACTCTTTTCTACAGTAATTTTTTTCCATTACGCTGGTTCAAGAAGGGCAGTTGTCAGTTTCTGGCAAAAGAGTTTGCACTCTACTGGTTATTGACCTAAATTTGTTGACTGGGGTGTTATAATCCAGTACAAATTAAAAAATCTTTCTGAATGACATCAGCCGGCGTGTAGCAGCAAAATGACCTTTTTTAAACGGTGTTTATATTGTTCTAATAAGCGTCAAGTCTTGACAATTTTCTAGCACCCCCCCCCCCCGGCACTTAAATGGGGCAAATACGGTATTTCATATTTAGAGGAATTCCCTGAAGACTCAAGAGCTGGTTCGACTCATCCATGGTTAACGAGCCAACCAAGTACAAGCTATCGAAGTTCTACTGTATACGCATATATGTGACTTTTATTGAACCCTCAGAATGCTGAATATTTCAATATGCTGCACCTCTCACCGATTTTCAGCCTTTCATGGTTCATGATTTCAATTTTATCATGGATTCAGAAGGAGTAGATCCGGATCAGCTGGCTCCTTCTCTTCTGATCTTCAAGAATGAAAATATCTAGGTTTAGCAGGGTGAGTGTTAACGTTTCTGTTGTTTGCTTCAGGACCAGTGCATCGCTAAATTAGAGTCCCTTGGTTTCAGAGTGGGCCAAAGTCTTGTCGAAAGGTAGGTTCTTGGCTTGAATGGATTATTAACCTATTTTTATAGGAAACCCCAAAACGGGTCCTCAATGCCAAACAGTACAGGCTCAGATCAGATGCCGCAAACAGTTCAGCCAATTTCCAATTTTGATACATGACTTTAGCACTTGACTGGTCCATAAAACCGCAACGTATAACATATCAATATAGATGTATGTCAATTTGGAGGTTATCAGTATGTGACGATTTTTTTTATTTTTGTTTTACAACCCTTTCAAGGTTATTTCACTCATATCGAGCCGATCGTTAATCAGAGGTGGGCGAAAAACCGGAGTACCCGGAGAAAAACCACCTGACCATCAGTGACAGAACTTGGCGTCTCACATATGACCCGAGGAAGCAGTATGTGACGAGGAGTATTGCTTGATTGTATGCATTTGTTGTAGACCACAGCCTCTATATAACACAATTCATTATAATCCAATTTTGTATTTATGATAAAACAGTTCAAGGATGGATTCTAAATATGTATAGAATATATGAAAAAAAATGCCATAAAGTGTCCAGATAACATTTGCTGTGTTGCACTGGCAACAAAACCTGGGCCCAGTTGTCCAAAGCATTCTTAGCTTAACAAGTTTGTTAGTGGCCAAAATGTTAACTGTATACTATCTAGAAGTGTTAAGAGTGTTTTTTTGCCACCCAAAATGTGAGCAGCTACTCACAATTTTTCAGCAAAAGTTTAAGCATATTTGCCATAGGAAATGATCAAAGTTCAAACACTACATCAACTAACGATGTTGTTAGTTTTGAACAACTGGCCCCTGGTCTTTAAACCTTTTGGAACAACAAATACTAAGATCAGATGCTTTACTTATCATTCATTTGAAAGCCCAGAAGCTATAAAATCATATTCTGATCAGACTGGGTATATGCGCAGTGCACAGCCTAGTCCGCATCTTTGCCAGTTTTGCAGGTCTTCTAGACTCATATGTGAGTCTCTTTTAGCGCTCTTGATAACTCAGAGGCTATTAAAGGCTCAGACTCTGATCAGTCTGTCCAGATGCAGACTGGTCCACGTCTTGGCTGGTTGTCCTTATCCATTAGGTTTTTGCTTATGCCTAGCCTCAAATTTTATCAAGTTTATTTACTTTCAATATGTCACAAATAGAAAGAAAATAACGGCCCCCGCCCATCGGGGCTTAAAGAAATAGATCAGCTGCATGATGCTTCCACGCAGAGCTGAAACCGACCTGCACACGAGTACTGGTAAACCGCTTAGAGGATCTGAGCCTGCCCAGGCAAAGCAGTGCGAGTCGGCCCGTCCATGCTTATAAACACAATTGGTTTCATTGGACGGCAGGACTTGAGATGTCATTTCATATCAATGTCAGGTAAAAGTCCCACAAAATTGGACGCAACGTCTCGAAATGACCTTTACAGTGTTGACGGGAACGTTAAACCTAAAATCAAACAAGAAAGAAAATAAAGAACAGCAAACAGCCGATATTTCGATCTGGCTATATCTATCATTTGCTCAGACTGTTCTTTGTTCTGATATTTTACAAGTGTTATGCATGTAGTTTCATTCTTTTTTGTCAGGGACAATACTTGTTGGTGTTGTGTTGTTAACTGAGCCTTTCTGAAGAAGGGGCTGCTGAGACCATTTCCTCAATAGTAGACTGCTAGTATAGTCAAGGGAAACAATTTTTTAAGAGTTGCCTTCCCTGAAATTGATGTGGGAATGGATACACCTGTCAGATTTTTCTGACATTTTTCAAATGGAGGCAACCTTCAGGACTTCCTGTTTGTTTTGCTATCAAATCTGGAAAAAAGGGGTCTCCTCTTAAAGTAAAGAATTTGCTCCTCCGCCGCAAATTCTTTCCTTAAAGAGTTGACTCCTATTGACATGGAAGATAAAAATTCTTTTACAGGAGTTGCTTCTCCTGAAGGTGTATCAATTCCCTCCAAAAAGCAATAAAATGCAACATGTGGTTAATTCGCTTAAATATGTTCTCTAAAGGGTTTTTCTTTGGAAGCAAGAAATACACCACAGAACTGGAAAATATGGAGAGTACATATCACTGTTCATTAAAGCATGGTTTCGGATAGATAGATAGAAAAATGTTTAAAACTTGGATCCTTAAATGCTTTTATTTGGTCATTTTTCAAAATACTGTATACATTTTTGTTGGTTATAACATTGTTTAACGAACACTGTATTTGCTTAGGACCACAACAGTAGTGTTATTTAGAGGTTTAGGTGTTCTATAATAGATCTGGTTTTCTTTTTCAGATTTACTAAAGATTGCACAAGATTTAAAGATGAATTAGATACTATGAAAGTCATTTGTAAAGATTTTTGGAATTCAGTGTTTAAAAAGCAAGTGGATAATTTACGGACAAATCACCAGGTATCATAATACTCTCGATAGAAAATACACCCAAGCCTCTTTATAACACTATCGTGGCTAGAGTCCAAAGTATAGTAAATCAGCGACCTTTAACCCATAACCTGCTGAATATTCAAATGTGCCACACCCACTACTGATAATCAACCAATCCGATTACTTGATGCAAATTATTGCAACAAATTCATAAACTGAATGACAAACAATGAAGATCCTGATCAGATGGCTTCTTCTTCAGAAGCCATTTGATCTGGATCTGTATTGTTTGAAAGTTAAGACATATCCGGGCTCAGCAGGACAAGGGTTAAGGGTTCAAAATTCAAGCGTGATGAGTCTATTCCAATTTTTAGGGAAGGCATGTTTCACAAAATTTTACAAATGCGGTATTAGAACGATTTCCAGACTGTTTCGGCTTCCTGTCTATTTGGTAAGAGGAAGTATAAAATTCGGAACAGAATTATAACTATATCAACCAATGTAAAATGCAAGCTAAAGGCCACTTACCTTAAACATAAGCGAGTTCAATATTAAAAGTACTTTTATGTCTCACTGCGTTTTGAAAGACTATAGAAACAATGTTAGTTAAACAACCGTGTTGTATTCAAACAAATAGGTAAATGCATGTATATATATAGAAAAATGTCATTTTTTTAATCTTCACATTTTTGGCTCCATCTTTAATCCCAGTTTTATTCGAAAGATAGTTAAAATAAACAGTTATACAGAGGTTTAGTTGTACATGTTTTGATGCTTGAAGGTAAAACAGAGAAAACTCGGTACATGAAATAAAAATAGGTTACGATTTTTTATACAACACAGTCATATAAGAACGCCTTAATTGCTTTGCACAAAAATGTTTCAAAACAACCAGTGTTTTAGAGGGAGTACTGGCATGTCATAACAAAGACCTATGATCCTAAATTTTGAAGAGCGTCTTTGTATTTGACATGCATATAAATTGTAACGGTTTCTGGGAGTGTGCATACCATTACCATACCAATAATGCAGCTGATAGACGAGCTCAAGTCACAAGAATAGGGAATCCATGATCTAGATTAGACATGTTTACATTACCTTTTTCTGATACAGAAATAGTGTTCAAGAACAGCCGTTTCAGCCTCAAAAAGGCTTGTTTAGACCGTTGGATGTCTGACAAAGGCAAGTCTGTAGCTAGAACTATTTCTGTTAAAGGGTCCAACATAGCCCCAGATAAGGGGGTATCCACAAATTATTTCTACACGAAAACATAATTTGTCAGTTGTGGGTACTCATTAGAAGAGAGGTGTTGCTAATGAGTACTCGAAACATGTTTTCCTGCAAAAATAAGAAAAAATATCAGTGCTTTCGGAATAATCTAGAGCTATGAGGGAATTCCATATTTCTTTTACAGGGAGTGTATGTATTGCAAGACAACAAATTCCGTTTTCTCACACAGATCTCAAATGGAAAACAGTACATGGAGGCAGCACCAAAGGTAAATGCACCTCAGATGGCCAATATTAAAACCGTCTACTGTAAAATACACTACAACCTATTTATAACACTAGTGTTGGGACCCTGAGCAGAAACTATTTATAGTTTAACAGCCATGCTATGTATAGATTAGACAGAAAAACTTTTTTACTGCATAATCTTTACATTCTATATAATACAGTCGAACTTCAATGGCTCGAACACCTTTGGGACCTCGAAGATCTGTTCGAGACAGGGGTAGTTCGAGCCACTGAGGGTTACTATCAGGAGGCATAACGAGATACTTTTATACATCTTTTCGGTATTCTATAATGAAAACGTATGTTGTGTGTACTCATTAGAATCGCCTCATTGAGTCGATTCTAATGAGTACACACAGCATACATTTGCAAGATAGGATTTCGCTAGCGGCTCAAGAATGTGTTCGACGCATCCATGGTAAACGAGCCATCGGTGTTCGAGCCATCGAAGTTCTACTGTATATACATTTTTGGGAGTTGGTGAAACTTTTAACACACACGCACACACACACACACACACACACACACACACACACATTTTTGGGATCCATCTAAAAATTGTGTTATGTACAGTAACATTGCTGTATTAAGACCACCTTCGGAATTGTTCAAAAATGGTCTTTAAGACCACTTTTGAACAGTCCCAAAGGTGGTCTCCCACTAGAGCTCACTAGATAGAAAACGCAGAGAAAATATGCATGAACATCAGACGTAGCTTTTGATGAGAATTAAAAGGATATAACTGCACGACCCGCAGAAAAAGCAACCGACTGAAGTCGGTTGATTTTCTAAGAGTGCCCTGAAATCACCACGTCATTCGGTCATTCTGTCAGTCTGTCTGTCCGTCCGTAACCTGTTTGTGAAAATTGGTGATAGTGACTTAACCGCTTGGGATATTTAAACAATTTTTGGGATACTGATAGATATCAATGAGATCTAACTAATGAACTTGCGAAATATTACATTCCATTTAGTATAGCCTCGCCGAGGCGAAAAATGTGAAAATTTTCGAACTGCTTCTCCTCGGAAACCAATGGACCGATTGAAGTCAAAGTTCATATGGAGCCTCTATGGGATGGGCGAAACCAAAATTTGCTCATGGGGTCCAGGTCACATGACCAAAATGGCCGCCAAGCCATATATGGTCTGTCTGTCTGTCCGTCCGTAACCCGTTTGTGAAAATTGGTGATACTGACTTAACTGCTTGGAATATTTAAACAATTTTTGGCATACTGATAGATATCAATGAGATTTAACCAATGAACTTGCGAAATATTACATTGCATTTAGTGTAGCCTCGGCGAGGCGAAAAATCCGTAACCCGTTTGTGAAAATTGGTGATAGTGACTTAACCGCTTGGAATATTTTAACAATTTTTGGCATACTGATAGATATCAATGAGATCTAACCAATGAACTTGCGAAATATTACATTCCATTTAGTAAAGCCTCGCCGAGGCGAAAAATGTGAAAATTTTCGAACTGCTTTTTCTCGGAAACCGTTTGGCCGATTGAAGTCATATGGGATGGGGGAAACCAACATTTGCTCATGGGGTCCAGGTCACATGACCCAAATGGCCGCCAAGCCATATATTGTCTGTCTGTCTGTCTGTCCGTCTGTAACCCATTTGTCAAAATTGGTGATACTAACTTAACTGCTTGGAATATTTAAACAATTTTTGGCATACTGATAGATATCAATGAGATCTAACCAATAAACTTGCGAAATATTACATTGCATTTAGTGTAGCCTCGCCGAGGAGAAAAATCCGTAACCCATTTGTGAAAATTGGTGATAGTGACTTATCGCTTGGAATATTTAAATAATTTTTGGCATACTGATAGATATTAATGAGATCTAACCAATGAACTTGCGAAATATTACATTCCATTTAGTATAGCCTCGCCGAGGCGAAAAATGTGAAAATTTTCGAACTGCTTCTTCTCGGAAATCGTTTGGCCGATTGAAGTCAAATTTCATATGGAGCCTCTATGGGATGGGCGAAACCAAAATTTGCTCATGGGGTCCAGGTCACATGACCAAAATGGCCGCCAAGCCATAAATGGTCTGTCTGTCTGTCCGTCCGTAACCTGTTTGTGAAAATTGGTCATAGTGACTTAACCTTTTGGAATATTTAAACATTTTTTGGCATACTGATAGATATCAATGAGATCTAACCAATGAACTTGCGAAATATTGCATTTAGTATAGCCTCGCAGATGCGATAAATCCGTAACCCGTTTGTGAAAATTGGTGATAGTGACTTAACCGCTTGGAATATTTGAACAATTTTTTGCATACTGATAGATATCAATGAGATCTAACCAATGAACTTGCAAAATAGTACATTCTATTTAGTATAGCCTTGCCGAGGCGAAAAATGTGAAAATTTTCGAACTGCTTCTCCTCGGAAACCGTTGGGCCGATTGAAGTTCAATTTCATATGGAGCCTCTATGGGATGGGCAAAACCAAAATTTGCTCATGGGGTCCAGGTCACATGACCAAAATGGCACCAAGCCATAAATGGTCTGTCTCTCTGTCCGTCCGTAACCCGTTTGTGAAAATTGGTGATAGTGACCTAACTGCTTGGAATAGTTAAACAATTTTTGGCATACTGATAGATATCAATGAGATCTAACCAATGAACTTGCGAAAAATTACATTCCATTTAGTATAGCCTCGCCGAGGCGAAAAATGTGAAAATTTTCGAACTGCTTCTCCTCGGAAACCATTGGGCCGATTGAAGTCAAATTTCATATGGAGCCTCTATGGGATGGGGGAAACCAAAATTTGCTCATGGGGTCCAGGTCACATGACCAAAATGGCCGCCAAGCCATATATGGTAAAACCCTTCAAAAATAGTCTTCTCCAGAACCACTGGGCAGATTTCCACGAAACTTGATAAATGGCATCTGGGACGTAGGCCCATCATAAATTGCTAAAATGGTGACCCTGGGTTGACCTTGACCTTCTTTGTGCCTATGTCAAACTTTGACACATATGCTTTTGTATTGGAAAATGTGAGAATGCATTTTATCCAGCAAACGATTCAGAATACAGTATAAGATATATTTTTGCTCCTTACGATAATGCGCATTTATTGGGGGAATCGTTTTAGGTCCAGGTCACATGACCAAAATGGCCGCCATACCCATATATGGTAACACCCATAAAGCTAAAAGCATCCCGCGGGTCGTGCACTTCAGCTGAAGCACTGGTTGAACATTCTAATTTCCCTGTTAAAACATATGAGTACTAATTAGAATCACCTTGATGAGGTGATTCTAATGTGCAATATGTGCTTTTTTCAAATGATATAAAATGATCTTTTTTTGTTTCTTCTTTTGTGGTAATTTATTTATTCTGGAATTCAACAGAATTAAATTGACTAGTGGGACACAACCTGTGACTGATTCTAAAGTGCAGTCGTATGAGAACACCCCAACAACTTCTTGAAAAGGTCAATATTGCTATATGATTTTGGCATACAACTTTAATACAGTCTTAATACTTTGTTCACCGGCCCTGATTTTATCTGCTGGTTATATATGTAGATGTAAAAACTTTGATACTCATTGAATTGTGATAATCTGAAAAAATGAACAATATGAAAAGCATAGCTGTTAACTAGTTTTGTTTGTTTGCATTGGGGGTTTTACATCCCTGTCAACATTGTTCAGGTCATTTTGGAGAAATTGTTTCCAATTTTGTGGGACTTTTACCCGATATGGAAATGAAATGACTCAAGCTCTACCGTCCAAACATACCAAAGGAGTTTATATGCAGGGACGGTTCGTTTCTCACCACTTTGCCCGGACAGGCTTAAACCTTCTAGGAGGTTTAATAGTACTCACATGCCTTTGGTTTTAGCTCTGCTTGGAAGCATCATGTAGCCCAATCTAATGCTCTAAGTCCCAATGGACGGGGACCAGCTGGTATCAAATACATTTAAATAAAAGAAATGAATACAGGCTTTTGTGGCCTAGCGCCGGCTCTAAATCAGATGTTTTTCTCTGGGTACTCCAGTCCAGTTTTTGCCCAACTCTGATTAATGATGGTGCAAAATAAGTGAAATAGTCTTGAAAGCAACATAAAAATAAACGGGCCTCCGTGGCCTAGTGGATAAGAGCGCTGACTCTTAGTCATAAGGTCTCTCACCGCCGTAGGTTCGAGCCTCGCTCGGGCCACGTGTGAGACGCCAAGTTCTGCAACGGAAGGTCAGGTGGTTTTTCTCCGGGTACTCCGGTTTTCGCCCACCTCTGATTAACGATCGGCTCGATATGAGTGAAATAATCTTGAAAGGGCCGTAAAACCCAAACCAAAAAAAAAAAAAACATAAAAATAAAACCAAATATAAAAAAGGAATGAACACCATCCCTGATCACATGGTGAAAACACTTAGTGAGGATTCTCCATTCTATTCTTCTGTGAATAAGTTGGTTACTGATTACCAAGAGAGGCAGTGAGAGCTATGATGGTGCTTCAAGGATCTGCTATCACAGACCATCAGTATTTCCCCCATGGTGATGAATAACAGTTGTAGTACAGTCCTTGATACTACATGGTTTTCAGTGTTGGCTTTGTTCATGCTGCTTTGACCTACATTCTGGGAATAAGCAAACTGTCCTCAAGATGGATTCCTCAAATGTTGACCTCAGACCAAAAGCTGAAAAGACCAAACTTTTCAAGCACACTTTCAGGTAATTTCAAGCTGACCCAACCGAATTATTAAAGAGATTTGTGACCCTGGATGATCGGCCCCTGCCTATCGGGGCTTGAAGAAATAGATAGGCTGCATGATGCTTCCACACAGACCTAAAACCGATCACACAAGAGTACTAGAGGATCTAAAAAGTAAAAGTGAAGGCAATGATCAGGAATCAATACAATTAACCCACAGCTCCCATCAGAGACACCAACGGGAAAGAAACACAGACAAGAAACAACCAGACCCTAATGGAAACAGCAGTAGCGGAAAGCCAAAAAGACAGTTACTTTCCCACAAAATGGCCAGTTGGCCATCCAAAACAAAATAATATAATCGACACAAACACCCAAAGATAAACCATAACAAAAATAAACCATGACAGAAGAACCGCCTTGGAACGGTCAGTGAAAAGAATTCGACAGGGGCTTAAATTGATTTCACATAGCCACAGTCCTGACTCTTACTTTCATTGCGGTCTAGACAAATACTTTGTTCTGTCCGCATGAAGGCCTCCTAACTCATCAGTGCAACATCTCCATGAACAGAAAATTCAAACAACCACTGAGATGAAACAGCGGTGAGGACTCAACAGCAAGAAACCACTGAAATGCTGGAGCAAAAGAAAACCAACAGTTACACTCCGATGTGACCGACCAGAGACAGGGCGTCAGTCGACAATGGACCTTACATAGAATTAGATTATCTCTAATTCCCAGTAAGCCTTAAAGTTGGAACCGTCATAGAATCTTAAGCCTGCCATGCAGGCCCGGCCCGTCCATGCTTATAAACCTTATTGGTATCATTCAGTGATAGGGGTTGAAATGTCATTTCAACTCAATGTCGGGTAAAAGTCCCACAAAATTGGAAGCAATGTCTCCAAAATGACCTTTACAGTGTTGGCAGGGATGTTAAACCTTTAATCAAACAAAAACAAAGACCCTGGATGAGACTGGGGTTCCCAATTTTGCACTGAATCTAAAAAATAGAAGTTAAATCGATACAATTAACCTACAGCTCCCATCAGTGACACCAAAGCGAAAGACACAAAAGATTTCAGACTGGATTTCAGCAGAAAGGGACATCATGAAGTCTCTCTCATAACAAAACAAAAACAGATCAGCCACAAAGGGTGCGCAAGTAGTACCAATTGGAATACCCAACACTTGTCTAAATAACTTAGTGGCCATGTAAAATCGATTTAAGCCTCCCTGTGGAATTTTTTTCACTGGCCGTTCCAAGATGGTTTTTCTGTCGCTGTTTATTTTTGTTATGGTTTGTCTTTGAGTGTTTGTATCGCTTATATTATTTTGTTTTGGATAGCTAATTGGCTATTTTGTAGGAAAGTAACTGTCCTTTTGGCTTTCCGCTATTGGTGTTTCCATAAGGGTCTGTTGTTTCATGTTTGTGTTTCTTTCCCTTTGGTGTCTCCGATGGGAGCTGTTGGTTGATTGTATCTATTCCTGATCATTGCCTTCATTCTATTTTGTATATGCATCCCCAATTAGCTCACCCCAGCCAAGGCTCATGGTGAGCTTTTGTGACCGCACAGTGTCCTTCGTCTGTTGTACTTCTGTCAAAAATGTACTTAAAAAGACACCAGGATCTCCTCCTTAATCAATGAATTGATTTTTAAATAATTTTACAGGAATGTCCTTTGGGGGACCCTCTACCAAAATTGCCTAAATGGTTTTGCTCGGCAGAACAAAATAGCAACCAGAGCTAAAAGTAGAAAAAACCTTAAAACATCTCCTAGGCCACTGGCCCAATTTCAAAATAAATTTACAGAAATGTTCCTTGGTTAACCCTCTACCAAAAGTGTTAAAATGGTTCTGCTACGCTGAGCAAAATAGCCGCCAGAGATAAAATAGAAAAAAAACAAAATAAAATGGTCTGTCAACAGTTTACTGCAACATCTCCTACACTGGTAGTTGGATTTCAAAATTATTTCACAGGAATGTTTCTTGGGTGAGCAACCAAAACTGCGAAATTAAAACGGCCGTTAGAGCTAAAATAGAAAACCTTTAAAATGACATCTCTTCCAAAGCCAATGGCCAGATTACGAAATAATTCCCCGGGAATGTTGCCTTTAATAAAATTGCTAAAATCTTTCCACTCCGCGGAACAAAAGTGCTGTCAGAGCAAGGTTGGCAAAAAGCCGGTCAATATGAGAATTGACCGGGCCGGTGGTTAAAACCGGTTTGAACCGGTCATTACTGGTCGATTGGTGGTCGATTAAATCAGTGGAGTATATACCTCTGTCCTGTTGCTAAACTGGTCTCAATCAAACAAACTTTATAATTATTTTTTTTTCCTTTATAGGTTAGATTGATTGTTCATATTTTGATTTACATGAATATGAATGAGCTGAATGTATCATGGATTTTGGAGGATTTATGAAAGGTCCTTTATTTATTTACCAAACACTATTTGAAGATTCACTGATGTCTTTGAATATTTACAAGTATCTTCAACTCCTGTAAATTGCTGTCAAAACAGACTAACCCATGCCACTGCAGTGGGTGTGGCAAAGGTCTGATTGCTAAATTGACCAATTACATGTCCCTAATAGGGGTATTATAAACTGACACCAGGCTTTATTCATAATGTGTGAAATTTTGATTTATATATCTTATTATCAAGCTATTACTGAAGGTGTCAAAAATGAATGAGACCTAAAGACCCAGTTTGGAACTTCTTCACTATTTTGGAAGATAACAACAACAACAAAAAAAACAACAGTGCAAGGTGTTGAAGCTAGTGCTAAGGTCTTAAGACTGAGGAGTCATAGACAAAAATGTCTAGGGCTAAAAAAGCCAGAAAGTCTTGCTAAGAGGCCACTTGAAGAAATAACATCTGTACCTGAAACTCTATCAAATGATCAGCCTCCAGCAAAGTGAGCAAAACATCAAAATAGTTTCAGTAGCTTTGCTTTTTTTTTAACACTAAAAGTATTCAATTGACCACTCAATATTTCAGTCGACCAGTATTGACCACTTTGGGAGTATTGACCGGGACGGTTTTAACCGGTTAAAACCACCGGTTAAAACCGCCCCTGGTTTTGACCGCCCTACCTTGTGTCAGAGCTAAAAATACAAAATAGCACTTTAAATGACAACTCTAAGGCCAATGGTCTCTGATAACCCTTTACCAAATCTACTCAAGTTTCTCCGACCCACTGGACAAAATGGTCATCAGAGCTAAAAATAGCAAAATCTTAAAATGTTAATTTTCCTAGGGAAATGGCCCGATTTCAAAATATTTCACAGAAATCTTCCTTGGGTGATCCTTTACTGAAATTGCTGAAAATGTTCTGCTCTGCTAAACAGAATGGTCACCAGAGCTAAAAATAGCGAAACCTTTATACCGTCGGTCAACAATTTACTCAAACAACATCTTCTCTAAAACTGGTGGTTGGATTTCAAATAAATTCACAGGAATGTTTCTAGGGTGACTGTCTACCAAAAATGTTAAAATGGTTCTGCTCCGCTAAACAAGACAGCCACCAGAGCTGAGTGAGTCTGAGTTTTACGTCCCACCAGCAGCTACTGAGACGAGACCTGGGTTTCAAGTTAAGGCGAATGGCCCGATTTAAAAAAAATAAAATGTTCCTTAGGTGACCCTCTACAAAAATTGTTCCACTCGGCTTAACAAAATGGCCACAAGAATAGAAGTGGAGGCAATGATCAGGAATCGAAACAATTATTCAACAGCTCCCATCAGAGACACCAAAGGGAAAGAAAAACAACATGAAACAACAGACCCTAATGGAAACACCAACAGCTGAAAGTCAAAAGGACAGTTATTTTCCGACAAAATGGCCAATAGGCTATCCAAAGTAAAATAATATAAGCGACACAAACACCCAAAGACAAACCATAACAAAAATAAACCGCGACTGAAGCCTTATAAGCGATATCACCTCAAAGGCAAATGGCCGAATATTTCAAAATTATTTGACAGAAATATTTCTTGGGTGAACCTATACCGAAATTGCTAAAATCGTTAAGCTCAGCTTAACAAAATGGCCGAAAATAGCAAAACCTTTGAATGTCATCTCATCCTAGGTCAAAGATTCAATTTCAACGTAATTTGACAGGAATTTTAACAAAATTGCTAAAATCGTTTCGTGCCACTGAAAAATTGGCTGCCAGAGCTAAAAATGGAAACACCTTTAAACAGCAACTTCTTCTAGGCCAGTGCCTAGATTTCAGGATTTCACAGAAATGTTCCTCTTTTGACCCTTTACCACAACTGCTGAAATTGTTCCACTCAGCCAAACAAAATGTCCACCAGAGCCAAAAATAGAAAAAAAAACTTTAACAGCATCTCCAAAGCCAATGGCTCGATTTCAAATTAGTTTGACAAACATGTTCTGTTAAGACCAGTTACTGCAATTGTTGAAGTGTTTCCGCTTGGCTGAACAAAATGGGGAAAAACTTTTAAATTCAATTTCCTATTAGCCAAAGGCGTGATTTCAAAATAGATTCACAGAAATGTTCCACCTTTGCCCCTTTACCAAAATTGTTTAAATGGTTTTGCTCAGTTGAAAAAATGGCCACCCATTACGAAAACACGCATATACAAATACATTGTGAACTTTGCCGACGAAAAAACGCTAAATTTCAGATGAAAAATTGTTATATTTTCTTATTCATCAAGGCGGTTCTAACGAGTACAACAATCTATATTTTAGAGTAGAAATAAGAAAAATAATGTTTACCCCTGAAAACCACAGTTTTACTATATAAAAGTGGGGTTCAGGGGGGTCAAAATTATATAGGCGTGTTTTCGTGATGAGAGCTAAGAAAAGCAAAATCTTTAAACGGCATCACCTAGGCCAGTGGTACTATTTCAAAGTAATTTCGCAGACAAATTGTTTCACTCCACTGAAAAAGATGGCATTCAACGTTGAAAATAGACAAAAAAATCTTTGGTCCACATCTCCTTAAACCATCACATGCATAAGCAATGATCTTGGACCCAGTTGAGCGATCATGGCGCTCTTGTTATATTTGCTGGTTGCAAAAATCCTTTGTAGGGTCTGTCCTGGCTCATTCAAACATTTCTTTCAGTTCCTAGCTATGGCATGTGGTATGATAAGAGGAGCACTGGCCAACATTGGCGTGAATTCTGTGGTAACAGCTGAAGTTAGTGCTATGCCTGCTTGTAAGTGTAGCTATTTATTATCAATAACTATGTACACTGTAGCAGCAGCATCTTATGAATATCAACATTTCGCAAAAGTCATCGGGCGTCTTCCATTGATAGAGAGTTGGAAAAGTCCAAGACGGATAAGTCCATGCAGATACTAATTTGGAGTTTAATGGATACTGATCGTTGTCATATATGCTAAATGTGTAAGTAAAATAGAGTAGATGTTTTTCAGCTGAACATTGGAATGAGAAACTGCACCCAAGCCCTATAAGACATAATTTGCTAAATTCTGCATTTGTATTTTTATTGCAGGCAAATTCCAAATCCAGATACAAAGGACTTGATATATTTTACCTTGTTGAAGGAACATTCCATTCAGTGCAATATTGATGTGATCGCTGGAAAAATGCTGCCTGCTTTTATTCAAGTTGGAAGAATAACACTGCCTAGTTAAGCGGTACACGTGAAACTTCAGTTTTGTTTCAGAAATGAACTTCTCAAACAAGAACATTGGTGAATAATCATGATATCGGATTAATTGTGGGTGAACATTTACGATTCCAACAGATTGTGAATGAATTGATTTTTAAGGCAGCTGGTATTCAAGAGCAGATTTAGTATATGTTGTGAAGAATTAAAACATATACATAGGAGGTCCTGCATAAGTTGCCGTTTCATATGAAATGGTCACGAGTGTGAGTTTCTTTTAATAACACTCTGTTTGCCTATTCCGTGTTGAAACTTCACAATGTCTTCATTAAAAACCATGTGCAGATTATAACTTTATTATGTAACTAATTAACACGTAATGTGAACATTCTATGTTATTTAATGATGTCAGATGCAAAATTGATTATATTATTTACATGAAAAAATACTTCCTTCAGTCTGTGTACATTTAATATTAATCAGGTTTTTGCCCACCGCCGATTAAGAGGCAATCAATACATGTTAAATGATCTTGAGAGGGCCGTAAAATTCAGAATGAAAATATCAAAAATTATGTTATGCATTAAAAATATCAAAAATTATGTGATCCATTATTGTAGAGATAAAAGGGAATGGCTATGATACACTGAATATGCTTTCTTCGATTTTCACAAGGGGAAAACTTAATTTGCCTCTCCTATGAAAAGGGGCCTACTCTTAGATTGTTTGTTATTGGAGTTTAACGGCCCAGTCATCACTATTTTAAGTAATTTTCGAGCTGGTCAGTTTACCTATCAACACTTTTCCTGGGCAAGCTTATACGTAAGCGGTTAACCAGTACAGAGCGCATTCTTTTGCTAGAAACTGACAACTGGCCTCCTTGAATCAGCAGTAGGGAGAGAATGACTGTAGAAAAGATTTCATGATCAATCTCCTCGAAAGAATGTTGCCGGCCCCGTCAGGTATCGAACTCGTGCCTCCTGATCACCAGTCAGATGTGCATCCGACTGAGCTACCGAGGCCAGCGCCTACTCTTAGCAAAAATTCTCATGATAGCAAGCTCATTCTAAGACTAGGCCCCTTAAGTCTGATAGAGGTGCCTCACCTGAAAGTTAATTCATTCCCCAAAAAGAACGTTGATTTTAGGACTCATGAGATTGTATCAAGAATACATTTTTTTAATGAATGTTTCAATGGCTCAAATATTTTGAACAAAATAGCCAGTCTCTTGAACTTTTGAATTATTCAGATACTACTGTGCATATATTGATTAAAGTTTTTATTGCCTGCACTTCTGTTTTATTATCCACCCAGGTTTTGTTTTGACCCAGTTTATATGGGAAACTCCAAAACGGGAAATGGGCAAATATTGCAGACCTAGAAGGCTGGATCAAACGTCGTAGAAATAAAATATTGCAGGCCTAGATCTTATGTCGCAGAAATCAGTCTGAGGTCAGGATCTTCACTGTGTGCACACCAGGTTCAGCCATTTTCCAAACGAATTTCGGGAGAAAAAATCACCCTGACTCAACTGGATTTCGAAAGGGACTCTTGCTGTATACTTAGGGACACAAGATAAACAAATCTGAATAAGTTTGAGCATGCGTTTTCATGATTGGTTTAGGTCTAGAAATGCTTACAGTGGCTGTGCAGCCATGTATGAAAACCTGGAGAAAATGTAAATTTGTTATTTTTCGCATATTAAGTTAATGAGTTGACATTTATGCCGCATTTTAACATTTATGCTTCTGAATGAATACTGCATACCGTAAAACAATGCAGAAATAACAAAAACCCTTGAAAATATTTTTCAAAAATTAGGAGAACAGTTCAATTTTCGAAGACGCCCATTTGAAAACCCGACCAACAGATGTTATACGAGCACAGGTTAAAGATATATGTTACAATGCAATCTTCCCATGCAAATTTGAATGTTTAAATGCTGTTCGTTACCTTCACTTCCGGTTTTTGTACAAAAAGTTTCATTTTTTTTCCAAATGACATTGGAAAGGAAAATGGTTTTGGATTAAAACCAATAATTAAACATGAACAGTGATAAAACTCTGCTTTAAATCTTACTGAAATTTGGCGAGCGCCATGACGGAGCTGCCTATTGAAAATCACACTTGAGTTATGTTTTGATTATTGCAGATTTATCTTCTTTTGAGACAATTCTGAAGCCCAATTTTCACGTACTTACCCTTCATGTACATACTGGTCAAAAGATTTCATTGATGCATGTCCCACCCCCACAGTGACCTACCTTGAGGTCAAGGTTACAGACTTAGAAATTTTACATCATTAAACTTTTATGACAAAGTTTATAGATGCCTGTATGTTCTATACTCTTAAGTCAAATTCAATTGATACTTCCATCAATGTTGCATACAAGTCCAAAGATTTCGATATGTATGTCCCTTCCCCCACCCAAGGTGAAGGTCACAGACTTAAAAAAAAAATACATTTGGTTAACGTTTTATGACAAAGTTTATAGATGCCTGTATGTTCTAAACTCTAAGACAAATTCAATTTATACTTGCATGGATGTTGCATACCAGTCCAAAGATTTCATTGATGCATACCCCACTCTGCTGCTTCAGTGACATTGATGCATACTCCACCCATTCAACAACTTTGATGCCCTCACTCCCTTCGTCCATTTAGAAATTTTATGTTTTGTTTAGCTTTTACAAGCACATTTATAGCTTCTTGACTTCTTCATTCACATTACATATAAGCTTAAACGATATATAAGAGGGTGGCGCTAGCCGGGGCTATATGTGACATACTCTAGTCCAAACAAGTGTGATTTCAATATGCTGCATCGTCGCGACTACTGTCGAAATTTTGTAGAAATTTAAAGCAGAGTTTAATCACTAATAATTCTTCGTTTAACCCTTTACCACTCAGATACGTATATTCCCGACTCGATCCATTACCACTCAGACCCGTATATTTACGACTTTATCGATTAACGTACAGATACGTATATCCCCGTGTGTCGCCATTTGAACAAATACGTGTTTGCCCGTGTCTCAAAATCAATCGCGTTATTTTTACCTTTTTCCTAAATATAAAAACGCCGGATGTTTATTAATGTTAAGTTTGGTCTTTTGCCAACAATATTTGCGAAAAAAACAAATATGTTTCTATACAAAGTTTTTGTGTAATTTACAACCAAACACACCAGGGGTTTCTTCTACTGAATCACGATGACCTTGCCTGACCGGAATGGAAAATTACTGGGTTGAGTTACTGAATGACGCAATATTTGTGTGTCGGTCGCGCATGATTTGCATGATTTAGGTAAAGACAATTAGCGCTGTATAATCAGTTAGATTCAAGGGATTTATGGTTCAAGATAATTAGTTAATTGGGGATTATGATACCCTAGGAATGTTTATACAGCGGATGCCTCCCGGAGCGTGCCGAGCTTTGAGCCGCAATAAATTACGTAACAGTACCCAAAAGTGTACCCAGGTGTTCATCGGAAGGGCAATAAAACCCACAGATGGGTAGAAGGCCTTTCATTGGTCAATAGTTTCAGCCCCTTTAATAATTATTAATTTCTAAAAAAAAAAAATATGCGACGTCTGATCAGGGTCTCACCGCCGACACGTTAACAGACAAACAGATGCAATTATTAAGCGGCACCTGATCAGGGTCTTCAGGTTTTTGGACCTTATAATGCTACGGCACCCGGATCAGACCCTCCACAATTATTGCCGCGACGTCTGATTCAGCTCCAACCGCCGACGGTTCATTTTATTTTATTTTCCGCGACCGAATAGGTTTGGAGGATATAGCGACCGTCCAAATGTCCGTCCGTCCGTAGACACAACAGACAGATGCAAACAATGCAGACTCGGATCAGACGCCGTACTATTATTGAACGGCGTCTGATGAGGGTCAGCATGTTTGAAGAAGGCATCTGAGACGGCGCGGACCCGGACAAGACGCTGCGCAACGGTTATGCGGCGTCTGATCAGGGTCTTATCGGCGACGGTGGTGTTTTTTTATCCCTAGTCTAAACAGGTTCGGAGCCTGGCGTCCGTTCATTCGCCCGTTCGTAGACACAAAATTATGAGTGACAAGACGCTGCGCAACGGTTATGCGGCGTCTGATCAGGTCTTATCGGCGACGGTGGTGTTTTTTATCCCTAGTCTGAACAGGTTCGGAGCCTGGCGTCCGTTCAAACGTCCGTCCGTAGACGCAATAGACATATGAAAAAAATGCAGATCCGGATCAGATGTACAATTATTAAACGGCGTCTGATGATGGTCTACATGTATGTAGACGGTATCTGAGACGGCGCAGACCCGGACAAGACGTTGCGCAACGACGCGGCGTCTGATCAGGGTCTTATCGCCAACGGTGGTGTTTTTTTTTAACCCTAGTCTGAACAGGTTCGGGGGATATAGCGATCAGCGTGGCGTCATTCACCCAACCGTCTGTATAACAAAAGACAGAACACAAAGGTGCAAACAGTGCAGATTTGAATCGGACGCCATACAATTATTATACGGCGTCTGGATATGGTCTACAAGTTTGTAGACGGAATATACGACGGCACAGACCCAGACCAGACGCTGTACAATGATCATGCGGCGTCTGATCATGGTCTGACCCCCGCCGGTGCGTTTTATTTTTATCCCCTGACCAAATAGGTTCGGGGATATAACTATCAGCCTGGCGTTCGTCCGTCCGTCCGTCCGCAAACAAAATTATGAGTCTGGCGTCCGTTCACATGTCCGTCCGTTCGTCCGTAGACACAACAGACAGATGCAAGCAATGCAGATAAGAATCAGACCTGTACAATTATTAAACGGCGTCTGATGGGGGTCTACAGGTTTGTAGACGGCATATGGATCGGCGCAGACCCGGACAAGACGCTACACAACGATAATGCGGCGTCTGATCAGGGACTAATTGCCGACGGTGGTGTTTTTATCCCTAGTCTGAACATGTTCGGGGGATATAGTTATCAGCCTGGCGTCATCCACTCAACCGTCTGTATAACAATAGACAGAACACTTAGGTGCAAACAGTGCAGATTTGAATCAGACGCCATACAATGATTATAAGGCGTCTGGATAGGGTCTACAGGTTTGAAGATGGCATATGCGACGACACAGACCATGCGACGTCTGTTCATGGTCTGACCGCCGCCGGTGCGTTTTATTTTTTATCCCCTGACCAAATAGGTTCGGGGATATAACATTCAGCCTGGCGTCCGTCCGTCCGCGAACAAAATTGAGTCTGGCGTCCGTTCACATGTCCGTCCGTCCGTAGACACAACAGACAGATGCAAGCAATGCAGATTCGAATCAGACTTTAAAAACTATTAAACGGCGTCTGATGAGGGTCTACAGGTTTGTAGACGGCATATGGGTCGGCGCAGACCCGGACAAGACGCTGCACAAAGGTAATGCGGCGTCTGATCAGGGACTCATTGCCGACGGTGGTGTTTTTTATCCCTAGTCTGAACATGTTCGGGGGATATAGCGATCAGCCTGGCATCATCCACCCGTCTGTGTGTATAACTATAGACAGAAAACAAAGGTGCAAACAGCGCAGTTCGGGATCAGAGCCCAGAAAATTATTATAAGGCGTCCGATCAGGGTCTACAGGATTGTAGACGGCACAGAATTAGACCAGTAGCTATCAACCTGACGTCATCCACCCCTTAGTCTGTATGACAATAGACAGAACACAAAGGTGCAAACAGTGCAGATCGGGATCAGAGCCCAGACAAATATTATAAGGCGTCTGATCAGGGTCTACAGGGTTGTAGACAGCACATGCGATAGCACAGACCCAGACCAGACGCTGTACAATGACCATGCGCATCAGATGTCATTGCACCTCAGTGTTGGGTAAAAGTCCCACCAAACTGGAAGCAATATCTCCAAAATGTCCTAAATAGTGTTGATGGGGATGTTATACCTCTAATCAAACAAATCTTATTTATAAACAAAAAAAAAAAAAAAATACAGAGACGGCTCTTTGGGGTGAGCTGGCTATGGGGTGGTTGATACATTTATTAAAAAAAAAAAAAGGTAAAGTTGGGGATTGGGGTTCAAAAAAGGATAGATAGGCTGTAATAGTTATTTTAATCTTATGCAAAAGCACTGATTTTTTCATAAACAAAACACACCCATGTGTCATAGCACATTCTTTAATTTCTCCAAAATGGCTACTTTTCCATTGAAAACTTTTATATTTTTCTTATTTATACTCAGAACATAGGTCGTGGGTGCCGATTGAGGCAGTTCTAACGAGTACCCACAACCTTGGTCTTGGTGCAGAAATAAGTAAAATAATGTATACCGGGTTCAGATAGATGTTCATTTCACAGACTTATGAACATGACCTTATTTCTGCATAAAAAGTATGTTATGGAAACTTGTTGGAAGACCCTCAGTGACATGCCCTAATGATTACCTACAAATGCGTTTTTGTGCGGAAATAAGAAAAATAATACGTGGATACCCCCTCTTTTCTGGGGCTATGGTGGTTAAAAATACTTTCTCTGACCAACCCAAAACAGAAATTTTTGCTAAAGAAAATATTTTGCTTACTTTGACACTTCATATTTTCAAAACGCAAAGAGAAACTATAATAAATTTAGTACCATTGGAAAGAAAATTTAATTTCCTAGAAACTTTACATTTACATAAATATTGTCAAATGTACAGAAAATACAAAATAATCATTTTTGTAACATAAGGGTGAAAATCACACAAAAATGCCAATATCTCTGTTCAGATAAGACTGTCAGGCCTATCAGCCATATATGGACTATTGGTTATTGATTTACCTATATCAGTGTTCTGTTAGGATGCTGTATTGGATAATTTTCTGAGTGGTAAAGGGTTAAATCATTTAATCCATCATTTTTTCCCTTTCCAATGGCATTTTGGGAAGATTCTTACTTTTTGCGAGTATACCGAAAATACAGATAACGGGCATCATTTAGACATTCAAATTTGCTGAAAAGGGAACATTTGGCCATGTTACTTTAACCTATGCTGGTATAACATCAATTGGTCAGGTTTTAAAAGAAGGGTCTTCGAATTTTGATCTGTACCCTATTTTTTTAAATAATGTCAATTTTCAGAATAGACGTGAAGGCAATGATCAGGACCTGCAGCTCCAATCAGAGACAAAGGGAAAGAAACACAAACATGAAGTAACTAAGACCCTTATGGAAACATCAATAGGGGAAAGCCAAAAGGACAGTTACTTTCCCACAAAATGGCCAATTGTGTATCCAAAAATAAATAAATACAGGCCATACACTCATTCTAAGTCAAACCACGACAAAGTAAAATGTGACAGAAGAACCGCCTTGGAACGGCCAGTGAAACGAATTCCACTAACTCATCAGTGCAACATCTCCGAAAACCAAAAAAAAATCAAACAACCACAGAGATGAAACAACGATGAGGACTCGACAGCAAGAAATCACTGAATGCTGGAACAAAACAAAACCAACAGTTAAGATTCCGATGGGCCCAACCAGAGACAGAGCATCAGGAACCAATCAACATTACATAGAATTAAATTCTCTCTAATTCTCAATAAGCCTGTACACTGGAACCGTCATAGAATCTGAGGCCTGACCCACCGGGCCGCAATAAAAGATTGAAGCAAAATTGTCAACCGTGATTGGGTTAACCACCATGCGTGCAGGCTGTCGTATAACATTTATGTTGTACCCAATCTTTTTATATCGAAGAGTGATTTTAAGAAATTGGTTGCTGAAGTCATTGCAAGTTTATGTTTTTTCTGCATTTATATTCTAAGTCACCATAAAATTCGGGTTCCGATAGACCTTGTTGCAGAATAGATTTAAGTCAAACATTGAATTTTGAAATTCAATCGGAATGACGCCTATAAAATTTAGAAAAGGCCTTGTGTAGTTTATGATACTAATAACCCTGATTAAGAAGTTTGGCAGTTCATATTTATTATACCCCCGGCATACGGAGTATGCCATGGGGGTATATAGTTTTTGTCTTTTCTCTCTTTTGTGTGTGTTAACATTTTCGTGTCCGCTCCATAACTTTTAAACTGCTTAACATATTTTCATGAAACTTCACATAAATGTTAAACACCATGAGACGACGTGCAGAACACATGAACCGTAACTCTTGCTGTCCTACTTTCAGAGTTATTGCCCTTTGAATATTGAAAATGGCCATTTTTACCATTCACTTGTGTCTGCTCTGTAACTTTCAAACCGTGTGTGATAATTTCATGAAACTTAAAATAAATGTAAAGCACAATTATAGGCTCGGCAGAACACAAGAACCATAACTCTGGTTTGCATGCTTTATGAATTATTTCTCTTTGACCATACTTGAATTTTTTCATTTTGAACATAGTAAATTATGTGTCTGTTAACATCTTCGTGTCCACTCCGTAACTTTTGAACAGCTTGACATATTTTCTTGAAACTTCACGCAAATATTGAACACCATGAGACGACATGCAAAACACATGAACCATAACTCTTGCTTTCTTACTTTCAGAGTTATTGCCCTTTGAATATTATAACTTGCAATGTTTACCATACACTTGTGTCAGCTCTTTAACTTTAAAACCGTTTGAGATAATTTCATGAAACTTCAAACAAATGTAAAGCAAGATAAAAGGATGGGCAGAACACAAGAACCATAACTCTTGTTTGCATACATTATAAATCATTTCCCTTTGAAGATAGTAAATTATGTATCTGTTAACATCTTCGTGTCTTCTCCATTACTTTTAAATACATGAAACTCTACACGAATGTTGAACACCATGAGACGACGTGCAGAACACATGAACCATAACTCTTGCTTTCCTACTTTCAGAGTTATTGCCTTTTGAATATTGAAAATGGCCATTTTTACCATACACTTGTGCCCGCTCTGTAACTTTCAAACCGTTTGAGATACTTTCAAACAAATGTAAAGCACAATGATAGGATGGTCAGAAAACAAGAACCATAACTCTGGTTTGCATGCTTAATGAATTATTTATCTTTGAACATACTTGAATTATTTCCCTTTGAACATAGTAAATTGTGTCTGTTAACATCTTCGTGTCCGCTCCATAACTTTAGAACGGCTTGACATATTTTCATGAAACTTCACACAAATGTTAAACACCATGAGACGACACGCAGAACACATGAACCATAACTCTTGCTTTCCTACTTTCAGAGTTATTGCCCTTTGAATATTGAATTTTCAAATACATTATAATTATTTTTCTTTGAAAAATGACAATTCTGAGATGAACAATTTTCACAGTTTTCTTCATTTCTGCTCAAAAGAGGGTTGTATGAACTCGACTGTATGTTTCTTTGGCTCATGTTTTACTGATGGCTGTAGCCGGGAGTATTAGTGAGCGTATGCTCACTTGATTGTTTAGTTTTGAGTGTTGAAGTCAGTTACATGACTAGACACTCTGGCAAATCGAATAAATTGCAAAATCTAAATGCCATAGGATGCCGCACGAGAAATATCACCTGCCATGAAAGGAAAATTTGCAATAAAAAAATCAAAATCAACGTGTTTATCATTAATTTTGCAGGAAACAAACCTATCTATAATAGACAGATGTAAATCCAAAAACGGGTCCTCGGTATCAGAAGAATTTGCTTTATTTAACTGAAGTTCTGGGGGATAAATTTGACTGAAACTAAAATAGTTATTGTCAATATTTAATAAGTAGAAGTAAAGCAAAGATCAGGAATCGATACAATTAACTTACTCCACCCACCAAAGACACCAAAGGGAAAGAAACACAAACATGAATCGACCAGACCATAATGGAAACCTAAACAAAGGAAGGCCATAAGGACAGTTACTTTCCCACAAAATGGCCAAATGGCCATCCAAAATAAAAAAGACACAAGCGATACACACCGTAAGTAACAAACAACAACATAAATAAACCGCCACAGAAGAACCGCCTTGGAACGGTCAGTGGAAAGAATTCCACTGGGGGGCTTAAATCGATCTTACATGGCCATAATCCTCGCCCTTAGCTCTGTCGCGGTATACACTAATTTTGTTTAGTCCGCATGAAGGTGTCCTAACTCATCAGTGTAACATCTCCGAACACATACAAATAAAAAAACTACAGAGATGAAACAAGGTTGAGGACTCGACAGCATACAACAACAGAATTGCCGGAGCAAATGGAAACCGACAGTTAGACTCCGAGGGGCCCGATCAAAGACGGAGCATCAGGCGCCAACCAACATAAAGAATACTAAAATAAAATAAAATTGTATTTATGCTTTTACGCTGGAAACGTCATATAATCTTAAGCCCGACCCACCGGTGTGCAATCAAAGAGGGAAGCAAAGTTGCCAACTGTGATTGGGTTAACCACCACGCATGCAGTCTGTTTTATAACATTTATGTTGTACCCAATCTTTATATATCGACGAACGATTTTACGAAATTGGGTACTAAAGTCATTACAGGCATGTATTTTTCTAAATTTATATACTAAGTCACCATAGAATTCGGGTTCCGATAGGCCATGTTGCAGAAGTGTTTTAAGTGCAACATTGAATTTTGAGACCAAATTAGTATGACGTCTATAAAACTTAGAAAAGGCTTTACGTAGTTTATGATACGGATACCCCTGATTTAGAAGTTTAGCGGTTAATAATTTATTACGAGTATTGAAGTAGGATACATGACTAGACACTCTAGCGAATAGAATTAACTGCGAAATATAAACCCCGTACGATGTCGCACGAGGAACATCACCATCCAAAAAAGGAAAATTTACAATCTCGAAATCAAAGTCATCATGTTTATCATAAATTTTGCAAGAAACAAATACATCTACAATAGATAAATATAAATCCAAAAAGGGGGCCTCGGTATCAGAGGAATTTGCCTTGTTTAACTGAAGTTGTAGGGGATAAATCTGACTGATCAAACCATCAAAGTAAGTATTGTCAATATTTAATAAATCATCTAAATATCTAGAAGTAGAACTAAAAGCTTCAATAATTATGTCTCCCCCATAAAAATTTTTTTCGGAGAGACATATTGTTTTTCCCCCGGGCGTCTGTCTGTCCGTCTGTCACACATTCGTGTCCGCTCTGTAACTTAAAAACCGTTAGAGCTATCTTCACGAAACTTCGTATAAATATTAATCAGCATTAGACGACGTGCAGTGCGCAAGAACCATAACGTATATATGTGGGCAAATCGTGTCCGGTCAATAACTTTCTTATTTTTTGATGGATTTTAAAATCACTCGGCAGATATATTAACAACCATAAGACGATGTGTGGTGCGCATGAGGCAGGTCGGTACCTCAAAGGTCAAGGTCATACTTAGAGGTCAAAGGTAAAAAAAGGGGCCTTTTTTTCGTATTTGGTCAATAACTTTCTTATTTTGAGATGGATTTTAAAATTACTTGGCATAATTATTAACAATCATAAGACGATGTGTGGTGCGCATGAGGCAGGTCGGTTCCTCAAAGGTCAAGGTCATACTTAGAGGTCAAAGGTAAAAAAGGGGCCTTTTTTCGTATTTGGTCAATAACTTTCTAATTTTGAGATGGATTTTAAAATTACTTGGCACAATTATTAACAATCATGAGACGATGTGTGGTGCACATGAGGCAGGTCGGTACCACAAAGGTCAAGGTCATACTAAGAGGTCAAAAGTCAAAAAGGTAAAAAAGTGGGCCTTTTTTCGTATTTGGTCAATAACTTTCTTATTTTGAGATGGATTTTGAAATCACATGGCAGAAATGTGAACCAATATAAGGCGATGTGTTGCGCGTATGACCCAGGTTGGTGCCTCAAAGGTCAAGGTCATACTTAGAGGTCAAAGGTAAAAAAGGGGCCTTTTTTCGGGTTTTGTCAATAACTTGCCTATTTTTAAATAGAATTTGAAGTTACTTGGCAAACATGTTAACTATCATGGGACGCTGTGTTGCATGCATGATTCAGTTTGGTACCTAAAATGCCAAGGTCATACATAGAGGTCAAAGGTAAAAAAGGGCCTTTTTTCGTGTTTGGTCAATAACTTTCTTATTTTTAGATGGATTTTGAAATTGCTGGGCAGGAATGTTAACCACCATGAGATGATGTGTTGCACACATTACCCAGTTTAATACCTGAAAGGTCAAGGTCATACATAGAGGTTAAAGGTAAAAAAGGGCCTTTTTTGTGTTCTGTCAATAACTTTCTTATTATGCCCCCAACTTTGAAAAAGTTGGAGGGGCATATTGGTTCTGGTTCGTTCGTCCGTTCATCCGTCCGCTAAGCTTTTGATGCATAGCATAACTAAAGAACCGTGTATGCTAGGGTTTTGAAATTTCATATATGGATTCCTCATGGAAAATTAGCTGATGCGTATTTTTTTTCTCGTCCAGATTATGCCCCCTTCAAGAGTTATTGCCCTTTGAATTTTTTTTTAATAAAATCTTGTCAGCAAGATATCTCAAAAACTATTGGAGTTAGAGCCTTGAAAGTTGGTGAATATATTGATGGTGATGAGTAGATGAACTGGTTAATTTATGACAAAATTCCGAAAAATACTTTGTGAGTAATGGCCCTTTGTCATTTTGGCAATTTGTGCCCATTGTAATGTATGCTAAAAGTGATGCATAGCATAACTTTAGAACCGTGTATGCTAGGGTTTTGAAATTTCATATATGGATTCCTCATGGAAAATTAGCTGACACGTATTTTTTTTTCTCGTCCGGAATATGCCCCTTTCAAGAGTTATTGCCCTTTGAAATTTTTTTAATAAAATCTTGTCAGCAAGATATCTCAAAAACTATAGGAGCTAGAGCGTTGAAAGTTGGTGAATAGATTGTTGGTGATGAGTAGATGAACTGATTAATTTTTGACAAAATTCCGAAAAATACTTTGTGAGTTATGGCCCTTTGTCATTTTGGTAATTTGTGCCCATTGTAATGTATGCTAAAAGTGATGCATAGCATAACTTTAGAACCGTGTATGCTATAGTTTTGAAATTTCATATATGTATTTCTGATGGAAAATAAGCTGACGTGTTTTTTTTTTCTCGTCAGGATTATGCCCCTTTCAAGAGTTATTGCCCTTTGAAATGTTTTTAATAAAATCTTGTCAGCAAGATATCTCAAAAACTATTGGAGCTAGAGCCTTGAAAGTTGGTGAATATATTGGTGGTGATGAGTAGATGAACTGATTAACTTTTGACAAAAATTCCGAAAAATACTTTGTGAGTTATGGCCCTTTGTCATTTTGGTAATTTAAGCCCATTGTAATGTATGCTAAAAGTGATGCATAGCATAACTTTAGAACCGTGTATGCAAGAGTTTTGAAATTTCATATATGGATTCCCCATGAAAAAAAGCTGACACGTATTTTTCTTCTCGTCCGGATTATGCCCCTTTCAAGAGTTATTGCCCTTTGATTTTTTTTTAATAAAATCTTGTCAGCAAAATATCTCAAACACTATTGGAGCTAGAGCCTTGAAAGTTGTTGAGTATATTGGTGGTGATGAGTATATGAACTGATTAACTTTTGACAAAATTCCGAAAAGTACTTTGCGAGTTATGGCCCTTTGTCATTTTGGTAATTTGTGCCCATTGTAATGAATGCTAAAAGTGATGCATAGCATAACTTTAGAACTGTGTATGCTATGGTTTTGAAATTTCATATATGCATTCCTAATGGAAAATAAGCTGACGCGTATTTTTTTTTTCTCATCCGGATTATACCCCTTTCAAGAGTTATTGCCCTTTGATTTTTTTTTAATAAAATCTTGTCAGCAAGATATCTCAAGAACTATTGGAGCTAGAGGCTTGAAAGTTGGACCATGAGTCATGTGCAAAACCAAGGTCGATACCTCCAATGTCAAGGTCATACCTAGAGGTCAAAGGTAAAAAAAGGACAGTCAATAACTTCCTTATTCTTTGATGGATTATGAAATTACTTGGCAGAAATGTTAACCATCATGAGACGATGTGTTGTACCGCAAAGGTCAAGGCCATACTTAGAGGTCAAAGGTACAAAAGTGCTTTTTTTGTTTACGGCCAATAACTTTTTTATTTTTCTATGAACATTTTTAAAGTTACTATGCAGAAATGTTCATCTTTATTAGATGATGTGTTGCACACAAGACCCAGCTCAATACCTCCAATGTCAAGGTTATACTTAGCAGTCAAAAACGGGGGAGACATCTGTGTTTTTGTAGAAAAATAAATTCTAGTTTCAGATTGGTTATCAATGGAAAGTGACAACATGAAGTCTCTTTCATAACAATATAAGAACAGATCAGCCACAAGAGGTGCGCAATTCGTACCCATCGGAATACCCACAATTTGTCTAAATAACTTTGTACCGAATCTAATATAAATATTGTTAAGTAGAAAGGTGAGAGCATCACACACATTCTGACATGACCAAAGTGTATAATTCTTATGCTCTTTTGAAGTGAAAAATGCATTTCTGACATTACATGCAAGATAGAGAGAAACTTCTCTGTGAAAAGCCCATTCAATTAAATAATTAAGTTTTTCTTTTATGCGATTATGAGGAAGTGTAGTGTAAAGAGTGGAAAATCGTAGGTAGACAGACTTGAAGCACGAAAACGTCTGGATTTCAATTTATTTAAACCTCATTCGAATTTTTAATAGGCCATAACAGATTTCTTCCTCATCTTTCAAAGACTTTATCACAATATTTAATCACATGCGTTTTAATAGCAGTAAGACAGGAAGTTAATAATTTGGAAAGTTCAGTGGTAGTGCAAGGGCTAGAATTTGTCAATAAACCGTGCTTTCTAAGGTCTTTTATGAAGTTTTGGTAACCAGTATAGCGTAGGAAGCTTGTCTTGGCCTTCTGTAACACACACAGCAAACTTGGTGGCTGAATGACAAATATGTTCATCTACTATAGCTCTCTCTTCAGCTAAAGGCTGAAGTTCACAGGCCTTAGTACCACCAAGCTAATGCTTAAGCGTGTTAACATAGTGGAGCCGTTACACAACGACGACGTTGTTAGCGGCCTTGTCTGCAGGGGCCAAAACAAACTTCTTATGAAATTCTTGAATACCTAGTTGAAGATGACGTATAGACGTAAATCATCCAAATAACTAGAAGTCGAGCTGAAGGCTTCAATGATTTCAGATTGGTTTTCAACGGAAAGAGACACCATGAAATCTCATATATTGGTTTTCAACGGAAAGGGACACCATGAAATCTTATATATAACAAAACAGGAACAGCTCAGCCACAAGGGTTGCGCAATCTATACACATCGGAATACCCACAATTTGTCCAAATAGTTTAGTACCAAATCTATGTAAATATTATCAAGTAGAAAGGTGAGAGCTTCACACACTTTCTAACATGACCATAAAGTATAATTTTTATGCTCTTCATGAGTGAAAAAAACATCTCACCTTACATGCGAGATAGAGAGAATCTTACCTATGACATGTCCATTCACTTAAATCATTTAGTTTTTCTTTTATAAAATTATGAGTAAGTATAGTGTAAAGGGTGGAAATATTATAAGTAAACAGACTTGAAGCACGAAAACGTCTGGATTTCAATTTATTTAAAACTTCATTAGAATATTTTATAGACGAAAGCAGATTTCTCCCTGATCTTTCACGTCGTCGTTGTGTGACGGCTCCACTATGTTAACACGCTTAAGCAGGAGCTTGGTGGTACTAAGGCCTATGAACTTCAGCCTTTAGCTGAAGAGAGAGCTATAGTAGATAAACATGTTTGTCTTTCAGCCACCAAGTTTGCTGTGTGTGTTAACGAAGGCCAAGACAAGCTTCCTACGCTATACTGGTTACCAAAACTTCATACAAGACCTTACAAAGCACGGTTTATTGCAAATTCTAGCTCTTGCACTACCACTGAACTTTCTAAATTATTAACTTCCTGTCTTATTGCTATTAAAATGCATGTAATTAAATATTGTGATAAAGTCTTTGAAAGATCAGGAAGAAATCTGTTTTGGTCTATAAAAAATTCGAATGAGGTTTTAAATAAATTGAAATCCAGACATTTTCGTGCTTCTAGTCTGTCTACTTACGATTTTTCCACTCTTTACACTACACTTCCTCATAATCTTATAAAAGAAAAGCTTAATGATTTAATTGAATGGGCTTTTCACAGAGAAGATTCTCTCTATCTTGCATGTAATGTCAGAAATGCATTTTTCACTTCTAAAGAGCATAAGAATTATACACTTTGGTCATGTCAGAAAGTGTGTGATGCCCTCACCTTTCTACTTGACATTATTTATATTAGATTCGGTACTAAGTTATTTAGACAAATTGTGGGTATTCCGATGGGTACTAATTGCGCACCTCTTGTGGCTGATCTGTTCTTGTATTGTTATGAAAGAGACTTCATTTTGTCGCTTTCCATTGATAACCAATCTGAAATTATTGAAGCTTTTAGCTCCACTTCTAGATATTTAGATGATTTATTAAATATTGATAATACCTATTTTGATGGTTTGATCACTGAGATTTACCCCCCAGAACTTCAGTTAAATAAAGCAAATTCTTCTGATACCGAGGCCCCATTTTTGGATTTACATCTATCTATTGTAGATGGATTTGTTTCGTGCAAAATTTATGATAAACGCGATGACTTTGATTTTGAGATTGTAAATTTTCCTTTTTTGGATGGTGATCTTCCTCGTCCGCCATCCTATGGCGTTTATATTTTGCCATAAATTCGATTTGCTAGAGTGTGTAGTCATGTAACTGACTTCAACACTCGTAATAAATTATTAACGGCTAAACTCCTTAATCAGGGTTATCGGTACCATAAACTACGCAAAGCCTTTTCAAAATTTTATAGACGCCATTCTGATTTAATTTCAAAATTCAATATTGGACTTAAATCTCTTCTGCAACAAGGTCTATCGGATTCCGAATTTTATGGTGACTTAGTATATAAATTCAGAAAAATATATAACCGCAATTACTTCAGCACCCAATTTCGTGAAATCATTCTTCGATATAAAAAGATTGGGTACAACATGGATGTTATACGACAGACTGCATGCATGGTAGTTAACCCAATCACGGTTGGCAACTTTGCTTCCCTCTTTAATTGCACGCCGGTGGGTCAGGCCTCAGATTCTATGACGGCTCCAACGTAAAGGCTTATTGAGAATTAGAGAGATCTAATTCAAGGTAATGTTGGTTGGTGCCTGATGCTCTGTCTCTGGTTGGGCCCATCGGAGTCTAACTGTTGGTTTTCTTTTGCTCCAGCATTTCAGTGGTTTCTTGCTGTCGAGTCCTCACCGTTGTCTCACCTCTGTGGTTCTTTAATTTTTGTGTTCACGGAGATGTTGCACTGATGAGTTAGGAGGCCTTCATGCGGACTGAACAAATTATTTGTCTAAATCGCGACGGAAGTAAGGGCGAGGATTGTGGCCACGTAAAATCGATTTAAGCCCCCCCCCCCCCCCAGTGGAAATCTTCCACTGACCGTTCCAAGGCGGCTCTTCTGTGGCGATTTATTTATGTTGTTGTTTTTTATTTACTGTGTGTATCACTTTTGTCTTTTTATTTTGGATGGCCATATGGCCATTTTGTGGGAAAGTAACTGTCCTTATGGCCTTCCTTTGTTTAGGTTTCCATTATGGTCTTGTCGCTTAATGTTTGTATTTCTTTCCCTTAGGTGTCTTTTATGGGTGGAGTAAGTTAATTGTATCAATTCCTGATCTTTGTTTTACTTCTACTTTGATGGCAGTAAATCGTGAAGTTAATTAATTGGAAAGTTCAGTAGTGGTACAAGAGCTTGAATTTGCAATAAACCTAAACCGTGCTTTGTATTGTTTTTTGTCGCGCCTGCTATTAGCATGGCGCGATATAGGCGCCCGGTTTTCCGTCCGTCCGTCCGTTCGTTCGTTCGTTCGTCCGTCGGTTTATCAAGGCGTCAACATTTGCGACCACCCTAGCGTTCACCCAAATGGTCAAGTTTATTTCTCAAGAACTATAAGAGCTCCATTAATGCTACTTTGTACAAACTTGTGTCTGGGGATGACAACTTACATGCAAGCATCCATATTTGACCTTGACCTACATTTCATGGTTCACTGGCTTTGTAAAATATTGCGACCACCCTAGCGTTCACCCTAATGGTCGAGTTTATTTCTCAAGAACTATAAGAGCTTCAGTAGAGATACTTAGTACGAACTTGTATCAGGGGATGGTTACTTAAATGCAAATATCCATTTTTGATCTTGACCTATATTTCATGGTTCACTGACTTTGTAAAATATTGCGACCACCCTAGCGTTCGCCCTAATGGTTAAAAGTAGAAGTAAAACAAAGATCAGGAATCGATACAATTAACTTACTCCACCCATCAAAGACACCAAAGGGAAAGAAACAAAAACATTTAGCGACCAGACCATAATGGAAACCTAAACAAAGGAAGGCCATAAGAACAGTTACTTTCCCACAAAATGGCCATATGGCCATCCAAAATAAAAAGACACAAGTGATACACACAGTAAGTAACAAACAACAACATAAATAAACCGCCACAGAAGAACCCCTTGGAACAGTCAGTGGAAAGATTTCCACTGCGGGGCTTAAATCGATTTTACGTGGCCACAATCCTCGCCCTTACTTCCGTCGCGATTTAGACAAATAATTTGTTCAGTCCGCATGAAGGCCTCCTAACTCATCAGTGCAACATCTCCGTGAACACAAAAAAACAAAGAACCACAGAGGTGAGACAACGGTGAGGACTCGACAGCAAGAAACCACTGAAATGCTGGAGCAAAAGAAAACCAACAGTTAGACTCCGATGGGCCCGACCAGAGACAGAGCATCAGGCACCAACCAACATTACCTTGAATTAGATCTCTCTAATTCTCAATAAACCTTTACGTTGGAGCCGTCATAGAATCTGAGGACTGACCCACTGGCGTGCAATTAAAGAGGGAAGCAAAGTTGCCAACCGTGATTGGGTTAACTACCATGCATGCAGTCTGTCGTATAACATCCATGTTGTACCCAATCTTTTTATATCGAAGAATGATTTTACGAAATTGGGTGCTGAAGTCATTGGGGTTATATATTTTTCTGATAAGTCACCATAAAATTTGGGCTCCGATAGACCTTGTTGCAAAAGAGATTTAAGTCCAATATTGAATTTTGAAATTAAATCAGAATGGCGTCTATAAAATTTTGAAAAGGCGCTGACTTCAACACTAGTAATAAATTATTAACGGCTAAACTCCTTAATCAGGGTTAGCGGTACCATAAACTACGCAAAGCCTTTTCAAAATTTTATAGACGCCATTCTGATTTAATTTCCAAATTCAATATTGGACTTAAATCTCTTCTGCAACAAGGTCTATCGGAACCCGAATTTTATGGTGACTTAGTATATAAATTCAGAAAAATATATAACCGCAATGACTTCAGCACCCAATTTCGTAAAATCATTCTTCGATATAAAAAGATTGGGTACAACATGGATATTATACGACAGACTGCATGCATGGTAGTTAACCCAATCACGGTTGGCAACTTTGCTTCCCTCTTTAATTGCACGCCAGTGGGTCAGGCCTCAGATTCTATGACGGCTCCAACGTAAAGGCTTATTGAAAATTAGAGAGATAATGTTGGTTGGTGCCTGATGCTCTGTCTCTGGTCGGGCTCATCGGAGTCTAACTGTTGGTTTTCTTTTGCTCCAGCATTTCAGTGATTTCTTGCTGTCGAGTCCTCACCGTTGTCTCACCTCGGTGGTTCTTTGATTTTTGTGTTCACGGAGATGTTGCACTGATGAGTTAGGAGGCCTTCATGCGGACTGAACAAATTATTTGTCTGGATCGCGACGGAAGTAAGGGCGAGGATTGTGGCCACGTAAAATCGATTTAAGCCCCCCAGTGGAAATCTTCCACTGACCGTTCCAAGGCGGCTCTTCTGTGGCGATTTATTTATGTTGTTGTTTGTTACTTACTGTGTGTGTCGCTTGTGTCTTTTGGTTTTGGATGGCCATATGGCCATTTTGTGGGAAAGTAACTGTCCTTATGGCCTTCCTTTGTTTAGGTATCCATTATGGTCTGGTCGCTTAATGTTTGTATTTCTTTCCCTTTGGTGTCTTTTATGGGTGGAGTAAGTTAATTGTATCAATTCCTGATCTTTGTTTTACTTCTACTTTGCGTAGTTTATGGTACCGATAACCCTGATTAAGGAGTTTAGCCGTTAATAATTTATTACGAGTGTTGAAGTCAGTTACATGACTTCACACTCTAGCAAATCAAATTAATTGCGAAAAATATAAACGTCATAGGATGGCGCACGAGGAACATCACCATCCAAAAAAGGAAAATTTACAATCTCAAAATCAAAGTCATCGCGTTTATCATAAATTTTGCACGAAACAAACTCATCTACAATAGATAGATGTAAATCCAAAAACGGGGCCTCGGTATCAGAAGAATTTGCTTTATTTAACTGAAGTTCTGGGGGGTAAATCTGACTGATCATACCATCGAAATAGGTATTATCAAATTCTTAATAAATCATCTAAATATCTAGAAGTGGAGCTAAAAGCTTCAATAATTTCAGATTGGTTATCAATGGAAAGCGACAACATGAAGTCTCTTTCATAACAATACAAGAACAGATCAGCCACAAGAGGTGCGCAATTCGTACCCATCGGAATACCCACAATTTGTCTAAATAACTTAGTACCGAATCTAATATAAATATTGTCAAGTAGAAAGGTGAGGGCATCACACACTTTCTGACATGACCAAAGTCCATTTCTCAAGAATTATTAGAGTTTCATTAATGATACTTAGTACAAGCTTGCATTTAAGAATGGAAACATTTACGCAAGCTTTTATGTTTAACCTTGACCTACATATCATGGTTGGATGACTTTGCGCCCCCACAGGCGCGACATAGCCTTCGGCGGAATTCTTGTTTATTCCTGTTTGCAATATTCCAGAACGTTAAAATCCGGCATAAATGTTAAATCTTTTAAATTTTATACGAAAAAAGTAACAAATTAACATTTTCTGAAATTATTCATGCATGGCTACATATTCACTTAGCATCTGCAGATATAAAGGACTCTGACGGGTGTTCAAATATTTTCAGTATGTTCTTCGTGTGACATTGTACGGGGTTTATTATTTCGCAGTTAATTCGATTCGCCAGAGTGTCTAGTCATGTATCCGACTTCAACACCCGTAATAAATTATTAACCGCTAAACTTCTTAATCAGGGTATCGGTATCATAAACTACGTAAAGCCGTTTCTAAGTTTTATAGACGTCATTCTGATTTGGTTTCAAAATTCATTGTTGGACTTAAAACACTTCTGCAACAAGGCCTATCGGAACCCGAATTCTATGGTGACTTAGTATATAAAGGGCATCTTTCATCTGTGCCCATGCATGTTTTTTCTTCAAACTTTGTATATTAATAACCCAGCATAAACAACCCATGAAAATATATTTATTAAATTACATCAATCAAAGTAGGACCAAAGAGGCCACACTGACAGACTCCCTCCATGAGCTGAGGTCTGTGTCTAAATAAGTCTGTCATAAATCTTATGTTTTATTTAGTTTTAAGATTTGTGAACTGGATTGAATGCAGAACTCCATAGGCATTCTTTTGATACTACAAAACCTTTTGAATTAATTTAAGTTTACATTTTCTGATAAAATACTTATCAAAAATCTCATGTTTTAATTAAAATTTCAAAAAATTATCAAAATTCAATTCCTAAGATAAATATGTTCTAGTCTTTGTCAAGATTTCATTTTACTAGGAAAACTATGCCAAATTTCACGAAAATCCAAAACCGGTAACACTGTAGTTTTACACCTTTAATGGATGTAAGTCGTTTCTGCAAAATTTACTGTTTTATTGAAATCATCCAAGAACCTTACAAAAGGACATTGCCCTCCAAATTCCTATCACTTACGTAATAAAAATGAGTTTATACCAATCAAAAGGAATACATATTGAGCTGATCTAGCTAAGATCCATTAAAATATCATGAATTTCTGGTATTTGCCTTTCATTTATACACTATGATCTATCCCAAATTGTAGATAGTAAAACACTAAATCAAAAGGTATTCTAATCAACAAATTAGGCTTAACAACATAATAATAATTATATTGCTTTGTTATTAGCAGCAAAATTATTGTGAACACGTTCAACTTTATTTAATGACCTCACATAAGTCATGCTACTAAAATAGGTGTAAGGCAAAGCGATCCATTATTTTCATTTCCTTACCGATATGGTGTTCAAGGACGCAATGGTCAGTGGTTGGTTGTTACAAGAAAAAAAGTTCTGTTCATAAATCCATGGCCAGATTAAGCCTTAGATATAGTCTGTCTTTATGTACTCCGGATTCTTATCTGAACAAAAAGTTACAGTAGTTATTGGTCAGAATTTCCAAAAATCAAAACTGACACTGATATTGAGTTTTTGTTGCAAAAAAATATCATTGATGGATGAGGCACATACCATTTGGTGTAAACCAAGCTGTTCCATGACCTAGAGGAATTTTGCTGTTAGACAGGGAGAGAAACAGTTTCCTTCCTTACAGTACACATGCATAAAAGTGTCTCTTTTCTGCATTGGTATTGTAATTGTTGACGTTTCTTTAGTGTCTTATTTTTGAAAGTTGATACTTGTATCAAGTTTATATGTCATTGCATTTCTACTTCCGGCACTGGACCGCGTTACTACACTTCCGCTGTTCGTTCGCTGCATAAAAAAGACCAAATTAAGCACTTGCCTCATTTCCTTTTCCAGCGCATTGATTTCTTAACATTTGCGCTGAAGGCGGACTGGATTCCACAGGTGTTCCTTCCCTTTCACTCCTTAGTTGCCGAACTGGACTTTTCCAGCTTTGATACTCGGTGTATCCTATTATATCAAAGCGGACTTGATTCCACAGGTGTTCCTTCCCTTTCACCCCTCGGTTTCCGAACTGGACATAAGCCCATATATAACTAGCGACACTTTTTATGGCATATAAGTATTGTAGGCCCAGATCAGACGCAGCACAACTTGGCGTCTGATCTGAGTCTGCATTGAGTGCTAAAAAAAACATATATTCTTGCAAAACCTACTTTTAAGAAAACAAATCTGACAATCCCGAACTTATTTGTTGGAAGATTCCATTGTCATATATTGGTTAAGCAAATTCAGAAGCCACTGATCAGACACCTCATTCTGTGACCTCGAATCAGACCCTTCAGTGTTATAAAAGGAAGCTTTGCATTTTTGGGTGCATATGCACTCGTTTTATAGACACTTGGGAAGACGAATCTAAGTCGAAGCGTCTCCACTGTTTCAAATGTAGAAATTAAAGGGTTCTGCTGTAACGTCTCCGAAAGCAATGTACACTTCATTTTTGGAGACCCATGAATCGCCGAAAGAAAGCAATAGGTTTTAAAGTTCACTCCCGTCCAGTGCTCCAGATAAACAGCATATTTGCGTAAATACTCAATTAATCAAAGTGCTGAGAGAACTGGTGGATCGATCGTCTCTGAATGTAAGTTTGGAGAATAGTCATGAACTGAGAATCGGACTGTTCGTTTAAGCAGGTACATTAGATCTGATCGGACACCGCATTATGTGGCGTCTGATTATGAAGGTTCTGTTTGCCAATGGCCAAATGCACGAGCACAGTCCTACTGCCCCCGACCATCAGGGCTTGAAGAAATAGACGGACTGCAAGATACTTCCACGCCGAGCTGAAATCGACCGCATATGAGTACTGGTAAACCGCTTAGAGGATCTAAGCCTGCCCAGGCAAAGTGGTGCGAATCGGACCGTCCATACCACAAGCCTATTTGGTTTCATTGCGCGACAGGCTTGATAATTATGTCATTTCATTTTAGTGTTGGGAAAAGGTCTCACAAAATTGGAAGCAACGCCTCTAAATGACCTATGACCTAGTCAGTGTTGACGGGGATGTTAAACCTCAAAACAAGCAAACAAATATACAAACAAACAAACAAGCACAGTCCAGAATTTTCTTCTGACGTTCCGCTCTGACATCATAGAGGTGCTATCAATAACCAATACCTGGGTTTTGTTCAGGGTCGGCGCCAGTCAGATGGTCAGTGATTGTCACGAGGACAATAACAAGCAACAGGATTTTTTTTCTTTGTCGAACCTGGTTAAACTCCTTTTTCAACCTTGTCAAAAAGACACTTATAGAACTGTTTAATCTACCACTACCATTTTATCATGGTGAATATACCTCATAAATCAACTTTCCTCAGTACTTTCAGTACTTTGATTCTATTTACTTTGTCAATATAGTGGTTAATTTATCGAAAGCGAGCTCGTTTTTTATTTTTATTTGCCTTCACTGCAGCTGGTGTTGTGCCGTGTGGCGGCCGTAAAACGTTTCCCCGTACACCAACCATAGTGCAGTATTTATTTTACTTTCGGTCCTTTGAGATCAGCGTGAATATTCTGAGAAATCAGAAATAAATTATTGGTTTAGACTCATATTCTAGACAGGTTTTTAATTATTTGGACCCCATTTTGATTTATATCAGTCTTTGAATCGACTGCCTATTCGAAATTCGCAAAATTGCAGTATGTTTCCTCTGGCTTTCTTTGCCGGATCATTACAGGGTCACTGATGAGGCTTTATTAGCCGAAACTACGTAGTATGACCTATCTTCTTTCTTATGAATGTTTTCATTGCTCCTAAAGGAACTCATTTTTAATTTTTATTTGCCTTCACTGCAGCTGGTTTTGTGCCGTGTGGCGGCCGTAAAACGTCTCCCCGTACATCAACCATAGTGCAGTATATATTTTACTTTCGGTCCTTTGAGATCAGCGTGAATATTCTGAGAAATCAGAAATAAATTATTGGTTTAGACTCATATTCTAGACAGGTTTTTAATTATTTGGACCCAATTTTGATTTATATCAGTCTTTCAATCGACTGCTTATTCGAAATTCGCAAAATTGCAGTATGTTTCCGCTGGCTTTCTTTGCCGGATTATTACAGGGTCACTGATGAGGCTTTATTAGCCGAAACTACGTAGTATGACCCATCTTCTTTCTTTTGAATGTTTTCATTGCTCTTAAAGGAACTCATTTTTTATTTTTATTTCAGTATTTTTTTTCTGGTTGTAAAACTTTCAACCACTTATTGAATGTTTCTGCTGAATGCAAGTTCACTGTTCTTTCTAAGCACAGTTCTTACTTGCTGTGTCGTTCATTAATAATTACCGGTACCATGCAATTTATCTCTCAGCTTAGAAACAGCACTGCAGTGTTTCGACAGAAAAAAAGCATCAAAGTGTATTTACTGAAACTAATTTAAAATCTTATGAGTAATGAGATAACTACTCACAGATTGAATAATTATTATCACCAGTTTAAATGCTTCTTGATACCTTACATATGTGCTTTGTAATTACTGCAACAACTGCTGAGATAGGTAAATGAAGTGAAAAACCTATACAAATATATAGACAACATTATAATGATCACATAAGTTTTGGAACACAGACAAATGTACGATCATGTGATTACTAAAAGCAAATTAATTCAAATGGCCTTGGTATATAACTTCAGGAAGCCGTTTGATTTCGTTCATAGGTGCTATACAAACAAAGATAGATTGGCTAGTGCCTAGTGCAGATACAAATACTGAAAACCGTTCTTAATGTCAAGGAAAAGTAATCTCAAGTCTTGAGTAATTTTTTCTTTTTAAATGGACAGATTGAGTTAAACAAATAAACAACAGTTGGACTTGTGAGTCATTTGTCTCGAGTCGGATAACAAATCTCACAATATCTGAAGCAACATCTAAAATGACTGGTATGTTGTTGATTTGAATGTTTTAAATCTAAACACCACCTTAGCACCACTACCAAATTAGACAAGACATACAGAAAGAAAACAATGCACATGATTACATGGGTGCGTTTGATGACGCTTGTCATCAAAACCTTTGCGGTATAGTTCTGTAGACAAAATACATGTAGTTTGTTTTGGCCATGGCATTCAATAGGGGGCAAATTTACCGAACTGGAGGTTTTGAAATATACTTAAAATTATGCTATGAACTACTTACACAAAACATACTATACTATAGCCATCAAAATTGAAAGCAATAGTAAAGTATTAATAAACAGCATGACCGAAACATGATAATCATATAATTTCACATTTTGCTGAATCAGGACTATCAGTATTCATTCTGTTAAAACACAATATTACCGGTCCTCAATTTCCATGAAATTTCAACAACATATTCCGAAGGTATGTGGATAGTTTTCATACTAAAATGGTGTCTTGACAAAAATTGGATCATGGTAAAATTGCTTACAATATTTAATGAATACAAAACTTGAAGCTGAAATATGGGGACACCATCAAAGAAAACGGAATGCCTAGCCACTATTACTAGACATATGGCGCCATTCATAGTATCAACTAACTCACCAATTATGACTTTAATACATAAAATATTGCAGCGTTAGATATATGAAACTCTGAATACTGTAGACAGGTTTATATCAAAGTACTCTCTGTTGTGATAGCGACTTCATAAAAATGTTATAAATTTACTACGGAAATAACATTTAAAAGTGAATGCATCGTAATTATCATAGTTATACCCAAGGCAACTATTGTGTATAATTTCATCAAATTCCAAGCGTGGGCAGAATCCAATATAAATTTCCTATACCCTGAAAGACCCCCTTTAAAAAATATATGCCTGTAATGACTTAAGTACCCAATTTCGTAAAATCGTTCGTCGATATATAAAAATTGGGTACAACATAAATGTTATAAAACAAACTGCATGCATTGTAGTTAACCCGATCACGGTTGGCAACTTTGCTTCCCTCTTTGATTGCACATCGGTGGGTCGGGCCTAAGATTTTATGACGGTTCCAGCGTAAAAACATAAATGGACTTTTATTTTATTTTAGTATTCTTTATGTTGGTTGGCGCCTGATGCTCCGTCTTTGGTTGGGCCTCTCGGAGTCTAACTGTTGGTTTTCTTTTGCTCTAGCAATTCTGTTGTTGTATGCTGTCGAGTCCTCAACCTTGTTTCATCTCTGTAGTTTTTAATGACAGATTCTTTCTGTCTATTCTTGCTGTGCTAGACGCTTAAAGTAATTCAGGCTTCAGTTCTTCCGGCTTTGACAGCCATAGAAATATGAGTCCGCACAAAATGTAGTCCGGTTCGGCACAATAATCAAAATTGTACAAGCGTATTAGTTATCCTGTAAGCGTAATACAAACTTTTGAAGCAGACGACTTGACGATTTTATCTTACGATTCAGCTGCATCATGCGACGGGTTTGGCGACAACTGTAGTTGAAAAAGTTCCATGAAAGATCAGACGACACATGTCTTTCTTAAAACGAACAATGAACGTGTTAGTTATCTTAAAAGCGCCATACAAAACATGAAGCAGACGAATTTACATTTTTGTATTATTTTTCAGTGATTGGATTTTATTTGAATCAGCTGCCTGCAGATGAATCGTAAGAAATATGAAGTTTGTGTAAGAGACAATTGTCTAACAATGTAAGAGAAAAAAAAAGGAAAAAAAAGATGAAATGGCTTCTGCTACGTTTCAAAATGGCCAAGTTAAGATTTTACCCCTTCGGCCCACAAGTTTCTCAAGTTCACTCTTCAGTCACTGAATCTGTACGCGTCCATTCTACACATGTAAATTGGGTGTCTAGTCAATAGTGGTCAACAGCATGTCAAACCATGTAGAACAGAATGCGATGTATCATTTTGAGCCATCTCACCAGGTTCTACACTGTTTGCATTCTGTAGGTATCTGTACTTGGCTGTAAAGGGCTGAAAGGGTACAAACTCATAACACTCACATGACCTAATTAAATGCGTAGTACATGACGCTAGAAACTTCACCGTACGGTAGCAAGCCAGCAATAATATACTCCTAACAGTTATCACTGTCCAATTCTGTTGTAGGTCTGAATAACTGAATATGTAAGCACAATGTTGTAATAAATAATTAGTCACATGCCGCAAAACTCAAACATCGCACAAAAATTGTTTTCCTTTATTGTAGAGCACGACATAAGGCAGGTTCTTGACTGAGCCGCGAAACACATCTCAGTCAACAAGTGTAAGCTTTTACAAGAAAGTTGCGTCTACGCTTTGTGTTGTCATAAAACTGGCAACTATCCCAGCAGGCACATGACGTAATTGTGACGTCATATCAACGTCGGTGCAACGTCATGACGTTGCTTCGACATTGATTTGACGTTGCCCTAGCGACGTGTGCCTGCTGGGTAGTCGTTTGCATGTTGTATTATCTATAATGTGCAAGTAAATGATGACGAAAGTGTATAACAGCCGATTCACCTCAGTTTTGTGAACCAAGCTAAAAATCAGCACTCCAGCGCAAATGTCCTCATCATTAAAGAAAGTAAATCTGAATTTTTCACAGAATCTGTCATTTCAGTGCCTTTTGGCGCTTTGATTTTATTTGTATGTTCTCGGAGATGTCACACTGATCAGTTAGGGTGCCTTCATGCGGACTAAACAAAATTAGTGTATACCGCGACAGAGGTAAGGGCAAGGCTTATGGCCATGTTAAATCGATTTAAGCCCCCAGTGGAATTCTTTCCACTGACCGTTCCAAGGCGGTTCTTCTGTGGTGGTTTATTTATGTTGTTGTTTGTTACTTACTGTGTGTATCACTTGTGTCTTTTTGTTTTGGGTGGCCATTTGGCGATTTTGTGGGAAAATAACTGTCCTTTTGGCCTTCCTTTGTTTAGGTTTCCATTATGGTCTGGTCGCTTCATGTTTGTGTTTCTTTCCCTTTGGTGTCTTTGATGGGTGGAGTTAGTTAATTGTATCGATTCCTGATCTTTGTTTTACTTCATCTTTGCTTATTTCAGGAACAATTACATGATATACAATGGTGTGTTTTTAAAGTTCCTCAGTGAGTGTTTGAGTTTTACATCTCACCACCAGCTAAAGCCATACGGAGCTGGGTTTAAAGACTCATCCGAAAGTAGAAGTAAAACAAAGATCAGGAATTGATACAATTAACTTACTCCACCCATAAAAGACATCAAAGGGAAAGAAATACAAACATTAAGCGACCAGACCATAATGGAAACCTAAACAAAGGAAGGCCATAAGGACAGTTACGTTCCCACAAAATGGCCATATGGCCATCCAAATCCAAAAGACACAAGTGATACACACAGTAAGTAACAAACAACAACATAAATAAATCGCCACAGAAGAGCCGCCTTGGAACGGTCAGTGGAAGATTTCCACTGGGGGGCTTAAATCGATTTTACATGGCCACAATCCTCGCCCTTACTTCCGTCGCGATTTAGACAAATAATTTGTTCAAAGTCTGGAGAAGCCTGGGATCGATCTTGCGACCCCTGGTTTACAAGGCGAGTGGCATAACCACTACACCACGGAGGCTTCTACAAAGTTCCTCAGCATATATTATGGAGGAGATTCTATTCAGTTCATACTGGGATCCCTTGGCACGACCTTGCATTACACATCAAAATCTTGGCCTTGAACATGTGGTTTCTATCCGCACTGGTGTAAAGGTAGTGCATGGGATCGACGTGGCACGATTTGTAACCAGAATGGGGCTGTTCACAAGACGTCACGGTTGATTGATTTGTCAAAATATTTCAAATAAAATGGACTTGATTTCAGTTCGTATCTTTGATCTTTACATAGAAAAGAAACATTTGACGGCTATGCCAGGAATAGAATGATGCAGCTAAAAAAAAATGGGAAGTAAGAAAAGGTCATGACTTGTTGGTATGCTGTTTTTATTGACACATCATCGGTGTAATAAATCAAAATGAATAAAGCTTGGTATTGACCCAAACGCTTCCTTATGTTTAAAACACGCTCCACTGCCAACAAAATAAACATGCATTCTGGGTTTAAACGACGTTAACTTCCTTCCCCTAATACAGAAGATCTTTTTTTCTATTAAAAAAAGTAAGACAGCTAGCTTTGATGGCATTTTTCCACAAGGTTTACCTACAATGTGAGTGCGGTCCCCGCCCATCGTGGCTTGAAGAAATAGCACAGCTGGATGATGCTTCCACACAGAGCTGAAGCCGACCGCACAGGAGTACTGGTTAACCGCTTAGAGGATCTATGCCTGCCCAGGCAAAGCGGTGCGAGTCGGGCCGTCCATGCTCATTAACCCTTTTGGTTTCATTGGGCGACAGGGCTTGAGATAGCATTTCATCTCAATGTCGGGTAAAAGTCCCATAAAATTGACAGCAACGTCTCCAAAATGACCTATACAGTGTTGATGGAGACGTTAAACCTCAAATAAAACAAATAAACAAAAACAATATGAGAGAATACAAGGTAGATATGTACCTATCTTTGCCGGCCTCCGTGGCCTAGTGGATAAGAGCACTGACACTTAATCATAAGGCCTTTCACCGCTGTGGTTCGAGCCTGGGTCGGGTCACATGTGAGACGCCAAATTCTGCAATGGAAGGTCAAATGGTTTTTCTCCGGGTACCCCGGTTTCGCCCACCTCGGATTTAAGATCGACTCAATATGAGTAAAATATATCTTTAAAGGGTCGTAAAGCCAAAACAAAAACATAGACAAAGTAGAAGTAAAACAAAGATCAGGAATCGATACAATTAACTTACTCCACCCATCAAAGACACCAAAGGGAAAGAAACACAAACATGAAGCGACCAGACCATAATGGAAACCTAAACAAAGGAAGGCCATAAGGACAGTTGCTTTCCCAAATGGCCATCCAAAATAAAAAGACACAAGTGATACACACAGTAAGTAACAAACAACAACATAAATAATCCGCCACAGAAGAACCGCCTTGGAACGGTCAGTGGAAAGAATTCCACTAGGGGGCTTAAATCGATTTAACATGGCCATAATCCTCGCCCTTACCTCTGTCGCGGTATACACTAATTTTGTTTAGTCCGCATGAAGGCTTCCTAACTCATCAGTGTAACATCTCCGAGAACATACAAATCAAACAACTACATAGATGAAACAAGGTTGAGGACTTGACAGCATACAACAACAGAATTGCTGGAGCAAAACAAAACCAACAGTTACACTCCGAGACTCAGACATTTTTGTATTTGATTTCATTTATGAATCAGCGTATTTAGAAAAGGGATCCATTTGTAAAGGAAAGAATTGTTTCTGCAGGAGCAACTTCTTTCCTTTATAAGACGACCCCTTTTGACAAGGGAAAATATTTAAAGTAGTCCACCTTCCACCCACCTCCTGCAGGTATATCAGTTCTCTTTAATATCAAGCCAAGCCCATGATCATCGCAAGAACATTGCATTTCAACCCTGAATGTAAGTACAGATACCTATGCAGACAATGTTGAAGTGTTGGAAAATTTTCCAGATCCATCAATTCCCCTTCAGTAGTATTGTTTAAACCAGAGTGAAAGTGGGGGTGAGGGTTGAGATCCCGTAAACAACACTTTAGCCCATCAATAATTTTACTGACCGTTCGTAGGCGGTGTTTTTTTGCTGTGGTTACTCCATGTTTTGTCTTGTAGGTTCTGATTCTTTCCCTAACAACATACGTTGATTAGTCTTCTCCCTGTTCGGTTGTTCATTATCTCTACGCTTTTCGAAGAAAAAGTGGCGATATTGTAATGGACCTCGTTCTTCATTACGTATGTACGTCCGTCTTACCGGATAACTCCTCCTAGACGGTTATAGATAGAAACTTGAAACTTTGGGAACTGATAGATCTTTGGTCTTTGGAGTGCATGACACTTTCGGAATTTTGATCACACTCCTAGGGGTGGGCCCAGGGGGTTGGGCCTGCGGGGGGGGGCGGCTTGGATACTGAGTCACCACCTGTATGGGAAAGAGCTGCCGACTCGGTTTACCTGTAGTCCGTTTTTTTTCTGTCGTCACTTCATGTTTCGACTTCTTCCCCTAGTGATATTGTGGGCATTTGGGATCTGACTGATCGTTTCTCTTTTTAATTTGGACCCAGATTGGATGGCGTATAATATGCAATTTCACCAGGCGCCTCGTTAATGATTCTGGCTAAATAGAAGCATTACGATAACACATTCGTTCGTCATAGGACATTCTTTCATATCTCCAAAAGGTTATTTTTTTTCGATGAAAATTGGTGATGTTTCTCTTCTTTTTGCCCGCAGCATAGGTTGTGGGTGCTCGTTACATTGGCCAAGAGCAAATTCTTTTCTGACAGAGCGAATCCCCAATGACATTCCCTTAATGGAGACGGCATCGAGTGAACTGGATTGATCAGCAAACCACTAATCTCAAGTCAGTAAAATCGACTTCAGCCTAGGTATTCATTAAGTTTAGAATTAGGCGGCTAGAATCTAACAGTGAATGACATCAGATTTAATGGGGAATGGATACTAGTGTTATAATGTCAGCCATTTTACAAGGGAGACAACTTTTTTACTTTCTTTTCCCATCCCCATCCCTTCCGTGATAAATTGAACTCTTCTAAGGAAAGGGATCTACTATTAAAGGAAACAATTTGCTCCTCAGGAGCAAATTGTTTCCTTTAAAAGTTGACCCATAGAGCAAATTATTTCCTTAAAGAGTATATCCCCATTGGCAAGAGATACAAAAATATTTAAAAAGAAATTCGCCTTTACTGAATGTGTACCGTTCCCCTTAACATTGCACATGAGTAGACTAAAAGACCCAGAAGTACTAGACTGAGTTTGACAAGTAGAAGGCAATTGAGCCTCCTGCTGCCTACCAGTGGCAAGGCTGACCGTTTTCAAGGTTAAAATTAACGATGTTGATGATAATTGCATGCATTAATATCATTGACCATAGGATGAAAAACTTGTTTCTGATCGCTCATAATATTATTCATGAATAAATATTATTAGTCATGTGCACAGTTGCCTTGAACGAGTACATTTAATTATCAAGTTAATTGATTAATCGGCAAACAACTAATCTTGAGACTGTAAAATCAACATGTTCAAGGTTAACAATAACAAAGTTGGTGACATTTGAAATACGTGACTAAAGTATCCCAGAGTTCAAAGTACTTGTGTTGTCTGGAGCTATATCTTGAACGTGACTTTCTGGAAAATATCCAAAACATCTCCTGTTCATCTTGTTTCTTTTGTAGCCAAAAGCATATCCTGTTTCATTGGCTGGCAGCATTAGACTTAACTTTTGACCTAAAAAGAAAAATAACTCTGTAGAGATTATATCCAGTTGCAGAATGCATCAGATAAAAAGGAATAACAGGGATAATTATACGATACTTATTCTTACAATGATTTTGTTATTGTCCCTGCAAATTGTGTTGTCAGAGGTAAACTGTTCCGTTCCATTCTTCTGTCTTTTTTATGCCACCGCCTATTCGAAGAATAGCGGAAGGGCATTAAGTTTTACCCCTGTCCGTCCGTCCGTTCGTTTGTTTGTTCGTTCATCCGTCCCGACATCGTGTCCGGGCCATAACTCCTAAACCGTACGGAATATATTCATGAAACTTCACAAGTGCATTCATCACACTTAGACGATGTGTCATGAACAAGGAAGACAACTCTTGCATTTTTGGTTTTTGAATTATCCGCCCTTGACTTAGTACCATATAGTAAACCGTGTCCGGGCCATAACTCCTAAACCGTACAGAATATATGATCAAGAATATGTTGTCCAGGAATTTCTGTTACATCCTTAAATGGCTTGGTGTCCAAAATCTGCTGAGGTGCAGATGAATGATTCTTCCTACTAAGCTACTTTTAGGTGTGACAGCTGTCATTTTTGAACAGATAGGACAGTCTTTAAACACTAATAGTTTATATCAAGTCCCTTATTGCTTGTTATCATTCTTAAATCAGCTAGTAGTTTACGCTCCTTTCTGAGTCAGAATTCTATGGGTTTTAATTGATGCTAGAGTGAAAATGAAGATCCATTTAAAAGCAGACAAAAAATTTGTAACCAAATGGATAAAACACTGTTTACTGTTCTTCTACTGCAATAAAGTTACAAAAAAACGGTTTCTTTGTAAATGTGTAAGGTAACATTGGAAACCAGTGTCCAAGTTACTTCATGTCACAACTGACTTTTCCCCTTTTAAATTTTTTATGCAATGATTATTGTCTCTTTCATTTCAGTATTTGAAAGAAAATCATGTGAAACAAATTTCAGCATATTATATGTGTATCATTTGCACTAGAGTTTGCTGATTTTAATAATTGTTCAGTAATTAATGATGTAATATTGGACACTAGTGTCCTGTTACATCTAACTTCATTTCATTGATTGGAATGCTAATACATGTTTTTTTTCACATGTTTGCAATGTAATCGAAACTGATATTTACGCAAATGAATACACTGCTGTAGTCAACTATTATAATGTATATTCCTTGATTTAATATGTCTTAAAATACAAGAAACAAACCATTAAAGGATGTAACAATCGACACCATCTGTCCAGTTACATCTGGTTTAATTTTTGATTTATAATGATGTAGCAGCAGCTTAACCTAATCCCTGCCATACATGATTTTCTCCTTATATTGCTGGCTAATCTTCAGTTTTGTAGTTAGCATGCTACAATTAACCAGTCAGCTTAAATCATTAACTGTCTGTAGGATGTAACTTTGACACTACTCCAATTCTGATAGGTTCACTATAAAATGTTTGTCAGACAATTTACCAGCAGTTCTATGCATATATATTTTACAATCAAAAAAACCTTGCATGTGTTTTTATCTAAAAAAACACATATACATAAGAGTAGCCCAGTGACAACCACATAAAAAGCAGTTTCAATGCCTGTTTTGTTGGGTTTTTTAAGATTTTTGAAGATGTAACATCTTCAGAGGTAACGGTGTCCAATATTTAACCTTGACCTGTCACTTATGATCATCACATGTTCTGGAATGTTTTCACCCATGCTAAAAGTGACCTAGATGATGATGCAGCAAGTGATGTTTGATTGCAACAGTCCATGATAAGAAATTTACAGGGACTGAAAAATGAAATATCCCGTGATGTAACAAAATGGACACGAATTGGCAGTGTGAGTACTTCGTACAAATTTTTTTAATTACATTTTCTTTTCAGTTAATTATACTTAAGTCCGAAATCAAATAAAATCAACAGCCTTACTATATACGAATTTTGTAAAATGACAGATCTCCTGTCTCTGAATTCAGCCTTGTCTAGGATGTAACAAAAATGGACACGAAAAGTTACATCACGAAGTCACGAAATAAAATTTAATTTTTAACCCAAAGAACCTGTATTTAGAAGCTCAAGAGCTACTAAATTATTTTCTTGTGGGCCTTTGTCAGTCATCAAGACAATTTGTACTTTGGAATATCAATGAAGATGCTTGATATTTAATTTCAAAATTAACCAGTGAAAAAAAAATAACGCTTTGTGTCCAGAAAAATGGCAGATTTTAACAGTTTTCTCCTTGAAGTTGTTTGTACTACCAAGCTTATTATACTTTAAATTATGCCCACTAGGCCATTCTTTAATTGGCCATCAGCAGTCTGCAGATAGGACTTTGAATAAAGTGTGGAAATGAAATTGACCGTGATGTAACCAATATTCCTGGACAGTGAATTCTTGATCATATTCATGAAACTTCACAGGTGCATTCATCACACTCAGACGATGTGTCATGAACAAGGAAGACAACTCTTGCGTTTTTGGTTTTTGAATTATCTGTCCTTGACTTAGTACCCGATAGTAAACCGTGTCCTGGCCCTAACTCCAAAACCGTATGGAATATATTCATGAAACTTCACAGGTGCATTCAACACACTGAGACGATGTGTCATGAACAAAGAAGACAACTCTTGCTTTTTTGGTTTTTGAATTATCTGCCCTTGACTTAGTACCATATAGTAAACTGTGTCCGGGTCATAACTCCTAAACCGAATGGAATATATTCATGAAACCTCACAGGTGCATTCATCACACTGAGACGATGTGTCATGAATAAGGAAGACAACTCTTGCATTTTTGTTTTTTGAATTGTCTGCCCTTGACTTAGTACCATATAGTAAACCGTGTCCGGGCCATAACTCCTAAACCGTATGGAATATAATCAAGAAAACTTCACAGGTGCATCCATCATACTTGGACAATGTGTCATGAACAAGGAAGACAACTCCTGCTTGTTTAGTTGTTGAATTATCTGCCCTTGACTTACATCCATATATAGTCAAATGATATGTCGTGTGAGGGCCATAACTCCTCAATCGTATGGAATATATTCATGAAACTTCACAGGTGCATTCATCCCACTTAGACGATGTGTCATGAACAAGGAAGACAACTCTTGCATTTTTGGTTTTTGAATTATCTGCCCTTGACTTAGTACCATAGAGTAAACCGTGTCCGGGCCATTACTCCTAAACCGTATGGAATATATTCATGAAATTTCACAGGTGCATTCATCACACTGAGACGATGTGTCATGAACAAGGAAGACAACTCTTGCATTTTTGGTTTTTGAATTATCTGCCCTTGATGCATATATATTATGATTGATTTGAAGTACATTTGTAATATTTTTTATGAATGGCATTTGGCGGGGGCATCCGTGTCCTATGGACACTTTTTCTAGTTATCTGTCAGCTAAACTAATGTTTACTGCTTAGTCCATTCTTTTGTCGTTTTGTCTGTGTTTAATACGGTTGGTTTCTACTCAATATCTTAAAAGTTGAATACATGTAGCTGAATTTCTCTGAAATTATATGACATTTGATCTACCACAAAAACAGGTTCAGTTCCTGAAAGTGAGGTTATGCATGAATTCTGCCATGACACATTGTTGGTTTCTGCTCAGTAACTTCAGTTATTATAGAAGGATTTCTTTGAAATTTATATCGTAAAATCGATTTAAAGGCATTTATTCTTGTAACAGTAGGTCACGCCGTGTGATCATAATAGTTTTATCCCCCCACGTGATATACTGTCTATAGCAGATCAAAGGCGGCCCTTAATAGGGTGATAAGTAGCTCTTGTTGAATCCCCTGACTGAGGCACTTAAAGGGAAAATCAATAATGTACACTCTAGTCAACAGTTAGTGAAGTATTGATTTACCCCATTACCTGTAGAAGACAGAGGAGATATCTTCATGCAGCACCGGTGGCTACGTAATTGTAATGAAATGATAGTGCTCAATGATCAAGAATAAATGCCTATAAGCCCCCCCCCCCCCACCACCACCATTTGAATTCGTTTCACTGACCGTTCCAGGGCGTTTTTTCTGTCACGGTTATTTTTTGTTATGGTTTGTCTCTGAGTGTGTGTATCGCTTGTATGTTTTTGTTTTGGATAGCCAATGGGCATTTTGTGGCAAAGTAACTGTTCTTTTGGCTTTCCGCTATTGACGTTTCCATTAGGGTCTAGTTGTTTCATGTTTGTGTCTCTTTCCCTTTGGTGTCTCTGATGGGAGCTGTGGGTTAATTGTATCGAATCCTGATCATTGCCTTCTGTTATATTCTACTACTTGCTGTCTATTGCCAAAAGTCACTGGAATTTCCCCATACATTTGTATAACTGATGGCATTCTATAGTCATAAAAATTCCTTTACAGCAAAAAAGTGTGATCATATATGCCTGCATCTTACCACATTTTATAGATATTTCCCTGTTGTTATTCTTCACATAATCTTTTATTGCCTTCACTTTAGAACCATATGATTTGTTCAGCTCTTTTGTTCTATCAGGTGTTTCTTTCTCTATAGCAAAATCTGAATTTATAAACGAGGCAACACAATATGATAATTAACAAGCCTTCAGAAACACAGTCACATCCAGTTTGCAAAACCATCTTTAACCTCTGAGTGTCTGAATTTGAATTCGGACATGGCCATTGTTGTCGGTATGTGGTTCAGTCTAAGTCATCAACAAAATAGCGAATAGTATAGATCCTGATGGCATAGCTCATCACGATCTACAAAATACACTGACTGCATATGTGTCTTTAAATCTAAAGTGTTTAAAGAGTTTATGTTGATAGGTAATATAAATACACAACAGCCCCTTGTTGTTGGGATTCAAAGCAGAATTAATCGTATTATGATTGTTATATACAAACAAACATCCAGCTTATATTGGACAAATGGTCATTTTTGAGCTTGGCGTGATATAGGAGTCCGGTTTTCTATCCATTCATCCATCTGTTCGATTGTCAAGCCGTCAACATTTGCACCACCCTAACTTTCACCCTAATATTCAAGCCCATTTCTCAATAAATATAAGACCTTCATTATCGATGCTTTGTACAACTTAAATGCAATCATCCATATTTGACATTGAACTGTATTTCATGGTTCACTGACTTTGTGAACAATTGCACCAACCCTAGCGTTTATTCTGATAGCCAGGTCTATTTCTCAAGAACTATAGGAGCTTCATTAAAAGATACTTGGTACAAACTTGAATTTAGGGATGGCAAATTTAATACAAACATTTATATTTTACCACGACCTACATCTCATGGTTCATAGACTTCGTGATTCCTTCGCCACAGACATGACTTAACCTTTGGCAGCTTTCTTGTTTCTTGATCCGAAACAGAAACTGTGTAAGTTAAACAAGCATGTTATATCGAATTCCGCTAAAGGCTATGTCGCCGAACCATTAAATCTAGATCAAGGTCAAATATAGGTGATTGCATAAAAGTTGCCTTTCTTAGATGCAAGGTTGTACCAAGTAACATTAATGAAGAGTACTTGAGAAATTAACTTAAAACATTAGGGTGAAAGCTAGGTCAAGTTCAAATATGGATGCTTTCATTAAAGTTGCCATCCCCAAATGCAAGTTTGTACCAAGTATCATTAATGAAGCTCATAGGTCTAGAGAAATGAACTTGACCGTTTGGGTGAACGCTAGGTTTGAAGCCATAGTTCACGAAGTCAGTGAACCATGAAATTTTGGTCAAGGTCAAGTATGGATGCTGGCATCGTCGCTTGAAGAAAAAGATAGGCTGCACGGTGCTTCTGCGCAGAGCTGGAACCTAATGGTTTTTAGTACTGGTAAACACTTAGTCTGCCAAGGAAAAATGGTGCGGGTTGGTCCGTCCCTAAAATTTTAGCGGATTCTTTGGTTGTACGACTTGAGATGTCATTTCATCTCAATGTAGGGTTATATCTCACAAAATCGGAAGCAACGTGTCCAAAATAACCTTATTGGTGTTGACGGGGACGTTAAATCTGAATACAAACAAGCAAACAAACGGATGTAGATAAGGCACAAAACAGGCAAATTATGCTGTCCTAATACAACTTTTATTCAGTATTTTTGGGATTCATTCTCTAATCTTGTTAAATCTAAAACCATGCTAAAGCAAAATAAAGTTATAAAGTTGTTTAAGTGTACTATGATAGTCGCAGATTAGATTGTGATGGCAGAGCTGTTTTGCAACTGCCTTTGGAATATTCTAACTGTGATTTCAACTGTAATACAAAGATAGGGTGTATCAGGCCATCATTTGGTCTTCTTGCAAAAATCTCTCCACCGAATCTTCTTGTGGACTCCGCGAGACATCACCTGAGCTGCCCTGGCCTGCCAGTTTATTGTCATGTAGTGAAACTACAATTACTCAACAAGTGATTGCTTATTTACTTTAGCTGTTTTGAACTCTTGCTATCCCTTGGGAATTCTTTCCCTAGCTCAGGCTAACATAGTTTTGGATGATTTTGGATGGATTTTCTTTTACATAAAAAAGTATATTGTGTGTACTCCTCAGAATTGTGTTCATACAGCAATTCTAATGAGTAACAAAACACTTCTATCTTGTATAAAAACTATGGAATCTCCTTTAATATTCCCTGTTAGGCCTTCTTACTTATTATTAACCATCGGCAGTTAAAACTCCCCATCTGGGGCAAATTGTCATGGTCCAAAAAACTGTCATTTAAGTTCAACTGCATAGCTTGGTCAGTATTTAAATGGAGCCGAGGCAAGTGATTACATTACGAAACACGCCTATACAAAAACACTGCAAATTTTACCGCTGTAAAAATGAAAAAATTAAGATGAATAATTGTGATATTTTTCTTATTTCTTTAGAGCAGAAATAAGAAAAATAAGGTTTACCTCTGTAAACCCCAGTTTTACTATATAAAAGTGAGGTTCAAGGGGGTCAAAACCATATAGGCATGTTTGCGTGATGAGATCCTGTAAAAGGTCTTTACCTTTTAGCCATCCGTTGTTTGCATGTGATTTCAGTCTGAGACTTTGAGGAACACAAATCTGGTTGTGGTTATTATTTCCACTGAATCTGACATTACAATCAATCTGGTGTATATCCTCTACAGACTCTATGTCAGAACCATATGTAAAGGAGTAGCTGTGTTCTGAAGATGTTAAGAAGAAGAAAAATTTAAAAGAATGACATTTATTCACAATTTAGTTCAAACTAAGCAGGAACATATTTAATTGTCAGGTTTTCAGTTCTGCAGAAGAAACATCGAATGCACCAGTTGGAATCACCTTGAGTCTAAAAGGTGCCCTGATTCATATAAAGATACAAACTTCCTTCAGTCCTTATGCAAAATGATCCCTAACAATCCCCAGTGTTCCTCCTCTGTAGCTATGAATTAAACGTACATGTAGATACATATGCAAGTTGTCCCAAAATGTTATTTCTTTTTAATTAAAAATTCCATATTAGGCTACCATTGCAATGCTAACATGCTACATTAATGCCACATTAATGCTAGAAAAACTAACATTGTTCTAGTTTGTTTAGCTAGCAACTGAACACATTATTGTTATGGCTCGAGCTTTAATAGGGCTTATGTGATGAACTATAATTGATTTTTCTCCAAAGTTTTCCGGTTTTCTACTTTTGGTACTCCTATGATTAAAACATTTAAAGCCTTTTTGGCTTTATTCTATTTACAATTGCTAAACACTGACAATTTTGAAATGACAGTATACTTTTCCTATGATGTCTTAAAATACTTTAATGGGCCAGATCTTGACAGCAATCTAGCGCTTGAAGTTAATAAAACATTTAAATATCGGTGTTAAGTGAAGCAATGCTACTCAAGATGATCAGGTTTGATGGTCTTGACTTCGATCGGGATGGCTGTCCAGTCTGCAGTGGGCACCGATGATAGATTCCATGTATAAGTGATATTGAATATAATTTGCATTCTTACCTGTGCCAACAACTGAAATTTCACTTGGTGCTCGTGATGGAGGTTTACTGTCATCTACACTCTTGAATGGGAAAAAAAGAACTACTTAACAAGTTGACATGTTAACCGTAAAATTGCCAATCATGACATTTGCAGACGTCATTTATAAAAAAAAATACTTATTTTTCAGGGAAATTAAGTTTACAATTTGACAATATATGTGAATTATCTGTCGAACAGATGAATCACATATAATGCCAAGCAGATGATTCAAGTGTAGTGTCCAGAAAAATAATATAAAAAATCAAATTTCTCTCTGCTGTAACCGTTTTGGTGGTGTTTTAATGGTTTATAGCCGAAACAGGTGTTAGGTGGTGGCAGATCACTATAACAAGTCTGTGTAACGAAGACCCCTCTAAACCCCCATATCTAGGCAAAAGTGAGGTTTACAGGGATACTCATTATTTGCCCTATTTTTGCTCAAAAACATAGATTGTGGGTGCACGTTAGGTTCTAACATCGACCCACAATCTATATTTGAAGCAAAAATAAGAAATAGGTCACAATGTTTACCTAATACACCATGTTGGACACAATTATTTTAAATGGATATGTTTTACTAATGTTCTTCACAGTGCAGTTTATATTTCTTTTCCTTTGGAATCATTGAACCCAGTTTAGTTATATGAAAATGTATTGCTCGAGTACGCTGAAGATTGCACGTAAAAAGTCTTGCAAACTAGACTACTATATATGTATTTGCCTTAAATATTCGGACACCTCAAGACCTTAACACAATTGTTCTAAAATTTGAACAAGTACAATTTACTACCTAATGTTTTGTGTGTGAAAATGGATGGGTGAGTTGCAAACTGTGCGGCGTTTAACCTTGGTTTACATTGTTTGTTCAGTTTGTGAATACATAAATACAATTTTGCGCAGGAGAGCTTCCGTAAAACGGACACTACTACTTTCTATCTATAATGTGTCATTTTGTTTCCAATGGCAACATTTAGTTATATGGTGGGCTAGGATATATTATACAGTTATTTCATGGAAATTTTTAGAATAGTCAAAGCTATTGCAGCGAGGTGCTGTGGACGACCTGATGCACTATTGCCCAAGGCCGAGAGCAAAAGTGCATAAGGAAGTCTGCAGTACCGAGTGGCAATAGTTTTGACTAATGAAATAACTATTTTATTAACCAGTCCATCGAATGCACTGTATAAAAGACCAATGGACATTTTTTAAAGAAAGTTTCAGATCTAGATAAAAAAAAACGCACTTTTCAGTTATGATAATGACTTTAACATTGTGTAATATAAAGAGCACTTTAACCGTGTTTTCACTTGGTTCTTCATAACACTTTCGGATACACCAAGGTTCAGAGACGGATTCCAAAAATGTATATATTATACAGACTAAAGACCGTGCAGGTAATTAAGAAATGAAATTTATTTTTCTACTGTTCATGGAAGTATGAGCGCAGTTGGTCGCTTGCAAAGTAAATGAACCCCGAATGTAAACTTTGCTAGCAACCCGCTGTCGTTCATACATTCATGAAAAGCAGAAAAATTAAGTTTATTTTTCATATTTACATTATTTGCCCCTCATCACTGGGCGAAAAAATTTAAAGCGCAAACTTTTAAAACTGAAAGACATTTACACGCTATTTTTCTACAAAGAGCGGAATAGCGTTGACGTTACCAACGCCCGTAGAGAACCATGGCTTAGAATGACTTCACTAGACGTCACTTAAAATCATGTGATTCGATGCGTTCATGGAAGTATGAACTACATTGTTTTCTATTGATTTACATTAGACTTTACACTGGAAATGTAATATAAAATAATGGACAGTGAGTTTACACTTCGGTAAAATCCACCAAAAATGATAATTCATTCCTTATAATTCCAACTTTGTCGTCGAAATGTTAAAATTGCACCCAAAATTGGTAAATTTTAGGAATGCTTTCGAAAAACGTTAAGTCTTTAAATGCAATTTATATGTCTTCTAACATGTCCTTTTTCAATAGTTTCTCATCTTTTAATGCGCGCTGCTGATGTCACTTTATTAACAATGACAAAGCGTGCGGGTTCTAAACGCGCTCTTTGTCGTTACGTTATATTACTACTTGTCGCTGTGTGAAACAGTTCTGAGCTTCATACTCATGAAATTTATCGAAATATAAAACTTATTTCAACCGATCAAATCGCTCGAAATGCGCATCATGATGATCGTGAGTTGGGAATTATAGGCAAATAAAATGCTGGTACTGACATCCTGTCCTGATGGTCCTATACTCATATAAAGTGTCTCAGCAACCCTGTCCACTGATGACTGGATATCTTCTTTATCGAATAAAAGGGTTTCTACCCCAGCATTTGGGTCGTTAAAGCTTTTTCTGAAAGAAAAGATAAAAAGACTTGGAAAACAGGCTGACATTGTTCAGTAAGCTATTATTAACCCTAATCCTGCTAAACCCCTGCCTTTTGAAACAGTGTAGATCAAATCTGGATCTACGTCGTTTGTCATTCAATTTGCAAATTTCAATGAATAAATTATATCTACAGTAATATGATTGGATGGTAGTCAGAAATTGGGTGGCAAAAATAATTTATTCAACAGAATAAGGGTTAGACGTGATTGAGACAAATACGTAATATATATGCTGTTACAGATCATAGATAGGTACATTAAAAGGTGAATATTTTTTTTTTTAAATCTGACTTTAAATGGGTATAAATACGATATCCACATAACCTAATGATTGTAAGTACTGGGACAGATAGGCCTTGGCAAACAGTGCAGACCCAGATGAGACTGCCCCTGAAGGAGCATTCTGATCAGGGTCTACACTGTTTGTCATTCCGTCTGCTTCTTTTGGAGTCCTTACTGGATCATAAAACATATCTTAAAATTTGTAGGGAAGGGCAGGGTGTCCGATTTTTTGTAGGCATTTTGCGGTATTTTTCAGCCAAGACACAGCAGTACCTGCAAAAATACTTTTGCAAACAGCATAATATAAGAATCTTGTATCGGTGTGAGGGGTGGATTGAAAAATCCGTCCCGAGGGTCGCTGTCCGGCATCACGAGGCTTGCCGAGTGATGCCGGACAGTGATCCCAAGGGACGGATTTTTCTATCCACCCCTCACACCCATTTAGAATTCTTTTTCTTGCATATCTTCCATTTCTTGGCGCGGGTTTTTGATGCTGTAGTCACTTCGGTTGCCGATGCCCGCCATATTTTGATATTTAGTGACGTCGCGTAACGTGCTGTGACGTCAACCTTTACGACGGCGCATATGAGGTCGTATTCAACCAGTGCTTTTATCAAACACGCGAGAATATTCGATTTTGGGTAAGAACACCAGGGTTAGAACAGAATTTCTATCCCAAGCTAAAACTATGGATTCCCTTATCTGGTGTGCAAGAAACACATATCAGCCAGTGGAATTCGTTTCACTGACCGTTCCAAGGCGGTTCTTCTGTCGCAGTTTGTTTTTGGTATGGTTTGTCTTTGAGTGTGTGTTTCGCTTATATCATTTTGTTATGGATAGCCAGTTGGCCATTTTGTGGGAAAATAACTGTCTTTTTGGCTTTCCGCTGTTGATGTTTCTATAATTAGGGTCTATTTCTTCATGCTTGTGATGTCACTGCTGGAAGCTGTGGGTTAATTGTATCGCTTCCTTATCATTGCTTTCACTTCTAATTTGTATGTACCCATATTGAAACAACGTTGAAAATATTCTTTCAAAGTTGTGTCAACGTTGTGTGCCTGCTGTGTAGTCTGGCCAGAACATTTGCTTATAGCTCTTTAAGAGCACAGAACTTTCCAAAACATGAATATGGGAACATTTAGGACTCAGAAAGTGTAGGTAAGCAGGTCGATCGAAGACATGGCTGGTTTCACGGGTCTTTGTGTAGGTTTTGTTATATCTTGGCTCATTCATAAACAGTTACAATGAGTATCAGAGATTTTTGTTTGTTTTATTTGAGGTTCAACGTCCCCGTCAACACTGTAAAGGTCATTTTGGAGACGTTGCTTCCAATTTTATGAGACTTAAAATACAAAAGCAATTTTGTTTGGAAGCTTAGTTTTTTATATTTTGATTATTAATGCATTTATAGGCGATGTCTGGTAATAAAAATATCCCTTCATATTTCACATGAACTGACTTAGAGTTACTTATGTACAGTGTTTTACGTTTCAATGAACATGTGCCCGAACTGGTAAACGGTGAATTGTTTATTATCTGTATCACAGTATGCATGATCAGTTTGATCGGTAGTCCTGAAACGCGCATTAAAAATTTGGAATTTTTAACATGGGAAGGCGCCAGAGAACGTGCTATAAGGGATGCTTCAGGCTGAAATGACTAATTTACTAACGTAGGAAATCGTTTTTCATGTCAGCCCGAGTACCATATCAAGACTACGGACATTCTACCGTCCAACGGGACAAGTTTGAGACCGCCTACTCACCGCTGAAACAAAAACAAAAAATGTCTCAAGATTGCCACGACATGTCTATCTTGAATCACGATCTAAAGCTGATATTTTACGAACAATTTCGTATGATAACGCGTTTACAGATCGCCAGTTGATATTCATGAGAAAAACAAATACCTGATCTGTGAACATTTTGATCTGTGAACAATCTATTTCACTATACTGATTGCAACAGATTGCTCAAGATAAGATCTGTCGTCTAAATATCGTGAAAGGTGAAGAAGGGTCAGGTAAAATTAAGTACACGTGCGTATGCCCTTGGCCTGTATCAACTGTGTTGTTCATATTGCTTTCCACATACAATAGAAAATTGCCAAGGTTTAATGAACTGCTATTTGCATGAGCCCAAAATATTTTATCATAAGTAGTTCACTTACAAATATATTACACTCTGAACACAGATGCATTTGGGACAGTCTAAAAGAAGTTAACCAATTTGTTCATTTCATTTAGCATATTCCACTTCAGTTGCAGGTGAGCTTTTGTGATCACATTTTGTCCGTCGTCCGTGTGTGCGTCCGTGAACAATTTCTTTAAACGACATCTCCAAAACCACTGATTGGATTTTGACCAAACTTCACAAGAGTGATCCTTAGTTGACCCTCTTTCAAAGTTGTTCAAATGGTTTCGGATTATTGCACGTGTAGGTCACAGGAGGCAAAAATAGAGTTTTAACTGAAAACTGAAGGTCAAGATCTTTGATATTTGGTATGAAGCTTCATCTAGTGGACCTCTATCAAGATTTTCAAATTGTAGTCTCGGGGCAAAAACTGACCCCGCCCCGGGGCCCCACACGTTTTACTTAGACTCATATAGAAAAAACCTTTACAAATGTTGTTGTCTGAAACCAGAAGGCCCAGGTATTAGATATTTGTTATGAAGCTTCATCTAGTGAACCTCTCCCAAGATTGTTCAAATTATGGCATTTGGGCCAAAAATGGCCCCGCCCTCAGGGCCCCACATGTTATACATAGACTTATACAGAGAAAACTTGATCTGGTGGACCTCTACCAAGATTGTTCAAATAATATCATTGGGGCCAAAGATGGCCTCGCCCTGGGGCCCACATGTGTACATAGTCTTATATATGGAAAACGTTTAAAAATCTTCTTGTCTAAAACAAGGCTAAGGTTATTGATATTTGATATGAAGCTTCATCAAGTGGACCTCTTCCAAGATTTATCCAATTAAAGTCTTCAGGTCAAAAATGGCTCCCGCTCAAGGATGCACATGTTTTACACAGACTTATATAGGGAAAACCTTCAAAATCTTCTTGTCTGAAACTAGAAGACCTAGGTCTTTGATATTTGGTATGAAGATTCATCTAGTGGACCTCTACCAAGATATTTTGAAATTATAGTCTTGGGGCCAAAATGGCTCCACCCCGTGGCCCACATGTTTTACATAGACTTATGTATGGAAAAAGGTTTAAAAAATCATCTTTTCTGAAACCAGAAGGCTCAGATCTTTGATAATTGGTACGAAGCTTTATCTTGTGGACCTCTACCAAGATTGTTCAAATTATAACCTTAGGGCCAAACATGTCCCCGCCCCGGGACCCGCATGTTTTACACAGACTTATCATAGTGTAGATTATATTTTCTTGTCCTTTGGGATCATGGATTCCATTGTGGAATTTTGAAAATATCTGAGGGTCACTGATGAGGCCTAATTGGCCGAAACTAGCTAGTCTGGCCCAGAAAACATGTACACTCCATATTTTTCACTTCTATGGTGTATTCCTTGCTTCCAAAGGATAACCCTTTTATAGAACATATTTAACTTCACTACAGCTGGTGTGTGGGAATGTGTGGCGGCGGTAAAACGTCTCCCTGCCCTACATCATAGTGTAGATTATATTTTCTTGTCCTTTGGGATCATGGATTCCATTGTGGAATTTTGAAAATATCTGAGGGTCACTGATGAGGCCTAATTGGCCGAAACTAGCTAGTCTGGCCCAGAAAACATGTACACTCCATATTTTTCACTTCTATGGTGTATTCCTTGCTTCCAAAGGATAACCCTTTTATAGAACATATTATATAAGGAAGCCTTTAAAATCGTCTTTTCTGAAATCAAAAGGCCCAAGTCTTTGGCATTTGGTACTAAGCTTCATCTGGTGGACCTCTACCAAGAATGTTCTATTTATAGCCTTGGGGCCGAAAATGCCCCCGCGCCAGGGCACACATATTTTACACAGATTTATATAGGGCAAAATCTCTTAAAGCCTCTTGTCTGAAACCAGAAGCCCCAGGCATTTGATATTTGATACAAAGCTTCTGCCAGTGGATCTCTACCAAGATTTTCAAATTATAGCCTTTGGATCAAAATTGACCCCGCCCAGTACTTGTTCAACTGATGTACAGCTATATTGACAACCTTTGATCTATGAAGATATTTATATGAAGGTTAAGAAACATGCCTTGCCTTTCTTCAGAGTTCCTTTTTTCTTAACTTCGCTTATGATTTTCGGGTTCACCTATACAGTGCCATCGTGACCGTCTTGTTCATCAATGTAAGTTTCTGCAGGTATGATTACACTGCAGTTTTGGTCTTGAGCTTCATGCATGGAGCTTAATTAGATTCGACTTCTGAAATCCAAATTTTCTGATCGCATGCATGCTTACACAAATACATTTAGGTCAAGATATAAAGGCCCAGAAGAAAATGCCTATCATTCAAATGACTGAGATGTATTAGGTTAACTGGGCTGTCCATGATAAAATTCAAATTATAGTGCAAATGTAAATAAAGAATGCGTACTTATACTTGAAGGGTCAACAAAATAATCTTCCAAAAACAGACGCATCACTTTCTCTTTGAAAACTATGTTCCACTAGTTTTTTTTTTTGTGTGTTTTTTTTTTTAAATAGGAAGTGAGTCATTAGATTATTCCCAAGATGATTCCTGGGTAATTCCCATGAAGCATTGCAACAGTGAAACGGGTATCAATTTATTAGATTGTCTGAAGATCAGGCAGTGGAAGTGTGGAAGTTAAAAGGTTGTCTAAAATCACTAGAATAAAATGTGTTAGTAATAGATTGCCAAATGATTGACTTCAGAAACTGATTGTTAGGGGATTGCCAATAACTCGTTAATCCGAAAGCTTAAACATGCTTTAAACTTATTCTCATATCATGGCTGTCTACTAAATGGATGGCTACAATATCGGGATAATAGATTGTGGTTTTACCATCTCATGGCAATATTTAGACAATTTAGTGGGAATTTATTGCTTAACATTTTTGCTTGGGCGGACGTCACCTAAAAGGCTAACAAAAATAAAAAAAAGTTACGTCAAGATCGCTTTCTGGTGGTATCCGCTTTATGTCGGCACCAAGGCTAGCTGCTGAACTGTACGTGACATCTAGGACGAGTCAGAGCATAGACTGTCTGAAACAGGCTGCGTCTTAAAGGGCGTGAACCTTACATCGGAAAACCATTGAATGCACAACATCGACGTCAGCATTTTAATTTTGAGTTTTTTGACGGCCAACTTCGTGTATGGCGACGTGACGGGGAACGCTATATACTGTGTTCGGATGTCGAGTTTGTGAACGGAGCGTCACTTGGCAAGGGCATTGAACCAAGAATGGTCGCGGACTCGCGGATATCTTTCACAGAAATTGATGAACTAATATACAAGTTGTGAAAGAGGTGCCTTGCTGTTCTTGTGGCCGACGGTTGGCATTTTCGGAACTGACCAGTTTTATGATTTTTGGAGATTACCCAAGTGAACAAATAATGACAACATAATTGAAATCAAAATTTGTTTTTGGAATAAAATTTCGAATTTCCATCTGGTAAATGGGTAAACAAACTTATATATATTTCAGAAAATGGCTTATAATAAAGTAGAAGTAAAACAAAGATCAGGAATTGATACAATTAACTTACTCCACCCATAAAAGACACCAAAGGGAAAGAAATACAAACATTAAGCGACCAGACCATAATGGAAACCTAAACAAAGGAAGGCCATAAGGACAGTTACTTTCCCACAAAATGGCCATATGGTCATCCGAAACTAAAAGACACAAGTGATACACACAGTAAGTAACAAACAACAACATAAAATAAATCGCCACAGAAGAGCCGCCTTGGAACGGTCAGTGGAAGATTTCCACTGGGGGGCTTAAATCGATTTTACGTGGCCACAATCCTCGCCCTTACTTCCGTCGCGATTTAGACAAATAATTTGTTCAGTCCGCATGAAGGCCTCCTAACTCATCAGTGCAACATCTCCGTGAACACAAAAATCAAAGAACCACAGAGGTGAGACAACGGTGAGGACTCGACAGCAAGAAACCACTGAAATGCTGGAGCAAAAGAAAACCAACAGTTAGACTCCGATGAGCCCGACCAGAGACAGAGCATCAGGCACCAACCAACATTACCTTGAATTAGATCTCTCTAATTCTCAATAAGCCTTTACGTTGGAGCCGTCATAGAATCTGAGGCCTGACCCACCGGCGTGCAATTAAAGAGGGAAGCAAAGTTGCCAACCGTGATTGGGTTAACTACCATGCATGCAGTCTGTCGTATAATATCCATGTTGTACCCAATCTTTTTATATCGAAGAATGATTTTACGAAATTGGGTACTGAAGTCATTGCGGTTATATATTTTTCTGAATTTAAATACTAAGTCACCATAAAATTCGGGTTCCGATAGACCTTGTTGCAGAAGAGATTTAAGTCCAATATTGAATTTTGAAATTAAATCAGAATGGCGTCTATAAAATTTTGAAAAGGCTTTGCGTAGTTTATGGTACCGATAACCCTGATTAAGGAGTTTAGCCGTTAATAATTTATTACGAGTGTTGAAGTCAGTTACATGACTACACACTCTAGCAAATCGAATTAATTGCGAAATATAAACGCCATAGGATGGCGCACGAGGAACATCACCATCCAAAAAAGGAAAATTTACAATCTCAAAATCAAAGTCATCGCGTTTATCATAAATTTTGCACGAAACAAATCCATCTACAATAGATAGATGTAAATCCAAAAACGGGGCCTCGGTATCAGAAGAATTTGCTTTATTTAACTGAAGTTCTAGGGGGTAAATCTGACTGATCAAACCATCAAAATACGTATTATCAATATTTAATAAATCATCTAAATATCTAGAAGTAGAGCTAAAAGCTTCAATAATTTCAGATTGGTTATCAATGGAAAGCGACAAAATGAAGTCTCTTTCATAACAATACAAGAACAGATCAGCCACAAGAGGTGCGCAATTAGTACCCATCGGAATACCCACAATTTGTCTAAATAACTTAGTACCGAATCTAATATAAATATTGTCAAGTAGAAAGGTGAGGGCATCACACACTTTCTGACATGACCAAAGTGTATAATTCTTATGCTCTTTAGAAGTGAAAAATGCATTTCTGACATTACATGCAAGATAGAGAGAATCTTCTCTGTGAAAAGCCCATTCAATTAAATCATTAAGCTTTTCTTTTATAAGATTATGAGGAAGTGTAGTGTAAAGAGTGGAAAAATCGTAGGTAGACAGACTAGAAGCACGAAACTGTCTAGATTTCAATTTATTTAAAACATCATTCGAATTTTTTATAGACCAAAACAGATTTCTTCCTGATCTTTCAAAGACTTTATCACAATATTTAATTACATGCGTTTTAATAGCAGTAAGACAGGAAGTTAATAATTTAGAAAGTTCAGTGGTAGTGCAAGAGCTAGAATTTGCAATAAACCGTGCTTTGTAAGGTTTTTTATGAAGTTTTGGTAACCAGTATAGCGTAGGAAGCTTGTCTTGGCCTTCGTTAACACACACAGCAAACTTGGTGGCTGAAAGACAAACATGTTTATCTACTATAGCTCTCTCTTCAGCTAAAGGCTGAAGTTCATAGGCCTTAGTACCACCAAGCTCCTGCTTAAGCGTGTTAACATAGTGGAGCCGTCACACAACGACGACGTTGTTAGCGGCCTTGTCTGCAGGGGCCAAAACAAACTTCTTATGAAATTCTTGAATACCTAGTTTAAGATGACGTAAAGACGTCTTGGGCTTAGGAGGTAATAAGTTAGTATTTTGAGAATAGAAAGAAATGCGTTTATTCACTAGTTTTAAAATGCTAAGTTTCCAGTCCTTAAAATCAGTTTTGCTAAATATATTTCACATAAACAATTAGGCACTTCCTTTAATAAATGAAGAAGGATCAGAGCATCAGTTCCTGCCTTCACCAGACTTTTGGGTGAGTATTTAAACCGAGATTCCATCTCAATATAACTTTAGTTGTTGATGGGACATAAAACAAACAAACTTCTTGATGAAATAAATAAAGTTTGTTTAATGTATTGATGGGTATACACGACTCATATGCAAGCTGAAAAGCTAAGCATCACGAAAACATGCCTATATAAATAAGACCCCCTTAAACCCCACTTTTAATTTGTAAAACTGGGGTTTGCAGGGGTATACATTATTTTTCTTATTTCTGCTCAAAAACATAGATTGTGGATACTCGTTAGAACTTCCTAGCCGAGGTGGTTCTAACGAGTATCCACAATCTATGTTTAGAGCAGAAAAAAAGAAAAATACCACACTTTTTCATCTGAAAATTTTCATTTGTTGGTGGTAAAATTTACAATGAATTTGTATAGGCGTGTTTTCGTAATGCCAATCCCCGGCCCATGGGGGCTTAGAGAAATAGAACTCGAGTACTGGACAACCACTTAAAATTTCTCACCCTGCCCAGAAAAAGTGGTGCGAGTCTGATCGCTCCTTAAATCCTAGCACTTTCTTCGGGCGGTAGGGCTTGAGAAGTCACATCATCTCAATGTTGGGTAGAATTCCCATAAAATCGGAAGAAACTTCCAAAATCACCTGTATAGTGTTGGCAGGGAGGTAAAACATCAACGCAAACAAACAGTTTGTATGGCTCATATTGCAATACCGGGTATGTGTGATTTAGTATTTTGTTCAACAACTAGAAATCTGAAAGTCCTGGTATGGTTTCAGAATATTTGTTGCAATATTATTTGGACTGTGCTGAATGTGTTTGGAAATGCGCATCCAGTGAACACTGAGATGAGCCTGCACATTTGTGTTGTCTCATCAGAGTGCCTGCGTTATGCACTGAACGGATCGCATTAACCCAAAACATCTTCATGCAGACAATGACAATTTTATTCTAATGCACATGTCAAAGAGACATTTTTCTTTTCATATGGCACGTTCCATTTGGATCTAGTTTACATTAGTGCCCTGTCTAGTACGCCAGTAAAACAAAATTGCTTACAGTAGTTTTCGCATACTTGATATGCATTGGGTCCACTTCTCCACGATGATCCCCAGCTTCTGTTTCAGTCCCAGCTGCCAGGCCTCTCTGACTTCTTCTGAAGCCTATTTCACAGTAGAAATACATGCCTAATTAGATTCTTCTTTGGAGTCTTTAGTTTTGTTTTGTGAAGAAGACAAAGAAAAATAAACAATTTGAACATCAAAAAAGACAAATAGTTGGATTTAAATATTTTCAGTAGTGTGTTTGGAACAATATATATGTCAAGTGCCTGAGATGGCATGTTAGCTCAAAAACTCTTCTCAACTGTTTTTATATTCCCGCCACGAAGTGCAATATAGTTTACGTGCGTACGATAGTCTGTACGTCACATCACACTTTGCGGTGCTATTGTTGTCTCGGCAGCTCCTCTTACAGTATTTGATGCAGGGCTTTGAAACTTGCAACACATTTCAGACATGCATTGAACACGTGCATAAAGGAAACATGATTCTGAGCTAGTCCCTATTTGCAGAATTATTGTTTGCTAAAAGTTCAGTCATTTTCCAAATAAATTTTGATGAAAACACTACCTGACACCCCTGGACTCCTGCTATATATAAGGAGGAAGATTCCATTTGGTACAAACAGGGTTAAAACTGGATAGCAAGGTATCAAGATACATACCTGTATTATGTGTTTAGCGGCAGCTGCTTCTTCAAGTTTGTGATACTCTAATATTTTCTGTGCTAAGTCAACACTGTTCTTTAGTTTAGCCATCTTCTTGCAGTTTGGGTGCAGTATGCCTTCACTTGAACTTAATTGCTGCAACTTGGACTCATATTTCTGAAAGAAACACAAAACATCACAAATTAAATTAAAAAAACAACATCGCGGAAACTGTACGATACCCCGACACTGCGGATCAATTTGTGATATTTTGTGTTTCTTCAATCCTTTCCCACTCTGATACGTGATTTTACGTGGTGTCTGCACCCCCACCCCCATTTTAAGCCCCAGAAGCACCTAAAATCTGCATTTTCCTACCCCTGTTTTTTCGCGCGCCTCCCCACTAAAAATATTCGGGGGGGGGGGGGCAACATCCGAAAAAAGTTTGGGTGTATGGCTCAACCGGCCGCTAAAATGAATATCTGAGGATGTCTGGGGTCAAAAATGCCTCAAAATTGATGCTGATAAAACATGCTGCAAACATTGAAAATGGCCAGTGCCAAACCCCTTGATTGTTGCCTTGACAGTTGTGTCAAAAATGCCTCAAAATTGATGCTGATAAAACATGCTGCAAACATTGAAAATGGCCAGTGCCAAACCCCTTGATTGTTGCCTTGACAGTTGTGTGAAAATTAAGATTTGGTCAAAAAACCATGTGAAATCACACTTTTTGCCAACTTTGAGATGCCCCCTCATTACCATGACAACAATGATCAAGTCATGAAAGGTTGCATTTGAAAGGCTACTGCCCAATGACAATTCATACAGAGTTGGGTGTAAAACATACCGTCCATTATGAAACAATGGCTAGTTGCAACACTGTGAAAATCAGCGAAATTCACAAAATCCCTGAGTGGGAAAGGGTTAAGAAATATTAGTTTTAGCTGCAATCGGTCGTGAGTTAATCGAAAAGAAGTCACACCGCAGATGCTTGACTTTTTGATTAAATATATATTAAAATGAAAAAATCAAAAAAAATCAAACCTTTATTATTCCACGTTTTTTCTTATGTGCCCGGTTTGTGTAACTTATAGCTAACAAGTCACGGTCCCGATAACATGCACTGTCATGTTCGCAAGAAACATGTTAGAATGTCGAACTCCGTTGAAGGCCTTTCTGACCAGAGAAGACACAACTCATTCTGTACATCTTTACAAGCTGCTCAGCATCTGTGCTATTCGCGTGAATTCTCTATATCTTCTGGGGCTACCAACAGAGCAATGTGCCAAGACCCTTGGTCACACATAATTATCTTCAGAATTCTTGGCAAAGCACATACATGTACACTGTATAGTCGTTCTGCGTGCAGATGTTCATACTTTACATTTCAATGACTAGCCTATTTGAAACGATATATTTATGGATAAATCCCGTGCAGCCGACGAAGCGTCCGGTTGAAGGGGCGTCGTACAAAGCATTAGAGTGTTGCCAATAAAAAACTGAAATACAGTAAAATTCTGCTAAATTCCGACCACCTAAAATTAAGACAAAATCTGCTGTTAAAAGCTTAGTGAGAATGTTTCAGTTATTCTTTCTTTGTGTTTTCCACACTCAGTGTCTCCCAATAAGAAACCACCTTTTGGACTGTTCAAAAGTGGTCTTAAGACCACTTTTGAACAGTCCCAAAGATGGCCTTAACATGGGACTTTTACTGTACTTGGTTTTGTCAGCAAACACTTCGTACACTATACAGATCATACACCTTTGATCTACATTGTTTTTTGTGTGTTTTTTTTAAATACTATATCATAATTGCGACTTTCTGTTTCACTGTCGAATGTGCATATTGTAAACATGCAGAATTTTGAATGACCCACATAATTATCCTTCAGTCAATAGACGACAAATCGACAAACCACACCCACCATCAAGGCTCCTGGAAAAAGAAAATTTCACAAAAACTTGAATTCACAGAAATCCCCATCTGATTACAGCTTAGGGCTCGCTTAGGAACATGAAGAAACATTTTGAGAATTTTGCGGAGCTACTCCTCTACAACTGTCTCGGTAGATCGATGTGTTGATCGAACATAAATAAATAAACAAGTTATCGCCGAAAACAATGCCGCGGCTAAAAAAGATGAAAACTCGACTTAATGCATGTTGTTATCGGGCAGATATGAATGGTTGTTTCGCAATCCACCAATAACAGCATGCATTAATCAAATATACAGCATTATAAACGGTACGTTAACCCTCTAGTTCCAAAACAAATAAAGCGTTGTGACTTATTTTGGGAAGTATATCACAAAACAACACTTGAAATGTTTTCACCATTGTTCCATGAATTGGACTTAGACACTTAGACGTTTTTGGATACATACCTTCTTCGCTGCATTATGATAAAAGAACATGTGAAAGCAATGATCAAGAATCGGTCAGTTACCTGATACCTCCCATCCAAGACACCAATAGGAACGAACAACTTCACCATAATGGTCACAAGCGGAAAGTTACCTTCCAACAAAATGACCAACGGCTGTGCAAAATAACAAAAAAAATTAGCAATACATACATTAAAGACGAACTATTGCAATAATTAACGACAATAGAAACCACCTTGGAACGGTCAGTAAAAAAGTCTTTACTGGAAGGGGTGGTGCTTCAATCGATATTCATCGCCATTGGTTCTGCCGTGGTTTAGACAAATAATGTTCAGTCCACATGATGGATATCCCTCATCAGTGCAACATCTCCGAAAATCTAAAATCCAAATGAATACAGAGATGAAGCAACGATAGGGACTCGACAGCATAAAATAAATAAAGAAAACCAGCAGTTGGACTCCGGTGGGCCCGACCAGAGGTAGAGGATCCGGCATCAACCGACATTGATACCCCACTCCCCCACCCCAACACACAGAGAGTATGTTATGTAATGATATGTTTGGTTTAACGGTTGTAAAACAGGGAAAACTTGACATGCTTACTTTTCTTCTTAATTTTTTGTTTTCATTATTTTTTATTATTTTTGTGTACGTGTTTCATATATATAGATTGTGATGCTCGTTGGAACTGCCTGGTTGATAGAGAATGCCTGATTCGTGGCTTTTGATGCAAGGCTTCGAGAATGCTTGCAGAATCGCGAGGCTAGCCGAGCCATTTACATGCGTTCTCGAAGCCGAGCCTGATAAGTTTGATATCAAATGACACGAATCTGGTATTCTATTTTTCAGTTTATCCCTTGTACACTCTTGAAATACGCAATTTACGGTCACTTATTGATTGTCCTCAGTGCGTTCCAAGATTCCGGTGTATATTTTTAGTATCATCCGACCGTAATTTTTCCTGTGATATTTTTTTCATGTAATGTTTTCCATTTTTTTCAGTAATAATAACATTTAAGCCAATTTTTCCAGGAGTCCGGTCCATTCATAGATTTGCAATGTCACGTTGACCTGACAAAGCTCACTTGTCCTGGCTACCTTTATCATGTCAGTGTGTTGCAATGCAATTAATCTAGGGGGTAACTGAAAAATGCGCTTCTAAGGAGTTACCTCAATCTATTTTTGGGCAAGAATAAGGCAAATGAGTTATACACTTGTAAACCCCTTTTTTCTCGTTATGCAGTGGGGTTTTGTTTGTTTGTGTCGCTGTTTCACGTCCCCGTCAACACATTAAGGTCATTTTGGTGACATTGCTTCCGATTTTGTGTGAGACTTTTACCGCCTAAAGAAATAGCTTAAGTTTAAGAGACGGTCCAGATCGCGCCACTTTTCCAGCGGAAAGAACATTCCACTAAATTACAACAAAATCATTTTAGACATGAAAAATAAAACTGTCTACTAATACCTTCTTTGCCGTTTGTGATTCTCTAGTTTGTCGTTGATATAATTTTAGAGCTGTCTTGTATTTCTTCAGCAAGGACGTATATTCCAATGATGCAGTCGAACTAAGAATACCTCTGTTTTGAAAATAAATTAGAAGTACGTGTTTATGAAGATCTTTTTATAAGTTACATGGTCACAATGTTCAAACAAGCCACTGTCGGCAATAAAATGGTATTTACAAGGGCTGATTGATATGTTGAAGGAGGTACGCAGTGATATTTTTAAGTCCTACTATTCTATGACTATATATATAGGGCCGTGTACCCATGGACTGGTCTCATTTGGTAAATTTGTATAGACGAAATGGGCAAAATCGGTGAAAAAGCAGTGATCCAATTTTGTATAAAAAGGTTTAACGTCTAAGGATATTCATAATGACATGGTAGCAACACTAGGGAAAGATGCCCCTTCGTGTGCTACAGTGAAACGGTGGGTGGCGGAATTAAAGCGCGGCAGACAGAGCCTTGAGGATGAGCTCCGTCCTGGAAGGCCTGTCAATGTTGCAACCTTAGAAATGGTCAAAAACGTCCATGATATTTTTATGACTGACAGACGAGTCAGAGAAAGGTATATAGCCAGTATATTTCACAGGAAAGGGTACATTCCATACTGACAGAGGATCTTGCAATGAGAAAACTTTCGGCTCGATTGGTACCAACACTTCTGACAGCTGGTCAGAAGCACACCAGGCGCTTGCTTATCTTAACCTTTTCGAGCTTTCTTCAGAGATTTGTCACTATGGATGAAACATGCGTCCATCATTATACCCCAGAGTCCGAACAACAATCGAAACAATAGAAGCACCCTGGCTCACCCGACCAAAGAAGACACAGACTATTCCATCAGCTGGGAAGGTTATGGCCTCGGTTTTCTGGCATGCAGATGTTATTCTGCTGACAAATTATCTCAAACAATGGCACATACTATGCCTCACTTCTGACGCAGTTACGGGAAAATATTAATCTTAAGCGCAGCGGAAAGCTCAATAAGGTGTGTTGCTCCATTTGAACGACAATGCTCCTGTTCACAAGTCTGCCATTGCTATGGCTGCCATTTAAATTGATTGAGCATCCGCCTTATTCACCTGATCCCGTTCCATCAGACTTTCATCTATTTCTAAAACTGTAAACGGCTATTTCAGGCACCCACTTTCAGTCCGATGATGACGTCATATATGCAGTGGATGACTTTCTTTCTGAACAGCCAATAAAAGGAGTTCTATAAAAGTGTCATTGAGGCCCTTAAAACCGCTGGCAAAAGTGTATAGATGAGGAAGGGATTATGTTGCAAAATAATACAATATGTCAGACAAAATTCAAATCCTTCAATATGAGGTTCACAACATATCAATCAGCCCTCGTAGAACTTAAACATTTTAATTAACATTCGCAATATTTATTTATAATTAGGGCTGGCTAATCGGAGCTGAAAAGATAATCGATTATCAGTCCCGTCATTGCGATCGATAATCGATTAGTAATCGCTTATGTTTTTGTCATAATTTTACCTGTCTGGCTTTCTTCTGAGCATGACTCTTACCATATGATGCACTTTACCATATGTATATTTGAACAGACAGGCCTGAGCAAACAGTGTAGACCCAGATGAGACGCCGCAGAATGCGGCGTCTCATCAGGGTCTGCACTGTTTGCCACTCATCAAGCTATTTTAGGCATAACTTTGGGTAGTAAATTGTATCTATCAAGTAATCGATTGAAAGCAAATCAGAAATGATAATCGTTTTTGTCGAATTTATCGATCGATTAATCGATTATAAGTTTAATCGTGTCACCCTTATTTATAATGAAATCCTCATCAACTGCACTAATGTAGACAAGTTTTGCTTTGCATATTATGTATGTGCACAATACAAAGGTATATTACAAAATGACAATTTTTATTTCAATCTTTCGATGTATTCTGGAGTTGTCGTCTGCGTTTGTTTTGGTTTAAAATTCTAATTTGTTCTCAATGGTTCCACATCACGAGAACACGCCTATATGATTTTGACCCCCCCCCCCCCCCCCCCCACATCCTTTAAACCCTACCTTTATATATAGCAAAGCTGGGGTTTACAGGGCCATGCATTATTTTTCTTATTCTGCTCAAAACCATAGATTGTGGCTCCTCGTTAGAACCGCCTCAGCCTCAGCGAGGCGGTTCTAACGAGTTCCCACAATCTATGTTTGGAGCCAAAATATGAATAATATCAGAATTTTTTGTCCAAAAATTTTCATTTTTTATGGTGGTAATTTTTTTTTAAAAATATTCGAATAGGCGTGTTTTCGTAATGAGCTCGCTCTTTCTGGTTAACCGGTTTATATTCACGGTGTTGTGGCACCAAGCCTACAAGAGAAATTCCAAATGCGGGTGTATGTGCAGAACTTACTTCAAAGCGACTCTGAAATCTTTATAAATTTTGCTACTTTCCCTCGACAATACAAGCTGCGCGGTGCATTCATCCTTGTCCTCTCTCAGGAGCAGATCTCGTATGCCGTCCTCTGTACAAAAGAAAATGCAGTAAAATTTATAGTAGCATTAAGACAATAATCCCGTGTGATACAGTGTTTTCGTTCATACCTCAAAAAGGTAATGTTTCTTGTGATATTTTTCATATTTATACTCCAAACATAGGTTTTGGGTGCTCGTTAGCACCGCCTCAATGAGGAGGTTCTAAAGAGTCCCCACAACCTATATCTTGGAGCAGAAATAAGAAATATTATTAAACCCAGACTTTTCTGTATAAAGTGGGATTTAGGGTGGTGTTCGTTACAAAGACTTGTTAACATGATGAATCGAAAACATACCTCTATAAAAGTATAGTAGTCCCTAATTTATTCTCTTTACGCCTGCTAACCTGGCGCGGCACATGTTTACGCCTCTTCATCTGACCCAAATGTAACGCTTTCTTGTTGCGCGGCACACGTTTACGCCCCTCCCCCCTCTCCCGGGGGCGGGGCGCTAGCGCGAAAAGTGATCTGTTTTTATTTGACGCACATGTAACGTTTTCTTGTGGCGCGGCAAATGTTTACAACAGTTGAATGTCTGGCCCATAGAGCGTCCGCTTCGGGATCGGGAGGTCGTGGGTACGATCCCGACCGCGCCATACCAAAGTTGTAAAAATTGGTACTAAGGTTCCCTTGGCTTATTTATTGACTTTACTGTATTTGAATGTAAAGTAAGAAAAAACAGATGACCCGCGTTACAACGGAAGTATTTGTTCACCATTATTGTGCCGTTATAATGAATTTGTCGTAAAAAAGAATCCCAGTTAGGAGAAGGATAGGTTATAAAAGGTCTTTTCGACATCATTATTCCAAGAAACAAATGTTATAGACGATTTGTAAGAATCGCCTCGGTGAGGCGATTCTAACAAATATATATGATATTTGTTTCTTGGAGTATTAAATTACAAAATTCTTCCATGGCTATGGATTCGATTTGGGCATTTAAAACCCTAGGGAAGCCCAAGTCGCTCGGAACCGAGGCTAAGCTTTGAGCTAAGAATACATTCCGTTGAAATTGTCGTGATAACGAGTTTTGCCGTTATAACGAATGTCGGCATAAAGAGTGTTGACTGTATAAAGTACCTGCATCGCTGTTTTCTTTCAAATTACCCGTACACCAGTCACTTAGACGCCTATAGTAATCCAACTCTATCCTGACGCGATCATCAGCTCTCTTAATCCAGAAGCTGCCTTCACAAAGTCTGCAAAAAAGGCTAGAAGTTAAGTTACCCCCTGCGCACATGACACTGAAACAAGCAGCGACGTATTAACGTCAGTACAACGCCATGTACGTGCTAGGTCAGGTTGTGTAGACCGAAAAGGGACATGGACTAAATTCTCAAACCCTTAAGATGTCAAGAAATATTGCATCTGAAAAAGCTGTCTGTTTATGTCGCCTGTACTTACAATCTTTTCAAACATATTGTTGCATTCAAGCAAACAGTGAGGGTCCAGATCAGTCTGCTCCTATAAGAGTTAACCAGCAGACAATTAAGCAGACGAAAAGTGTTGTGATTGGCATCTTGGGGGTAAAGCAAAACGTGTTGACCCTGGCGCGTCTGATACCGTGACCACACGCGTCTTATCTGTCTGTATGTCTTATTATACTGAGTCGGTACCTCAGTTAATCAGGTCTAGACTACACTATTTGCCAATGTTCCATTTTAGGATTTGTTTTTGTTTGATTTGGGGTTCAACGACCCCGTCAACACTGTATAGGCCATTTTGGAGACGTTGCTTCCAATTGTGTGGGATTTTTACCTGACATCGAGATGAAATGACATCTCAAGTCCTGTCGCCCAATGAAACCAATATGTTTTACAAGCATGGACGGTCCAATTCGCACCGCTTTGCCTGGGCAGGCTTAGATCGTCTAAGTAGTTTACCAGTACTCGTGTGCGGCCGGATTTAGCTCTGCATGGAAGCATTATGCAGCCCATCTATTTCTTCAAGCCCCGATGGGCGGGGGCCACCCATTTTAGGACATTTGACATATAGAATATGGGTTAACCAATTCAATCAGGGATGATCCCCTATTTAAAAGACCAGTCTGTTCATATTTTTTAATTTGCGTGCGGTTGTATTTTATTGGTCGATGGTTATCTATCTATCTATCTATCTATCTATCTATCTATCTATCTATCTATCTATCTATCTATCTATCTATCTATCTATCTAGCTATCTATCTAACTATCTATCTACTATCTATCTATCTAGTTCCAAGGTAATATCTTAAGTTTTCAAGCTATCTTGCTTACAAGGTTCATGTGACGAATTGTTCATAACTCAAGAAGAAAATTTAGAATTTGGTTTCAAAACTTGATCAGGTCATCTAGCTAGCCTTTCAAGTTTCAAGACAAAAGCTAAAAAGTTTTGAAGTTATTTTGCTTACAATGTTAAAATGCCAAAACTTTCAAAAGTTGATCAGGTCATCTACTTATATATAATTCCCTACAAAGTAATTACTTAAAAAAGTTTTGAGATGTCTAGCCGAAATTTTCAAAGAGCCATAACTCAAGAAGAAAATTTTCGGATTTTTTTTTTCAAAAGTTAATCAGGTGATCTACACATCATCCCCTATCAGCCTGTCAAGTTTCAAGACAATAGCTCAAATTGTTTTAGAGATTTTGCTTACAAACTTGAAATGCCCAAATTTTCAAAGGGCCATGACCAAGGAAAAAATCTGATTTTCTTCCAAATTTGACCAGGTCATCCACTCATCTTCTCCTGTCAGACTGTAAAGTTCGAAGGTAATAACTTAACAGGTTTTGAGACACCTTGCTTATAGGTTTAAAATGCCGACATTTGCAAAGGGCCGTAACTCAAGAAGAAAATTTCAGATTTGTTTCAAAAGTTATGCGGGTTATGGTCATTTTTGTGTGCGTGTGTGTGTGTTTTTTTTTTTTTTTTTTCAAAAGATGAGCAGGTCATCTACTCACCATCCCCTATCAGCCTGTATAGTTTCAAGACAATAGCTCAAATAGTTTTAGAGATGTTTCACTTACAAACTTAAAATGCTCAAATTTTCAAAGGGCCATAACTCAAGAAAAAAACACAAAAGGTGATAAGATCATCTACTAATCATCTTCTTATATCAGTCTGTAAATTTTCAAGACAATAGCTGAAATAGTTTTAGAGATGTTTTGCTTTCAAAGTTAAAATGCTAAAATATCCAAAGGGTCATAACTCAAGAAAAGAATTTCGGATTTTTTTTATCAAGACATCTACTAATCTTTCTGACGGAGTCTGTAAAGTTTCAAGGCAATAGCTCAGATGTGTTTCTATTCTTTAGATATCTTGCTTACAAGCTTAAAATGCCCATTGTTTCAAAAGGCCTTAACTCAAGAAAACAGTTTTGGATTTTTTTTTTTTTTTCAAAAGTTAACCAGTTCATATGCTCATCATCCTCTATCTGCAGATTAAGGTTCAACATAATAGCTCAAATATTTTCCTAGATATCTTGCTTACAAGATTTCATTGCATTTTTGTAAAGAGGCAGAATTCAAGAAAGGGACATGACCCTGATAAAAAACACAAAAAAACGGATCCATTATTTTTCCATATGGAATCAATAGATCTACGAAATTTTAAACACCTAGCATGTACGGTTCAAACGTTAAAATGCAATAAATTAAAAGCGTAACGGACGGACGGAAAGACGGAAGGAAGGAAAGACGAAAGGACGAATAAAGCAAAAGCAATATGCCGCCACAACTTCTTCGAAGTTGGGGGGGGGGGGGGGGGGGGGGGGGGGGGGGGGGGGGGGGGAAGAAGTTGGGGGCATAATTAAATTTACCGGTTTTCTATCACTGTGGCTTGCTTGTAATCAAAGATGCGCATCTTCTTAGTCAGGACGCTTCGTCTGCTCCGTCACTTATTTGGCATGCCGTTTGACGTCATGTTTCGCGGTTGACGTCACATATTACCAAAATCACGTACGTTTTGACGTCATGCGATCTGATAACCGAGTTCAGAGTCCGACAAATCTGATCAGATCAAAAAGACGTAAACGCAGCGAAGATCTGCTTGCGCACTCTAATCAGTCTTCGCTGTTCGCCTGTGCACTCTATATAGCCTCTGTGCTACCCAAAGGAGACTGGGTGAATTCATTGGTAAGTTGATCTGAGTCTTCGTAGTTGCACAGGTCTGTTTGTGTTTTTCTCCCTGGTTCATTTGGCATCGTGACCGACGTGTAAGCTTCAGTATGCGTTTGAGTAGAAAGAACATGAACTGACTAATGATGGTTATTGTCGCGTATTAAGGTAACAGACAAAGGCAGCTCGACAAAGGAGTCAATTAAGCCTATGTTTTAAAACACAGGGTCAAATGATGCTAAGACACACATTTTCACCTATGTGTGTTCTTCAGCTTGTGTCAAGTTTATGAGAGACAAACCGGGTATATATTACAAAACTGTACTTTTAATCTATCAAGTTCCAGAAAATAAGGAGAAAAAACCCAACGACGCCAAAAAAAAAAAAAAAAAAAAAAAGAAACTGCATCTGAAAATGTCGTCTTACATTTTTTTTAAATATGTTTGCACATAGGCAAACAATATGGACCTTGATCAGATTTGCAACGGTGGATTTTTTAACCCCTTTTGTACTGGAACCCCCTAAAGGGGTACCTTGGCAAACAGTGCAGGCCCAGATCAGACGTCAGATCAGGGCCTACACCGTTTGCAAAATGTTAAGCCATTTCTCGAATTAATTTTGAAGAAAACACAACCTGACACCCCTAAATTTTGAAATGGACTCCTGCTATATTTAAGGAGGAAGAGTCCGTTTGGTATAAACAGGGTTAAATAACCAGCGGACAACAAAGTGTTAGAATTATCTGATATTGTAAACAATAAATGAGACGTATACGAGACGAAAAGAGAAACAGTCACTTTAAAAACCAAAAACCAGGTAAAATAAGATGGGTCACTCCAAGAGGTGAACTTTCAAAGAGAACCATTTTTAGCTCGCCTGGACGAAGTCCAGGAAGATGGCCCCCGCCCATAGGGGCTTGAAGAAATATATGGGCTGCATGATGCTTCTATTAAGGGCTGGTAATATCCAGCTCTTAAATGTTCTTCTAAATGTGGGGAATTAGTCCAAAACACAGGAGACAGTATAAAGTTCTATTTTCCACTTTTAATTATTTTCAACAGTTCATCATATCAACACAATACAGTAATTGGCAACATCCAAATTACATGTACATTCAAAGTTCAATTTAGCAACTTAACAATTTCAACAATATTTTGCTGGTAAACTCCAAGCATCAATTTTAACTATTATTTTACGCCTTTACTGTTTAGTTGGAAATTCCTAACTGATTCTACAATTTTCAAAAATCTACAAATTCACACAAAACTAAAAAAGAAACGCCCACTAATCAAACAAACAAACTCTTATCAACCAATAACTTTTACGCATTAAACTTAGATGCTCAGTTCACATAAACTGTGAAAACTACAAACAACAAAAATGGTTTCCGCTGCCAAACTGACATTTTTAGCAAGATTAACATCTCAGTCTCAAAAACGTGTTTGCTTAACAAAGTGAGAACTTAACCGGCTTATTCTACAATTCAATGCACGGCTTCCGTCAGGACGCGAAACCAAGATTAACTAATCATACATCAAAACATGCTAAAAGCTAGTCCGATTAGTCTAAAGGTTGAGACTTGTTTCTTTGTTTCAAAAATGCAAAAATGAACAAAATGAACAATTTTGACTAAACTTTTATATTTTAAAGGTAAAAATGACAATTTCAGAATCTGCTTTTTATAAGGAACATTTTGATACCAAACCTGATAATCTAAATTACGCATTCAGATTTATTGCAAAATACCAAAATTTTGCATCATAATAACTCCTTCGTTGCTGAAAAACTTTGGCCTCCAAAGTTAGCTTTGTTATTTTTTTTTCCGTTGGTATATGTTTTTGATAATAACAGTATATACAAAAAGGTGTTTTGTACAAATCAAAATCAACATACAACAAAAAATCCTAGCATCCTTTACTTGACCATACATGCAATCGCCTACATTTAATAAATTTGCAAAAGTATGTACGAATGGTACATGGCGGTGATATCGTCGGTATAGCGGGACTGTTATAGAATACACGTTTGTATGTCTTAATTCTGACGCAAGTATGACAACGATGTCGATTAAATGCTAGTGAAAGCATGCTGACTTAGATTATCAATACGTACGCGCTCGGCAGTTATCCTCAACCATACATGTATCCGAGTCCTACCCAACGCCACTATACAAATGCAACTTGATGCAGGGTGCATGATGCGCTGCCTCGCAATGAAATTACGGACAAAATCATGCTTGCATATTATTATTTACATTGAAAAAGTATAACGATCTACAACCTATTTTGTTTGTTACGTTTATATACAGTTTACAATAGTAGGCGTCCCTACTTCAGACAACAGTACTAGTACCCTTTGATTTGGACCAAGGCTGCATTTCCTATTTCCAGGTCTGAACAGCCCTGTCCTGCATAGTTGCTTCGGACTCAGATTGCTTAATGTTGGCATCAAATGTCCTATGTCGTGACGGGCTCAGATTGCCAACACAAGTTTATGCAACAATGCCCTGTATGACTATAGACTCAGATTGCAATAACAAGTAAGCAACAATGTCCTTAAACAAAAATGCAGAATGTATCTTCAATACATTACAATAAAACATGTTGCAACATCTTTAAATTACATTACAATCTATCTGACGAACAGCACTACGTTTTGGTATGGTTTGGAAAACTTAGACCGACGGAGCAGATGTCGAATAAACGACGTCCTCGAGGCTCCGACTTACGGTACCAGTTCTCAATTACCGGTATTATTGTTCCGTCCAGTAGATGTCTTCACACCACAGTAAATTCCAATTCACTCGTGCGTGTGGAAATTCTAAATGACACAGTCCCGCTAACGAACAACACTGCAATTTAGTTTTGGCATGTTTGGACAACTGACCTTCGAAGCCAATAGCAAATGTCGACGAGCGACTGCTGGGCTCGGGTTTGCAGGGACAGCTGCCAGTTACTCCAATCAATGCTATTCCGTCTAGCGAACTTGTCCTAAAATTACCTGTAGGCATACCAGTCTGCATATGCTCTATTATTGGCACGTCCTATGTTTACCGCATAGACACATCTCAGAAAATTCCCAGCGGAATAACTACATGTACATGTACAAAATATCATTAAAAATACTCAGTTGCTACTCGCAACAATTATAGTCGACTCCAGCTATCACGACTCTTGATAGCGAGTGTGCATCAACGAAATCTACCCAGCTATAAGCATTAAATTCGTCTGTGCCATAGAACAGGTTGTCTCTGGGCACACGACAGTCTTAATCTTTTCTACACAGGTCAGATTCCTCATTTCATTTCCCATATTAAAACTTGATTAATACCTACACGCCAAGCAAGGCTCGAAGCAGGGACTTTAATATTATTTAAAAAAGAAAAAAAAAAAAAAACATTTCCGAACGAACCTACGTCCTCTATTATACGAGCGCATTACCGTGAATTTGCGTTTTATTCATAATGACAACAATGACATATCTAATAAAAATCAAAAATGAGTTCCTTTAAGAGCAATGAAAACATTCATAAGAAATAAGATGGGTCATACTACGTAGTTTCGGCTAATAAAACCTCATCAGTGACCCTGTAATGATCCGGCAAAGAAAGCCAGAGGAAACATACTGCAATTTTTGCGAATTTCGAATAGGCAGTCGATTCAAAAGACTGATATAAATCAAAATGGGGTCCGCTTTTAGGAAAGTGCGAAACATACCGTACCCGATCCGCAATGGGTAAACTTAATCTGACAAAGGACTTACCCAGTACTTTTTTTAAAACAAATTATGTTCAATGTGTGCCCTTATGCTCGATATATTTGTAAAACCCTTTGATTTACGGAACGAAAAAACAAGATACTTTTCGATGCTATATGCTCTAAAATTTTCAGAATCTGAACGAAAATCAATGCACTTGCTGTAGCCTAATAAGTTATACAAAAACGAACTCTTCCTGATTAAAATAGGCCTGCCGCGATGATGATTTTAGTGACCATGAATAAATTTCAGGATAACCTTTCTGCTAAAATCCGCCTATAACAAGCGATACGGAGAGAATAATATGTCTACATTTAACCAAATAAAATGTGATTTGTGAACCCAATCCGACTTTGAACCGAAGCATCTTCACAATTTTTGACAATAATAATAATAATAATAATAATAATAATAATAATTTGTAACATTTTTTTTTATATTTTTTTTTTTTTACCGACCCAAAATATACCAAATTGGACTACATGTGTGCCATGACATGTACGCGTAGCTGCACTTAGAAACAAAATAACGTTTTTTCATACTTTGATTAATAAAGTTTTACATGTAGTTTCAGCGGGTAGATGGGGTACCTCCATCAGTAGCACTATAGTCAACAAATTTTCATTTGTTTAGGGTTGCTTACAACTACATGTGAAAGGTTGGTGCTACAAGCAGATTTTTTCTTTTTGTGTGCGTCCTTTAGAATATATTTCTTAAATATTTATTGAAGTATGTGTTTATTTTAATCGTTTAAAAAGCATGCATTTTAAATGTACGACATACGAGTATATAAGAAAGTTTATGATATATTTTCCATATCTGCCCAATGCATGAATTGCGGGGACTCGACTGGACCGCGTCTATCGAGTACCCACAATCTATGTTTTAAGCAGAAATAATGAAAATAATGTAAACCCCCGTAAATACCAGAATTACTACATAAAAGTGGAGTTTGATGGGGTAAAAGCTACATAGGATCATTGATTCCATTTTGGAATTCTAAAATATCCGAGGGTAGTTGGCCGAAACTAGCTAGTCTGGCCCACAAAAAATGTACACTCCATATTTTTCACTTCCATGGTGTATTCCTTGCTTCCAAAGGATAGCCCTTTTATAGAACATATTTAAAGAATTGTATTCCAGAACGAAAGTTATGTTTTAACATCGAAATGAGAAAATTTAAAACTATTTGATGGACAACAAATTACGGACTAGTAAACATATCTTTATAAAAATATTTTGAACAACGCACCTCCTTTTTTAATTTCCGGTTGTATTGAAATCAAGAAATTTTGACCAAGTAAATATCGAGACAGCAGTGTGCGTTCCAATGTTGTGTCCATATGAAGGTGTCAAAAATGCATACTTATGTCACATGAAGTATGAAAAAAAAACATTTTTCATAGGTTTTTCGCCTTAAATAAATATCAAGGGTATTATATTTTCAGTTGCATATAGGTGTACATCTACATTTACGTTGAAATCAAAACATACAACTTAAATAGTATTACTCTATTATACATTCCCCATAAAACTCTAATGTGTCAAGTAAAACGTGTTAGCAAACATGTTCTAAAATATAACTGAGGTCTAAAAAAGACAAAAATAAAAAATGATATCATCACGAACGTAAATATGAAAACATTTTAACTCAACAACATAGAAAAAAAACTGAAAATAATACCATTAACTTCATCCTACTCAAGTCTTTATATTAAATTTATGTTCTTCTAAACTGTTCATAAATTTATTCGGGCGAGCACACTCTGTAAAATGCCTCAACAATGCTACACCACTCACAGTTCAAATCCTCACTATTCGTCTGATTGTTCACATCTTTGTATGCTTGTAGATTTTCGAAGCATTGTCGCACTGCATTTGATAACTTAGTCTTATCGTCATGTAGTTTCTCGCATGCAGAGTTTACCAAGTTGAAACTCTCCTTCAGTTGTCTGTTCCTCTCCTCGATGTCTGCATTCTTCAGGCGACAAAGTTCGGCATCGAATTTGTAGCAGTTAAGTGTCTCCATCATTCGTTCCATTTCTGTCGAGTGTCGTTGTTGCAGAGTACACTGCACCGAATTCACCTTTTCAAGTTCGCGTTGAAGCTCGGAAATGCGAGTGTCTGATAGTTCTAGACTGCGAACTAATGCATTGTTTACCACTGTATGATGGTCGTCTAGTCTAGAGAAAACTTTACAAAATTGCTTATCTGGCAAGTCGGCACCCGGTAGTAAAGAACATACCGCTTTCCTCTCCTCTGGTTTAGATTTTGAATAAGACTGCCTTTCCTGAAACACCGTGTTACTTTCTTGCTGAAGTTCTAGATCGTCAAGTTCAAAGAAAGGCAGTCCCGAACAAATTGTTTTATTTTCGAGAAATGTTTGTCTACGTTTGAAGTCCCTAGTTCTCGTTGACTTACTTTTTGTTTTCACGAAGTGTTCCTGATCAGCCCTGTTGAAAGGCGGCTGTTGATCCCTGAACGGCGTTCGTGTTGTTACTGGAACATGGATCACCAGTACTGGAGGCTGTCGCAACTGTCCATAAGGCAGCCGGTATGGCCTACCTAAGCCACCGTAGAAATTTACAAAGTTCACTTTCTGTCTCCTTTTATAATCCATGATTTTCTCGAGATCGCGTAGCAAGCTTAAAAGATGCTACCCGGATTCTCACACCAAGTTATTAAGGGCTGGTAATATCCAGCTCTTAAATGTTCTTCTAAATGTGGGGAATTAGTCCAAAACACAGGAGACAGTATAAAGTTCTATTTTCCACTTTTAATTATTTTCAACAGTTCATCATATCAACACAATACAGTAATTGGCAACATCCAAATTACATGTACATTCAAAGTTCAATTTAGCAACTTAACAATTTCAACAATATTTTGCTGGTAAACTCCAAGCATCAATTTTAACTATTATTTTACGCCTTTACTGTTTAGTTGGAAATTCCTAACTGATTCTACAATTTTCAAAAATCTACAAATTCACACAAAACTAAAAAAGAAACGCCCACTAATCAAACAAACAAACTCTTATCAACCAATAACTTTTACGCATTAAACTTAGATGCTCAGTTCACATAAACTGTGAAAACTACAAACAACAAAAATGGTTTCCGCTGCCAAACTGACATTTTTAGCAAGATTAACATCTCAGTCTCAAAAACGTGTTTGCTTAACAAAGTGAGAACTTAACCGGCTTATTCTACAATTCAATGCACGGCTTCCGTCAGGACGCGAAACCAAGATTAACTAATCATACATCAAAACATGCTAAAAGCTAGTCCGATTAGTCTAAAGGTTGAGACTTGTTTCTTTGTTTCAAAAATGCAAAAATGAACAAAATGAACAATTTTGACTAAACTTTTATATTTTAAAGGTAAAAATGACAATTTCAGAATCTGCTTTTTATAAGGAACATTTTGATACCAAACCTGATAATCTAAATTACGCATTCAGATTTATTGCAAAATACCAAAATTTTGCATCATAATACTTCCACGCAGAGCTGAATCCGGCCCGCACACTAGTACTGGTAAACCGCTTAGAGGATCTAAGCCTGTCCAGGAACCGCGGTGCGAGGCTATGCTAATAAACCCTATTGGTTTCATTGGGCGACAGGGCTTGAGATGTCATTTCATCTCAATGTCGGGTAAAAGTCCCACAAAATTGGAAGCAACGTCTCCAAAATGACCTTTATAGTGTTGACGGGGACGTTAAACCTCAAATCAAACAAACAAAGTCCAGGAAGAGTAATATTGCACTACCTCCAAGTCGGCGTTGGAATCGGCGTCGGCGACCACATTTACGTTAAAGTTTTTAAGAGCTCAATTTCAAAACCGTATGATGGATTTGGTTCATATTTGGTATAATAATCGACCTTATTTATAGAGGGTAACACATTTAGTACTAGTACTAATCTTCCATGTGGCCCTCTTTTCCTGTGTAGGAACCAGTACTAAGCAATGTGGATACAGTTTCTTGCTCAATGAAACAACACGTGACGCTTGCGAGTATCGAACCGGCTAAATCTCGATATCAAATCCGATGCTTTACCACTGCACCACAGCGCTCCACAGATGATAGATATAGGGCCAAAGTTTTATTCAACAATACCCCCAGCTCATGCCCATGGCCTCAAGGTCAAGGATTTAGATAATTTTATGTACAAGTTTTATAGAGCTAATATTTTCCAAACCAAATGATGGATTTGGTTCATATTTGGTATGATGATAGGTATAGACCCAATGCTTCATTTTGGCGAAATAACCGTTCGGCCCCCGCCCATCGGGGCTTGAAGAAATATATGGGCTGCATGATGCTGCCACGCAGAGCTGAATCCGACCCGCACACAAGTACTGGTAATCCGCTTAGAGGATCTAAGCCTGTCCAGGCAAAGCGGTGCGCATGAGTCGGACTGCTTATAAACCCTATTGGTTTCATTGGGCGACAGGGCTGGAGATGTCATTTCATCTCAATGTCGGGTAAAAGTCCCACAACATTGGAAGCAACGTCTCCAAAATGACCTTTACAGTGTTGATGGGGACGTTAAACCTCAAATCAAACAAACAAAATAACCGCCCGTACCCTCAAGGTCAAGTTTATGTTAAAGTTTTTAGGAGCACATATTTTCAAAACCAAATGATGGATTTGGTTCATATTTGGAGGCTTGATCTCGGTCCAAAGTTTTATTTAGCAAAGTGCGCCCAGAGAAGGCTCAATTCAACCTGCACACGAAATGCAGCCTTACCAGTCAAAATGAAGAAGCATCCATCCGGCGCAATCTGGAAACTCACTGTGCTGTGCGTATCTTCATACTCTTTTGTCTTGTTGGTTTGTTTGATTTGAGGTTTTACGTCCCCGTCAAAACAATTTAGGTCATTTTGGAGATGTTGTTTCAGATTTGTGGGACTTTAACCCGACACAGAGATGAAATGACATCTCATGCCCTACTGCCCAAAGAAACCGATAGGGTTTAAGGAGAGGTCTGACTCGCACCACTTTTCCTGGGCATGCCTAAACCTAAGCACTTTATGGTCGCTTTCAGCACCATGCAGTCCAATCTATTTCACCAAGGCCCAAGGCCTTCTCGGTGTGAATGAAGAAACATCCATAATCTGGAAACTTTGTGTATATCCAGACTGCGTTTGAGTACATGCAGTCTGCAATGAAATGTTCACCACTTTGTGTTTTGGATTTATTCCTGGCTTGCAGTAGACTGACAGGATGTTAGGGACACCCAGGATGTTTAGGAAATATTGAATGTTTCAAATCAAAATTAAATGAGGCCCATCAAAAGGTTTTGTGCCCACAGAAAATGCGAAAATGAGTAAACAAGAAGCAATTTTTGATTTATGGTAAAGGCAATATATGTCATGATACCGAATTGCGAAAACGGGCCCCGACATGAGCACTCATTAAAGACGTGGACGAGCCTGTTTTCCATATATGGATGCTCATTGCCTAAAGCATCTCCATGCTGGCAGAGAAGATACATTTCTAAATAAGCATGGCAATCAGTCACCTGATGCTACATACCACATGGTGTTTTTCTTTCAGCAGACGACATTTTGTTTTTTGTTTTGTTTTTTTTCACGGGAATAGAACTTGACATTTCAGGTAAATTATCTCCATTGGAGACAATTTTCAGAAAATGTCAAACCCTGTTTTCAGAAAAAAAATGGAAACTAGAATTTGTTTTCTACAAAAACACAGATGTCTCCCCCGTTTTTGACCTCTAAGTTAGTATAACCTTGACATTGGAGGTATTGAGCTGGGTCTTGTGTACAACACATCATCTAATGAAGATGAACATTTCTGCAAAGTAACTTTAAAAATGTTCATAGAAAAAAAAAGTTATTGGCCGTACACAAAAAAGCCCTTTTTTACCTTTGACCTCTAAGTATGGCTTTGACCTTTGCGGTACAACACATCGTCTCATGATGGTTAACATTTCTGCCAAGTAATTTCATAATCCATCAAAGAATAAGGAAGTTATTGACTGTCCCTTTTTTTACCTTTGACCTCTAGGTATGACCTTGACATTGGAGGTATGGACCTTGGTCTTGCACATGACTCATGGTCTAATGACGGTGAACATTTCTGCATGGTTACTTTATAAAGTCCATCCAGAAATAAAAAAGTTATTGACTGGACACAAAAAAACACAAAAAAACAAGAGGGCCATGATGGCCCTAGATCGCTCACTTGATCCACACTGTAGCAATGAAATGGTGGGTAATACAGTAAGGTGCCTTGTCAGAAGGAAAATACAGGCCAAATATGAAGGCTCTATCTCAAATGGTTCAAAAGTTATGGTAAAGTAGGTCAATGGTCAAGGTCACAGATCAAACTTTTTGTATGGATGTGAAGCCATTGTCACAAGGAATATACATGCCAACTATGAAGGCTCTATCTCAAATTGTTCCAAAGTTATGACTAAGTAGGTCACAGATCAAGGTCACAGCTCAAATTTTTGGCATGAGTGGGAAGACCTTTTCACAAGGAACATACATGCCAAATGAAGGTGCTACCTTAAATGATTCAAAAGTTATGACAAAAACGATCAAAGATCAAGGTAAAATAGTTTGCATGGTTGAGAAGCCCTTGTCACAAGTCATGTCAAATATGAAGGCTCTATCTTAAATGGTTCAAAAGTTATGAGAAAGAAGGTCAAAGGTCAAGGGCATAGGTCAAATTTTTGTGTGGGTGAAACTCGTTGCCACAAGGAACATACATGACAAAGATGAAGGCTCTACCTCAAATGGTTCAAAAGTTATGATAAAGTAGGTCACATGTCAAGGTCAAGGTCACATGTCATTTTTGTATGACACAAGGAAACTACATGCCAAATATGAAGGCTCTATCTCAAATGGTCAAAGTAGATCAAAGGTCAAGGTCATAAGACAAATTTTTTGTATTGGTGGGAAGACCTTTTCATAAGGAACATACATGCCAAATATGAAGGCACCATCTCAAATGGTTCAAAAGTTATGATAAAGTAGGTCAAATGTCAAGGTAAAGGTCACATTTTATGTATGAATAGGAAACCCTTGTCGCAAGGAACCTACATGCAAAAGATGAAGGTTGTATCTCAAATGCTTAAAAAGTTATGACAAAGTAGGTCAAAGGTCTAGGTGATGGGTCAAAATTTTTGAATGGCTGGGAAAGCCTTGTCACAACGAACATACATGCCAAATATGAAGGCTCTATCTCATATGGTTCAAAAGTTATGATAAAGTAGGTCACAGTTCAAGGTCAAAGGTCAAATATTTTATATGAGTGGGAAGCCCTTGTCACAAGGAACCTACATGCCAAATATGAAGGCTCTATCTCAAACGGTTCAAAAGTTATGACAAAATAAACAAGTGATCTACTTTTTGATTTGACATGACCCATATTTGGACTGAGATATTGTCCAGATGATCATTCTGAGCAAGTTTTATGATGATTGGACTAAAACTTTGGCCCCTAGGAGTGTTCACGTTTTTTCTATGATTTGACCTGCTGACCTACTTTTTGAACCAACATGACCCATATTCAAACTTGATCCAGATATTGTCAAGAGTATCATTCTGAGCAAGTTTGATGATGATCGGACCAAAACTGGGGCCTCAGTGTGTTCACAAGGTTTTTCTATGATCTGACCTACTGACCTACTTATTGACCAGACATGATCCATATTCGAAATTAACCGAGATATTGTCAAATGATCATTCTGAGCAAGTTTGATTACGAAGAGACCAAAACTGTGGCCTCTAGAGTGTTCACAATGTTTTTCTATGATTTGACCTACTGACCTTCTTTTTGACCCAACATGACCTGTATTCAACCATGACCGAGATATTACCAAGATGATCATCCTGGGCAAGTTTGATGATGATCAGACGAAAACTGTGGTCTCTAGTGTGTTCACAATGTTTTCTACGATTTGACCTACTTTCTGACCCGACATGACCCATATTCGAACTTAACCTAGATATTGTCAAGCTGATCATTCTGAGCAAGTTTGATGATAATTAGACTAAAATTGCAGTCTCTAGAGTGTAAACAAGGTTTTCTATGATTTGACCTACTTTTTGACCCCACATGACCCATATTCGAACTTAACCTAGATATTGGCAAGCTGATCATTCTGAGCAAGTTTGATGATAATAAGACTAAAATTGCAGTCTCTAGAGTGTTAACAAGGTTTTTCTACGGTTTTCTAATGACCTACTTTTTGATCCCAAATAACCCATATTCGAACTTTACCGGGATATTGTTAGGATGATCATTCTGAGCAAGTTTGAGGATGATTGGACCAAAACTGGGGCCTCTAGAGTGTTAACAAGGTTTTTCTGATTTGACCTACTTTTTGACCCGACATGACCCATATTCGAACTTGACCGAGATATTGTCAGGATGATCATTCTGAGCAAGTTTGAGGATGATTGGGCCAAATCTGTGGCCTCTAAGTGTTAAAAAGGTTTTTCTATGATTTGCCCTACTGACCTTTTTTTGACCCGACATGACCCATATTTGAACTTGACCGTCATATTGTCAGGATGATCACTCTGAGCAAGTTTGAGGATGATTGGACCAAAACTGGGGCCTCTAGAGTGTTAAGAAGGTTTTTCTATGATCTGACCTACTGATCTACTTTTTGACCCGACATGACCCATATTCGAACTTGACCGAGATATTGTCAGGATGATCATTCTGAGCAAGTTTGAGGATGATTGGACCAAAACTGTGGCCTCTAGAGTGTTAACAAGGTTTTCCTTTGATTTGACCTGGTGACCTACTTTTTGACCCGATATGACCCATATTCGAACTTGACCGAGATATTGTCAGGATGATCATTCTAAGCAAGTTTGAGGATGATTGGACCAAATCTGTGGCCTTAAGAGTGTTAACAAGGTTTTTCTATGATTTGCCCTACTGACCTACTTTTTGACCCGACATGACCCATATTTAAACTCGACTGAGATATTGTCAGGATGATCATTCTGAGCAAGTTTGAGGATGATTGGACCAAAACTGTGGCCTCTAGAGTCTTAACAAGGTTTTCCTTTGATTTGACCTGGTGACCTACTTTTTGACCTGACATGACCCATATTCGATCTTGACCGAGATATTGTCAGGATGATCATTCTGACCAAGTTTGATGATGATTGGACCAAAACTGTGGCCTCTAGAGTGTTAACAAGAAAAAGTTTACGCACGACGGACGACTGATGACGGACGACGAGCGACGACGTCGGACATCTCACAGTCACAAAAGCTCACCATGACCTTCGGTCAGGTGAGCTAAAAAAAACAAAAACAACTTTTTTACCTCTGACCGCTTAGTATGACCTTGATCTTTGAGGTACCGACCTGGGTCTAGCGTGCACCACATCGTCTCATGATGGTTAACATTTCTGCCAAGTAATTTCACAATCTATCCAGGACTAAGGAAGTTATTGACTGAACACTAAAAATGGCCCCTTTTTGTCCTTTGCCCTTATTGTACGACCTTGACATTTGAGGTACCAACTTGGGTCATGCACGCAACACACCGTCTCATGGTGGTAAACATTTCTGCCAAGTAATTTTAAAATCCATCTAAAAATAAGAAAGTTATTGACAGAACACAAAAAGGCCCCTTTTTTACCTTTAACCTCTGTGTATGACCTTGACCTTTCAGGTACCAAACTGGGTCATGCGTGCAACACATCATCTCATGGTGGTTAACATTTCTGCCAAGCAATTTCAAAATCTATCTAAAAATAAGAAAGTTATTGACCAAATACGAAAAAGGCCCCGTTTTTACCTTTGACCTCTATGTATGACCTTGACATTTTAGGTACCAAACTGAATCATGCATGCAATACATCGTCTCATCATAGTTAACATTTTTGCCAAGTAACTTCAAATTCTATCTAAACATAAGCAAGTTATTGACAAAACCCGAAAAAAGGCCCCTTTTTTACCTGTGACCTCTATGTATGACCTTGACCTTTGAGGTACCAAACTGGGTCATGCACGCAACAAATCGTCTTATATTGGTTAAGATTTCTGCCAAGTGATTTCAAAATCCATCTCAAAATAAGAAAGTAATTGACCAAACACGAAAAAAGGCCCCTTTTTTACCTTTGACCTCTAAGTATGACCTTGACCTTTGAGGTACCGACCTGCCTCATGCGCACCACACCTCGTCTCATGGTTGTTAATATTTCTGCCACGTAATTTTAAAATCGATCTTAAAATAAGAAAGTTATTGGCCAAACACGAAAAAAGGCCCCTTATGACCTTTGACCTCTAAGTATGACCTTGACCTTTGAGGTACCGATCTGCCTAATGCGCACCACACATCATCTTATGGTTGTTAATATTTCTGCCAAGTAATTTTAAAATCCATCTGAAAATAAGAAAGTTATTGACCGGACACGATTTGCCCATACATACCGACAAACTTCCAAGGGAGATAATTCAAAAAGTATAAATGCAAGAGTTATAGTTCTTGCGCATTGCACGTTGTCTAATGCTGATTAATATTTATATGAAGTTTCGTGAAGATAGCTCGAATATAAAGGCTGCGGTGGGGCCATTTTTGACCCCAGGGCTATGATTTGAATAATCTTGGTACAGGTCCCCCTGGGGGGGAGGGGGGAGGGGGGGAGGGGGGGGAGGCTGCGGTGGGGCCTTTTTTGACCCCAGGGCTATGATATGAATAATCTTGGTACAGGTCCCCCACATAAAGATTCATGCAAAATTTCAAAGACCTGGGCCTTGTAGTTTCAGAGAAGAAGATTTTTAAAGGGTTTCCATATAAAGGTCTATGTAAAACTGGTGGCGCCTGGGATGTATTTGAATAATCATAGTAGAGGTCCACCAGATGAAGCATCATACCAAATAATTCAAAGACCTGTGCCCTCTGGTTTCAGACAATAAGATTCTTAAAGGTGTTCCATATTTAAGTCAAAGTAAAACCAGTGGGCCCCAGAGCGGGCCATTTTTGACCGAGGGCTATAATTTGAACTATCTTGGTAGAAGTCCACCAGATGAAGCTCCATACCAAATAATAAAGACCTGAGTCTTCTAGTTTCAGATGAGAAGATTTTTAAAGGTTTTCCCTGTATGTCTATATAAAACCAGTGGGATTCATACCAAATATCAAAGATCTGGGCCTTGCGGTTTCAGAGAAGATTTTTCAAGCATTCAGTAAAAAAACCAGTGCTTCAGCTGAAGTGCAAGACCCGCCAGATGCTTTTAGCTTTATGAGTGTTACCATATATGGGTATGGCGGCCATTTTGGTCATGTGACTTGGACCTAAAACGGTTCCCCCAATAAATGCGCCTTATCGTAAACATATCTTATACTTTAGTACTGTATTCTGAATCGCTTGCAGGATAAAATGCATTCTCACTTTTCCAATACAAAAGCATATGTGTCAAAGTTTGACCTAGGCACAAAGGTCAAGGTCAACCCAGGGTCACCATTTTAGCAATTTATGATGGGCCTACGTCCCAGATGCTATTTATCAAGTTTCGTGGAAATCTGCCCAGTGGTTCTGGAGAAGACTATTTTTGAAGGGTTTTTACCATATATGGCTTGGCGGCCATTTTGGTCATGTGACCTGGACCCCATGAACAAATTTTGGTTTCCCCCACCCCATAGAGGCTCCATATGAAATTTGATTTCAAACGGCCCAACGGTTTCCGAGGAGAAGCGGTTCGAAAATTTTCACATTTTCGTCTCGGCAAAGTTATACTAAATGGAATGTAATATTTCCCAAGTTCATTTGTAAGATCTCATTGATATCTATCAGTATGCCAACAATTGTTTAAATATTCCAAGCGGTTAAGTCACTATCACCAATTTTCACAAACGGGTTACGGACGGACAGACAGACCATATATGGCTTGGCGGCCATTTTGGTCATGTGACCTGGACCCCATGAGCAAATTTTGGTTTCCCCCGGCCCATAGAGGCTTCATATGAAATTTGATTTTAATCGGCCCAACGGTTTCCAAGGAGAAGCAGTTCGAAAATTTTCACATTTTTCGCCTCGGCGAGGCTAGACTAAATGGAAAGTAATATTTCGCAAGTTCATTGGTTAGATCTCATTGATATCTATCAGTATGCCAAAATGTTTAAATATTCCAAGCGGTTAAGTCACTATCACCAATTTTCACAAACGGGTTACGGACGGACCCAAAGAAGGTCAAGGTCAACCCAGGGTCACCATTTTAGCAATTTATGATGGGCCTATGTCTCAGATGCTATTTATCAAGTTTCGTGGAAATATACCCAGTGGTTCTGGAGAAGACTATTTATGAAGGGTTTTTACCATATATGGCTTGGCGGCCATTTTGGTCATGTGACCTGGACCCCATGAGCAAATTTTGGTTTCCCTATCCCATAGAGGCTCCATATGAAATTTGACTTAAATCGGCCCAACGGTTTCCGAGGAGAAGCAGTTCAACAATTTTCACATTTTTTGCCTCGGCGAGGCTATACTAAATGGAATGTAATATTTCGCAAGCTCATTGGTTAGATCTCATTGATATCTATCAGTGTGCCAAAAAATGTTTAAATATTCCAAGGGGTTAAGCCACTATCACCAGTTTTCACAAACGGGTTATGGACGGACAGACAGACAGACCATATATGGCTTGGCGGCCATTTTGGTAATGTGACCTGGACCCCATGAGCAAAGTTTGGTTTCCCCAATCCCATAGAGGCTCCATATGAAATTTGACTTCAATCGGCCCAACGGTTTCCGAGGAGAAGCAGTTCAAAAATTTTCACATTTTTTGCCTCGGCGAAGCTATACTAAATGGAATGTAATATTTCGCAAGTTCATTGGTAAGATCTCATTGATATCTTTCAGTATGCCAAAAATTGTTTAAATATTCCAAGCGGTTAAGTCACTATCACCAATTTTCACAAACGGGTTATGGACGGACAAACAGACAGACCATATATGGCTTGGCGGCCATTTTGGTCATGTGACCTGGACCCCATGAGCAAATCTTGGTTTCCCCCGTCCCATAGAGGCTTCATATGATATTTGATTTCAATCAGCCCAACGGTTTCCAAGGAGAAGCAGTTCGAAAATTTTCACATTTTTCCCTCGGCGAGGCTATACTAAATGGAATGTAATATTCCGCAGGTTCATTGTTTAGATCTCATTGATATCTATCAGTATGCCAAAAATTGTTTAAATATTCCAAGCGGTTAAGTCACTATCACCAATTTTCACAAACGGGTTACGGACGGACCCAAAGAAGGTCAAGGTCAACCCAGGGTCACCATTTTAGCAATTTATGATGGGCCTATGTCTCAGATGCTATTTATCAAGTTTCGTGGAAATATACCCAGTGGTTCTGGAGAAGACTATTTATGAAGGGTTTTTACCATATATGGCTTGGCGGCCATTTTGGTCATGTGACCTGGACCCCATGAGCAAATTTTGGTTTTCCTATCCCATAGAGGCTCCATATGAAATTTGACTTAAATCGGCCCAACGGTTTCCGAGGAGAAGCAGTTCAACAATTTTCACATTTTTTGCCTCGGCGAGGCTATACTAAATGGAATGTAATATTTCGCAAGCTCATTGGTAAATCTCATTGATATCTATCAGTATGCCAAAAATTGTTTAAATATTCCAAGCGGTTAAGTCACTATCACCAGTTTTCACAAACGGGTTACAGACGGACAGACAGACAGACCATATATGGCTTGACGGCCATTTTGGTCATGTGACCTGGACCCCATGAGCAAATTTTGGTTTCCCCCATCCCATAGAGGCTCCATATGAAATTTGACTTCAATCGGCCCAACAGTTTCCGAGGAGAAGCAGTTCAAAAATTTTCACATTTTTTGCCTCGGCGAGGCTATACTAAATGGAATGTAATATTTCACAAGCTCATTGGTTAGATCTCATTGATATCTATCAGTATGCCAAAAATTGTTTAAATATTCCAAGCGGTTAAGTCACTATCACCAATTTTCACAAACGGGTTACGGACGGACGGACAGACTGACAGAATGACAGACTGACAGAATGACACGGTGATTTTAGGGCACTCTTAGAAATCAACCGACTTCAGTCGTTTTCTTTTTCTGCGGGTCGTGCAATCTATTTTGGCTCTTGTGACCTAGATGCGCAATAGAACAGAACCATTTGAACAACTTTGATAGGGGATCATCTAAGGATCATTCCTGTGAAGTTTGGTAAAACTCCAATCAGTAGTTTTGGAGATGTCATTTGAAGAAATTGTTTACACATGCTGGGACGCAAGATGGACAAAAAAGTGATTCCAAAAGCTCACCTCGTCACAATGTGACAGGTGAGCTAAAAAGTCACTCTTTTTGAAAGAAAAAAGACATGTTTGGAGCCCTAAGAGAATACTTTGTCAACTGGTGTGTTTAGCTAATAAGAAGTGACCAGTCACCTTAATTTGACAAAGATCAACTGGACATGGGATAAAGAAAAGTAGACATATGTGTAGGTTAGAAGAGACTTTGGGTTGAAAAGTTACACAGGTGGCTTAGGGTCTACTGAAGCCAAGAAGCCTAAAGCATCATATTATGTTAACTACACAAAATGAACACCCTAATAATCTCCATTTCATATTGGGAAAACTGGGGTTTACAATGGCAAACATTATTTTCATAATTTTTTATTATAAATATAGATTGTGGTTACTTGTTAGGCAGTTCTAACAAGCCCCAACAGTCTATGTTTGGAGCCTAGAGGAGAAATATCTAAAATTTTCTTCTGATATAAGTGACTTCTGACACCATGTTGAGTACTGAAGCGACTTGTTATCCTAATGTTTCTTGTGAGTGGGCTCATATTATATCAGGTGAGCAATCCAGGCATCATTATATCAAGGTTTTGATGTAACAAAATATACATTATAAACAAATAAAGACTCAGCATTTTTTTCCTGGGATTCTCACTACCCGGTATTTTTTTTTGGGGGGGGGGGGGTGTGCAACCTGAACAATTGTTATAAAATGGTATTAATTTCAGCATGGACTGCTTTACCTATACATGTATTTATGAACAGGGTGTTCTGAGAAAGGCCAAAAAAGTTGCCTGCACAGACTATACAGAAGGAGTCTATATGAAGGAGTGTAAATAGTGCTAGAAGTAATGCTTATCATTGAAGAGAACTTTGGGTCTGTTCAGTAGCAGTAAAACCCAGCACTGGATAAAGAGGAGGACTGGAAACATTTAAGGATATTTTTTTCTAATCAAGTATTTCTAGACTAAAGCATGTTGCGGGTACTTTCAACAATCAGGTGATTCTGACAAATACCGATAACTTGAAATCACATTAATGGACTTGTGGTTACAGCATTGTTTGTAAATAACCTACAACTTGCTATTTTGAAATAAAACTTGACAAAATATGTTCCTATCATTTTAATTAAGTAGTTCCAGTTCCTTTGTACATCTAAACCACAAAAAATGACAAGACAAAAACACTTAAACATGCCGTCAGAAAGTCTCCCTCATTGGGACCTCAATCTCCCTCATCTGAGAAGCAAATCTCCCTCATGGTCAACATAAAATTATCACAGGTATGCATATAAAATTAATACCAGACAATCAAAACACTGAGAGTACTGGTTGGTCGACTGTCTTTAAGTGTAGACTGGGAACAGGGACTCAAACTGTTTTGTTTAACCCTTAAATTCCTGTACTGTAAGAAAACAACATAGAGCCTGATCAAACGCTGCATTTTGGTGTCTGACCCTTAAATTCCTGTACTTTAAGCTAACCGTGTAGATCCAGATCAAATGCTGCGTTTTTCTGCGTCTGAACCTTAAATTCATGTACTGTAAGCAAACCGTAGAAAACCGTGTAGATCCTGATCAAATGCTGTTTTCAGCATTTGTCACCCTTAAATTCCTGTACTGTAAGCAAACAGTGTAGATTATGATCAGACACTGCTTTTTTCAGCATCTGACTCTTAAATTCCTGCACTGTAAGATCATGATCATGATCAAATGCCGTGTTTTCAGTGTCTGACCCTTAAATTCCTGTAAGCAAACCATGTAGATCCTGATCAAATGCTGCATTTTCGGTGTCTGACCAATAAATTCCTGTACTGTAAGCAAATAGTGTACATAGATCCTGATCAGACGCTGCTTTTTTCGGCATCTGATCCTTAAATTCCTGTACTGTGAGCAAACAGTGTAAACCCTGATCAGTGTATGATCTGGTTCTACACTGTTTGACAAGCTCAACCCTTGATTCCAGCCCAGATTTTACAGATAACCCTTTTATGCAACATGCGGACCTCAATGCGATAAAATTCTATAAATAAATTACATTGGATTTCCAGGGCCCCCATCAGTTGGTGCTTGAAGAAATAGATGGGCTACATGATGCTTCCACGCAGAGCTCTTAGCCCAGGCAAAGCAGTGCGAGTCGTATCTCCAATGCTTATAAATCCTATTGGTTTCATTGGGCAACAGGGCTTGGGATGTCATTTCATCTCAATGTCGGGTAAAAGTCCCACAAAATTAGAAGCAATGTCTCCAAAATGACCTATACAGTGTTGACGGGACGTTAAACCTCAAATCAAACAAACAAACATTGGATTTCCTACAAATCAGTGATAGTCACCTTGACTCCAGCACCAAGAGGTTTTGTTCTTAAACAGTCAACCCAAAAATGGAAATAGCCAGCGTCACATTAACAAGTCCATGTAATGAACACCCATGTAAACCCCACTTTACACAGAGAATAGCAAGACAGGTTCTAGAAAATACCTTTATTGTGTATGATAAATCTTAACAATATACCATTTTATCAAAAAGTTAAAACAGGTGCATAATCTGACATATACCAAAAATAAGAAACTTATTCGATAAACAATACTGCATTCCGTTTAAAAGACAAATACATATACTTCTCCCATATAAGAATTAAGTTGTCATCTAGACCTTGAAACCTAAAAAAAATGCAGTTTCTGTTTTTAACCCTTATCTTGCTGTTCACGACAACCCCAATCTTTGCAAACAGTGTAGATCCAGATCAGATGGCTTCTGAAGAAGCCATCTGATCAGGATCTACACTGTTTGGCATTCAGTTTATGAATTTGTAGCAATAAATTACATCAAGTAATTTGATTGGTTGATAGACAGAAATCGGAGTGGCTTAAATGAGTATTCAGCAGGTCAAGTGTTAAAATACATGTAAAGAACTTGAAAAAAGAAGTTCAGAAACACATGACTTTTTGCAATTCAGCCATCACCATTTGAACACACTGTTCAAATCATTTAACCCTTAAGGTGCCAAGAAAAACTGCATCTGAAAATGTCGACTATTAATGTTGTCTGCTGAATCTTTTTCCAAAACCTTTCAAACCGACTTTTGCATACAGGCAAACAATGTGGACCCTGATCAGACTCAGTCTGATCTGGATTCTAACTGTTTGACCCTGACCAAACTAGAGGAATAGTCTGATCTGGGTTGGAACTGTTTGCAAAAATGACTTTTTAAGGTGTACAGCAGACAGCAAAGCAGATGACAATTGTTGTGTTTCGCATTTTAAGGGTTAACCCTTAAGATGCCATGAAAAACTGCATCTGAAAATGTCGTCTGTTTATATCGTCGACTGAGTCTTCTTGCAAACTTTTTAAACATATTTTTGCATACAGGCAAACAGCGTGGACCCAGATCAGACTGCAGTCTGATCTGAGTCCACGCTGTTTGCAATAATGACGTTTAAAAAGACAAAGCAGATGACAATTGTCGTGATTGTCATAATGAGTATAACAGCCAAAATATTGAAATCCTTATCCTACTGTATAAATTAATTTAGACCAGTCCATTTCTAGGCCTAACTTTCAACCAATCAAATTACTTGATGCCATCTGATCTGGATCTTCACCATCTGCAAAGATATGGCTTGTTGTGTTCAGTAGGATAAGGGTTAAAGTATGTGTATCGAAGTCCATTTTGTTATGCAGAAGTGATAAAGTTCTAAAAGGTATGCATCATATATGTTCTACATGTTCGAGCACCCAAAAAGTCTGAAAACTCAGCCTGATCCAACAGTGTAGACCCAGATCATACTCCTGAAGGAGCAGTCTGATCAAGATCTATCCTATTTGACACTAAGCGAAAGTCTTTGCTACCAAAATGCTACCAAAATGTAAAATGAATAATTTTCATACTAAAAGGCTCATTAAAAAGCATCTGAATGTTTTGGGTAAATATGGCAGGTCGTGTCTACATAATCATTTTTTGTCTGTAGCTGGATGAACAAACATTTGGGTGGGTTGGGGGGGGGGAGGGGGGATGTTAACAGCTCTTTCAGGATTATTTCAATTATTTTGAGCCGATCATTAATCAGAGGTGGGTGAAAACAGGAGTACCCAAAGAAAATCCACCTGACTTTCCGCTGCAGAGGTTGGCGTCTCATATGTGACCAGAGTGAGCCCTAATGATTAAGCAGATGATCAAACATACCAATGAACATACAGAAAATAGGATCCCTATATATGTCACATTAGGATAACACATCTGTGTGCTAAACTGGCACATATCATATCTATAGAACTAGCATTTTTCACTATAGAACTAGCATTTTTCACTATAGAACTAGCATTTTTCACTATAGAACTAGCATTTTTCACTATAGAACTAGCATTTTTCACTATAGAACTAGCATTTTTCACTATAGAACTAGCATTTTTCACTATAGAACTAGCATTTTTCAGTCCAAAATGTTTAATATTTTTCTTATTTCTAGTCCAAACATAGATTGTTGGTACTCGTTAGAACCTCCTCAATGAGGTTCTAACGAGTACCAACAATCTAAGTTTTTGAGCAAAACAAAGGAAAATAATGTGTACCCTTGTAAACCCCACTTTTATCTATATAAAGTAGGGTTTAGAGGGGTGTTCATTACAGACTTGTTAACCTGATGCTGCTAAAAGTAGGCACGACAAAAAGTAGGACATTGTAAACAGAAGTAGGACCAAATCATCTAAAATGTCAGCGTGTATAATAACAAGAGGGTCATGATGGCCCTGAATCGCTCACCTGAATCCAAGATGTTTCAAAGCTTATGGAAATGAAGGATTCACTGTTTTAAGGAGATGTGGATCAAAGTCTTTTATGTTTGGAGGCCATTTTTCATTGTAGTGGAACCATTTTAGCAGCAATAGAGGAAAATTTCTGTGAAATTATTTTGAAATAGACCATTATTTTGAAAATGGGTCATTTGCCTCGAGATGAGAAGGTGTCATTTAAAGGTTTTCTTTTTTCAGCTCTGGTGGCCATTTTGTTTAACGGAGCAGAATGATTCAAGGAATTTTGAAAGAAGGACACTCATGGAACATTCATGTGAAATTCTTTTCTAATCAGGCCATTTGCCTAGGAGGAGATGTTATTTAAAGGTTTTTCTATATTTAGCTCTGGTGGCCATTTTGTTTAATGGAGCTGAACGATTTAAGCAATTTTGAAAGAGGGTCACTCAAGGATCATTCCTGTGAAATTATTTTCAAATCAGGCCATTTGCCTAGGAGGAGATGTCATTTAAAGGTTTTTCTATTTTTTAGCTCTGGCAGCCATTTTGTTTAACGGAGTGGAACAATTTAGGTTATTTTGAAAGAGAGTCACTCAAGGAACATTCCTGTGAAATTATTTTCAAATCAGGCTCTTTGCTTAGGAGAAGATGTCATTTAAAGGTTTTTCTATATTTAGCTCTGGTGGCCATTTTGTTTAACGAGCGGAACGATTTAGACAATTTTGAAAAAGGGTCACTCGACGAACGTTCCTGTGAAATTATTTCCTAATCGTGCCATTTGCCTTGGAGGCGATGTCATTTAAATGTTTTTCTATTTTTAGCTCTGGCGGCCATTTTGTTTAACAGAGTGGAACAATTTAGGCAATTTTGAAAGAGGGTCACTCAAGGAACATTCCTGTGAAGTTATTTTCAAATCGGGCCATTTGCCTAGGAGGAGATGTCATTTGAAGGTTTTCCTATTTTTATCTCTGGCGGCCATTTTGTTTAACGGAGCGGAACGATTTAGGCAATTTTGAAAGAGGGTCACTCAAGCAACATTCCTGTGAAATTATTTTCAAATCGGGCCATTTGCCTTGGAGGCGATGTCATTTAAAGGTTTTTCTATTTTTGGCTTTGGCGGCCATTTTGTTTAACGGAGCAGAATGATTAAGGCAATTTTGAAAGAGGCTCACTCAAGGAACCTTCCTGTGAAATTATTTTCAAATTGGGCCATTTGCCTAGGAGGAGATGTCATTAAAAGGTTTTTCTATTTTTAGCTCTGGTGGCCATTAGTTTAACGGAGCGGAACGATTTAGGCAATTTTGAAAGAGGGTCACTCAAGGAACATTCCTGTGAAGTTATTTTCAAATCGAGCCATTTGCCTAGAAGAAGATGTCATTTAAAGGTTTTTCTATTTTTAGCTCTGGCGGCCATTTTGTTTAACGGAGTGGAACGATTTAGGCAATTTTGAAAGAGGGTCACTCAAGGAACGTTCCTGTGACATTATTTTCAAATCGGGCCATTTGCCTAGGAAAAGATGTCATTTAAAGGTTTTTCTATTTTTAGCTCTGGCGGCCATTATGTTTAACGGAGCGGAACGATTTAGGTAATTTTGAAAGAGGGTCATTCAAGGAACATTCCTGTGAAATTATTTTCAAATCAGGCCATTTGCCTAGGAGGAGATGTCATTTAAAGGTTTTTCTATTTTTTAGCTCTGGCAGCCATTTTGTTTAACGGAGTGGAACAATTTAGGTTATTTTGAAAGAGAGTCACTCAAGGAACATTCCTGTGAAATTATTTTCAAATCAGGCTCTTTGCTTAGGAGATGTCATTTAAAGGTTTTTCTATATTTAGCTCTGGTGGCCATTTTGTTTAACGAGCGGAACGATTTAGACAATTTTGAAAAAGGGTCACTCGACGAACGTTCCTGTGAAATTATTTCCTAATCGTGCCATTTGCCTTGGAGGCGATGTCATTTAAATGTTTTTCTATTTTTAGCTCTGGCGGCCATTTTGTTTAACAGAGTGGAACAATTTAGGCAATTTTGAAAGAGGGTCACTCAAGGAACATTCCTGTGAAGTTATTTTCAAATCGGGCCATTTGCCTAGGAGGAGATGTCATTTGAAGGTTTTCCTATTTTTATCTCTGGCGGCCATTTTGTTTAACGGAGCGGAACGATTTAGGCAATTTTGAAAGAGGGTCACTCAAGCAACATTCCTGTGAAATTATTTTCAAATCGGGCCATTTGCCTTGGAGGCGATGTCATTTAAAGGTTTTTCTATTTTTGGCTTTGGCGGCCATTTTGTTTAACGGAGCAGAATGATTAAGGCAATTTTGAAAGAGGCTCACTCAAGGAACCTTCCTGTGAAATTATTTTCAAATTGGGCCATTTGCCTAGGAGGAGATGTCATTAAAAGGTTTTTCTATTTTTAGCTCTGGTGGCCATTAGTTTAACGGAGCGGAACGATTTAGGCAATTTTGAAAGAGGGTCACTCAAGGAACATTCCTGTGAAGTTATTTTCAAATCGAGCCATTTGCCTAGAAGAAGATGTCATTTAAAGGTTTTTCTATTTTTAGCTCTGGCGGCCATTTTGTTTAACGGAGTGGAACGATTTAGGCAATTTTGAAAGAGGGTCACTCAAGGAACGTTCCTGTGACATTATTTTCAAATCGGGCCATTTGCCTAGGAAAAGATGTCATTTAAAGGTTTTTCTATTTTTAGCTCTGGCGGCCATTATGTTTAACGGAGCGGAACGATTTAGGTAATTTTGAAAGAGGGTCATTCAAGGAACATTCCTGTGAAATTATATCAAAATCCATTCACTGGTTTAGGAGGAGATGTCATTTAAGTAAATTGTTGACAGACGCACGACGCACAACGGACGATGGACATTGACCGATCACAATAGCCCACCTTGAGCCTTCGGCTCAGGTGAGCTAATAATAAAATGGAAACAAATGCAGAACAAGAGGGCCCAATGGCCCCATATCGCTCATCTGTGTACCAGAAAATCATTAGTGTAGGAGACCACTTGACATTGCTACATACTAAATATCTAAGCTCAGGCAAAGCCGTGTTCATGCTTATAAACCCTATTGGTTTCAATGGGCGACAGGGCTTGAGATGTCATTTCATCTCAATGTCGGGTAAAAGTCCTACAAAATTGGAAGAGACATCTCCAAAATGACCTATACAGTGTTGACAGGGATGTAAAACCTCAAATCAAACAAAATCTGTGCCTTATGGTTTTGGAAAAGAAGATTTTTTTTTCCAGTATAAGTCTATAGAAGCTAATGAGCCCTGGGGCTTGGCCAATTTTGACCCAAAGGGCATGGTTGGCAGGATTTATGTAGGCGACCATTTTGTGTTGCTATATACTAAATATCTAAGGTTTGTATTTCATGGTTTCAAAGAAGATGTTTGAAGCTTTTTGCCACAATAAGTTTGTTGGAGTTAAGGGGCCCACAGGATTTGGCCAATTTGGACTAAATATCTAAGTTCTGTGCTTCACAGTTTCTGAGAAGAAGATTTTTTAAGCTTTCTTCCATTATGAGTCTATTGGAGCTAAGGGGCACCGGGGCGTGGCCCATTTGGACCCCAGGGGCATGATTAGCAGGAAATATGTAGGTGATCACTTGCCGTTGCTATATGCTAAATATCTAAGCTCTGGGCCCTATGGTTTCAGAGAAGAAGATTTTGAGGCTTTTCTCCATTATGAGTCTATGGGAGCTAAGGGGGTCCCAGGGTATGGCCCATTTGGACCCCAGGGGCATGATTGGCAGGATTTATGTAGGTCACCACTTGTCATTGCCACATGCTAAATATCTAATGTCTCGGACCCTGTGGTTTCATAGAACAAGAATTCTGAAGCTTTTTTCCATTATGAATCTATGGGAGCTAAGGGGCCCCTGGGCGTGGCCCATTTGGACCCCAGGGGCATGATTGGCAGGAATTATGTAGGTGCTACATGCTAAATTTCTAAGCTCTGGGCTCTGCGGTTTCAGCGAAGAAGATTTTTGAAACTTTTTTCTATTATGAGTCAATGGGAGCTAAGGGGCCCCTGGGCGGGGCCAATTTGGACCCCAGGGGCATGATTGGCAGGAATTATGAAGGTGACCACTTGCCGTTGCTACATGCTAAATATCTAAGCTCTGGGCCCTGTGGATTCAGAGAAGAAGATTTTTGAACCTTTTTTTCCATTATGAGTATATAGGAGCTAAGGGGCCCCGGGGTGTGGCCAATTTGGACCCCAGGGGCATGATTGGCAGGACTTATATAGGTTACCACTTGCCATTGCTACATGCTAAATATCTAAGCTCTGGGCCCTGTGGTTTCAGAGAAGAAGATTTTTGAAGCTTTTTTCTATTATGAGTCTATGGGAGCGAAGGGGCCCCGGGGCGTGGCCCATTTGGAACCCAGGGGCATGATTGGCAGGAATAATGTAGTTGACCACTTGCCCTTCCTACATGCTAAATATCTAAGCTCTGGGCCCTGTGGTTTCAGAGAAGAAGATTTTTGAAGCTTTTTCCATTATGAGTCTATAGGAGATAATGGGCCCCCGGGGCGTGGTCCGTTTGGACCCCAGGGGCATGATTGGCAGGAATTATGTAGGTGACCACTTGCCATTACTACATGCTAAATATATAAGCGCAGGGCCCTGTGGTTTCAGAGAAGAAGATTTTTGAAGCTTTTTTTTCCATTATGAGTCTATGGGAGTGAAGGGGCCCCGAGGCGTGGCCCATTTGGAACCCAGGGGCATGATTGGCAGGAATTATGTAGGTGACCACCTGCTATTGCTACATGTTAAATATATAAGCTCTGGGCTCTCTGGTTTCAGAGAAGAAGATTTTTGAAGCTTTTTTTCCATTATGAGTCTATGGGAGCGAAGGGGCCCCAGGGCGTGGCCCTTTTTGAGCCCAGGGGCATGATTGGCAGGAATTATGTAGGTTACCACTTGCCATTGCTACAAGCTAAATATCTAAGCTCTGGGCCCTGTGGTTTCAGAGAAGAAGATTTTTGAAGCTTTTTTTTTTCCATTATGAGTCTATGGGAGCAAAGGGGCCCCAGGGTGTGGCCCATTTGGCACCCAGGGGCATGATTGGCAGGAATTATGTAGTTGACCACTTGCCCTTGCTACATGCTAAATATCTAAGGCGTGGGCCCTGTGGTTTCAGAGAAGAAGATTTTTGAAGCTTTTTCCATTATAAGTCTATGGGAGCTTTATGTTGCCATGGCAACCAGAATTCCAATCTGATCAGCCCAAAAACCTTATGCAGCCTTTCCCCCTACCTGATGATGCTTCACATGAAATTTGATCTCAAGATTGGCCATGGGGTATTGGAGATATACTTATTTGAAATTGTTTACGGACGGACGGACGGATGCACGCACGCACGACGGATGACGGACAAAAAGTGATCCCAAAAGCTCACCTCGTCACTACGTGACAGGTGAGCTAAAAACGTGTATTACATTTTATCATATGACGTCACGTCTGAGCGTTTAATAACGCCATGTATTATTTTTGATAATCCACTAGTGGATTAAATATGCAAATTAACTAGATACATCCCTTAACGTTACATGTACAACGTCCTTAACGACGTCACGTATACAAATGGTGGAATATTGACATTTTTGTAAACAATTGTTAATAGAATGCGTTTTAAATGTCATATGATAAATAGAATCTTGCATTCGGCAAAGCCTCCCATTTTATCCCTTTTCCTCAACTCGTTTAATACCGGCCCCGATAGCTCAGTTGGTAGAGTGTCTGCTCCGGGGAACGGGAGGTCTCGGGTTCGATCCCGGGCCGCGACATACCAAAGTCGTTAAAAATGGTACTAGCTGCTCCTCGCTTGGCACTCAGATTTACGGGGTAGAGATAGGACTGGTCGATCCAGTGTCAGGATAATGTGACTGGGTGTGGTATCATGTAATGTGTCTGGGACATGATACTTCAGTGAGGCAGCACTATAAACGTGAGCATTGAGCTCCCTGTCGCAACCAGACACCGTCGTGATATGACTGAAAAATTGTTGAAAGCGACGTTAAACCCGAATTCACACACACACACACACACACACACACACACACACACACACACAACTCGTTTAATAAATTCAATAATACATGAGCACTCATGTAAGATCCTCTTTATATAACATATATGCCAAACATAAGGGGAGACTGGTCTGACCAAAGAAACTGCTAGGGTTTAAGGGACAGTTCAACTTGCACCACTTTGCCTGGGCAGGCTTAACACCTTCTAAACAGTTAACTTGTTCTCAAATGCAGCCTAATCTATTTTTCCAATCCCACTGCCTAATAGTAAAACACTGTGTTTTTATTGGCTAGCCATTAATGTGTTGTTTCCATTCACTAAAACCTGCAACCTTCAGCTTGGAACTGGAACGTTGTAAAGATCTAATCATGGTGTGTCTCAAGAATATCTAACGTAATTGGGCCAGTTGTTCAAAACTAACGATGTCATTGGTTAACATATCACAGAAACTTTGATTATTCAATATGGCAAAATATACTAATATTTTTGCAGAAAAAATAGTGAGCAGCTTTTGCAATTGCAAAAGCTGTTCACATATTTTTCAGCAAAAATACCACTGTATTAATTACAGTAGAACTTTGATGGCTCAAAACCACCAATGCCTCATTTACCATGGCTGAGTCAAACCTGTTTTTGAGTCACTAGGGAATTCCTCTACATAAGAAGTAGTGTGGGATAATTAAGGAGATTTTCAACTTTTAGCTTAGAAATGTATGGTGTGTGTACCTATTACAGTCGATGTGGAAGTTCTAATGAGTACACACAACATACATTTTTATTATAGAACACCGAAAAGACATGCGAAAACTAACCCCGTTATGCCTCCTGGCAGTAATCCTCATTGGCTCGAACTACCATTGTCTTGAACAGATTTTTGTTGTCCCAAAGGTGTTCAAGCTATTGAAGTTCAACTGTACTGTACCTACTTGAATGTTAACATTCTGACTACTAATTAACAAGTCCATAAACTAACAGGGCTTTGAACAACTGAACCTTGATTTTTACTGCAAAAATCATAAAACTTCGGACACCCTGAGGACTTGCTGTAATTCTCCACAAAATTTAACAAATTTGTATCACGATCCTGCAAGTAGTCTAAAAGGTACAATCAGAATGGCAAACAGTGTAGACCATGATCAGACTGCTCCTTCAGGAGCAGTCTGATCTGGGTCTGCACTGGTTGCTTAGGCCTATCTGTCCCAATACAAAGGATCATTATGGCAGGTCATCATTTGAGCCCAGTCACAAGAAAATCTGTCTTTGGGATTTGCTTCCAGGTAAGAAACAAACCAGCCTGCTCTGCTACACAGACTAGCAAGAGTCTTGAAATTCTAGATATAGAAACTAGAGGTATTGTAAAACCCAACAAGTGAACAGATATAGAAACTAGAGGTATTGTAAAATCCAACAAGTGAACAGATATAGAAACTAGAGGAATTGTAAAATCCAACAAGTGAACAGATATAGAAACTAGAGGTATTGTAAAATCCAATAATTGAACAGATATAGAAACTAAAATCCAACAAGTGAACAGATATAGAAACTAGGGGTATTGTAAAATCCAACAAGTGAACAGATATAGAAACTAGAGGTATTGTAAAATCCAACAAGTGAACAGATATAGAAACTAGAGGTATTGTAAAATCCAACAAGTGAACAGATATAGAAACTAGAGGTATTGTAAAATCCAACAAGTGAACAGATATAGAAACTAGAGGTATTGTAAAATCCAACAAGTGAACAGATATAGAAACTAGAGGTATTGTAAAATCCAACAAGTGATCAGATATAGAAACTAGAGATAATGTAAAATCCAACAAGTGAACACTAAGGCCCTGATCAGACTGCACAGACATGCAGGCTTAACGTGACACATTACGATAACACACCAATGTGACATAGTGCTTTTTTTCATTGAGGCAGTTCTAACAAGTACCACAACCCATGGCTTGGAGCAGAAATAAGAAAAATAATGTATACCCCTGTAAACCCAAATTTTCTCTATATAAAGTGGGGTTTAGGGGGGAGTTTGTTTCACGGACTTGTTCTCGTGATGAAAAACAGTTTTTCTTGTAATATAGCTTATTTTCTTTCTTTTGTACTTTTAGTGTATTTCATCTATGTTGATCATTTTATGGGCATGAAGATTTTATTTCTCACAATGATAACACACCCATGTGACATAGTGCAATGTTTCATATCTCCAAAATGGCCATTTTTCTAATGAAATTTTGCAATGTTTTTTCTTATTTATACTTGAAAAAAAAAGATTGTGAGTGCTTATTGAAGCCACCTCATTGAGGCAATTCTAACGAGTACACACAACCTTTGTCTTTAGTGGAAACAAGAAAAATACTGTAAACCCCTGTTAACCTGTTTTCTCTGTAATAAGTGGGGTTTAGAGGGGTGTTTCTTACACACACTTGAAACAGCTTTGTAGCACAGCAGAATAAAGCATCTGATTAAGTCATTTTTGTAAAACTTACAGCTTTCTGCGGCATCTGATCTGGGCCTGATTTGTTTGCCAAGGTACCCCTTTAGGGGTTTCCCACAATAAGTGGGTTAACCCTTATCTTGCTGTTCATGACAACCCCTATCTTTGGAAACAGTGTAGATCCAGATCAGATGGCTTCTGAAAAAGCCATCTGATCAGGATCTACACTGTTTGGTATTCAGTTTATGAATTTGCAGCAATAAATTACATCAAGTAATTTGATTGGTTGATAGACAGAAATGGGTGTGGCTTAAATGAATATTCAGCAAGATAAAGGTTAAGTGGAATGTTGTATTTGTCATATAGGTTAAGCTGCCTGATGTCAGGTTTGTATTGACAAAATATGGTTAATGTCCAGTCCAGTCTTAAAAAAATAAAATGTACATGAAACTAGTTTATATTTACACGCATATACTGAAACAGAATCCCATTAAAATCATACCTTAAACACATAAAAACAAGATGTGTTTGTGAAACACTGATGCCCCGGGACAGCACATGTTAAATATGAAAGCAGTATCACTAAGCAATCGAAAGGTATGGTCAATGTTCAAGTTTTAAAAAAGTAGGTCAATATCACAAGGTCAAAAATTATGGTAGCACTGGAAAGGTCTTGTGACACAGAATGCACATGTGAAATATGAAAGTCCTATCACTTACCAATCAAAAGTTATGGCCAATATTAAAGTTTTTAAAAAGTAGGTCAAACATCAAGGTCAAGGTCACGACATAAAAAATTATGGTACCACTGGAAAGGTCTTGTGAAATAGAATGCACAAGTGAAATATGAAAGCCCTATCACTTACCAATCGTAAGTTATGGTCTATGTTAAAGTTTTTAAAAAGGAGGTCAAATGTCAAGGTGAAGGTCACGAGGTCAAAAATTATGGTACCACTAGAAAGGTCTAGTGACAAGAAATGCACATGTGAAATCTGAAAGCCACACCACTTAACAATCGAATGTTATGGCTAATGTTAAAGTTTTTAAAAAGTAGGTCAAACGTCAAGGTCACAAGGGCAAAAATTATGGTACCACTAGAAAGGTCTTGTGACAAGGAATGCACATGTGAAATATGAAAGCCCTACCACTTACCAATCCAAAGTTATGGCCAATGTTTAAGTTTTTAAAAAGGAGGTCAAAAGTGGGTCAAATGTCAAGGTCAAGAGGTCAAAATTAATGGTACCTCTTGAAAGGTCTTGTGACAAGGAATGCACATGTGAAATATGAAAGCCGTATCAGTTACCATTCAAAAGTTATGCCCAATGTTAAGGTTTTTGCGGACAGACAAACAGACGGACAGACCAAAAACTATATGCCCCCGTATCTTTGATTCCAGGGGCATAAAAATTTAGTTTCAGATCCCTTCACTGACCTCTAAAAATCAGCTGTAAACCAGGAAATATTCCTCAAAATGGCAGTCCGAACAATCTTGAACAAGAAGTGTATGTGAAGTCTAAACAACAATATTCATCAGTGAGTGAGTGAGTGAGTGTGTTTTGAGTTTTACATCCAACCAACAGCTAAGGTCATATGGAGACGGGAACTCGGTTTAATGACTCATCCAAAAATCTGGAGAAACCCGGGATCAAACCCATGACCCCTGGTTTATTAGGTGAGTGGCTTATCCACTACACCAAGGAGGCTTCTAATATTCATAAGACAATCAAATACAGAAATCAGAATAGTTTACTGCCGATAGTAACTTCTACTAGATCCGGCCTAGGTGGCTCAGTCGGATTTTTGTTTGAATTGAGGTTTAATGTCCCCGTCAACACTATCTACGTCATTTTGGAGACTTTGCTTCCAATTTTGTGGCACTTTTACCAGACACCGAGATGAAATGACATATCAATTCCTGACCCCCCATGAAACCATAGGGTTTATATGCATGGACTCACACCACTGTGCCTGGGCAGGCTTAGACTTTCTTAGTGGTTTATCAGTACTCTTGTGCGGTCGGTTTCAGTTCTGCATGGAAACACCATGCAGCCCAGTCTATTTACCACCCTACCCAGAAATTCCGATAAAAGCTCCGGTAAATCAACGGCCCAAATGAGGTGCTGGATTTTACCGGCAATTCTTTTCAGAGGCAGTTACCATGGTCACAGTGATGATGGTCATGATTAACACATACTATAAAAATTCAGATGTCTACACTATTCTTTTCACTATCAAGCAAGAAGTCCAAAAGGTGCAGAATGGATGACTATGTAGATCGTGATCAGACTGCTCTTTCAGACCCAGATGAGATGCCACTTTCTGTGGCGGTGTCTCATCTGGGTCTGCACTTTTTACTAAAATCTGTCTGTCAGAGTACATCTGTAAATACGGTTCCGAATAAACAGTAAAATTCCGCTACTGAGACCACCTAAAATTATGACTAAATCTGCTTTTAGAAGTTTATTAAGAAGGTTTCGGTTATTCTTTCTTCGTGTTTTCTACATCCAGTGTCTCCTCATAAGAGACCACCTTTGGGACTGTTCAAAAGTGGTCTAACAGACCACTTTTGAACAGTCCCAAAGGCTGTCTTTTTTTAGGAATTTTACTGTATATAGATAAAATAATACATTTTGTATAAAATAATAGAACATTTATCACAGAAACTCTAAAAAATTAAAGTCTGTTAAAGTGTTTTGAGTATTATAACCTCTCTTTATATTATATTGCATAATAACAGGAGAAACAACAGCTCTGTGAGACAAGTCTGCATTTTATGTTATCACAAACTGTGCTTTAGTTTCGCTAATAGCAATGAAGATAATACTAAAAGCACAAAGCAAAACTGCATAGCAGATGACATACTATATACATGTAATAATATCTTCCTTATTGTTTAACAGAAAAAAGGGCTTGGCATTTAATGTCTTAACACATGAAAAGTCGACTTATTTTCTCACATATACAAGAAACATTTGCAATAAAATTACGCTATTAAGACCAGCTAAAATTAAGAATTAATTCTGCTTTAAACCCTTGTCCTGCTGAATATTTAAATATGCCACACCCACTACTGATTATCAGCCAATCAGATTACTTGATGCAAATTATTGCAAAAATTCATAAAGTGAATGACAAACAATGAAGATCCTGATCAGATGGCTTCTTCAGAAGCCTTCTGATCTGAATCTGCATTGTTTGAAAGGCAAGACATATCTGGGTTCACCAGGACAAGGGTTAAAAGCTTACTTAACCCTTATCTTGCTGTTCACGACAACCCCTATCTTTGCAAACAGTGTAGATCCAGATCAGATGGCTTCTGAAGAAGCCATCTGATCAGGATCTACACTGTTTGGCATTCAGTTTATGAATTTGTAGCAATAAATTACATCTAGTAATTTGATTGGTTGATAGACAGAAATGGGTGTGGCTTAGATGAAAATTCAGCAAGATAAGGGTTAAAATGTTCAGCTGTTCTTTCTTTGTTTTTGTCTACACCCAGGGTCCTCTAAAGGGAGACCACCTTCGGGACTGTTCAAAAGTGGTCTTAACAGCATTTTGAACAAGCCCAAAGGTGGTCTTAACAGAGTTCTCGTTAACTCCAAATTTGGAGTAATTTACTCCAATTTTTTTCATTTCTGACTCCAACTTTTTGGAAAATCTCAATAGAAAAGTATGGTGAAACTCAACTTTTGTCTGGAGGACAGCACTTTTACTCCAATTTTCAAACTCCTAGTGAGAACCCTGCTTAACCCTTGTCCTGCTGAATATTTAAATATGTCATGCCCACCACTGATTATCAGCCAATCAGATTACTTGATGTAAATTATTGCAACAAATTCATAAACTGGATGGCAAACAATGAAGATCTGATCAGATGGCTTCTTCAGAAGCCATTTGATCTGGATCTACATTGTTTCAAAGATAAGGCATATCCGGGCTCAGCAGGACAAGGGTTAATATTAGTGATGTGCGGTATTATCGGTATACCGGTATATCGTGATACAGTTCAGAAAAAAATCGTATCACAATACGGCCCGCCATTACCGATATTTTCGATATTTTTTTGCTTTCATCCATTTTTTTATATTTTCTTTTGTAACTGATCGGTAAATACAGCTCTGTGAAAGCAGAATCATTCCCGCGGCTAAATTAAGTTATTTAAACCATTCCCACCCTTTATGTATAAGCCGGACCACTAGTGAACACCTGCTATTACTCAAGAAAGAAATGCGTAACTATCTTTGAAACTATTGTCACAATTTGCATCGCTTATGATAATCCCACTACCAAACACACAGATTACGACCCTCTTTAATTTAAACAGTAAAAAGTTTACAAGCTTACAAATGCACTTAGGTATCGTCAATGAGATAATTAGTTCATCCTCAACTGCTAATCTGTTTAATTATATCCAAACACCAAACAATCACCTCGGCACGTTTTTCACACACCGATGACCATCAAAGGCCATGTGCCGCCGCACGTGATTTTGGCTGTCAATATAAAACCACGCAAGGGGAAAATGGGACGTCCTCTAGTACTCAATAAACAGAGAAAGCGGTTTCAGATAAGAAGGCGGAGCAAACTTTTTACAAACTGCTAACAGTGGGCGGGTTTATATGTGCAGGTTGGAACGTCTCGGTAATAATTTTTGGTCGTACGGAGAAATTTTCGGAAGTCGGCGGGATGCCTTTGATGTTTAATTTGGGCATCCGGAAGCGATTTCAGGACGTAATATACGCCGCACGTCCACCTAGCTGAAGCCCTGGCCGGTCAAAGTGTTGGCCGAGCTAGGAATTCGGGGAATCGCGTGCATGTCGTTGTTGTATACGCCGTTTTAGTGCAAGCCGCCTAGCATTTACAATTTAGCGTAATCGAGGAAAACCATAACAAACTGTACATGGCCAACTACCAAGTCGTTTAAAATCAATAAAGAAAAGCCAATAACTAGCAACATTTCAGGTTGCATAAAAAGACAGTCATAAATAAAGTGACTGAGGCCATCAATCTAATACTACATTTTATAGCATTTTCAGATATTATCTTTATTTCCCCTCATAACATTGGGACAATTCTAGAAAGTACCTTGGATTTGGTTTTGTAAGTGCATAAGCAGAAATAGGTTAAATGATATATACCCATGAAAACTCCACCCTTTTTGCCACATATAGTTGGGTTTTCCAATTACCAGTGTGTTTCAGATTGCTACATAATATATCGTGATACGTATCGTGATACGTAGTAACCATATCGCAATATATCGTGATACGAAAATTCTGACAATACCCATCCCTAGTTAATATAGGAATGTTACTGTATATGAGCATGTCATCTGCTAAAGATGTGATAGGCATCCAAATTCTTGAATTGCCATAGATCACTATGTTGTGTGTTGGCCCCTTCTCTGTATTGTCCCGTATAAAACAGGGGGACTACCAAAAGGCTGGTCCTCCCTTTCATCGGAATAGGGATCTACTTCTCTGGGCGTAGGTTCTTCCTGTCTGATAGGAATGTAAATGTCATCTGCTCTCACCTCTGGGGCACTGCAAGAGAAATGTTTAACCCATTTTGTACCAAATGGAATCTTCCTCCTTATACAGTGAAATTCCGCTATTAAGACCACCTCAAATTAAGATTTATGGTTTTAAAAGCATATCTGGAAGGTTTCTGGTGCATTTTCTTTGTGTTTCTACATCCAGTGTGCTCTAGTGGGAGACCACCTTTGGAACTGTTCAAAAGTGGTCTTAAAGACCACTTTTGAACAGTTCCAAAGGTGGTCCTAATATAGGTGTTTTACTGTATATAGCAGGAATCCATTGCAAAATTTAGGGGTGACAGGTCGTATTTTCTTCAGAATTTATTTGGAAAATCGCTGAACTTTTCGCAAACAGTGAAGGCCCTGATCAGATGCTGGGTTCTGCGGCATCTTATCTGGGCCTGCACTGTTTGCCAATTACCCGTTTCCAGGACAAAATGGGTAGAGCCACATGGATATTATGTATCCACCATTTTAACCCATTTGGCACTGGAAACCCCAAAAGGGGTAAGTGGCAAACAGTGCAGGCCGAGATCAGGGCCTACACTCTTTGCAAATGGTTCAGCCAATTTTCAAATAGATTTTGAAAAAAACACAACCTGACACCCCTAAATTTTGAAATGGACTCCTGCCATATATAAGGAGGAAGATTCCATTTGGTATAAAATGGGTGAATAAAGACTAACAACTTTTAAAACTTCTTGCCTATTTCTCTGTATACATAGGTCCAGTTGTTCAAAACTAACGATGCTGCTAGTTAATGTATTGTTAAACCTTGATCATTTTGTGTCCCATATATACTAATATTTTTGCTGTAAAAAATGTGAGAAGCTTTTGCAAATGCAAAAGATGCAAAAGCTACTCACATTTTTTCAGCAATAATACTGGTGTATTAAAGTAGCTAATCTCATACCTACTGGAAGAGTTAGCAATTTCACAATAATGAGTTTGTGAACCTAATGATGCATTGAACAATCGGTCCCTGATGTAATCAAAAAGCAACAAAAGACCACCATCCCATAATGCAGTTATTGATTGACTGTTGGGGTTTAACGACACGTCAACCCTTGTGTGTCATTTTGTCATCTCACAGAGAAAGGAAGAAAAGAGATAGCAGAGATAGTAGAGGAAATGGAAATGAAGGGACAGGTGAGAAAGAGGAAAATAAATGAAAGAACGAAACAGAATAAACAATAGCTTTCCCCCAACTCCATTACCGGCTTGCACAACTGTAAGATGAGCGGACGAGTGTAATTTTCAAGCCCTGATATCATTTTCACTTAGGAACTATACTGAATTACAATTACCGTATGTATTCAGACTGAGATGCTGCAGAATGTGGTGTCTCATCAAAGTCTACACTGCTTGCCAACCATCCAGCTATTTTTAGAAACGCCACCGGCCCCAAGGGGCCAGTAAATTGCAATGGCGATAGTGACGTTACTAGCCCTCAGGGGGCCGGTGAAAGGTCTTAGACACAGCAAGCGGCCACTTGAGGAGAGAAAAGGGCCGGTGAAACAATGTCTAATTTGCTGCATTAACCGGCCCCGGGGGTATATAAACAGTGCAAATCTCAAAACATCAACATTGTGAGCATTCTTCTGAAGAATCCATATTATTGGAAGAAACTAGACAGGAATTTGCGAAAGAAAACCTTAACAATGAACCATTATAAGCCTTACCGAGGAGTGACTGGCACAAATTGTCAGCCATTCACTTCTTACATTTATGGTTTACTTTTCGTTTGGACTAGTTGCTCTGAAGTCGGCGTTCACAAAGTGAATCCAAAACAGCCTGCCAGCGAAATGTCAGTCAGCAGAAGGCCTAGCTCATTGACAACAACACATATGTCTGTCTTTTTGTCGGATGGTAACGTGTCAACAATAAAAATCCAAGACAATGAAACTGGAGGTTGACAAAATGGCAGAAAAACACCCGACTAGGGATGATCTTAGAATATTCTCTGTCAGGTCGGGATCAATATTCATGTACATTACGCAAACATGCGTAATATAGATTGTGGGCAACCGTTAGAACCGCCTCAACGAGGCGGTTCTAACAAGTACCCACAATCTATATTTTAGAGCAGAAATAAGAAAAATAAGGTATACCCCCGGAAACCCCAGTTTTACTATATGAAAGTGGGGTTGAAGGGGGTCAAAATTATATAGGCGTGTTTTCGTGATGATAAAACGAGTTTTTCGTACACACACATTCATATTTTTAGCAACAAACATACAGTAAATTGTACTTGTTCAAAGTTTAGAACAAGTATGGTAAGGAGTTGAGGTGTCTAAATACTTAGGGTATATATGGTATGAGGTACAAAACTGTCTTGGATGGTTCTATAAGAGGTACTATTTTCAAATAAAATGAGTCATTTTTGTTCCTAATACAGAGTCCAGGGGCCAGTTGTTCAAAACTAACAACATCGTGAGTTAACATATCTTTAAAACTTTGATAATTTAATATGGCAAATATGCTAATATTTTTGCTGAAAAAATGAGAGTAGCTTTTGCATTTGCAAAAGCTACACACATTTTTTCAGCAAAAATACATGTATATTAGACTTTGTTACAACACTTAACAATTTGACCACTAACGAGGTTGTTAAGCTAACGATGCTTTGAACAACTGGCCCCTGGTTTGTGGACAAAATATTAGCTATTCTAGCAAGTACAATATCTAATGTGCTGGTATTTTTGCTGAAAAAATTTGAGTAGCTTTTGCATTTGCAAAAGCTACTCACATTTTTTCAGCAAAAATATTAGCATATTTTCAATGATAATGATCAAAGTTCAATGACACATTACCTAAAGCCATTGTTAGTTTTGAACAACCATACCCAGATTGTTGGTGCCCATTTGCACCACCTCACTGAGGCAGTTCTAACATGTACCAACAATGTATGTTTTGTAGCAAGAATTAGAACAATAATTCTGCTGAAGGCTATGTCGCACTTGAGATTATAGTAATGGATCTGAATATGTCCAATGGCACTAGGGTTGACACACAGCCTAAAGAAGAACATATTCAAACCATGAGATGTGACGATAAAAACTTCTGATGATCTGAAAGACATGGCTTGCAGTCTGCAATTATGGATTTTGTCTGTTTGCCTGATATTTCTGTATGATGGATTGACAACTGACTGATGAACTGACAAACAGATGGAAACTGGACTCCTACATTGTACCATCCTTAACCCATAAAATGCCAATCACGGCAAGTGGTAGTCTGCTTTGCCATCCGCCTGTTACCTTAAAAGTATTTTTTTGGCAAACAGTGTGGGCCCAGATCAGACTGCTCCTGTAGGAGCAGTCTGATCTGGGCATACACTGTTTGCCTGTATGCAAAAATATTTTTTAAAAAGTTTACAAAAAACATTCAGCAGAAGACATTTTCAGATGTAGTTTTTCTCAGCGTCTTATGCAACAAAAAGGATCTTTACCCTTGAAAACTGCAGTTTTCTTGATATAATGCGTGGCCAACAACTGTGACCTGTTGAACACTGTATTACAGCAGAAGTTAAGGGGAATGGGAATTTCTCTGCCATTTTTCAAAGGGAGACAACTTTCGGGACTTCCTGTTCTCTTTTCTATAAGCCCTGTCCCACTGAAAAAGGGGTCTACTCTTATAGGAAAGAATTTGCTCCTCAGGAGCAAATTCTTTCCTTTAGGAGTTGACCCTAATTGTCATGGGAGACAAAAACACATTTGAAGGAGTTGCCTCCCCTGAAGGCGTATCCATTCACCTTAAGGGACTCTTGACAGCCCCCGCTCATCGGGGCTTGAAGAAATAGATGGGCTACATTATGCTTCCATGCAGAGCTTAAACCGAGTACTGGTAAACTGCTTAGAGGAACTAAGCCTGCCCAGGCAAAGCGATGCGAGTCAAACCATCCATGCTTATAAACCCTATTGGTTTCATTGGATGGCAGGGCTTGAGATGTCATTTCATCTCAATGCCGGGTAAAAGTCCAACAAAATTGGAAGCAGAGTCCCCAAAATGATCTATACAGTGTTGATGGGGATGTTGAACCTCAAATCAAACAAGTCAAATTAAGGGAATCTTGAAAACAGAGTTCGCTGGTATAATGTGGAGTCAAAAAGGGTGACTTGTTAACAATATGGTATAGCAGAAGTGAAGGAACTTACCCTGTATCATAGATATAAGCCGCCGGAATCATGATACACAATGCCGCAATACTGAGCCACGTGGTGAGATAGGCATGAGGGTGCCACTTGAATGGATTTTCATCAAATAATGTGAAGAATAAGAATACAACTGGTGTTTGAATTGTCTGTAAATAGAAATACAGTTACACGTGCCTCTTTGTTGCATCTCACACCACTTAAGGGGAATGGAAATAACTTCAGGGAAGGCAACTCTGCAAAAGAATTTTTGTCACCCATGTCAATAGGGGTCAACTCTTAAAGGAAGGAATTTGCTCCTGAGGAGCAAATTCTTTCCTTTAAGAGTAGACCCCTTTTTCAGCAGGACAGGGCTTATAAAAGGGCCAACAGGAAGTTCCAAAAGTTGTCTCCCTTTGAAAAATGGCGGAAAAATTTGCCAGGTGTTCCCATTTCCCTTAAGTGAAACATAATTAACTAAATAATTAATTTAGCCACACCCATTTCTGACTGTCAGCCAATCAAATTACTTGATATACACTAATTGTGTACAGTAAATCAACACCAACACGAAATAATCTTGATCATGTATTAACATCAACGTTTAGCCATCATGGCTTCTTCAGGATGCTATAAACAATAGACAAAGATGACGTCGCACATGAAAACATAACGTGATGCAGTGCGCCACGCCAGCTATGTTACACAAAACATAGCAGCAATGTACAAAAAGTAATCCAGAACACAGCAATTCACACAACATACATGCTGACTGAGAAAACCAAGATTAGGGTCTGGGTTATATACTCTATTCATGTGAATACGAAAACTGAATGACAAACAGTGTAGATCCTGTTCAGATGGCTTCTTCTTCAGATGCCATCTGATCTGGATCTACACTGTTTGCAAAGACTAAGGTTGTCATGTTCAGCAGGATACAGGTTAAAGGTAATTACATGTATTAATTGCTATATAGGCCTATTATTTATAGTTTTATCCCAAACTGAGAATTCCAGTCTGTGGCACAGGGGCTTGTAACAATATCTTCTTATAGTCAAGGTAGGCTAATATTTACCTATGAAATAGACAAGTGTCTATATAATGGTTTATAATAGCTTATTTTTGACTTTAAGAAGACATTGTTACAGTGTTCTTCTGTAGCATGGACCATAATGGTTTGTCTTTGAGTGTGTGTATCGCTTATATTTTTTGTTTTGGATGGCTGGTTGGCCGCTTTGTGGGAGGGTGACTGTCCTTTTGGCTTTCTACTGTTGATGTTTCCACTGGGGTCTGGTTGTTTCATGGTTGTGTTTCTTTCCCTTTGGTGTCTCTGGTGGGAGCTGTGGGTTAATTGTATTGATTCATGATCATTGCCTAAACTTCTCTGGAACGCTTCAAGACTGCCTGTGACAAACAGGTAGGTGGAAAACTGGGGCCTGGAAGGCCCAAGATGACCTGGAAGCAGCTTACAGAAAGAGATTGCAGAGAATGGAAGCTCTCCTATTGATCCTCATGATAGACAAGCCTGGAGATCTGGTGTAAGATCTACCATGCGTGCAGCAAGCCAGCTACCTGGAAGGGGGTCCACTTATGTGGACGTTGCCCTTGTACCTGCATGTTAATATAAATCTGTTGATGATGATTCTATTTTACAAGCTGCTGTACTCTCTGGTTGTTTTAATATGAGACTCATCTATAGAACGCAACACAATAAGTCACACTATAAGAAAGTGACTTGTTTATGCCAAGCACCTACTAAACAACACTGGCAAAGATTGCAGACCAAAATCAATTGTTAACCCTTATCCTGCCGAATAAATCTATTTAGTCGCACCCACTGCTGACTATTAACCAATCAAATTACTTAATATAATGACTTCGTACATTTTACAAACTCCATGACAAACAGTGTAGATCCTGATCAGATGGCTTCTTCAGAAGCCATCTGATCTGGATCTACACTATTTGCAAAGCTAGGGGTTGTCATGAACAGCAGGATAAGGGTTACAAAGTATGTCAACAACTTGAATATACAAGTAGGGATCGACCATGGTTTTTCATGCATTAATATTTACCGAATCCCGAGGAAGCTGTTCGAACATTAAGTGGCTAGGCCGAGTATTCAAATATCTTCTGAGGGATCTGGATAATGTTAATGCAGTGATATAACCCCGATTCTAATGCACTTACATATGTAACGCGATGTCTGATTGGATAGCATCAAAAATTTGCGACAGTATATTCCACGATATACTGTCGGAAATCCGACGTCACCACGTAACGTCGTTTTTATTGGCTGATATTTGGTTTTACGTAGCTCACAACGCCTGCCGCTTTGTGCAAAATAGTACATTAGAATGGGGGGGACAACTGCACTTTACCGGTCGGTAATTTTCCGAAGGAAAATCCACGTGAGGTAGGTAACTAGGGCGTGTATAAAGAACCGCGCGTGAGCGCGGTGAAAAAAAGAAAATGAAGCAAAAAAAGGCAAAAATAACGTCAGAAATGAAAAGATTGCACCTTTTTATGGTTAAAACCAAAGTTTTTAACCGTAGGTTGTAACTAAATATCCGAAAATCAGACCACGACATCAACCTGTTTGGAGATTCTCCCCTCCGGAAGTTGTTAACTGCGCAGATAGGGCGGAGCTTAAGATGTCGTGTTTCATTGGCTGAAACGTTAATTATTCAGGTTGACCTTTGGCTTCTTGCAACGGCCACTCAGCGTCCATAGCGTTCGTAAATGTAAACAAAAACACGTTTGAGCTGTAAAAATGTAAATAATGCCATTTGTGTATGATGATCTGTATGAAATATGTCGCGATAAAAGGAATTTGATAAATTGGTTACAAGAAAGAGAGCTTCTGGGAGATTTTGGTGGTATATGTACAAATTGTTTGAAGGGAAATGTGTATTTAAGAACAGACAAGTCATACAGCAAGGACCAAGTGGTTTGGAAGTGCAGCAAATGTGACAAGAAAACATCAATTAGGGAAGGTAGTTGGTTTTCAGGAAGTCATCTGTTGTTAGAACAAGTAATTAAACTTACATATTATTGGGTTTATAAGTTACCAAGTGAATTTGTGGTTAGAGAATTAAGAATTGGAAGTGAGCACACCATTGCAGATTGGTACAATTTTGCTAGGGAAGTATGTATTGAAATAATTAAAAGTGAAAATGAGCAAATAGGTGGAGTAGGTAAAGAAATTGAGATAGATGAATCTAAGTTTGGAAAGCGTAAATACCACAGAGGCAAGCGGGTGGATGGTGTATGGGTTTTCGGGGGAATAGAGCGCGAAAGTAAAAAGTGTTTGTTTGAAATTGTAGAAGACCGTTCTGCGGCAACATTAATACCCATCATTCAAAGGTATGTCAAGCCTGGCTCGGTGATATTGTCTGACTGCTGGAAGGCATATAGCTCCTTAAAGGATGAAGGATATACACATTTGACAGTGAACCATTCTGTGACATTTAAAAATAAAGAAACTGGTGCATGCACAAATCTCATAGAAAGTACATGGAATGCCGTGAAAAAATCCTTTCCTAAATATGGAAGTCAAAAACAATTCTATGACAGCTATCTAGTTGAATACTGCATAAGAAAAAAATACTTAAATGATGCTGATGATAAATTCATGACATTTTTAACTCTTATAAAGAAAGTATATCCAGGACAAAAAAGAATGCCACTGACAGAAAAAACATCAACTCAAATAAATGAACAACCTGAAGCATCTGAGCCAGCCAATTCCATTCTGGTAGATATCTTTGATGACTAATAATATAGTGATTTCAGGTAAGCTTCTTCTACTTGTTTGTTGCTGGCTTTGTTGCTTACAGTAAGTTGTTTTGTTAATGGGGGCTATAGCCCCCACACCCCCATTGTTTCTGTGCAATTATCATGTAATGCTAGATATTATCAATATCATACAATGCAGTATATAATTATTTCGGTAAATGATAAAAATATTGTATCTCAAATGACCTAGAAAGGCTACAAAACTTAGTTGAATCAACACCTCGGACCCGTTGGAAAAAAACAAGATGGCGGACAAGGCAACTGTAAACAAAGATCTAGACCACGCCCCCTTAGCAACGTTTGACACCTGCGCACTAGGTAAAAAAAAGATGGCGGCGACCGACCGGTAAAGTGCAGACTAACCGAATGGGGATAACTGTATTGAAAATTGTCATTTGGGGAGGTAAATCGGTGGTTTTACGGTCGCAAATTCCGTTTTGATTCTCCGCTGAAGCGTCGCCGTAAAACAAAATTTCCGACCTTAAAACCACCGATTTACCTCCCCAAATGACAATTTTGAATACAGTTATCCCCTAAATGGCTTCATGCAGTTTGTGAGTGATTCGCTGGAGTTTCCACATCGATAAAATCCACAAAAATGAAATTCATTTCTCTAATAAAACATATTTTCCTATGATTCTGCTCAATTATAGACATTGTCACACTACAATAGCTTGAATACCTTTGGGTTCATGAAAATTTGTTCGAGGCCGGGGTAGTTCAAACTACCGAGGGTTAACCCTTGTCCTGCTGAGCACGGATATGCCTTATTTTCCAAACAATGAAGATCCAGATCAGATGGCTTCTGACGAAGCCATCTGATCAGGATCTACATTGTTTGCCATTCAGATTGTGAATTTGTTGCAATAATTTACATCAACAATCTGATTGGTTGATAATCAGTAGTGGGTGTGGCATATTTGAATATTCAGCAGGACAAGGGTTAATCATAGTGACAGGCTACGAGGCATAATGGGATGACTTAAGGATATTTTTATACTTTGGATAAAGGTATGTTGTGTACTCATTAGAATCACTTCATTGAGGCAATTCTAATGAATATACACAAAATATAATGGTATTTTGTGTGTACTCATTAGAATTGCCTCATTGAGGCAATTCTAATGAATATACACAACATACCTTTTCAAGACAAAATCAGAAAAAAATCCTAGATATATGGATATCTAGCTATGCAGGAAGAATTATCTAGGGACTCGAGAATGAGTTAGAATTAGCCATGGAAAATGAGTTAGAATTAGCCATGGAAAATGAGCCATCTGTGTTCCAGTTATCAAAATTTCACTGTATATGGAATTTCCAATAGACTACTACGGTAAGCCTTTTTACTATTTATTGCAGATTTCTTATATAATATATATCTTATATATTATATAAGCTATCTTATTTAACACATAAGATATTTTATATAAATAAGATATATAATGTGTTAAATAAGATATCTTATATAATATATAAGATATTTTATATATTATAATCAGATATCTTACATAGGATATAAGATATCTAATATGCTCAAACATACATCTTATTTGGTAATTTAGAAATTTTATACATGTATATCATATGATATCTCATATAGTATATAAGGTTTCTTATATATTATGTCAGGTATATGTAAGATATCTGCATTAGCATATAAGATATCTGGTTTTCAGAATAAATAGTAAAGTGGCTTGCCATAGACTACTGTACAGTGCAACTTACTTTAATGATTGCCAAGTAGTTAGCCCCTTCAAGGTACCTCAAGAAGTATGTATTAGAGACTCTCATGACTACCAAAGATATAGTACAAAGCACAGCAAATATGATCACAGCCCCACTGCAGCCACCTTGACCAAAATAACACTTGATGTTAAACCAGAAACTGTGAAAAGTAAAACAGAAAGAATACAGAACATTTACAGGGGCCCAGTTGTTCAAAACTAACGATGTCATTGGTTAACATAGTTAAAACTTTGAACATTGAAGATTGCTAATATACTAATAATTTTAGCTGAAATAATGTGAGTAGCTTTTGCAAATGCAAAAGCTACTCACATTTTTTGCAGCTAAAATACCACTGAATTAGATACTGTAGTTACTATAACAGTTAACACTTTAGCCACTTACAGGCTCGTTTAGCTTACAGTGCATTGAACAAGTTAAAAATTTAGCCACTTACAAGCTTGTTTCGCTTACAATGCTTTGAACAAGTTAACAATTTAGCAACTTACAGGCCCTTTAGCTTACAATGCTTTGAACAAATGGGTCAGGATGTTTATAGTTCTATCACGATTTTAACACATTCTCTACAAAACCTTTAAAAAAATTGCATTATGTAAAAATTCATTATTATGCACATTACTAATGTAGTATGTGCACTCATGTCCAATTGATAACATCATGTAAAAAATACCCCTTTAATGAACATACCTGTAAACACCATTTTATACATAGAAAACTGGGGTTTACAGGGGTATACAATTATTTTTATTATTTTTGCGCCAAGACATAAATTTAGGATACTTGTTAGAACAGCCTCAATGTGAATGTTCTAATTTGCACCCACAACCTATGTTTGGAGTATAAATAAGAAAAATATCAGAAATTTTCATCAGAAATATGACTTTTTTAAATCTTAGGACATTGAGAAAAACAACATCTGAAAATTTCTGTCTGCTTATGCCGTATGCTGAATCTTTTTGCAAACTATTTAAAAATATTTTTGCATACAGGCAAACAGTGTGGACCCAGATCAGACTGCTCCAACATGGTCCATATTATTTGGAAAAATGACTTATAAAGTAACTGGCAGACGACAAAACAGGCGACAATTTTCGTGACTGGCATTTTATGGGTAAAGAAATGGAAGGTGCACTATGTCACATTGATGTCTTATCATAATGATGTTGGATGTGATACATTGTATTTTCTTCTGCTGACATCAGCATATATTTTCGTTCTATATACACCACAACCTCATTATAACACGGTTCGTTAAAACGCGATTTTGGATATAACACGGTTTCAAGATGGATCCCAAAAAATATATAGATTATATAGAAAAATGACCATAAATGGTCATTTTTCTATATAATTTATACATTTTTGTCTGGATATAACGTGGTTGTTTAACTAACACGGTTTCTGCTTTGGACCCAATGAATAGTGTTATAAAGAGGTTGTGGTGTATAGAGGATATTTACTTTTTTGAGATGAATACCAAAAATAATTCATCAAGTGTGTTGAAAACATCAGAATTTTCATGGGTTTTCTGTTCGACAGCCCATCAAATACAATTTAGGTCATGTTTAGTCAGTCAGTATACCTAACAATACTTTTCTTTGGTGGGCTTATACTGTAATTATTCTTTCACCAGAAGTTGACGACCATCCTTCTTGAACCATCATAAGGGATGAAATGACTGAATCCAACATTTCATGATTAATCTCTACGAAAGAATGTTGCCAATCCAGCACGTCTAGAACCTAGAACCTGCAACCTCTGTATAACCGTCATTTGTGTATCCAACTCCTTTTTTTTATTTTTATGGCAAAATGAGAACAAATTTCTCTTAATTCTCCTTGTTTTGTTTGTTTGTGCTGAGGCTTTATGTCCCCAAAAACACTATTTAGGTAACTTGCGATTTTGTGGGACTTTTACCCGACATTGTTATGAAATGACATCTCAAGCCCAACCGACCAAAGAAACTGCTAGGGTTTAACTCTTATCCTGCTGTTCATGACAACCCTTTTCTTTGCAAACAGTGTAGATCCAGATCAGATGCCCATCTGATCAGGATCTACACTGTTTGACATTGAATTTATGAATTTGTAGGAATAAATTACATTAAGTAATCTAATTGGTTCAAAGTCAGAAATGGGTGTGGCTAAACTGAATATTCAGCAAGAGAAGGGTTAAGGGAGCTGTAGCTGTGATAGCAACTTACACCTTGGCAAAGTCAGTAATTCCCTCCGTCATACCAAACCCTGGTATAATGTCTGTCCAGAAGAGAACAACAAGGGAGATAAGGCTGTAGAAATAGCACCAGAATAACACGTAAGCCATGTTGATATCTTCACCATTATTATGTCTGTCCTGACTAGGATTCTGCACAGCTTTTTCAAAGGATGTTGCGACAATGGCCAGTGGAATCTGAAGGAGAAGATAACAGTTAACCCCCGTCCCCGCCCATAGGGGCTTGAGGAAATATATGGGCTGCATGATGCTTCCACGCAGAGCTGAATCAAGCCCGCACACACTAGCACTGGTAAACCGCTTAGAGGATCTAAGCCTGTCCAGGAACTGCAGTGCGTGGCGGACTGTCCATGCTAATAAAAACTATTGGTTTCATTGGGCGACAGGGCTTGAGATGTCATTTCATCTCAATGTCTGGTAAAAGTCCAACAAAATTGGATAGGGAGCTTTCCACTAAATGTTTTCCATAGGCGACAATAGTAACCTTTTACCTGCTCCCACAAAAACTACACATACAAAACTTTTCAAACCTTACTTGTTTATAGAGCCATCCTAGCCCAACAAGTTAATGAGAAAAAATCCACATGTTGACCGCCTCATTTTCAAGTTACAGTCAACCATCTTTGTTTACCTGCTAGAATGGATTAAATAAAACCAACATTTTTAAAGGAGGGGTGACCATATAAAATCAGCAAAAATTTCTTTGAGCTTGCAAATATATTTATAAAACATGCATCATTTTAGTCCCTTATACCTATCATTTTCTCACATTGAAATAAAACATGGGATATATATCCAATGGAAGCAAGTCTGGTATTTAGAACGCAACTAAAAGCTCTGTCCCAAAGTGATAAAACCCGGTACCTCCAAGTATTTAGTGCAATGCTACCTATACCAAACCCCTATTTTCTTTATGTTGCATCAAAAGAATTGCCAAATAGAAATTTAGGTCATATGTAATAATTTAGTCATGCATAATAAAAGTTCAGTCACACAGAATCTTTCAAGTTTGCGAAAAAGTTATCGCTTTCAGATTCAACAATGAAAGCCGAACAAACCATAGTTTTTGAAAGGCGCAAAAGTTTATCTCCTTCTGGAATGGAACCCAGACACCGGCTTGCATCAGTGGTTCTTCTCCAATGTCTTTGGAACAATTCATTCCTAAAATGCACAGAATTATGCCTAAATAGCACCAATACTCATTTTTATGGCTATTTTCTCACCTACACCCCCTATTTAAAGTAAAAATGGCATTCTGAGGATATTTTGAGGACAAAAATGCCAAGAAAATGTTAATAAATGCCTTAATGCCATGAGGAATAGCTGAATATATCTGTCCACAACCTTTTACATGAAAACAATGAAATAGAACTTATAACAGATGAGAAAACTTATCCGGATATTGCAGCGGGCTGTTCTGAGAGACAATTTTGAAGTTTTGCTTTGGTTTGAGACATAGTCCTAGTGTCATGAAACCTTACACTTATATTCCAGATGGAGTTGATTCTTTCTTGTGTTTGTGCAAATACAATTACTGCAAGTCTCCTTTCCAAACACATCAATACAAACTGATTTACATGGCTTCAAAGTACCCCCCCCCCTCCCAAGAACATAGGTCAGAGGCAAAAATTCACCAAATACATCCAGTTAGACCTAAATTAGCATTAACATCACATTTTTTACAGTATCTATGGCAAAATACATGCCATATGATACATTTTATGAAACAGAATTGGAGAGAACCTACAAATGTGTGGAAATACTATGTAATGACTGAAAACAGGATAGTGGTCTACTTTTGCTATAGGGAGCTTTCCACTAAATGTTTTCCATAGGCGACAATAGTAACCTTTTACCTGCTCCCACAAAAACTACACATACAAAACTTTTCAAACCTTACTTGTTTATAGAGCCATCCTAGCCCAACAAGTTAATGAGAAAAAATCCACATGTTGACCGCCTCATTTTCAAGTTACAGTCAACCATCTTTGTTTACCTGCTAGAACGGAGTAAATAAAACCAACATTTTTAAAGGAGGGGTGACCATATAAAATCAGCAAAAATTTCTTTGAGCTTGCAAATATATTTATAAAACATGCATCATTTTAGTCCCTTATACCTATCATTTTCTCACATTGAAATAAAACATGGGATATATATCCAATGGAAGCAAGTCTGGTATTTAGAACGCAACTAAAAGCTCTGTCCCAAAGTGATAAAACCCGGTACCTCCCAGTATTTAGTGCAATGCTACCTGGAAGCAACGTCTCCAAAATGACCTTTACAGTGTTGACGGGGACGTTAAACCTCAAATCAAACAAAACAAATCACCTGCAATTAAGACTATTTCTGCTTTTAAAAGGTTATTAGAAAGATGCAGTTATTCTTTCATTGTTTTTTTCAGCAAACAGTGTCCCGTGTCTAGGTACCACCTTTGGGACTGTTCATAAGTGGTCTCTAAGACCACTTTTGAACAGTTCCAAAGGTAGTCTTAATAGAGGAATTTTACTGTACTTGCGTAATTTATTCTTATAAATTTACCAAATGAATGACAAACAATGAAGAAGCCATCTGATCTGAATCTACACTGTTTGCAAAGGTAGAACATAACCTGGTTCAGCAGGACAAAGGTTAACCCTTGCAGTGCCAAGAAACATTCTACAGCAGACAACATTCTGAGTGTTGAAAAATATTTTTCAGAGAAACAAAGACCCGACCTTTCACACGAATCATCTACCCAGATCTACTAAGCAAAATGTTACTCACATTTTTTAGCAAAACCAGTTGTATTTGGATCTTCTTATAAATAGCTATGATAAGGAATAGTAATAACAATAATCAAGGCATTAACCCATTTTGTACCAGAAACCCCAAAACGGGTACCCGGGCAAACAGTGCAGGCCCAGATCAGACGCTGCAGAACGCGGTGTCTGATCAGGGCCTCAACTGTTTGCTAAAAGTTCAGTCATTTTCCATATAAATTTTGAAGAAAACAAAACCTGACACCCCTAAATTTTGAAATGGACTCCTGCTATATGTATGGAGGAAGATTCCATTTGGTACAAAAAGGGTTAATTTCTTCATCTCCATAGCCCAAGATAAGAGGGGGTATCCACCATATTATTTTCCTAATTTCTGCATGAAAACATATATTGTGGGTACTCATAAGAAACACCTCATTGAGGCACTTCCAATGAGTACCCAGAACATAAGTTTTCGTATAGAAATAAGGAAAATACTTTTCAGTACTTTTCAGAATAAAAAAGTGCCTTATCTGGACCTATGCAGAAATATATGTTGTAGGTGAGTGAGCGAGTGTTTGAGTTCTACGTCCCACCAACAGCTAAGGTCATACGAAGACAGTACCTCGGTTTAAAGACTCATCTGAAAGTCTGGAGAAGCCCGGGATCGATCCTGCAATCCCTGGTTTACAAGGCGAGTAGCGTAACCACAACACCACGGAGGCTTCTAATATGTTGTAGATACTTGTGTTCAAATAGGCCATGGCTAAAAAGTTAGTGACCAGTATTTTAGTTAATTTCTGCAAATCTATGGTACATACATAACCCAGAAAAAAGCACATTGGCCACAATACACCACCAACACCCTCAGCACCTCCGACTGACTTCCTCGACTCTGTGGATTGAAGTTCCGGAAATATGTCTGGGATAAGGGCTGTAAATTCTGCTATCAGAACCAAAGCAGCACACACAAACTTCCTGCAGGTAGGACGTCTTCGCAGCATTATATACCTGTTAAACAGACATAGAGACAAGGTTTTGATTCAAAAAAGTTAAAATTCTGAAGGTGATCCTTATTTATCTTTACCCCACATAACACTGTTCATAAAACATGTTTTTTGGATACAACAGTGTTTAACAAGAGCTCCCTAAGTGGAGCATTAAATATACGCCCGTGGCAATTCAAAAGATGAAGCATACCGATATATATACTGATTGCTGTACAAGTTTGGGTTTGTGGAATGTAACCAAGAAACAATATGTGCCCCATATATTCTTACCTGGCACTATTAATAACCCTCAAAGGCTCAAACTACCTGTCTCCAACAGATTTTCATAGTCGGTATTATTTGGTGGACCATAACCTCAAAATCATAACTCTGGCAATAAGTGGTGGACTGTAACCTTGAAATAATAATCACTGCTCCACATCATAGTCTAACTACAGTTGACTCTCGTTATCTCCACCCCCCCTATCTCGACCCTATCACTTATGTCGAACCAATTTCTAAGTCCCGAATATTTCCGCTATATATTTATTGTATTTCAACTTCGCATGTGTCGAACTACTTTTAAGTCGACACTAGGGAGACAATATGCCATTTTTGCCCAAAACTAATAGGCTTTGTGATCCTGTGATCTAGGAAATGAGGTCAAGGTCACCAAAATCTGATCAACTATTTGGTACAGTGTAATAATATATTTTATTAGTTTGACCAAAATTCAGCTATTAGTTCATGATTAAGGTACAGAAAAGCCTTTTTTGGCCGAAATTTGGGTTTTTGAGAGCCTGTGCCCTAGAAAACAAGGTCAAGGCCAACAAAATCTAATCAAATCTCAGGTATGTTGTAATGAGATGTTGTACAAAGTTTGATCAAATTTCATGAGTTTGTTCATGAGATGGGGTGCAGACAAGCCATTTTTGGCTCATAAATGACAGTTTTTGGGAGCCTGAGAGGCTGAGACTTTCAAAATGAGATCAAGGTCACCAAAATTAAATCTTTCATAGGTTTTAAAGGTGCATTATTGAGCTACCGGGTCTCAATTTTTTTTTTCTGGTTTTTATCTTCAATGCATACTCCATTGTCATGTGTACACTTTTGGAGCCAAATACAGCTTCAGAACTTTGTGAAGATGGTCGTTTTCATTCCTGTTTACTCTTCGCTCTGAACATGTATTCAGAATTTCTGTTCTAAAAATAAATTTGTCACTTTACACATACATGGCGACAGTATCGTTTCTGAGTGTCGTTACTTATGGCATGATATTCAGCATCATATTTATTTCCGATTCAGGCATGGCCTAAGCAAACAAGGCCAAAAATGAACGTTGCATAACGTCATATATGGGGATTCTATTTTTGTTACGAACTAAAAATAGATCTAACTAGTGTTCGAAACCCAGTTAGGGAATCCCTCTCAAACTCGTTTACCTGTCATCATAATTGTTCGCATTTTTGCATAAAATGCATTCATTTGTATTGTTATATGCATTTTATTTTTGGAAGCATTTTTTCCGGATAGCTCAATAATGCACCTTTAAGGGGAATGGATACACCTTCAGGGGAGGCAACTCTTGCAAAAGTATTTTTGTCTCCCATGTCAATTGGGGTCAACTCTTAAAGGAAAGAATTTGCTCCTGAGGATTTGTTTGATTTTAGGTTTAAAGTTCCCATCAACACAGTATAGGTCATTTTGGAGACGTTGCTTCCAATTTTGTGGGACTTTTACCCGACATTGAGATGAAATGACCTCAAGCCCTGTCGCCCAATAAAACCAATAGGGTTTATAAGCATGGACGGGCCGACTCGCACTGCGGTTCCTGGACAGGCTTAGATTCTCTAAGCGGTTTACCAGTACTAGTCTGCGGACGGTTTCAGCTCTGCGTGGAAGCATTGCTCCTGAGGAGCAAATCTCTGAGCAAATTCTTTCCTTTAAGAGATTTGCTCCTCAGGAGCAAATTTTTTCCTTTAAGAGTAGCTTTAAGAGATTTGCTCCTCAGGAGCAAATTCTTTCCTTTAAGAGTAGACCCCTTTTTCAGTGTGATAGGGTTTATAGAAAAGAAGTCCCAAAAGTTGTCTCCCTTTGAAAAATGGCAGAAAAATCTGTCAGGTGTTCCCATTCCCCTTATATAGTACCAAATTCGACCGTAATGCATGACTTCATTTAGGAGGTAGAGTGCAGACAAGCCTTTTTTTGCCCAAAACAGATATTTTGTTTAGAAGTCTGTGAACTTGAAAATAAAGTTAATGTTCCCAAATCCAAAGTGAATATTTGGAACATTGTAGTGATATACTGTACTTAGTTTGACCTAACTTCAACATTTTGTCCATTAGACAGGGTGCTGACAAGCCATTTTTGGTCCAAATTGGACATTTTGGGAAGCCTGTGACCTTAAAAATAAGGTCAAGGTCACCAAAATCCAATAAAATCTTTTGTATGTTGCAACGATAGATTGTACCAATATTCATAAATTTGTTCCTGAAACACTGAGCAGACAAGTAATTTTTGGTCCAAAATAAACCATTAGTTTTCGGGAGTGTGTCACCTTCAAAACGTGGTCAAGGCCATAAAAATCTAACGACTGTTTTCCCCTATCCTAGTGATGTAACCATGTAAGTTTGGTAATATTCATACATTGCTTTAAGAGATACATGTATTGTGATTTAAAGTGCTGTCACTTAGATGCTTACGCAAAAGGGGATCTGTACCAAAAACAGTATGTCCTCCTCCCCTTAAGTGGATGGAACATAACTATTGACCTGCTGAATAAATCAGTTAGGCCACACCCATTCTGACAATCAGCTAATCAGATTACTTGATGTAATTTTTTCCTACAAGCCAGTTCACAAACTGAATGTCAAACAGTATAGATAACTGATCAAATGGCTTCTTTGAAGCCATCTGATCAGTATCTACACTGTTTGCAAATTTTGAAGGTAACGCATTTTTTGGTACAACAGGACAAGAAATAACTCTTATCATGCTGTTCACGACAACCCCTATCTTTGGAAACAGTGCAGATCCAGATCAGATGGCTTCTGAAGAAGCCATCTGATCAGGATCGACACTGACATTAAGTTTATAGCTTTGTAAGAATAAATTACATCAAGTAATCTGATTGGTTCAAAGTCAGAAATGGGTGTGGCTAAACTGAATATTCAGCAAGAGAAGGGTTAACATAATTCATTACCTGACAACAAAAGTCACTGGAACATAGAAGTTTGTAGCTATTGACTGAAGATATGGTGCTGTTCGACAACCACTTGATGCATACACAAAGCAAACTCCAGCCAAAGTGTCCGATACTCCTATCAATAAGAACTGCTTCTTTGGATAGGCCCTCTCACGGTCAGTAATCTGTCCCGGGTAACAACACCAGGAGACAAACACAATTACACCAAACAGAAAGACATATATAAAGTTTACTATAAACATTGTCGTGTATGCATCAATATGATATTCCGAGGTGTAGTTTCCACATGTGTTGGTGGCATTTCCAGTTTCGTCCAGGGCATCAAGCCACAGAGGAGTGAGAATGGAAGATCCCGCACTGGATAGCACACACACAATAATGAGGAAGAGACACACTCGTCTCGATATTTCTGTATCCTCCTTCACTGATTCCATCACTGCCCAAATGTGATAGTTGTTTTAACACGAATCACCCTTCAACATCTAGAATGTCCACATCAGCATCATAGGCAGCCTGATATATGGAAACAGAAATTATCTATCATTTACCCCTAAGATGCCAAGAAAACTACATTTGAAAATGTCGTCTGATTATGTCGTCTGCTGATTTTTTTGCAAACTTTTCAAAAATATTTTTTGCGTACAGACAAACAGTGTGGGCCCAGATCAGACTGCTCCTATAGGAGACTGCTCCTACAGGAGCAGTCTGATCTTGGTCCACACTGTTTGCAAAAAAATTACTTTTAAGGTAACAGGCAGACGGCAAAGTAGACAACACTTGTCGTAATTGGCATTTTATGGATTAATATACATGTATATGGATATAGAAATTATTCATCATTTACCCTTAACCTGCTGAAAACGACAACACCTATCTTTGCAAACAGTAAAGTTCCAAATCAGATGGCTTCTGAAGAAGGTATCTGATCAGGATCTACACTGTTTGTCATGCAAATTGTGACTTGAATGAATACATTGTATTCAGTATAGTAATTTGATTGGTTAATAGCCAGCAATGGGTTTGGCTAAATCAGTTTATTCAGCAGGATAAGGTTTAACCTTTATCCTGCTGTTCACGAAAACCCCCAACTTTGCAAACAGGGCAGATCCAGATCTTCAGAAGCCATCTGATCAGGATCTACAATGTTTGTCATTAAGTTTGTGAATTTGAACGAAAAAATTATATCATGTTATCTCATTGGCTGATAGTCAGAGATGGTGTGGCTAAATCAAATATTCAACAGGATAAGGGTTTATACCATAATTCACCATGAAGCTCTGCATGCAGTCAAACTTCAATATGTACACCTAATGTAAACCTATAGATAACAATGTACGTCATACGTCCATGAACGTATCGAGACATGATTTTCAGTGACGTTAAGTGACGTCATTCTAAACCATGGTTCTCTACGATCTGATTGGGCATTGGTGACCCCAATGCTGTTCCGCTCTTTGTAGAAAAACAGCATGTAAATGTTTTCCAGCTTTAAAAATTTGCCCTATAAGCATTTTTTTGGCTCAGTGATGAGGAGCAAAGAATGTAATTATAAGAAATAAACTTTTCTGCTGTTCATGAAAGTACTCACATTTAAAATAAAGGCGTCATAAAAATCCTAAAAAATTGGACTCCTTGAGGACTTGCTGTAATTCTCCTAAAATTTTAATGGGTTTGTTTCACAATCTAGCAAGGAGTCCAAAAAGTAGAGATGGAGTGGCAAACAGTCAGACTGCTTAGGAGCAGTCGGATCTGGGTCTACACTGTTTGCTTAGGCCTGTCTGTCCAAATACTAAGGATCATTACAAACCTTGTAAATTGTGTGTACTTATTAGAATCGCCTCAAACAGTTTCTATAGAAGCCATCTGATCAGGATCTACACTGTTTGCATTCAGCATTTCAAGCAATTTAACTGGCTCACAGTCAGAAATGAATGTGTAAAATTAATTCAGTCAGCATCGGAGCATGATTAGATAGCTCAGTGGTTAGTGCATTTGCTAGAAGCCTCCAATTCCTTCCCCGGTAGTGGTGATAAATTTTTGGCGTCCGAACACCATTGGCATCAATTGTAGAGATGAATGTCATAAGGTGCACTGTCCTTCAGATCGAGACATTAACTGCTGTGCAGGGAGGGTCATACCTTGTGCAGCTTAAAGATCCCTGCTGTAATTACATGATTACTGTGTAGGCTTTCTGGAGTGTATATACATGTAATGAATGCCATCTGTTTCCACCTCCCCCCACCCCAACACACACACCCCTACCCCTGGGAATAAGGCAAAATTGAAAGAAAGAAAGAAAAAGTGATGAAGACATTCAATGGCTCAAAAACATCTTTGGGGCCAAAAAAATTTTGTCAGCATCAGGCCATTTCTTTCTCCACACTGAATGTGCCCTTTTCTTTCCATGAAATGCCCTTTTGTGATGAGAATCATTCCCCGTTTTGGTCAACACTGCTAAACAATAGTGGAGCTTGGTAGCTCAGTGGTTAGTGCATTTCCATTGATGCTAGAGGCCCTAAGTTCGATTCCCAGCAGCGGTTATAAAATTGCGGGGTCCGAATATGCTCCACTGGCATCATCTGCAGGGATGAATTCCACAAGTGCATGGTCCTTTGGATCTGGACGTTAACTGGAGGCCCCCTGTGCAAGGAGAACCATCCAATGTGCAGGTTAAAGATCCCTGATGAAATTACATGATTACTGTATAGGCTTCATCCTGGAGTGTATGTAATGTACACCTGCGAGTAATGATATCGCAGTACATCACAACCTCTTTATAACACTGTTAATGGGGTCCAAACAGAAACCGTGTTAGTTAAACAACCGTGTTATATCCAAACAAAAATGTATAGATTATATAGAAAAATGACCATTTATGGTCATTTTTCTATATAAATGGTCATTTTTCTATATAATCTATATATTTTTGGGATCCATCTTTTGTTGTGTATCAGTAGAAAACCTGGAGTGTATGTAATATACAACTGCGGTAATGGTCAAATGTGACCGACGCAGTATTAGAAGATAGATAGATAGAATTAAGAAAGATCGAAAAAACAAACAAAAAACATGCCCTTTTCATGGCTGAAAGTCTGAAACTTCCTTTGCTGATGTGATCATTTTTTTCCTGTGCCGCTAGACAATAAAGAATGTATCATCTAGCCTTGAAATGAGGTTTTACGTCCCCATCAACACTATTTAGGTCATTTTGGAGATGTTGGTTGTTAGTGCACTTGCCTCTGATGCTAGAGGTCCCGGGTTCGATCCCTGGCAGCGGCGATAAAATTTCGGTGTCCGAACATGCTCCATTGGGATCATTTGCAGGGATGAATGTCATTAAGTGCACCGTCCTTCGGATCGGGACGTTAACTGGAGGCCCCCTGTGCAGGGAGAACCATCCCCTGTGCAGGTTAAAGATCCCTACCGTAATTACATGATTACTGTGTAGGCTTTCATCCTGCAAAACTGGAGTGTATGTAATATACACCTGCGGTAATGGTCGAATGTGACCGACGCAGTATCAGAAGATAGATAGATAGATGTTGTATGGTCGTCCACCCGGTTTTCAACTACACTCGGTTTTCGACGATATAAGCGGCCGCGAGATTTTCGCTTGAATTTCGACGTCACAATCTTTCTAATATTAACTTCCGGAAGTTCCATCTGTCAATCCTTTACAATGACCAAAAATGTCCTTCAAACCTGTAAGTATTATATAAATATTTCACTTTTTATTTACTTAATTGCTTCAATAATTGGGTTCTGCCAAAACACGTACAAGCCCATTCAAAAATCAGTGCCCAAACCATCAGACCATGCCGTTCCGCAAAAGCAGTCATTTGGAACCCCTCTCAAATGATCAGTTTGCATATATGGGGAATCCTTGCCAAAAATAAAAGGTATGGAAGCACAGAATTGCCCAAAAATGTTAGAAAGTACTCTTGATTCATTTATCATTTTTTAAATGGGCTCAGTGTCTAGACAGGGGGTACTGGACACACCTAACATACTGCACAAGTGTGTGTGTTTTTTTAAGAATATGTGACATTTTCCTTTGGTCCTGTTGTTAGTAACTACTGAACTGTAAGAAAAGAAAGTGAATTCTCAGTAGTAACATTTTAAAATACTAGCTTTAGTTACACTGCTAATGTTTTAATTGGACGAAATTTATAACACTGTATACATATATAGTTCAATATAAACTTGTAAAAGACAAAGCATTTTTAATGAATGAGAATAAGTTAACCCAATGTATAAAGATAAGAAGTTGTTCTGTCATAATATCACTTAAGAATAGTTTTTCCGCTTTTCTTTCCACTTAAATGATGACACTAATTGGCCATCGTCGAAAACTGAGTGGTGACGTCATGCCATTTTGACATGTCAGGTGATCAAATATGGAGTCCGATAGCAAAACAAAACGGCATGAACCGAAAATCGACTGGTTGCGGCTGGTATAACGAATGTACCTGTATATTTTAGCGCATCAGCAGTTTAGCAAATTCTTTTTTTTTAATCCTGTACATAAGCGGTAAAAAATTGATCGTCGAAAACCGGGAGGGGCGGCATATGTCTTTTACATGTCACTCGAGTCACGTAAAAATTCTGGGTTTTTTTTTATCTAAATCTTAATTTAGCTACCCACCTAACTGTGGTAATTGCCAGAAAATAGATATAGATGGCAAGACTGACATCAAAAAAAAAAAAAAAATTTCCTTCCTTGAAGAATCGAAAATGAAAGTAGAAGCAAATGGGGTTGTGTCAAATGCATGCCACGATAGTTGGAACAGTATACCATGCCATCTCTGAACCGTTAAATTTCTTGAATTACACAGTGACTTTTAATAATTATTTAAATAATCAATAAGTGAAATTAATTATTAGAGTCTAGCTAACTGATTGATTAAGTAATTAGTGAAAATATTTATTTACTGAATACATTGGTCAAATTTACACTAATTAATTACTGTCTTCATAATTGGGAAACAATGTTGGTATATTAAGATGAATGTAATAATATTTTCAGATGAACTGTTATCTTGACAAATTCTAAAACACTAATGTGCAACACAATTAATTTCAATTGTGGACTTAGTGACTGTCATCACATGATAGCCACAACACTGAAAGAAACATGCCCAGATATAAGAAATAAAAAAGTGACTTTTAGAAGTTACAAAAATTTCAACGAGGCTGATTTCAACGAGGAGCTCTCTCGGGTACCTTTCCATGCTGCCCACATTTTCGATGATATGGATGATATTTACTGGGCACATGAGACTCTCTTGAGAGAGGTCCTGGATGAACAGGCCCCTTTGAAACAAAAAGTACCAAAGGCAAAACCACCACCGTATATGAATTCAAATTACAGAAAAATAATATATAAAACAAGACAAGCAAGAAATTCATATAACAAAAACAAGACCAATGAAAACTGGAAAATTTATACTAAATGGAGAAACCTGAAAACCAAAACAAAACGTGAATCCATATCGGTGTACTTTCAAGAAAGATGTGGTGGGGGGCCGAAATCGAAGGATTTCTGGCCCACCATCAAACCCTTCTTGTCACAAAAATCAACAGTGAAAAGTGATAGTAACATAATTCTTAAGGACGGTGATTCACTGATCTCAGACCAGCAACAGGTCTGTGAGAGGTTAAACACTTTCTATGTCAACATAGCGCAGAATATAGGCATTGCCTCAAATAAACCGGTAGATGACCAACATCCAAGTATTGAAAAAATCAAAGAGAACGTAAATGCTACCAAATTTGAATTTAAACCGGTCAATGAAAAACAAGTCTTAAAATGTATAAAAAGACTACAACCCAGAAAAGCAACAGGTGTGGATGCAATCCCACCTAAAATTGTCAAGGCAGCTGCTCCTGTTATCTCACAACATGTAGCAAAGTTAGCCAATGAGATGCAAATTAAGGAAACCTTCCCAACACAGCTGAAGAAAGCTCAAGTGACCCCAATTTTCAAGAAAGATGATCCCTTTACAGAAAAAAATTACCGCCCTGTTAGTATTTTACCTACCCTCTCAAAAATATATGAAAGACTACTCAGCGAACAGTTGACCGACCATTTCAATTCTATTTTTCATGATTTTTTATCCGCGTTTAGAGCTTCCTTTGGCTGCCAGTCTACTCTTCTGCGACTAGTAGAAGATTGGAAGAAGGCCCTTGATCAAAACATGTATGTTGGTGCCATTTTAATGGACCTGAGCAAAGCATTTGATTGCATACCCCATGACCTCCTACTTGCGAAACTGCAAGCGTATGGGGTCAGTAAACATTCTTGTAATCTAATGGCCAGCTATCTATCAAATCGCCACCAGAGAGTGAAAGTAGGGAACCATATCAGTAGCTGGCTACAAATTATTAAGGGAGTCCCTCAGGGATCTATTATGGGCCCGCTGGTCTTTAATATTTTCCTGAATGACATTTTTTATTTCATAACCAAAGGATCCATGTATAATTATGCTGATGACAACACGTTATCACATGCAGACAAAAAACTAGAAACCCTTACAAATGTACTTGAAGGTGAAAGTAGAAGTAAAACAAAGATCAGGAATTGATACAATTAACTTACTCCACCCATAAAAGACACCAAAGGGAAAGAAATACAAACATTAAGCGACCAGACCATAATGGAAACCCAAACAAAGGAAGGCCATAAGGACAGTTACTTTCCCACAAAATGGCCATATGGCCATCCAAAACCAAAAGACACAAGTGATACACACAGTAAGTAACAAACAACAACATAAATAAATCGCCACAGAAGAGCCGCCTTGGAACGGTCAGTGGAAGATTTCCACTGGGGGGCTTAAATCGATTTTACGTGGCCACAATCCTCGCCCTTACTTCCGTCGCGATTTCGACAAATAATTTGAAGGCCGCCTAAATCACCAGTGCAACATCTCCGTGAACACAAAAATCAAAGAACCGCAGAGGTGAGACAACGGTGAGGACTCGACAGCAAGAAACCACTGAAATGCTGGAGCAAAAGAAAACCAACAGTTAGACTCCGATGGGCCCGACCAGAGACAGAGCATCAGGCACCAACCAACATTACCTTGAATTAGATCTCTCTAATTCTCAATAAGCCTTTACGTTGGAGCCGTCATAGAATCTGAGGCCTGACCCACCGGCGTGCAATTAAAGAGGGAAGCAAAGTTGCCAACCGTGATTGGGTTAACTACCATGCATGCAGTCTGTCGTATAATATCCATGTTGTACCCAATCTTTTTATATCGAAGAATGATTTTACGAAATTGGGTGCTGAAGTCATTGCGGTTATATATTTTTCTGAATTTATATACTAAGTCACCATAAAATTCGGGTTCCGAAAGTCTAGTCTGCATAGAATGATTCCATGATAACCAAATGCAGACAAATCCTGGAAAGTTCCAAGCCCTGGCTGTTGGCAAAAAGACACACTCTGAGATTGAGAGCTTCACTGTCGCCGGTAACACCATTCCGTGTGAGCAGGTAGTGAAACTCTTGGGCATTGAACTGGACTATCAGCTAAATTTTAATGAACAAGTTTTCAGGATTTGTCAGATGGTAGCACGACAACTAAACGTCCTCCAGAGGATTAGCAAATTCCTCTCAGTTGAAACCAGACTGCTAGTTTTTAAATCTTTTATTCGGTCCAATTTTAGTTACTGCCCGATTGTCTGGCATTTCTGCAGCAAAACAAATACTGAAAAACTAGAGAAATTACAACACAGAGGACTGAAAATTGTTTTTAACGAGTATGATACACCTTACTCGGAGCTTCTAAACCGGGTAAATCTCCCCACTTTAAATCTCGGGAGACTGAGACTTATAGCTCTTGAAACTTTTAAATGTATAAATAACATTGCCCCGGTATATATTAGAGACCTGGTTATGATCAAACACTCTAATTACTCTTTCAGGTACGAAAATACACTGCAGGTACCCACTGTTAGAACGGCGACATATGGACAGCGATCTTTCCGGTTCGAGGCCTCAAGGGTGTGGAACAGCCTCCCGAATGAACTGAGAAAGGTGTCTGAGTACAAGGAGTTCGAGCGGCTGGTCCGCACCTGGACTGGTCCGGGGTGTGGCTGTGCCATATGCCGTGGTTCGTAAGGTTAGTCTATTGACTAGTTTCTTTGAATTTTTCTGTGATTATTTTAACTCTTCTAGTTTGATCTTTTTAGTTTATTTTAGCTTTGTTTCTAGTTTAGTTTATTAGTTGAAGTTTATAGTGCATGTTTTATAAAACTACTGTCAAGGTCATAAAACTGTGTATAACCTATCAAACTAAAACAAAAAAGTGCCTTTTCTCATTGGGGACCTTCTGCCATTTTCGTGGGGCTATAGGGGCGGGACACATTGATGGTTTAAAGAGCCAGCATTGTGGGTTGCCACTGTTTGTCCTTTCTTTCGTCTTTCGGGTAGAGGGTAACTGTCCAGAGACGGGCTTAATCTATGAGTGACAGCAAGAGACTTACCCCTGCAGAGACTTTTGACTCCTCATTATAAATCACTTAAAGATTATGTGATAAATATAACTATTGTGCATATCTGTGATTCTATAAAGTAATCTGTGTTATATTTAAAGAAAAGAAGTTTTTTTTTTTTTTGTTTTTTTTTTTTAACTCTTATTTCACATTTAAGTGTTTTGATATAGGGCTTAGTTGTGCTCATGGAGCTGATGCATGTCTTAATTTTTACCTCAATTTTAATTTTTCAATTTAATTGTAATATAACATAATTAATTCTTAATGTGCATTACTTTCCTTTTACAGCTGCTTTATAACTGTTGTTTTACCCTTGTTGATTTATATTACTTGTTCTGTCGGAAAATAGCTATTACAGCTAATGTTATCTGTTGTATATAACCGACGTAAAATAAAGTTTCTTGTATCTTGTATCTTGTATAAATATTAGGATTTCTAAGTCAGCCTCAATGGTCAGTTCGGGATTTAAATTAAATTTATCAACAAATCCTAAAGAGAAAATTTAAGAATTGATGTTGTTGTTCACAGTTACCTGACAAACAAAGAGTGGCTGGAAACAGATATGCAGATTTTCACAACTGAATATGGATGGTTACTAAAGAGTTGCAGATGCTAATCACAAGAACAATTTACCTGTGAAAAGAACTGCAATATATATAAGTTTGACATCTGAAAATTTCCTATAATCACATACAAATTTTAAAACGGATACCTTTTCTAGAGAGAAATTCATCCGAAAAATGCAAATGGAATGGCAAACAACGTGTATCCTAATCAGGCTGCTCTTCTAGAAGACTTAACTGTGTTTGCACTGTTGACCAGGACTGTCTGACCAATTCCTTAGGACCATATTATACTATGACTGAACAGCTTTAGGACATTCTCTGTTCTCTCCATACCTTACGCAGTTTAAAGGGAGACAACTACATAAAGTTTTTATTTGCATTTGTGCAGTTTTTAACTTGATTTGAAACAAGATGAAGTTCATTCAGATCGGGGAAAAAATCAAACAAATAGTGCTTAGAGAAAAATGGAGCGATCAAAACCACGTGGTCCCCTTTTCATTTTCTCACCTTGCATTTGGAATTTAAGTCGCGGCCAACTTGCACAAAATCCTCGCTTGCGGATTTTGCAATAGATAGATAGATAGATAGATAGATAGATAGATAGATAGATAGATAGATAGATAGATAGATATGACATGACATGACATAACATGACATGACGTGACATGACATGGATATAACATGACATGACACCTATGATATTAGGCAGTTGGCAAATGTAATAGCTCGACCATGTGGCTCGTTAGCTCACTGCATAGAATTCTGTGTTTCTAACAAGAACACATCGGAGTCTAACTGTTGGTTTTCTTTTGCTCCAGCATTTCAGTCGTTTCTTGCTGTCGAGTCTTCACCGTTGTTTCATCTCTGTGGTTGTTTGATTTTTTTTTTTTGTTGTTCACAGAGATGTTGCACTGATGAGCTATAGGAGGCCTGAACAAATTATTTGTCTAAATCGTGACGGAAGTAAGGGCGAGGATTGTGGTCACGTAAAATCGATTAAAGCACCTCAGTGGAATTCGTTTCACTGACCGTTCCAAGGCAGTTGTTCTGTCGCGGTTTATTTTTGTTATGGTTTGTCTTTGAGTGTTTGCATGGCTTATATTATTTTGTTTTGGATAGCCAAATGGCCATTTTGTGGGAAAGTAACTGTCCTTTTAGCTTTCCGTTATTGATGTTTCCATTAGGGTATGTTGTTTCATGTTTGTGTTTGTTTCCCTTTGGTGTCTCTGATGTGAGCTGTTGGTTAATTGTATCGATTCCTGATCATTGCCTTCACTTCTATTTTGTAGCAGAAATGAAAAATAAAAAGCAAACTGAAAAATGCTAAAAAATAAAAAAGTGTCACTTTAGGACACGGGAGTGTTTTCGTAATGATAATAAATATGTTCTAGAAAGGGTTATCCTTTGGAAGAAGGAATACACGACAAAACTGGAAAATATGGAGTGTACATATTTTCTGGGCCAGACTAGCTGGTTTCGGCCAAATAGGCCTCATCAGTTAAGTTTATCAATTGACTTCTAGTTAAATGTATTAATAAATTGATATGTTAAAATTGTATAAAAAGTAATAAAGAACAAACAAACATAAATCTTTGTTGAATGCACATTATTGTCGTCAACTGTGCGGTGTCATCTATCAACAAGCATGCGTTTGTTTGTTAACTAGATGTTAAATGGATGATGAGCTATGAAGGATTAGCGGTATGTTAATTAGTCAGTTATCATGCAGGTTTTATCACAGGTAGTATTACAGGTAGCCAGTTTTGATACTGAGAGATGATGATATCTCGGACCCCGGTATTGATGGGTCCGAGATGATATATACTTGCTCATTATGTTACTTGCAAAGTTCGAATTATTGTGTTTAAAAGTTTATAGCCTTTGGCGTTTATATTTCGCAATTAATTCGATTTGCAAGAGTGTGTAGTCATGTAACTGACTTCAACACTCATAATAAATTATTAACGGCTAAACTTCTTAATCAGGGTTATCGGTACAATAAACTACGCAAAGCCTTTTCAAAATTTTATAGACGCCATTCTGATTTAATTTCAAAATTCAATATTGGACTTAAATCTCTTCTGCAACAAGGTCTATCGGAACCCGAATTTTATGGTGACTTAGTATATAAATTCAGAAAAATATATATAACTGCAATTACTTCAGCACCCAATTTCGTAAAATCATTCTTCGATATAAAAAGATTGGGTACAACATGGATGTTATACGACAGACTGCATGCATGGTAGTTAACCCAATCACGGTTGGCAACTTTGCTTCCCTCTTTAATTGCACGCCGGTGGGTCAGGCCTCAGATTCTATGACGGTTCCAACGTAAAGGCTGATTGAGAATTAGAGAGATCTAATTCAAGGTAATGTTGGTTGGTGCCTGATGCTCTGTCTCTCGCCGGGCTCATCGGAGTCTAACAGTTGGCTTTCTTTTGCTACAGCATTTCAGTGGTTTCTTGCTGTCGAGTCCCCACAGTCGTCTCACCTCTGTAGATCTTTGATTATGTGTGTTCACGGAGATGTTGCAGTGATGAGTTAGGAGGCCTTAATGCGGACTGAACAAATTCTTTGTCTAAATCGGGACGGAAGTAAGGGCGAGGATCGTGGCCACGTAAAATCGATTTAACCCCCCCCCCCCCCCCCCCCCAAGTGGAAATCTTTCCACTGACCGTTCCAAGGCGGTTCTTCTGTGGGGGGGGGGGGGGGGTATTTATTTTGTTGTTTGTTACTCACTGTGTGTATCATTTGTGTCTTTTTATTTGGATGGCCATATGGCCATTTTGTGGGAAAGTAACGGTCCTTATGGCCTTCCTTTTAGGTTTCCATTATGGTCTGGTCACTTATTGTTTGTGTTTCTTTCCCTTTGGTGTCTTTGATGGGTGGAGTAAGTTAATTGTATCGATTCCTGATCTTTGTTTTACTTCTACGTTTCATGAATTTAAGTTCTACAATTTATCGACATGCATTTAACTTCTACCATTTATCGACATTTAACACTAAACGGCAGTAATAATAATAAATGCGATACAAGCGTTACGGGTTTACATTATACTGCGTTGCTACATTCGATTTTTGAGGTTTGATAATTCCAAATTAAGTTTATATAAAGTTATGCATTTATTTCTGTTACTAAAAGCTTTTTTCGTGACATACTTCCAGTTATAACTAGATTGCGCAGTCGATGGTAAACCATCGCAAATACCCGCTTTTTCTATGAATAACACTAATGACTATGTATTAGCTAGCCAAAACTACATGTAAGTTAAAAAAAAAAAAGTTGCAAAGAAAATATTGACTGATAAGCAAAGTTTCAGAAGTGCAACTCCTATTGTTTAGAAGATATGGCAAAGTCATACTTTTTGACCTTTGACATTGGGGTTATGTTAAGGTCCACCAAAAGTATTCCAATTTATTCTATATTCCAAGGGCCGTCCAATAACCAAAGTTTCAGAAGTGTAGCTCCAACAGTTTAGAAGATATGGCAAAATAATACTTTTTGACCTTTGACCTTGGGGTCATGTTGAACACGAGGTCACACCAAAAGTAGCCTAAATATTCTATATTCCAAGGGCCATCCAATAAGCAAAGTTTTAGAAGTGTAACTCCAATTGTTTAGGAGATATGGCAAAATCATACTTTTTGACTTTGACCTTGGGTCATGTTGAGGTCAAGGTAATCCCAAAAGTAGCCCAATTTATTCTATTTTCCAAGGGCCATCCAATAAGCAAAGTTTCAGAAGTGTAACTCGAATAGTTTAGGAGATATGGCAAAACTTTATGGCATACTTTAGACCTTTGACCTTGGGGCCATGTTGGGGTCAAGGTCACAAAAAAGTAGCCCACTGCCATCTCCATACCATGTACTATCCAAATGCAAAGTTTCAAAAGTGTAACTTCAGTAACTTCAGTGGTTGCAGAGGAAATCCAAAATCATACTTTTTGACCTTTGACCTTGGGACCATGTTGGGGTCAAGGTCACAAAAAAGTAGCCCACAGCCATCTACATACCATGTACTATCCACATGCAAAGTTTCAAAAGTGTAACTTCAGTGGTTGCAGAGAAGATCCATTTACAAAAAACGTGACAGACAGACAGACGGACGTACTGACGTCCACTCAACTCTGGTACGAAAACAATATACCCAATTTTTCTTCGAAAAAGCGGGTATAAAACTAGAATGAGGAAAGCCCTGGCCGTCAACGGCCAGTCAGGGTACCGTATAGTTTCAAGGCAGCAGGACAAATAAAGTGTTAATTCAAGCATTTAAAAGCGAAATTCTATGAAACTTTGGATGGATTTTAATGTTAAATAATGAGGAATCACTGATGTGCTGCCAGGAGTGAAATTTCGCCAAATACAAAGGTTTTTTTTCTTCTTTTTTCTACTTTCTACTTCAGCGATACGACGTGGCAAAAAATGCATGCTAGCTGGGGTCCTATCCAGAATCGTTTCCCCCGAACCATTAGAGGTTGGAATATGCCCTTCCCGATTCGATTATTTCGACAGCTGAAGGTGCTGATGACTGTGTAACTAAATTTACCTCTTTGGTAAGAACTAGGGACTAACTTCCTATATCACAGGTCATGGGTATGAATGTCATTTGACGTGTCACCAGTAACAATTCTGATTCTGATGTCATTTCATCTCAGTGTCGGATAAAAGTCTCACAAATTGGAAGCAACGTCCCGAAAATTACTTTAATAGAGCTGAAGGGGTCGTTAAACATCAAAGCAATCAACCAATCAATATTATCCCTTTGCTTATCGGGAAGAACGCTTTATCAACACTTCGTTACAGTAATTTGATCACCTCAATAATGGAAAGTGAAACTGAAAGTACTGTTCCGTTTTCAAAAAAGTCACATAGAACGTGTTTGTTTTCAAGAAATGAAACGAAGAACTGAAGAACTTGAACTTGCAGGCCAACTTGCAGTGCAACATATTTTCAACAAACTTGAGAAACCGTTTATTTCTCAGTATTCTTAGAATGGCGGAGGGTAGGATACTTTTTTTTTTCTATTTTTATTTTCAGTCCAATGTAATACCTTTTTGTTAATATTGCTCTGTTGAAATTGAACTGCAAATTCTGCTTCTAGTTAATAGCCTCCTTCATCTTTCTGAAGATTAAGCTATATTTTGTTGCATCTGGTCCGAAGAAAAGATGAGAGGTAAAAAGTTAAAAGTCTCTTTCAATATAAAAAGCTAGTCAGTGGATCCATATTTTAACACATCTTTTTGAAGGACCCTTGTTATAACCTCCAAACTAATAGCTTTGTAACAATTCTATATTAAAAAGGTGCTTGCTAATATTAGCTTCTTTTTTGCAGATTTAAAGGGGCTTTGGTCGAACCCCTCCTATGTGTCCAAATTACACAAGTTTTCATTCAACCCCACAAATCAGTATCTGTACATATGCAAACAGTGTGGATCCAGATCATAATGAGCTTTCTCATCCACAGATGCTTGGGGTCAGGTCAAGCATTGATAGTAAAAAAGATGTTTTTTTTTTAAATTTTGTCTAGAAGTTTCTAAACATGATTTATGATGATGGTAAGTGTTCCATTTATAGCAAAATGCAAAAATAACTTTGAAAAAACATTAGCAAGTGTCCTGACCCCAAGCATCTGTGGTCTCATCTGGGTCAGCAGTGTTTGCCACTGTTCCTGTTTAACCCTTATCCTGCTGAACCACGGGATCCACTTTTACTATAATACCAGGGCCCAAGCTAGCCCAAAAAATTTGGGAGAAGTGACTTCTCCCTCCTGGGAAAATAGGGAGAAGTTTGCTGGGTCTAGGGAGAAGTGGTTGCGGCTTAACGCCGAACAACAACAATGTAATGAGTTCTCCTGTAAACCCCTATTTGGAGAGTGTGTTTTATAGGGGTATCAATCAATTCCACTATTGAGACCACCTGAAATGAAGACTAATTCTGCTTTAAAAAGCTTATTTGGTTGGCTGCAGTTATTCTTTCTGTTTTCTGCATACAGTGACCCCTGATCAGAGACCACTTTTGGGACTGTTCAAAAGTGGTCTTAAAGACCACTTTTGAACTGTCCCAAAGGTGGTCTTAATATAGTAATTTTACTGTATTTGGGCAAGCTGTAACTTTTGTTATATCCAACCATGTTATAATGAAAGGTGTTATAAAGTAAAGAGGTTTCTATGTAATAGATCAGTTCACTAAGTACCTGTCACAATTGTATTTGAAACAAGGGGGAACAACCTCGCTAGATGAAAATCAGTTGTTATTTTTTATGAATTTGGATAATTACTGAGCAACTGAATATTTACCGGGAAGTAATAATTATTTTCACTTACAAAATAAAAAATTGCTACCTACTTTTGTTGTTGTCCATAAAAATGAAAACGATTGATGGATGCAAAAGTAATGTACAAACAAATCAATAGCAAATAAACCATCTATATTTAAAATTTATTAAATCCTAATGCAGTGTCAATGTTACCGGTCAGTTTAATCTTATTACTGCAATACAACAATACTTAACAAAGTACGTCCGCACCCGGACTTTGGCACGAGCTAACGGTACAAATATACCTGTATAAGTTACATAATCTTGTGTAATCTTAATTGGCTCTTAATGCAATAAAAACTTTGTGCAATCAACCGAGATAGATTTATGACAGTACAAGACTAAGCGTGTTGCAAGTGGGCTAACGGTTAGAATTAAATTACATAACAGTACCAAACTGCAACTGGGAAGAAGTGCAGAATAAACAGTTAGCTTTGTTCAGTGCAATTACTGAGATTTCTGACACTAGTGGATGGAAGGATTATCGTCACCTTGTCAGTTTACCGTTACTGTTCACAAGGAAGACCCCAAAAAACGTCGAAATTTCAAGGCGAAGTTTTTTTCGCTTTCATCGCCAAAGTCGGCGAAGTGAGCCCCAACAGGGCGACTTCTTCGCCCGAGTCGCCCGCTAGCTTGAGCCCTGTAATACGTTTCTGATGAAACGTCCATGTCCTGTGGCTGAACCCTCACTTTGCAAACAGTGTAGATCTAGATCAGATGGCTCCTGAAGCCATCTGATCAGCATCTACACTGTCATTCGTTCAGACTGCATATTTGGATTATTCACTATATTAAGTACTTTGATTAGCTGATAGTCAGAAATGGGTATTGAAAAACTAATTTATTCAGCAGGATAAGGGTAAATTATGAGTTTGACTAAACCTTCTGTTAACCCTTTTTGTACCAAATGGAATCTTCCTCCTTATATATGGCAGGAGTCCATTTCGAAATTTAGGGGTGTCAGGTTGTGTTTTCTTCAAAATCGGCTGAACTTTTTGCAAACAGTGTAGGCCCTGATCTGACGCACTGTTCTGCGGCATCTGATCTGGGCCTGCACTGTTAGCCAGGGTATCCATTTTGGGGTTTCGATACAAATGGGATGGAAATTATTTTGTTTTGTTTGATTTGAGGTTTAAACGTCCCCGTCATCACTGTATAGGTCATTTTGGAGATGTTGCTTCCAATTTTGTGAGACTTTTACTTGACATTGAGATAAAATGACATCTCAAGCCCTGTCGTCCAATGAAACCAATAGGGTTTGTAACTTGTAAGCATGGACGGTTCTACTAGCGCAGGCTTGGATCCTCGTAGCAGTTTACCAGTACCCTTGTTTGGTCGGTTTCAGCTCAGCATGGAAGCATCATGCAGCCAATCAATTTCTTCACGCCCAGATGGGCAGGGGGTGACAAGAATGAAAATAAATTCGGTGATGCTCAGCTGTTCAACAGAAACTCAGGAAAGAAAGGGTTAAAAAGAAAAAGAGATTCGGCTAACTTGAGCAACTTCAACACACTTTAGCATTGTCCCATACCAAAAATCCTGAAACTGCCTATTCTTTTAATGGACCAGGTTTGTCAGATTCTGACAGGAATCATGTTTTGGTTGATTTAGCATAAACCCATAAGATGCCAATCACAACAATTGTCGTCTACTGGTAACTTTAAAGGTCATTTTTGCAAATAGTGTGGACCCAGATCGGACTGCTCCTCTAGGATCTTGGTCCACACTGTTTGCCTGTATTCAGAAATATTAAAATGTTTGCAAAATGATTCAGCAGAAAACATTTTCAGATGTAGTTATTCTTGGCGTCTTAAGGGTTAAATATGGTACATACCAGTATACAGTCAGCTTCAATAGCAGGAATATCTTTGGGATCATATCAATGTGTTCGAGGTTGGGATGGTTACGTAACCATGAGGCATAATGGGGATACCTTAATAACTCATGTATGCATTATGATATGCATTATGACAATGGAATCTTCCACCTAATAAGTTCTGAGTATTCCATTTCCAATTATTAGCTCACCTGAGCAGGAAGTGCTCATGGTGAGGTATTGTGATCAATGAATGTCCGTCATGCGTCATCAACAATTTGCTTTAAATGCGAACTCCTAATAAACCCTTGGGCCAATTTGATTCAAACGTCACAGGAATGTTGCCTAAGTGGCTCTCTACCAAAATAGCTAAAATCATTCTTCTCTGATGAACAAGATGGCCACCAGCACTAAAAATAGAAAAATCTTTAAACGACAACTCCTCCTGTGCATTTGGGCCAATTTCATTCAAACTTCATAGAAATGTTGCTAAGGTGACTCCCAACCAAAATAGCTAAAACGATTCCGCTCCGATGAGCAAAATGGCCGTCAGAGCTAAAAATAGAAAAACATCGTAAATTTGCCTCAAATACGAACTCCTTCTAAACCCTTGGGCCAATTTGATTCAAACTTCACAGGAATGTTGCCTAGGTGACTCCCGACAAAAAGATGGCCACCAGACCTAAAAATAGAAAACATCTTCAAATGACAACTCATCCTGTACTCTTTGTCCAATTTCATTCAAACTTCAAAAGGAATGTTGCTTAGATGACCCGCTGCCAAAATAGCTAAAACAGTTCACCTCTGATGAACAAAATGGCCTCCAGAGCTAAAAATAGAAAAACATAAATTTGCTTCAAATGCCAACTCCTCCTAAACCCTTGGGCCAATTTGATTCAAACTTCACAGGAATGTTGGCTAGGTGACTCCCTACAAAAACAGCTAAAATCGTTCTGCTCTGATGAACAAGATGGCCACCAGAGCTAAAAATAGAAAAAAAATCTTCAAACGACAACTCCTCCTGTACCCTTGGGCCAATTTCATTCAAACTTCACAGGAATGTTGGCTAGGTGACTCCCTACCAAAGTAGCTAAAATGATCCTGCTCCGATGAACGAAGCCCCACAAAATTGGAAGCAATGTCTCCAAAATGACCTATAGAGTCGTGACAGGGACGTTAAACCCAAAATCAACCAACCAACACTTGGCCCAATTTCATTCAAACCTCATAGGAATGTTGCTTAGGTAACCCTCTACCGAAATAGCTAAAACGATCCCGCTTTGTTGAACAAAATGGCCACCAGAGCTAAAAATAGAAAAACATGGTAAATTTGCTTCAAATGCGAACTCCTCTTAAAGCCTTGGGCCAATAAGATTCAAACTTCACAGGAATGCTGCCTAGGTGACTTCCTACCAAATTAGCTAAAATCGTTCCACTCTGAAAAACAAGATGGCTGCCAGAGTTAAAAATAGAAAAAAATCTTTGAACGACGACTCTTCCAATACCCTTGGGCCAATTTCATTCAAACTGCATAGAAATAAGGCTTAGACATTCTACCGAAATAGCTAACATGATTTTGCTCGGATGAACAAAATGGCTGCCAGAACTAAAATTAGAAAAACATCGTAAATTTGCATCAAACGCAAACTCCTCCTAATCCTTTGGGCCAATTGGATTCAAACTTCACAGGAATGTTGCCTTGGTGAAAAGCTAAAATCGTTTTGCTCTGACAAACAAGATGGCCACCAGAGCTAAAAATAGAAAAAATCTTCAAACGACGACCCCTCCTGTATCCTTGGGCCAATTTCATACAATCATCGAAGGAATATAGATGACCCCCTACCAAAATAGCTTAAACAATCCCGCTCCAGTGAATAAAATGGCCACCAGAGCTAAACATAGAAAAACATTGTAATTTTGCTTCAAATGTGAACTCCTCATAAACTCTTGGGCCAATTTGATTCAAACTTCGCAGGAATGTTTGCCTAGGTGACTCCCTTCCAAAATAGCTAAAATTGTTCTGCTCTGACAAACAAGATGGCCACCAGAGCCAAAATAGAATGTACTAGAGACAGTGACACTCAGGTGAGTGAATAAGGGCCCTCTTGGCCCTCTTGTAGGGGGTTTCAGGTTTGTTTTGTTTGTGAAGTTTTCCAAAAATGTATGCTCTTGCAGCAAACAGTGTAGACCCAGATCAGACACCGCATTTGCATCCCAAAAAAAGGACGCTTTACCATTGGGGTGATTCTAATGAGTACACACAACATACCTTTTCATGATAAAATCAGAAAAAAATTCCAACAGGCCGCTGTGGCCTACTGGATAAGAGCGCCAACTCTTAATCATCAGGTCTCTCACCACTGTGGGTTGGAGCCTGGCTCGGGTCATATGTGAGACGCCATGTTCTGCAACACAAGGTCAGGTGGTTTTTCTCTAGTTACTCCGGTTTTGCCCCATATCTGATTAACAATTGGCTCAATGTAAGTGAAATAATCTTGAAAGGGTTCTTAAACCAAATAAAAAATATTTAGGGCTTTGGGGAAGAATTTTGTAGCAACTTTAGGATGAGTTCAAATTAACAATGGTAAAGGAACCATTCATGTTCGAGATATCAAAGCTTCACTTAACCCTTGTCCTGCTGAGCCTGGATATGCCTTACCTTTCAAACAATGTAGATCCAGATCAGATGGCTTCTGATCAGGATCTGCATTGTTTGGCATTCAGTTTACTAATTTGTTGCAATAATTTGCATCAAGTTATCTGATTGGTTGATAATCAGTAGTGGGTGTGACATATTTAAATATTCAGCAGATCAAGGGTTAAAGATCACTTTTCTTGACCCTTTTTGTCCAAATGAAATCTTCCTCCTTATAAATAGCAGCAGTCCATTTTGAAATTTAGGGGTGACAGGTGTGTTATCTTAAAAATTTATTCCGAAAAAAGCTGAACTTTCTGCAAATAGTGCATTCTGCGGCGTCTGATCTGGGCCTGCACTGTTTGCCAGAGTACCATTTCTTTTTGTGAGGTTGGGGGAGGTTCTGGTACAAAATAGGTTGAAGTGTACATCAGATCTGGGCCTATACTGTTTGCTAAGGTGTCATTTTGGGGTTTCTGCTACAAAATGGGTTAAAGTGTACATCATATCAGAGAAAAAAGACAAATCACTTTTCACAAGGATAACCTCCCTTGGTGCTGCACACATTCAGTCCACTCCATTTTATCATGAGCCATGTCACGAGAATACCTGTTTTATGCCATTTGCAATCAACTATTATTTGAACTAAGGTGCAGATCAGCCTGTGCTTCCCTACAGAAGCCTAATCAGTAAGGCTGGACAATCAATCGGATAATCGATTATTTGATCAATAAATTCCACAAAAATAATTATCATTTCTGATTAGCATGTACATAATCGATTATTTGATAAGTACAATTTACTACCCAAAGTTGTGCATGAAATAGCTCGATGAGTGGTAAATAGTGCAGACCCTGATGAGATGCCGCATTTTGCGGCATCTCATCTAGGTCTACACTGTTTGCTCAGTCCTGTCTGTTCAAATACATATGGTGAAGTACAACATATGGTAAGAGTCATGCTCAGAGGTAAAATTTAATGATGATCAAATCATCAGTGATAACTAATCGATTATTGATCACAATGACATGACTGATAATCGATTATGTTTTCAGCTCCGATTAGCCAGCCCTGCTGATTAGGACCTTTTAGTTACATGCTTGGATAATATAATTGTTTGTTTGATTTGAGGTTTGACGTCCCCGTCAACACTGTAAAGGTCATTTTTGAGACCTTGCTTCCTATTTTGTGGGACTTTTATCTGACATTGAGATGAAATGACTTCTCAAGCCCTGCCGCCCAATAAAGCCAATATGGTTTTTGAGCATGGACGGTTCGACTTGCACCGCTTTGCCTGGGCAGGCTTAGATACTCTAAGGGGTTTACCAGTACACTTGTGCGGGTCGGTTTCAGCTCTGCGTGGAAGCATCAAACAGCCCATCTTTTTCTTCAAGCCCCGATGGGCGGGGCGGATGGATAATATAATACCTCTAGGACATATACATCTAAAATTTCAGGACTCTTGCTAGTCTGTGTAGCTGAACAGGCTGGTTTGTGTCTTACCTGGTCATAAACCTTAACCCTTAAGGGGAATGGGAACACCTTCAGGGGAGGCAACTCCTGCACAAGTATTTTTGTCTCCCATGTCAATAGGGGTCAACTCTTTCAGGGAAGAGGAGCAAATTCTTCCTTTAAGAGTAGACTTTCCTTTAAGAGTAGACCCCCTTTTTCAGAGGGACAAAGCGAACACGAAGTCCCGAAAGTTGTCTCCCTTTGAGAAATGGTGGAAAAACTTGCTAGGTGTTCCCATTTTCCTTAAGATGCTGAGACAAACTACATCTGAAAATGTCGTCTGCTGAATCTTCTTGCAAACTTTTTTAAAATATTTTTTTTTCATATAGGCAAACAGTGTGGACCCAGATCAGACTTCTCCAAGAGGAGCAGTCTGATCTGGATCCACCCTGTTTGCAGAAACTTATTTTAAAGTACTTGGCATATGACAAAGCATACGACAATTGTCAGGATTGGCATTTCATGGGTTATAGACAAGTTTCCGGTGACACGACTTACATTGTAATTTTGTAAATACTTCCAGGTCAAAGTAACAGGGACCGATCTGGATCTAGGGATAGAAGGCAACATTCACGTGACAGGTCTAGAGAAAGTCATTCCCAAAATCAAAAATATAATTCATATGAAAGAAATGATGGACGTGATAACAGACAGAACAGCCGAGACTATCATCAGTACAGTAATCGTGGTAATGATCGGCAGAGTTATAACCAGCAGAACTATCAAGGGGGGTCAAATAATAGAGGAGGCCAACAAGTAAGAAGAGAATTTAATCAACCACAGACAAGCAATATGTACTATAACAGTGGCCCTGGTGGAGGTGGCCAGGGTGGCTTCCCTCGTGGGAGAGGTGGAAGGGGTAGGCCATTCCCTGACAATGGTGGCCACATGGACAACAGAGGTCAGCAAGTGGGTTGGGGAAACTGGAATTGGCAGCAGCAACAGTTCTACCCTGATCAAAGACATTACAATTCTGATAACAGAAACCAGTACCAGAGGAGACAACAATGGGTAATAAAATTTATAGAAACATAATAGGTTGGTGATTATTAAAGGATAACTTTTGTCGAATTTCCATAAAAACATATGTTAAAAGGGATACCTGCACATAGGTTTGTATGGAATAACCCTTCAGTTATCACCAAATACCCCACATTATCATTTTCTATGACAATCATGCATGTACATGACAAACAGAAGCTTCTCTGATTTGATAATTTTGATGGATCCATTTACAATTTTTAGTTCACCTGAGCAAAGCTCAACATTTACCTTGTTAAGACTCTAGAGACCACAATTTTGCTTCAGTCTTCATGAAACTTTACCAGAATGTTTGTCTTAACGATATCTGGGTCAAGTTCGAATATGTGTTATGTCAGGTCAAAATGTAGGTCAGTAGGTCAAATCATAGAAAAACCTTGTTAAGACTCTAGAGGCCACAGTTTTGGTCCAATCATCCTGAAACTTGCTCAGAATGATCATCCTGACAATATCTCGTTCAAGTTTGAATATGGGTCATGTCGGGTCAGAAAGTAGGTCAGCAGGTCAAATCATAGAAAAACCTTGTTAAGACTCTAGAGGCCATACTTTTGGTCCAATCATCCTGAAACTTGCTCAGAATAATTATCCTGACAATATCTCGGTCAAGTTCGAATATGGGTCACGTCGGATCAAAAAGTAGGTCAGCAGGTCAAATCATAGAAAAACCTTGTTAACGCTCTAGAGGCCACAGTTTTGGTCCAATCATTCTCAAATTTGCCCAAAATGATCATCCTGTCAAGTTCGAATACGGGTCATTTCAGGTCAAAAAGGTCAGTAGGTCAAATCATAGAAAAACATTGTTAAGACTCTAGAGGACACAGCTTTGGTCCAATCATCCTGAAACTTGCTCAGAATGATTATCCTGACAATATCTCGGTCAAGTTCGAATATGGGTCATGTCGGATCAAAAAGTAGGTCAGCAGGTCAAATCATAGAAAAACCTTGTTAAAGCTCTAGAGGCCACAGTTTTGGTCCAAACATCCTCAAATTTGCTCAGAATGATCATCCTGACAATATCTCAGTCAAGTTCGAATACGGGTCATTTCGGTTCAAAAAGTACGTCAGTAGCCTAGGTCAATCAGAAAAATATTATTCAGACTCTAGAGGCCACAGTTTCAGAATGATTATCCTGTCAATATCTTGGTCATGTACGAATATGGGTTATGTCAAGTCAAAAAGTAGGTCAGTAGGTCAACTCATAGAAAAAAACATTGTTAAGACTCTAGAGGCCACAGTTTTGGCCCAAACATCCTGAAACTTGCTCATAATGATTATCCTGACAATATCTCGATCCAGTTTGAATATGGGTCATGTCGGATCAAAAAGTAGGTCAGCAGGTCAAATCATAGAAAAACATTGTTAAGGCTCTAGAAGCCACAGTTTTGGTCCAATCATCCTCAAACTTGCTCAGAATGATTATCCTGTCAATATCTTGGTCATGTACGAATATGGGTTATGTCAAGTCAAAAAGTAGGTCAGTAGGTCAACTCATAGAAAAACATTGTCAAGACTAGAGGCCACAATTTTGGCTCAATCATCCTGAAACTTGCTCATAATGATTATCCTGACAATATCTTGATCCAGTTTGAATATGGGTCATGTGGGATCAAAAAGTAGGTCAGCAGGTCAAATCATAGAAAAACATTGTTAAGGCTCTAGAAGCCACAGTTTTGGTCCAATCATCCTCAAACTTGCTCAGAATGATTATCCTGTCAATATCTTGGTCATGTACGAATATGGGTTATGTCAAGTCAAAAAGTAGGTCAGTAGGTCAACTCATAGAAAAAACATTGTTAAGACTCTAGAGGCCACAGTTTTGGCCCAATCATCCTGAAACTTGCTCATAATGATTATCCTGGCAATATCTCGATCCAGTTTGAATATGGGTCATGTCGGATCAAAAAGTAGGTCAGCAGGTCAAATCATAGAAAAACATTGTTCAGACTCTAGAGGCCACAGTTTTGGTCCAATCATCCTCAAACTTGCTCAGAATGATTATCCTGTATGAATATGGGTCATGTCGCGTCAAAAAGGAGGTCAGTAGGTCAGTAGGTCAAATCATAGAAAAACCTTGTTAAAACTCAAGAGGCCACAGTTTTGGTCCAGTCATCCTGAAAATGATCAAAATGATCATCCTGACAATATCTCGGTGAAGTTCGAATATGGGTCATTTGGGATCAAAAAGTAGGTCAGTAGTTCAAACCGTAGATAAACTTTGTTAACGCTCTAGAGGCTATAGTTTTGGTCCAATCATCCTCAAACTAGCTAAGAATGATCATCCTGACAATATCTCGATCAAGTTCAAGTATGGGTCATGTGGGATCAAAAAGTAGGTCAGTATGTCAATTATAGAAAAACCTTGTTGACACTCTAGAAGCCACAGTTTTTGTCCAATCATCATCAATCTTGCTCAGAATGATCATCTCTACAATATCTAGGTCAAGTTCAAATATGGGTCAGGTGGGTTTAATTGCGACGGAAGTAAGGGCGAGGATTGTGGCCACGTAAAATCGATTTAAGCCCCCCAGTGGAAATCTTCCACTGGCCGTTCCAAGGCGGCTCTTCTGTGGCGATTTATTTATGTTGTTGTTTGTTACTTACTATGTGTATCACTTGTGTCTTTTGGTTTTGGATGGCCATATGGCCATTTTGTGGGAAAGTAACTGTCCTTATGGCCTTCCTTTGTTTAGGTTTCCATTATGGTCTGGTCGCTTAATGTTTGTATTTCTTTCCCTTTGGTGTCTTTTATGGGTGGAGTAAGTTAATTGTATCAATTCCTGATCTTTGTTTTACTTCTACTTTTAAAAAGTAGGTCAGTTGGTCAAATCATAGAAAAACCTTGTTAACACTCTTAGAGGCCACAGTTTTGGTCCAATCATCATCAATCTTGCTCAGAATGATCAACTCTACAATATCTAGGTCAAGTTCAAATATGGGTCATCTGGGTTCAAAAAGTAGGTCAGTAGGTCATATCATAGAAAAACCTTGTTTACACTCTAGAGACCACAGTTTTTAGCTCACCTGAGCAAAGCTCAATGTGAGCTTTTGTGATCACCTTTTGTCCGTCCTAAGTGCATCGTGCATCATTCGTCATGTGATGTGCGTCGTCAACATTTACGTTGTTCATCCTCTAGAGACCACAATTTTGCTTCAATCTTCATGAATCTTTACCAGAAAGTTTGTCTTGATGATGTCTGGGTCAAGTTCGAATATGGGTCATATCAGTTAAAATCTAGGTCACTAGGTCAAATTCCTTGAAATCCTTGTTCACCCTCTGGAGACAGTAGTTTTACTTCAAACTTCATGAAACTTTACCAGAATGTTTGACTTGATGATATCTGAGTCGGGTTCGAATATGGGTCATGTCAGGTCAAAAACTAGGTCACTCGGTCAAATTCCTTGAACACCTTGTTCACCCTCTACTAGAGACTTCAATTTCACTTCAATCTTCATGAAACTTTACCAGAATGTTTGCCTTGATGATATCTGGGTCAAGTTCGAATATTGATCATGTCAGGTCAGAAACTAGGTCAATAGGTCAAATTCCTTGAAAACCTTATGCAGCCTCTGGAGGCCACAGTTTTTGCTTCAATCTTCAATCTCTACGAAGATTGTTCAGCGTCAAAATCTCATAGCATCTACCTTGTCAAACTTAAATATTAAGGATATAAATCTCTTACCTCAGGTGAGCGATTTAGGACCATCATGGTCCTCTTGTTGTTTTCCTTCTTTTTGTTTTACCGAAAAATCCTTTCTTTCTAGCAAACAGTGTAGAACCTGATCATGTGTAACTTTCTGTGGCATCTGATCTGGGGCTACACAGTTCGCTAATGATTCTCTTATAGGACACTATGCATAATTGTGTTATCCCTTTTCCTGTTGAATAAATTGACCCTTATCTTGCTGAATATTCATTTAAGCCACACCCATTTCTGTCTCTCAACCAATCAAATTACTTGATGTAATTTATTGCTACAAATTAATAAACTGAATGCCAAACAGTGTAGATCCGGATCATCTTGGGGTCGCTGGTGGGGCTTTATTAGCCGAAACTATGTAGTATGACCCCTCTTCTTTCTTATGAATGTTTTCATTGCTCTTAAAGGAACTCATTTTTTATTTGCCTTCACTGCAGCTGGTGTTGTGCCGTGTGGCGGCCGTAAAACGTCTCCCCGTACATCAACCATAGTGCAGTTTATATTTTACTTTTGGTCCTTTGAGATCAGTGTGAACATTCTGAGAAATCAGAAATAAATTATTTGTTTAGACTCATATTCTAGACAGGTTTTTAATTATTTGGACCCCATTTTGGTTTATATTTTTCTTTTATCGACTGCTGGTTCGAAATTCGCATATTTGCGGTATGTTTCCTCTGGCTTTCGTTGCCGGATCATCTCGGGGTCGCTGGTGGGGCTTTATTAGCCGAAACTACGTAGTATGACCCATCTTCTTTCTTATGAATGTTTTCATTGCTCTTAAAGGAACTCATTTTTGATTTTCATTTAGAAGCCATCTGATCTGGATCTACACTGTTTGCAAAGATAGGGGTTGTCGCAAACAGCAAGATAAGGGTTAATTATGTCAAACCCATTTCTGACTGTCATATTAGTTGATACAATGTATTCATTCAAATTTGCAAACTGAATGACAAACGGTGTAGATCCTAACCAGATGGCTTCTACAGAAGCTCTCTGATCTGGGTCTACACTGTTGGCAAAGGTAGTGATTATAGTATTTCATATTCAGCAGGACAAGGGTGAATGTTTGTTGTGGTCTGTGGATAGTATTGATTGCTAACACAAAGGGGAGGTCACTGGCATTCACCAGAGTCCATAATGATTATTTATGTTATTATCATAAAAATCCTTGAGACCTTTAGTACTTGCTGTAATTCTCCTAAAATTTTAACAAATTTGTTTCACGATCCTACAAGGAGTCCAAAAGGTGCAAACAGAATGACAAACAGTGTAGACCCTGATCAGACTGATCTGGGTCTTCACTGTTTGCATAGGCCTATCTGTCCCAATACTTACATTCATTATGGTATTGCACACTTTACCATTTTTATCCCATTGTTATTTTCTGTGTAAACGCATCATTTTCATTCATGATGTTTTACTCCCTAATTAAGACTATAATAAAATAAAAAGCATGAAATCAGCATGTATCCCTAAAGACAAAAAAAACTGCATCTGAAAATGTTGTCTGTTTATGTCATCTGCTGCATCTGCATGACAACCTTTTAAAATATTTTTGCACACAGGCAAACACTGTGAACTTTGATCAGACTGCTCCTTTGGTAGGAAGGCATAATGTGGATAAATAACGGGTATCTCTTATGATATTTTTCTATGAAAATGAAATAGGTGCTTGAAGAAATATATGGGCTGCACGATGCTTCCACGCAGAGCTGAATCTGGCCCGCACACTAGTACTGGTAAACCGCTTAGAGGATCTAAGCCTGTCCAGGAACCGCGGTGCGAGGCGGACCGTCCATGCTAATAAACCCTATTGGTTTCATTGGGAGACAGGGCTTGAGATGTCATTTCATCTCAATGTCGGGTAAAAGTCCCACAAAATTGAAAGCAACGTCTCCAAAATGACCTTTACAGTGTTGACGGGGACGTTAAACCTCAAATCAAACAAAACAAACGAACATCTATGAAAAAAAATAATGGTATGTTGTGTGTACTCATTAGAATCGCCTCATTGAGATGATTCTAATCAGAACACAAAGCACACCTTTTCACAATAAAATCGAAACATCTTGCAAATCTTATCTTGAGCTAAAAGTTTGTTCCTCTGAAACTGACATTATAACAAATTCTGTTGTTATTTCAAATGTTGTTGTAAAGATGGTGAGCTGTATCTTATTAATCCTTGAGAAGCCGAGAAAAACTACATTCTGAAAATGTCGCCTGCTTATGTCGTCTGCTGATTTTTTTGTGCAAACTTTTTAAAAATATTTTTGTATACAGACAAACAGTGTGGGCCCAGATCAGACTGCTCCTACAGTCTGATCTGGGTCCACACTGTTTGCAAAAACTTACTTCTAAGGTAACGGGCAGACGACAATTGTTATGGGTTAAATTTTCCTTAACCCTTATCCTGCTGTTCATGACAACCCCTACCTTTGCAAACAGTTTAGATCCAGATCAGGGGTCGACAACATTCTGTCATGGAGATTGATCATGAAATCTTTTCAAAGGTCATTCTCTCCCTTCCGCTGATTCAAGAAGGGCAGTTGTCAGTTTCTGGCGAAAGAATGTGTACTGTACTGGTAAACCGCTTACTTATAAGCCTGCCCAGGAAAGTGTGGATATGTAAACTGTCCGGCTCAAAAATGACCTATATAGTGTTGACTGGGCCGTTAAACTCCAAAACAAACAAACAAAAGATCCAGATCAGATGGCTTCTGAAGAAGCCATCGGATCAGGATCTACACAGTTTATCATGCAGTTTATAAATCAAATCAACGCGTTATATCAAGTAATTAGGGCCCCGCACTGAAAGTGTGGGTGCCCTATAGTAATCACTCGGTCCGTCCATCCGTCTGTCTGTCCGTCCACAAATTTTCCTACTCCTCTGATAGCGTTGCCAGGGCCCTAGTCAGTTTCACTGACAGCTCTAGTTTGATTGGTGGATAGTCAGAAGGGGGTGCCGCTAAATTTATTTATTCAGCATGATACGGGCCCTTAAATATTTGTTGGCTGGAGCAATGGGAAGAACATCCTAGGGACTCAAGTCTGAGTTTAAATTAGCCATGTGAAAACAGCCATTATTGCTATTCAAGGCCATTATTGCTATTCAAGGATAGCAACAGGGTAAGTATTTTGTGATAAATGAAGGATAGTTTTCCTTATTTCTCCATAGGTTTATATGGTCTATGGTTTATATGGAGAATTGACAAAAACTATCCTTCATTTATCACAAAATACTTACCTTTTCTGTTGCTATGTCAAGGCATTGCAGTTGAACTGTACATTGCAATTCGTTATAGGATGAAGATGACACAGTGTTTGTATCCAAGACCCTGTCATATATTCTTCGACATGGTGCCGAGAAACAAGGATTTCAGCTTATGAAAGGTTTGTACGAAAATCTCCCTTTATTAATAACTGTGAGGGACTTGTTGTTTCAAATTGGCATGCTGGTGCTGATTAGGGGGAGAAGGATGTTCTGTTTTCCTGTGAAACAAATGGAAAATCAGTCCTGACATTTCATTCTCAAGTCTTAGAGACATTTGCAAAGTCACCTGTTCAACATCCCTGTCAATTCTTACAAGTTCTACATAGTACTAGCGGCAGCTTTTTTTTAGCTCACCAGAGCCAAAGGCTCCGGGGGAGCTTATAGGATAGGCAGTTGTCCGTCGTCGTCTGGCGTTAACATTTTCAAACGACATCTCCTCTGAAGCCACTGGGCCGATTCAGCCCAAATTTCATCTGTAGCATCCTTAGGCAGGGGGATTGAAAGTTTGTGTTTTTAATGAAAATCGGCTCATTAGTTTGGTTGCTATGGCAACTTAGAGTGCCCATAGACTTATAATGGGGAAAATAGAAAAATGGCATTTACTGCCAAGCCTCTGCAGATATTTTGACAAAACTTTCAAAGTAATGTTCCATAGGCGATCTACTATCTGCCGTATGATTTTTGGCCTTCTGCTCATTTTTGTTGGTTGCCATGGAAACCAAAATAAAAAAAAATAGACAAAAAATACTTAAAAAATCATCTCCTCAGAAACCATATGCTCTAGGAGGCTGAGACTGTATGAAAATATTCACCATATTTGCCTTTACAGGTTTTGTGTTTTTTTTATGAAATTTGGCCTTTTACATGTAGTTTTGTTGCTACGGCAACTTAGAGTTTCCATTGACTTATAATGGGGAAAACTGAAAAATGGCATTTACTGCCAAGTCATTGCAGATATTTTGACAAAACTTACATAAACATGTTCCTTGAGTAAACTTCTCTCAGCCATATGCTTTTATGTCAACCTGGGGGCTCCTAGGTTGTGCCGGGGCCATGCCCCGCCCCCTCCACTTCATAAAATGCCTTATATCTCAGAAACCTTACAGATCCCAACCCCTAAACCATATATATTCTTGTTCCTTATGATAAGATGCATTAAGTGACACCAACCTGGGGGTCCCCCGGGATGTGCCGGGGACATGCCCTGCCCCCTCTATTTCATAAAATGCCATTTATCTCAGAAACCATTCAGATCCCCACCCCTAAACTATATATATTCTTGTTCTTATGCTAAGATGCATTAAGTGACACCAACCTTGGGGTCCCCCCGGGATGTGCCGGGGACATACCCCACCCCCTCCACTTCATAAAATGCCATTTATCTCAGAAACCATTGAGATCCCCACCCCTAAACCATATATATTCTTGTTCCTTATGATAAGACACATTCAGTGATACCAACCTTGGGGTCTCTCTGGGGTGCGCTGGGGCCATGCCCCGCCCTTCCACTTCATAAATGCCATATATCTCAGAAACCATTCAGATCCCCACCCCTAAACTATATATATTCTTGTTTCTTCTGATAAGACGCATTCAGTGACACCAATCTGAGGGTCCCCTAGGATGTGGCAGGGCTTATGCCCCACCCCCTCCACTTCGTAAAAGGCTGAATATCTCAGAAACCGTTCAGATCCCCACCCCTAAACCATTTAAATTCTTGTTCCTTATGATAAGACGCATTCAGTGATACCAACCTTAGGGTCTCCCTGGCCGCACCGGGGCTATGCCCGACCCCTCCACTTCATAAAAGGCCCAATATCTCAGAAACTGTTCAGATCCCCACCCCTAAAGCATATAAATTCTTGTTCCTTATGTTAAGATGCATTCAGTGATATCAACCTAAGGATCTCCCAGGCCGCACCAGGGCTATGCCCCAACCTTCCACTTCATAAAAGGTGATATATCTCGGAAACCCTTCAGATCCCCACCCCAAAACCATGTATATTCTTGTTTCTTATGAAAAGACGCATTCAGTGACACCAATCTGGGGGACCCCTAGGATGTGCCAGGGCTATGCCTCGCCCCCTGGACTTAGTAAAAGCTCAATATCTCAGAAACCGTTCAGATCCCCACCCCTAAAGCATATAAATTCTTGTTCATTATGATAAGACGCATTCAGTGATACCAATCTAAGGGTCTCCCGGGCCGCACGTGGGCTGTGCCCCACAACTTCACTTCATAAAAGGTGATATGTCTCGGAAACCATTCAGATCCCCATCCCAGAGCCATATATGTTCTTGTTTCTTATGATAAGACGCATTCATTGAAACCAACCTGGGGGTCCTCTGGGATGTGCCAGGGCCATGCCCAACCCCCTCCACTTCGTAAAAGGCTCAATATCTCAGAAACCATTCAGAACCCCCACCCCTAAACCATATATATACTTGTTCCTGATGATGAGACACATTCAGTGATACCAACCTAGGGGTCTCTGGGGGTGTGCTGGGGCTATGCCCCACCCTTCCACTTCATAAAATGCCATATATCTCAGAAACTGTTCAGATCCCCACCCCTAAAATATGTATATTTGTGTTCCCTATAATAAGACTCATTCACTCACATCAATGCGCGGTCTCTATGTGCTAGGGCAACATGCTGATGCTCATAATCATATATATTCTTGTTTCTTATGATTAGACACATTCAGTCACACAAACGTGGTGGTCCACAGGGGCCATTCCTCTCCTCATCATTATACCCCCGGCATACGAAGTTTGCAATGGGGGTATATAGTTTTAGTCTTTTCCGTCTGTCTGTCTGTCTGTCTGTCTGTCTGTGTGTCCGTAAACAATTATTTTGTGTCAAAGATATCTCAGGAACTGCTTCACATAGAAATCTGAAATTTTGCACACATGATCAGTATGACTACTTGTATTGTGGGAAAAAAAATAAGGGCCAAGGGGTCAGGCCTTTTAGAGTTATTTCCCTTTGTAGTTCTTGCTGTTTAATAGTGTATATTTTTATTTTGTGTCAAAGATTTCTCAATAACTACTGTACATAGAAACTTGAAATTTTGCAAACATGATCAGTATGACTAGTTGTATTGTGGGAAAGAAAACTAGAATCGCTAAGTCGATGGCAAGCCATCGCATATCCCCACGCCTCCCCGCGGGCCCCACCTCCTGGGCCATCACCAAGGGGTGTTTGACCTGAGGGGTAAAATTTTGATTTGATGTATTCTACTCATAATGCCGTTCGATTTAATATGCTACATGACCATATTCTGAAAACTTTGATTTTTTTTCCCCAAGGTGCCCCACCCCTGGCCCCACTCCCAGGGGTAGGATCAAAATTCCGAAAGTGTTGTGCACTCCCCAGACCAAAGTTTTATCAGTTCCCAAAGTTTCAAGTTTCTATTTATAACGGTGTAGGAGGAGTTATCTGGTAACAGTAATGTATGGGGGTAAAGGGGTCAAAATCAGTTTTTGACCTCTGGTGACCTCAAAATTGACCCCAGGGGTCAAATTTTTGTTGTAATGTTTTTTACTCATCATGCCGTTCGCTTTGATATATTACACGACCATGTTCTGGAAATTTTGATTTTTGACCCCCGCGGGCCCCACCCCCTGGGCCCACCCGTAGGGGTGTGATCAAAATTCCGAAAGTGTCATGCACTCCCCAGACCAAAGATCTATCAGTTCCCAAAGTTTCAAGTTTCTATAACCATCTAGGAGGAGTTATCCGGTAAAGGGGTCAAAATCAGTTTTTGACCTCTGGTGACCTCAAAATTGACCCCAGGGGTCAAATGTTGGTTGTAATGTTTTCTACTCATCATGCCGTTCGCTTTGATATATTACACGACCATGTTCTGGAAATTTTGATTTTTGACCCCCTGGGCCCCACCCCCTGGGCCCACCCGTAGGGGTGTGATCAAAATTCCGAAAGTGTCATGCACTCCCCAGACCAAAGATCTATCAGTTCCCAAAGTTTCAAGTTTCTATCTATAACCGTCTAGGAGTTATCCGGTAAAGGGGTCAAAATCAGTTTTTGACCTCTGGTGACCTCAAAATTGACCCCAGGGGTCAAATTTTGGTTGTAATGTTTTCTACTCATCATGCCGTTCGCTTTGATATATTACACGACCATGTTCTGGAAATTTTGATTTTTGACCACCGCGGGCCCCACCCCCTGGGCCCACCCATAGGGGTGTGATCAAAATTCCGAAAGTGTCATGCACTCCTTAGACCAAAGATCTATCAGTTCCCAAAGTTTCAAGTTTCTATCTATAACCGTCTAGGAGGAGTTATCCGGTAAGACGGACGTACGGACGACGAAGACCATTACAATATCCCCACTTTTTCTTTGAAAAGCGTGGGGATAATAAGGGCCAAGAAGTCAGGCCTTTTAGAGTTATTTCCCTTTGTAGTTCTTGTTTCAGCTGAGGTGATGGCACTGGCCGGGGGTATACGTGCCCCACTGGGCACTTTTGTCTAGTTTCATAAGAGGGCCTCATATCTTGGAAACTGTTCATATCCCCACCCCTAAACAATATATTTTCTTGGTCCTTATTATAAGACACATTCAGCGACAACAATCTTGGCTTTCCTGGGGTCTGCCAGGGCCATGCTCCAACCCCTTAGCAGCTTAAAAGGCCTTATATCTCAGGAACAGTACACATCCCAACCCCTAAACCATATATATTCATGTGCCTTATGATAAGATGGATTCAGGGCTCTGTTGGGTCCATGTCTCATCCTTCCTCCTCATAAAAGGCCTAATATTTCAGATACAGAGTCCACATGGGTGCTCATTTTGAAATGGGGGGTTTGTTTGGGAGACTTTATAATCAATAAATTAAAACCTGAAACCATACATGGCTGCCAGTGGGCAGCGTCAGCCTGAGTTCTGGTGAGCATTGTGGCCCATGGGCCTCTTGTTTAGCTCACCTGTCACATAGTGACAAGGTGAGCTTTTGTGATCACATTTTGTCCGTCGTCAGTGCATCCGTGCGTGCGTGCGTAAACAATTTCTTGTCCGCACGATAGCATCTTCATTTATGATTTGATTTTAACCAGACTTGCACACAACTTGTACCACCATGAGATCTAGGTTCCTTTCTTGAACCAGCCATATCCCATCATGTGTTACGGAGTTACAGCCCCTGAAAGGGCAAAAATTGCCTATTTTGGTCTTGTCCGCACGATAGCATCTTCATTTATGATTTGATTTTAACCTGACTTACACACAACTTGAACCACCATGAGATCTTGGTTCCTTTCTTGAACCAGCCATATCCCATCATGTGTTACGGAGGTACAGCCCCTGAAAGGGCAAAAATTGCCTATTTTGGTCTTGTCTGCATGATAGATGTTTCATTTATGATTTGATTTTAACTAAACTTGCACACAATTTGTACCACCACAAAATCTCGGTCAAGTTCGAATATGGGTCATGTTGGGTCAAAAAGTAGGTCAGTAGGTCAAATCAGAAAAAAAACCTTGTGAAGACACGAGAGGCTACAGTTGTGGTCCGATCATCATCAAACTTGCCCAGAATGATCATCTTGACAATATCTCAGTCCAGCTCGAATATGGGTGTTGTCAAGTCAAAAAGTAGGTCAAATCATAGAAAAACCTTCTGAACACACTGGAGGCTACAATTTATGTCCAATCATCATCAAACTTGCTCAGAATGATCAGCTTGATAATATCTTGGTCAAGTTTGAATACGGGTCATGTCGGGTCAAAAAGTAGGTCAGTAGGTCAAATCATAGAAAAACCTTGTGAACACACTAGAGGCCACAGTTTTGGTCATGATAGTTGCATGATAGATGTTTCATTTATGATTTGATTTTAACTAAACTTGCACATAATTTGTACCACCACAAAATCTCGGTCAAGTTCGAATATGAGTCATGCCGAGTCAAAAAGTAGGTCAGTAGGTCAAATAATAGAAAAACCTTGTGAATACACTAGAGGCCACAGTTTTGGTCCAATCATTATCAAACGTGCCCAGAATAATCATCTTGACAATATCTCAGTCAAGTTTGAATACGGGTCATGTCGGGTCAAAAAGTAGGTCAGTAGGTCAAATCATAGAAAAACCTTGTGAACACAATAGAGGCCACAGTTTTGGTCCGATCATCATCAGACTTGCCCAGAGTGATCATTTTGACAATTCCGGGTCAAGTTCGAATATGGGTTATGTCATGTCACAAAGTAGGTCAGTAGGTCAAATCATAGAAAAACCTTGTGAATACCATAGAGCCACAGTTTTTGTCTGATCATCATGAAACTTGCTCAAAATGATTATTTTGACAATTCCTCGGGCAAGTTCGAATATGGGTCATGTAGGATCAAAAAGTAGGTCAGTCGGTCAAATCAGAGAAAAACCTTGTGAACACACTAGAGGCCACAGTTTTGGTCCGATCATCATAAAACTCGCTCAGAATGATAGTCTTGACAATATCCGGGTCAGGTTTGAATACGGGTCATGCCGGGTCAAAAAGTAGGTCAGTAGGTCAAATCATAGAAAAAGCTTGTGAACACACTAGAGGCCACAGTTTTGGTCCGATCATCATCAAACTTGCCCAGAATGATTATCTTGACAATATCTCAGTCCAGTTCAAATATGGGTCATGTTGGGTCAAAAAGTAGGTCAAATCATAGAAAAAAAACCTGAACACACTGGCGGCTACAGTTTTGGTCCGATCATCAGCAAACTTGCTCAAAATGATCATTTGACAATATCTCGGTTAATTTCGAATATGGGTCATGTCTGGTCATTATGTAGGTCAGTAGGTCAGATTGTTGAAAAACCTTGTGAACACACTAGAGGCCCAAGTTTTGGTCCGATCATCATCAAACTTACTCAGAATGATCATCTTGACAATATCTGTGTCAAGTTTGAATATGGGTCATGTCGGGTCAAAAAGTAGGTCAGCAGGTCAAATCAAAGAAAAACGTTTTGAACACTCTAAGAGGCCACAGTTTCAGTCAAATCATCATAAAACTTGCTCAGAATGATCATCTGGACAACATCTCAGTTAAGTTCGAATATGGGTCATGTCAAATCAAAAAGTAGATCAGTAGGTTATTTTGTCATAACTTTTGAACCGTTTGAGATAGAGCCTTCATATTTGGCATGTAGGTTCCTTCTGACAAGGGCTTCCCACTCATAAAGATTTGACCTGTGACCTTGACCTGTGACCTACACTATCATACCTTTTGAACCATATGAGATAGAGCCTTCATATTTGGCATGCATGTTCCTTGTGACAAGGTTTTCTCAGCCATTCAAAACTTTTGACCCATGACCTTGACCTTTGACCTACTTTGTCATAACTTTTAAAGCATTTGAGATACAGCCTTCATATTTGGCATGTAGGTTCCTTGCGACAATGTTGCTTAGATTATCCTCTACCAAAAAGACTAAAACAATCCCACTCGGATGAACAAAATGGCCACCGGAGGTAAAAATAGAAAAATATTGTAAATTTGATTCAAACGGAAACTCCCCCTAACCCCAAGGCCAATTTGATTCAAAGTTCCCAGGAATGTTGCCTAGGTTACTCCCTACCAAATAAGCTAAAATCACTCTGATGATGAACAAGATGGCCACAAGAGCTAAAAATAGAATGTACTCAAGACAGTGACACACAGGTGAGCGAACCAGGGCCCTCTGGGCCCTCTTGTCTTTGTCCTTCTGTTCACTTTCATTAACCCTCTTTGTATCAATATTTATTTCACAAAACTCAATATAACAACAATTTTAATGGAACAAATCCTTAGACCAGTGCAAAGCCTCGGTTTTGATCAGCGCGAGCATCCCTTGGGTTAGAAATGCCTTTATCGAATCCATAGTCATGAAAGATTCTTGTAATCTAATACTCCAAAAGACGCGTGTTTCACTGAAAAGTGAGATAAAAATATATTGAAAAAATTAAGGCTGACACGATTAATTGTATAATCGATTAATCGATCGATAAATTCCACAAAAATGATTATTATTTCTGATTTGCTTTTAATCGATTACTTGATAGGTACAATTTACTACCCAAAATTATGCCTAAAATAGCTGGATGAGTGGCAAACAGTGCAGACCCTGATGAGACCGTCTCATCTGGGTCTACACTGTTTGCTCAGGCCTGTCTGTTCAAATAAACATATGGTAAAATGCAACATATGGTAAGAGTCATGCTCAGAGAGAAAGCCAGGCAGGTAAAATTATGACAAAAACCTTGGTGATTACTAATCGATTATCGATCGCAGTGACAGGACTGATACGGTAATCGATTATCTTTTCAGCTCCGATTAGCCCGCCCTAGAAAAAATGTCATCTGCCAAACATGCTTAGCACTTGAAGGGTGAAGGAATGTTTCATAATTGTTGCTTTTATTTTTCTTTTCAAGGAGGTTTTCTGTATGTGGATGAAATTTTGAGAAAAACACATAAGCTCCATGGAGTAAAAACAGAGGATGTTGAAAGAATTGTAAAAACCAATGACAAGCAGAGATTTGCTTTAGAGAGAGATGAAAATGGGAGGCTAAAAATCAGAGCTAATCAAGGACATACTATGGAGGTAACTCAGACCAGACTATAAGGGCCAGCTCCAAATAAACTGTTCAAGCACTGTAGAAAAGTCTTGAGCAAAATAACATGCTCAGTTTTTTTCTGGGAAAATAGGATGACATTCCATGTGAATGACCTGCTTATATTCACATACAGTCAACCCTCTGATATAGCGACAAAACTTGTTATAAGGACAATTTCAGTGGAACAAATCCTTAGCCATTGAAAGATGAGAAGATTATTGGGAATAGTCAAGTATATTCTAGTTACATGTATTATATTTAACCCTTTTGTACCAAATGGAATCTTCCTTATATATAGCAGGAGTCCATTTCAAAATTTAGGGGTTGCAGGTTGTGTTTTCTTCAAAATTTATTAGGAAAATGGCCGAACTTTTTGCAAACAGTGTAGGCCCAGATCAGACGCCGCGTTCTGCAGCATCTGATCTGGGCCTGCACTGTTTGCCAGACTACCCGTTTAGGGGTATCTGGTACTAAATGGGTTAATACTCCAAGAAACAAATGTTGTGAATATTTTTTAGAATCGCCTCAGTGAGGTGATTCTAACAAATATCCACAACATTTGTTTCTGGGAGAAATTAAGGGAGAAAGTCTTTTATTACATGTATGTCCCACCACTGAAGTGGAGGGGGACATTATTTTTGATGCAGATCCTGTCAGCATATGAGTCTGCGTTGGTTTGACACTTTCTTGTATGCAAGATATCTCATGAACTACTGGGTGGATTTTAATCAAATTTGCATGGATATAACATTGGGACAGGTTGAAGAACTGATTAGGTTTTGGTGACCTTGACCTTATTCTAAAGGTCACAGCCATACTAGATAGGTCAAATTTAGGCCAAATTTAGGTTGTGTGCAGTATATCTCATTAACTACTGGGTGGATTTTAATCAAATTTACATGGATGTAACATTGGGACAGGTTGAAGAACAGATTAGGTTTTGGTGACCATGACCTCATTTTCAAGGTCACAACGGTGTTGTTAAGTTAGTTTTGAAAGGGGTTTGTGTTGGGGGGACATCTGTTTATGCGGCTGACACTTAACCCTTATCCTGCTGATTAATAAATTTATTTATCCACACCAATTTCTGACTATCAGCCAGTCAGATTATTTGAATGCTGTATTCATTCAGATTCACAAACTAAATGACAAACAGTGTAGATTCTGATCAGATGGCTTTGCAAAGGCATCCATTAATACATGTACCCTTCAAAGTTTTGCTTGGCACTATTAGAGTTAACCCATAAAATGTCAGTCCCCGACAATTGTCGTCTGCTTTGTCGTCTGCTGGTTACTTTAAAAGTCATTTTTGCAAACAGTGTGGACCCAAATCAGACTGCTCCTCTAGGAGTGCTCCTCTAGGAGCAGTCTGATTTGGGTCCACACTGTTGGCCTGTAAGCAAAAATATTTTTTAAAACATTTGCAAAAATAAATTCAGCAGACAGCATTAGCAGACAACATTTTCTGATGTATTTTTTCCCGGCATCTTAAAGGTTAAAATAAACCACTACCTCTTTCTTGTTACGTCATAAATATCATACATTTTTGTGGAGAAATTATCTTGTTTAATAAAATCCATTTTAAAGTGGTCATATGATAAACAGAATCTTACACCCATGGTCATTTCATATGATATATATGGAACTCGCCAAAGGCTTGTTTCATAAATATCATATGAAATGACCACTTGTGTAAGATCCTCCATAAACAACTATGTATTCATGATGAAATGTGGCATTTATACAGAAAAATGACTATTAAATTTTATGGTAATAATAATAATAATAATCCACCTTATTTATAGAGGGTAACACATTTAGTAAACTAGTTCTAATCTTCCATGTGGCCCTCTTTTCCTGGGTAGAAACCAGTACTACGCAATGTGGATAAAGTCTCTTGCTCAAGGAAACAACACTTGCCGCTCGTGGGGATCGAACCCAGTACCTCTTGATACCGAGTCCGATACTTCACCACTGCACCACAGCGCTCCACGTCATTTTCAGTATAATTTATACATTTTTGGGATTCATCTTCAAATCATGTGATGTTCGAAACTGTGTTGTAATGAATAGTGATATAAATAGGTTAAGGTATAATTCTGTTGTAGGTAGAGGACTTGGACCTGGAAGAGATTACAACACCTGACCAATTTGCAGAAGTAATACATGGAACATACTATAGCTCTTGGGAAATCATAAAGAACTCAGTAAGTTTAAGGAATTTGGAATTTGGGATTACGGGACCTGCAAGATCATTTAACTTAAATCTAGCCCATCATTACTCAAAGGTGAGGGAAATTGGAATACCTTGAATTTCCGGTACAGAACATGGCATACTTGGCATCTCACATATGAACTGAATAAGGCTCAAATTCACAGTGCTTATAATGGGAGATCATACAGCCAACCCTCTTTGTACCGGCATTGGTTATAATGGCAAAACTTGTTATAACGACAATTTCAATGGAATGAATTCTTAGCTGAAGGCTTAGCCTTGATTCCAAGCAACGTGGAATTCCCTCCGGTTGGAAATGCCCAAATCGAATCCATAGTCATGAAACGTTCTTGTAATTTAATACTCCAAGATACAAATGTTATAGATATTTGTTGTCTAGTAACATTTGTTTCTTAGAGTAATGATGTGGAAAAGGCCTTTTATAACCTATCATACTCCTGACTTGGATTCTTTATAACGGCAAATTCAATAATAGGGAACAAATACTGTCATTATAACGTGGATCCTCTGTATGTTGCTGGCCTTAGTAGCTCAGTCAGATGTGTGTATGACTGGTATATTTGATTAAGCATGTTTTCCTAATGGAACTGTGGGCCTCTAGCATCAGAGGTAAGTGCACTAACCACTTAGTTACCGTGCTTCATTACATAGAGCTATAATGTGGACTATTTTTGCAAGGTTTACCTTTTAATTAAACATTTAACTTCACCACTGCTGGGCCCTGTTGTTCAAAGCATTGTTAGCTTAACGAGCTCGTTAGTGGTCAAAATGTTAACTGCTCTAATAAGTACAACATCTAATATAGTATTGTTTTTGCTGAAAACATGAGAGCGGGCTCACATTTTTTCAGCAAAAATATTAGCATATTTACCATATTTAATGATCAAACTTTTAACAATATGTTAACTATCGATGTCGTTAGTTTTGGACAACTGGTGTTAACTGTAAACGGTGGCCGTAAAAAGTTTCCCTGCCTTTCATCATAATGTGGATTATGTGTTTTCTAGTCCTTTGGAATCATTGATTCCACAGTTGAATTTTGAAAGTATTTGAGGGTCACTGGTAGGCAATTTGCTACAGGTAGCTACCAGGTCCAAGAAAAAGAGAACTTGCTCATGCCATGGTTTTCAGTTCTTTATTGTAGTCCTTGCTTCTAAATGATTGTCCTTCTAGAGAGCATTTGTCAAGAATAGACAATCAAGGATAAAGGAGACCAAAATATTTATGCAGGAGTAGGAGTTGCTTTCCCTAAAAATGAAGTTATTTTCCTTCATATGAAACATATTGTGGGTTTATTTTACAGGGTTTGTCAAGAATGCGACGTAATCATGTCCATTTTGCACCTGGAGAGCCGGGAGAGAGTGGTGTGATCAGTGGTAAGTGAATGAGCACCATGAACATCTAAATAATGTTGAATGGGCCATTAACCAATTTTGTACCGGAAGCACCCTAAAGGGGAAATTGGCAAACAGTGCAGGCCCAGATCAGATGCTGCACAACACGGCATCTGATCTGGGCCTACACTGTTTGCAAAAAGTTAGCCATTTTCCAAATACATTTTGAAGAAAACACAACCTGATACCCATAAATTTTGAAATGGACTCTTGCTATATATGAGAAGGAAGATTCCATTTGGTACAAAAAGGGTTAAATAAACAAACAAACAGATAAGGGGAGTAACAAGGATTATTAATCAATTTTCTCAATCCTCGTCAGAAACCATGGCTCCCGCCCATCGGGGCTTGAAGAAATAGATTGGCTGTGTGATGCTTCCACGCAGAGCTGAAACCGACCCGCACACGAGTACGGAAATTGATTAACTGCTTAGATCTAAGCCGGCCCTGGCAAAGCGGTGTGAGTCAGACCGTCCATGCTTATAAACCCTATTGGTTTCATTGGACAGCAGGGCTTGAGATGTCATTTAATCTCAATGTCGGGTAAAAGTCCCACAAAATTCGAAGCAACATCTCCAAAATGACCTTTATAGTGTTGATGGGGACATTTAACCTCAAATCAAACAAACAATATCTTCAGAAACTAGTGTTGTGGGTACTTGTTAGAATCACTTCATTGAGCATAGGATTTAAGAACTAAGAAAAATGATTATTCAGATAGCCTATGAATTGGTATTCATATTATCATATTATGTCACAGGTGAGTCGTTTAACCCATTTTGTACCAAACAGAATCTTGCCCCTTATGAATAGCACAATTTGGGGGTATCAGGTTGTGTATAAGTATTTGTCTTTAAGTTTTCAGTTCTTCTCGACAATTTTTGTCATTTTTTTTATTTCCTATCTTTTATAATTCAAACAATGTGTTCTATTGTTGCGCATGAGAATGGGTTTCAGCTTTTATTTCTGAAGTTTGCCTTTACTAAAGGCATTGTCATTCCTAGATAACGGTATCAGATGGACCGGCCCATGTGTCGTAATGTTCAGTAAACATTCATCGACCTATACATCGTCACTAATTTGTTTGTTTTTGGAGTTTAAAGGCCCAGTCAACTTTATTTTAGGTCATTTTTGAGCCGGTCACTTTACCTATTCACACTTTTCCTGGGCAGGCTTATACGTAAGTACAGTTGAACCTGCGGGGGTGACCAACTGTCTTAAGCGATTTCCTGTCTTGAACGAGCATCATGCAATCCTCCTGAGCAATTTTCAATGTTAAATTACCTTTTCTTAGTGCCCACCTGCCCACCGCGACCAACGACCGCTTAAAACTTGTCCAAATCGTAAAATTTGCCTGCCTTGTGCGACCAAATAAATTTACTGTGACACCGGAAGATCAACGGGTGCGCCAGTACGAATAATTACCTCTCTTCTTGTTGTCTTTGGAAACCGAAATTATGACACTGATTATGACCAGTGCGGGGATTTAAATTAATTGTTTGCCAATTATAAGCGATATATGCACTGATTGATGCTAATTGGATTGTTTGGTCATAATGCCTGACGCGACTTAGCGTTTGAATAGGTGCGAAAATATACCGAACGATTTACGGCCGTCTCGGCAAACTATCATTGCGACTTCTATTGGCTCGGCATACTACCACCTTGACTTGTATTGGCATCACTGCAAACTACTATCACGACTTTAACATATTCGTGTAATCTATTTTTAAACATTTTTAAACACCTTTTTTCCAAAATCTTTTGAATTCCTAGTTTTCTCATTATCATACATTTAAATTAATATTCATTTTTAGCTCACCTGTCACGTAGTGACGAGGTGAGCTTTTGGGATCACTTTTTGTCCGTTGTGCATGCGTCATTGTGTGCATAAACTTTTTCTTCAAACAACATCTCCTAAACCAGTGAATGGATTTTGATATAATTTCACAGGAATGTTCCTTGGATGACCCTCTTTCGAAATTGCCTAAATCATTCCGCTCCGTTAAACAAAATGGCTGCCAGAGCTAAAAATAGAAAAACTTTTAAATGACATCTCCTCCTAGGCAAATGGCCCGATTCGAAAATAATTTCACAGGAAAGTTCCTTGAGTGACCCTCTTTCAAAATTGCCTAAATTGTTCCGCTCCGTTAAAGTGGCCACCAGAGCTAAAAATAGAAAAACTTCCAATGACATCTCCTATGCAAATGACCCGATTTGAAAATAATTTCACAGAAATGTTCCTTAAGTGACCCTCTTTCAAAATTGCCTAAATGGTTCTGCTCCGTTAAATAAAATGGCCACCAGAGCTAAAAATAGAAAAACCTTTAAATGACACCTCTTCCTAGGCAAATGGCCCGATTTGAAAATAATTATACAGGAATGTTCCTTGAGTGACCCTCTTTCAAAATTGCCAAAATCGTTCTTCTCCGTAAAACAATATGGCCGCCAGAGCTTAAAAAATAGAAAAACCTTTAAATAACACCTCTTCCTAGGCAAATGGCCCAATTTGAAAATAATTTCACAGGAATGTTCCTTGAGTGACCCTCTTTCAAAATTGCCTAAATTGTTTGGCTCCATTAAATAAAATGGCCGCCAGAGCTAAAAAATAGAAAAACCTTTAAATAACTTCTCGTCCTAGGCAAATTGCCCTATTTGAAAATATTTTCACAGGAATGTTCCTTGAGTGACCTCTTTCAAAATTGTTTAAATCGTTCTGCTCCATTAAATAAAATGGCCTCCAGAGCTAAAAATAGAAAAAACTTTAAATTACATTTCCTCCTCGGCAAAATGGCCCGATTTGAAAATAATATCACAGGAATGTTCCTTGAGTGACCCTCTTTCAGAATTGTCTAAATCGTTCTGCTCCATTAAACAAAACAGGCCGCCAGAGCTAAAAATAGAAAAACCTTTAAATGACATCTCCTCCTAGGCAAATGGCCCTATTTGAAAAGAATTTCACAGGAATGTTCTTTGAGTGACCCTCTTTCAAAATTGCCAAAATCGTTCTGCTCTGTTAAACAAAATGGCCACCAGAGCTAAAAATAGAAAAAAACCTTAAATGACATCTCCTTCCTAGGCAAATGGCCCTATTTGAAAATAATTTCACAGGAATGTTCCTTGAGTGACCCTCTTTCAAAATTGCCTAAATGGTTCCGCTTAGTTAAACAAAATGGCCACCAGAGTTAAAAATATAAAAACCTTTAAATGACATCTCCTCCTAGGCAAATTGCCCTATTTGAAAATAATTTCACAGGAATGTCCCTTGAGTGACCCTCTTTCAAAATTGCCTAAATCGTTCCACTCCATTAAACAAAAAGACCGTCAGCGCTAAAAAACTTTAAATGACATTTCCTCCATGGAAAATGACATTTCCTCCAAGGCAAATGGCCCGGTTTGAAAATAATTTCCCAGGAATGTTCCTTGAGTGACCCTCTTTCAAAATTGCCTAAACTGGTCCGCTCTGTTAAACAAAATGGACACCACAGCTAAAAATAGAAAAACCTTCAAGTGACATCTCCTCCTGGGCAAATGGCCCGATTTGAAAATAATTTCACAGGAATGTTCCTTGAGTGACCCTCTTTCAAAATTGCCTAAATCGTTCTGCTCCATTAAACAAAATGGCCGCCAGAACTAAAAATAGAAAAACCTTTAAATGACATCTCCTCCTAGGCAAATGGCTGGATTTGAAAATATTTTCAGAGGAATGTTCCTTGAGTGACCCTCTTTCAAAATTGCCTAAATTGTTTGGCTCCATTAAACAAAATGGTTGCCACAGCTAAAAATAGAAAAACCTTTAAATTACATCTCCTCCTAGGCAAATAGCTCGATTTGAAAATAATTTCACAGGAATGTTCCTTGAGAGACCCTCTTTGAAAATTGCCCAAATCGTTCTGCTCTGCTAAACAAAAAGGTCACTACAGCTATAAATAGAAAAACCTTCAAATGACTCCTTCTCCTTCATTTCCATAAGCTTTGAAACATCTTGGATTCAGGTGAGCGATTCAGGGCTTATTTTTAATTCATCTTAAAATAAAATTTTAGAAGTAACACTTCTGTAGATAAATGTGTATATTTCAATAATGATCTCATAAATTGCATAGTGTGATTAAAAAAAACAACACATCTTGATTTATCCTCCCTGCCTTAAGAGACCATATGTCTTGAGAGACCACTTTTTGTTTTTCCCAAAGGTTTGACTGTACTGTGCTCTTTCTTTTGCCAGAAACTGACAACTGCCCTTCTTGAATCAGCAGAAAGGAGAGAATGACCATAGAAAAGATTTCTTAATCAATCTACACACAAGAATGTTGCCTACCCCTGCAGGTATTAAACCTGCGTCCTCCTGATCACCAGTCAGACGAGCATCCGACTGAGCTACCGAGGCAGGCACATCGTTGTTAAGTTTGATGCCACTGCATATACAGTGGCGTCAAAAACACTGCATTATTGTCATAAAAATACGGGGGATGTTGACAATCGAAGTGACTGCAGTGAAAACAAAAATCCCCTCTCAGAAACGAAAGATATGCAAGAAAAAGAATCTTACGTGGGTGTGAGGGGTGGATAGAAAAATAACCCCCTCAGAATCACTGTCTGGCATCACTCATCAAGCCATACAGTAACCCTTGGGATGGATTTTTCTATCCACCCCTCACACCCTTGTAAGATTCTTATATTATTGTTTATTTCCAGGTATGAGAAAAACTTGTGATGTGTTGATTTACATAGATATGGAGAAAGCTTTAAAAGGTAGGTGATGATTTGAATTTAATCCTTCAAACACTGCATAGAAAATCTTTCAGCAGTGGTCATTTCATAGGAAATTTATGAAACTCTCTAAAGGCTAGTTGCTTACATTTCATATGAAATGAACATTTGTGTATGATTCTGATCATCATATAATGAATTTAACCCATTTTGTACCGGAAACCCCAAAATGGGTACCCGGGCAAACAGTGCAGGCCCAGATCAGATGCCGCAGAACGCGGCGTCTGATCAGGGCCTACACTGTTTGCAAAAAGTTCAGCCATTTTCCAAATAAATTTTGAAGAAAACTCACCTGACACCCCTAAATTTTGTAATGGAGTCCAGCGATATATAAGGAGGAAGATTCCATTTGGTACAAAAAGGGTTAAATCAGATTTTATTGATGAAGAATTTCAGCTGAAGACACAGGATCCAGCGCACAACAAAACCTACAATTAGACATGTGCGCCCATCAAAGACTCAGATCAGCCTGTGCATCCATTTAGCCTAACCAGAGACTTCTCTTGCTGCACGAGGGAGCATTGGATCCCTTAGCTATCCTTAGAGTGCACAATGAAGACTCTGATCAGACTGCGCAGATGCGTAGGCTGTGCACAGATGTGCAGGCTGATCTAAGTATTCATTGGGTGCACATGTCTTATTGTAGGTTTTGTCATGCGCTGGCTCATTGGTTAGTCACAGACAGCATCAGGACATTATGTGCCAGGAGCTATGTGTTGTAGGAATGGATTTCATTTCTGTGGATTTTTAGCTCACCGTCACGTAGTGACGAGGTGAGCTTTTGGGATCACTTTTTGTCCGTCGTGCGTCCGTGCGTGCGTGCGTGCGTAAACAATTTCTTTAAACGACATCTCCTCCTAAACCACTGATCAGATTTTGACCAAACTTCACAGGAATGATCCTTAGGTGGTCCCCTTTCAAAGTTGTTCAAATGGTTCCGGTCCATTGATTATCTAGGTCACAGGAGCCGAAAATAGATTTTTTTCACCAAAAACTTAAAAAATCTTCTTCTCTGAAACCACAAGGCCCAGGTCTTTGATATTTGATATTCATCTAGTGGACCCCTACCAAGAATGTTCAAATTATAGTGCTGTGGCCAAAAATGCCCCCGCCACGGGGCCCCTTGGTTTTACATAGGCTTATATAGGGAAAATCTTTAAAAATCTTCTTCTCTGAAACCACAAGGCCCAGGACTTTGATATTTGGTATGAAGCTTCATCTAATGGACCCCTACCAAGATTGTTCAAATTATAGTGCTGGGACAAAAAATGCCCCCGCCACAGGGCCCTTTGGGTTTTACATTGGCTTATATAGGGAAAATCTTTAAAAATCTTCTTCTCTGAAACCACAATGCCCAGGTCTTTGCTATTTGGTATGAAGCTTCATCTAGTGGACCCCTACCAAGATTGTTCAAATTATAGTGCTGGGGCCAAAAATGCCCCCGCCCCGGGGCCCATTTGGTTTTACATGGGCTTATATAGGGAAAATCTTGTTCTCTGAAACCACAAGGCCCAGGACTTTGATATTTGGTATGAAGATTCATCTAGTGGACCCCTACCAATATTGTTCAAATTATAGTGCTGGGGCAAAAAATGCCCCCGTCCCTGGGCCCTTTGGTTTTACATAGGCTTATATAGGGAAAATCTTTAAAAATCTTCTTCTCTGAAACCGCAAGGCCCAGGACTTTGATATTTAGAATGAAGCTTCATCTAATGGACCTCTACCAAGATTATTCAAATTATAACCCTTGGGCCAAAAATGCCCCCGCTCTGGGGCCCTTATGTTTAACATAGACTTAGATAGGAAAAATCTTTAAAAATCTTCTTCTCTGAAACCACAAGGCCTAGGTCTTTTATATTTGGTATGAAGCTTCATCTAAAGGACCCCTAATAAGATTATTCAAATTATAGTGCTGAGGCCAAAAATGTCCCCTCCCCGGGGCCCTTTGGTTTTACATAGGCTTATATAGGGAAAATCTTTAAAAATCATCTTCTCTGAAACCGCAAGGCCCAGGACTTTGATATTTGGTATGAAGCTTCATCTAGTGGACCCCTACCAAGATTGTTCAAATTATAGCCCTTGGGCCAAAAATGCCCCCGCTCCGGAGCCCTTTGGTTTAACATAGACTTATATAGGAAAAATCTTTAAAAATCTTCTTCTCTGAAACCACAAGGCCTAGGTCTTTTATATTAGGTATGAAGCTTCATCTAGTGGACCCCTACCAAGATGATTCAAATTATAGGGCTGGGGCCAAAAGTGGCCCCGCCCTGGGGCCCTTTGGTTTTACATAGGCTTATATAGGGATAATCTTTAAAAATCTTCTTCTCTGAAACCACAAGGCCCAGGACTTTGATATTTGGTATGAAGCTTCATCTAATGGACCTCTACCAAGATTGTTCAAATTATAGCCCTGGGACCAGAAATGCCCCCGCTCTGGGGCCCTATGGTTTTACATAGACTAATATAGGGAAAATCTTAAAAAATCTTCTTCTTTGAAACCACAAGGCCTGTGTCTTTGATATTTGGTTTGAAGCTGCATCTAGTGGACCTCTATCAAGATTATTAAAATTACAGCCCTGATACCAAAAATGTCCTTGCTCCGGGGCCCTTTGGTTTTACATAGACTTATATAGGGAAATCTTTAAAAATCTTCTCTGAAACTGCAAGGCCAAGGCCTTTGATATTTAGTATGGAGCTTATCTAGTGGACCTCTACCAAGATTGTTCAAATTATAGCCCTGGGGCCACAAATGCCCCCGTCCCGGGGCCCTTTGGTTTTACATAGATTTATATAGCCCCGGGGCTATTTGGTTTTACATAGGCTTATGTAGGGAATATCTTTAAAAAAAATCTTCTTCTCTGAAACCGCAAGGCCCAGGTCTTTGATATTTGATGTGTAGCTTCATCTAGTGGACCTTTGCCAAGATTGTTCAAATTATAGCCTTTGTTGATGTTTGGTATGAAGCTTCACCTTTAAGACCTCCCTCAAAATTATGCACATTAAAGCCCTGGGGCCAATAATGGCCCTCTCTGGGGCCCACTTGTTACACTATGGATTCGGTGAGCGATCCAGGGCCATCATGGCCCTCTTGTTATCAATGTGTCAACTCCGGCGAATCACTCACAAACTGCATGAAAGCCAGGCTTTATGCAGTTTGTGAGCGATTTGCTAGATTCTACACACTCACAAACTGCATGAAACCCAAAGGGCTTTATGATAAGTTTGTGATTGATTCGCTGGACTTAATACATCAATAAAATCAACAAAAATGATAACTCATTCAGTACAATTCCAACTTTGTAAGCGAAATGTTAAAAATGACACCAGAAATGGTAAATTTTAGGAATTCTTATGTGATCGTAAGAATCAACTTAACAATGTAGGTTTAAAAAATCAGAATTGTAACTGGTAAAACAGATGAAACAAAACGGTTTCCTGAGTTATTTTGAGTGAATGACTAATTGAGCACTTGACAGCCGCAAATCATGAAAAAATCGCAAAAACAAATGCTAGAAGGAACAGTAACTAAATTCTTTAGTTGCGCCCGATAGGCCCATGGAATAAACTCTAGTGTGCCATGCATTTTTGCAGCCTAGATTGAACACTGCTAAAGGGCATTTTTTTTCTCTTTAACCGTAGACCCCTATAGATAATCGGGGACAAGATTAGTTTTCAAGAGTTGCCTCCCAGGAAAATTATCGTAAACAGTGAAACTTCAATAAATCGAACAGGGATACCTCGTTTACCATGGCTAATTCAAACTCGTCCTCTACTCCCCAGAAAGTTCTTTAAATACCTCCAGACATCTGTCTATTTGAGTTTTTAGCAAGGTTTTGCTGATTTGATTGGTAAAAGGTATGTTGTGTGTACTCATTAGAATCGCCTCATCTAATGAGTACACACAGTATACTTTTATTTTATAGGAGATTGTAGAGCTTTGTATGTACCCAACTAAACTATGATAAACTATGAACTACCTTTATTTGGAGCAAATTTTCACGGTCCCAAAGGTATTCGAGTTATTGAAGTTCGACTAGAATAGAATAGAACAGAATATATTTATTTCCAAATCATAGACCCTTTTAGGTTCTGAGCCCAATTGTTCCAAACATCTTAATCATTATCCTGCTGAACATGACAACTACTACCTTTGCAAACAGTGTAGATCCAGTTCAGATGGCTTCTCAAGATCTGAAGAAGCCATCTGATCAGGATCTACACTGTCAGTCATACAGTTGGTGAATTGATCCTTATCCTGCTGAACATGACAGTGAATTGAACAAGTACATCATATCAAGTAATTTGATTGGTGCATAATCAGAAATAGGTGTGGCTAAATTAATGTATTCAGCAGATAAGGGTTAAGCAAGGATTTAACAACTGTAGCCAAGCCTTGCTATGATGATTCAGTTGAAATACCAGTGGTTCTAAAGGCAGGAACCAAAGTTATAAACCAAATGTTCATGTCAGTCCAATTGAGCATGAAAGTTGTCCTTGGGCCAGTTGTTAAAAAGTATCGATGTCGTTAGTTAACGTATCGTTAAAACTTTGATCATTTATTATGGCAAATATACTAATATTTTTGCTGAAAAAATGTGAAAATTTGCTCACATTTTTTCAGCAAAACTTCCAAAATTTTGAATATTAAACTTGCTACAACAGTTAACAATATGACCACTAACGAGCTCGTTAAGCTAACGATGCTTGGAACAACTGGCCCCTGCTTATCAATTGTATGAGCTGGATTAAAATGCTCAAATAAAATGTGCAAAAAAAATATTTTTTTTTACCCTGTGGGCAAGGTATCTAGACCAATTTTTACCTGGCTTGAAGATATATGGGCTGCATGATGCTTCCACGCAGAGCTGAATCCGGCCCGCACACTAGTACTGGTAAACCGCTTAGAGGATCTAAGCCTGTCCAAGAACCGCAGTGCGAGGCGGACTGTCCATGCTAATAAACCCTATTGGTTTCATTGGGCGACAGGGCTTGAGATGTCATTTAATCTCAATGTCGGGTAAAAGTCCCACAAAATTGGAAGCAACGTCTCCAAAATGACCTTTACAGGTAATATCAGACAAAACAAACCTGGGAACCCATAAAAGGAATATGGGCTAACAGTGCAGACCCCAATTAGATTGGGCAATATGCAGCATCTGATCAGGGTCTACACTCTTTGCTAACAAGATTTTCTATCAGGATTAGAATGGAAACGGAAAAAAAAAACGACTGTACACCCCTTAAATGACAAATGGACATGTCCAACATATACAAAACTAAGAGTCTACAATTAGGGTTAATGAAATTGCTTATTTCAGATGGTTTAAAGTTCTACCGGTCAGCCAACAATGTGATTCTGTGTCCTGGGGATGAAACAGGAATAATATACCCATGTTACTTCAGCAATGCTGTCATCAGAAATCCAAGTAAGAAATACATGTATTGTATATGAGCCCCGCCAAGCGAATTTGTCTCCGAGCATTCCGTCATGACAAAAATTAACTGCGCATGCCCAGCCATTCAGAGGGGCCAGGGATATGGCTTTCTGTCTGAAGGTTCCTCTTGATTCACTGCTTGTATGAGCGAGCAGCGATGGTTCTGGCGAGACTGCGCGGATGCGCAGGCTCGCCTGAACCTTCGCTGCTCGCATAGGCGATAAGTACCAAAATCGCTTGACAGGGCCTATATGTCTGGAGTTAGTTTCTTTAGGTTATAACTGGAATGTTACCATTAACCCTTATTCGCGGTTCCCCACCCATCAGGGCTTGGAGAAATAGATTGGGCTGCATGATGTTTTCATGCAGAGCTGAAACTGACTGTACATGAGTACTGGTAAACTGTTGAGAAGAACTATGCCTTCTAAGGCAAAATGGTGTGAGTAGGACTGTCCAATGCTTATAAGCCCAATAGGATGCATTGGGCAGCAGGGCTTGAGGTGTCATTTCATCCAATAGGATGCATTGGGCAGCAGGGCTTGAGGTGTCATTTCATCTCAATGTGGGGTAAAAATCCCACAAAATTGGAAGCAACCTCTTCAGAATGACCTAAATAGTGTTGACGAGGATGTTAAAACATCAGTTCAAACAAAAAACACTTATCCTGCTGTTCACAACAGCCCCTCTTTGCAAACAGTGTAGATCCAGATCAGATGGCTTCTGAATCTGATCAGGATCTACACTGTTTGAAATTCAGTTTATGCATTTGTAGGAATAAATTACATTAAGTAATCTGATTGGTTCATAGTCAAAAAGTGGTGTGGCTGAATTAAATATTCCGCAGGATGAAGGCTAAAATGCAACAGATGTGTAAGAATATGGTTATAGAGTACACTATGATGGATTTGTACACTAAGGACTTGAGCAGCAGGTTAATGTTTAAAAACAAACCAGTTGTGAAAAATCATATTTTATCATATACGAAGATTAAAACCTCAGCAAAGTAGATTATACATGGTAATGCATTTCATAGACAGATAGGAAAATATTGACCAGTTAACATTTGACAAGATACTTCCAACTTTTTTTCTTCCACACTATCCCTTTCCGGCCCCCGCCCATTGGGGCTTGAAGAAATAAATGGGCTGCATGATGCTTCCACGCTGAGCTGAAACCGACGACACACGAGTATTGGTAAACCGCTCAGAGGATCTAAGCCTGCCCAGATAAAGCGCTGCGTGTTGGACCATCCATGCTTATAAACCCTATTGGTTTCATTGGGCAACAGGGCTTGAGATGTCATTTCATCTCAATGTCGGGTAAAAGTCCCACAAAATTAGAAGCAACGTCTCCAAAATGACCTACAGTAGAACTTCGATGGCTCGAACACCGATGGCTCGTTTACTATGGATGAGTTGAACCCATTCTTGAGCCCCTAGCGAAGTCCTCTACATAAGAAATAGTGGGGGATGATTAAGGCGATTTCAGTCTTTTATCTTGCAAATGCATGCTGTGTGTACTCATTAGAATCGCCTCGATGAGGCGATTCTAATGAGTACACACAGCATACATATTCATTATAGAACACCGAAAAGATGTCTAAAAGTATCTCGTTTTGCCTCCTGACAGTAACCTCAGTGGCTCGAACTACCCCTGGCTCGAACAGATTTTCGAGGTCCCAAAGGTGTTCGAGCCATTGAAGTTCGACCTATAAAATGTTGATGGGGACATTTAACCTCAAATCAAACAAACAAAAACTCTATCCCTTTTCCTTTTCTGATTAGTAGAAGTAAAACAAAGATCAGGAATTGATACAATTAACTTACTCCATCCATAAAAGACACCAAAGGGAAAGAAATACAAACATTAAGCGACCAGACCATAATGGAAACCTAAACAAAGGAAGGCCATATGGACAGTTACTTTCCCACAAAATGGCCATATGGCCATCCAAAACCAAAAGACACAAGCGACACACACAGCAAGCAACAAACAACAACATAAATAAATCGCCACAGAAGAGCCGCCTTGGAACGGTCAGTGGAAGATTTCCACTTGGGGGCTTAAATCGATTTTACGTGGCCACAATCCTCGCCCTTACTTCCGTCGCGATTTAGACAAATAATTTGTTCAGTCCGCATGACTAAAAAAAAAAAAGCTAACAAATTTTCCACGCTTCTTGGTAACCACCTTAGGCGAAGATTCTCGCACTGTGTCAAGTTTATCACCATTCGTGATAGAAAAGTGCATAGTGTCCATTGCCGGACATCCCATCTCTGGGATGCCTATCTCTGGGAGAAGGCTTTAGAAGGATAGTTGCTTGTAAGGCTGACACGATTAATCATATAATCGATTAATCGATCAATAATCCCCACAAAAATGATTATCATTTCTGATTTGCTTTTAATCGATTACTTGATAGGTACAATTTACTACCCAAAATTATGCATAAAATAGCTGGATGAGTGGCAAACAGTGCAGACCCTGATGAGACGCCGCATTATGCGGCGTTTCATCTGGATCTTCACTGTTTGCTCAGGCCTGTCTGTTCAAATATACATATGGTTAAATGCAACATATGGTAAGAGTCATGTTCAGACAGAAAACCAGACAAGTAAAATAATGACAAAAACCTTAGCGATTACTAATTGATTATCGATTGCAATGACAGGATTGATAATCGATTATCTCTTTAGCTCCGATTAGCCAGCCCTCATTGCTTGAAAACTCAGCTGTTCACCAGTTGACTGTTGTTAGTTACTGTTGGGGGCAATCTCACTAAGTACTGGTAAACAACTTAGAGGTTCTAAGCCTGTCCAGGAACAGTGATGGTGAATTTATAGGAGTGAATTACATCAAGTTATTTCACTGGTTGTTCTCAAAAATGGGTGTGGCAAAATAAATTTATTGAACAGAACAGAAGTTAACCCAATGGTGTTAGGTGAGTCCTGACACAACAAAACCTTCAGCCAATGTAGAGAAAAGACAGAGTAACATGTGCACCCAATATTTTGTCTGAGTCTCCTCATTTTCAAAGTCACATAGTTTGTTTGTCTCATAGCTATGGTGGGGGGGGGCACTTAGTATTCATCTGAAAACATTTCTAGTTTCAAACAAAGGCTTGCCAGGCTGAGCTGATAAAGAGGCATGTCAGAGTCTTTGCTAGTCACATGGGGTATGTGGATTTAAATATGGCAGTAGTTGCTCTCTACTAATTTGTCATTATAAAGAATTTCATTTTTGACGCCATAAAGAGTCCGAATAAGGAGTAGTATAATGGTTAATTAATTGTAATTTTTCCTTTATTACTCCCAAGAAACAAAGTGTTGTGGACATTTGTTAGAATTGCCAAAACATTCGTTCCTTTGAGTATTAAATGCAACAGTGTAGAATATCTCTATGAATCTGTCTAATCTTGAACTTATGATTTGTTCCGCAAAATCATAGTCAGAATTGTTACTGGTGACTATGATATGGGAAGTTGTCATTAAAACGAGTATTGTTGTTATATCTAATGTCAGTATACTGAAGGCTGACTGTTGTTCTTTTTATACTCAACTGAGTTAAGCATGATTTATGTAATGCTAACAAATATAAAAATAAAAACAGAGAGCATTGATTTACCAACTCAGATCAGCTGTTCTTTGTCCTGCTCATAAATTTTAGAATGCAAATAATTGATGGCATTATTAGCTCACCTGAGCCGAAGGCTCATGTGAGATATTAGTATGCCAATGATCCGTCGTCCGTCGGCCATCGTCCGTTCACATTTTCAACTAAGTATATCTTTAAAGCCAGTTGGCCAATCATGATTAAATTTCATGAGAAGCATTATCAGGTTGGGGGAAAAGATGTATTATTTTTGGGGGCAGATCAGATGGAAACTCTTGTTGCCATGGCAACATATAGCTCCCATAGACTTACAATGGGAAAAACTTAAAAAATCTTTTTCTCTGAAACCAATAGGCCCAGAGCTTACATATGAAGCATGTAGCAATGTCAAGTGGTCCCCTACATAAATTGTGCCAATCATGCCCCTGGGGTCTAAACTGGCCACGCCCCAGGGTCCCTTAACCCCCATAGAAATAAAAGCTTAAAAAATCTTCTTCTCTGAAAGCGCTAGGCACAGCGCTTACATATTAAGCATGTAGCATTGTCAAGTGGTCCGTTACATAAATTGTGCCAATCATGCCCCTGGGGTCTAAACTGACCACGCCCTGGGGCCCCTTAGCCCCCATAGACTTATAATGAAAAAAAAAGCTAAAAAAATCTTTTTCTCTGAAACCACTAGGCCCAGAGGTAACATATGAAGCATGTAGCAGTGTCAAGTGGCCCCCTACATAAATTGTGCCAATCATGCCCCTGGGGTCTAAACTGGCCACGCCCCGGGGTCCCTTAACCCCCATAGACTTATAATGGAAAGAAAAGCTTAAAAAAATCTTCTTCTCTAAAACCGCTAGGCCCAGAGCTTACATATTAAGCATTTAGCAATGTCAAGTGGTCCCCTACATAAATTGTGCCAATCATGCCCCTGGTGGTCTAAACTGGCCACGCACAGGGGCCCCTTAGCCCCCATAGACTTATAATGGAAAAAAAAAAAATTCAAAAATCTTCTTCTCTGAAACCACTTATATATTAAACCAGAGCTTACATATTAAGCATGTAGCAATGTCAAGTGGTCCCCTACATTAATCCTACCAAACATGCCCCTAGGGTTCAAATTGACAATGCTGTGTCCCATTAAGAAGACCATGAGACAAACAGCTAACTAAAATGTTCCTCAGGTGAGTGGTTAGGCTCATTGAGCCTCTTGTTATTTATAAGCAGGACAAATTTCATACTCATGTGAGTTGAGCATATAACATTTTGTAACCTCGGGACAAGGTTTTCTGGTAGGTTGTGTTGTTCCCCAGCTGTGTTACTATTAGTTTGTTTGCATTTTTATTAGGACAGAAATTAGACTTTGACAATACCATCACAAAGGACACAGTTAAACATGAACCTAAGGCTGATGCCAGTAAATATGCCAACAAGAAGAAAGAAAAACCAGCAAACACTCCTGTTGGCATGCAAGTGGATGAAGGTGGTAAGAAGAAAAAGAAGAAGAAGAGAAAGAATAAAGATAAAGATGCAGATGATGCACAGACCGAGCCTGATAATGGCACTGCGGCTAAGAAACCAGCAACTGAAGAACAGAAAGGTATTCCAGAAAGTTGGGATAGTGATGCAGAGGGAGGGGTTCTTGATAATATGTTTGATGAAGCTAGTCATCTGGAAGATAGTGAAATTAGTCAAGAGGACAGTAAGACTAGTTGTCAAGGTAACCCTGAGAAAATATCTGATCAGGATACTAAAGAATCAAGTGATGCACAGCCTGATGACACCAATGTGGCTAACATGGAATCAAGTTCTTTTGAAGACACTACTGGGCTGGAGAATAAGTTTGTTGGGAAAAGTGCAGCAGATACTTGTGAGGAAGGTTTGAACAATATGACAGGTTAGTAATGTTACAGTGTAATGATCGGTCTGATTACATCTGAAACATAGATCAGTACTATAAACCCTGATCCTGCTGAAAACGATAACCCCTATCTTTGCAAATAGTGTAGATCCAGATCAGATTGCTTCTGAAGAAGCAATCTGATCAGAATATACATTGTTTGTCATGCAGATTGTGAATTGAACGAATACATTATATCAATTAATTAGATTGGTGGATAGTGACAATGGGTATAGCTAAATTAATTTATTCAGCAGGATATGGGTTAAGGGGATTCAGGGGAGGCAGCTCAAGTCAGATTTGGCACCAACATACAGGCCTAGTATTTTTTAAGGCATTTGCAGGATTTCAGGCTTTTAGAGCTTGATTTTTTCCTTGATTTTAGGCTTTGGTATTTTTATTTTTCCTAATTTATTCTGTTTAATTTGACTATTTAATCCTTATCCTGCTGAATTAATTTATCTAGCCACGCCCATTTCTGACTCAGCCAAGGAAATTACTTGATATAATGTATTCATTCAGTTCACAAACTGCATTGCAAACAGTGTAGATCCTGATCAGATGGCTTCTTCAGAAGCCATCTGATCTGGATCTTCACTGTTTGCAAAGGTAATGGCTATCTTGTACAGGAGGTTAAGGCTGCAAAATCGGGCCTTTCAGGCTCGGAAGAGATAGGTCAGTATGAGGCCTGCACATAGCATTGGTCAGGTGGAATTCTTGTAACAGAACATACTGGTCTCGGTGCTTTTGGTACCAAAATAGGGTGAGCAATCTATAAAGACCTAAATCATCATCCTGCTGCTTTTTGACGCAATGCAGAAAAATTCTGCTATGAAGACCACCTAAAATTAAGACTAATTTTTGTTTTGAAAGCTTATTTAGAAGGGTGCAGTTATTCTTTCTTTGTGTATTCTGAAAACAGTGCCTTTTGGTTAATGACCACCTTTGTGACCGTTCAAAAGACCACTTTTGAACAGTCCAAAAGGTGTCCTTAATATAGGAATTGACAGAAAAGACATGGCCATGTTCTAGCGTATTTGCAGTAATGATTTAGGGAACCACAGTTTTATTGTGGAATAGATTGAATATTCATAATATATCATTTTCCATTCATTTCAGGACTTTCTTAAAAGAGACATTTTAATTCCAGGCGAACAAATGCATTTCTTGAAGAAGCGTCTATATTAGGAAAGAAATCAAATTAAAAAATTCACTTCCCATTTGCAAAAGTTTTTATCTTCTTTCGAAAGTGCTAGCCTCAGCAGCAGCCTCAGCAGTGCATCTAACTGATGATCAGAAGGTCTCGTGTTGGATACCTGCCGGAGTCAGCATCATTCTTTTGTGGAGATTGATCTTGAAATCTTTTCTAAGGTCATTCTTTCCCTTCCACTGATTCATGAAGTGCAGTTGTCAGTTTCTGGCAGAAGAATGTGCACTGTACTGGACAACTAACTGCTTATGTATTAGCTTGCCTAGGAAGTGTGGTAAGGTATTACTGATGATTGATTTGACCTAAATAATGTCCCTTAACTCCGAAAACAAAACAATCAAATTCTCCCTTCGAAAAGTGATGGCTTATATTATTCAGTTGTTATGATGCTGAAAGTGTACCTTTATTTGTGCTTTGACTGCGATTCGAACCCACGCACAGATGCATCTGTGCGTGGGTTCGAATTGCAGTCAAAGCACAATTTATTTATCCCTGATTGTGTCTCCACTATGGTTGTAAAGACAAACAGTCGCTTCCATTGCTAAAAGAATTAATCATAATCCCGGAAAAAAAAATATGTTCCTTTATTGTTTTCAGTTTCAGAGCCTTGGGTTCCTTCCGTAGTATCTCCTCAGTCATCAGAATTGCCATCATCACCAATGGCTTCAGAAGAATCAGTATTACCAGCTAGCAGTGCGCTTTCAGCTCCAGGAGGGGACATAACAGTCATATCTGATGTGGATTCATCAATCTCTGCAGTTGATACCTTGCTGATGAAGAAACCAGATGCCATGGCAGTGTGTTGTTATGGTAATGACCTTGGAACTGAGAAAAGCAGGATACGTCTGCTTGTCCTGGTGACCGATAAATTAGCTTATGCCTATGATATAAAAGAGGGAAATGATGAGCTTATGAAAAAAGGACGTGTCAGAGAACTGTTTGAAGATCCACACATTAATAAGGTAAATAAGATGTTTGGTACTTTAATGACTGCTCCAAAATATAAATAGACATAATTTTAAGCCTCATTCTTTTAAACCATTTTAATATTAATAAAAAAACAACAACTGGCCTTTATCTTTGACAGTCTCCAAGGTTTCAAAATATTATTCATGCTAGGCATGAAAGGATTAGTCTCCATAAGGGGGTTTTCCTGGTACCTAAATTTTTCAATAATATTTTGGGAAAATATAGCCACACAGAGGGGACATTCATCCCTGGTAAGTTTGAATCAAACAGAACTCTAGTTTTGTGATAAGGGTTTATCAAAAGTGGGTGGGGTAATTCCATATCAGTTCTACCAAGGACAATTAATCAGCCATTGACTATATTCAAATAGCACACTGACAAAACATTTTGCCATGAAATGCATAGACTGTGGGTACATATTAATGTGAAATAGGGTGATTGCATATTTTATTGAACTTTGCTAAAATGTAATAATTTATTTGCACTTTGCGGATTTTCATTAATTTTTCATCTACCAACTTTGCCAAAAAGTTGAACATTTCTCTATTAAGCAACACATTCTTACCTCATTTCTAGAAAATACTTACCAATGCTTGGCCATTACAGAATTGTAAGGATTTTGTTATAAATGGTCTGTGACATGCGTTATGTGCCCTTGAAAAGAGAAAATTGCAGTAAAATGTGATGAAATTATCAAAACTTTGTTTTGCCTTTTTGCTATTTATGTTTACTGGTGAGAAATGCTTATAGGAGTTAAATTCTAATGTATTTATCGTGTAAAAGGGTTGTTGAAAGAGCAGCCAAGGACAGACCAGTCCTAAGTTTTACAAGCAACATGGCAAGGGCTGTACGAGTGCTCCTTGTTGATGTAGAATGCAACAAGGAGAGCCATTCATGTGCATCATTGAACTGATCTTTTGTTTTGCCTGTCAGTCTGACATAGTCTTCACCTGTCATTTCATCAGTTCTGAAGATGAGCAAAAACACATTGATGAAGCCGGTACTTCTACAACATCTGACAAGGACCAAAAATCACCTCCAGCAAAGAAAATCAAACCTGACATTCCTGCAGCACAGTCTTCCTCTGTGAAATGTCTTATTTGTCAGAAAAGCAGGCGTCGAAGTAGCTCTGTTAACTTGACAAAGCTATCTCCGAAAAAGAGGGCTAACATATTCATCAAAACAGGGGTAATAGTTACTGAGGGGCGAGAGCTTGGGCCTCTCATGTTGATGGCAATAGTCTGAAGGATGAATGTTATGGCAAAGTAACTTGTTTCAGATTCAGTAAAAGTTGAAAATTACGACATTGCTCAATTACTAAATGAGTTGCGCAAAATGGCAAACAGGAAATCTAATGCACTGAATTTTGACAACACTGATGAAATGACAGGTGAAGACTATGTCAGACTGACAGGCATAACAAAGGATCAGTTCAATGATGTACATGAATCGCTCTCCTCGTTACGTTCTACGTCAACAAGGAACACTCGTACAGCCTTTGCCATGTTGCTTGTAAAACTTAGGACTAGTCTGTCCTTGGCTGTTCTTTCAACATTGTTTGGTGTGAAGAAAACTACTTGCAGTAAGGCAATCCATTCAGCCAGAGTAAGTCTAATGTCCAATTTCGTTCCAAAATATCTTGGCCTGCCTTATATAGAACGAAATAAAGTAATTGAAGATCACACTACAGAATTTGCAAGGGTGCTGTTTGCTAATTCACAGAAAGATGTTGCTATTGCTGTTGCTGATGGTACCTATGTGTACATAGAGAAAAGCGGTGACTATTCATTCCAAAGGCGTTCTTATACTGTCCATAAAGGGCGCCCATTACTTAAGCCGATGATGCTTGTAGCAACTGACGGCTAAATACTTACACTTCTTGGACCTTACCTGGCTGATGGTAAAAACCCAGATGCCAAGATAACAGAGCATATGCTGAAGAGCAACAGTGAGGATATTAGAAATTGGTTCAATGAAGGGGATGTTCTCATTGTTGATAGACGGTTTAGGGATGTAACAGACTTAATTAATGATTGTGAAATCAATACTGAAATGCCTCATTTCTTGAAGAAAAAAGAGAAACAACATAGCACTGAAGAAGCAAATGAATCCAGACTTGTCCCCAAAGTGAGATCGGGGCTCAAGCTAGAGGGCGACTCAGGCGAAGAAGTCGCCCTGTTGGGGCTCACTTCGCCGACTTTGCCGATGAAAGCGAAAAAAACTTCGCCCTGAAATTTCGCCCGTTTTTGGGGTGTCTTCCTTGTGAACAGTAACGGTAAACTAACAAGGTGACGATAATCCTTTGATCCACTAGTGTCAGAAATCTCAGTAATTACAGTGAACAAAGCTAACTGTTTATTCTGCACTTCGTGCCAGTTGTAGTTTGGAACTGTTATGTAATTTAATTCTAACCGTTAGCTCATGCCGCTCGAGCCACTTGCAACACCCTTAGTAGTCTTGTACTGTCATAAATCTATCTCGGTTGATTGCACAAAGTTTTTATTGCAACTAGAGCCAATTAAGATTACACAAGATTATGTAACTTAAACCGGTATATTTGTACCGTTAGCTCGTGCCAAAGTCCGTGTGCGGTCTTACTGTTTTATACAGTAATAAAAATATTCCAACCATTGGCATTGACACTGGATTAGGATATAATAATTTTTAAATAAAGATGGTTTATTTGTTTCGCCATTGATTTGTTTGTACATTACTTTTGCATTCATCAATCGTTTTCATTTTTTTATGGACAACAACAAAAGTAGGTAGCAAATTTCTATTTTGTAAGTGAAAATAATTATTACTTGCCGGTAAATATTCAGTAATTATCCAAATTCATAAAAAATAACAACTGATTTTCATCTAGCGAGGTTGTTCCCCCTTGTTTCTATAGTCTGTTGAGGTTGTTCCCCCTTGTTTCTATAGTCTGTTTTAAAATACAATTGTGACAGACACTTAGTGAGAAATGATCTAACTATTACACAGAAACCTTATCATTCATTATAACATGGTTGGATACAACAAAAGTTACAGCTTGCCCAAATACAGTAAAATTACTATATTAAGACCACCTTTGGGACAGTTCAAAAGTGGTCTTTAAGACCACTTTTGAACAGTCCCAAAAGTTCAAAAGTGGTCTTTAAGACCACTTTTGAACAGTCCCAAAAGTGGTCTCTGATCAGAGGTCACTGTATGCAGAAAACGGAAAGAAAGAATAACTGCAGCCAACCAAATAAGCTTTTTAAAGCAGAATTAGTCTTCATTTAAGGTGGTCTCAATAGCGGAATTGATTGATACATGTATCCCTATAAAACACACTTTTATCCAAATAGGGGTTTACGGGAGAACTCATTACATTGTTGTTGTTCGGCGTTAAGCCGCACCCACTTCTCCCTAGACCCAGCAAACTTCTCCCTATTTTCCCAGGAGGGAGAAGTCACTTCTCCCAAATTTTTTGGGCTAGCTTGGGCCCTGTGAGATGGGTTGTTGAGTCAGCAAATGGGCGTATAAAGCAATGGAAAGCTTTAAGTAATAGGCTTCCCAACTCTAAAATCCCGTTTGCTGGCGATTATGTGCGAATTGTTTGCTCCCTTTGCAACACTTTCAGGCCACCCTTGGTGACTAGTTTGGAATCAGATGTTGTCATGACCAAACGAATGATGGCCTTGGCAAAATCCCCGAATAAACTTCAACAAAAGGTGACTGACAATAAGTGGGACAAACGGCGCACAATTTGGAAAAGTATGGATGCATCTGAAATGCCAGATTTCCCCTAACTGAACGAAGCAGAATTAAGAGACCCGACAATGGGAGTGTATCAGATTCGCCAGGCCAAATCCTACACGAAAGAACACCAAACAGATGACGGCAAATATGAAATCCTTATAAACAAAGAGCAAAAAGGTGTCCTCAAGTCCCTAATACGTTTAAGGCATACCAGTAGCAAGACCTATAATTTATGGATTGAATACAGCACAGGCTTATCACCTATCGTCGGTTGGTTTTGCACATGCAAATCAGGGGCTAGAGTAGTGGGCTGCTGTGCCCATATTGCATCAGTCTTATGGTATTTGGGGTTTGAGCGACTCCAGTCAGCAACAAAAGGGCCTAAGATACATAATAAATACATGAATTTTCTTACAGATGCTGCAGCTGAAGTTTGGGATACCAACAGCGACTCCTCAGAAGAAAGTGATACGGAAATATCAAACTCTTAAAACATCTAAAAGTAATTTTGACCCTAACTGATACCAATTTAGTCTCTGCTACAATAGTCCAACCCTTTTACACGATAAATACATTAGTATTTAACTCCTGTGAGCATTTCTCGCCAGTAAACTAATAGCAAAAAGGCAAAACAAAGTTTTGATAATTTCATCGCATTTTACTGCCATTATCTCTTTTCAAGGGCACATAACTAATGTCACAGACCATTTATAACAAAATCCTTACAATTCTGCAATGGCCAAGCATTAATAAGTATTTTCTAGAAATGAGGTAAGAATGTGTTGCTAAATAGAGAAATGTTCAACTTTTTGGCAAAGTTGGTAGATGAAAAATTAATGAAAATCCGCAAAGTGCCAATAAATTATTATATTTTAGCAAAGTTCAATAAAATATACAATCGCCCTATTTCACATTAATATGTACCCACAGTCTATGCATTACATGGCAAAAAGTTTTGTCAGTGTGCTATTTGAATATAGTCAATGGCTGATTAATTGTCCTTGATAGAACTGGTTATGGAATTACCCCACCCACTTTTGATAAACCCTTATCACAAAACTAGAGTTCTGTTTGATTCAAACTTACCAGGGATGAATGTCCCCTCTGTGTGGCTATATTTTCCCAAAATATTATTGAAAAATTTAGGTACCAGGAAAACCCCCTTATGGAAACTAGTCCAAAGTCCCGCTCATATACTGGTGTTACTAATTACTGATGTATTAATTGTTCAAGTGAGTATATAAAACAAACTGTTCTACTGATTCAGATAAATAGTGTGTAGTGAAACTATTATTTCATTCCTTCAGTGGAAATAAACAATATAATTTTTCAAAATAAACTCCAACAGGCTGAATACTTTACAGCCCCCACCCATCGGGGCTTGAAGTAATAGATGGGCTGCATGATGCTTCCATGCAGAGCTGAAACCGGCCCCACACGAGTTAGAGGATCTGTGCCGGCCCAGGCAAAGCAGTGCGAGTCGGACCATCCATGTTTATAAACCATATTTGTTTAATTTGGTGGCAGGGCTTGAGATGTCATTTCATCTCAGTGTCGGGTAAAAGTCCCACAAAATTGGTAGTAACGTCTCCAAAATGACCTATACAGTGTTGACAGGGACATTAAACCTCAAATCAATCAATCAACTTTATTTATATTGGACTACCCCTGCCACCGTCTCGAATGTTCTGTGTTTATATTTACCGGTGTATATGTAAACAAATCCTGCAGAAAAAAGGATTTGGGTATAAGAGCCTAAATGTGATCAGGTTTTGTAATGAAATAGTTATTGGCCTTCAACATGAAAGCAAAAACGGTCTGTTTGAACATTTTTTTTCTGGTTCAAAAACATGTATTATGAATTATACCATTTTATTAACTACACATGACAGAACATAGCAATAGATAAATCAGGTGTCACAATTAGTTACTATTATTTTTTAGCTCACCAGAGCCGAAGGCTCCTGGGGAGCTTATAGGATAGGCAGTTGTCTGTTGTCGTCTGCGTCATCGTCGTCTGGCGTCAACACTTTCAAACGACATCTCATCTGAAGCCACTGGGCCGATTCAGCCCGAATTTCATCTGTAGCATCCTTGGGCTGGGGGATTGAAAGTTCATGTTTTTTATGAAAATCGGCTCATTAGTGTGGTTGCTATGGCAACTTAGATTTTCCATAGACTTATAATGGGGAAAATAGAAAAATGGCTTTTACTGCCAAACCTTTGCAGATATTTTGACAAAACTTTTATAGAAATATTCCTTGAGTGAACTTCTTTTAGCCACCGAGGGTCTGCCGGGGCCATGCCCTGCCCCCTCCAGTGCATAAAAGGCCATATATCTCAGAAACCATTCAGATCCCCACCCCTAAACCATATATATTCTTTTTTCTTATTATAAGACGCATTCAGTGACACCAACCTGGGGGTCCCCTGGGATGTGCTTGGCCCATGCCCCAACCCTCCACTTCATAAAAGGCCCAAAATCTCAGCAACTAATTAGATTCCCACCCCAAAATCATATTTATTCTTGTTTCTTATGATTAGATGCATTCAGTGACACCAACCTGGGGATCCCCTGAGATGTGCCCGGGCCATGTCCTGCCCCCTCCACTTTGTAAAAGACCCAATATCTCAGAAACTGTTGAGATCCCCACCCCTAAACTATATATATTCTCATTCCTTATGATAAGACGCATTCAGTGATACCAACCAAAGGGTCTCCCAGGGTGCGCCGGATCCTTTCCCCACCCCTCCACTTCATAAAAGGCAATATATCTCAGAAACCATCCTGATTCCCACCCAAAACCATATATATTCTTGTTTCTTATGATAAGACGCATTCAGTGACACCAACTTGGGGGTCCATTGGGATGTGCCTGGGCCTTGCCCCACCCCCTCCACCCCATAAAAGGCCAGTATCTCAGAAACTGTTCAGATTCCCACCCCTAAACCATATATATTCTTGTACATGTACCTTATGATAAGACGCATTCAGTAATTTCAACCTAGGGGTCACCCGGGGTGCGCCAGGGCCATGCCCCACCCCTCCACTTCATAAAAGGCGATATATCTCAGAAACATTTCAGATCCCGCGCCAAAGCCATATATATTCTTGTTTCTTATGATAAGACGCATTCAGTGACACCAACCTGGGGGTCCCTTGGGATGTCCACAGGCCATGCCCCACCCCCTCTACTTCATAAAAGGCCCAATATCTCAGAAACCATTTAGATCCCCACCCCATTACCATATATATTCTTGTTCCTTATGATAAGAGGCATTCAGTGATACCAACCTAGGGGTCTCCCAGGGTGCTCAGGGGTCATGCCCCAGCCCCTCCAGTACATAAAAGGTGATATATCTCAGAAACCATTCAGATCCCCAAACCAAAACCATATATATTCTTGTTTCTTATGATAAGACACATTCAGTGACACCAACCTGGGGGATCCCTGGGATGTGCCCCCCCCCCCCCCCCCACACACACACACACTTCATAAAAGGCGATATATGTAAGAAACCATTCAGATCCCCAACCCAAAACCATATATATTCTTGTTCCTTATGATAAGACGCATTCAGTGACACCAACTTGGGTGTCCCCTGGGATGTGCCCGGGCCATGCCCCACCCCCTCCACTTTGTAAAAGGCCCAATATCTCGGAAACCATTTAGATCCCCATCCCTAAACCATATACAGTAGCGAATATCAGAGGCCGGCGTAGGTAGATTTAAAAACATTTTTCTCGAGCAAAAATTCGATGGGACTATAATTCAAAGGTGAAAATGCCTGTCGAATCTAAATTTTACTCTGTTGACCAAGCCTGTCTGATAAAATCCTTGTTTGAAAAGTAGATGAATTTAAAACTTTGTGCGCATTTCTTTCCGATGAAATACAAAACATTCACGATTTTAGGCAAAAAGTGTGTATAAAAACGCGGTAAACTTGTGAAAAAAATGGGTCGTTTCAGTGGGTTCAGAAAAGACGGAAATTAATATATTTAGCGATAAACTGGAAATTTTTCACCATAATCACATAATCGGAAATTGAATAATCTGCAAGTGACTTAAATTTCATGAAAAAAATTTTCTTACCATTTTTTTATTCCAAAAAAACTGAACTACTTCCGGTCGTTGAACAGGAACAAAAACCATCCAACATGGCTGTAAACACATGACAATGACGGGATACACAAACTAACCCAAAATTATTTATCCAGCTACTGACTTTTTTTCTCGCTTGGCGTTCATCCTGTTTCCACAGCATTTCTGAACTCATTTATACACAAGATGTTTAATTTATTAATCCATTATTGTCAATAAATAGCCTCAAAAAAGTCTACCAAAACAAATCTTTCAAGGCCACTCAGATATTGTCAACAACAACCAAAACAATGAATCAATTATGACGTTTACTTTCAGTTTGCGTGACGTCATAAAATACTACCTTATTTATATGGGGCGCCGTTTTACTATTTACTACTGAATGGTGAACTGTGTATCCAGATCTCTCTGAACCTTAAACTTGGGGTCATGAAGTTGCATTCATGTATGGCTGCACTGAAAGAAGTGATCAGTGTTTGCGAATTCTGGATCTTTTATGCACAGGCAGTGAGGTTCCTGATAGGACTGCTTCTGCTGGGGGAGTCATATCTGGGCCTGCACTGTTTGCCTTGATTTATCCACAAACACTCAACAAAGTTTATTCATTTCCGTGTTTACCATGTGTTAGAAAAGGCTCAAAGCGCAAGCGCGAGCATTGACGCTTGAACAAAAATCGATTGAACTTCAAAGGTCAAGATCTCCCATACCGAGTTTACTTTAGTGTAGATACACAGCCAAAAGGTGGACTAACATATTAACAAAATAATAAGGATTTTTGAGCCGATATTTTTTCATACCCCATTTCATTTGCTTCTATAACTGAATATTGAATAGTTTCATGGTGATATTAATTTTGCCATTGATGGTTTTGAGTGATCATTTTGTCATTTCATTAACCCATATTCGTCTTTTTAAATGGCCGGAAGTGCCTTCTGATCTTGTGATTATTTCTGCTATAAAAAATATTCCTTTTGCGGAAGCTTACAAAAAATTAAAATCTTGACGACGGCCTTAGCAACTCTCCTACTGATATACTCTTGTTCCTTTTGATAAGACACATTTAGTGATACCAACCTAGGGGTCTCCCAGGGTGTGCTGGGGCCATGCCCCAACCCTCCACTTCATAAAATGCCATATATCTCAGAAACTGTTCAGATCCCCACCCCTATGGCATGTGTATTTGTGTTCCTTTTGATAAGACTAATTCATTCACATCAACCTTGGGTGTATTTGTGCTAGGGCAGTGTGTCGATGCTATGGCACACCCCTCCACTTCATAGAAGGCCATATACAGTCGAACTTCGATGGCTCGATTCTGCGGCGATTTTGTTGACTTCCGGTACATTTATCGGTCATAATTTAAGAGTGGATGATGAGCCGTATTTTTGGTCCGTATTATGATACTAATCACGCGCCTGTGTGACTTGATCGATAAAATTGGAGTTTTTAAAAAAGTAATTAGTGCGAGCCATCGTTGGGATTTTACATAGAAAATGCACTCTAGGGACCAGGCTTAAAGTTCGAGGGTTCGAGCCATCGTGGTTCAAGCCAAGGGTGGCATGTTTAGTTAAAATGAATAGGGATTTTGCCGGGACTGAAAAGTCAGTTTGACCCAAACGTGGTGTTCGAGCCTACCGAGTTCGACCCATCGAAGTTCAACCACCTCATAATCATATATAATCTTGTTCTTTGTGATTAGACACATTCAGTCACACCAACTTGGCGTCCACAGGGGCCATTCCTCTCCTCTTCACATCATAAGAAGGCCTAATCTCGCAGAAACAGTTCAGATCCCTACTCCTAAACAATATATTTTCTTGGTCCTAATGATAAGACACATTAAGGACAACAATCTTGGATTTCCTGATGTCTGCCAGGGCCATGCTCCAACACCTCCACAGCTTAAAAGGCCTTATACCTCTGGAACTGTACACATCCCCACCCCTAAACCATATATATTCTTGTTCCTTATGATATGACTCATTCCGTGATACCACCCTGGGCTCTGTTGGATCCATGTGCCACCCCTCCACTTCCTAAAAGGCCTGATATTTCAGCTACAGAGTCCACATGGAATCGGGGGTTCATTCGGGAGACTTTATAATCGATAAATTGAAACCATACATGGCTGCCAGTGGCCAGTGCCCACCTGAACTCTGGTGAGCATAGTGGCCCATGGGCCTCTTGTTTATTATACCATTTATGTAAGGGTTATAACCACAGCTATGTTTAATATCACAGAATATTTGTCACATATTATGTTTTACCCTTCAAGAGGTAGTACCAAGAAGGAAGGAAACTAACAAGATAAAATATTTGGTTATCATGTGACCTATGTGTAAAGACAAAAGACTTAATGTCATTTTTGATCTATACACCAGTAACCAGGCTCTCAAAAAGTTGGACTATGGGCATGACGAGCAAACACACTTTTCCAGCAACATTTATTAACTATTTTAAATGAAAATTTAATGTTTTATGCAATAACAGTGAACCCACATCGTGACTTATGACTATAGATAAAAGAAGACACTTACCATGAGAAATGGATATTTCTGTTATATTTGTTTTCTTTAGAGAGAAAAACATCTTGTAAACAATGTAGGGGGAAATTCCAAATGATAATAATGCTCATGATAGTAATTTGGGTAAAACTTCATACACCGTAACACTGGTAATAAGTTTCATTAAATATGAAAATGCCAACAATATTTATGAATTAAATAGTTTTCTCTACTATACTGAGCATGAAAAAAATCTTCTTTGCTTGTATTTGAATTTTATAAGCCAACTTATATTTCAAAGACATTTTAGTCAAGTATGAACTTCTGGGTCATTGTTCATACGAGTTAACATTCACAGCTACTAAAGTACTAAGTGAGACTAGATTTATGCCATTAAGTCTTTGAAGCTTCCCTTGTGTTTATGTGCATTTTAGCAAACAACAAAGCCTCTAGAGATGAACTGTAGATATCTTCTTCCTTGCCAGAGGCCTCCCTCCCACCTCTGTTATTCACTAAATGAGTGACCCGTCATGGGACAGGGGACCGTATGTGTGTATATGTTTTTGAACGTGCTTTTAATGCAAATCAAATGGCTTGATTTCTAGTCACCAAATAAATTCAGTCTCTACTTTTGCAAATATTTTAAATTCTGTAGAAGCCATCTGGTCTTTATCTTCACTGTTTTTAGCTCACCGTCACGAAGTGACGAGGTGAGCTTATGGGATCACTTTTCGTCCGTCGTGCGTCAGTGCGTCCGTAAACAATTTCTTTAAACGACATCTTCTCCTAAACCACTGATCGGATTTTGACCAAACTTCACAGGAATGATCCTTAGGTGGTCCCCTTTCAAAGTTGTTCAAATGGTTCCGGTCCGTTGCACATCAAGGTCATAGGAGCCAAAAATAGATTTTTTTCACCAAAAACTTAAAAAATCTTCTTCCATGAAACCACAAGGCCCAGGTCTTTGATATTTGGTATGAAGCTTCATCTAGTGGACCCCTACCAAGATTGTTCAAATTATAGTGCTGGGACCAAAAATGCCCCCGCTCCGGGGCCCTTTGGTTTTACATGGGCTTATATAGGGAAAATCTTTAAAAATCTTCTTCTCTGAAACCGTAAGACCCAGGTCTTTGATATTTGGTCTGAAGCTTCATCTAGTGGACCCCTACCAAGATTGTTCAAATTATAGTGCTGGGGCCAAAAATGCCCCCGCTCCGGGGCCCTTTGGTTTTACATGGGCTTATATAGGGAAAATCTTTAAAAATCTTCTTCTCTGAAACCATAAGGCCCAGGTCTTTGATATTTGGTCTGAAGCTTCATCTAGTGGACCCCTACCAAGATTGTTCAAATTCTAGTGCTGGGGCCAAAAATGCCCCCGCCCCAGGCCCCTTTGATTTTTCATGGGCTAATATAGGGAAAATCTTTAAAAATCTTCTTCTCTGAAACCGCTAGGCCCAGGTCTGTGATATTTGGTCTGAAGCTTCATCTAGTGGACCCCTACCAAGATTGTTCAAATTATAGTGCTGTGGCCAAAAATGCCCCCGCTCCAGGGCCCTTTGGTTTTACATGGGCTTATATAAGGAAAATCTTTAAAAATCTTCTTCTCTGAAACTGTAAGGCCCAGGTCTTTGATATTTGGTCTGAAGCTTCATCTACTGGACCCCTACCAAGATTGTTCAAATTATAGTGCTGGGACTAAAAATGCCCCCGCCCCGGGCCCTTTGATTTTACATTGGCTAATATAGGGAAAATCTTTAAAAATCTTCTTCTCTGAAACCGCAAGGCCCAGGTCTTTGATATTTGGTCTGAAGCTTCATCTAGTGGACCCCTACCAAGATTGTTCAAATTATAGTACTGGGGCCAAAATGCCCCAGCTCTGGGTCCCTTTGGTTTTACATGGGCTTATATAGGGAAAATCTTTAAAAATCTTCTTCTCTGAAACCGTAAGGCCCAGGTCTTTGATATTTGGTCTGAAGCTTCATCTAGTGGACCCCTACCAAGATTGTTCAAATTATAGTGCTGGGGCCAAAAATGCCCCCGCCCCGGGCCCCTTTGATTTTACACGGGGACGTTAAACCTCAAATCAAACAAACAAACAAACAATTTACATGGGCTATTATAGGGAAAATCTTTAAAAATCTTCTTCTCTGAAACCGCAAGGCCCAAGTCTTTGATATTTGATATGAAGCTTCATCTAACGGACCCCTACCAAGATTGTTCAAATTATAGTACTGGGGCCAAAAATGCCCCCGCTCCGGGGCCCTTTGGTTTTACATGGGCTTATATAGGGAAAATCTTTAATTATCTTCTTCTCTGAAACCATAAGGCCCAGGTCTTTGATATTTGGTCTGAAGCTTCATCTTGTGGACCCCTACCAAGATTGTTCAAATTATAGTGCTGGGGCCAAAAATGCCCCCGCCCCGGGCCCCTTTGATTTTACATGGGCTAATATAGGGAAAATCTTTAAAAATCTTCTTCTCTGAAACCATAAGGCCCAGGTCTTTGATATTTGGTATGAAGCTTCATCTAGTAGACCCCTACCAAGATTGTTCAAATTCTAGTGCTTGGGCCAAAAATGCCCCGGTCCCGGGGCCCTTTGGTTTTACATGGGCTTATATAGGGAAAATCTTTAAAAATCTTCTTCTCTGAAACGCAAGGCCCTGGTCTTTGATATTTGGTATGAAGCTTCACCCCACAAGGCCCAGGTTCCCCCCACCCCCCACACGCCCCGGGGCCATTTGGTTTTACATGGGCTTATATAGGGAAAATCTTTAAAAATCTTCTTCTCTGAAACCGCAAGGCCCAGGTCTTTGATATTTGGTAGTGGACCCCTACCAAGATTGTTCAAATTATAGCCCTGGGGCCAAAAATGCCCCCCCCCCCCCCCCCCCCCCCCCCCCCCCCCCCCCGCCGGGGCCCTTTGGTTTTACATGGGCTTATATGTGGAAAATCTTTAAAAATCTTCTTCTCTGAAACCCCTAGGCCCAGGTCTTTGATATTTGGTATGAAGCTTCACCTAGTGGACCCCTACCAAGATTGTTCAAATTATAGAGCTGGGGCAAAAAATGCCCCCACTCTGGGGCCCTTTGGTTTTACATGGGCTTTTATAGGGAAAATCTTATAAAAAAAAATTTCTCTGAAACCGTAAGGCCCATGTCTTTGATATTTGGTATGAAGCGACACCCCACAAGGCCCAGCCCCCCCCCCCCACCCCTAACCCAGGGCCTTTTTGGATTTACATGGGCTTATGTAGGGAAAATTTTACATAGACTTATATATGGAAAATCTTGAAAAATCTTTTTCTCTGAAACTGCAAGGCCCAGGTCTTTGATGTTTGGTATGAAGCTTCATCCAGTGGACCCCTACCAAGATTGTTCAAATTATAGTGCTGGGGCCGAAAATGCCCCCGCCCGGGGGCCTTTTGGTTTTACATGGGCTTATATAGGGAAAATCTTTAAAAATCTTCTTCTCTGAAACCGCTAGGCCCAGGTCTTTGATATTCGATATGAACCTTCACCTAGTTCACCCTACCAAGATTATTCAAATTATAGCCATGGGGCCAAAAATGCCCCCGCTCCAGGGCCCTTTGGTTTTACATAGACTTATATATGGAAAATCTTGAAAAATCTTCTTCTCTGAAACCGCAAGGCCCAGGTCTTTGATACTTGTTATGAAGCTTCATCTAGTGGACCCCTACCAAGATTGTTCAAATTATAGTGCTGGGGCCAAAAATGCCCCCGCCCCAGGGCCCTTTGGTTTTACATGGGCTTATATAGGGAAAATCTTAAATAATCTTCTTCTCTGAAACCGCAAGGCCCAGGTCTTTGATATTTGGTATGAAGCTTCATCTAGTGGACCCCTACCAATATTGTTCAAATTTTAGTGCAGGGGGCGAAAATGCCCCCACCCCGGGGCCTTTTGGTTTTTCATGGGCTTATATAAGGAAAATCTTTAAAAATCTTTTTCTCTGAAACCACTAGGCCCAGGTCTTTGGTATTCGGTATGAAGCGTCACCTAGTGGACCCCCTACCAAGAATGTCCAAATTAAAGTGCTGGGGCAAAAAATGCCCCCGCTCTGGGGCCCTTTGGTTTTACATGGCTTATATAGGGAAACTCTTTAAAAATCTTCTTTTCTGAAACCACAGGGCCCATGTCTTTGATATTTGGTATGAAGCTTCACCTAGTGGACCCCTACCAAGATTGTTCAAATTATTGCCCTGGGGCCAAAAATGCTCCCACTCCGGGGCCCTTTGGTTTTACATAGACTTATATAGGGAAAATCTTTAAAAATTTTCTTCTCTGAAACCGTAAGGCCCATGTTTTTGAAATTTGGTATGAAGCTTCACCCCACAAGGCCCAGTTACCCCCCCCCCCTTATATAGGGAAAATCTTTAATAATCTTCTTCTCTGAAACCACAAGGCCCAGGTCTTTGATATTTGGTATGAAGTTCATCTGGTGGACCCCTACCAATATTGTTCAAATTATAGTGCTGGGGCCAAAAATGCCCCCCGCCCCAGGCCTTTTGGTTTTACATGGGCTTATAGAGGGGAAAATCTTGAAAAACCTTCTTCTCAGAAACCACAAGGCCTAGGTCTTTGATATTTGGTATGAAGCTTCATCTAGTGGACCTCTACCAAAATTGTTCAATTATAGCCCTGAGACCAAAAATGCCCCCGCCTTGGGGCCCTTTGGTTTTACATAGACTTATATAGGGAAAATCTTGAAAAATCTTCTTCTCTGAAACCACATGGCCTAGGTCTTTGATATTTGGTATGAAGCTTTATCTTGTGGACCTCTACCAAGATTGTTCAAATTATAGCCCTGGGGCCAAAAATGCCCCTGCTCCGGGTCCCTTTGGTATTACATAGACTTATATATGGAAAATCTTGAAAAATCTTCTTTTCTGAAACCCCTAGGCCCAGGTCTTTGATATTTGGTATGAAGCTTCACCTAGTGGACCCCTACCAAGATTGTTCAAATTATAGAGCTGGGGCAAAAAATGCCCCCACTCTGGGGCCCTTTGGTTTTACATGGTCTTATGCAGTCCAACCTGTGTTAAGCAAGCACCTATGTGATAATCAAAATGTGTTTGCTTAAGACAGGTGCTTGATTAATACAGGTGAAATTTAACGCATTTGGCTTTTTTGGGAAGTGAATGCCTGCTTGCTGAAGACAGGTTGCTTGCTTAATAGAGGTGGCCACTATGACAGGTTTGACTGTATAGGGAAAATCTTATAAAATTTTTTTTCTCTGAAACCGTAAGGCCCATGTCTTTGATATTTGGTATGAAGCGACACCCCACAAGGCCCAGCCCCCCACCCCTAACCCAGGGCCTTTTTGGATTTACATGGGCTTGTGTAGGGAAAATTTTACATAGACTTATATATGGAAAATCTTGAAAAATCTTTTTCTCTGAAACCGCAAGGCCCAGGTCTTTGATGTTTGGTATGAAGCTTCATCCAGTGGACCCCTACCAAGATTGTTCAAATTATAGTGCTGGGGCCAAAAATGCCCCTGCCCCGGGGCCCTTTGGTTTTACATGGGCTTATATAGGGAAAATCTTTAAAAATCTTCTTTTCTGACACTGCAAGGCCCAGGTCTTTGATATTTGGTATGAAGTTTCATCTTGTGGACCTCTATCAAGATTGTTCAAATTATAGCCCTGAGGCCAAAATTGCCCCCGCTCCTGGGCCCTTTGGTTTTTCATAGACTTATATAGGGAAAATCTTGAAAAATCTTCTACTCTGAAACCACAAGGCCTAGGTCTTTGACATTTGCTTTGAAGCTTCAGCTAGTGGACCTCTACCAAGATTGTTCAAATTATAGCCCTGGGGCCACAATGCCCCCGCCCCTGGGCCTTTTGGTTTTACATGGGCTTATATAGGGAAAATCTTTAAAATCTTCTTCTCTGAAACCGCTAGGCCCAGGTCTTTGATATTTGGTATGAAGCTTTACCTAGTGGACCCCTACCAAGATTGTTCAAATTATAGTGCTTGGGCAAAAAATGCCCCCCCCCTCTGGGGCCCTTTGGTTTTACATGGGCTTATATTAGGAAAATCTTTAAAAAATTTCTTCTCTGAAACCGTAAGGCCCATGTCTTTGATATTTGGTATGAAGCTTCACCCCACAAGGCCCAGCCCCCCCACCCCTAACCCAGGGCCTTTTTGGTTTTACATGGGCTTATGTAGGGAAAATCTTTAAAAATCTTCATCTCTGAAACCGCAAGGCCCAGGTCTTTGATATTCGATATGAACCCTCACCTAGTTCACCCTACCAAGATTATTCAAATTATAGCCATGGGGCCAAAAATGCCCCCGCTCCAGGGCCCTTTGGTTTTACATAGACTTATGTATGGAAAATCTTGAAAAATCTTCTTCTCTGAAACCGCAAGGCCAAGGTCTTTGATATTTGTTATGAAGCTTCATCTAGTGGACCCCTACCAAGATTGTTCAAATTATAATGTTGGGGCCAAAAATGCCCCCGCCCCGGGGCCCTTTGGTTTTACATGGGCTTATATAGAGAAAATCTTAAATAATCTTCTTCTCTGAAACCACAAGGCCCAGGTCTTTGATATTTGGTATGAAGCTTCATCTAGTGGACCCCTACCAATATTGTTCAAATTTTAGTGCTGGGGCTGAAAATGCCCCCACCCCGGGGCCTTTTGGTTTTTCATTGGCTTATATAAGGAAAATCTTTAAAAATCTTTTTCTCTGAAACCGCTAGGCCCAGGTCTTTGGTATTGGGTATGAAGCATCACCTAGTGGACCCCCTACCAAGAATGTCCAAATTAAAGTGCTGGGGCAAAAAATGCCCCCGCTCTGGGGCCCTTTGGTTTTACATGGCTTATATAGGGAAACTCTTTAAAAATCTTCTTTTCTGAAACCACAGGGCCCATGTCTATGATATTTGGTATGAAGCTTCACCTAGTGGACCCCTACCAAGATTGTTCAAATTATTGCCCTGGGGCCAAAATGATCCCGCTCCGGGGCCCTTTGGTTTTACATAGACTTATATAGGAAAAATCTTTAAAAATTTTCTTCTCTGAAACCGTAAGGCCCATGTATTTGAAATTTGGTATGAAGCTTCACCCCACAAGGCCCAGTTACCCCCCCCCCCCCCCCCCCCCCCCCCCCGCTTATATAGGGAAAATCTTTAATAATCTTCTTCTCTGAAACCACAAGGCCCAGGTCTTTGATATTTGGTATGAAGTTCATCTGGTGGACCCCTACCAATATTGTTCAAATTATAGTACTGGGGCCAAAAATGCCCCCGCCCCAGGCCTTTTGGTTTTACATGGGCTTATAGAGGGGAAAATCTTGAAAAACCTTCTTCTCAGAAACCACAAGGCCTAGGTCTTTGATATTTGGTATGAAGCTTCATCTAGTGGACCTCTACCAAAATTGTTCAATTATAGCCCTGAGACCAAAATGCCCCCGCCTTGGGGCCCTTTGGTTTTACATAGACTTATATAGGGAAAATCTTTAAAAATCTTCTTCTCTGAAACCACAAGGCCTAGGTCTTTGATATTTGGTATGAAGCTTTATCTTGTGGACCTCTACCAAGATTGTTCAAATTATAGCCCTGGGGCCAAAAATGCCCCCGCTCCGGGTCCCTTTGGTATTACATAGACTTATATAGGGAAAATCTTGAAAAATCTTCTTCTCTGAAACCAGAAGGCCTAGGTCTTTGATATTTGGTATGAAGCTTCATCTAGTGGACCTCTACCAAGATTGTTCAAATTATAGCCCTGAGACCAAAAACGCCCCTGTCTCGGTGGCCCTTTGGTTTTACATAGACTTATATAGGGAAAATCTTTAAAAATCTTCTTCTGTGAAACCACAAGGCCTAGGGCTTTGATATTTGTTGTGAAATTTCATCTAGTGGACCTCTATCAAGATTGTTCAAATGATAGGCTATTAGCCCTGGGGCCAAAAATGCCCCCGCCCCGAGACCCTTTGGTTTTACACAGACTTATATAGGGAAATCTTTAAAAATCTTCTTCTCTGAAACCACTAGGCCCATGCCTTTGATATTTGGTATGGAGCTTCATCTAGTGGACCTCTACCAAGATGGTTCAAAAATAATAGCCCCCGCCCCGGGGCCCTTTGGTTTTACATAGACTTATATATAGAGATAACCTTTGAAAATTTTCTTCTCTGAAACAGCAAGGCCCAGGTCTTTGATATTTGGTGTGAAGCTTCATCTAGTGGATCTCTATCAAGATTGTTTAAATTATGGCCCTGAGGCCAAAAATGCCCCCACTCCGGGGCCATTTGGTTGTACATAGGCTAATGTAGGGAATATCTTTAAAAAATCTTCTCTGAAACCCAATGGCCAGGGTCTTTGATATTTGGTGTGTAGCTTCATCTAGTGGACCTTTGCCAAGATTGTTCAAATTATAGCCTTTGTTGATATTTGGTATGAAGCTTCACCTCTTTAGACCTCCCTCAACATTATGCACATTGTAGTCCTGGGGTCAATAATGGCCCTCCCTGAGGCCCACTTGTTACTCTATCATATGGATCAGGTGAGCAATCCAGGGTCATCATGGCCCTCTTGTTATTCAGTTGGTGAAGTTGTACGGATATATTACATCAAGTAACTTGTTTGGTTGATATTAAAAAATGGATGATGAAGAATTAATTTATTCAGCAGAGCAAGGGTTAAATATACTTATCATTTCATTCATATGATTTTAGTTAAGCAGTACATTAAGAAATATGTAGTAGATTGTTCTATATATGAGCAAAAAAGACACTCAAACAAATTTTGGTGACTATGAAGAAACATCAAAGCCAATGTGTGACCTGTCAGGGAAAAAAAAGGATTGTATGGGTGTCTGAAATCGCTAAGTTTCAAATCAAACAAGATACAGGCCATGTTCAGATAATATATGTAGGAAATGAAAGGCAATAGCATATAATGAGTCAGCAGGACAGGGGTTAGCATGTATGGGAAAGGCTTTAAGTTGTCATAAACTCCTGTCTGAACAGCATATGTATCGGAAGTTCAGCTTTGTTCATTCATCTTCAGGTGTTCAACATTGTAAGGCCTCAGTCCCTGAGTCTTGTTTATGAATGGGATATCCTACTAGATGGTACTCCTGTTTGGGACCTGACTGTAAGTATTTTTAGCTCACCTGTCAGGTAGTGACAAGGTGAGCTTTTGTGATCACATTTTGTCCGTCGTCTGCCGTGCGTGCGTGCGTCCGTAAACAATTTCAAATAAGTATATCTCTAATACCCCATGGCCAATCTTGATCAAATTTCATGTGAAGCATCATCAGATAGGGGGAAAGGCTGCATAAGGTTTTCGGGCCGATCAGATTGGAATTCTGGTTGCCATGGCAACATATAGCTCCCATCGACTTATAATGGGAAACATTTAAAAAATCTTCTTCTCCGAAATCACAGGGCCCACAGCTTAGTTATTTAGCATGTAGCAACGGTAAGTGGCCACCTACATAATTCCTGCCAATCATACCCCTGGGCTCCAAATGGGCCACGCCCCGGGGCCCCTTCGCTGCCATAGACTCATAATGGGAATATTTTTAAAAATCTTCTTCTCTGAAACCCCAGGGCCCAGAGCTTAGACATTTAGCATGTAGCAACGGTAAGTGGTCACCTACATAATTCCTGCCAATCCTGCCCCTGGGTTCCAAATGGGCCATCCCTCCCATAGACTCGTAATGGAAAAAAGCTTCAAAAATCTTCTTCTCTGAAACTACAGGGCCCAGAGCTTAGATATTTAGCATGTAGCAACAGCAAGTGGTCACCTACATAATTCCTGCCAATCATGCCCCTTGGGTCCAAATTGGCTACACCCCGGGGCCCCTTAGCTCCTAAAGACTAATAATTGAAAAAAAGCTTCAAAAATTTTCTTCTCTGAAACCACAGGGCCCAGAGCTAAGATATTTAGCATGTAGCAACGGCAAGTGGTCACCTACATAATTCCTGCCAATCATGCCCCTGGAACATTGTGACGCCGATTGCTATGCTGATGACACGACGATCCATACTAACGCAAAAACGAAATCCGAAGTTGAGCATAAATTACAGCATGATGGAAATAAAGCGAAAGATTGGAGTCGACAGAACAAAATGATAGTCCATTGCGGCAAAACCACATGTATGCTGATAGGTACACGCCACAGAATACAAAATACAGATTGTATGAACATTTACTTAGACGGAAACCAAATTAAAACGGTTAAAAATCAGAAATTGTTAGGTATTCACATAGACGAAAATCTCCTTTGGACAGCTCATATCGATTATCTTTGTACTTCTATATCATCAAAAATATCTTTGTTAAGGCAACTCTCTACTTATATTTCAACAGAAGCCCAAAAAATGTTTTATCAAGGGTACATTCTCCCTCTGATTGATTATGGATCCCTCACATGGGGGTCTGCTTCTAAAAGCAATTTAGAAAGATTATTGAAACTTCAAAAACGAGCTGCTAGAATCATTTTAAATGCATCTTTTGACACACCATCTTCTCAAATGTTCGAAGAATTAGGTTGGGCCACCATAAACAAACGTCACAACTATAACAAAGCGATTTTGGTATATAAAGCGCTTAATAATCAAGCTCCGTCCTACATAACAGACCTGTTAACACCCGTGTCCCACACTCACATTCGGACTCTAAGGTCATCTAATGACGGCTCTTTGGCGGTGCCCCGATCAAGATCGGTAATGTTTGATGGCTCGTTTTCATCTTCAGCCCCTAGATTGTGGAACCAATTGCCAGAGTCTACCAAAAAAGCATCATCTCTCAATGTGTTTAAACGGCAAATAAAGGAATGCATATAGGAGACATTTATAAGTTTTTAGCTTTGCAAATCTCTGGTGTCACATTATGTTATGGGTGGTTATAAGAATTTGTACTGTGATAAAAAATGTTACACTATGTGATATATTTTACTCATGTATACAGGAAACAGGTTGTCATTTTAAACAAATATATAATTCAAGCCAAATTCAAATTTTAACCAATTTTGCTTACGGCGAGTAAATGCTTACACAATGTGATATATTTTATTCGAACTTAGCCTTGCTTACTTTAAAAAAAAAAAATGATTTTAATTTCAAACCTACTCATTATTTAAATTAACTTACCTGTTTAGAATGCCGGTTTTTATACGCCCAATAATAAACAAATATTTATTATTCCTTTTTAAAGATTAAGTTTGCTAAAACGTATATATGTTCTTATCAAATGTGCTGATAATTAGTAAGATTTAATTCTTGTAATATGGTTTAATGGTGATTATGGACTTGGTGGCGAATATCTTTGTGTAGCAAACGAGCTGAACTTAGATGTCATCTGGTCCCAAATCTCTATTAAAGTATATTTTTATTATCAAAACATTTTATCAATTTTACAGCATATAGTTCATATATTTGATTGTTTAAATTATGGTATTGTCTGTGTAAATATGTACATATTATGTCTGCATGTTTTTTTTTTTTGTTTCGAGGACCACGAGGTAGAATAGTTACTTTGTAGCTAATTGTGTCATCCTCGTTAAACATTGTATAAATAAAAAAATAAATAAATAAATAAAGTTCCAAATGGGCAGCGCCCCGGGGCCCCTTCACTCCCATAGACTCATAAGGGAAAAAAGCTTCAAAAATCTTCTTCTCTGAAACCACAGGGCACAGAGCTTAGATATTTAACATGTAGCAACGGCAAGTGGTCACCTACATAATTCCTGCTAATCATGCCCCTGGGGTCCAAACAGGCCACGCCCCGGGGCCCCTTAGCTCCTATAGACTCATAATGGAAAAAAGCTTCTTCTCTGAAACCACAGAGCCCAGAGCTCAGATATTTAGCATGTAACAACGGCAAGTGGTCACCTACATAAATCCTGCCAATCATGCCCCTGGGGTCCAAATTGGTCACACGCTTGGGCCCCTTAGCTCCCATAGACTCATAATGGAAAAAAAAACTTCAAAAACCTTCTTCTCTGAAACCACAGGGCCCAGAGCTTAGATATTTAGCATGTAGCAATGACAAGTGGTCACCTACATAATTCCTGCCAATCATGCCCCTGGGTTCCAAATGGGCCACGCCCCGGGGTCCCTTTGCTCCCATAGACAATGGAAAAGAGCTTAAAAAATCTTCTTCCCTGAAACCACAGGGCCCAGAGCTTAGATATTTAGCATGTAGCAATGGCAAGTGGTCACCTACATAATTCCTGCCAATCATGCCCCTGGGTTCCAAATGGGCCACGCCCCGGGGCCCCTTAGCTCCTATAGACTCATAATGGAAAAAAAGCTTCAAAAATCTTTTTCTCTGAAACAACAGTGCCCAGAGCTTAGATATTTAGCATGTAGCAATGGCAAGTGGTCACCTACATAAATCCTGCCAATCATGCCCCTGGGGTCCAAATGGGCCAAGCCCCGGGGCCCCTTAGCTCCCATAGACTCATAATGAAAAAAAAAAAACTTCAAAAATCTTCTTCTCTGAAAACACAGGGCCCAGAGCTTAGATATTTAGCATGTGGCAATGACAAGTGTTCACCTACATAAATCCTGCCAATCATGCCCCTGGGATCCAAATGGCCACACCCTGGGACCCTCTTAGATCCCATAGACTCATAATGGAAAAAAGCTTCAAAAATCTTCTTCTCTGAAACCACAGGGCCCAGAGCTTAGATATTTAGCTTGTAACAATGTCAAGTGGTCACCTACATAAATCCTGCCAATCATGCCCCTGGGGTCCAAATTGGTCACACCATTGGGCCCCTTAGCTCCCATAGACTTATAATGGAAAACAAGCTTCAAAAATCTTCTTCTCTGAAACCACAGGGCCCAGAGCTTAGATATTTATCATATGGCAACGGCAAGTGGTCACCTACATAAATCCTGCCAATCATGCCCCTGGGATAATATTGGGCCACGCCTCGGGGCTTCTTAGCTCCCATAGACTCATAATGGAAAAACGCTTCAAAAATCTTCTTCTCTGACACCACAGAGCCCAGAGCATAGATATTTAGCATGAAGCAACGGCAAGTGGTCAGCGACATAATTCCTGCCAATCATGCCCCTGGGGTCCAAACGGGCCACGCCCCAGGGCCCCTTAGCTCCTATAGACTCATAATGGAAAAAAGCTTCTTCTCTGAAACCACAGAGCCCAGAGCTCAGATATTTAGCATGTAACAACGGCAAGTGGTAACCTACATGAATCCTGCCAATTATGCCCCTGGGGTCCAAATGGGCTACGCCCCGGGGCCCCTTAGCTCCCATAGACTCATAATGGAAAAAAAGCTTCAAAAACCTTCTTCTCAGAAACCACAGGGCCCAGAGCTTAGATATTTAGCATGTAGCAATGGCAAGTGGTCACCTACATAATTCCTGCCAATCATGCCCCTGGGTTCCAAATGGGCCACGCCCCGGGGCCCCTTAGCTCTTATAGACTCATAATGGAAAAAAAGCTTCAAAAATCTTCTTCTCTGAAACATCAGTGCCCAGAGCTTAGATATTTAGCATGTAGCAATGGCAAGTGGTCACCTACATAAATCCTGCCAATCATGCCCCTGGGGTCCAAATGGGCCAAGCCCCGGGGCCCCTTAGCTCCCATAGACTCATAATGAAAAAAAAAAAATTCAAAAATCTTCTTCTCTGAAAACACAGGGCCCAGAGCTTAGATATTTAGCATGTGGCAATGACAAGTGTTCACCTGCATAAATCCTGCCAATCATGCCCCTGGGATCCAAATGGCCACACCCTGGGACCCTCTTAGCTCCCATAGGCTCATAATGGAAAAAAGCTTCAAAAATCTTCTTCTCTGAAACCACAGGGCCCAGAGCTTAGATATTTAGCTTGTAACAATGTCAATTGGTCACCTACATAAATCCTGCCAATCATGCCCCTGGGGTCCAAATTGGTCACACCCTTGGGCCCCTTAGCTCCCATAGACTTATAATGGAAAAAAAAAGCCTAAAAAATCTTCTTCTCTGAAACCACAGGGCCCAGAGCTTAGATATTTATCATATGGCAACGGCAAGTGGTCACCTACATAAATCCTGCCAATCATGCCCCTGGGATTCAAATGGGCCATGCCTCGGGGCTTCTTAGCTCCCATAGACTCATAATGGAAAAAAGCTTCAAAAATCTTCTTCTCTGACACCACAGAGCCCAGAGCATAGATATTTAGCATGTAGCAACGGCAAGTGGTCACCTACATAATTCCTGCCAATCATGCCCCTGGGTTCCAAATGGGCCACGCCCCGGGGCCCCATAGCCCCCATAGACTTCTAATGGAAAAAAGCTTCAAAAATCTTCTTCTCTGAAACCACACGGCCCAGAGCTTAGATATTTAGCATGTGGCAACGGCAAATGGTCACCTACATAAATCCTGCCAATCATGCCCCTGGGGTCCAAATGGTCCACGCCCTGGTGCCCCTTAGCTCCCATAGACTCCTTATGGAAAAAAAAGCTTCAAAAATCTTCTTCTCTGAAACCACAGGGCCCAGAGCTTAGATATTTAGCATGTAGCAACGGCAAGTGGTCACCTACATAAATCCTGCCAATCATGCCCTTGGGGTCCAAATGGGCCAAGCCCTGCGGCCCCATAGCTCCCATAGACTCATAATGGAAAAAAGCTTCAAAAATCTTCTCTGAAACCACAGGGCCCAGAGATTAGATATTTAGCATGTAGCAACGGCAAGTGGTCACCTACATAAATCCTGCCAATCATGCCCCTTGGGCCAGAATTGGCCACGCCCATGGCCAATTAGCTACCATGGATGGACTTAAAATGGAAAAAAATTAAAATGGAAAAAAAACCCTTCAAAAATATTCTTCTCTGAAACCATAAGGCCCAGAGCTTTGGTATTTAGCATGTAGCAATGTTGAGTGGTTGCCTACATGAATCCTGCCTGAGTCTTGCCCCTGGGGCTCAAATTGGCCAAATCCTGTGGCTTCTTAACTCCAATAAACTTATAATGGAAAAAAAAAGCTTCAAAAATCTTCTTCTCTGAAACCATGAAGAACGGACCTTAGATATTTAGTATATAGCAACATAAAATGGTCGCCTATATAAATCCTGCCAACCATGCCTTTTGGGTCAAAATTGACCTATGGACTTATACTGGAAAAAAAATTCAAAGATCTTCTTCTCCAAAGCCAGAAGGTCCACAGCTCAGATATTTAGTATGTAGCAATGTCAAGTGGTCTCCTACACTTTTTTTCTGGTACACAGGTGAGCGATATAGGGCCATTGGGCCCTCTTGTTTTTGCTTCTAAACAGTTGAATATAAATAAAAGCAAGTGACATAATATTTTAACAAACCTGTGCCAAAAGAAAACAGATTAAGTTTCATCATTTTTAACCCGGCTGTTTTCGAAGAAAACGACGAGGTATTGTCATAGCTCTGGCGTCGTCGTCATGCAAAAACTTGGACATTTTCGTCTGCGTTGTCGTCGTGCAAAAACTTGGACATATTGTAATATCTCTGACATTACTGAGCATATTTACTTGAAACTCAGACAACTTGTTCATTATGAAAAGGGGCTGCAGCCGAGCATTGGCACCCGCATGCGGTGCTCTTGTTCAGGTACTGGGGCCAATAGTAGGTTGTTCAAAGACAAATTCGTGTGGACTGAGGGAACAAAATCTTGTTCAGTTGGTGCTGGTCGCATATTAGCTCACCTGAGCTGAAGGCTTATTGGTGAATTTATAGTATGGCAAGGCTCCGTTGTCTGTCGTCTGTTGTCTGTCAACATTTTCAAACATCTTCTCTGAAACCACTGGGCCATTTAAAGTCAAATTTCTTGTTAAGTATCCATGGGATTGGGGGTCGCCCTTGCCCATCGGGGCTTGAAGAAATAAATGGGCTGCATGATGCTTCCACTCAGAGGTGTTACAAATTGCACACGAGTACTGGTAAACCGCTTAGAGGATCTAAGACTACCCAGGCAAAGTGGTGCCAAACCCTATTGGTTTCATTGGGCCAAAGGGCTTGAGATGTCACTTCATCTCAATGTTGGGTAAAAGTCCCACAGAATTGGAAGCAACTTCTCCAAAATGACCTATACAGTGTTGATGGGGATGTTAAACCTTAAATCAAACAAACACAAGTGGAATTGGGGAACAAAAGTTCCTTTTTCGGATCTGGTCACATGACCAAGGTGGCCTTTTAAGGTAAAAACCCTTCAATAATCTTCTCTAGAACTAGTGGGTCCATTGTCATGAAACTTGGTATATAGCATTTAGGACTTCAACCAGTCATAGTTTGTTCAAATCGTCTGCTGAGTGCAATAACGTTGTATTAAAGTGCAAAATGGCAACTTTTCAGGAGAGACAAAAAACTGTTTTATTAAAGAATGGCATAGAAAACCATACTATAAGCTGGTTTCTTAACTTCATTGCGATTTCTTTCATTTGTGTGTGATGTTTACTGTTGAATAAATGACATTTGAAAAGAAATATTTAGCATTAAAGGGTTGATACACCATTTCTGCTCTGAGTGTTTTTGGTGCAAAAACGGTGTAAGTGCATCCAGCGCTAAAATGGTGTAATGTACAAACCTTATTTCTTTGCCTTTTACATGGTAAAGCAGTAAATTAAAGACACTTGGTAGGTAATAGGTCACATTTTATACATTCTGCATGGTACTTACATGCCTATCTGAAATATCAAGCAGCAGGATTCAATATTTTTGAGGTATTAAAAAAATTGCGTAAAAATGGGGTAAGTGCACTTACACTGTTTTTGCGCCAACTTTTTTTTCTAAAAGTCAGAGCAAAAACGGTGTAACTGACAAAAAAAATTCCAAAATGCTGAAATAAATCATGATTGATGCAGAATCCAGCTGTTGAACTTATTTACCAAGTGTGTCAAGTCCTAAGGCACCCATTTATGAAAAAAAAAAAATATTTTGGCCAAAATGTCAGTTACACCGTTATTGCACTCAGCAGATGCAGTGTTGACTCCTGGATGACCTTGACCTATTTTAGACCAAGGTCAAATAGGGTTGCACAGTTTTTGGTATGGGAATTAGTTAAAACTGTATTTTTCGGAAACTATTGTGACCTGTGATCTGAAAGTTGGTAGATGCAGTAAGCTTAATGAGTTAATGAAACTACTTGAGTATTCAAGGTCAAGGTCATTCCTTGACCTTGGCCCAAGGTCATTCAGATATGAAAATTCAAACTTAATTTTCTCATTAACCATTGGGCCATTTGCAACAGTTTCAGATTTTTTGTTTGTTTGAATTGAGGTTTAACATCTGCGTAAAACTATTGAGGCCATTTTGGAGACATTGCTTCCAGATTTATAGCTTCAGTTAGCTAAATGAGTAAATGACACTGTCTATGAATATTCATGGTTAAGGTCATTCCTTGACCTTGGCCACAGGTCATTCAGATATGAATATTAAAAAATGTTTTTCTCTGAAACCACTGGGCCATTTGTATGAACGTTTTTAGGAACAAGGAAATGAAAATTTATCAATGTGAGTTGGGTCATATGACCAATATGGCAGCCATAAAAACCTTTTTCTCCAGAACTGTTGGGCTGATTGCCTTGAAACTTGGTATGTAGCATTGGGGTTTCAGGCCCAACATTTGTTCAAATGATAACTGTTTTGACCTTGACTTAATTTAAATCAAGGCTTAATTTGGTTGCATATGCTTTTTATATGATGAAAATAATGGACATTTTCAATTATTCAGAAACTTTTGTTGCCTGTTAACTTTACATTTGTACATGCAATCAACTAAATGACTAAATGAAGCTACAAGAGTATCTAAGGGCAAGTTAAATTTCATATGAAGCTTCTGTAGGATGAAAGAAGTGAAATTTTGTTCAACAGGTACAGCTCACATGACTAAGATGGCACTATGACCATATACTTTCAACTAACATAGCATATTAATTCGTAATTGCTGTCAAAAGCTTTCTGAACGACCTGCATTTTTTCGCATATTCAACCATACTTTTGACAAGGGTGTTTTTGAATACAGTATACCCACAACTATTCACAGCATGCATATCAATCCTCTAAGAGATACTGGAACAGAATCGGAGGCTTCCAAACCTGGCCAAAAAGGCAGAACAAAAATAGCCTCTGAAATTGCCATTCTGCCCCATGTTCTTTGAGACACCATGCTGTCTGTACGAAACAAGTGCGGCCACACAAGACATGTCAAGGATAGGTACAAAGGAGTAAAATGTACATGAGGGATAGAGAAAAAGAGAGGAAAAGTAGGTAAAAAAAAGAAGTCTGTGCACATGTTTTAGCATAGCGTGACCCCTGAGCCATGACCTATGACATCATCAGAAAGTTTTGTTTTCACAATGTCATACCGAACAGTACATTTTTTCTTCTACTGAAAACGGGCTAGACAAGGCTAATAGACCCAAGAGATCGGGTTCTGGCGCAAAATGTTCTCCCCTACCCCCATTTTAGTCCTGATTTCAAAAATGCCAGGCAGTCCTAAAGATACGGTGAGAAAGTGAAATTGGGTGTAAATTTTCCTCATATTTTGACAAAATATGTCGAAAAATAAAGATATCGAGTTAAAAACGGCTAGTTCCACTGTTAAATAACTTCACCATATCCTTTCCACTACCATATAAGAGCTGCAGGTGATGCGGGTGCCTCGATGATCCGTGACCTTGCAGCTGCAATCATCCGTGATGGGAAGGTACCTTCTGACTGGGAACAGAGTTTCATTGTCTGTCTCTACAAGGGCAAGGGCGATGCATTGGAACGGGGCAACTACCGTGGTCTCAAGCTGACAGAACAGGTCATGAAAGTCCTGGAAAGGATTGTGGATGGCCTCATTAGGCAGTTGGTGTCCATCGACGATTCCCAGTTTGGCTTCGTCCCAGGAAGAGGCACAACAGATGCAATTTTTGTTGTCCGACAGCTGCAAGAGAAGTATCTGGCGGCCAACAAGAGACTCTACATGGCTTTTGTAGACCTGGAGAAGGCATTTGATCGAGTGCCTAGGAAAGTCATCTGGTGGGCACTAAGAAAACTTGGAGTGGACGAGTGGATTGTGAAACTGGTCCAAGGGATGTACGCAAATGCTCGGAGCCGTGTCCGCGTTGGTGATGGTTACAGTGAAGAATTCGAGGTGAAGGTGGGTGTTCATCAAGGCTCTGTTCTCAGCCCACTGCTTTTCATCATTGTGCTTGAAGCCTTGTCATGCGAGTTCCGCTCTGGAGTCCCCTGGGAGGACCTGTATGCTGATGACCTTGTCATCATAGCTGAATCCCTTGAGGAATGTGTCAGGAGGCTCTTAACTTGGAAAGACGCAATGGAGGCGAAAGGGCTGAGAGTGAATGCAGGAAAGACAAAGATCATGATCTGTGGTACAGGTCTGGACCTCTTGCAGAGTACAGGCCAGTTCCCATGCGCTGTATGTCGCACTGGAGTGGGCAGCAACAGTATCTTTTGTAATGGCTGCAAGTTCTGGGTGCACAAGAAATGCAGTGGGCTCAAACGCTTGATAGAGGACCCTGAGTACAGGTGTACACGGTGCCAAGGAACTGCACGCCCCTTAGATGGCAGACCACAGAGGGAAGTTCAAGTCGGATCAGACAAGCTGGAGGTTGTAGCTTCCTTCTGCTACCTAGGTGATATGCTCTCTGCAGGGGGTGGTTGCGACCTTTCAACTACATCACGTGTGAAAACAGCCTGGAAGAAATTCAAGGAGTTGCTACCAGTTCTCTCTTCCCGCCACCTCTCGTTCAAGACACGTGGCCGTGTGTATAGCTCTTGTGTGCGGAGCGCAATGCTCCATGCCAGTGAGACATGGCCATTGACAAAGCCAAACCTCCAACGTCTACAGCGAAATGACAGGGCAATGATCAGACAGATCTGCAATGTCAAGCCACAGGACACTGTCACCATCAGGTCCAGTGAGTTACTTGAGCGTCTTGGCATTGAGGACCTGGACCTCATCCTGAAAGAGAGAAGACTTCGCTGGTATGGACATGTGGAACGCTCCAACGGTGCAATCAAGACTGCCTGTGACATACAGGTAAGTGGAAAGCGGGGGCCAGGCAGGCCCAAGATGACCTGGAAGCAACTAACAGAAAGAGATTGCAGAGAATGGAAGCTCTCTGCTATCGATCCTCATGATAGACAAGCCTGGAGATCTGGTGTAAGATCTGCCATGCGTGCAGCAAGCCAGCTACCTGGAAGGGGGCCCACTTATGTGGACGTTGCCCCTGTACCTGCACGTTAATCAAAAATCCGTTGATGATGATGATACCATAGTGTATTAATGTTATTGCTGCCAAAAGCTTTTTGAATGACCCTCATTCTTTCTCATATTCAACCATACTTTTGACAAGAGTGTTTTTGAATACAGTGTACCCACAACTATTCACAGCATGCATAGCAATCCTCTAAGATATACAGGGCAGTCCCTTTTGTACTCTACTCATTATAACACGGTTTTGGTTACAACACGGCCAGGTCTTGCCTCCCAAATTGTCATTTTACTATAATTTCTTTATAAAAATATCACTTTATAACACGGTTCACTTATAACACGGTCCTGTTCTATGCAACAAAAACATAGCGTTATAAAGGGACTGCCCTGTACTGGAACAGGACCGGAGGCTTCCAAACCTGGCCAAAAAGGCGAAAAAATAGCCTCTGAAACTGCCATTCTGCCCTATGTTCTTTGAGACACTGTGCTGCGTATACATAACAAGTGCAGCCACAATAAATACATGTTGAGGATAGGTACATGAGATAAAATGAGAGAGGAAAATCAGGTAAAAAAAAACGATGAAAAAAGAAGTCTGTGCATATGTTTTAGCATAGCATGACCCCTGCGCCCTGACCTATGATGTCATCAGAAAGATTGTTTTCACATACCGAACAGTACATTTTGTCTCATACTGAAAACGTGCTAGACAAGGCTAACCGACCCAAGAGCCCGAGTTCTTGGGCAAAATGTTCTCCACTTCCTCCATTTTAGTCATGATTTCAAAAATGCCTGGCAGTTCTAAGGATATGGTGAGAAAGTGAAAATTTGTGTAAATTTTCCTGATTACCTCATATTTTGACAAAATATGTCGAAAAATAAAGATTTCACCTTCAAAACTGCTAGTTCCGCTGTTCTAAATAACTTCATCCTATCCTTTCCACTACCATAGCGTTTTAATGCGTAATTGCTACCAAAAGCTTTTTGAACATCCCTCATTCTTTCGCATATCCAACCATTCTTTTGACAAGGGTGTTTTTATACCCCCGGCATACGAAGTATGCAATGGGGGTATATAGTTTTTGTCTTTTCCGTCTGTCTGTCTGTCTGTCCGTAAACAATTATTTTGTGTCAAAGATATCTCAGGAACTGCTTCACATAGAAACTTGAAATTTTGCACACATGATCAGTATGACTACTTGTTGAATATGGGATACCCACAACTATTTACAGCATGCATATCAATCCTCTAAGAGATATTGGAACAGAACCGGAGGTTATATTTTCTTGTCCTTTGGGATCATTCATTCCATTGTGGAATTTTGAAAATATTTGAGGGTCACTGATGAGCCGAAGCTAGCTAGTCTGGCCCATAAAACATGTAGACTTTATATTTTCCAGTTCTGTGGTGTATTCCTTGCTTCCAAAGGATAATTCTTTTATAGAACATATTCCAACCCTGGCCAAAAAAATAGCCTCTGAAATTGCCATTCTGCCCCATGTTCTTTGAGACGGCATGCTGTCTGAATGAAACAAGTGCGGCCACAATAAAGACATGTCAAAGATAGGTACAAAAGAGTAAAAAGTACATGGGGGGGGAGAGAGGAAAATTAGTGGAAAAAAAGAAGTCTGTTCGCATGTTTTAGCATTGCGTGACCCCTACGCCATAACCTATGACATCATCAGAAAGATTATTTTCACGTTCTGAACAGTACATTTTGTCACACTGAAAACGGGCTAGACAAGGCTAATTGACCAAAGAGATTGGGTTTTGGAGTAAAATGTTCTCCCCTACCACCATCTGAGTCATGATTTCAAAAATGCCCGGCAGTCCTAAGGATATATGGTTAAAAATCTTCAAAAATCTTTTTTCTTTGGAACCAGTGGGCTATTTGCCTTGAAACTGTGAATGTAGCATTTGGAAATCTGGCCCATTGTAATATTTGTACAAATGTTGACCTTTACCCATTTTACACAAAGGTCAAAGTTTGTACTTTTTGCCTTTGTATGGAGAAAAAAGTGGAAATTAATAATTTTTGGAAAACTGTTATTACCTTTGCAATCAGCTAAAAGAGTTGATGAAGTTGCATGAGTTTCAAACTTCAGCTTCATTGACCTTGGTCCAGGGTCATACAGATATCAAAATCACCTTTAAAAAAATACAAAAAAAAAAAAAAAAAAAACATATGGCGAAATCTAAGCCAAATTTCATATGAAGCCTTAATGGGATGGAGAAACAAAAGTTTGTACAAATGGTTTAGGTTACATGACCAAGATAGCTGCCATAGTAAAAATCCTCTTTTAGCATTGTATAGTAGTTGCAACTTAGGCAGGGCAGGGTAGTTCAGGTATTGTCAATATATGTCAAATTCACTTAGTCCACATGAAGACTCAGTAAAGACTGCCTTTCGATGCTTTTTTGCAAGCGGACTAAATGGCCAAATACACCATGGCTTTGTGTTACAGTTGAATTTACATAATCCGGTGACTTGGTTTACCTTTTTTTGTTATGGCAGGTGCAAATGATAGCTCCATCCTGCCAGTCTTGCACAAAACTACAGATAGATTGTGACTATATTTTGCAATGGTAATACACCTTTTCACTATGATAAAAATAAGGTGAGGTCTGGTGACAGCAGGGTAATGCTACTAATGATCTCATGTCACTGTTGACTTAAACTCTGGTCTCCATAGTATCACACTTAGTAAATCAACTCCAAAATCAGGCAAAATTGTTGTAAAATATGTTCATATGATCAGTCTTCTTAGGCTTCAAAAGTAGTTTCACTATAGCTAGTCTGCTGTCACTTGTCTTTCAGATTTTGTATGAGAAATGCTTTGACACCCTATCAAAGACCAACCAAGGCTTGTTGAGGAGTCTCAACCTCATTCCTGATAAATGGGATGATAGAGAGATTAAGACAAGCTTTGAACTCAATGGGATGAGCGATGACATGAAAGTGAGGCTGGTACAGAGGGGGAGAGACATGCTGAAACTGTTTAGTCAATTTCACACGTAAGTTTACCAGGTTACAAGTCAAAATGAAAGCACCATAGCAGATCCTGAAGATGATTTTGATGACATTGTTGACTCATACCAGTTATCTGATCTGTGTCTTTTTAGCTCACCTGAAGAGAAGGTGCTGAAGGTGAGCTATTGTGATCTATGTGTTTTCTGTGTTTCCATTGTCCGTCCATCAACTCACAGTTACTGATATGCCAAAAACCTTCCCATTGTCCAAGTCCTTCACCATGTACAAAGTCAAGGTTGAACTTCAATGGCTTGAACCCTCAAGGCTCATTTACCACGGATGAGTCAAACCCATGCTTGATTCCACAGAGAATTTCTCATAATACAATATAGGGATAACGACGTAGGGAGATTTTCTTCATTCATCTTGCAAATGTATGCTGTCTGTACTCATTAGAATCGCCTCCATAAGGCAATTCCAATGAATACACACACAACATACATTTATAATATAGAACACGGAAAAGATATCCCACAATTATTACTTTTATTAGTACCCATTATACCTCCTGGTACGACACTAATAGTAACCCTCCGTGACTCAAACTAACACAAACAAATTTTCATGGTCCCAAAGGGGTTTGAGTAGGGCCATCGAAGTTTGAGTGAACATAGCTGTTCTGTTCTTGTCACTGTAATGTCATAGTGCAGTGTAAAGAGGGTCATCTGATCAGGGTCTATGCCATTTGCTTAAAATACAGAAAAGTTAAAACATCCAGGCCCATTTTTCCAGCCTACACCAAAAAACAGTTGACCCACCAGTGCTGACAGTGTTTTGATTTTAGAATGGCATTTAGATGGGTGTTCTGCCCCATAATAATAGATAAGAAAGTGCAAAACTAAAGGAATATGGCACACCTGCCAAATTATGTTCCCCCACCGGAAGGAGGGGGACTTATTGTTTTTGGTGTGGATCCTGTTAGCATCGGCGTTGGCGTTGGCATAGCCTGTTTGAAGCACTATATCTCCTGAACCTGGATGGGAGCGCTTGATGCCCTTGTCACAAGGAACCTGCATATAAAATATGAAGGATCTATCTGAAATGGTTCAGAAGTTTTGACCAATGTTATTTTTTTCCTTAAGGTAGGTCACTGGTCAAGGTCACAGGTCAAAAAGTTTTGTATGAATGAGAAGCTCTTGTCACAAGGAACCTAGAGGCCAAATATGAAGGCTGTGTTTCAAATGGTTCAAAAGTTTAGGCCAATGTTAAATTTTTCTTTTAAGTTGGCCAAGGTCACAGGTCAATTTTTTTGTATGGGCTTAAACCCCTTGTCACAAGGAACCTGCATGCAAAATATGAAGGCTCTGTCTCAAACCATTCAAAAGTTATGACCAATGTTATTTTTTTCTTTGAAGTAGGTCACAGGCCAAGGTCACAGGTTATAATTTTTTGTATGAATGTGAAGCTCTTGTTACAAGGAACCTACAGGCCAAATATGAAGGCTCTATCTCAAATGGTTCTAAAGTTATGACTAATGTTAAAGTTGTCCAACAAACAAACCAACAAACAGACAGGGCAAAAACTATATGTCCCCGCTATCGTTACCGGGCACAAAAAAAAACAGACAAACTTAAATTGAATATAGTTTTCCCTTGACAGAGACCAGATGAAAACTGTAAAGAAAGATGTGTACGAGGCTGCCAGTCCTAAAGATGGCTTCATGGCTAAGAAGATAGAGCAATTGAAGAAACAGAGAAAAGAAGAGAGGCAGAGACAGAAAAAGGAAGAGAAAGGTCAACCCAATAAACAACAGACAAAGTCACATGGCCAAGGAAAGAAGCATGGCAAACAAGGGAAAAAATAGCTTCTTTGAGATCGGACAGTGTAGACTGTGATATTATTTTAGTATTTTAAGCTCTAAGCAAAACTGTTGCAGACATTTTTTTGTTATTTTCTTTTATTGGCTACACCTGACACAGTTTCTGCTATTTTTTTCCAGGGTGAACTACTTTGTGACTTCCTGTTCATTTTCTAGTAATTTAACCCTTTTAGTACTGGAAACCCCAAAACCAGTAATTGGCAAACAGTGCAGGTCCAGATCAGCCATCGCAGAACATGGCATCTGATCAGGGCCTACCCTGTTTTGCAAAGAGTTCAGCCATTTTCCAAATAAATTTTGAAGAAAACACAACCTGACACCCCTTAATTTTGAAATGGGCTCCTCCATAAGGAGGAAGATTCCATTTGGTACAAAATGTTAAACAATGACAAGGGGCCTCCTCTTAAAGGGAAGAATTTGCTCCCTAGGTGCAAGTTCTTTTCTTTAGGAGAAGGTCGCTATTGATAGGAAAGACAAAATGTTAAAAGTTACCTCCCTTGAAGGTGTATCCATTCCCCACAATACTGAACTGTCTTATTAGTGTTATTCTTCTCTGATGAAAATCAGAATTGTTACTGGTGATACATCAAATGACATTCATTCACGACCTAAATATTGCTGACAGGGACATAAATAACCAAAACCTCTTTATTACCTATACGCAAAAATGTTGAAGTCAAAATTCGTTTACATACAAATTTTGTGAAAAATGCACTTTCTTTACATTTTCCCCAAAAACTTTTATTTTGAACACCAGATTTTCTTTAAATTATTACAGGATCCACGTCAATAGATAATCTAATCCTGTATCAGTAACTTTTGAATGAATTATCCTCTTGTTATGTCAGGAGAGACGATTCAAAAGTGTATAGTTTCTATTTCCGGTCAGTATATATATCCAAGCAAAAATGTTTAGATTACATAGAATTATGACAATTTACATATTTTTCTACATAATTTATATAGTTTTCATAAGTTTTGGATCAAACTTTAAACCGTCTTCTACTTTAAACCGTCTTCTATCCATAAACCATGTTATAATGAACATTGTTATAAAGAGGTTGAGGCGAATTTCTTTTCATTTTAATTCAAGGCAGGACACTTCATGTGAATTATCTGCCTAGCAGATAATTCAGAATCATCTGTCAGATGATTCACATGAATACATGAAATGCAAAGCCTTGTTTTAACCCTTATCTTGCTGTTCATGACAACCCTATCTTTGCAAACAGTGTAGATTCAGATCAGATGGCTTCTGAAGAAACCATCTGATCAGGATTTACACTGTTTGGCATTCAGTTTATGAATTTGTAGCAATAAATTACATCAAGTAATTTGATTGGTTGACAGACAGAAATGGGTGCAGCTTAAATGAATATTCAGCAAGATTAGGATTAACATATGATTCACCTGAAATGCAAAGTATCCCTCCTCCACCACCACAAAAGAAAATATATTTATATATATATTTGAATCTGTTCTCTGCTGGAGTTTGTGAAATGTGTTTTAAGGATACTTAGCGGAAATTTGGAATCTTTTCTCCCTATAACACAAAATAACCCACAAGTGTTGACATTTCAAACCCAAAACAATCAATTTATCAATCATGGCATTTTAAGGGTTAATTCAGCATTTAAACTGAAAACTTTAAGCATGATTTGATAAGCTGGATCCCAAATATCATGCATCCAAACAATGTTTTTACGTTTGATTTGAGGTTTAACGTCCCCGTCAGCACTGTAAAGGTCATTTGCTCCGCTTTGCCTGGGCAGGCTTAGATCCTCTAAGCGGTTTACTAGTACTCGTGTGCGGGTCGGTTTTAGCTCTGCGTGGAAGCATCATGCCTATATATTTCTTCAAGCCCCGATGGGCGGGGCTCGCCAAACAATGTTTATGGATTACAGTTGTTTATAAACATTTAAAAGGATTAAATAGAATTATATAAATTAGGCCTTTTTGTTTGGATACAACATCAAAATTTTAGATTTAATAGATATTTATGTGCCTTATCATAGTAGCCCATTATGCATTGTGTGCTGCATGATATTCAGCTTGAATGTGACATTACAGTATATGATAGTGTGCAGGAAGTGTCATATTTGCAGCAATATAATGGTGTGTGTGTTTGAGTTTTACATCCCACCAACAGCAAAGGTCATACAGAAAATTAAATTTAGAGACACAACCGAAAGTCTGTAGAACCCCAGAATCAAACCCACATCCCTGGTTTGAGGTGAGTAGCATAACCACTGCACCACAGAGACTTCTACTAATATAGCGGTATAAATTAAAACCAAAAAACATTATGCCAAAGTGTAAAATTTATAATCTCCCTATGGATCCATCACAATACCTCTAATTCATTACGACACACCCGTGCGACATGGGACTTCATTCACATCTCTAAACACATATCTAAACTGGCTACTTTTCTAATACAAATCTGTGATATTTTCTTATTAAAACTGCAAGCTTATTTTTGTGGGTGTTTGTTAGAAAAATAATGTATATCCCCTTTAAACCATTTTGCCTATATAGGGTGGGGGGTGTTATGTATCTTATGTCACTGGGGTGTCCAATTGATATTGGCTTACAGTTGGACAAGGCCTGCAGTCTTTGCAGTAGTTAAGGGTAGTAGGAGCATGTTTTTTCTTCAGTTTCTACTTTCCCATTCATTTTCCTCTTTCTTCTCTTCCTTCACTTTTATCTCCTTTAGTATCTCTTCTGTCTCTTTATCTCCCTTTCTCCGGGAAATGACACAAAATGACCCACAGGGCTTGACATGTCATTGAACCCCAACACAATCAATCAGGGGCCAGTTAGTTAATGTATAGTTAAATCTTAGATCATTTAATATGGCAAATATGCTAATATTTTTGCTGGAAAAATGTGAGCAGCTTTTGCATTCGCAAAAGCTGCTCACATTTTTTTCAGCAAAAATACCAAAATTTTAAATATTAAACTCGCTAGAACACTTAACAATATGACCACTAACGAGCTTGTTAAGCTAACGATGCTTTGAACAACTGGCCCCAGATTTTACATCTCTGTCAATTGGTCTAGCAGAGGTACCTGGAGAATATCCACCGGAGTATCCATAGTAGTGAAAACTGGCTTCTCGCTTGTAACCTGAGCATGGTTTTAACCCATTGGTGAGTGAGAGTGATTGAGTGTCATGAGTGGCTGTTGACTCAGGCTTCATAGTTTGATAATTTTGTGTAGTTAACTGTCTCATGCTAGCTGGGTGATGTCGTCACAAGACAAATTTCAGTTTAACTATTGTCCTGCTGAACACAACCCTTATCTTTGCCAACAGTGTAGATCCAGATCAGATTGCTTCTGCAGAAACCATCTGATCAGGATCTACACTGTCATTTAGTTGAGCTAAACTGCAGAAGCCATTTGATCAGAATCTACCCTGTTTGTCATTCAGTCTGAGAATTAAATGAATACATATCAAGTAATCTGATTGGTTGATAGTCAGCAATTGGCCTGACAAATAAATTTATTCAACAGGACAAAGGTTAATTATAGACATTGTGTGAAAGTGATTTTGGTTTTGTAAAGGAAGACAATTAACCCTTATTTTGCTGTTCACGACAACCCCTATCTTTGCAAACAGTGTAGATCCAGATCAGATGGCTTCTGAAGAAGCCATCTGATCAGGATCTACACTGCTTGGCATTCAATTTATCAATTTGTAGCAATAAATTACATCAAGTAATTTGATTGGTTGATAGACAGAAATGGGTGTGGCTTAAATGAATATTCAACAAGCGAAGGGTTAAATTGCTTTCCTTTCTTTTGATTAAACTTTTCAAACCTGTAGAGCTACACATTGCAATGTAGATCCAGATAAAATGGCTCTTAATTCAGCTATGACGGCCATATCATGCCTGTGGTGGGACCATTGCGAAAACATACCTATTCAAACACAGTAGAATTCCGCTACTGAGACAGCTAAAAGTATCACAAATTTTGTTTTTAAAGGCATATTTAATGATTTTAGCTGTCTTTTCTTTGTGCTTCCTACAGCCAGAGTCCTCTAGAATGAGGTGGTCTTAATATAGGAATTTTAATGTATATTGAAAATTTTACCCCCAAACAATGAAAATTTTCAAATAAAAAATTCTGTCAGATATTTTTCAGATTTCTGCTCAAAACAGATTATAGGAAATTGTTAGAACCTCCTCGGTGAGGCGGTTCTAACGAGTACCCACAATATAAGCTTTTGAGCAAAAATAAGAAAAATAATGTATACCCCTGTAAACCCCAGTTTTATTACATAAAAGTGGGGTTTAAGGGAGTCAGAATTATACAGGTGTTTTCGCGATGCAAATCTGACTAGAACAGGAGGCTTGAGGCAAATGTTGATTACTTGATGAACAAAGAAATAGTAACAGTAAACTAGACTATTATGTCATGCCAAGCAGGTACAAAAATATGGATGTGTCCAAATTACAAGATAGAAGAGCCAACTTCAGGAGTTTGTCCATGCAAGGATTAATGTCCCACCAAACAACTATGGTCACTCTGTGATGGTCAGAAGACTGAAACATACTTTTCTAAAGCAGGCTTTGCCACTCAAAGCAGTTAACCAGTACAGTAAAGATTCTTTCGGCGATGTTTTCTTTCTTCTGCTAGAGAATGTTGCTGGCTCACCTCCTCCTGATTACATCAAATGTGCATCTGACTATGCAAGTGTATCCAGTTTCCTTGGTTTACTGTAATGATCCTAAGTATTGGGACCGATCTTTCTTCTACTAGTCAGTATTCAGGGCTCACCTCCTCCTGATCACATCAAATGTGTATCTGACTATGCTAGTGGATCCAATTTCCTTGGTTATCATAATGATCCTAAGTATAGGGACAGATAGGCCTTAGCAAACTGCAGACCCAGAACAGGCAGATAGGCATAAGCAAACAGTGCAGATCCAGATCAGACTGCTCCTGAAGGAGCAGTCTGATCAGGGTCTACACTGTTTGCCATTCCGTCTGTACCTTTTGGACTCCTTGTTGGACCTTGAAACTCTTGAAACATATTTGTAAAAAAAATTAGGAGAATTACAGCAATTCCTTAAGGTGTCTGAATTTTCCCGAGTTTTTTGGTAGTTATTGCCCCTTTGTTTCTGAAGTGGTTTCTTCCATCTTTGAATTTGGACAAGTCCATTCTTGTTTCAAGTGGTTTAAGTCAAAATCTTTAATTTTTACCACTCTCCAGGCTAATTCAGCAGATGATAAATTGTTGATATTTTCCCCCCAAAACAAGACTTGACATCTCAATTTACAATTTTCATGAGATGTCAAATCCTGTTTTTCTGAAAAAAAAAGAAAAGAAAAATATTTCAAAATGCCGTCTGCTGCGAAAAAACAAAAAAAACAAAACCAGATGTGTTTGTGAAACACTAACATGTCCCCGGGTATGGTCATTTTTTATTCAAAGTTGCTCACAGTTCAAGATTTTTGTTTATTTGGGAAGCCCTTGACACAAGAAACTTGCATGCCAAATATGAAAGCTCCATCTTAAACGGTTCAAAAGTTATGAACAATAATATTTTTTCTTTAAAGTATGTCAAGGTCACAGGTCAAAAAAATTTGCATGAATGTAAAGCTCTTGTCACAAGGAACCTACATGCCAAATATTAAGTCTCTATCTTAAACCGTTCAAAAGTTATGACCAATGTTAACTTTTTCTTTTATGTAGGTCAAAGGGTCAAAGTCATGGTCCAAACATTTTGCATGAATGAAAAGCTCTAATCACAGGGAACCTATATGCCAAATAGGAAAGCTCTATCCCAAACAGTTCGAAAGTTATGACCAAAAATGTTTATTTTTTAAGTAGGTCAAAGGTCAAGGTCACAGGTCAAAATTTTTGCATAAATGTAAAGCGTTTGTCACAAGGAACCTACATGCTAAATATGAAGGCTGTATCTCAAACGGTTCAAAAGTTATGACCAATGTTAACTTTTTCTTTTATGTAGGTCAAAGGTCAAGGTCATAGGTCAAATTTTTTTGTGTAAATGTAAAGCTCTTGTCAAAAGGAACCTACATGCAAAATATGAAGGCTCTATCTCAAACCGTTCAAAAGTTATGACCAAAAAGTTATTTTAAAGTAGGTCAAAGGTCAAGGTCACAGGTCAAAATTTTTTGCATGAATGTAAAGCTTTTGTCACAAGGAACATACATGCTAAATATGAAGGCTGTACCTCTAGTGGTTCAAAAGTTAAGACCAATGTTATTTTTTTTTCTTTTAAGTAGGTCAAAGGTCAAGGTCACAGGTCAAATTTTTTTGCATGAATGTGAAGGTCTTGTCACAAGGAACCTTCAGGCCAAATATGAAAGGTCTTTATTAAACGGTTCAAAAGTTATGGCCAACGTGAAAGTTGTCCACGTACAAACCAACAAACAAACAAACAGACAGGGCAAAAACAATATGTCCCCGCTATCGCTACCGGGGACATAAAAGCTAGCTTGGTCCTGTATCGCTCACCTGAGTTAACAGATTCAAAGTTTAAGGAAGTGCCAACCTTTACTGAAGGCTTTATGGGAGGACATGGTGATGACAGGGTAAGCATTTTCTGAAAATCAAGTAGAATTTAACTCTATGATAAACAGGCTGACCTCACCGGTTTTCAAACTCATTCAAGCTTTTATTCCTGACTTGCTAAGAAGATCCGATCTAAACTGAAGTGGCTATGGTGATGACAAGTTCAAAAACAAGAGTTTTCAAACTCCTCCAAGCTTTCTGCCTGACTTCCTTGTTTGTAAGTTTCATGAAGATCCGTTCAAAACTAAAGGGGCAGCAGTGATAACAATGTCGAAAATAGGCATTTTCAGCAATCAAAGGCACGTCACTCTATGATAAAAGTGCCGACTTGGCCGGTATTCGAACTCACCTGAGGTTTTATTCCCAGCCACCTTACATGTAAGTTTCAGAAAGATCCGATCAGACTTGGCCAGTATTCAAACTCATCCAAGATTTTATTCCCAGCCACCTCACGTATAAGTTTCAGAAAGATCCGATCAAAACTGAAGGGGCTACGGTGATGACAAGATCAAAATTTGGCATTTTTAGCAATCAAAGGGATGTTACTCTAAAATAAATGAGCCGACTTGGCCAGTTTTCGAACTCATCCGAGGTTTCATCCCCAGACACCTTACATATAAGTTTCAGAAAAATCCGATCAAAACTGAAGGGGCTACGGTAATGACAAGGTAAAAAATCAACATTTTCAGCCATCAAAGGGACAGAACTCTACGATAAATGGGCTGACTTGGCCTGTTTTCGAACTCATCCAAGATTTTATCCCCAGCCACCTTACATATAATGTTCAGAAAGATCCGATCAAAACTGAAGAGGCTATGGTGATGACAAGGTCAAAAATCGGCATTTTCAGCAATCAAAGGGACGTAAATCAATGATAAATGGGCCAACTTGGCCGGTATTCAAACTCATCCTAGGTTTTATCTCCAGTCACCTTACATATAGGTTTCAGAAAGATTCGATCAAAACTGAAGGGGCTACGGTGATGACAAGGTAAAAAATCGACATTTTCAGCCATCAAAGGGACATAACTATATAGTTAATGGGGCAACTTGGCCGGTTTTCGAACGCATCCGAGGTTTTATCCCCAGCCACATAACATATAAGTTTCAGAAAGATCCGATCAAAACTGAAGGGGCTACGGTGATGACAAGGTCGAAAATGGGCATTTTCAGCAATCAAAGGGACGTAACTCTATGATAAATGGGCCGACTTGGCCGGTTTTCGAACTCATCCGAGTTTTTATCCCCAGTCACCTTACATATAAGTTTCAGAAAGATCCGATCAAAACTGAAGGGGCTACAGTGTTGACAAGGTCAAAAATCAACATTTTCAGCAATCAAAGGGACCTAACTCTATGATAAAAAGGCCATCTTTGCCGGTATGCGAACTCATCCGAGGCTTTATCCCCAGCCACCTTGCATATAAGTTTCAGAAAGATCAGATCAAAACTCAAAGGGCTACGGTGATGACAAGATCAAAAATCGGCATTTTCAGCAATCAAAGGGACGTTACTCTGTGATAAATGGACCAACTTGGCTGGTTTTCGAACTCATCCTAGATTTTATCCCCAGCCACTTTACATATAAGTTTCAGAAAGATTCGATCAAAACTGAAAGGGCTACAGTGATGACAAGGTCAAAAATCAGCATTTTCAGCAATCAAAGGGACGTTACTCTACGATAAAAGGGCCGACTTGGTCGGTTTTCGAACTCATCCGAGATTTTATCCACAGCCACCTTACATATAAGTTTCAGAAAGATCCGATCAAAACTGAAGGGGCTACGGTGATGACAAGGTCAAAAATCGGCATTTTCAGCAATCAAAGGGACGTAACTCTATGATAAACCAGCGGACTAGGCCGGTTTTCGAACTCATCCGAGGTTTTATCCCCAGCCACATAACATATAAGTTTCAGAAAGATCCCGAACTCATCCGAGGTTTTATCCCCAGCCACATAACATATAAGTTTCAGAAAGATCCGATCAAAACTGAAGGGGCTACGGTGATGACAAGGTCGAAAATGGACATTTTCAGCAATCAAAGGGACGTAACTCTATGATAAATGGGCCGACTTGGCCGGTTTTCGAACTCAATCGAGTTTTTATCCCCAGTCACCTTACATATAAGTTTCAGAAAGATCTGATCAAAACTGAAGGCGCTACGGTGATGACAAGCATTTTCCCATAGTAAGTCTATGGGACCTTGTGGTTGCCATAGGAACCAAAGTTTTAGAGCGATTTCAAAAAAAAGTTTATGTCATTAATGCCCCACCAGAGGCATACTACAGGTGAGAAATGATTGAGATCAGCCTGCAGGATACAGAGATATAGCTGCTCAAAAGTGTGGACGGACGACGGAGGACCCACTATACTATAAGCTCCCCTGGAGCCTTCAGCCCAGGTGAGCTAAAAAGCATGCAAAGTGTTAGAATGGCAAACATTGCAGATTCTGATGAGATGGCTCATAATGAGTCATCTCACAGAATCTACACTGCATAGGTTCTTGTATCAGTCTACAGGGTTGAAAAGGGTAAAGTATTCTATTCTGATCATTACATTGCTTTAGCTTTGCCGTTTCTTAGTTTTCTTTAATTACAGTTATAATAAGTCTTGTGTTCACAATTAACTTGTATTGTTGAGTGTTATCTTTTTGTTGTTTTTCCTTCTGAATGGGGTTTTGCTGGATATATATGCAAGAGTACCCAGAGAAAACCACCTAAGCATCCATTGCAGTGGCTGGAACCTGTAGAGGTAAGATATTTAGTTTGGAGAGGCCCTTGTGAAGTGAATACACCACTTGCAGTGCAAGTTTGATCCCCAGCTCTTCCCCTTAGGATAAGGGAATGTTAACGCACAAAGGAAATGCCAGCCTTTGTAGCTCAGTCACTGGTGATAAGAGTTAGCGGGTCTCAATTCCTGCAGTGGTCAGCGGAGATTGATCATAAAAGTTTGGTACCCCAGCGACAAAAGATACTGGACACCATTGCCTGGAAATCTAATGTTATACAGCAAACATCCGCTATTAAATTAAGACTAAATCTGCTTTTAAATATGTTCTAGAAAGGGTTATCCTTTGGAAGCAAGGAATACCCCACAGAACTGGAAAATATGGAGTTTACATGTTTTCTGGGCCAGCCTAACTAGTTTTGGCCAATTAGGCCTCATCAATGACCCGCAAATATTTTCAAACTACCACAATGGAATCAATGATTCCAAAGGACAAAAAATGTTAACTACACTTTGATGTAGGGCAGGGAGACATTTTACAGCCGCCACACATTCCCAGACACCAGCTGTAGTGACATTAAATATGTTCTAGAAATGGTTATCCTTTGGAAAATCTTATTGAGATGGTTTCAGTTATTTTTACATGTTTCCTACACCCAGTGTCTCCTAATAAGATACCACCTATGGCACTGTTCAAAAGTGGTCTTACGACCACTTTTGAACAGTCCCAAAGGTGGTCTTAATATAGGAATTTTACTGTATTCTTCAGAAACACAGTCTGAGGCATAGAGCCCCAGTGAGCCTGCCTAGGAACTCCCTGAACCATGCAGATCAACAGTACCAAGGACAATCGCAGTAGAGATAATTTTCTTTATTTCTCGTTAGAAATATATATACATGTTTTGTGCTCATATTAGAATTGAATCTGGTAATTCCGCAACATAATTACAGTCACTGATTAAGGGGAATGGGAACACCCTGGCGGATTTTTTTGCCATTTTTCAAAGGGAGAAAACTTTCGGACTTTCGTTCGCTTTTCTGTAATCCCTGTCCCCATGAAAAAGGGGTCTAGTCTTAAAGGAACAAGTCGTAAAGGAAAGAATTTGCTCCTCAGGAGCAAATTATTTCCTTTAAGAGTTGGCCCCTAGTAACATGAGAGACAAAAATACATTTGCAGGAGTTGCCTCCCCCGAATGTGTTCCCATTCCCCTTAATTATGGTTTAACCCATTTTATACAGGAAACTCTTAAATGGGTAATTGGCAAAGAGTACAGGCCCAGATTCGATGCCATAGAATGCAGCATCTGATCCAGGGCCTTCACTGCTTCCAGGAAGTTCAACCATTTTATGATTTACTAAGTAAATTTCTGTAAAGAAAAGAAAAAAAATCATATGGCACCCCTAGATTTTGAAATGAACTTTTCAGTACAAAAAGTGTTCATTGAGAAAGTTTTATTTATTTATTTTTATTTTTGTTGTTTTAAGGCCCTTTCAAGATTATTTCACTTTTTCAAGCCAATCATTATTCAGGTGGGCGAAAACCGGAGTACCCGGAGAAAAACCACCTGACCTTCCATTGCAGAACCCTGCATCTCACATGTGACCCGAGCAATGCTCGAACCACAGCATTGAGAGACCTAATGATTAACCCTTGTCCTGCTGAGCCCGGATATGCCTTAACTTTCAAACAATGTAGATCCAGATCAGATGGCTTCTGAAGAAGCCATCTGATCAGTAGCTACATTGTTTGTCATTCAGATTGTGAATTTGTTGCAATAATTTGCATCAAGTAATCTGACTGGTTGATAATCAGTAGTGGGTGTGGCATATTTAGATATTCAGCAGGACAAGGGTTAAGAGACAGTGCTCTTACCCACTAGGCCACAGGGGACTATTGTTATGGAGAAATAAAAAAAAACTTTTTCCCAAATATATCCTTGTAAATCCCCTATAACCATCACGTGAACAAGTCCGTGAAATGAAGACCCCCTATACCCCACTTCATATAGAGAAAACTGGGGTTTACGGGGATATATATTATTTTTCTTATTATTTACTCCAAAACATAGGATGTGGGTACTCGTTAGAACTGCCTCAATGAGGCGGTTCTAACGAGCACCCACAACCTATGTTTGCCTTATTTATAAGAAAAATATAACTGATTTTCATCAGAAAAGTAGCCATTTTGGAGATGTGAAAATTCCACCTTGTCGCACGGGTGTCTTATCGTATTGACTGTAGCTGTGATTGAGAAGTTAAAATGACAATCCAACTGCTATATTGGAACAGACAGGCCTAAGCAAAGTGTGCAAATCCAGATCAGACTGAGGAGCAGTCTGATCAAGGTCTACACTGTTTGCCATTCTGTCTGCGCTTTCTGGACTCCTTGCTGGATAGTGAAAAAAATTTGTTAAATTTTAGGAGAATTACAGCAAGTCCTCACGGTGTCCAGATTTTTAGGATTTTTACGGTACAATCAGAAATTGGGGGTTTTGGAAAACTTGCTGATCATACTGCATAGATGTGCAGGCTGATCTGTACCTTGTCTACAAATGGCAAAAATGGTTTTGTCATGACATGGCACCTATAATAACAGATACCTTGTCAATACTGTAAAAACCTAAAAATTTAGCCACCTTGAGGACTTGCCCTCGTTCTCTAATTCTCCTGACAGCCTTTTAATTTTGTTTCATGATCCAGCAAGAAGTCCGAAAATTGCAGACTGAATGGCAAACTGTGTAGATCCAGATCAGACAGTTCCTTCAGGAGCAGTCTGATCTGGGTCTGCTCTGTTTGCCTATGCCTGTGTGTCCCAATACTTCGAATCATTACGGTAGTTTGTAAATATCTGCTCAAGTTGCTTTTGACAATAAAACACTTCAAACACAGACTTGCCTCATCGTCTTTGTTTTTTTAATGACAGATCCCATCTGTCTATTCTTGCTGTGCTGCACGTTCAAAGTAATTCAAGCTTTTTCTTCCGGCTTTGACCGCCATAGAAATATGAGTCCACACAAAATGTAGTCCGGTTTGGCGCAGTAATCAAAATTGTACAAGCGTATTAGTTATCCTGTAAGCCTAATACAAACTTTTGAAGTAGACAACTTGACGATTCAGCATTTCATATGAATCAGCTCGTCATGCGACGCCTTTGGCGAACGGACTGTATACCCAGATCAATGCGGCGTCTGCTCAGGTTTTACACTGTTTTCTATCAGTGCTGTCAATATTTAATCCTTAAAGAACAGCCTGCTGTTGGACCAGGTCAGCTGTACACAAGAATATTAATGGGGTTTCTTTCTGACTTTCGAGGTCAAGTTTAGGTCAGTTACAACTCAGGTGTATATTGCCTTTGGAGAAATTGAAAAGAAAGGCTATCCCTTTCAACCCTGAAATATGGTACAGATACTAAGTGTAGATCCTGTGATATAATTCTAGGTGCCAAATATTTAGCAGAATGGACGAGCCCAACTTCAGTGATGGAAGAGTGCACTCTAGAAACTCAAGGCAGTGAATAAATCAAAGCACTTACAACACTCATGCCGATTGTCTCTAAATGCAGCCTCGTCATGAACGGGGACTTGGACTGATTCGTTTAAACTTAAGATGTTAGTAACTAATGCAAAAACGTGTAGAACAAGATCAGCACCGTGATGTGTGGCTTTTGAACTGAGTTTACATTGTTTGCCAGATCCAACATTTGATTCATGTGCAGATTTTACAGATAACATTTACATGTACCCAACACTGACAAATGACGCAGCTATGTTTGGGTTGATTGTTTGGCATTCGACCCGAAGTTGATAATAAGACCAGAAATTCAACTTCGGTGAAGTTGATGTCGCACCTGCTCCCCACCTGCCCCACACAAAAAAATGAAAGTTTATTTAAGGCAGAAGAAATGAATATAGGGCTTCGAGAAGAATCCATAGCCTATATATGTGAGGTAAAAAACTGACTAAGTTCACAATGTGGAAAAAGTGATAAAAATTGATCCCAAGATAAAGTGAAAACCACATGCACATCCTCATACCATAGGTAAAAACACACACAAAGTTTTAAAATGATCAATATAAAACTGTAAGAGAAGTTGCGATGACAAGAGGTACCTACTGTATATCAACTAAAGCTTAAAGTTGGCTAAGTTCACAATGTGCAAAAGTGAAAAAAAAAAATATTCTGAGAATTATGTCGAAATCATATGCACAACCTCATACCATGGCGAAAGCACACGCAAAGTTTCAAAATGATCGGTATAAAACTGCAAGAGGAGTTGCGATGACAAGAGGTACCTATCATATATCAATTGAAGGTTAAAAATGACTAAGTTCACAATGTGGAAAAAGTGAAAAAAAATGATCCGACGATAAAGTCCAAACCACATGCGCATCCTCATACCATAGCGAAAGCACACGCAAAGTTTCAAAATGATCGGTATAAAACTGCAAGAGGAGTTGCGATGACAAGAGGTACCTATCATATATCAATCGAAGGTTAAAAATGACTAAGTTCACAATGTGGAAAAAGTGACAAAAATTTATCCGAAGATAAAGTCCAAACCACATGCGCATCCTCATAGCATGGCAAAATCACACACAAAGTTTCAAAATAATCGGTATGAAACTGTAGGAGGAGTTGCGATGACAAGAGGTACCTATCGTATATCAAATGAAGCTTAAAAATGGCTAAGTTCATAATGTGCAAAAAGCGGAAAAAAATATTCTGAAAATTATGTCGAAACCACATGCACATCCTCATAGCATGGTGAAAGCACATGCAAAGTTTCAAAATGATCGGTATAAAACTGCAAGAGGAGTTGCGATGACAAGAGGTACGTATCGCATACCTAAAAATGACTAAGTTCACAATATGGAAAAAGTGACAAAAATTGATTCGAAGATTAAGTCCAAACCACATGCGCATCCTCATACCATGGCGAAAGCACATGCAAAGTTTCCAAATGATCGGTCTAAAAGTGTAGGAGGAGTTGCGATGACAAGACATCCAGTGTAAAATGTTGACGGACGGACGGACGGACGAACGGACGGACGGACGAACGGACGGACGAACGGACACTTGCACGCCTATGTCTTCCTGCTAAAGCAGGTGCGACAAAAAGCGCTTCAGTGCTAATGTCTACGTGACTATCACTGACTTGTCAGAATAACTATTTGTCTTGTAGAAAATAGCCGCAGGCAGACCGGGGTATTCCATAAGACAGAAGAGGGTTATCCTGGAATCATAGGGTGAGCTTGGCAAACAGTGTAGACCAAGATCAGACGCTGCCGAGCGCGTCTTCTTATCAAAATCTTCACTATTTGTTTGGAATTTTAGAGTTAAATGAAACAGTTTAAATCTCAGCGCAGGCCTATTACTCCAACCTACACCCCACACTCTCAGTGCTTTGATTCTGAAACCAAACGATTGCACGATTACAGCACGCTTAGGCACCATGTCCTTAAGCTAAAAAGGTTAAATCAATCAACCGTGACGTCTGTGCACCACCCTCACACAGAAAATTTTTCTAGTGAGAGCGTATTGCAACATTTTTCATTAAAGGATCGTAAGCGTGCCCCTGGACAGTTAGAAGCCGGTCGGAAATCGGATGACGTTGACTCTGATTTTGGGTGCCACATCTGTGTGATCAATCGTCTATTGGAGCGACATCATTACAGGGTCACTGATGAGGCTTTATTAGCCGAAACTACGTAGTATGACCCATCTTCTTTCTTATGAATGTTTTCATTGCTCTTAAAGGAACTCATTTTTGATTTTTATTTGCCTTCACTGCAGCTGGTGTTGTGCCGTGTGGCGGCCGTAAAACGTCTCCCCGTACATCAACCATAGTGCAGTTTATATTTTACCTTTTTTCCTTTGAGATCAGCGTGAATATGAGAAATCGGAAATAAAATATTGGTTTAGACTCATATTCTAGACAGGTATTTAATTATTTGGACCCCATTTTGATTTATATCAGTCTTTGAATCGACTGCCTATTCGAAATTCGCAAAATTGCAGTATGTTTCCTCTGGCTTCCTTTGCCGGATCATTACAGGGTCACTGATGAGGCTTTATTAGCCGAAACTACGTAGTATGACCCATCTTCTTTCTTATGAATGTTTTCATTGCTCTTAAAGGAACTCATTTTTTATTTTTATTAACTATATACAGAAGACGCTAGTGGGCGTCGACGTAGCGGAAGACCGACGTCAGTACGCCAAGATGGATTAGAATTTCAGAATTAAATGAAACAGTTTAAATCTCAGCCCAGGCCTATTACTCCAACCTGCACCCCGTCATATGCGAAACAGATTTCCGCCGGCAGCTGCTACACTGTACCTGTAGATAAACAAGGGGTCTCAACTACCGACTTATAAGCACTGACACTGATCGTCGTACTTATGCGATGCACGTTTGAGAGCTAGGCGTCCCTGTCATGACCAAAGTTAATGCATCGAGACAGTATGGAACACTTGCGCTAGTGCATGAATATGTAAATTGGCGTCTAAGCGACTGTCATATGCGTTTCAGTGACAAATCTCACTTCAGCGTGAATCACGCCGGTTGTCGTTTCCGGGTGTTTCGACGTATAGTTGTAAGGTATGCCGAGGCGACGCGTGCGTAATAGAGCATGACATATCGGGTGAAATAAGTGTAATTGTGTGGTGAGCTATTGCGTGTATAGTTAGCGAACGTAGCTTAGTGTCATTAAGAACATTCAAGATCATAGCTGAGACGTGGATTGAACAGCAAGACATCAATTACATCAATGAAGCACTTCGGTCTCACATGGTTCCATTTATTTGTTTACGCTCAGAATCCGGGATATCTTATCCAGCAGGATTACGAGCGGGCTCAAAGTGCTGTTCTTACTCAAAAATGTCTTCAAGCCAATGGAATTCATGTACTGGATTAGCCAGCCTTTCTCCTCCGATCTCTTTCCCATAGAGTATCTTTGGGTAGAGGTGACCACAACCGAACAGACAAAAACTGTTACTTATGGACAATAGTATTGTTAAAACTTGAATTTTAATGTTTGGTTTTGAAAACGTAAATAGTTTTTTTCAAAAATTTGAAACATAGAATGGCGTTTCATAATACCACCGGTCTACAGACATCTGCAAATATATCATATATTAGAACTTGCATAGCTACCTTTCTAAATTTTAAGCTCTTTTTAGAAAGGTTTTCCGTAAGTGTTCACAGTGTTAAGATTTTGTCATAGAATCTGTCATTTCAGTGCCTTTGGCGCTTTGATTAATTCCTGATTTTAAGTGTGAAGGGTAGCTTAAAAGTAGAATAATCCCTTGAAGTCTTGCCAATATCAAATCAAGGCCATTGCAAGACCGATAAAACATGGATTTTGTTCGTCTGATTTGAGGTTTAACATCCTCGTCAACACTGTAAAGGTCATTCTGAAGACGTTGCTTCCAATTTTGTGGGACTTTTAGCCGACGTCGAGATGAAATGACATCTCAAGCCCTGTCGCCCAATGAAACCAATAGGGTTTATAAGCATGGACTTGCACTGCTTTGCCTGGGCAGGCTAAGATCCTCTAAGCGGTTTACCAGTACTCTATGCGGGTCGGATTTAGCTCTGCGTGGAAGCATTGTGCAGCCCATATATTTCTTCAAGCCCTGATTGGCGGGGGCTCAATAAAACATGGAGGCATGAGTGACAATCTATCATCAGCAATATCAAAGGGAGGTTGGACTTTGTTATACTGCAAATATTCAAAGGCTTTTTGACGTGATTCTATTTTATTGGAAGGGGAGATAACTAAAAAACCATGGCACCCAGAGTTGTGGTTCTTAGGCATGACACGCCGTCTCAGCCTTGTGAACAACTGTGCCGGGTACCATCAATATATCTCAAAGGGTATTGGAGTTATGGCCATCACAAGGAAGTCACTCTATTTTATTGGAAGAGGAGATAACTCTAAAAACCATGGCACCTTTAAAACTCAACACATCTTTAAAACTTTGATCATTTAATAAGCCGATATACTGAGATTTTTGCTTAAAAAATCTGAGTAGCTACTCACACTTTGCAGCAAAAATTTCACTGTTTTTGACATAGTACTACAACATTTTGACCACTAGCAAGCTCATTAAGCTCACTATGCTTTGACATCTAGGCCTGGCCCTGAGGTTATAAACTTTTTTCATGCTAAACTCAAATGAGCATGAAACTTGTGGTGGTCATAAAAATTAAAATACTAAGAAGTTGAGCGATTTTTCTTTCTCTGAAAGCAGAGAATGTTATTTGTCCTGCTCACAAATGTTGTTATTTTAAAATTTGCGAGCAGGACAAATTTCATGCTCAAATGAGTTTAGCATGAAAAAGTTTGCACTGTTCATAAATGCCTTTTCTGAGTTTTACTACACCTTTCTATATTGTGTACATAGAGGATCTTTCATCAGTGTTCATGTATTATTCAATTTATTAAACTCGTTGAGGTAAAGGGATAAAATGCGAGGCTTTGCGGTATCTCTTTTCCTCGACAAGTTTAATAAATTGTTGACAAAGTGGATCTTACATGAGTGCTCTTGTATTTTTGAATTTATTAAACTAGGAAAAGGAATAAAATGTGTGGCTTTGCCAAGCATTTTATCTGTTTTCACAAGAAATTATTGATTAAGAGGATCTTATAGGAGTTTTCATGTATTATTGAATTTATTAACCCTTATCCTGCTGAATACTCATTTAGCCACACCCATCTCTGACTTTGAACCAATCAGATTGCTTGATGTAATTTATTCCTACAAATTCATAAACAGAATGTCAAACAGTATAGATCCTGATCAGAAGCCATCTGAGCTGGATCTACACTGTTTGCAAAGATAGGGGTTGTTGTGAACAGCAGGATAAGAGGCTTTTCCAAGCATTTTATACCTTTTCACGAGTTTAAGAAATGAATGATTTAGAGGATCTTACTTGAGTTTTCGTGTACCACTGAATTTATTTAATGAGTTTAGGAAAAGGGATAAAATGTGAGTCTTTCCTGAGCATTTTATCCATTTTGCTCAACAGGTTTAGCAAATTTAATACATGAACATGAATGCAAGATTCTGCATTTAAATACAGTTTTTTCATGATTGTTTTTTAAAAAAATGTCAATAATTTGCCTTTAATACATGCGATGTCTTACATGTAACATTACAGGATGTATCCACTAATTTGCATATATTTTTCCACCAATGGATTACCAAATTTATTACATGATGTTATTACATTCTCAGATGCGATGTTCTATGATAAATTATTTTTAATGATTCTTTCCCGGACACTTAGGAATTACTGCTGGACTTATTGGGAGTGATTCACCTTCAGTGAGAACTTTCCGAACGTTCACATTAACCCTTGACTGGTTTAGGTATGTTTGAAATGGAGTCCAGTCTGTTTCACTTATTACCTTGTCCATTAGTGCTTTTAAGTCCGATAACTCACATCTACTACCCTCACTTGTCAGAGAAAGGTACTGACCTGAAGAGTTATCTACCTTACTATCACATGACTGATATCCTAATTTACATGAGTTTTTATTGGCTGATGAATTGTAGGGATCTTCATCCTCCATTTCATTATCTGAAGATGTCTCTTTGTTACTCACAACAAAGTTACTATTTTCTTCACTCCTGTTCTCTGTTCTGCTATCAGATACATTTTGAACTGTTACTCGAGTGTCTCGTTTCCTATCACAGGTATCTTCCAAATTTTCATTAACGTTATTTGCTGAAGAAGCAATGTCATGATCTACATGTCCATTCACAGACAGACTTTGTCCAGTTCTGTTGGAGTCACTGCAGAAACAAGCATCTATGTAACCAGGATCAGCATGAAGAATTCTGGGCACAGCATGAAAGGACAGTCTTGCTGGACCTGTCATCAGGCTGATATCCCCGCTGTGTAAGAAGAGAGGAACTGGTTTTGTAGCCTTTGTTGGTCCTCCAATCAAGAATATACAGTCTTGACCAAAGCTGAAAATTGACAAAAAATATTTTAGAAACAAAACAAGATTTTATGTCTATGTACTGTAAACATTGGAATTTATTTATTTTTTATAAAACCTTCAAAACTTAGATCACAGTCCACAACCTAGCAACATTAACAATCAGGATCTACACTGTTTGCCATTCCGTCTGCCCTGTTTGAACTCCCTGCTGGATTTTGAAACTTTGTTAAAATTCAAGGAGAATTACAGCAAATCCTCAAGGTGTCCAAATGTCCAATATTTTAGGATATTTACAGTACATGTAATATTTTTTTACCTGAATGAAATGAGTGGTGCAGCTTTATCCAGTTCCGAAACATCTGTGTGTCCCATCAGAGTAGAGTCCATTCTGTAGTAGTTCACAATACCAGCTTCTGAGTAAAAGTCTGTGTAGCCCACTGCTTTAGCTATGTAATTACACAGGTATGCTAGGTCATTTGGGAACACCTTCAGTCGGTCTGAGAAATATTCCTACCGGAGTATAGAGAAAAGGCAATGTTGTCAGAAAACATTATAAAGACATGTCCAAACTCTAGGTAACACAAAGGTCATTCGCCTCGCTTTCTCTGATTGGCTTCCAGTTCACACTGTTATTGATAAGGCAAGAATCATTTTACCTAATTTAAATTGTTTAAGAGTCATCCAATCAAAAATAATCATCATTAATAATTTTTTGGACATTCAACAGGCTTTTTTATGAATAAAGGCAGAAAATACAGTCCATCTCTTCAATCATATTTCTGTTCATCATATTAGTTGTGGCCAAAGAGAAAGTAGTTTGAATCACTTTTTAATGTCAGAGACTGGTTTAACACAAATACACAAATAGTCAGAGTAGTTAATTTTGTGAAGAAAAATAGTTTTGCCGGCCTCGGTAGCTCAGCCGGTTGCACGTCTGACTGGTGATCAGGAGGATGCGGGTTCGATACCCGCCGGGGTCGGCAACATACTTTCATGGAGATTGATCATGGGATCTTTTCTTGTCATTCTCTCCCTTCCACTGATTCAAGAATGGCAGTTGTCAGTTTCTAGCAAAAAGAATGTGCACTGTACTGGTTAGCCGCTTACGTATAATAAGCCTGCCCAGTAAAAGTGTGGATAGGTAAACTGAAGGGCTCAAAAATGACCTAAAATTGTGACTGGACCGTTAAACTCCAATACAAACAAACAAACAAAAAATGAGTTTAAATTACAGGTGTACGATGAATATTTTAACATCTCAGTGACACTATATGAAAACACTCATGTTTTGCCAATCAACAAGGATGGTAATCTACCAGGAAATCAGACTAAATATCCATGCAGCCATGTTTCTTCACATTTTGCTCTGTGGATGTGTAAGGATCTACAATGCAAGCAACCATCGAACAGTACTGATCAGACAGCATGTGTGTGATGGCTAGTCTGAGTCTTTGCTAAGGCTGCAATGATAGAGGACCCGTGTTATAACGGCAGTATTTGTTCACTATTATTGTGCTGTTAGAATGAATTTGTCGTTATAAAGAATCCCAGTTAGGAGCATGATAGGTTATAAAAAGTCTTTTCCACATCATTACTCCAAGAAACAAATGTCATAGACATATGTTACAACAAAATTCGATAACATTTGTTTCTTGGAGTATTAGATTACAAGATCCTTTCACGACTGTGGATTCGATTTGTGCATTTCCAACCCGAATGAAGCCCACATCGCTTGGAACCTAGGCTAAGCCTTTAGCAAAGTAGTCATTTCATTGAAATTGCCGTTATAACCAGGATCTAAGCCTGCCCAGGCAAAGCAGTGCGAGCCGGTCCGTCCATGCATATAAACCCTATTGGTTTCATTGGGCGACAGCGCTTGAGATTTCATTTCATCTCAATGTCGGGTAAAAGTCCCACAAAATTGGAAGCAACGTCTCCAAAATGACCTATGTAGTGTTGACGGGGACGTTAAACCTCAAACCAAACAAAATAAAGAGTTTGGCTGATATAACGAATGTCGGTATAAAGAGGGTTGACTGTACTTCACGACGTGAGCCCCGCCAAGCGAATTTGTGTCTTTGAGCATTCTGTCATGACAAATTATAACTGCGCATGCCCAGCCATTCAGAGGGGCCAGGGATATGGCTTTCTGTCTGAAGGTTCCTCTTGATTCACTGCTTGTATGAGCGAGCAGCGAAGGTTCTGGCGAGACTGCGCGGATGCGCAGACTCGCCTGAACCTTCGCTGCTCGCATAGGCGATAAGTACCAAAATCGCTTGACAGGGCCCATATGATAAATATCACCATAATTGTCTCACAGTATGATACCAAGAGAAAATTTAAGTTAAAATTCCATAAAATCAGAAGCAAGCAATACTCAAATGTAACTACATGTATTTGGTTTTGTTTGTTTGAATTGAAGTTAAACGTCCCCATCAACACTATTTAGGTCATTTTTGAGACATCGTTTCCAATTCTGAGGGGCTTATACCCAACACCGAGATGAAATGACATCCGATGGGCGGGGGCAAATAACTAGATGGTATTAATTAACTGTAATATACATGTACATGAACAATGGAAATAAGTGAAAATAGTAATGTATTTGTGATGTGTTGTCACAAAATGCAAAACCAGCTCATCACTGTCAAATTACACAGTTTGCTGTATCATTGTCATAGAGGTTGTTCCTAAGAGCAAAGAATTTATTCCCATAAAGCATTTTTTTCCTCTAATAGCATACTCTTTTTAAGTAAAAATTGCATCTGAAAATGACGTCTGTCTGTGTCGTCTGCTGCAGCTTCTTCGAACTTTTTACAATTATTCTTGCATACAGGAAAACAGCGAGGACCATGATCAGACTGCTCCTGAGGAGCAGTCTGATCTTGGTCCTCACCGTTTGCAACGACGACTTTTTAAAGGAAGCAGCAGACAACAGAGCAGACGTCAATTGTTAGATGTCAATTGTTGTGATTGACAGCTTTCTTAAGGGTTAAAGGGACTTAGTCTACAGCAACAGGATGTCACAAAAGCTTTTTCCTATGTGAACAGCGAAAAAAAAATTGTTGTGTTTCCATACACATTACTCATATTATTACCTTTGTGTTCCATTCATACTGGTAGCCGAGTGTTGCCCACCTCAACTTCATCAAAAGACTATCCTTCTTTAGGTCAGGTCTGAAACAGCAGACAATCAAATTTTATTACCCAATCTCTTACGCCAGCCTCTGTAGCTTAGTCGGATGTGCATCTGCAGGTTGACTGGTGATTAGGAGGATGTGGGTTAGATACCTGCCAGGGTCAGCAACATTCTTTCTTGGAGACTGATCATGAAATCTTTTCTGCGGTCATTTTCTCCATTCCGCTGATTTATGAAGGGCACTTGTTAGTTTCTGGTGGAAGACTGTGCACTGTACTGGTTAACCTCTTATGTCTAAGTCGCCCAATGAAAAGTGTGGGTTTGTTTGTTTGATTTGAGGTTTAATGTGCCTGTCAACACTGTACAGGTCATTTTAGAGCTGTTGTTTCAAATTTTGTGGGACTTTTTACCTGACATAGAGATGAAAAAATATCTCAAGGCCTGTCGTCCAATCAAACCAATAGGGTTTATTAGCATGGACGGTCCGACTTGGACCACTTTGCCTGGGCAGGCTTAGATCCTCTAAGAGGTTAACCAGTACTCGCATGCGGTTGGTTTCAGCTCTGCATGAAAGCAACATGCAGCCCATCTATTTTTTCAAGCCCTGATGGGCGGGGGCCAAGGAAAAGTGTGGACAGGTAAACTGACCAGTTATGACCTAAATAGTGTTGACTGGGCCGTTAAACTCCAAAACAAATAAACAAAACCCAATCTGATAGTGTCATGATAAATTTTTAGCTATAGTAAGAGTTTTAACCCATTTAGTACCGGAAACCCCAAAAGGGGTACCTTGGCAAACACTGCAGGCCCAGATGAGAGGCTGCAGAATGTGGCGTCTAATCAGGGCCTACACTGTTTGCAAATAGTTCAGCTATTTTCCAAACAAATTTTGAAGAAAACACAACCTGACACCCCTAAATCTCATAATGGACTCCTGTTATATATGAGGAGGAAGATTCCATTTGGTACAAAAATGGTTAATCAGGCCAAAATGAAAAATACCTGTGTTTCCGGTAACCCGACCGACTAATATTTTACCGCCGACCCTAATCTTTTTTTTCCGGTTTCCGCGGCCGCAAAAATCATTTTGGGCACTTTCGGTTCATTTCGGTAATTTCGGATAACTTCGAAGCGTTGCTGGCCGTAAGGATGGCGACAGGATGTAACGGACTAACATAGCCAACGGCTACCGCTGTACGACTACTTTCCTTTGATGTCTATTGTGACAATAAGAATTATCCGAAACTTATTTTCACACCTGCTGCGGCAGTTAGACATATGTACGATGTTGTTAGTCGCTGCTTCAATAATCATAAATAACGCAGGCTGATGCGCAGGCTGACCCGTGTCTTTTCTGGTCGCATTTTTTTTCTAGCGTTCGTCGTATTTCCCGCCATCATTTTAGCATGTGCTGCTGTTGCAGTCAGAGCAAATTTTCCCGCGGTTTTTGCATGCGACTTTAAGGAAAAACAAATCTGTGCGGCTAGTGAAACGCAGATCAGCTTGCGCAGTCTGATCAACCTTTGCTCTTTACACGCACCTTCTATGGCCTAGAGCATTTCAAAAGACTAGCAAGCAAAGAATTTGGCCACATTGGCTAGATTCACAGGCTGATCTGATCCTTCGGTTAGAGGAAAACTTTTTTAGCTGTGCGCCGGCTCATTTGCATGTAAATATATAAGAAAATTTTAACTTCTTGTATATAAAGCAGCTTCTGTGTTCGTGTAAGCCAATGAGTGCTAGGGTCAGACTGTTCAACTCTTCTTTAGAAAATGCCTCCCGAGTTATGAACTGAATCAGCAGACTGATCAGTCTTTACTGTTCAAAAGAATTCAACGATAAGGGTGCCGACAGCGAAGAAACTGATCAGGCTGCTGACATGGGCAACCTATTCATGAGAAAGAAAGACTCCCCCCCCCCCCCCCCCACACACACACAAAGAAAAAAAAAGATAAAATTAATTACATGTAGATTTTAACCACCACCGCATTTTTATGCTGAAATTAGCCCATGGGCGGTTGTTTTGGAAAAAAAATCTTGGTACTAAGCCGACACTTTTGATCTTTGCAAGCTCATGTTTATCATGCGTTTGAAAGGACACCTGCTAACAACCATATTATGCACTTAAAAGTTGGACAGAAATAACAAACTTGATAGGTACATCAATCTTTGATTACATAAACATGTTAGTATGCCTAGGAAAATATGGCGTGATATTTCACTAGCATTTTTATACCCAGACCAAAAATTAGGATATAGCAGTCAGCCTGGCGTCTGTCTGTCTCTGTCCATCCGTCCGTCCGCAGTCACAACCTCGTCCTTGTGACATGCCTCGCCATAACTCCTATACCCTTTGAAATATATTGATGGTACTTGATACAGTTGTACATGAGGTCAAGAAGACATGTCATGAGCAAGAACCACAACTCTGGGTGCAAAGGTATTTTGGTTATCTACCCTGACAATATTTACCTTGTTATTGCCAAAACTCCCAAACCCCTTGAGATATATTGATTTAACTTGGCACAGTTGTACTCAAGGTTACTAAGGTCTGTTATGTGCAAGAACCACAACTGTAGGTGTCATGGTATTTCAGTTAACTCCCCTGACAATATAATCTTGTGATTGCATTAACCGCAATACTCCTATAGTTTGAGATATATTGATGGGACTTGATAAGATACAACTTGTGTACTGGCCCCCACCCATCGGGGCTTGAAGAAATAGATAGGCTGCATGATGCTCTTCCAGAGCAGAAACCAACTGCTCATGAATACTGGTAAACCGCTTAAGAGGATCTAAGCCTGCCCTGGCAAAGAGGTGCGAGTCAGACCGTCCATGCTTATAAACCCTATTGGCTTCATTGGGTGACAGGCCTTGAAATGTCATTTCATGTCAATGTCAGGTAAAGTCCCACAAAATTGGAAGCAACGTCTGTAAAATAACCTATACAGTGTTGACTTGGACGTTAAACCTCAAATCAAACAACAAACAACTTTTATACCCATACCCTTTCTATGCACAACATTTGGGTGCAATTTCATCTAGAACCAAAAAAAAGGGGACGACCTTGGACACTTTTGACCAGGCAGAAGAAGGGAATGTTAGAAGGCAAAAATCTATGATTCGGACTGAACTATTTCTTCACTGCTGAGCTTAGAGGAAGGATAAACTGTGAACAATATAAACCCAGAACAAAATGCTCTTTCTAGATCAGTCTAATCTTAGTGTATGAAAAAAAAATCTTAGTGTATGAAAAAAGAAAAAAAAAAAAAAAAGAAATGCCTACCTACCGACCCTATTTTTTCTTGCCAAGTAATAGGAAACACAGGTTATTTTTTTTTTTGGCCTCAGTAATAACCTAAATGAACTATATCAGAATCAAATATTTTTACTATTAGACACATGTAGTTTGGTTGGGTTATCATCCTTTTGAAAGTCAAATAACTGTGTAACATAAAGGGTCATGCCATACATACATTACGATAACACACCCATGTGACATAGTGGATTCTTTCCTTTCTCCAAAATGGTTACTTTTCTGAATAGCCCCATAAACCTCAGTTTTTTCTATTATAGATGGTGTTAGAGGGGTGTTCACTGTATGGACTTACTAACGTGGGACATGTTGTTCAAAACTAATGTCATCAGTGAACATATCCTTAAAACTTTGGTCATTTAATATGACAAATGTGCTTGTATTTTTGCTGAAAAAAATGGGAGCAGCTTTTGCATGTGCAAAAGCTGCTCTCATTTTTTCAGCAAAATAATGGTATGTTTGATACTGTCCTTGCCAGAACAGTTAACAATTTCACCACTAACAAGCTTGTTAAGCTAACAATGCTTTGAACACCTGGCCCCTAATGATTCCATTCTGAACCAAATTATATATAGCTGGAGTCCATTTTGAAGTTCAGGGGTGTCAGGTTGAGATAATAGTTTTAGATTCATTTTTTAGAAAATGGTTTGAGTTTTGCAAATGTTGAAGAGACTGGGCCTGTACAGTTTATTGACGTATTTTGGGGTCTTCCATCTAGAACAGAACTTATAACCTGATAACAGAAACCTACAGCAAGTAGAGCACACAGTTGATGGCATGTCCTCATCATGTCAAGAAGCCATGTACCAAAATTTGGTTGCATAAGGAGGAGATAGCGTGACAGATGGACAGAGAGATGCACAGACTGACCTGATAAAAGAAACCATCTGCAAGTTTAACTAGAGCGCACAGCCGATGGCATGCCCTCATCATGTCAGGAAGCCATGTACCAAATTTGGTTGCATTCCATCCAGTAGTTAAGATGGTGATAGTGTGATAGATGGATGGATGGACAGAATGGGGATGGATGGAGCACAAGGTCAGAAGGTAAAATTAAGATAATGTAATCTTCTGTTACACAAAGGTATGCTGTTTATACTATTAAGGATTGCCACGTTTTGGCGATCCTAATGAGTAGATACAACATTCATTCTGAAGATACAATAAGAACATCATTAAAAGTTGTTAGATGGAGCTAAATAAGAAAATCCATTTATGTTGTTAGGGTGAGCTATGGAAAAATCTCAAGTGACAAGAAGTTCATCTTTGCCATGGTAATCGAGCCATCCAGTTGATGAATTTTAACCCATTGTACACTAGTGGACTCTTCCATTGCTAGATGTTGGACAAGTCCATTTGTCCTATCAGGTGTGTCAGGCCTATTTTTTCGTTTTTATTCTATTTTTGATGGAAAATTCTGTTAACAAATAGTGCAGGCCCTTATCAGACGTCACAGAATGTGGCGTCTGATCTGGGCCTGCACTGTTTGCTAAGGTACCACTTATGGGGTTTCCGGCGTGCAATGGGTTAACTGTATGTAACAAAGAAATATGCAATACCCTACCCATCTTCACTGAGACACGACTCCCATATATGAGAAGGTCTCTCCATATGAGCATCAACATTAGTTGTGTTCGGTTTGACAGGGAAATCTACAAGACATCTTTGGACCCAGTAACTCTGGTACCCTGCTTCAAAGGGATTCTGAATCACTACAAAGCCTGAAACACAAAGAGATAGGGCTGGCTAATCGGAGCTGAAAAGATAATCGATTATCAGTCCTGTCATTGCGATCGATAAGCGATTAGTAATCGCCAAGGTTTTTGTCATAATTTTACCTGACCGGCTTTCTGTCTGAGCATGACTCTTAGTCTTATGTTGCACTTTACCATATGTATAATTGAACAGACAGGCCTGAGCAAACAGTGTAGACCCAGATGAGACGCCACGTAATGCAGCGTCTCATCAGGGTCTACACTGTGTGCCACTCATCCAGCTATTTTAGGCGTAACTTGGGGAAGTAAATTGTACCTATCAAGTAATCGGTTAAAAGCATATCAGAAATGATAATCATTTTTGTGGAATTTATCGATCGATTAATCGATTATACGATTAATCGTGTCAGCCTTACAAAGAGACATAGATTATATTCTACAATGACACACAATACACAAGCGCTCTGCATAGCGGGGCATCATGTGCCCATGGTTAGTAATAGGATGTAGCACATACACTAATAAACAGAAGTAAGCCAAAAAAGGAAAGTGTACATACATTTACATCTCAAGCCCTGTCGCCCATTGAAACCAATTGGGTTTACAAGCATGGACTGTCAGACTCGCCCCACTTTGCCTTGGCAGGCTAAGATCCTCTAAGCCGTTTACCAGTACTTGTGTGGCATTGGTTTTAGCTCTGCATGGAAACATCATGCAGCCCATCTATTTCTTCAAACCCCAATGGGCACGGGCCAGTAGAATTACCTTAACATCATATTCACACATAATTTAATTTAAGCCTGAAGATATTGCAAACAACTGCATATGAAGTCGCAAAAAAACTGCACCTGAAAATGTAGTCCGTTTATGTCGTCTGCTGCATAGTCTTGCAAACTTTTCAAACATATTTTAGCATACATGAGCAGTCTGATCTGTGTCCAAACTGTTTGCAAGAATGACTTTTAAAGTTTCCAGCAGACAACAAAGCAGAAGACAATTGTGTTTGGCATGTCATGGTTTAAACATACCTGGCTTATTTTTGATTTGGTAAGCTTTCCACTGACTTACAGGTTTCAAACCAGGAAACTGCTGGATACCATCTGGGACAACAAGTGGGAAATCGTCAACCTGCAGGAGAGAAAGAAGACAGACAACTTAGATAACATACTGTATTGTCCATACATACATGTACATGTATTAGGACACACAGGCCTGTGCAAACAGGTAGACCCAGAGACTTGTGTTATATAATCATCTGTTATGCCTTTGGGGGTCACAGACTGTGCACTGAGCTAGCTGACCACTTTGGCCTAGTAGATTGTAAGACTCTAGCTTAGCATTAGAGTGTTAATGAAAGGGTGGACTTACAACTTAAACAGGCTTGTGGGAAATAAGAATACTTTTTTTTTATCTATTTTCAGGATACAAGATACATGTACAAATGAAGTCAATGTGATGCCAAACTTAATCTATTTTTAAATAAACAAAATAAAATAAACACATGTTGCTTTTATTTCATGCTCTGGGTAGGTGACCAGACCTACGGGTAATGAATTCAGGGCTCCCTTAGCAAAACATGTCAAACAACAAATGATAAAGGATCATTGACAAAGTAAAGTGGTCCTATGGATCAGATTTATCTTTATAACAATTATTTTTACATTGGCAGAAGACGTCACAAAATTGGTAACAAAAGTTAAGAAAAAGCCTTTACTTAAGTACTCAATCGATATCTCAAAAATAGAAAAATGCAAGTTTGCGGTCCAGTGTCATCTCCGGATTATAATGGTTTTTGTTTTATCGGACTCAAAATCTTTTTTACATACAAGAAAGCAGTTTGGGGGACAGCCAAATCCCCTGCCCAACTTTGTATCAAGGCTCAACCTTGTGACCTTGACCTTGAGTTGGCAAGGTTTATTTATGGGTTCTGCACATCAGCTCACTGAAGGGGTATATTTCAAAAAGTTTAATGAAAATCCTTCCAGAGGTAGAGGGCTAAACGAGATATGGAAAGGACACAAAATTCCAAGTTTCAAACTCGTGACCTTCACCTGTGACCTTGACTTGGCATGGTTTATTTACGGGTTCTGCACATCAACTCATTGAGGGGGATATTTGAACAAAGTTTAATGAAAATCCTTCCAGAGGTAGAGGAGATATGGAACAGACACAAAATACAAAGTTTCAAACTCGTGACCTTCAACTGTGACCTTGAGTTGGCATGTCTGTGCATCGCCTCAGTGAGGGGGACATTTGACCAAAGTTTAATGAAAATCCTTCAAAGGGTAAAGGAGATGTGGAAAGGACACAAAATTCAAAGGTTCAAACTCGTGACCTTCCAATGTGACCTTGACCTGGTGTCGGCATGATTCATTTATGGGCTCTACACATGAGCTCACTGAGGGGGATAATTGACCAAAGTTTAATGAAAATCCTTTTGAGGGGTGAAGGAGATATGGAATGGACACAAAATTCAAAGTTTTAAACTTGTGACATCCAAATGTGACCATGACCCTAAGTCGCCATAGTTCATTTATGAGTTCTGCACATCAGCTCACTGAGGGTGATAATTGACCAAAGTTTAATGAAAATCTTTGCAGGCGTAAAGGAGATATGGAACGGACACAAAATTCAAAGTTTCAAACTCTTGACCTTCAAATGTGACCTTGACCTTGGGTTGGCATGGTTCATTTATAGGTTCTGCACGTCAGCTCACTGAAAAGAATATTTGACCAAAGTTTAATGAAAATCCTTCCAAGGGTAAAGGAGATATGGAACGGACACAAAATTCAAAGTTTCAAACTTGTGACCTTCAACTGTGACCTTGACCTTGAGTTGGCATGGTTCATTTATGGGCTCTGCACATCAGCTCACCGAGACGAATAATTGACCAAAGTTTAATAAAAACCTATCAAAGGGTTCAGGAGATATGGAGCAGACAAGAAAGTGTTATGGACAGACAGACGGACAGACCAAGGCCATTCCTATAATCCCCACTCTGCGTCGCAGGATTAAAAATGAGATAAAATTAGGATTCCATGACAGTCATAGGACAACAAATGCTTTTAGAAACCGAATTGTTACGCAAATGATAAGTTTAAAACAGAAAATAAGCTAAAAAGGCGAAAACACCTACGCAACACTACGTAAGGATGCTTTCTCTTCAAAATGGAAGTCCCCGAACGGCTGTGCGGGCTAACTTATATACTCCACAGCTACCCCCCACCCTGGTGAGAGGCTGGCGGTGGGTAGAAATCCCGCAACACCACGGGTACAGGATCATGTGACCCCGCCGTAACCAGGATGAAGAACTTCAAAAGTACAGCGATCTGCGGGTTCGCTCGTACAAATCATAAGAACCGCAGGGTCGACTCGTAAATACAGCGAAAACTCACAAGGTTTTTCTATGATTTGACCTAATGACCTACTTTGTGATCCGACATGACCCATATTCAAACGTGACCAAGATATTATCAAGATAATGATCATTCTGAGTAAGTATGATGATGATTGGACCAAACCTGTGGCCTCTAGTGTGTTCAGAAGGTTTTTCTATGATTTGACCTACTGACCTACTTTTTGACCATACAACACCCATATTTGAACTTGACTGAGACATTGTCACGATGATCATTCTGGACAAATTTAATGATGATCGGACCAAAACTATGGCCCCTAGTGTGTTCACAAGGTTTTACTCTGATTTGACCTACTGACCTACTTTTTCACCCGACATGACCTATATTCGAACTTGGTCGACATATTGTCAAGATGATCATTCTGAGCAGGTTTGATGATGATAGGACCAAAACTGTGACCTCTAGTGTATTCACAAGGTTTTCCTATGATTTGACCTACTTTGTGACCCGACATGACCCATATTCGAACTCGACTCAGATATTGTTAAGATGATCATTCTGAGCAAGTTTGATGACTATTGGACTAAAACTGTGGCCTCTAGAGTGTCTACAAGTTTTTTCTATGATTTGACCTACTGACCTACTTTTTGACCCGACATGATCCATATTCGAACTTGACTGAGATATTGTCAATATGATCATTCTGAGCAAGTTTGATGACAATCGGACCAAAACTGGGGCCTCTAGAGTGTTCATAAGGTTTTTTCCATGATTTGACCTACTGACCTACTTTTTGATCTGACATGACCCATATTCACACTTGGCCAAGATTTCATCAAGGCAATAATTTTGAGTAAGTTTCATGATGATTTGGGTTTAGGTTAAAATGTGGCCTCTAGAGTGTTCAGAAGGGTTTTTTATGATTTGACCTACTGACCTCATATTTGACCGGACATGACCCATATTCAAACTTGAACAAAGGAACCAAGATCTTATGGTGGTTTAAGTTGTGTGCAAGTTTGGTTATAATCAAATAAATTAAACAGATTTTGTGCAGATAAGACCAAAGTAGGCAATTTGTGCCCTTTCAGGGGCCATAACTCTGGAACAGATGATGGGATATGGGTGGTTCAACAAAGGAACCAAGATCCTATGGTGCTTCAGGTTGTGTGTAAATTTGGTAAAAATTATATTATAAACAAAACAGATATCATGCAGACAAGACCAAAACAGCCAATTTTTGCCCTCTCAGGGGCCATAACTCTGGTACCCTTGATGTGATATGCCTGATTCAAGAAAAGAACAAAGTTCTTGTCGTGGTACAAATTGTGTGTAAGTTTGGTTACAAGCAAATGATAAATGAAATGGCTTTTGTGCAGACAATATCAAAATAGGAAATTTTTGCCTTTTCAGGAGCCATAACTCTGGTACCCATGATGGGATATGGCTGGTTCAAGAAAGGAACCAAGTTTTTGTGGTGGTACAAATCGTGTGCAAGTTTAGTTAAAATCAAATCATAATTGAAACAGCTATCATGCAGACAAGACCAAAATAGGCAATTTTTGCCCTTTCAGGGACCGTAACTCCGTAACACATGATGGGATATGGCTGGTTCAAGAAAGGAACCCAGATCTCATGGTGGTACAAGTTGTGTGCAAGTCTGGTTAAAATCAAATCATAAATGAAGATGCTATCTTGCGGACAAGAAATTGTTTACGCATGCACGCACGGACGCACGCACGCACAACTGACCAAATGTGATCACAAAAGCTCACCTTGTCACTACGTGACATGTGAGCTAAAAAGTGTGCCCAGTGTTACATACCCCTATGAAAATGCTTAATACATCTCATATATTGCTACAAGCAAAGGGTTGAAAAATGGCAAGGTTGATTTGTGTGTCCCAGACATGCTGAAAAGTAAATCAATTTGAATATCTATAATACCATTTGTGAATATGTTCTTTGACAGTTAACAGTTTCTACTAATGTTGTTTTAACCATCACAACATTTTCAATTGAGAGGTTGCAGGCACAGCGTTTTTTGTGAGATTTTTCTCCCTTGATCTGCCATATTGGAGACACCAGGCAGGTTTTTGTGTACAAATTTATTCATTTATGACCAATTATCCCATAAGGATAACAAGAGGGCCCAGAGGGCCCTGGTTCGCTCACCTGTGTGTCACTGTCTTGAGTACATTCTATTTTCAGCTCTTGTGGCCATCTTGTTCATCAGCAGAGTGATTTTAGCTTATTTGGTAGGGAGTAACCTCGGCAACATTCCTGGGAACTTTGAATCAAATTGGCCTTAGGGTTTAGGGGGAAGTTCCGTTTGAATCAAATTTACAATATTTTTCTATTTTTACCTCCGGTGGCCATTTTGTTAATCTGAGTGGGATTGTTTTAGCCTTTTTGGTAGGGGATCATCTAAGCAAAATTGTCACAAGGAACCTACATGCTAAATATGAAGGCTGTATCTCAAATGCTTTAAAAGTTATGACAAAGTAGGTCAAAGGTCAAGGTCATAGGTCAAAAGTTTTGAATGGCTGAGAAAACCTTGTCACAAGGAACATGCATGCCAAATATGAAGCCTCTATCTCATATTGTTCAAAAGGTATGATAAAGTAGGTCACAGGTCAAGGTCACAGGTCAAATCTTTATGAGTGGGAAGCCCTTGTCAGAAGGAACCTACATGCCAAGTATGAAGGCTCTATCTCAAACGGTTCAAAAGTTATGACAAAATAACCTACTGATCTACTTTTTGATTTGACATGACCCATATTCGAACTTAACTGAGATATTGTCCAGATGATCATTCTGAGCAAGTTATATGATTTGACTGAAACTGTGGCCTCTTAGAATGTTCAAAACGTTTTTCTATGATTTGACCTGCTGACCTACTTTTTGACCCGACATGACCCATATTCAAACTTGACACAGATATTGTCAAGATGATCATTCTGAGCAAGTTTGATGATGATCGGACCAAAACTTGGGCCTCTAGTGCGTTCACAAGGTTTTTCAACAATGTGACCTACTGACCTACATATTGGCCAGACATGAACAATATTCAAAATTAACCGAGATTTTGTCAAATGATCATTTTGAGCAAGTTTGATGATGATCGGACCAAAACTGTAGCCGCCAGTGTGATCAGAGTTTTTTTCTATGATTTGACCTACTGACCTACTTTTTGACCCAACATGATCCATATTTGAACTTGACTGAGATATTGTCACGATGATCATTCTGGGCAAGTTTGATGATGATCGGACCTAAATTGTGGCCTCTAGTGTGTTCACAAGGTTTTTCTCTGATTTGACCTACTGACCTACTTTTTGACCCTACGTGACTAATATTCGAATTTGACCGAGAAATTGTCAAGATAATCATTCTGAGCAAGTTTCATGATGATCAGCCCAGAACTGTGGCCTCTAGTGTATTCACAAGGTTTTTCTATGATTTGACCTACTGACCTACTTTGTTAACAGACATAACCCATATTTGAACTTGACCGAGATATTGTCAAAATGATCATTCTGGGCAAGTCTGATGATGATCGGACCAAAACTGTGGCCTCTAGTGTGTTCACATGGTTTTTCTATGATTTGACCTACTTACCTACTTTTTGACCCGACATGACCCGTATTCAAACTTGACCGAGATATTGTCAAGATGATCATTCTGGGCAAGTTTGATAATGATTGGACCAAAACTGCGGCCTCTAGTGTATTCACAAGGTTTTCTATGATTTGACCTACTGACCTACTTTTTGACCTGGCATGACTCATATTCAAATGTGATCAAGATATTATTAAGATGATCATTCTGAGCAAGTTTGATGATGATTGGACATAAATTGTGGCCTCTAGTGTGTTCAGAAGGTTTTTCTATGATTTGACCTACTGATCTACTTTTTGACTCGACAACACCCATATTCGAACTTGACTTAGATATTGTCAAGATTATCATTCTGGGCAAGTTTGATGGTGATCAGACCAAAACTGTGGCCTCTCGTGTCTTCACAAGGTTTTTTACCTAATTTGACCTACTGACCTACTTTTTGACCCGACATGACCCATATTCGAACTTGACCGAGATTTTGTGGTAGTACAAATTGTGTGCAAGTTTAGTTAAAATCAAATCATAAATGAAACATCTATCATGCAGACAAGACCAAAATAGGCAATTTTTGCCTTTTCAGGGGCCGTAACTCCATAACACACGATGGGATAAGGCTGGTTCAAGAAAGGAACCCAGATATCATGGTAGTACAAGTTGTGTGCAAGTCTGGTTAAAATCAAATCATAAATGAAACATCTATCGTGCAGACAAGACCAAAATAGGCAATTTTTGCCATTTCAGGGGCCGTAACTCCGTAACACATGATGGGATATGGCTGGTTCAAGAAAGGAACCTAGATCTCATGGTGGTACAAGTTGTGTGCAAGTCTGGTTAAAATCAAATCATAAATGAAGATGCTATCATGCGGACAAGACCAAAATAGGCAATTTTTGCCATTTCAGGGGCCGTAACTCCGTAACACATGATGGGATATGGCTGGTTCAAGAAAGGAACCTAGATCTCATGGTGGTACAAGTTGTGTGCAAGTCTGGTTAAAATCAAATCATAAATGAAGATGCTATCGTGCGGACAAGACCAAAATAGGCAATTTTTGCCATTTCAGGGGCCATAACTCCGTAACACATGATGGGATATGGCTGGTTCAAGAAAGGAACCTAGATCTCATGGTGGTACAAGTTGTGTGCAAGTCTTGTTAAAATCAAATCATAAATGAAGATGCTATCGTGCGGACAAGACCAAAATAGGCAATTTTTGCCCTTTCAGGGGCCATAACTCTGTAACACATGATGGGATACAGCTGGTTCAAGAAAGGAACCTAGATCTCATGGTGGTACAAGTTGTGTGCAAGTCTGGTTAAAATCAAATCATAAATTAAGATGCTATCGTGCGGACAAGAAATTGTTTACGGACGCACGGACGGACGGACGGACGCACTGACGACGGACGACGGACAAAATGTGATCACAAAAGCTCACCTTGTCACTACGTGACAGGTGAGCTAAAAACACGGAAGGGGGTAATATGTGTTTGTGATTGTTCTTAAAGATGATAAGAATAAATTAATCAATGTTTAGTCATAATTTTCCAAAGGACAAGAAAGTTATTTATAAGGAAAGTACATTAAAAGTCTGTTGGAAATGAGCCTAGGTGCCTCCAGGAAGAAAGATAACTGTAGGTGTGTGACGTCATCTGCAACCTCCAAATACATAATTTTGCACTGTTACTGTACCATGAGGCAAAGTTCAAAGGTCACCGATTCTAGTCAGTTGTAATTTCCGGTTTTGAAATATGTAGGTCAAATCAATGGCTGCCTCCAACGCACTATAGGAGCTTTTTTCGCAACGTACTTCTGGTTCTAAAAATAGAATGGGAAAAAACCTGGCCGTCAATGACCAGTCCTTCAAGGCAGTGGGACAGATAAAGTGTTAGTTACAGCGTAAAACAGTGGAATTATTTTAAACATTTGGCAAATTCTAATGTAAGATAACAGGAGAAACAATGATATGTTGCCAGGTGTGAAATTTCGCATTACGAAAACATGCCTATACAAATACATTAACAATTTTGCGGCCAAATAGTGGAAATTTTAAAGTGAAATAATCTTTCTTTCTTTTCTTTCTTTCTTTCTACTTATACTGCGATCTGTCACATTTGAACATTTCTCGCAGGTGTACATTACATACATGATACACTCCAGGTTGCAGAGTTGAAAGCCAACACCTGCACAGGAGATGACTCTTCCTGCACAGGTGGCCTCTAATTAACGTCTCGATCCGAAGGACGGTGCACTGTTTGGCATTCATCCCTGCAAATGATGCCAATTGAGCGTGTTCAGTTACACTGAAATAATCACCATCTCCGGGAATCGAACCGGGGGCCTCTAGCGTCAGAGGCAAATGCACTAACCACTGAGCTATCACGCTCCTGTGACATTTTTCTTATTTCTGCTCAAAACATATAAATTGCGGGGACTCGATAGAACCACCTCGAAGAGGCGGTTCAAACGAGCACTGAAGAAATATATGGGCTGCATGATGCTTCCACGCAGAGCTGAAACCGACCCGCACACGAGTACTGGTAAACTGCTTAGAGGATCTAAGCCTGCCCAGGCAAAGCGGTGTGAGTCGGCCCGTCCATGCTTATAAACCCTATTGGTTTCATTGGGAGACAGGGCTTGAGATGTCATTTCATCGCAATGTCGGGTAAAAGTCCCGCAAAACTGGAAGCAACGTCTCCAAAATGACCTTTACAGTGTTGATGGGGACGTTAAACCTCCAATCAAACAAACAATCTAATGAGTACCCACAATCTATGTTTTTGAGCAGAAATAAGAAAAATAATGTTTAGCCCTGTAAACCCCAGTCTTACTATATAAGTGGGGTTTGAGGGGGTCAAAATCGCATGGGTGTGTTTTTCATGATTGCAAATCTCAAGTGTTATTCTTTTAGTCAACAGCTTTTAAAGATATACTGTATATATTGTACGTACGACCAACAGGGTCCACTCTCACTCTCTGAGTGTGCCATGGCCTACATGTTGCTCTCTCTCTCTCTCCCTCTCTCTCTCTCACTTTAGCGTACCAGCAATTATTGAGCGATAATTGTAACGTGTCAACAACGTAGTGTCTAAGTCAAACCAACATCAAAGCAATGCATAGAATTTGACTTTGCAACGTCAATGAAACGTCATAACTTTGCGCGTTGCTTAATAAAATGTCATTTGCCCAGTGTTCGGACCCATCAAGACTCAGTGGGATTGGAACATTAGATTCAAAACGAACGTAGAACACCCATTCAGTGCATGAGAATGAAACAGTCCTTCGCAAGGTCAAGATTTTACCGTAAAACCTGGTAGATTTTTAGATTTGTTCAACCTGCCCAGCCCTTACATTAACCCATTCGGTACTGGAAACCCCAAAAGGGGTAAGTGGCAAACAGTGCAGGCCCAGATCAGACCGCCGCAGAACGCGGCGTCTGGTCAGGACCTGCACTGTTTGCAAAAAGTTCAGCCATTTTCCAAATAAATTTTGAAGAAAACACAACCTGACACCCCTAAATTTTGATATGGACTCCTGCTAAATATAAGGAGGAAGATTCTGCTTGGTACAGAAAGGGTTAATGGCTTATTAGATTAGCTCTACAATATCTTCTTGGATACAGGGATCAGTCAAACCTCTCTCATCTCAACGGTCACGTGACATTGAAGTGAGTTGGAGTTGGTGTCGACCGACGGCATGACGCCGAGCCAACGTTGACTCGACGCCCATCTGTCCGTCCACTCATTAGTTTTTTTCGACTGCCAGTAAGTTTATTTGTCTGTCTAACTGTCCGTCTGTTCATCTGTTAGTCAGTCATTCAGTCAGTCGGTATGACTGTCTACTGTCAGTCAACCCCCCCACCCTCTCTCTCTCATCTCAACGTTCGTGTGACATTGAAGTGAGTTGGAGTGTGTGTTGACGGCATGACGTCGAACCAAAGTTGACTCGACGCCCGTCCGTCAGTCCACTCATTAGTTTATTTCGACTGTCAGTATGTTTATTTGTCTGTCTAACTGTCCATCCATCTGTCTGTTAGTCAGTCAATTTGTCTGCCTGTCCGTCTGTCTCAATCACAACCAATTTTCTCAATATGTTCAGTCATATCACTCAAATGTAACATTAATCAGTTTGTTTTAGGAGATGATATTTATTAGCCTCAGGCTTACTCAGTTACTGTCAGATCGTATTTGTCAGTTCCAATGTATTTAATTGTACATGATGTTTGCCAGAAATAAAATATTGTTTAAACCAAAACATAGGCAGCCTGTCCACAGGAATCTTCGATTTAATAAAATTGCACATGTAGACAGATCGCTGAATATTTTTTTAACTGCACTTCTAGACAGATCGTTAAACCATTTCTTTTTAATTGCACATGTAGACAGATCATTGGAGTTTTCTCAATAGATAGATAGATCTAAGTTCTGTCTGTGATAGCTAAACTTGGATAGCGAATAAAATGAAAAATTACATAAAACTTATTTCGTGAATAATTGTATTTCAAGTCATTAACAGGGGTCTTTCACGAAGAGATTTTAGACAATTAAAAAGTTAAAAAAAATGGATCCAGGATAAATGAATTTCAGTAATAAAAGCAAAATATCATTCTTTCTTTTTCAAAACATTATTTCAATGTAAACGGGTATATTTTCTCTCAAAATGTCTGAATATTGTTAGCATTTTAAGTTCCGCCAATACATTTGAAAAGCGATGGTCGTTTCTATTGACGGCCAGTGCTTTGCGCAAGAATGACGTCATAAACAGAATTCCTAAAACCTCCTATTGATGTGTCGAAAAACAAATTTGTCCGAACGTATAGAGTATAAAACAAACAAAAGGTGAAATGCATTTTTTTATTTATTTGTATGGCATGTAATCATTATACAAAAGAAAGTGCTTACAATTCCTGGTGAAGGATTGTCTTCCTGGTGAAGGATTGTCTAAGGACGTGTCACCAGGGTATCGAGACAACTGGGCAGATAGCAAACTCGGCACATACTCACATAGCCAACTCGGCCCCTACAAACTCGGCCCACAATAGTTATAATGCTTATTAAGCTGTACATTAATACTTTATTTGCCTGTTTTATTATTATTATTTTATAATAATTATATATATGCTTATTAAATAAAAAAAAAGTTTCTAGTTTATTTTTTTTGCATTTTTAAAAAAAAAAAATCATCTAAATCAATAAGCTCTGGATATGACTTAATTGCTACACTAATTATCTGATTAACCAGGCGATGACTAAAGCTGTGAATAATATATTTGGGACGCATTGCCACCCATGTATGATGATTGCCCAGCCGAGTTGATGGGCCTATTGTCAAACAAGAGATTGCCCAGCCGAGTTGATAGGCGTCTTGTCAAACGATATTTTTTCCTTGTTTTCAGTAAAAATAGGTTGTGGGTGCTTGTTAGAACCACCTCATTGAGGCGGTTCTAACGAGTACCCACAACCTATGCCTTGTTTTTTTTTTTTTTTTTTTTTTTTTTAAGATTTATTCGCTGGTAAATTTAAGAAACTATTTGAAACTTAAATAGTTGAAATTTTATTGAAAAAAAAATCTTCATATTTTTTTGTTAGTATAGATCTACTCCATTAAATATTGATGTTTGGTCCCTATTTCACAGGCAACTTTAATTTGATTTGTGTCTGTTCCATATCTCATTTACCCCTGGAAGGATTTTCATTAAACTTTTGTGAAATATACCCCCTCAGTGAGTTGATGTGCAGAACCCATAAATATACCTTGCCAACTCAAGGTCAAGGTCAAAAGGTTGAGCCCTGATACAAAGTGCGGCGGGGGAATTGGCTGTCCTTCAGAATGCTTTCTTGTATAGTTTAAATTTATAGGACTTTCACCGACTGGCGTATGATTTGTTTGTTTGTTTTGGAGTTTAACGGCCCAGCCAACACTATTTAGGTCATTTTTGAGCCGGTCAGTTACCTATCCACACTTTCCTGGGCAGGCTTATACGTAAGCGGTTAACCAGTATAGTGCACATTCTTTCGCCAGAAACTGACAACTGCTCTTCTTGAATCAGCAGAAGGGAGAGAATGACCGTAGAAAAGATTTCATGATCAATCTCCACGAAAGAATGTTGCCGACCCCGGCAGGGATCGAAAACACGTCCTCGTGAACACCAGTCAGACGCGCATCCGACTAAGCTATACAGGCCGGCAACTGGCGTATGAGCTGCAGCAATTCTATCAAGAGACATATGTATACACAAGTGCAACTTTCTACTCAGATTCCAAGTACAATGTCTTTTTCGGCCTTGGAATAAATTACACACGAAAAGCATTTTTGCGAACCCTTCATATTTGTCTCATGATGCATCTCTCTCTCTCTCTCTCTCTCATACGTACGAAGGTGAGCGAAAGAGTGATAATTAATTTGTTACGACAGTGAATGCTACCACTGTTTATGTGGTCAACAGTTAAGGTCTCGTCAGGCCGACCAGTTACAAGTACTTATGTGAGATCGCACCCCATCCCCACCCTGATAACAACCGGTGGTCAACGGCCGAGCCTAGAAGAGCCATTCACCTTAAGCCGTCTTCCGAGAAAGGTACCATCAAAAGATGGAAAGATGGAAAGATGGGATAGAGAAAAAAGAAGAAAGAAACTAGAATTGCGTCCATAGAATACGGATGCCCCGCCATACGCCATTGGACACAGACATGAGTGTTACATGTATGTATTGTCTGTGTGAGGAAACATTTATGACCTCACCTTTGAGCTACGAACCTGTTTTATGTATGTCACATCATCTGATAATGATTAACATTTTGGCCAGGTGATTTTAAACAAGAGGACCAAGCTAGCTTGGTCCTGTATCGCTCACCTGAGCGAACAGATTCAGTTTAAGGAAGTGCCAACCTTTACTGAAGGCTTTATGGGAGGACATGGTGATGACAGGGTAAGCATTTTCTGAAAATCAAGTAGAATTTAACTCTATGATAAACAGGCTGACCTCACCGGTTTTCAAACTCATTCAAGCTTTTATTCCTGACTTGCTAAGAAGATCCGATCTAAACTGAAGTGGCTATGGTGATGACAAGTTCAAAAACAAGTGTTTTCAAACTCCTCCAAGCTTTCTGCCTGACTTCCTTGTTTGTAAGTTTCATGAAGATCCGTTCAAAACTAAAGGGGCAGCAGTGATAACAATATCGAAAATAGGCATTTTCAGCAATCAAAGGCACGTCACTCTATGATAAATGTGCCGACTTGGCCAGTTTTCAAACTCACCTGAGGTTTTATTCCCAGCCACCTTACATGTAAGTTTCAGAAAGATCCGATCAGACTTGGCCAGTATTTAAACTCATCCAAGATTTTATTCCCAGCCACCTCACGTATAAGTTTCAGAAAGATCCGATCAAAACTGAAGGGGCTACGGTGATGACAAGGTCAAAATTTGGCATTTTTAGCAATCAAAGGGATGTTACTCTAAAATAAATGAGCCGACTTGGCCAGTTTTCGAACTCATCCAAGGTTTCATCTCCAGCCACCTTACATATAAGTTTCAGAAAAATCCGATCAAAACTGAAGGGGCTACGGTAATGACAAGGTCAAAAATCAACATTTTCAGCCATCAAAGGGACAGAACTCTATGATAAATGGGCTGACTTGGCCTGTTTTCGAACACATCCAAGATTTTATCCCCAGCCACCTTACATATAAGTTTCAGAAAGATCCGATCAAAACTGAAGGGGCTATGGTGATGACAAGGTCAAAAATTGGCATTTTCAGCAATCAAAGGGACGTAAATCAATGATAAATGGGCCAACTTGGCCGGTATTCAAACTCATCCTAGGTTTTATCTCCAGTCACCTTACATATAGGTTTCAGAAAGATTCGATCAAAACTGAAGGGGCTACGGTGATGACAAGGTAAAAAATCGACATTTTCAGCCATCAAAGGGACATAACTATATAGTTAATGGGGCAACTTGGCCGGTTTTCGAACGCATCCAAGGTTTTATCCCCAGCCACCTTACATATAAGTTTCAGAAAGATCCGATCAAAACTGAAGGGGCTACAGTGTTGACAAGGTCAAAAATCAACATTTTCAGCAATCAAAGGGACCTAACTCTTTGATAAATAGGCCACCTTTGCCGGTATGCGAACTCATCTGAGGCTTTATCCCCAGCCACCTTGCATATAAGTTTCAGAAAGATCCGATCAAAACTCAAAGGGCTACGGTGATGACAAGATCAAAAATCGGCATTTTCAGCAATCAAAGGGACGTTACTCTGTGATAAATGGACCAACTTGGCTGGTTTTCGAACTCATCCGAGATTTTATCCCCAGCCACTTTACATATAAGTTTCAGAAAGATTCGATCAAAACTGAAAAGGCTACAGTGATGACAAGGTCAAAAATCAGCATTTTCAGCAATCAAAGGGACGTTACTCTACGATAAAAGGGCCGACTTGGTCGGTTTTCGAACTCATCCGAGATTTTATCCACAGCCACCTTACATATAAGTTTCAGAAAGATCTGATCAAAACTGAAGGGGCTACGGTGATGACAAGGTCAAAAATCGGCATTTTCAGCAATCAAAGGGACGTTACTCTATTATAAACTAGCGGACTAGGCCGGTTTTCGAACTCATCCGTGGTTTTATCCCCAGCCACATAACATATAAGTTTCAGAAAGATCCGATCAAAACTGAAGGGGCTACGGTGATGACAAGGTCGAAAATGGGCATTTTCAGCAATCAAAGGGACGTAACTCTATGATAAATGGGCCGACTTGGCCGGTTTTCGAACTCATCCGAGTTTTTATCCCCAGTCACCTTACATATAAGTTTCAGAAAGATCCGATCAAAACTGAAGGCGCTACGGTGATGACAAGCATTTTCCCATAGTAAGTCTATGGGACCTTGTGGTTGCCATAGGAACCAAAGTTTTAGAGCGATTTCAAAAAAAAGTTTATGTCATCAATGCCCCACCAGAGGCATACTACAGGTGAGAAATGATTGAGATCAGCCTGCAGGATACTGAGATATAGCTGCTCAAAAGTGTGGACGGACGACGGACGGACGACGGACGACGTACGACGGACGACCCACTATACTATAAGCTCCCCTGGAGCCTTCGGCCCAGGTGAGCTAAAAATTAAAATCCATGCAGGAATACGAAAGTTATTGACAGGCCTCAAAAAAGACCCTTTTTGATATTTGACCTCTAAAGATGACCTTGGCCTTAGTGGCATCCACCTGGGTCTAGCAAGCCACAAATCTTCTGAGGATGGTTAACAAAAAAAAAAGTTACTGACTGGACACGGAAAAGTCCTTTTTTGACCTTTGACCTCTAAGTATGACTTTGACCTAGGGGTACCGACATATGTCTTGCGCGCGACACATCGTCTTATGATGGTTTTACATTTCTGCCATGTAAATTTAAAAATAATAATAAAAAGTTATTGATCGGACATGATAAAACACCTTTCTGACCTTTGACTTCTAAGTAGGACCATGGCTTTGGACGTACCGACTTGGGCCATTCGTGTGACACATCGTCTCATAATGATTATAATTAACGTTATTTGGAAATCCATCCAGGCATAAAAAAGTTTTTGTCCGGACACGAAAACAATCCCTTTTTAACCTTTGACCTCTAAGAACGACTCCTACCTTGAAGGAACCATCCTGGGCCTTGCGCGCGACACATCGTCTTGTAACGGTCAATATTTCTGCCAAGTAATTTCCAAATCCATCAAACAACTAGAATTTGTTTTTCTACAAAAACACAGATGTCTCCCCCGTTTTTGACCTCTAAGTATGACCTTGACATTGGAGGTATTGAGCTGGGTCTTGTGTGCAACACATCATCTAATGAAGATGAACATTTCTGCAAAGTAACTTTAAAAATGTTCATATAGAAATAAAAAAGTTATTGGCCGTACAAAAAATCCTTTTTTACCTTTGACCTCTAAGTTTGGCCTTGACCTTTGGGGTACAACACATCGTCTCATGATGGTTAACATTTCTGCCAAGTAATGTCATAATCCATCAAAGAATAAGGAAGTTATTGACTGTCCCATTTTTCACCTTTGACCTCTAGGTATGACCTTGACTTTGGAGGTATGGACCTTGGTTTTGCACATGACTCATGGTCTAATGACGGTGAACATTTCTGCATGGTTACTTTATAAAGTCCATCCAGAAATAAAAAAGTTATTGACTGGACACAAAAAAACAACAAATTTTTTTTACCTCTGACCTCTTAGTATGACCTTGATCTCGGAGGTACCGACCTGGGTCTAGCGTGCACGACATCGTCTCATGATGGTTAACATTTCTGCCAAGTAATTTCACAATCTATCCAGGAATAAGAAAGTTATTGACTGAACACTAAAAAAGCCCCCTTTATGTCCTTTGACCTCCTAGTACGACCTTGACATTTGAGGTACCAACTTGGGTCATGTAGGCAACACATCGTCTCATGGTGGTTAACATTTCTGCCAAGTAATTTCAAAATCCATCTAAAAATAGGAAAGTTATTGACAGAACACAAAAAGGCTTTTTTTTTACATTTAACCTCTATGTATGACCTTGACATTTCAGGTACCAAATTGGGTCATGCGTGCAACACATCATCTAACGGTGGTTAACATTTCTGCCAAGCAATTTCAAAATCCATCTAAAAATAAGAAAGTTATTGACCAAACACAAAAAAAGGCCCCTTTTTTACCTTTGACCTCTATGTATGACCTTGACATTTGAGGTACCAAACTGAATCATGCATGCAACACATTGTCTCATGATAGTTAACATTTTTGCCAAGTAACTTCAGATTCTATCTAAAAATAAGCAAGTTATTGGCAAAACCCGAAAAAGGCCCATTTTTTTACCTTTGACCTCTATGTATGACCTTGACCTGAGGTACCAACCTGGGTCATGCACGCAACACATCGTCTTATATAGGTTAACATTTCTGCCAAGTGATTTGAAAATCCATCTCAAAATAAGAAAGTTATTGTCCAAACACGAAAAAATGCCCCCTTTTGACCTTTGACCTCTAAGTATGACCTTGGCCTTTAAGGTACCGACCAGACGCATGCGCACCACACATCGCCTCATGATTGTTAATAATTCTGTCAAGTAATTTAAAAATCCATCTCAAAATAAGAAAGTTATTGACCAAACACGAAAAAGGCCCCTTTTTGACATTTGACCTCTATGTATGACCTGGACCTTTGAGGTACCTACCTGCCTCATGCGCACCACACATCGTCTCATGGTTGTTAATATTTCTGCCAAGTAATTTTAAAATCCATCTGAAAATAAGAAAGTTATTGACCGGACACGATTTGCACATACATATATACATACCGACAAACTTCCAAGGGAGATAATTCAAAAAGTATAAATGCGAGAGTTATAGTTCTTGCGCACTGCACGTCGTCTAATGCTGATTAATATTTATATAAAGTTTCGTGAAGATAGCTCGAACGGTTTTCAAGTTATAGAGCTGACACGAATGTGTGACAGACGAACAGACAGACGGACGGACAGACGCCCGGGAGAAAAACAATATGTCTCTCCGAAAAAAATTTTTCGGGGGAGACATAATATAAACGTTATTGCTCGAACGCGACACACACACACACACACACACACACACACATACATGTAAGCATCATCCTTCCATCCAGTCATCCGCATCCTTTTTATCATCCATCCATGCCACACCGACCCAACCTCCCACGTAAAATCTGTGTTAACAAGTTTTGGATTAGTCTATAATCTTCATTTGAAAACGAAACTATGCAGAGCCTTTAATGCTGCATACCAAGTGCCAATACCGCTGACAGTTTGATTCCAGACAGATGAGTTTCAAAGTGTTTGACCATACATGGGCGTAGTGGCCATCGTGTTAATTCACCCGAATGACGGAACAAACATCCGTTCCCCCATCCACAAAAGGTCCCGTCCAAACTTGTCTTCCAATCAAATTTTAAAATGACTGAACTATAGACAGGCGGCCGAAAGGACTAAGAAAACGTATAAAGAAGAATGACCTTGCTCCTAGTGAACCTCAACCTAGCCATTCGAATGTAAAGTGTGTCGTAATTGCATATCTATTTATATAGTGTGTCACATGTATTTGAATATTTATTATTTCACCTGACAATCATCGTCAAATGGACTTAGTCTGTGGTCTCATTTCTTTGTTTTGCAATTTTCTCCAAATTATCACAGGCTTTCCTGACTGTCGCAGAGGCATGCGGCTTGCTGGAGAAGTCGGCGGAGGGTGAGGTCTACAACTTTCCCATAGTGATATATGGGCTAAAATGAGTATTTAAAGGAAGAAACGAAAAAATCGATGATTCAGATTTTCTGAACGGAGTTTAGTAAGCAATTGACTGAAACTGGTCACTAAACGATATAACGGAATGAGGGAATATAGCAATAGCATAGGCTTATCTCTGATATATTAAAATTTTAAAGTGATGCTTTGAAATGGCGAGAAAAACATTCGGACCGAAACGACCCACCCTCAAAATTGGGCCGACACGGCTCCGGCCGAAACAAATCAGGGGCGAATATATACTTTCAGATTTTCTTACATCCGAAAGACAATCGCGTGTAAGATGGGCAAAGTTAATCACGCCATGCACATTCAGCGGTCTGTCCCGTCTTTTGAAATTCTTGTAAATTTCTTTAAAATTGTCCTGAATTTCGGCAATTTTGATGCCTTCGTGACAGGGTGTCGCCATTTTGAATGCGACTAATTACCGAAAATAAACGGTGCATAAATTTACCGGAACGGACCTACATGTAATTACCGGAACGGATCCATTTTATTTATTTTGTTTTTCATTTTGTGCATAGAAGCGTGATAGTTCAGTGGTTAGTGCACTTGCCTCTGATGCTAGAGGTCCCGGGTTCGATCCCTGGCGGCGGCGATAACATTTCGGTGTCCGAACACGCTCCATTGGCATCATTTGCAGGGATTGACCTTGTTCCCCCAGCTACACACTGTAGAAATCACCATTCGTTGGCGTTTCAGACCCTTAGCGCTAGAACTGACATTTATAAAGAGTCGTTCTTCCCCAGAACCATTAGAGATTGGAATGCTCTTCCCGATTCGATTATTTCGACAGCTGAAGGTGCTGATGATTGTGTAGCTAAATTTACCTCTTTGGTTAGAGCTAGGGACTAACTTCCCACATCATAGGTCCCGGTGTATGAATGTCATTTGACGTGTCAACAGTAACAATTCTGATTCTGATGCATGTCATAAAGTGCACCGTCCTTCGGATCAGGACGTTAGCTGGAGGCCGAACCATCCACTGTGCAGGTTAAAGATCCCTACCGTAATTACATAATTATTGTGTAGGCTTTCAACCTGCAAAACCTGGAGTGTATGTAATATACACCTGCGGTAATGGTCAAATGTGACTGACGCAGTATCGGTAGAGATAGATAGATAGATAGATAGATAGATAGATAGATAGATAGATAGATAGATAGATAGATAGATTAGATTAGATTAGATTAGATTAGATTAGATTAGATAGATAGGGACCAGTGATGTTACACAAAGATGCTACTTTCAAAATTTACAAGTCGTTCCTTGAGCATATCGCAACTGAAAAAGATAGTGAAGAAGGAGCTGTTGAGTTACGTTTGTCACAGAATATGGAATTTGGTACAGATGACGAAAAGGCATTGACTAAAGCAATTGACCACGTTTCCCGTCAGCAACGCGTTTGCTTTGTACAAAACACTTGAAAGACAACGTAAAACACTATCTCCAGAATAATGTTGGGATGGAGAAACGCTTAAGGGAAAGTATAATGAACAAAAACTTCGATGAAGATGGCATCACTGATGCCAACTGCACCATTGATTTTGAATCAAGGTCAGAGGACCTGAAAGAGTCTGTGCATGAAGAATACCCGCGGTTCGAAAACTACTTTGAAAAACATTTAAAGGACCGACTCAAGCAGTATGTTTTCGAACCATGTTGAGTTGACTCTAAAAAGCGTAACTTGACAAATAATAATGCAGAGTCCATCAACAATATTCTTAAATTGGCTGTAGATTGGAAGCCGCAGGGAGCAAGGAAACTTATAGAAAAGATTTACACCGTTACAGAGCTCCACTTCCTAGATTACCGGAGTGCACTGCACAATGATGGGAATTACCGGCTAACAAAAGCGGAATCCCAGTATCGTGTGACAGACTCTCTGTGGCGGTGTAAATCTGAAGCCGAAAGGAAGGAACTGTTTTTTGAGTTTCCTTAAAGACACTAAAAAAAGAAAACGAAAATACATAGAGTCGAGTGACGGAAAATTTGCAGTTGTGGCAAAGGCACAGACAAAGGCCACAAAGGCATGTCAGCGCAAACGCCCGCGCAATGAGAGAGCTTCAAGCAAGCGTTGATTCTTGAGTAAAAGCTGTGTTAAACGGCATGGTTTTACCATCGCTTTTCCTCGTCAGGAGCAGAGCTTTTACTTTTGAATGTATACAAAATGAAGCACATCGCGTGGTAAACATTGTCTGTGTTGCCTATATCCAATCTACAGCTGCATCCAACATTGTTCTGGAGATAATAGAACATGTCATTGATTTTGTTGGTGTGATTTGAAGTTTGACATCCCAGTCAATACTGTAAAGGTCATTTTGGAGACGTTACTTCCCGTTTTGTGGGACTTTTACACGACATTGAGATGACATGTCATCCTCAAGCCGTTGCGCCTAATCAAAAATAGGGTTTATAAGCATTGACGGGCCGACCCGCATTGCCTGGGCAGGCTTAGATCCTCTATGCGGGTTACCAGTACTCGTGTGCCGGGTGCTTTCAGCTCTTCGTGGAAGCATCATGCAACCCATGCCATTGAGTATAACATGTATATTGTGTAAATATAATTTTGTCTTATATATTTATTTAATGTATATGCAGTCTTCAAATTAGGCTATACTTTTACAACTTTTTTTCTACAAATGTGATAGGCACGTGTTGATATTTTTACTACCATATACTTGTCTTTTGTATGTACACAAACTTCACTTATTTTACTCTTTTACTGCTTTTTATTGGAACAGTGAACTGATTTTGCCATTTACTTTACTTTACTGTTTTGGTTTTGCACCTGTTATATTTTTTTTTTAATTTTGTAGTTGTTAAAATCATCAGATTAATTATGTGATATATTTGATGTTTGAATATACATTACTTATTTATATAAAATGTGTCATATACTGTGATTATTTTAATAATAACTAGTAATATAAAATAATAAAAAAAATGTATAATGAAAACTCGCCTATTCAAATATATTGATTTTTTCCACGAACAAATTGGAATGTTCCACACAAAAAAAACGCTGATAGTTTTTCAAATGGTCAACACATAGATTGTGTGTACTCGTTAGAACCACCTCAGTGTGGCGGTTCTAATGAGTAACCACAATCTATGTTATAAGCAGAGTGAGTGAGTGTTCGAGTTTTACGTCCCACCAACAGCTTAGGTCATACGGAGACGGGACCTCGGTTTAAAGACTCATCCGAAAGTCTGGAGAAGCCCGGGATCGACCCTGCGATCCCTGGTTTTCAAGGCGAGTAGCGTAACCACTGCACCACGGAGGCTTCTATGTTATAAGCAGAAGTTAGAAATTTAATAAATACACCTGAAAGCCCATTTTTACCATATGAACGTCGGGTTTAAGGGGGTCAAAATTCTATAGGTGTGTTTTTGTGATGAAAAAAAAAACGAGAAAAAAATATGAAAAAAGAAAGAAAAAAAAGAGAAAAAAGAGAAAAAAAGAGAAAAAAAAGAGAGAAAAAAAGAGAAAAAAAGAAATAAAAGAAGAAAAAGAGAAAAAAGAAATAAAAGAAGAAAAAGAAAAAAAAAACGGATGGTAAATGGCTGCCAATTAAATGTTTGACCATTTCTTTGGAAGCAAGTCCTAGTCACACCTCCACGAGTCGCAAATTGATTGACAACCATGAACATTTGCGCGGTGCCAGCTGGAAACTAAGGATAAAATTTTATCCTTAGGCTAACGTGACGGGGCGATAATGAGCAATTAAAAACAATGTTGAAAACCGGGAATACTATTTCCAATGTTGAAAAATTGGGGGTAGTATTTAAGTGTTATTCAAAAACTTATATCTGTATATACAGTTATGTGGTATTCTAAACATGGCCGAATGCAAATCTTTTGGCGAAAATTGCTTCTATTATATCATAATATATGTATAAAAATAATAAATGAGTAATAATAAAGGTGTTTTAGGGTATAATAATAATAAATGTGTAATAAAAAAGGTGTCTTGGGGTGTCTTGTGGTGTCTTGGGGCTTTCAGACCGACCCCTAGACTACTATGGGATAAGAAGACCCCCCATAGACTTAGTTTCCTGTGCAATTGCTTTTAATTTTTAGGTATGTGCTGTTGCTTTTGCTCTTAATGCATGTGCTTGTTTTATGATTTGCATTTAAATCATGCAGTGATGTCTGTGGTCTGTCCCCACAGTTGATGTATCCCAATCACTTATCCAAAATGCAGGGGTGGGGAGGGGCATGCTCACTGGACACTTGTTCCTGTCACTTGCCTTCTTCTCTTTAAATTGTCATGTGTAACCATGTTTCTAATTGTACATGCGCTGTGTGGACGATGACAGAGTTTTCACTTTGAAAATTGTGCTTTTGGTATTTGCTTATCATGTCAACTAGCAGGTCTTTCGCCTTTTCGTAGCAGGACTCTTGATACATGTATTTGTCAAGAGAGCCTGCTGTAGTGGCCATCCAAAGACTGTGCATATTAATTACCTATAAGCGGTATAGCTCCGCCTCCTAGCAGCTCTACCAATAGAATCAGATTGTATGCTAGTGTATGTATGAATGAGATATTCTGGTAGTATTCTTACTCTATGCGTCTAGTAGTTAAGTTGTAAATAAAAGATATAAACAAATCCCTTTTTGGGTCAGTTCTATCATACCATCCCTTTATGGGTCCGAACAATTAAACATAAACACTACAAATGGCGACGAAAAAGGCACTTCTGTTACATTATTCGGGTGACGAAGTTTTTGAGATTTATGAAACTTTGAACTTGGGTGATGATGATCAAAATTATGATGAAACCAAAACAGGGTTTAATGGTTATTTCAATCCTAAAAAGAACAAGGAGTTTGAACGTTATGAATTTAGAAATTTGAAACAAATGAAAAATGAGACAATTGACCAATTTGTGACAAGACTTAGGCAAAAGGCGGCGAACTGTGAATTTACAGATAAAGATGCTGAAATAAAAAGCCAAATGATTCAAGGTTGTTCGTCACAAAAGCTTCGCACAAAGTGCTTGGAGGAAGACAAAGACTTGGCAGATTTGTTGACAATGGCCAGAACAATGGAAATAGCCCACAAACAAGCGAAATGTATGACCAACAATGGCCAAAGTGACCATGTTCTTAGTGAAAATAATGTGGACAAAATTAAAAGTAGACCTTCAAAATATTTTGGAAATGGTGCTCCATCAAAACGTTTCACAACCCCTGCCTATCGAAAGGGCGCAACGTCACATAGTAACGCTCGAAACCAGGTTCATCAGAAATGTAGGAACTGTGGAGGCGACTTCCCACACACTTCTAAGTGTCCGGCTATAGGTGTCGAATGTCACTATTGCCACAAGAGAAATCACTTCATTTCTGTCTGTAGGAAAAGGATTAAAAACTCCCGACGTCAACATTTACGGGAAATAGCAGAGGACGTTTCGGATGAAAGTGACGTTAATGAACAAAGGGATATAAATCATGATTCTGATCCGGAGGTGTCATATGGATTAAAAAGTGATCAAGTAAGTCACATTAACAGTAAAGTCCCCTGCATGACGGTGAAAATAAATGACGTTGAAACAACGTCGCTCATTGATACAGGATCGTCTTTGAACATCATTGATGAACGTGTTATCCAGAAAATGTCTCCAAGGCCGCGCTTAGAGAAGGCTAAAGTCAAAGCATATGCATTTGGACAGAAAAAGCCCTTGGAAATTAAAGGAAAATACACCTGTAAGGTGGAAAGTGCCAAGAAATTCACAACGGCGGAATTTCATGTCGTAAGAGACAATAAGGAGACAATAATTAGTTATCAGACTGCCGTATTGTTGGACATTATCCCGACTATCCGTTCAGTGACAGAAAAACAATATGAGGCTTTATGTGACAAATATGTCAAAGTTTTTCAAGGACTAGGTAAATTAAAAGACAGGGAAATAAAGTTTCACATAGATGAAAGTGTCGTCCCTGTGGCTCAGAGTCCACGTCGGATACCATTTCACCTCAGAGACAAAGTGGAAAAAGAACTTGAACGTCTTGAGAAAATGGACGTCATCGAACCAGTAAATGGACCTACCCCTTGGGTATCGAATTTAGTGGTCGCGCCAAAGGCAAACGCACCAAATGAAATAAGACTATGTGTGGACATGCGTAAAGCAAACCAAGCGATAAAACTGGAACGTCACGTTACGCCAACAATCGATGACATAATCTTGGAATTAAACGGATCTACAGTATTTTCAAAAGTTGACCTTTATAAAGGCTTCCACCAGTGTGTCCTCTCCGAGGAGTCGAGGAATATGACTGTATTCGCAACTCACGTTGGTTTGAGACGTTATAAACGTTTAAATTTTGGGGTCTGTTCAGCACCAGAAATGTTCCAAAATGAGGTACGTCAGGTGATCGAAGGTTTGAGTGGCACATTAAACATTAGTGATGACATAATAATACATGGAAAAACACGTGCTGAGCATGACGCAAATTTAGAGGCGCTTTTACAAAGATTGTCCGAGAAAGGACTTACACTGAACAGAGACAAATGTGAATTTGGACAAAACAAAATCAAGTTCTATGGATTCGTGTTTTCAGAAGACGGCTTTTCTCCAGACCCGGAGAAGGTCGAAGCTATCAAAAGTGTTGACAGGCCGAAAACTCAGGCTGAGGTTCATAGTTTTCTTGGAATGACGAATTATGTGTCACGTTTCATTGACAATTATTCAACATTGACGGAACCATTGCGCAGGCTGACACGACAGGATACTGTTTTTGTGTGGACTGATGAGCAAGAAAAGTCATTCAACCTATTAAAGGAAAGACTAGTAAGTGACGCAGTAATGACATATTTTGACCCCAGCAAATCTTCAGAGTTATGGGTTGATGCAAGTCCAGTCGGGGTATCAGGGATTCTTATTCAAAACAATAAGATTGTGTCATACGGGAGCCGTGCATTAAGCCCCACTGAACAACGTTATAGCCAGACAGAAAGAGAGGCACTTGCCTGCGTGTGGGGATGCGAACATTTTCACCTGTACTTATTCGGTAAGGAATTTACGCTAATAACAGATCATGCCCCTCTGGAATCGATAATGAATGGGGTAAAACAAATTCAAAGTGCTCGGTTAGAAAGATTTAGACTCAGACTTACTACATGTACGTACAATTTTAAGGTTAAATACCGTAGTGGAAAATTAATGATATCTGATTACTGTTCCAGACACCCATTCAGTAGCTACGTTAGAGAAAATTTCGCAGACGATTATTGTAACTTTGTGGCGCGTGCCGCGCTGCCTGCCTCATTAACATTATCAGATATAGCAGCAGCCAGTGAAACTGATACGGTGATTAAGTGCGTGTTAGATGCATTGCAGAACAATACATGGGAAAAACAACCTTGTGCCAAAGATGAAGTTTTTCAGTGTTACAAGACATTATCAGTTGAATTATCGGCCGTGTCAGTTGAAAAGAGATATGTGTTACTCCGTGGTACAAGACTTTGTATACCAGAGACGCTGCAACAACACTGTGTTGATTTGTCCCACGAAGGACATCAGGGCCGCGTCAAGTGCAAAGCTCTGTTAAGAGAAAGCTGTTGGTTTCCATTCATGGATAGACTTGTCGATGAAACATGTAAGAACTGTTTACCGTGTCAGGCTTTCTCATCACAAACGACCCCAGATCCGATCAAACCAAGTACTCTGCCGAAACAACCGTTTGATGAAATATCGATAGATTTTTCGGGTCCTTACCCCTCAGGACATTATTTTATGGTAGTTCTGGATGATTACAGTCGTTTTCCGATTGTGGAAAGAATGTCAAACATAACCGCAGATACTGTTATTCCACGTTTAGAAACAATATTCAGCATATGGGGTATTCCTTCTATCTACCGTACTGACAATGGTGCTCCGTTTCATGGACATAACTTTGCTGAGTTCGCGAAATACATGGGATTCGAACATCGGAAAATCACACCGAGGCATCCAATGGGAAACGGCCAAGTTGAACGTTTTATGCAGCCTTTAAATAAAGCCATAAAAACTGCAGTGGCTTCTGGGAAAAACTATCATACTGAGCTGCATAAATTTCTTTTGAATTATAGAAATACACCTCACCCAGCCACAAATATGAGCCCATCACAGATAGTTTTTGGAGGTCGAAAATTGAAGACAAAATTACCTCAGTTCACTGTTAGACGACAGGACAATTACATTAGAAAAAGAGACAGTAAATTGAAAATGAAGAACAAGCGCTATGCGGACCAAAAACGGCACACAAAGCCGTGCACATGGAAATATGGTGACATGGTTTTGGTAAAGCGCTCCAACTACAACAAGGAACAAACTGTTTTCTATCCGACGCCGGCGAAAATAATACGTCGGAAAGGCTCAATGGTGACTGTTAAATTCAAGGACAAATACATCACGCGAGACGTCTCACAGTTAAAGTTCGTGAAATCTCAAGGCTGTTTACAACATCAGCAGCAGCCTGGTCGCTGGGAAAATCGTATGGACAGCCGTCGGAATGAACCAGGTCGTCGGGAAAGTGAGCAGTCGCAGCAGTCGGGTGGATTACGCCGTTCCAAACGGGAAATTCGCCTACCCAAGAGATTTGTCGACTAACTCAGTGAAAGTGAAATGGAATTACATGTGCATTCATAAAGTATAATTTTTGTCAGTGCAGTTCATATACTATTCTGTTCTTTGTGGATTAAAGTGTTTCATTCATGCTAAAATTGGAATATAAGTGCATTCAACTGAAAAAATGGAGAATATTTAAATATTCGTAATTCAATATTTAAGGGGTTCTATAAAATTTATAATTTCTAAAATGTAACTGATTTACTCTTTTTGTACGTGCCTCTAAAATACCAACTTTTGACACGTGGGAAATATACACTTTGTTAACAGCTTGAAAGATCAATTTCGCTGATGCAGAGCAAAACAAATTATCAAAAACAGTCAGACGGATATATATTTCAACAAACTCAGACACATGTTGATATAAATTATGCTTTGTTGCTCATGCCATATGTTTTTCCTGTTTTTATTTGTCATGTTTCATTTTGGTTTTCTTTGAGTGTTTGTGATTTAGTGTAAATGAGTAATACAGACAGTGACATTTTCTCATGTTTTTAATTTCACGGAGGAAGGAAAGAACATTAACCTTTAAATTACATGAACTTTAGATGATTGGAATGTAATAGCGTTCGTGGTAGGGAAACAACAAGTTCCCATGATAAACAGAAATGAACATTGACAGGTGGCAAATGGAATTTTATTTGTATTGGTGTTCTGTGATTGCCAATTATAAATTTTCATAATACAAAGGATTTATCTAAAGAAAGAGAGGGATGTAGTGGCCATCCAAAGACTGTGCATATTAATTACCTATAAGCGGTATAGCTCCGCCTCCTAGCAGCTCTACCAATAGAATCAGATTGTATGCTAGTGTATGTATGAATGAGATATTCTGGTAGTATTCTTACTCTATGCGTCTAGTAGTTAAGTTGTAATTAAAAAATATAAACAAATCCCTTTTTGGGTCAGTTCTATCATACCATCCCTTTATGGGTCCGAACAATTAAACATAAACACTACACCTGCTTCCCATCCCTTTTCTTTTTTCGTTCCTTTCACCAGTTAGTGAGCATGTTAAGCATACTTACTGAAATGACGGGTAATAAATAAACAAATATGTATTATATGTATAAAAACTATGATATAATAGAACTCTCTGTGATCTCATTGTTCATATACTTATACAGTTTTAAATTTTTGTTAGTCGGTAAAATAGCATTGACTCCTAATGTTAAACTGTTGTATATCAGAAAACCGACGTTAAATAAATATTCTTGTATCTTGTATCTTATGGCTCTCTGGGCGCTCACAAGTTGTATACTTGATGGCCAAGCGTCTGATCCAGTCCCTGTTTTATCTGAGTCCCCAAGGTTCGGTCCTTGGACCGGTCCTCTCCATGGTATTCATCAATGATCCCCCTGATAATATCAGGTCATCATCTGTTTGTTTGCTGTTGATTGTGTTCTGTATAGGAACATATATTCTCATTCTCACAGTCTTATTTTACAAGATGACCTGGATCGACTTGCACAGTGACAGGCCGATTGGCAGTTGTGGTCAAATTTCATTCAATGAAGGCGACACACCCCGGACAAGCAAATTAAATTTTACTATACACTTTATCAGCTTTTTTTGGCATTTTTTGGTCAAATAGTTTGGTATCACCATCACTGACGATCTAGATTGGGATCAACATATCTCAGAGATAACATCTAAAGCAACAAGGACTTCAGTATTCCATAGATGTAATTTGGCCTTTGCACATAGGCAGACAAAGGATGTTGCCTTTAAAATATTGTTAAAACTCAGATTCAGCACGTGTAGAAGGTGCAGAGGACAGTGCTCGATGGACCAGCCGGTGATGGCGAAATAGAAGTAACGTCGGTGAAATGCTCAATGAACAAGAGTGGTCGTCCCTATGGGCCCATCGTGAGCAGTCCTCCTTAACATTCTTCTTTAAGATACATTCTGATACAGTGTCTATTAATAAAGATATGTACTTGACCCCTGTAACAGCGTAAGACCAAACAAGGGCATCAAAAGTAAACAACTCACCATATCGTAGGTACCAGTCATATAGTGATGCCCTGAAAAACTCTTTCTTTCCTATAACTATTCCTCAATAGAATAGTCTTCCCTCTTCTGCAGTGAATGCTAAGACCACAGAGGAGTTCAAAGCCCATACAGTGTAAGATCGAGACTCAGAGGTATGCTTTTTGGGATACCTCTGTTATTCAGATTGTAAACAGTACCATAAACTACGCAAAGCCTTTTCAAAATCTTATAGACGTCATTCTGATTTAATTTCAAAATTCAATATTGGACTTAAATCTCTTCTGCAACAAGGTCGATCGGAACCCGAATTTTATGGTGACTTAGTATATAAATTCAGAAAAATATATACTTGCAATGACTTCAGCACCCAATTTCGTAAAATCTTTCTTCGATATAAAAAGATTGGGTACAACGTAAATGTTATAAGACTGACTGCATGCATGGTAGTTAACCCAATCACGGTTGACATCATTGCCTCCGCTTCTATTTTGCTTCTCTTTAATTGCACGCAGGTTGGTCAGGCCTCAGATTCTATGACGGTTCCAGCGTAAATGCTTATGCTGGTTGGTACCTGATGCTCTGTCTCTGGTCGGGCCCATCGGAGTCTAACTGTTTGTTTTCTTTGGTTCCAGCATTTCAGTGGTTTCTTGCTGTCGAGTCCTCCCCGTTGTCTCATCTCTGTGGTTGTTTGATTTTTGTGTTCACGGAGATGTTGCACTGCTGTTTTAGGAGGCCTTCATGCGGACTGATCTTATTATTTGTCTTAATCGCGACGGAAGTAAGGGCGAGGATTGTGGTAACGTAAAATCGATTTAAGCCCCCACACACACCAGTTGAATTCGTTTCCGCTGACCGTTCCAAGGCGGTTCTTCTGTCGCGGTTTAGTTTTGTTATGGATTGTCTTTGGGTGTTTGTGTCGTTTATATTATTTTATTTTGGATAGCCTATTGACCATTTTGTGGGAAAAAACTGTCCTTTTGGCTTTCCGCTGTTGATGTTTCCATTGGGGTCTGTTGTTTCATGTTTGCGTTTCTTTCCCTTTGGTGTCTCTGGTGGGAGCTGTGGGTTAATATTATCGATTCCTGATCATTGCCCCCGCTTTTGTTAAGGACTCACCCAGTGGCGTTTTTTAGCTAAATTTTAAATTTAGCGTCCCATTCAACTGAGGTAATGACCAAATATTACCGACTCCGTATAAGAAGATAGATAGATAGACGTCACTGACGTCGCGTGAGCCAATGTATTCATTGAGGTATAAACAAAATTGCTTCCCAGGAGATAACTACAGGGGTTTTCTGTAAATGCACTGGAATTGATAATAATCTAACGGGTACCCTCAATATGTGAGGTTATACGAGTATGTGATTAATCACGATAACTATTAAATAGAGACTAGAAATAGGATATACGGATATACAAATTTGTTCTTATTTCTACTCTTAATCAAAGACTGTGGATACTCACTAGAACCTCCTCATTTGGGCTTTCCTAACGCGCACCCTTTATCTAAGTTGAAGAAGAAATATAAAACAAATCACAAAATCACATCTGAAAAGCCAATAATCATGTTATCGCAATGACAGAGGCATTTTCATTTTTTAGAGCTCCAGTCCATTTTTTTTTATTTATTTATTTATTTATATGAATTTTCCTGCCTTTTAAGTGTTAAGCTGATCTACGTTGTTTCGGCTATTTACACCCTTCACACCTAATTAAAAGTCCGACGCATTCGTCTGTTTAGATTAGATTATCCACACCTAAGATAAGTGAATTACTAAAGCACATCAGGTTTATCGGTTTGTATTGCAAAGATTATCACTGTAATATACTTTAATCGCTTTGAAACGGCAGAATTTAAATCGACTGACAAATTATTGTGTACCTTGTTATTATTATTTTTTTTTAATTCATTTTTCATAAACATGTTCCTGAGATCATGAGGTTAACAACTACCCATTATATTATTATCAAATTATTCAGATTTGTCCCGCTTTACCCGATATACAAGTCCATGAAATGTATACCAATGTAAACCCCAGTGATATAAAGAAGGGTAGCGTTTACATAGGTATTTATTTTTATTTTTCTTCTTTGTGTTCCAGAACACATATTGAGGGTACCCGTTAGATTGTTATCAAATTATTTCGATTTGCCCCGGTTTACTCTGTAATACATTATCACTAGAACACTAGAGTGCCATACTTTCTGGTTCTGAAAATAATTATTTGGATTAATAGTTGTGTAACGGTTATGGATAAATACCACTTCTACAGCCTTGCTGTAGGAGCCGGCTCTTTTAGCGACGCGGGTAGAGTGGTTGGCTTATTCACGAAGTTAAGCAACGGATATCACGGTTAGTACCTGGATGGGTGACCACGTAGCTTAACTTCGTGGACAACCCGGTACACACTACATTGGCAGCGGTGGGATGAAACAGTGCCGTTGGTTTGTTACATAGACTCCGCCCTCAGGTTTAGCCTTGTGAGGCATGTGCGACTTCGGGACGAAGTCAAGAGATGAGGGGGAGAAATGTAACGGTTATGGATAAATACCACTTCTACAGCCTTGCTGTAGGAGCCCGCTCTTTTAGCGACGCGGGTAGAGTGGGTGGCTTATTCACGAAGTTAAGCAACGGAGATTGCGGTTAGTACCTGGATGTGTGACCGCGTTGCTTGACTTCGTGGACGACCCGGTACACGCTACAGTTGTTATGCTTTTACTTATTTCTAACGAGAACCCACAATCTATATTTTGAGCAGAAATAAGAAAAATATCACAATTTTTCTTCTAAAATGTTCATTTTTTTCGGTGATAAAGTTTGCAATGTATTTGTATAGGCGTGTTTTCGTAATGAACTTCAAGACTCGAACATCATTTCGGCCTGGTAATGTGCTTGAGCTACATAATCATAAAGGCAAGTCAGGAGGTATTATGGGGTAAGTGTTGGAATATAGGGGTCGCCCAAGGTTTTACATACATTAACATTTGCCGAGTCCAGAAGAAGCTGTTTAAACACGAGGCCGCTCGGCCGAGTTTTCAAATATCTTCCGAGGGACCCGTCAAATGTTATTACAATGAAATAAACATGGATGGTGGTTATTCTGGCATTACTTACAGCTGCGACGGCAAATTATGACGAAAACACCACAAAACGCCTTATAAGGGCAGAGACCTGGGAAATGTTTTTAACATATCAAAGTGCCATCATCTTCATATAGGCAGAAATCCAATTGGACAATCTTATACTATCCATTCATTACAGGAAGTAACAACTGTTTTACCTGTCGACTCTGAGAAAGACAAATCCCTATCATTTGATGAACATATTAGTAGTAAAATTTCGATCGCCAACAGAAATGTAGTGCTAATATTTAGGACATTCACATTCATGGACAAGGAGATATTTCTTAACCTGTATAAATCACTGGTGCGTCCTCATTTAGAATATGCAACCAGTGCCTGGTCCCCACTATACAAAAAAGATATGATTTCTATTGAAAATGTCCAACGGAGGGCCAGAAGACTATAATATCCAGCTTAAAAAGTTTTACTTACACTGAAAGATTAAAATTTTTGGGATTGCCCAGTTTAGAATAAAGAAGAGACAGAGCAGATATAATTCAAGTTTACAAGATCATGAATGATATTGATAAAATTGACAAAAGCAAAATGTTTACTATGGCAGAATACCCTGGGACCAGAGGCCATCCTCGTAAGATTTATAAAAGGAGGTTTAGGCTCAATGTACGAGGAAATTACTTCAGTAACAGAGTCATAGACAAGTGGAATGAGTTGCCAGAACATGTAGTGATGGCACCCAATCTCAATAGCTTTAAGAGCAGACTAAACAGTTTTTGGTTGGGCATCCCCATAAGTTTGATCCCTGGTGCTACATTCCCGGGGAGAGAACAAGAACTAGAAATGTGACCCATCAAAATACGTCAATAGAGGCTGCAGAGCCTAACCAGACGTTACAAACGCAAGAAACGTAAGATAAACTCTCCAAATGCGACTGTAAAACCAATATGGCGGCTAGTTTAGAACGTTAACAATGACGTCAGTTTTGCAATTACGTTCTGACGTCTTAATAAAATTTTAAAATGCTACGTCCAGGGCGACAACGATACGTCGCTGAACTTAACGTAAACATAACAAGTCCCATCTTGTAATATCAAAAGTTCCAAACTTAGGTACAAACAGCACGTGCATTTCATGATTTGACATGGGTTCTGTTATATGAACACGGCATTTGTCCCGTTCAAGAATAGCTTGAAACAGCTATGTTTATAGGATTTTATTCAAGAATATCATTTCGATCTTCTGTAAAATCACAGTATGGTGTGCGTACTCACTAGAATCGCCTCATCGAGGCGATTCTAATGAATGCACACAACATTCATTACTTGATAAAATAAGAAAAAAACTCCCGAAATTATCCCAGTATGTTTGTTATTTGGAGCTAGGAAAAGAATTCCCTATGGACCCAAGAACGATTAAAGAAATGAATTTCATTTCTCTCTTGTTCATGAAAGTATGAACGCAGTGGGTTCATGTAAACTTTGCTAGCGACCCGCTGTCGTTCATACTTTCATGAACAGCAGAAAAAATAAGTTTATTTTGTACATTTACATTCTTTGCTCCTCATCACTGGGCGAGTGAGTCAGTGTTCGAGTTTTACGTCCCACCAACATCTAAGGTCATATGGAGACGGGACCTCAGTTTAAAGACTCATCCGAAAGTCTGGAGAAGCCCGGGATCGATCCTGCGACCCCTGGTTTACAAAGTGACTAGCGTTACCACTACACCACGGAAGCTTCTATCACTGGGCGAAAACATGCTTATAGGGCAAACTTTTAAAGCTGAAAAACATTAACACGCTGTTTTTTTCTACAAAGAGCGGAACAGCAGTGACGTCACCAACGCCCAATCAGATCGTAGAGAACCATGGTTTAGATTGAAGTCACTTGACGTTACGGAAAATCATGTGACTCGATGCGTTCATTGAAGTATGAACCCGGCCCCCGCCCACCGGGGCTTGAAGAAATAGATGGGCTGCATGATGTTTCCACGCAGAGCTGAATCCGGCCGCACACGAGTACTGGTAAACCGCTTAGAGGATCTAAGCCTGCCCAGGCAAAGCGGTGTAAGTCGGACCGTCCATGCTTATAAACCCTATTGGTTTCATTGGGCGACAGAGCTTGAGATGTCATTTCATCTCAATGTCGGGTAAAATCCCACAAAATTGGAAGTAACGTCTCCAAAATGACCTATACAGTGTTGACGGGGACGTTAAACCTCAAATCAAACAAACATTGAAGTATGAACTACATGTACATAGCTTTCTATAGGTTTACATAAGGTATTACACTTGAAATGTAAATATTGCGAAATAGCCCTGGTAAACTAGTCGTCTGCCTTCGAGTCATTGAAGTTTCACTATATAGTGTACTGTCGCGCCCCGCCCATCGGGGTTTGAAGAAATAGACTTGAAATAGGTCTATCGGAACCCGAATAGAAGAAATAGGTCTATCGGAACCCGAATTCATTGGTGACTCAATATATAAATTCAGAAAAATATATAACCGCAATGATTTCAGCGTCGAATTTCGTAAAATCGTTCTTCGGTTGCAACATAAAAGTTATACTGCAGACTTCATGCATGGTAGTTAACCCAATCACTGCTGACAACTTTGCTTCCCTCTTTAATTGCACGCCGGTGGGTCAGGCCTCAGATTCTATGACGGTTCCATCGAAAAGGCTTTCTGGGAATTAGATGGAATCTAATTCTATGTACATAATAATGTTGGCTGGTGCCTGATGCTCTGTCTCTGGTCGGGCCAATGGGCGTCTAACTGTTGGTTTTCATTTGCTCCAGCATTTAAGAAAGGGTGACTATGAAACTATGAGGAAGGATGGCCTAAAATTTGCAAGAGAGAAATACTTCAATGGTCATTCAGACGCTCGGTCTGTCTAGGAGAACTTTGATTTGATAAAGTCTTTCATTAAGCTTCGTCCGAAAATCATATCCCCTCCAAAACTAGCAGGTCTGTATCTTCGATTCCTTGGATCACACCAGAAATAAGAAGAAAAAATCGGATGAGAAATAAGATTCATGCTGAGGCAAAAAAGTTGGGAAGTGGTAAACTAGAGCATTTGAACACTTGAGACGATAAATTAAAAATGACATAAAAAATCAGCATGATCTGTATATAAATAACTTGGTAGGTGATGTAAAGGCAAATCCCAGAGACTTCTGCAGATATATCAATAGCCAGAAGAAAGATAGGCAAGGTATCCCACCCCTTAATAAAAGAGGAGGGAACGGGGTCGCTGAATCGGACTCTGGAAGGGCAGATGAATTGGTTGGTCAATTCAATGATGCATTGAATAAATCTGAGTTCAACGCGGTTCCATGGACATGAAGATCGGCACCCTTCATGGATAATATTGTTGTATCCTCGGCGGGAGTGATCGAGTTACTTAAAGACTTGAACCCGTCAAAAGCTTTAGGGTTTGATGAGCTTCATCCGAGAGTCCTAAAGGAACTAGCAAAAACGAGTTAGGTCCAGGTTTTGCCCATCTTTTCCAACAATCTCTCGATACGGGTGAAATTCCCAAGGAATGGCTCCTAGTGAACATCAGTCCACTTTTCGAAAAAGGAGACAGGGCTCTTGCCGGTGTCGCTGACCTGTGTTCTATGTAAATTACTTCAACACATAGTCTGCTCAAACATCATGGCCACTTGGATGAACATAAACTTTTGTCAGACTGACAATATGCATTTAGGAAAATGCATAGTTGCGAAACTCAGTTTAGCACGGTTATTGGGCAAAAATCTTGGACAAAGGGGGGCAGGTGGACACATTTATTCTGGACTCCTAGACCCCCAGGTATTAGACTTCCTGCCTTGCCGTGGCCCTGGGGGCTCAATTCCCACTGGGCACATTGCCGCTGTGGTCTTTGTGCCCACTGGGAAGAGCTAAAGGAAGTACCACCCGTTTGCCGTGGGTGGCGTCCTGTAAGCCGGAAGAAGGGATCCTGGAGGTTGAGGGTTACCTGAGGTGGCGGTGCTTCAGGTACCCAACACGCCTCTTTGGCCTGGCTTTTCGGTGTAGACGGGTGGCCGTGCGGTCCGGCACGGTCAATCGGCTGGTCGCGCCGAGCCCTAGAGATACCGCTTTGCTTTCTCTTCAACTCTTTTTGTATCTTTCCTGATACCAACCATATGCCCATTTACCTTACCCTTTTCTGTCTTTTTATCTCTAGAAGGCGGTGGCTAAACGGATCAATCGTGTAGGCATTTTGTTTATGCGAGTATATCTCACGTGTATCTCTAACACCTGCGAGTTGGATAACCACTCCATTATGGTGTTCCCTTGTAGGGCTCCACGGAGGGCGGAGAGCACTTGGGACGAAACTAGAATTTTTTCCTTATGCCTCATGGAAAAAAACATAACCGCAACGCATCTAACCACAAACCACCTAAACGTAAAAAACAAGACGATTCATCCGAATCGGATGAACTCAGTCAACAAACCAGTCAGCAGTCTGCTGAACCAAATTTCGACAATGTTCCGCGTTTCTTGGTTGTCTCGTCGCTTGACGATACACGAAGTGTATCCAGCCTTTCTCCTTTCGTAATTGAGAAATGTATTAACTCCATAGCCGGACACCCTAAGAGTATCAAAAAGCTCAAATCAGGTGACCTTCTCTTGGAAGTCGAGAGAAAACAGCAGGTTGTAAGCCTGCTAAGCACCAATAAACTCTTTGATCTTCAGGTTAAAGTCTCTCTCCACAACACGTTAAATTCGTCTAAGGGAGTGATTCGCAGTCCAGAACTGCGCTCTTGTACAGATGAAGAGATCGTCGATAACTTGAAAGATCAGGGAGTTGTTGGTGTTCGTAACATTAAAGTCCGTAGAAGTGGTGTATTGAAACCAACAGCAACTTATGTATTGACTTTTAATACACCAATTCTACCCAAGAGGATCAAAGTAGCATATCTTTCCATTAACGTAGAGGTATACATCCCAAACCCTCTTAGATGTTACTCTTGTCAGGCTTTTGGCCATCATGAAAGCAGATGTCAGAGAAAAAAACTCTGTCCTAATTGTGGTGAAGAAAAGCATGTTGATAATCACCTCAACTGCAAAAATGAACCCAAATGCGTCAATTGTGATGGCAAACATGCTGTTTTCTCCCGAGACTGTCCGGCATGGAAAAAAGAAAAGGAAATACTCACCGTCAAATACCAAAGGGGGATAACATTCCCAGAAGCGCGAAAAATTGTCGATGAGCGATACATAACACCAACCACCAGTTTCGCCAGCATCACAAAGGGAGCTGGTGTAAAATGTACCAGCTCCGCAACACAGACTGCTGAATCATACATAGCTGAACTGAAAAAAGCTGGTGCATGGAGTAAACCCACTCCAGCACCGCAAAAGTCAACCAATTTATCAAATGGCGCAATCCAGGTTGCTTCGGATCGGTCGACAGCGACCGTACCGAAGCCAGCGCCGCACGTAAAAGAGAAACTCGACTCAGGTCGAACTAATAAGGGATCGGAAGATCCGATCAAAAAACATCCATTGTCTCAAAGACAGACAGACAGACAACGTAAAATGGAAAGAGACAATATAAAATTTCAGAACAGATTCGGATCTTTGAGTGATAGTGATATGGAGTTCGCTGAAACTCCATCATCACCAAGTGGCAATAACAGATCGAGGTCAGCAACACCACGAGCTGGTGGTAGCAGATCTATATCACCAATTGCAGCTCCAAAATAGTTTCTAGTCTTAATCTCTTCATAAGATGGATTTTAAACACAAAATAATACAATGGAATTGTCGAGGTCTTAAATCAAATTATAACGAACTCTTATTACTGATTTCGTTATTAAACCCATCGGTTTTTTGTTTGCAAGAAACTTTTTTAAAAACTGATGACAACATAGATGTCAGGGGTTTCAATACATATAACTATATCTATTCTGATGGCAACAAACATCTGGTGGCAGTTCAATTTTCGTTAAATCATGTTTACCACAAAGAGAGATCAAATTAAAAACAGACCTACAAGCTGTAGCAGTATCGGTTTCTCTGGATAAAGAAACTACAATATGCTCTTTATATATTCCACCCTCATTTTCTTTAAAGCCCGAGCATCTTGACTCATTGCTGAGTCAGATTCCATCCCCATATCTTTTAGTTGGCGACTTCAATGGTCACAATATTCTATGGGGCTGTAAAGATATCAATAACAGAGGAGCACTTGTTGAAGATTTTATTGCAAAGAGCGATCTTTGCTTGATGAATGATAAATCTTATACTTACCTTCACCCAGCGACAGGTCATTTGTCTTCTTTAGATCTCTCTTTGTGTCACCCATCTCTCTTCTTGGACTATGACTGGTCTGTTCATGATGATCAGTGCGGAAGTGATCACTTCCCTGTTATAATTGAGAGCGTAAACGAACCAGATGAAGACTGTAACCAGAAGTGGAAAATGAATAAAGCCGACTGGGAATTATTCCATAATTTATGTGAAGAAGAGTTAACAGTTGATCACTTAAATGAATCATCCGACATTGTTTCTGATTTCACAGATACACTTATTAATATATCAGAACAATGCATTCCAAAGACCTCCACAAATACTAAGAAAAGCAAGCCTTGGTTTAATAATGACTGTAAAGAAGCTATTAAAAAGCGTAAACAGGCTCTAAATAAGTTCTGCAAAAGTCCCACTTCAGAAAAGCTAAACGACGTAAAAGTTTTTAGAGCTAAAGCTCGGCGAACAATCCGAGCTTCAAAACGAAAGTCATGGAGAGAATATGTCTCCAAATTGAACTACAAAACCCCCATTAAAAAGGTTTGGGATATGGTACGAAAAAATTTCAGGAAAAACAAAGTCCTCTAGTTTTACACATTTAAATACTGAATTTGACACAATAGCTTCAACAAAAAAAGATATTTCAGATACTCTTGGGAGCACATTCTTGAATAATTCATCATCGCGTAATTATTCTGACACTTTTAGAAATTTCAAAAAGGACCAGGAGAAAAGAAAACTTAACTTCAAATCCCTTAATCACGAAGAATACAACACACCTTTTAACTTATCCGAACTAGTTGAAGCCATTGAAAAATCACATGATACGGCAACCGGCCCCGATGAAATTCATTATCAGATGCTTAAGCATCTGCCAAAAAGTTCTCTTACAACACTTTTAGATATCTTTAATAATATTTGGGAAACGGGGGTCTGTCCTGAGAGTTGGCGTGTAGCTACAGTTGTACCAATTCCGAAACCAGGGAAAGATCATGCAGAACCTACAAATTATCGTCCGATAGCTTTGACAAGTTGTTTGTGTAAAACATTGGAGAGAATGATAAACAAGAGATTAGTCTGGTACTTAGAGTCCAACAACCTCATTTCAGAATATCAATCGGGTTTTCGTTCGGAACGCAGTACCAATGACAATTTAATAAGACTAGAAACATTTATACGAGATGCTTTTATTAACAAAGAACGCGTAGTAGCTGTCTTTTTCGACTTGGAGAAAGCATATGATACAACATGGCGTTATGGTATATTGAAAGATCTCCATAACATTGGCTTAAGAGGAAAACTTCCCAGTTTTATTGAAAGCTTTTTAGGGGAGCGCATGTTTCAGGTGCGTGTGGGGTCTACCCTGTCAGATTTCTATGATCAAGAACAGGGTGTCCCACAGGGTAGTATTCTTTCAACTACGCTATTTAACATCAAAATAAACAATATTGTACAATGTTTGGACGACAAAACTGATTGTTCCTTGTATGTTGACGATTTCTGTATATGTTACCGTTCAAAAAATATGAAAACAATTGAACGAAAGTTGCAACAAAATTTAAAACGAATAGAAGAATGGACTGATAAAAATGGTTTCAAGTTCTCCAAGTCGAAAACGCAGTGTGTTCATTTTTGTAAACTACGGAAGAAACACGAACATCCTTCCTTGTTTTTATACGGATCACAAATTCCTGTTGTTGAAGAAGCCAAATTTCTTGGGGTCATATTTGATCAAAAGTTATCTTTTATTCCCCATATTAAATATCTTAAAGCGAAATGCTTAAAAGCTTTGAATCTTTTGAAAGTTTTAGCCCATTCAAGTTGGGGAGCAGATCGGTATACTTTATTACATCTTTACCGGTCTTTAATAAGATCTAAATTAGATTATGGGTCTGTTGTTTATGGTTCTGCCAGAAAGTCCTATTTAAAATCCTTGGATACTATCCGTCACCAAGGTCTTCGTATGGCTATGGGAGCCTTCCGTACTTCTTCCGTATTAAGCCTTTATGTAGAAGCAGGTGAACCATCTTTAACTTCGCGTAGAGAGAAACTTTCTCTTCAGTATGCTATTAGACTTGCTGCAAATCCATCTAACCCGGCATCCAAAATTGCATTTCCACCTCAATTTGTAGATAAGTATGAAACAAAACCCACAGCAATCAAACCTTTTGGATTACGTATTTTACCACTGCTAGAAAATTCAGGTATTGACCTTAAAAATATTCAAAAACATGAAACGGCCGAAGTTCCATCTTGGTGTATTAAAAAACCTTCTATTCTGTTCGACTTACATGATGGCAAAAAATCCGAATCAAATCCAATACTTCTCAAACAAAACTTTCAGGTATTGCAGTCACGTTACAATGATTACCAGCAAGTCTATACTGATGGTTCCAAAGAAGGAGATAAAGTTGGTTGTGCGTATGTTTATAAAGATACGCACAAAACCATGCGCCTTCCAGATGGTTCATCTATTTTTACAGCTGAAGCCAAAGCAATAGACCTAGCTTTAGATTTTATCAGTTCTTCAACATTTCAAAAAGCAATTATATTTTCTGATTCACTTTCTGTGCTTAAGGCTTTAGACCATTCATCATCTAAAAATCCTCAAATTCAAAAATTGATCGAAAAACATCATGAAATTTCTAAAACACACCAAATCTTGTTTTGTTGGCTTCCGAGCCATATTGGCATTGTCGGCAATGAATATGCTGACAAGAAAGCAAAGGAATCGCTCAATCTTGATCCATCTATTTTTAAAATTCCTTTTAATAATTTTAAACCATTTATCAACAGATGCATCTTGTCGGAATGGCAAGGCGAATGGGACCGTGCAATAAATAACAAACTCCATGCCATTAAACCTGTCGTTAGTACAAAATGCTCTCCTCCACAGTTTTCCAGAAAAGAGGACGTAGTATTAACACGACTGCGCATCGGCCATACTAGAGTTACTCATTCTTATATTCTTAATGGTGATGATCAGCCTTCTTGTGTAGGTTGTGATCAGCCATTCACTGTGAAACATATCTTAATTGACTGTGTTGACTTTTCACCCTCACGTATTTTATATTTCAAAGCTGACACTTTGCAACAACTGTTTCGAGATGTACCTGTTGATAACATTATTTTATTCTTAAAAGAAATTGGTCTTTTTCATAAGATTTAACTGTTTCAGATTTTTATACATTATCATTCTGACTTGTTACTTTTAATATCGTCATAATTATTCATGCCGTTTAACCATTAACCGACTGACGCTTATGACCCACCAAGAGGGTTGACGCGTCGTTAAACACGAAATCATCATCATCATCATCTGGACTTCGAGAAGGCGTTTGACACCCCTCCTCATAAACTACTTAAATCCAAATTATCTGGTTATGGAATTGGAGGGAAGACTCTGAAATGGATAGATTCCTTTCCTACAGAAAACAGCTTGTTGTTGTTAATGATGAATCTTCAATATGGGCGCCAGTTTTATATGGAGTCCCCCAGGGAACTGTTCTTGGTCCGCTGCTATTCTCTCTGTACATCAATGGTATTTCCACTGACATTGACTCGGAAATAAGACTGTTCGCAGACGACTGTGTTTGTTATCGGGAAATCAGAGAAACTGAGGACTCAATGGCACTTCAGGAGCATATAGATAGATCAGGATGTTGGACACGAAAATGGGGCATGAGATTCCAACCCGTTAAATGTAATAAAGAATAAATAAAATTGAGGCTTCTTGCCCCTCAGAGGGAACGGTCCTCGAAAATGTGAATTCCATTAAATACCTTGGTGTGACAATCACTCACGATTTGAGATGGAACACACACATTAGCAACATGTGTACAGAGGCGAATAGAACACTTAGTTTCCTGAGGCGAAATCTTCATCAGTGTCCTCAGGATGTGAAAGAAACAGCATATAGGGGACTTGTTCACCCAATCTTGGAATATTGTAGTTGCATCTGGGACTCAAGCGGAGTGGTCCTTAATGAAGAAATTAAAAAGGAAGAGTCTATTTGCAGCCAAAAAACGTTAAAATGGCTATTTGCAGTCAACTGCAGATAGCCAAAAAACGTTAAAATGGCTATTTGCAGTCAACTGCAAATAGCCAAAAAACGTTAAAATGGCTATTTGCAGTCATTTTATATTCCTGCCATTTACACGTGCGCCCATCGAAATTCAGATCAGTCTGCGCATCCGCGATGTCTATTCATAGTCTTAGCTGTGTGCTCTTCGTATCAGGTTAACAAGTCCATGAAATTATGGCTCCTCTAAACCCCACTTTATATAGAGAAAAGCGGGATTTAAGGGGTAATTATTACCATTCCTTATTTTGGTGCAAACACATAGATTGTGGGTACACGTTAGAACAGACTCATTGAGTCTGTTCTAACAAGCACATTCAATCTATGTTTAGACTAGAGATAAGGAAAATATACATTATCTTCATTCAAATAAGAGGGCCATGATGGCCCTGGATCGCTCAGCTGATCCTTATGGCAGGTAATATAAGATGGAGTTGACGGTTTGAACAATTTTTGGCTGACAGTGGCCCAAGGAACATTTCTGTGAAATTATTTCAAAATCAATCTAGCTATTTAGGAACTTAAGTCATTTTAAGGGTTATATATTTTTTTCTGGATTGGAAAATTGTCAGAGTGCGCTCATGGAACATTCCTTCGATTTTTTTTTTTTTTTTTTTTGAGGAAGAAGTCATCGCTGACTTGTATGTCACTATCTGGGCACCTGTCAGGACCTAGCGCACCAGACGGAAATGAACGGGCTCATTCGAACTAACTAACAATAACTCATGGTGACAATAACATGTGGGGGGGGGGGGGCGGTATCCATCCATTTGACACTACAGAGCTGAATTGTATATCACTAGCTGGGCATCTTGTGGACATTGAGGGTCAGGTCCTAGTGCACCAGACGGAGATGAACAGGCTCAGTTTAACTAAGGGTGGGGGTGGATCCCTTTGATGATACAGAGCCTACTTTGTATGTAACTATCTGGGTATTTTGTGGACACATTGAGGGTCAGGTCCTCGTAACAGGCTCAGTCTAGCAAACAATGACCCATGGTGTCTGTGTAGGCGGGGGATCCCTTTGACAATACGACTTGTATGTCACTATCTGGGCACCTTGTGACATTGAGGGTCAGGTCCTACTGCACCAGACAGAGATGAACGGGCTCAGTCTTACTAACAATGACGCTTGGTGTGTGTGGGGGTGGGGGTGGGTGGGGGTGTGGAACCCTTTGACGATAAAGAGCTGGCCTGTATGCCACTATCTGAGCACCTTGTGGACATTGAGGGTCATGTCCTAGTACACAAGACGGAGATGAACAGACTCAGTCTAACTAACAATGTTGACAAGGTGTGGCCCTTTGTAAAAGGTACCACTCCATTCATAAAATACCCCTCCATACCAAGGTATTACAGCGGTATCCATCCATTTGACACTACAGAGCTGACTTGTATATCACTAGCTGGGCATCTTGTGGACATTGAGGGTCAGGTCCTAGTGCACCAGACGGAGATGAACAGGCTCAGTTTAACTAAGGGTGGGGTGGATCCCTTTGATGATACAGAGCCTACTTTGTATGTCACTATCTGGGTATTTTGTGGACACATTGAGGGTCAGGTCCTCGTAACAGGCTCAGTCTAGCAAACAATGACCCATGGTGTCTGTGTAGGCGGGGTATCCCTTTGACAATACAACTTGTATGTCACTATCTGGGCACCTTGTGACATTGAGGGTCAGGTCCTACTGCACCAGACAGAGATGAACGGGCTCAGTCTTACTAACAATGACGCTTGGTGTGTGTGGGGGTGGGGGTGGGTGGGGGTGTGGAACCCTTTGACGATAAAGAGCTGGCCTGTATGCCACTATCTGAGCACCTTGTGGACATTGAGGGTCAGGTCCTAGTGCACAAGACGGAGATGAACAGACTCAGTCTAACTAACAATGTTGACAAGGTGTGGCCCTTTGTAAAAGGTACCACTCCATTCATAAAATACCCCTCCATACCAAGGTATTACAATTCTGAGCAAGTTTGGTGCTGATTGGACCAAAAACTGTGGCCTCTAGGGTGCTAACAAGGGTTTTCTATGATTTTACCTACTGACCTACTTTTTGACCCCACATGACCCATATTCGAAATTGACCTATATATTGCCAAGATGATCATTCTGAGCAAGGTTGATGATGATTAAAATAAAATTGCGGCCTCTAGAGTGTTAACAAAGTTTTTCTATGATTTGACCCACTGACCTACTTTTGACCCATATTTGAACATAACCTAGATATTGTCGAGACGATTATTCTGAGGAAAGGTTGATGATGATTGACCAAAAGTGTGGCCTCTAGAGTGTCAACAAGGTTTTTCTATGAGTTGACCTACTGACCTACTTTTTGACCCGACATGACCCATATTCGAACCTAACCTAGATATTATTATGATGATCATTCTGGGCAAGTCGACTAGACTTTTCGACGTTGCTACATGCTAAATACCTAAGATCTGGGCCTTATGGTTTCAGGGAAGAAGATTTTTCGATTATTTTTTTTTTTAAATTTTAAGTTTTTGTTTTCCATTTTAAGTCTATGGTAGCTACTAGACCCATGGGCGTAGCCAATTTTGACCCAAGGGGCACTGGCAACAGTGTATCATTTCGCTATCGTACAAGCCCCTACAGTAGCAGAATATATTTTCTTTCAGTGTAATTTGTTTCTTTTTTCTTCCAGTTTGTATTGATACATTATTTTTCTTACTTCTAGTCAAAACATATATTGTGGGTCCTTATTAGAGCCGCCTCGCCGAGGCCGTTCTAACGAGATCCTACAATTTTATGTTTTGAGCAGGAGTATGAAAGATATCAAAATTGAGTATCTGAAAACTTCCACTTTTTGGTGGTAAAAGTTTCACTATATGTGTGATATAAACGTGCATGTCAAAATTCAAATTCTGTAAATACGAGTCATTCCATGTTGAAATGATAAATCCTTTTTTAATATGGGTCACATAGGAAAATAGGAAACTGTATATGCATGGTCAGTACATGGTATTTGAGCAGATGTTCGCAAAGATAGTTTTTCTCATGGTGTGGTTCATTATACAATTGTGTTTGTATAAAGGCGTGTGGAGACCCCCGGGGGCTGTAATGTTGAACGCATATCTATTGTAATCCTATTGAAAGATATTATAATCCTATTGATGCCATTTATTAATTCAACCCTTGAGGTGCTAAGAAAAACTGCATCTGAAAATGTCGTCTGCGTATCTCATCTATTTCGCATTTTTGCAGTCTAAAAGAATGTTTAGGCATACAAGCAAACAGTGTGGACCCCGATCAGATTGTTCCCAGCAGTTTGATATGGATCCACACTGTTTTCAACAATGACTTTTTAATGTAATCAGCACACAGCAACTCAGATGACACTTGTTGTGATTGGCATCTTGAGGGGTTAAACAGTCGAGAAAAATATGACCCAACGAGTGAATATTGCCCCTACAAATTAAAACAAAGGCTTTAAATTTTCAGTGAAAATTGATATCACTCAGTATATGCAGCCCATACATTATTTAAAAAAAATGGTTTTCTGCATTCTAATCACAAATTCATAACAAACACTGCAGATCCTGCATGATCAGATGACTACCTGATATGAATCGACATTGTTTGCAAAGGAAGCGTTTGTCTTAAAAAGCATTATAAGTGTTAAATACCACAACAATTACAATTGTTTTAGGCACGCCCATTGCAGAATATCAAAGAATGACATTACTCCATTTACTGTATTTATTCAGTTCACTTTTTCATGACAAACACTGTAGATCCTGATCAGATGGCTTCCTGATCTGAATATATATTGTTTGCAAAGGTAGGGTTGACTTATCCAGCATGATAATGGTTAAATACCACACCACGCCCGTTTATTTTGTAGTGAGTGTTTGCCACTACGTTGCATCGACGTTACTTAGACGTTACTGGCACATTGAGTGTCTGGTGTACACCATGCAGCGCATTCTATTTCTCCAAGCCCCGATGGGCGGGGGTGGATCATTTGTTTGTTTGAATTGAGGTTTAACGTCCCCGTCAACACCATTTAGGTCATTTTGGAGGCGTCGCTTCCAATTTTGTGGGACTTTTACTCGGCGACATTGAGATGAAATGACAACTCAAGTCCTGCCGACCAATGAAACCAAAACGCTTGTATCCATTGGACGGTCTCATTCAGTGAATAATTTTGTGTTCTGTCCCTAAGAAATGGGGGAAAGAGATAGAAGAGATGGCAGAGATGAAAATGAGAGACGGAGGAGTAAGAGGAAAACGAATGGAAGTGTAGAAACAGAAGAAATAACATCATCAGAAGAAATAACATCCTACCCTCTCTACCATTATCTTAACCAACTGTAAGCCAATATCAGATGGACGCCCAAGTGGCGCAAGACACACGTCACCTTTGCCGCTTAACCCCCCCCCCCCCCCACACACACACACACACGCGCGCCCCCAACTCCCCACCAAGCTCTCATGGGCTTTACAAATTAGATATTTCATTTAAATAAGCAGAGAACATTGCTAAACAGTGAAACAATAATGGAAACAATATGTGATTTAAAACTATAGGTGTCATATGTTCACACAAAATATAGACTCTATATAGCCATTTTATAGTCCCCGGCCATCGCGGCTTGGAGAAATAGATTGGCCGCATGATGCTTCCATCCAGAGCAGAAACTGCATGCACACGATACTGGTAAACCGGTATCACCACTCCCCGAAATCACCGAAATCACCCCGAAATCACCGAAATCACCACAGAAATAACCGAAATCACCACTGAAATAACAGAAATCACCAGTGTGGGATTAATATATGGACATGTATAGTGTATTTAGCTTTTACATCATCTTGTTTATGTATGTAAGAAATTGGAGATTTCCCCTATTGTGCTGTCTCGTAAATCAATTTATTTTTGTTTCATTTTATCATTCTATGTGGCAAGAGCAAGAGCATCACGAAAACACGCCTATATAAATTTGACTCATTTAAACCCCTTATATAATAAGTAGAAGTAAAACAAAGATCAGGAATTGATACAATTAACTTACACTATCCATAAAAGACACCAAAGGGAAAGAAATACAAACATTAAGCGACCAGACCATAATGGAAACCTAAACAAAGGAAGGCCATATGGACAGTTACTTTCCCACAAAATGACCATATGGCCATCCAAAATTAAAAGACACAAGTGATACACACAGTAAGTAACAAACAACAACATAAATAAATCGCCACAGAAGAGCCAGTCTTAAAAAGCACTGGGGTTTGGCAGGGGTAAACAATAGTTTCCTTAGGTTGTTTTGTTTGTTTGATTTGAGGTTTAACGTCCACGTCAACACTGTAAAGGTCATTTTGGAGACGTTGCTCCCAATTTTGTGGGACTTTTACCCGACATTGAGATGAAATGACATCTCAAGCCCTGTCGCCCAATGAAACCAATAGGGCTTATTAGCATGGACGGTCCGCCTCGCACCGCGGTTCCTGGACAGGCTTAAATCCTTCAAGCGGTTTACCAGTTCCTTAGGTTGTGGGTACTCGTTAGAACCGCATATTTGTAGAGGAGTGTTTTCGAGATTTGGTTAAAATGTTTATCTATTGCCCATAAGGTTGTATAAATAAAGGTACAAAATAAATATCTTTTGTTATTCGTTTGTTTTATTTGTGGTTTAATGTCCCCGTCAACAGTGTATAGGTCATTTTGGAGCCGGTAAACCGCTATTCCTACGAGTAAAATATGCACATAACGAAGACTCAGACCAGCCTGTCCACTGGCGCATTTTGAAATCGCGCCTATTCGAGTAAACACAAAACGCGTTTGTTTTGTTTCTTTTCCAGTTTCACGGCCCAGTCAACAAAATTTAGGTCATTTTGAGCCGGTCAATTTGTGTATCGATACTTGTAAGCTGTTAATGTATCAGTTTACCTATCGACTCTTTTCTTGGGTATGCCCCCGGATGTAGGGTTATCTGTAAGCTGTTAACCAGCAGTGGAATTTCTCGCCCCAGTCAACACTATTTAGGTCATTTTTGAGCCGGCCAGTTTAGCAATCTACACTTTTCCTGGACAGGCTTATCCGTTAGCTGGTTACCAGTACAGTGCACATTCTTTCGCAAGAAACTGGCAACCAGTGGAAGGGAGAGATTGGCCGTACAAAAAGATTTCATAATCAATTTCCACAAAAGAGCGCTGCCGAATCCGGCACGTATCGAACTTGATCATCCGCCAGACTCACATCCGACTGAGCTACAGAGGTCGGCCAAAAACAAATCTGATGAAAATTTGGATATTTTATTTACTCCTGCATCGAACATAGATTGTGGGAACTGGTAAGAACTCGGCGATTCTGGCGGTCCTAACGAGTACCAACAATCTTATGATCTTTTTGAACATAAATAAATAAATAAATGAAAGGGGAGTCGTCATAATTATTAAGGCTACTCTTTCAGAATGATGTGAATGGCCCTGAAAAGGGCCGTTTGTTATAACACAAAGTGTTAATTTCTCAAACCGCTGAGGAGCCTACGAATTCGACTTTCGTATTTCTTCAGCCCTGTATTGTTTGTCGACTCAGAGAAGGAAGAAAGATGAACAAGGTCAGCCGAATAGTCCCGTGGATATTTGATATCTGGGAAACGAATCAATTTATCTTTGAAACGTTTGGCCAAACCGGAGTTTATCTTCTGTCGTTTTCGGTCGAACGTTGCCTTGTCTAGCTTAGAATCAGGGCTCTTTGAAAAATCGCCTCTTGTCAGAATTTCAGCGATGAATACTGTCGTGGTACCAGCTTCTTGAAGATCTGCACTAATTCTGACTACCCGGTCTATGATTTCGCTGGGGTCTGTCGTCGTCGTTATGTCGTTGCCACTGACATTCAGGAAAACAATATCAGGATGTAAGTCAATCATTTGGTTGTATCTGGTAATAGCATAAGGATCAGGCTGCCCATCTCTATTTCGAAAGTCGGCACGCAGTCCGCCTTTGTCATACCAGTAGATGAATCCTGGCACACGCAGGTCGCCGTTGCAGAAATCTCGAAGCCTCTTCACGTAACTGTCACCGTAAACCGCTATTGTCTTTGGCATGTTGAACTGTTATGATAACTTAACTGACTGACGGTTGTTTTTTAAGGTAACCGGGCGCCATGGGCACATAGGGGCTACCCCCAGTTCGCCATCTGGGATTAGTTGTAGGTACTGCTCATTTCCCTAGGCTGCCAATATGCTGACTCCTGTCTGCTTGACAGTTATCAGCTAGCCGATTGGGAGTTAGGTGACTTCTTTCGCGGAGGACGTGAGAAGTAGGTCAATCCC